>OX608079.1:60930090-62224667 GCA_951509765.1 Sphenella marginata | reverse complement strand
TGACATTTGTGTAGTAATAAACAATGTTACGCTACACTGCTCCAGAACGCGGAATATTGCTGACTATTTATTTCACCAAAAATCGGTCGGTGACTTTGGCACAACGTGAATTTCGTCGCAGATTTCCTGGCCGTCCAACGCCTACTGGTCAACGAGTTCTTTTTGCCGCAACTTGATGAATTGGGATTGGAAAACATGTGGTTCCAACAAGACGGTGCAACAGCACACACTGCACGTGCCACAACCGATATGCTGAAGGATGCATTTCCCGGGCGCCTAATCTCCCGTTTTGGCGATTTGCACTGGCCAGCAAGATCGCCTGATTTGACCGCTCCAGACTTCTTTTTGTGGGGCTTTTTGAAGTCGCGGGCTTATGTCAACAAACCTTAGACTCTTGCAGCTCTTAAAAACTACTTGTTTTCATGTTTTTTGTAAAAATGCACTGGGAAAAAGTAGTTATAGCTTGAAAACTATAGCATTTAGAAAAAAACTGTAAAGAAGCTTTTGATGGAGAATCACCTCGGCAACAAACTGTAGAAGAAAATTTTTTGACAGATGTTACCATGACCGAAATAATTAAAAATAACAAAAAAATTGCACTTTAAATGCATGCAGAAAAGTATGCTCTGCATATTTTGGGTTTTTTTTCACCCTTTCATGTCCACTATGTACTCTATGTCGCCTGGACTAATATTAATTGGAAAACTTTGAATTTATTTTGTGTTTTTATTCTATCTTATAGCGAATATTTATTTTTTTAAAGCTCGGCAACCGGTATTTAGCACCATTTTTTGGCAGGCAACCTTATATCATTGTGTTTGTAATAAAATTATCTTTACATTGATATAAGGCTCATCTCGTTACTCGATAGGTACATTTTACTATTTTTTTTTACCTGTTCAAACCTGGCAACCCTATAAATCGCACCGGAAAAAAATAGGCAACCTAGTGTTTGCATATTGCACAAGTTACATACTAACGACTGGTATACAATTTAATGCGTAACGGAATGAGTGCAATAATTAAAATAAAAATTTTTTTTAATTATTAATTAATTATACTTCGCACCTGAATTTGCAGGCAACCTTTACGGAATATTATTTTTTGTATATCAAATTATATATTAACATTTATTTCAACCCGTAACGTGATGGGTGAAGGTCGTTCTATGGCCGGATCCTCTACTATTACTGGGGCTGGAATTTTTATTACCTCTTGCTGTTTTGCTTGTTCCGTCGCCGATACTCTTCAATGGTTATCGGTAACGGACCTTGCTTTATTACTTCAGAGGTTTGAGGAACCTCCTCAGTGGAAACTTGAGGATCCTGAACTTTTTCTACAAAAAATTTATTCCATCTTTCAAAGATAGAGTCAAACTCGTCTTTGGTTGGCTCCTGCATGTACAATAAAATATGTCATAAGCAGAAACAAGTCTGCTATTTGGCGGGCGACCTTAGGGTGTCAAAGAGTTTTAATATTTATTAAATAATCTCAGCAGTCTGCCACTTAAAAAATGTAGCAGTCTGCCCTTTTAAACCTAACAGGATTTCTGCAGTCTGCGACGTATGGTATATCGCAGTCTGCTGATTGTCCAGTAGTCTGCTAAAGTCAGCAGTCTACTTTTACATTGGTGAAAATCTTAAAAAAAATTCTAACATTCTAGCCTTACAGCATTTTTTGTGTTGGCAGGATTCCAGCTACCAGGATGGTGGGATTTCATGTTGTTGTTGTTGTTTTAGCAACAAAATCACTCCCCGAAGGTTTTGGGGAGTGTTGTCGAAATAACAGTCCTTGGCCGGATATGAATCCGGTACGCTCCGGTACTCCCTTGCGGTACTGCCCGACTGTCGTGGTATCGATTTGGTATGACCAGTGGAACCTTCTAGGTCATGTCATCCCTCCTTCCGAAAGGAAAGAGAAGATGGGTAATGAGAGGTGGGAGGCATCATATCCGTAGATCAACCATCGAGTTGCACATCATTACCTTTGTGCATATTAGTCGCCTCTTACTACCGCGGGCATATTCTAAACCCCTACCAGCAGGGGTGGCGGGATTTCATCAAGTGTGTTAATGGCAGGATCTTAGTTTGTCCAGGATATCAGGATCTTAGTGTGTCCAGAATGGCAGGATCTCAGTTAGCAGTTAATATTTTCCTAGTCCAGGATGGCAGGATCGCCATGTACAGACCGTGGATTTAATTAAAACAATTTGGTTCTGTCTTTCAAGACGTCCAAGCATAGATTCACTTTATTGAAATACTTTGCTCTTATTTATACTAAAGTATTCTAAACATTTCTTTATACATATTTACTCTAATTCTTACATATACATATTTACTCTACCTCTAGGTAGGTAGGTAGGTGGAATGGCTGCGACCCAGGTCGCCCAAGTAGCTTTTAGAAGCCGTTTTGTTGCCATAAAATACTCGCTTAAACCTACTTATGTAGTATGGATATCTGTTACAACCAACCAGAGTTGTTGATAAACTCGAGTATATTTGGGATCCCCAAAAAGGGGATCCCAAAGGATTTCATTCGCCTTCCGGCTAGAGCCGGGCATTCACACAGGAAATGCTCAACGGTCTCTTTGGCATCGCTGTCGTCGCAGCTTCTGCAGTGATCTCGGTGCGGAATTCCCATTTTTTCCGCATGCTTGCCTATCGCCCAGTGATCTGTGAAGACTGCTATGAGTTTGTGACTGCTAACTCTTGACCTGCTTAGAAGACTACTCTACCTCTAACGCTATGCACATACTATATTCATATGTGCATAGCTCTGTGTTCATATATCTCAGTGCAGTCACCAACGTACACACAAACATATCTATAGCGGGGCTGAGCAATGCAGTCGCATACATATATACATGTACCAAGCGTGGAACTGCCAGTGATGCAATCACACGCATTTACACATATGTGACCAGCATATGACGACTAATACAACTCCATCGCTTTTGCCGCTCATGTACTTTTGGGCAGCGTGAGAAACTCAACGTAATTAGAAATACGTTGACACAGCGGAATGTTTGGAAGTCGGCGTGTGTCTTTGCTATTGTTGGCGACTTGCTCTTGCTTGCTGGCGACGACATGAATTCATTCATGCGATTTAAAACGTCCTTTTGGTTCGTCAAATCTCTGCCGAATGGTTCCTTGAGTTTTAAAGCAGTAAGAAAAATAAATAAAACCTTTAGTTATAAATAATACCTTTCCCAGATACGCAAAGGTTCCCATGTTGGAATTCAAAACGTCAAACCAATCATTTATGAGCTGAATAAAGTCTGCAGTCTCCAATGGTTTGTACAGCTCAAATCCTATCGCATGACGACGGAGTGCACCGGCAACCGTGTTGGAAAACAACTGAGCGGCTGTTCTCACTTTTTGACGTGCTGAAATTATATATAAATATATATGTCTTACATAGTATTGTAATGGAGGATAGCTTTAGTATACAAGGACAAGTGACGTCAGCGGGCTACACTTCGTAGAAAGTTTTAATTACTTGCTCCTTTCACTGCAAGATGTTCGTGCGATATTTTGTAAGCTATGGAGACTAGTGCGGATCGGTTCCCATACAAAAAAAAAGTGTTTCCAGTCCACCACTAGGATTAAAGATATTTTGAAGGCGATCCCAAAAAAAATAATTTTTTTTTTTGCCACGCACCCCCGATGGGCTATTTACTTTTTTTGACACTACGCCGCCATTTTAAGTCCGATTTTAATGAGCCGTACACCGTTGTTCATGGCTTGGAAGCCACCACAATTCTTACCTTAATCATTTTTTATTCCGAGTTCAAATTCTAGTAGTGACTGTCGGTATCTCGTTTCACATCATACCTAAATTACAATTTTTTTTTAGTCTGTCTGTTTAGGCCTTTTGCCTTTAAATTCTGTGAAATTTTTTCTTGAAAATGATTAAGGTAAGAATAGTGGCGGCTTCCAAGCCATGAACAACGGTGTACGGCTCATTAAAATCGGACTTAAAATGGCGACGTAGTGTCAAAAAAAGTAAATAGCCCATCGGGGGGGCGTGGCAAAAAAAAAAAAAAATTTTTTTGGGATCGCCTTCAAAATATCTTTAATCCTAGCGGTGGACTGGAAACACTTTTTTGCGTCTATCCTACTTAATGGAGACGTCAGAGCTCGAAGTGTGGTTTAGCAAATCGCAAATGGTTCTTCTACTAAGCCGATTGTTGTTCCATATGATGTCGTCACCTATGTAGTGGTTTCATATCAGTTTTAACAGATGAGGTGGATCTGCGAACACATATACGTTGGAGTCGACCGATGGATGGCGCAACCATGGCGCATTTAAAGAAAATGGAAGTTACATGAAAAATGTGTTAGTATAAGATTGAAATGCTTTTTTTACCCTTGGTTATTTTAAGCGAAGTCCATAAAGTTCGATTTTGGGAACCCATATCCCTTACAACAGCTACCACTTGAAATGTAATATCTTTCAATGCGATATGATAGAGCATAATATATCCTTATTCATAGGAGTGTCAAAAGCATAGAAAATTGCCACTTGCACCAATTTTGCTGGTTTTCTGACATAATCTTCCAGCTGATCATATTTCATATCTTTATTAAGTCAATGGTAACAAACCTTACTGACTAGATTTACATATTACTTAATACTAATTAGCAACTATCTTAACTATAAAATTAATTTAATCGGTAGTAAGACTCAATACGAAATTTAAACTTGAACCTTGGCATTGCAAAATCGATATCAAGACTTCTAGAAAGTCGATTAATCTCTTCATAGGAGTGTCAAAAGCATAGAAAATTGCCACTTGCACCAATTTTGCTGGTTTTCTGACATAATCTTCCAGCTGATCATATTTCATATCTTTATTAAGTCAATGGTAACAAACCTTACTGACTAGATTTACATATTACTTAATACTAATTAGCAACTATCTTAACTATAAAATTAATTTAATCGGTAGTAAGACTCAATACGAAATTTAAACTTGAACCTTGGCATTGCAAAATCGATATCAAGACTTCTAGAAAGTCGATTAATCTCTTCGAGCCCTCTTATGAGAGGCGCAAAGCTAAGATAATTAGGAGGATTGGAATAAAAAATATATTTTAAGACCGGAGAGCTCTATTGGGAACATTAAAACTAACCTGTTCAAGAAGAGCTGAGCAGTCAATAGCACCAGATACTATGTCATAGATAAACAACAAATGTTGAACAGAGCGTCTGGCTTCGAGTGGCGGAAGATTGATGAGCACGCACCTGTCATTGTACGGAGGCAAGGGATTCTGAAAATTGAGAGGTTGAAGAGCAAATCGTATGAATTTGAATTGAATCTTCTCAATTCTCAGAGATCTTGATTGGGTTCCAAATGACCGATGCTTATTCCAATTTGGATCACACTAGAGAGCTATACAAGACTTTTCTGGTGTATGGGTCTTTAAAGTCTTTCGCGTACCGTCGCAAAAAAGCTAAGTTAGCGTAAGCCTTTGGTATAAGAAAATTAACATGGTTAATAAAAGTGAAGGAAGAGTCAAAAATTACACCAAGATAGCGAAAATCTTTTATCGAAGCAAGAGCTACATTTGAGATCGAGTATGTTGACGAAAAGGCGTTCAGAAATTTAGAAAACGTTACGTGACAACATTTACTAACATTAAGTTGCAGTTTATTTTGAAGAGCCCAAGCATTAAGGGCATCCAAATCATTCTGCAGGAGTAATGCATCCGATGGACATTTCATCTTTCTAAACAGTTTTAAATCATCTATAGTAAATAGTTGGAATGCTTCAAATACAAACCTACATCATTGATGAAAATTATGAATAAAATTGGACCGAGGATGCTACCTTGCGGCACGCCAGAGGTTGCTAAAAACTTATGAGACTTCATATCCTCGATTTCGACAAATGAAATTCTGTTTGATAAGTATGATTTCAGCCATGCTAGAAAGGTTGAATGGAAGCCTATTTTTTCGAGTTTCCACAGTAGTATTTTATGAGAGACTCTGTCAAATGCCTTAGAGAAATCTGTATACAATGTATCAACTTGATATCCATCCTCAAAAGCGGACATGCAGAACTGGGAAAACACAGCAAGATTTTTAACAGTTGAACGCCCTCTTATAAAACCATGCTGACAAGGATCAATAATCCCTTTAATAGCAAAATCCAACTTGACTTTAATTACTTTCTCAAAAAGTTTAGAGCAGGTCGACAATTTAGATATTGGCCTATAATTTGTTACTTCATTTTTATAACCGGACTTGAAGATTGGTGTAATGGACGCCAACTTCCAACGATCAATGAAGATGCCAGTAGATAACGAGACGTTAAAAGTATGGCACAATGGCTCACATAGGGAAATACTACATTTTTTAAAGAAACAAGAAGACAAACCATCAATGTCCTTTTTCAAAGAAGATTGCAAGGAGGATATCCCAGTAATTACGTCTAAATCAGATACCGACAAAGACCCAAAATCTAAGGATTTTGCTGTACCAATAAAGAGTTCATTATCAATGATATCCGAGTCCACAGCAAAGTTGGATTTGAAAAAGTTAGCAAAATGGTTTGCTGTTTCCGCCAAACTACTTGAACTAATTACTAAATTTGACGTAGGTTGGAATATTAGAAGAGCCTTTTTTCGATCTGACGAAATTCCAGAAGGATTTGGGATTTTCTTTCAACTCTTCCTCGAACCGAGAAATATATTTGTTATACAAAAACTTATCAAGAACATTGAACTGTCTCATATACCATAAATATTGATCCCTATAGGAGGTATCATTGGTTGCTTTATGCAATTTAAAATACTTATTCCTTTGATTTTTTAGCTTTTTTAAACTTTTAGTATACCAAGGTAACTTGTACTGTTTAACCGGCAGCAATGAGATATTTCTACAAAACAAATCAGACAATTCGAGCAGGAAAGTTTCAAAGCATTGAAACGCATTTTTCCCAGAGAAAATAGACTTCCAGTCAATTTCAGAAATATTTGAGTTAAGAGAGTCAAAATTCGCATCCTTCAAGTTATAGGAGCGAATATTTTGATTGGTATTGCTTGTAGGCACAAAGTTCAGAAATTCTAATATTAGAGATAGGGGTACATGATGCATATCCGATTTACAAACAGGGAAAGGACACTCCGTCAAATGCGGGACTAAATTATCATCGACAAAAATTAGGTCTAAAATATTTTTTAACTTGTTCACAAATGAGTTAATCTGAACAAAGTTGGCACTAAAAAGAGTATCTAAAAAATTTATTTCATGTGCACAGTTGACATTCGTTTATGTTAATAAATTATCATTTACTAAATTAGACCAAACAACCTTATTTAGATTGAAATTTCATAAAACGCAAATGTGACTATTTGCGTTTTTTTCATAAACGTCAAAAATATTATTCGCATGGGCACAGTACAACGAATCATTACGAATGTACGATACGCAGATGAACATATTACCAGTTGGTACACAAATAGAGACACAGAGTTGGTCCAGTAGGGAGTCATTGTTAGAGAGCTGGACGAATGAGGAGAGGAGGGAACGTCTTGCGGCAATCAGCACCCCACCGCCTCTTAGACACCCAGTTTTAATAGGATCTCTATCCTTACGATAAGTGAGATATAAATTATCATCGAAGAATTCCGCATCCAAGAAATCGTCATGAAGCCAGTTCTCGTTTATTTAAACGTTTCTGCGATTTTCATTTCGTCGAATGAAATTACATATAATTTGTCGTTATCACTCAGTTCAGACATTTGTTCCAATGCCTGAAATGATGCAGCCAGGAGACCCTAGCCCATGTCTATCTTTTGAGACCAGCGCTGCAACGTTGACACGTGAGGAAGTGGGAAGCCGTTGTCATGCAAGTGGTGATATGCTCTTGGTCCTGCCGCTATTAGAGAATTAAAGTATGTATATACTTAAGGAAAAGAAAATTAATTATAACTGGCGCTGCCATCTTACGCACTTGACCTTCCGTGAATATTTTCCGATAGTTGTGAATCACCGTATTGCGTTGGTCTTGATTAGAGCGCAACTCCTTAACTTCCGCCTTTTCACTTCCGACTCCAAGTTTTTTATTACGGGACTCGCAATGGCCTCGAAAATTACACAGCTGCAAGATAGTTTTAAAACATATTAAAATATTAATATAAATCAGACAATTTCGTTTTAAGTCCCTTACATTGTTTGAGTTTCAGACTCTTCAAGGATCACACCAATAGTCTGCGTTTGGGCATCTACTTTCGTCACAATCGAATGGCTGTCAACTTTGTTGTTGAAGCTATCTGTGTTAGGTTAGGTTAGGTTAGGGTGGCTGCCCTTCTTCCTTACAGAGGGGCGCACTTATGCCGGAAAGCCCATTGTGATACCACTGAGGGGAGTTTAGTCCCTGCTTCCCTTATACACTCATGAGATTGAGCCACCCTGTCCGATTGATAAAGCGCAGAATGGCTACGGTTTCGACGGAGCTTAGGTCAGCTAAGCTGCTAAATTGGAAAGCCCCTAGACACTCCAGCCGGGTCCTGGCTAGAGCGGACAAGCTGCAGATGAAGTGCTCGACATTTTCTATCTCTTCTTCGTCCCTGCAGCTGCCACAGAAGTCGTTTGAGGCGACCCCCATGCGTTTGGCATGTTAGGCAGTGCCCTGTGAGCACCCCAATCACGGGCCTAGGGATGGTCGACTAAGATTGAGTATGGACTCGGTCCGTTTCTTACAGATGTAGGGCCAGGTTTGCCTGGACACCTCGCAAGTCGTCTCCCGTGTCCATCTAGAGTTTGCTTTTCCTTCGAATTTGCGTAGGAGCCGGAGCTTAGTCGAGGCTAAAGGGGGGTTGACCTCTGATTGCTCCTTGGCCTTCCTAGCTAGCTCGTCAGCAGCGCAGTTTCCAGGAATGTCGCTGTGGCCTTTAACCCATATCACTGCTGTGAAGCATTTCGACACCAGTTCATTTAGCGAGTGCTTACAGTCGAGTGCTACCTTCGAAGAGGTTTTGCTGCTCTGAAGGGCTTTGATCGCTGCTTGGCTGTCGCAGTATATGGATTCTGACGTGCAGTTTTTCCAAAGCAGCCAGCGTGCAGCTTCCTCTATGGCTGTAAGTTCCGCCTGGAATACGCTGCAGTGGCTAGGTAGCCCTATGCATAGGGAAAGTGAAAGATTCTCCGAGCAGACTCCGCTGCCGACCTTGCCGTAGAGCTTTGAGCCGTCTGTGAAGATTGAGGTTGAAAGTGGGTCTAGAATATTCACGTTATTCCATTCGTGCCTCTCAGGGATTCTGACGGAGAACGATGTGTTTGGGTCATAGCCGATAGGTGTGGTGTAATCCACTACCTTCAGTTTATTTGGTATGGTCTCCAGGATGCTAGCGGGTGACAGGTAATAGTGTCACTGGTAATAGTGTCAATTGACACTATTGCGCTTTCGAAATGGAATTAGTGTCAACAAGAAAATGGAAAATAGGTCATTGACACTATTTCCATTTCAGTTAGTCAGGTGCTAAAAACTGGCCTACCACATTATCCCCAACATCAAAATCCCCAAAAGAAAAATCCCTAAATTCAGAATCCCCAACACGAAATCCCCATTTTATGTGTGAAATAAATTCAAATTATGTATTGGATAGCTAATTATGGTACCTTTCATTTGGGGTACCACTGTTGTCGGTGCAAAACCGCTTATGTGCAAAATTTTAAATTTAATTTAAAAAACAACCCTGGGCTACATTATTCCAAGTCCTTCTGCGTAGTACACCATTCTGCGTAGGCGGCAACATGCCACCGTTCCCACTCTATGGGCGGGATCCATGGTATTTTTGTGCAGAACACCTTTCTGAATTGGCAATAAAGATAACATAAAGGGAATAAAAATACAGTGCAACTGCACATGCATATACATATGTAAATAGCTAATAACATAAGATGAAAATTTGAAATAAAAAATCGCGCGATATAATAATCATTAGTTTCAGGTGATAATAAAAATTAAAAAAAATACCATGGATCCCGCCCATAGAGTGGGAACGGTGGCCGAAGGCCGCCAATGCGAAAAGATGTTCTGCACATAAAAAACATGGATCGGAAGTTATAGTTTAATTGTGAAATAAGTCCCAAATATTGGAAAGAAACCCTAACAATTAAGGCTTTCTTTAATTTTTAAAATTAGGATTTCCTTAATTTTTAAAGTTAGACGTTCTTTCACTTTCTTGTTAGGCGTTCTTTTTTAGGCATTCTTTCATTTCGAAAAATTAGGCGTTAGTTCGTTAGGCCTTTATTCGCTGAGCCGAGTTTTATTTTGAGGATTCTGATTTTGGGGATTACTTATTTGGCGATTTTGTGTTTGGGGATTTTTTTTTCGGGGATTTTGATTTTGGGGATAATGTGGTAGACCCCAATCACTAATAGTGCATATTTCGTAAAAGGAGAAACCATACTTTTGTAAATAATCATATAATAAAAATCCATCTCTTACAACACTGCGCTGCGCAGACAACCGCTGCCTAAAATAGCAATAGTGTCAATTGACACTATTTCCATTTCCAAAAGCGCAATAGTGTCAATTGACACTATTTCCAAGTTACCCTAGAAATATTTTTTTTTTTTATTCAAGAATTTCCTGGCACAACAATATAAAATAATTTTGTTAAAATTGTTGTGCCAGGAAATTCTTGAATAAAATACAAATACAAAATAGTGTCAATTGACACTATTACCAGTGACACTATTACCTGTCACCTGCTAGCGTGTCCAAATATGGTGTCGCTCCAGCGCTTAACTGCGTTCATTCGAACTGCGCTATGGCTCGCCTGGAGTTTTCCATACAGGTCAACCGGCAAGAGGTTGAGCATGACCTCCAAGGCTTTTGTGGGAGTCGATGGCTCAGCGAATAAAGACCTAACGAACTAACGCCTAAAAAAAAAAATGAAATATTGCCTAAATATTTCATATAGGAACTAGGCGGTTGTTCATAATGAAATAATATCTAACATTTTAGGCATTTCTTCATTAAAATTGTTAGGTGATTCTTCATAATGAAAGGAAGCCTAACAATCAGAAATGAAGAAACGCCTAATTAGGTATTCATTCATTTTTGATTGTTAGGCTTTCTTTCATTAACGTTAGGCGCTTTTTCATTTTGCTAAAAGTGTGATTTTTATTGCTATTATGCGTTTTTGAGTGATATGAATGCGCTAATAGGGGTGTCAAAATACGCGATTTGACATTGGTATCAATGATCCGAAGTCGAAATTAAATTTTTGTGTTTTAGTGAAAAGTTATCAACAAAAAACCGAAAATTGACTTAGGTCAGATCCCCAATTCGGGGCGTGATCCATGGTATTTATGTGCAGAACTCCTTCCCGCATTGGCGGCTTTATTGCCAATTCAGAAAGGCGTTCTGCACAAAAATACCGTGGATCCCGCCCATAGAGTGGGAACGGTGGCATGTTGGGCGTAGCCCAGGGTTATTTTTTGAAGCGCGGCCGAAGGCCGCCAATGCGAAAAGGTGTTCTGCACATAGATTAATTGTGAAATAAGTCCCAAATAATGGGACTTGTATCATTTTCTTCTAAGAATTTTAATTGGGGTTGTTAGGCCTTCTTTCATTGGGCGTTATTTCATAATGAAAGAAACCCTAACATTTAAGACTTTCTTTCATTTTTAAAATTAGGCTTTCCTTCATTTTTGAATTTAGACGTTCTTTCAATTTCTTGTTAGGCGTTCTTTTTTAGGCATTCTTTCATTTCGAAAAATTAGGCGTTAGTTCGTTAGGCCTTTATTCGCTGAGCCGATGGAAGCGCCCCCGTAATAAGCATCGCCGCTGATCGCTGTACTCTGCACATCCTGCTTATGTTGCTGTTGCGCTCGAGTGCTGGCCACCACACAGCGACGCCATAGAAAAGGATGGGTTTGCTATCTAAGATCACGCCGAGGTACTTGACCTCCTGAGAAAGTGTGAGCCTGACTCGATTCAGGCGTGGTGGTACAAAAGCTGGTATTTTGTACTTCCTAGTGAACATGATCATTTCTGTTTTAGTGGTAGTAACACTAAGGCTGCTCTCCAGAGCCCAGTCCTCCACGAGGTTCAAGGCAGTCTGGAGCAGCTCACTTAGAGACTGGAGATGCTTACCAGTCGCCGTCAGAGCGATGTCATCGGCATAGGCAATAATTTGACAGCCAGTGTTTTCAAGCTTCAGAAGTAGGGTCTTAACTGTTAGGTTCCATAGAAGAGGTGATAGAACTCCTCCTTGAGGAGTGCCCCTGGATGTGTATCGCACTATTGAGGCCTCTACTAGATTGGCTTGGATAGCTCTCCTTGACAGTAGCTGTCCACCAGCGGTGGGTCTAGCCCATTCTCCGAAGGGACTCGATGACCGCTAGAGGATGTACGTTATTAAAGGCTCCTTCAATGTCGATAAAAATGCTCAGGGTGAATTCTTTGATGGCAAGTCCTTTTTCTATCTTTGTGGTGATAGCATGGAGTGCTGTTTCCACGGACTTGCCCTTAGAGTATGCATGCTGAGCTGTCGATAGGTTTGGTAAACGCAGGTTATTTCTTATGTGTGCGTCCAGTATTCTTTCCAAAACCTTGAGAAGAAAAGATGTTAGGCTTATAGACCTGAGGTCTTGTGGCTTCGAGTGTGAAGCTCTGCCTCCTTTGGGAATGAAGACTATCTTCGCCTCGGTCCGTCTTTGTGGAACGTAGCATAGCCTTAGACATGCTGTATAGATTTTAGACAGCATGGTCGAGAGAATCTCGCTCGCCATTTAAAGTTCGGCGGGAAATATATTATCGGTTCCCGGAGATTTAAAGGGGTCGAAGGTTTTAATAGCCCATTCGACTTCTTGAGGATTAATCAGCTTCCATGTGGCGTGATAGTATCTGTCGTTGTTGTCGGCTGATGGTGGCTCCTTGGGACAGTCAGGAAAGTGCGTGCCCATTAGGAGTTCGACCATTTCGCTGCTAGATGTTGTCCAATCTCCATCTGGTTTTTAAATGTAACCTGGGACGGTAGGACTTTTCGATAGAACTTTACGCAATATATTGGCCTCCGAGTTTGATTCGATGTTGGTACAGAATTCCCGCCATGAATCTATCTGGGCTTGGTAGACTGCTTTCTTGAAAGTTTTTAAGGCTTGTTTATATTTTTGCCAAGAACCGGTCCGCTTAGCTTGATTAAAAAGCCTCCTGCTGTCTTTCCTTAGCCGAGAAATTTCGGAGCTCCACCATGGTGGTCTCTTCTTATTTCTCGGTCTGGGAAGAGGACAGGAGGCGTTGAAAGCAGCATTACAGGACTCTGTGATCAAGGCTGCTCAAGTTTAGACGATGAGTCGAGCTCACAGATCGAAGCTAACTCGTTTTCAGCCTTCGAGTTCTAGGCTGATGCTCACAGTATCTGCGTCGCTGAAATTTGATAACAAAAAAGTAAGAGAGACTCTTCTTTATAAGAATACATGCTCTGGTCCTACCTGTAACTGGGGCCTTGACCACCTGGTAGGGATCAGAGTGTAGTCCACAAACCTTGTTCCTCTGCTTTTTCGCTGAGGCGCAGAAGAAGGGCAGCCGAAGCTGCCTTGGAGTGATGCAGGTTAATTTGCAAAACCCTCATTCATCAATAATTTATAACTCTGTGTCTGAGCCCTCGTCCATTGCTGTGTTGTTACTGCTGCTATTTATGTTGGAATTATAGGATTGAAGTTATTTTATATATTATAGCACTACTTACTGATAACAATACACTTCTGAAGTTACGGCTGCTTGTATAGTCGGCTCGCATTTATTGCTTGTAGCGGTCACAAAGGGGTGCGGTTTTGCTTTGGCAACAATCTCGTCTGTGTCCCAGTACAAACAATGTCTTCGCGTGAAAAATGATTTACGCAAATACGATTTTTCACACTTAATTGCATCCGGCAATTGTTTCCCCACAACAATCGCATGTGGTCGTCAACAGGCACCTTGAAAAACGGCCCAGTTCCCCGCTCCCATTTTTTCAAACAAATCGCGCACTTCACCATCACGAAAACTCTTTTTATTACGTATTTAAAGATGAAATTGTTTTACAAAGCAATATTATTTATATACAAACGCAAAATATCTAGAAAACACACGCCCCAATAAGCAAAGTAAACAGACAGTTTGCATTCGCCTTGAATTTGGCATGAGTTTGACAATTGGTAATAAAACAAGTAAGGAAGTCTGAGCGGTTTGAATTCGATTGCGACAATTTTCAACAGCAGCCTACCTTGGCCAGAAAGTAACCAATACACCAAATTCCATGCCAATATCTCAGCTTTTACGCAAGTTAATTCAATTTATGTGATTTTCGATATGGAAAATGGGGGCGTGGTTATCATCGGATTTCGTCCATTTTCAATAGTAACCTACCTTGTAGAGCTCTTGAAAATCGACTAATCGATTAGTCGGCTAATCGATTAGCAAAAGTCGTTTACCAAAATAATCGATTACCACTAATCGACTAATCGTTTCTTTCCGACTAATCGATTTTTCGTCCATAATCGATTATTCGTCCATAATCGATTAGCTGTTTGCATTCGACTACTTGACAGAATCGAATATTTGATTAGTTATTTTTTCACGATCAATGGAATTTGTGTAACACAACAGTTTTTGGTCACAGAAACTCACCTCTCATTACCGACTTTCTATTTCGTGACCGAAGAGGGGGTTAAAAGACCTCGAAGGTTCCAACGGTAATAACAAATCGTTCTCACCCATTCAAAAATAATCGATTACCACTAATCGACTAATCGTTTCTTTCCGACTAATCGATTTTTCGTCCATAATCGATTATTCGTCCATAATCGATTAGCTGTTTGCATTCGACTACTTGACAGAATCGAATATTTGATTAGTTATTTTTTCACGATCAATGGAATTTGTGTAACACAACAGTTTTTGGTCACAGAAACTCACCTCTCATTACCGACTTTCTATTTCGTGACCGAAGAGGGGGTTAAAAGACCTCGAAGGTTCCAACGGTAATAACAAATCGTTCTCACCCATTCAAATACAGTCGGACCTCGATTATCCGTGATGGTCGGGACCAGAGGCGATACGTATAATCGATTTTCACGGTTAATCGAATAACAATTTTGATTATAGTTTTTTTAATACTTTTATTATTTAACAAGTGAACATAATAACTTGTAAATAACTTGTAAATGCTTCTGGCTCATCGTCAAACAAGGGAATTCCCCGTTTTCATGTTTATTATACATATGTATGTACATATTAACAAAAACACAATTTTCGCTGCCATCACGGATAATAGAGGTAATCACGGTTAATCGAAGCAAACAATTTGAAAACACTGCAAAAAAAAAACAATAGACTGATCTTTGGCCATCACGGTTAATCGGGGTTGCCGGTTAAGCGGATCACGGATAATCGAGGTCCGACTGTACTAACAAAAATACTAAAAAAAAATACAAAAAAATTTTATTAAAAAAAACTATCAGTAATCGATTAATGACAGCTAACCGATTGCGCTGTATGATGAAGTCGATTACTTGTTATTCGATTTTCAACCAAAACAAAAGTTGCTTTCGACTATTCGAATAGTCGATTAGCCAGATAATCGATTCTGAACAAGAGCCCTACTACCTTGGCCAAAAAGTAACCTGTATAACAAATTTAATGCAAAGATCCAAATTTTTACTCAACTTATGTTAATTTATATGGTTTTCGAAATTTTCGATATCGAAAAATGGGGCGTGGTTATAATTCGATTGCGACAACTTTCAACAGCAGCCTACCTTGGCCAGAAAGTAACCTGTATGCAAAACTTTATGCAAATATCTCAATTTTTACTCAAGTTATCGTGTACACGGACGGACAGACGGACGGACATGCCTTAATCAATTCCTCTTTTCAACCTAAGAACTTTCATATATGGAAATCTATATCTAACTCGATTGTTTTTCGCCGTTACATAGTACCGTTATGTGGACAAAATTATAATACCAAATACCTCATTGCCAGATAAAATTTAATACCAAATAACATTATCATCGAAAAGACATAGGTATGTATGCCACACCACAAACAAGAGGCAGAGAGAAAGAAAGCAGACACAAAATTTTTTAAAGCGGATCAATTTTTTTTACATTCAATACAATAGTTTGTACATCTAATACAATAATTAAATATACTGCTAAAGAAACAAAGATCTATTTTAATTTTTCCGGTAACAATTCTTTAAAAAAATTTGTTTCTATCCTTGTGATTGGCAAACCAGTGGAGTTTTCAATCGAACGTAGCTTTAGCGCCAATCGGGCGCTTTTTTCTGAATTTTTGCGCTTAAAAATTTGAAGAAGCGCAAGTGGGGCTTTTGGGCGCTTTTTGGATACGCAATCACTGTCAAGTAAATGCCCTCGTAAAGTTTGGTTTCGAAACCCAAACTAAGCGTATTATGGAAAATTTGTTTATGAGATGTGGCAACTTTACACTTAATGTTATCGATTTTAATGAAGCATATCTATCATCTCTTAATTTGAAGTCGACATTTTCAACTGATAGGATTTTTAAAAAGGAAAAAATATGAGCAAATACCAAAGGCAAATAAGAGCACACAAAGCGGATTTATCACGTCACGCAGCCACTAGCAAGCACAGAGCAAATTGCACTAAACTCGACAGTAAGCAAGAAAAAATTTAATCGTTTGGTAAGTTGTTACTTATTTTCCCCCTTATTCATAAAAACAAAATATTAATAATAATATTAATGTTAATTAATAATAATTTAATATTAATTTTAGTGCCGAAATTGGAAACGCATACCAAAGTGGAAGCAATAAAATACACGTTATTTATCACGCAGCATGCATCCATTCGCTCCGTGGATCATTTGACAGACTTAGCAAAGGAACTTCATAAATATAGTGCACTCAAACTTCACAGAACCAAATGCACCGCAATTAATAATAACCCAGAACTTTCTACTAGAAGTCAATTTAAAAATCGAAAACGTTGTAGGGTTAGCTACGGACGGTGCAAATAATTTATGGAGCAGTAAGAACTCAGTTTATGTAAGATTTAAAGACCATTATCCTAATATAATGCTTATGAAGTGTGTTTGCCATAGTTTACATTTGTGTGCTTCGAAAGCATCAAACATATTTGGGCCCGGTTTTTCAGTGCAAGTTTAACTCAATTGGTCAGTTAAACTAAGCTTAAACTTGTTATGCAGTTTTTCAGTCAACTTTGAACGAAGTTTAAACGTAGTTTAAGCGGCCACTCTGCCAGGGTTAAACTCTAGTTAACCTGTCAGTTGTTTGCATAGTTGATTGTTTTAATTGTGAAGTTTTAACTTGTACACGGCGTATCTTTATCTTTGTTCACAGCGATTTTTCATTTAGCAATTGCGTTGAATATGTAAGCGAATGCCATCTGTTGCCGATCTAGATAAAAAAAAAACCAATGTTGCTGTATAAAAAGTAGATCAAAAAAGCGCCCTTAACCTCTCACTGAAAAACCGCTCTGCAGTTTAATTGGAGTTTAAATTTATGGCGAGATTAGGCAAACTTAGTTTAAAGTGAGCTTAACCAACGACTGAAAAACCGGGCCTCAGTGAGGAAACGGATTTCATTGTAAAAGAAACATACAATTGGTTTAAAAATAGTTGTCTCCGTCGAGATAAGTACTCAAAAATATATAAACTCATAAACAGCGAGACATCCCAAAACCTTAATTTTGTCCAAATTGCTACAACCAGATGACTGTCACGTTATAATGCTGTTGACCGCATATGCATGCAATATTTAGAGCTAAAAACTTTTTTTGAAATAAGCGCCGAAAAAGAAAAATGTCATACAGCATGCTTATTGCATGAGGCATTTAAAAATAGTAAGAATTATTTGATACTTGTTTTTTCAAGACCGTTTTTAAAGGAAATTAATTCCTTGAATCTATACTTTCAATGAGAAAAAGTTGATTTCTCTGCAGCTTATGTAGAAATTGGAATGTTCGTTATTGGACTTTTACGCAAAGTTCTTACCAAATTTGCTTACCACTTTGAATATAGACACTATTGAAATAAAAGACATAAAATCTCTAGTTTGAGATGTATCCAATTTTAAAGATGTACAAAATATAGTTTTTCACGATACTTTTACTGAATAGGCTAATAAATTTCGTGATAAACTTAACTTAAAAAGCTTATTGAAAGACTGTCAAAAATTTGTAATCGCCCTAATCGAAGAACTTTTAAAACGAATGCCTAGCCACTTAGATATGTTTAAGAAAGCCTTTATTTTGTCACCAGGTATTTGTTTGAACCATAAAAGAGCCAGTTTCAGCGAACTGCCTATTCAGTATTTGACTTTGAAGGAACAGAGTGAAGCAGAAATAGAATATTCAAATATGGTAACGTTCCCATGGAACAACTTTTTTGAGAACGGCATTCCATCTGACTCTGAAGAATTTTGGAAAACTGCTTATTCAGTTAAAAACGCTATTGGCAATAAAATGTTTGGAAATATAAGTAAACTAGCTTTCATATTATTATCCTTTTCTCACTCGAATGCTTTTTTTGAACGCAATTTTGTCGTAATGAATTCAACAAAAACAAAGATTCGAAATAAGATGGGTTTCGAAAGCCTGAATTCAATAGTTAGAATAAAATCCTATATGAGGGCTAATCGCTTCTGTGGCAAAACGTTTCCCATATCCAAAAATATGTTGTCAAGATTAAACAGCTCAATATATGACAGGAATGAAAAAAGAAATAATTCAGATGAAATATCTTTCGAAGAAATTTTGGAAGATCTTACTTTAATATAGATTTATAGTATGCCCAGTGTATATAAATAAAATATTTATGTTATTTGTTATATAAATAAAAGATTTGTTAAGTCGACTATATGGGTCATTTTGCAGACAAGATAAGTATGACTTACATTTGCTACCCTTTGACACAATTTTGTAAGGTAAATTTAATTCATATTTAATTCTGTAATCGCGCTTTTATTTTTTTAAATCTGGCAACCCGGTTCTTACATAACCAATGAACGGGAACGTCACGTCATAGTTGGAGTGAATCAGTCATTCAGCGTGTATTCTGTAAGAACAGGAAAGTTCCGACACTCGTGGCAACAAAAACACACATACACTTGGTAAAATAAGCTAACGCCATCTTAAAGCGTTTCAGCTGCGTCACAAGGTATGTGTGTATGTAAAGCTTGCGGGAAGAAGTCAAACAAAGACTGCACAGAAAACTGGGTACAGTGTGACCAGTGTAAACTGTGGTACCACTTCGAGTGCGTCGGCGTGGATAATAGCGTAGAAGATTAGGCCTGGAACTGCTCAACCTGCGTCGAAAGGGGCACAAACGTTCTTCACAATTCTGTACATACCATATCGCAAACAAACACTGGGACAAACCTAACACCCCCAGAGATGGTTTAACACTCAGTCAACATTCCTGCATCGCTCAATACCTATCAAAGCAAAAATATTGGCTTGAAATTAGACGAGCGTGCTCCGATACAAAATTTCCTCAACTCAACTCTAAGCTATGGTGAAACAAACCGCCAACAGCAACTACCTCCGGCAATGCTAGAGGAAAAAAGAACAGCGGAGGAGCGGTATATCGAGAAAAAATATCAACTACTTGCCAATATGAGTCACAGCTGTGTCAGGGCTTCAAATTGCGGCAAGTGGCCCAACAACTTCCCAGATGGTCGCAAGACATGCTATACCAAAAGACCTGCCTTTGTACACGGGGACCCGGTGGAGTGGCCCATGTTCATCAGTACCTTCGACCATAGTACGATGGTTGCAGGTTTCACGAACGTGAAAAATATGCTACGATTGCAGAAGTGCCGGAAAGGGAAAGTCCGCTAACTAGTTAAAGACAACCTTCTCTTGCCAGCCATGGTTCCTGACGTCACCAGCATTCTGAAAACCTTCTTCAGAAGGCCGGAGCACATTCTAGAAAAAATGATTGAGAAGGTAAGAAAGTTGCCTGCACCTAAAGTCAAATTAGAATCTCTTATAGATTTTTGTTGGCCGTGCGCAACATACGCGCCACAATGGAGACATCCAAATTGGAGGCGCATCTTAACAACCCAATGCTGGTTAAAGAGCTGGTGGACAAATTACAAACTAAACTAAGCGATGCATCCGCGAAACGGCAGCACATCAGAAATACAAGAATTCAGCGACTGGTTATACCGAATGGCAGAAGCGGCGTCAACCGTCGTAACCCCAGCGTTCTACAAAACCAGCACCGTCAACACACACAGCCAGTGCACCGCACCAACAACCTGTTGCGGGGAAAGGAAGACCCATCAAAAGAAAAACTCTACAGACGTAAGCGCATATTCAAAGCGTTCAACAATACAGTACGTAGCGTGTGGTGAAAATGAACACTGCGCTTCGCAGTGTGAAAAATTTCAAAGTATGTCGGAAAACCAGGGGTGGGAAACGGTAAAAAATGGCGGAGACTGCTATATGTGTCTCAAACCTCACAGTAAGGGATGTTTTTTGAAAAAGAGTTGCGGAATAAATGGTTGCACTAGGAAGCATTATCCACTGCTCCACAACGAACGCACTGAAAAACCCAGCAATTCGAATAGACATACAGCCCCATAAGCAGTCATCATATCGGCAACACAAGTGGCCAATACTTTCGCATAATGCCCGTGAAAATACATCCCCGTGAAAATACTATCCAGACATACGTCTTTTTGGATGAGGGGTCTTTAGTGACTCTTATAGACGAGTCGACGTTCAACCGACTCGGCATCAAAGGAACACCGGCGCCTATATGTTTGCAGTGGATAAGGTCCACACACCGATAAACCGCATTGGCTAAACAACGTATGTACATACCATAAAAAATATTGCCCTACCTGAGCAAACCGTTGACGCAAAGGAGATCCGTATAAAGTATCCACATTTAAAAGGTATACCACTAGAATCGTACTACAACGTTCAGCCTACGCTACTAATCGGTACCGACAACTGGAAGGTCGCAATCCCGCGTAAGGTCTGGGAAGGTAAAAGGAATGAGCCGATTGCATTTAAGTGCTTACTAGGATGGAATGTACAAGGTACATCGACTACATCTAATTATGTAACTATGCAACACTGTGTCTGTAGATGGCAGGAACTGCATGACGATGTAAAAGAAAGCTTTAGCTTGGAGGGGATCAAATCTCATGACATGCAATCAGCTGACGGCCAAAAAGCAATAGAAATCCTCAACAAGACCTGCGCTAAGGCAAATGGATGATTTGAAGTTGGTCTTTTGTGGCGCACCAGCGACGATGTACTACCAGAGAGTTACAACAATGCTCTAATGCGTCTAAACTGTCTTAAACGAAAAATTAAGCGATAACCAGAATTTGAATTTTATATTAAAAATTTAAATAATAATACTATATCCATATTATTATTATTAAAAAATGGCATTTGAGAACATAGAGTATGTTATATAGCGAGATGAGAAATCCTTTGCCCGCATCGTTATAGATAAGTTAGTGAATCGCATATTCGATAGTGCAAGCGACCGAATCGCTAATGAAAATCTCGAAAAATTGAACCGAATCGAATCGCTATAAGTTAGTGAATTCCACTACAGATTTGTACGTAAAAACCTCCAAACAAATTTGTAATCTTTTGGTAAAGGGGTATGCAGGCCAGCTAGCGAAAAGTGATATCTCAAACCAGCTAAGTCGAAAATGGTACTTACCGATTTTTATTGCCTTGAACCCGAACAAGCCAAACAAAGTAAGGCTAGTTTGGGATGCAGCAGCAACGTCCCATGGATAGTGTTTAAATAACTTTCTACTGACTGGTCCAGACCTCTTAAATCCTCTTATCGACATTCTTATCAATCTGCGGTGATATGGCGGAAATGTTTCACGGAATTAATATCCGCCAAGAAGACAGACAGGCACAACGTTTCCTAAGGTACAACAACATCAACAACGAAGTGAACGTCTACGCGATGTACGCAATGACCTTTGGTATACATAAGTTGTGCTCCATGCGTTGCAAACTATGTGCTTGGCAAGAATGCTCAGACATTTCGCCAAAAGCCTCCTTAGGTTTACGGGGCTGTTCAGAAGGCTCATTACGTCAACGACTACATCCACAGCAAAGACAACGAGCAAGAAGCTCTCGAAGTGGCAACTCTAGTTCGCAAGGTTCACGCGGCGGGTGGATTGAGATCCGCAATTGGACGTCAAAAGCATCTACAGTTCTTAAGCAGCTACTTGAAGGCAACTCGTCAGCTTTTACAACAATAGAATTCGGAGGCACAGAAAAGGTCTTGGGTATGCATTGGGACCCTCAAAACGATGTTTTAAATTTCATTTCGGGTTCGCTCGACTTCGCCGTAACGTCTTGACGAACGATTTTATTCCGACAAAAAGGGAAGTTTTACAAGTCTTAATGTCGGTTTTTGACCCCCTCGGACTACTGTCTTGTTATACGATCGGCTTAAAGGTTTTACTTCAACATGTATGGCGCATCAACATAGGATGGGATGAGGTACTAACTGAGCCACTACACCACCGTTGGTATCAGTAGAAGCAAGTTCTGCCGGAGATAGAACAGATTGAGGTACGAAGATGCTATTCTCCAAACCTGAGTCAATTGAACCTAGTAGAGCTCCATACATTCGTTTTTTTTTTTTATTTATTTTATTTATTTAATTAATTTCATTGTACAACTAAGACTAGTCAGTCTTTTATATGTACATCAGCAATGGGATACATTCTATTATTTAGTATTTAGTATCAATATTTAAAAGAACATTACTTAAAAGATAAACCAAAATAAATGATTCAAGCTTAATACTAATGCAAAGGCACATAACAATTTAAAGCAGTAATTGATATAGATAGTAGGTTCGTGAAATTTAGAAAATAGAGAGACAGAAAATAGAGTTTAAGATATTAGCAGCTTATTTGTAGTTAAAAGGCCAGCGTCATATCGAGGTCACTAAAATATTTGTATAGTAGTTTTCTGAAGTTGCTTCTATTTAGTTGTGATTTTACATTTTCAGGAATCCTGTTCCACATTTTAATTGCACTAATGAAAAACAGTCTGCTAGATGTTAGTGTACTATATTTCGGGATTATTAAGCTGTTTAGTCTTTGAGATCTGGTTAATTGAATCTTGTCGTACAGATATTTAGGGGTTTTCCATTCTAACAACTTAAACATGAAAATACAGTTCCTGGCGGCCAAGTATTGCATAATACTACAACCCAAAATTTTGTCGTGCCATGGTGATATGTGAGCATAACGACATATGCCATAAACGTACCGTGCAACATTGTTGAAGGCTACATTTACCTTATTGGCTGATAACGAGTCAAGTTTACTATATACTAATTCCGCGTACGTAAAATGGGGCACAATGAATTGTATCGCGAGTTTTTTACGTGTCTCTTGTGGCGTAAACGCTGCAAACATTCTCAACCTACGCAGAATAAAATAAACATTGTTTACTAATTTGTTAACATGATCACAACAACTAAGTTTATTATTTATTATAAACCCGAGGTTCTTTATTTTGTGAGTGAACTCAAGGGTGGATGTCCCAATTACTAAAGGCGGTATATCATCAGGGGCTATTTCGGTTTTACATATGGGAACAACATATGATTTACTTGCATTTAAATACAGTCCATTTTTTTGCGTCCAGCACAATATAGCAGACAGATCGTTATTTACTTTATAACATAAATCTTCTACAAGACCAATGCGATTTGAAAGATATAGCTGAATGTCATCAGCATACGCATGGGCACTGACATATTTACACACCAAAAATACGTCATTAATAAACATACTAAACAAGAGCAGGCCAAGAATTGAGCCTTGTGGGACACCTGCTTTGATAGCTCTGAACTGAGATGAGACATTATCACATATAACACGTTGAACTCTTCCCGTTAGATAACTTAACAACAGTTTCGAAGAGCTTTCAGAGAACCCGAAAAAATGTCTTAGCTTCCAGCATAACAGAGAATGGTTGACTGAGTCAAATGCTTTAGAGAAATCTAAAAGGCAAAGTATAGTTATATCTCCTTTATCAAATGGCGTTCTTATGTCATCTACAATTTTAAGCATAGCAGTAGCACAACTGTGCCCAGGCCTAAACCCAGACTGCAATGGAGAAAGCAAATTATTCCTTTGAATATGCACCGCAATTTGGTCAGCCATCAAATTTTCACACACTTTGGAAAATGATGGTAGGATACTAATTGGTCTGTAGTCACTCGTGTTGGACGCAAGAGGTTTTTTTGGAGTCGGAAAAATAATTGCCTTTTTCCAAGCATCCGGAAAACTGCCACTTGTGAAGATATGGTTAATAATGTGAGTGAGAGTACTTACTATATATGGAAGTATAATTTTAACAAATTTCAAGTATATACCATCATTTCCAACTGCGTAAGACCTGATAGCCATAACAGCTTTGCACACTTCATTTTCACTAACGCAGATGAATTCAAATGGGTTTTGGATTAAAAGTTGTGAGGGCAACTCGGTGTCGACACTAATATTGACGGGGCTTTCATTCTCAGTGAAATAAACGTTTAGAACATCAGGGTCAATTTCACATTGGACATTATTCTTTCCATGGATGTGCAGACTTTTTAGATTGCTCCACAGCTTCTTAGATGGGAGAGACGGATTCAATTTTTGCTGACAGTACCATGTTGTTGTTGTTGTTGTTAGCAGTGCTTCGCCCTGCCCAAAGGGCCAGAACACTCCTAGTTGTCATCGGGCTCTTCTAACGGAAGTCCAAGGAAACGCGCTGTTTGAACAGGGTTGGACCAAAGTGATAAGGGAGTTAGAAGAGTATGTTCCGAAGAACACGAAAAGAGATGTTGCGTGTCGTGGGGGGCCATACCGCATGCAGGGCATGTGTTTGGTATGGTAGGGTTCAGTCTGGACAAATAGGAGTTCAGCCTATTGCAATATCCAGACCGAAGTTGAGCCAGCATGACTCTAGTCTCCCTCGGAAGGACACGTTCTTCCTCAGCAATAACGGGTGGTTGGGCACCAATAACGGGGTTCACAGGCCGGGATCTGAGGGATCTGTCCACCGACTCAGTGTGAGGTCCTTTAGGGCCCACCTATGGTCCCGCAGATCAAACGGCAACGAGATGTGATGCCGGATCTCATCATAATGCTTCCGGAGATGCTTCCTTATGTCTCTAGGGGGCGGAGTTTCATCCAATAGCTGTCGATTTGGATGACTAGGACGGTGGCAGTTCAGAAGGAACTGCCTACTTAAAAGTTCCGCATGCTCGCGAACGTTGAGCAATTGAGCCTCCTGGTGGAGATGAGACTCAGGAGACATAAGCAAACAACCCGTTGCAGTTCTGATGGCGGTGTTTTGGCAGACCTGCAATTTCCTCCAGTTGGTGTCGTGAAGGTTAGGCGACCATATGGGCGCAGCATAATCAATAACCGGTCGGCCAATAGCCTTATAGGTGACCAGCAACGTGTCTTTGTCTTTGCCCCAAGTACTGCCGGCCAGTGACTTGAGGATCTTGTTGCGGCTTTGTACCTTTGAAGCTATTGCGGTGGCATGATTAGCGAAGGTGAGGCTATTGTCGAATGTAACCCCTAGAATTTTGGGGTGGTTGACAGTAGGTAGTGGAACACCATCTACGTGGACATTCAACTCCTGACCCATCTGCGCAGTCCACGTGGTGAACAACGTCGCCGTAGATTTAGTCGGGGAAAGAGTCAGGTTCCGCTCTGTGAAGAAGCAGGAAAGGTCGCGCAGGTAGTCATTCAGTCTAGTGCAAAGTTCGTCTGTCGAAGGTCCTCTGCCCGTGGCCATCACAGTGCAGTCGTCAGCGTACGAAACGATGGAGACCCCCTCTGGTGGGGGAGGGAGGCTCGAGATGTAGAAGTTAAACAGAAGGGGTGAAAGAACACCACTCTGCGGAACCCCTTGTCTAATTCTTCTAGGTCTACATCTCTCGTTTCGAAACTGCACTGACGCCAGCCGACCGTTCAAGTAGTTGGCGGTCCACCTTTTTAGGCCGGCAGGAAGTGGTGTCTCCTCCAGGTCTTCAAGGATTGTGGCGGGGTTGACTGTGTCGAAGGCTTTCGACAGGTCAAGTGCCACGAGAACCGTCCTGTGGTTTGGTTGGTGTTGGTTCAAACCGAAGTTAATCTGCGTCGTGATGGCGTTCAAAGCTGATGTTGTGCTATGGTTTTTACGGAAGCCATGTTGATGATTGGCCAGCTGCAGGTTTGCAGTATAATATGGGAGCAGAATAGCCTCTAACAACTTCACTACCGGCGAAAGGAGAGATATCGGACGATAAGAGTCTCCTTGATTTGCCGGCTTCCCAGGTTTTAGGAGGGGGACCACAGTCGCATGTTTCCAGATATCTGGTATAACGATCTTTTTGCTTGCCTAGTAACGACTGTTGCCGTGTTGCGTGCAACTTTATACTCACACCATGATGCATTCGTCATTACCCTTCTCCACTTTGCATGCAACTTATTTCGTTTTTGGATTGCAGCAGTAACTCTCTTGTTAAACCATGGGCAAGATTTATTTATGATTTTAGCATTACGTAGGGGCACGTGCCGATCAAAAAGGGAAGTCAATTGATTATTAAGAAACTCAAGCTTTGACTCTACCGACACGTAATTCCAACATTGATTCCAATAAATGGCGTTACAATCAGAGAACAAAGCACTAGTATCTACAGAACGGAAATCACGGTACGAGAAAGTAACACCAACAGCAGGACGTTCCAACACTACATCAACAGTACAGAAAAGCAAATCATGGTCATGGAAAAAAAGTTGGTCAAATTTAAGAATTAAGGCCAAATCAGTGGTAATAAAAAAATCAAGAAGGCTTGGCCTAGCGTTATTAGCGTATCTTTTAGGTATTTTCTCGTTAACAATAGTTAATCCAGCTGCTGTTATTTGATCACGCAGTTTGATACTAATCATGTCATTCACAAGTAAGTTTACATTAAAATCACCACATATAACATAGTACTCATACTCAATAACATGAACAGATAAATCAGAAAAGTAGCCATCTAATAATAAACATTTATTCGGGTTGTATACGCATGAAACAAGTACTTTGGTGATACCATCTGTAACCTCTGAAATAATATATTCAGTACCACAACCTTCAGATTTAGCAAGAGTTTTGATTTTAAGCGATTTTCTGCAATATATAGCTACCCCACCCCCTTTTTTGTGCTTTCGATCATTACGCACAACATTATAGTTGCTAATGCAGCAATGTAGATCAGTGACATGTTCGCCGAACCAGGTCTCAGAAATACAAATAATATCTACCAACGAATTATTAAAAATATATCTAACATAGTCCATCTTATCAGGGCTCAGGCTGCGCGCATTAAAGTGAACTACGTTAAGACCATTCGATTGCTTACACAGTATATCCAACATCACCTTGTGTTTATCATTAGAGACGAATATTTGTTGAACAGTCATGTTAGTTGATACACAACTTCAATGAAAACATTTCTAGTATGCAGTAAAATAAATATGCAAATTTGCCTAGTAATACAAATAAGGTAAAAATAAGCCAACAGAGGGCAAGTAAATAGTACAGGAAAAATAAGTGTAATAAGAATTGAAGAAGTAAACAGGAAAAAGAGGAATAGAGAAAAAAGCAACATCAGAGATTGAAAAAGAAATAAGAGATGTGAGAGAAAAGTGCTTATCGAAACTGAAATTAAACATAACAAGTAAAACACATGAGAAAACCATTTTTCCTATTTCATGATGTGCCAACAATTTCGTCAATTTCTTGTTTATTATTTACACGAATCGCCTTCTCCCCGTCTCTTTTACGAACTGACACTTGCCCGCGTATTGAGAAAGCAGCTGCCAGATGTTTATGGCGTTTGAGCTGGGCTGCATAATGCATAAGCTCACGGTTTGCTCTCGACAAACTTTCGTGCAGGTGAATGTTCGCTGCACCTTCAACGGCAATATCATGTAAAGTAAGAGCTCTCTTATTGGCTTTGCAGTAGCCAGCTATCGACATGAAGAGTCTACTGCGGGCATATGACGAGTGCAGTTTCACAATGATGGGTGAAGAAGTCGAAGTCGTTGTGTGTGAGGAACTGCTGACGCGGTTTGGTTTCGTAACAGGTACTCGGAAAATTTCTCTTACTGCTGGCATCTCATGTTTCACTACTTTGCAAATGTCTGAGAAAATCTCCAAGCAACTCTTTTTTGCACAATTGGGTACGCCGTTAATTATAAGGTCAGTAGCAGCAGCTGCGTTCTCTTGCTTTGCCGACTCATTTTCCTCTCCCTTAAGCGCGGCAATTTCTTCACACTTAATACTTTGCAACTCTGCTACAATATCGTTGAATCGCTGCATAAGTCGCTCTTCACTGCTCTTTATGTTCCCACTTAAATTCGCCACCATGCTCTCCAGCTTACTCTCCATTTGTTTCATTTGTTTCAGCCACTGCACCGTTAGTGGGCTCTCATCATCTCTAACTTTGCCATGAAGCGGGGTATTACCCTTCGGCGGGGATAACTTTGTGCTTCTAGTCACTTTTTTATCAGCCATTAGAAAAATTTATGGAAATCAATAATTACGCGCGAAAAAATTAACTTTGAGATTAAATTTCAATGCCCGGAAAACAAGCAACAGATTAGCACCAAGTTTTCGGCAACTTTACGTGTGTATACAAGTTATTATTACAGGAAAAAGTGGCAAGTGAGCATGCACTTGCCGCGGCTTGTTACCTACGAGTACAAAAGGATATCGGGTTCGGCGTAACATTGGTGGCAGCGGTAATGGGTGTACATTTAGCTCCAAAATTACTATCCATACGGCAATTGACACTCGAACGGTCCTACAATGGCTAAGAATGGTCCTCATAATTTCCGATAGTTTGTGATGCATCGCGTCGGGGAGATCCTCGAGAGCTCAAACAACAATCAATGGCGGTGGGTACCCACGAAGGCAAACGTAGCCGACGGGGCGACTGAAGCAGGCAACTCGATAGAAACTAAACATTGGCTTCACGGGCCGGACTTTTTAAAATCGCATGAGCGTATGAAAGCTACACGACGTTCTTGATATTGAAGTCATATCATATTCGGAGTCACCATATGGCCATCGAGACAATTATAAACAACGTGAGAGTTTCGTACTACATTCCACGGCTGCTTATTTTATACAAATCTCTTCGTCAATCGTGCCAAAAATGCAAGGCAAATAATGCATACAGCTTAGACACCAGCTCTTGCATTATGTGCTTACGTAATTTCATGGCACGACGAGGAACCCTAAAGAAGTTTTAAAAAGTGTCTGCCCAAAGTATTCCTTTAACGATGAGAGTCTTCGTTGCGCGCTGATGGAAGCCGAGTACATTATTAACTCACGCCCACTGGCCTTCGAAAGCCTTGAATCATCGGGCGACATAGCACTTGGTAGGTTGGTTGAAGTGACGAGTCCTAGTGACTCCAATACCACATCTCGTGAACTAACCAATGAAGATTACGACAGAAAACTTGCGTGGTGGGACTCTCACCCCTATATCCTAACTATATACATCCCATTGAATCCAGAAATTTTAGAAGTTCCCCAAACTTAACATCGTTGGGAAAACTCTCGAACAAACATTCCCACGACAGCCGGCTCTACGTACCGGAATGACTCGGGGTTTCCCCGACCAAGGGCTGTTATTTCACTACCCCTTGCCTAAACCGTCTAACTAGTTGCTCCGGGCAAAAATCCCTCTACTCGAAGACCCGCTAGTTTTTTTTATTTTTTTTAATTTTATTTTATTTATTTATTTTAAGTCGACGCTAAAAACAGGGGTCGACTGTAGAAATATCAACATGGTTTACAAAACAATATTACAATAGTGAATACAAATACATATGTATATAAAATGTATAAGAGAGAAAAATTAATTTACAGAACTGAGAAAAGCAAGAATTATACTTTTAAGATATTATTTTTCATTTATGCGGCTAACTGGATGGTTGAAGAGGCCGTGTCTCCAATCCACCCTCTCGTTCGGACGAATTATAAGTTTGAGGCTGAGTGGTTGAAGAGGCCGTGTCTCCAATCCACCCTCACAGTCAAACAATATATCCATTAAAGTTGCACGAAGAAGTCTGAAGAAACTACTGGATGGTTGAAGAGGCCGAGTCTCCAATCCACCTTCTCGTTCGGTTGATTTAATTGCTCAGGTTGAGTGTATTCTAAGGAATCTGAGAAAAAACTGGTGGTTGGAGAGGCCGTGTCTCCAATCCACCCTCTCTTTCATCAACTACTTAGATTGTATTAAATAACTTGGACGGTAGTGTTTATCGGCGGACGGTAAGGAAATCAAGTATTGCTTTAGATAAATGGCCAACAGAACATTCGAAGCTGATACAACTATGTAATGGGTATTTGAAATGGTACAAAGTGCCTCGACGTCCTAGCAGGAACGGCGAAATTTAGCCGACTAACAAGATCAGATGAGTCAATTTGGCCGATAATCAGCTTATGGAGGAACATTACCCCTAATAAGGTTCTGCGATTTTCTAGGGTAGGTAAACTAATGAGGAGAAGCCTATTACTATATGGAGGCAGGTGTATATCTGGGTTCCAGGGGAGACAACGCAAGGCAAATATCAAAAATTGCTTTTGTACTGACTCAATCCGCGTTATATGCTCTCGGTACACGGGGCACCAGACACATGAACAATACTCAAGTATTGGGCGCACCAGCGATGTGTAAAGGACTTTCGTGAGGTACGGGTCATCAAATTCTTTAGCCCACCTTTTAACAAATCCAAGCACACCCATGGCCTTGTTCGTGATCGATAAGATATGCATATTAAAACTCAGCTTATGATCAAATAGGACACCCAGATCAACCACCTCAGAGATACGCTCCAAGGGCGCGCCGTTTAGTGTGTAGGATGCTAAAAATGGCTTCACTCGATGAAATGTCATTTGATTACATTTCGAGCTATTCAAGTTTAATAGATTGACTGTGCACCAGTTCCGGAACGCTTCCAAATCAGCTTGAAGGAGATCAACCCGAAATGGTTCGGTGGGGGAAAATGAGTAACACAGCTTTACATCGTCCGCGTACATAAGAGTGCGGGAATAGGAGATAATTTGAGGTAGATCATTAATGAATAAGGTAAAAAGCAAGGGGCCTAAATGACTACCCTGAGGCACCCCGGAGGTTACGTTGATCGACTTAGACATAATATTCTTGAACAAAACCTGTTGAGACCTGTTCATTAGATAATCTTCAAGCCATACCAATAAATGATTTGGAAAACCCAATAAATAGAGTTTATGGATTAGAAGCTCATGGTTGACAGAGTCGAATGCTTTACTGAAATCAGTGTATATTACATCAGTTTGCAAACAATTTACGAATCCATCCATAACGAATGTGGTGAACTCAAGTAGGTTCGTAGTGGTTGATCTACGACGCACAAAACCATGTTGACACGGTGATAATAAAGAGCTACAAAGATGTTGCAGTTGGTGAGTGATTATTTGTTCAAGGGTTTTAGGAATAGCTGAAAGCTTAGCTATTCTCCTGTAGTTCTCAATATTTGACCTACTCCCTTTTTTGTGCAAGGGTATGATAAATGATTGCTTCCATACGGCGGGGAATGACGCAGAATCAAGAGATAGTTTAAATAATTTAAGGACCGGGTCAGATAAAACTACAGCACAGTACTTTAGCACACAACTGGGGACACCATCAGGTCCTGGGGAAAATGTAGGTTTCAATGCTAAAAGGCTTAATAGAACGGTATTTTTATCCATAACAGGATTAAGGATGCAGTTGGATTCTGCTAATTTGAAAGGATAGGGAAATTGTTGGAATCTATTAGAGGAATAAGTTGACTTAAAGAAATCAGCAAATAACTCCGCAATGTCCTGATCCGAACTGGCTTTCTTACTTCCAAAGGAGAAGCAAGATGGAAATCCGGAGGTCTTCCGTTTTGAATTAACGAAGTTGTAAAATCTTTTCGGGTTATTGAAAAATTGAGTTTTGCAACCTGTTAAGTAATCCTTATAGCACTGCTGATTGAGCAGCTGAAAATTGGAGCGCGCAACCAAATATTTCGAATAGGTGTCAGATGAGCCAGATCTTATAAAACGTTTATGTAGTCTGGACTTAATATTGCTGAGTCTAGCAAGCTGTTTCGAGAACCAGGGCGGCTTATTCGTCCCAACACTAGTATAACGGAGAGGGACACAGTTGTCGAAAATTCCATGCAGCGAGCTGTAGAATATGGAAACGGCTGTCTCGATATCTTTACAGGCATAGAGATTCGACCAGTCATGAGAAGCTAACATATCATTGAGCTTTATGAAGTTCGCTTTAGAGAAGCAGCGAGAGCGGGATCGCTGTTTACCCATCCTTATGCCGAGGCTACTAGGTTGCGCCATATCCAATGCTATCTCGAGCGTAGGATGAAATGAATCTTCAGGGACAGATAACGGTGGAACCCTGTTAAGTGTGACACCAACAGAGTCATCCACAAACACCAGATCAAGAATCTTGTTATTACAGTTAGACACATTGTTGATCTGTAGAAGCGAGGTATCCAACATGGAATTGAGGAAATCATGTTGTGAGATCGGGGTTAGAAAGTTTGAATCGCTTGAGCTAACCCAGCCAACTGAAGGTAAGTTAAAATCACCAAGAACAAGAAGACGATCACTATTACGCAACTGAGATTGCAAATCACTAATAGCAGAAAAATGAAGAGTATAAACGTGCATATCCGATAGAGGCGGTATGTATGAGCAAGAGACAATTAGATTAAAATTATGCAGTGAAACCTTTACTGCAATGAATTCAATATCAGACTCATTGTTTAAGACAAGCAATTCAGAGGAAAGGCAGGATTCGACGGCTATAAGAACTCCGCCGGCCCTAGATATACGATCACGCCTATGAACGACGTAATTACTGCAGAAAAGCTCAGAGTTGAAATTGTCAGGCTTTAACCAGGTCTCTGTAAATGCTATTACATGTGCAACAAAATTGAAACTATTTAAGAAAAAGGTATTTAATTTGGAGCGTAAGCCCCGAACATTTTGATAGTGCACAGTAAGAGGTGGGACAGAAATTAAGTTATTCAGTTTTTTGAAACATTAATAGAGGCAGATGCAGGGCTCGATTTTTTAGTGAACAAATGTACCACGGAATGTTCCGGCCAAAAAGAAGAGCTAAGCACTCTCTCAAAAAACGTATCAGGAACTGAAATTTTGAACGATGAAATATCTCGTTCGTATTTAAAATTAAATTTGTAGACGCTGATGTTGGTCGTGGGTGGAGCACCAAGCTTAGAACAGATATAACTCTTGATATCCCCATCAGTCAGCGATACATGAAGCCGCGAAACAAAAATAGCTCTACGCGGTGGGACGGCGGTCACCAGCCTTGGAGTAACGAGCTGAGCAGCCACGCTAGGTAGTCGCTCCACAGCAGATACCCCAGTAGGAAGAGGTTCCACCACAGAAACCGAGGTTTCGCTACCGACGCTGGCATCGTCACCGTTTCTATTGTTCGTATCGTTACTTGTAACAAGAACAATACTATCCCGATTAGCAGCCACAGAACTGTACGATGCCGCTGTAGCGTCATCGGCCTTGCGAGTGCAAGCCGGCGGTGTAAGAATAAGTGAGGGGAATAAATGGGTAGAAGTACTTGGTACTAAAGCGCCCGAACTATTCCCAGCAGGGATAGTTAGAGATTGCCCCCCATCAGAAGAGGAAGACAAGGCAGCGGTGAAAAACTTACCAGATCCGTTTCGGAACTGTTATTGCCTAAGGCACTTGAACTAGAGCTTGTGATGGCTGTTTTAAGTGCACTTATTTCCGCAGCCAATGTACCAATATTACCCGTCTGATTTTTGGCACTGGTTTTGGTATTATTCAACGCCCTATTTTTATTCTTAACCTTCGCGCTACTTTTGCTACCCGATTTCGCCTTCGATTTAGCTGATGAGGAACTGGCATTTATACCTTCAATTTGCGCAGCCAGATCCTTGAACCTAACATCGAAGGCAGTCATAATGGCTTCCAGACCTAGCTTTTGTGAGGCAAGGACGTTGTCAAGTGCCTTCGAAATTCTATCTAGCACACTTACACATCCCGGACAGAAGTACCGAAACTGAGTATTCCGTTTTAGTAGTTTAACGTCATACTCACACAGTTGGCCCTCGCAACAGTTGCGATGAAAAAGTTTGTTACAAAAGCCACTACAAGGTACAATGAAGGATTCACTCCTGCTAAAAGATTTGTCGCACTTGCCACAAAAGTCATCCATGACGAAAGATTAAAAGTAATAAAAAATTAAAAGGTTATTTTGGAGCACTGGATTTTATCGTAATCGCGTGTTATTTTGGAGCACTGGAAACAGCTGGATGCCAACGAGAAACAGCAAACTGCAAAAAGCGAACAGCAGACAGCAAACACCGTGCAAAAATACACACACTTGCAAACAAGATAAAATACAGCTACAAAATCAAAGCAGCAATCACCAACAAATTCGCCGATTTTCTTATAAACTGCGATATAGGAAATTCTTTGATTTAATTGATTTGCCACGTATGTATATTAGATTTCAAATAGTTATTCGGTATGTAAATGATAAATAGAGATATAATCACTATGTTAACCGAGTAATAAAACTATTTTTGCAGAAAAAGAATGAAATAATTACAGAGCGATTTAAAAACACGTCCGAGAGAACCAGAGTTGCCGCGTGAATATGAACTTTTGGGGCCCCTTGCTGTTCACGTCCTACGACGCCCAGTGGCAGTTGTCGATCAAGTATCGCTCCGCCACATATGTCTGACTCTGTCACATCAGTCTCCACGACTAGCACTAACAATGCACATCAGCAAGTAGACCTTCCGAGCGGCCGCTCACGCCCCCAGGCGTCAACATCTCACACAGCAGCTCACAGCTACTCCCTAAGTAGCACTTCCCAAGTGGATTTGAGCAATGCTGAGCGTCCGCTCTCTCCTACCCCCTCGGTCAGCCCCTCTTCTTCCAGCATCAGTACGAGTATAAGCCACAACCATCAGCTCCTTGTCCCTTATACTACATGCACTGTTTGTCGGTTAAGATTATATACGCCGTTGGCATCAGTCAAGTGCAATAACTGCCTTGGCCTGGGTCACCTGCTTATATGCTCTGGACTCGCGAACAGGAACCTATGGACTGATACGTTCGTTGCGCCATGCTGTCGAGCTACGCAACCTTCAACGTCGCCCGACTCGGCTCTACCTTCTGGTAACGCGTTTCCTTCGACTTCAAGATTGCGCCGACTTCGCGACCCAGCCTATTACCACCTAGGCATACGCACCAGTCCTTGACCCCCAGCATCAACTCTGCTCCCCCTTCGCATTTCGGTATCCTGCAATTTAATTGCAACGGCCTAACCGGTAAAATTGTTGAAGTGACAAATTTAATGAAGCGACTCAACATCAAGATCGCGGCGATTCAGGAGACAAAGCTAGGAGGAAGGTCGTCTCTTCAGACCTGCAACGGGTACAATGTACGCCGTTGTGACCGTGCGAGAGGGCTTGGGGGTGGTCTGGCATTCATCACGCATCAATCTGTGCAGTATCGTCTATTTGAGCCTGACATCGACCCGAGGGACACCACCTTAGAACGTCAAGGCATGGTTGTCCGGTCAGGCGATGTCGACCTTGAAATCATAAACATTTACATACTCCTGTCACCTGCTGTCCCAGGGATTACCTCCCTGACATTCGTGCGTTACTCAGGGGCGAGAGCCGCGTCATCCTTGGTGACTTCAACGCACACCACGACCTGTGGCGGTAAACTGCTCTAGCTCGCCAGACATCACCATAGTTAGCGCTGGCCTAATAAATTGCGTTGAATGGCGACCGATGCTGACGCTTGCTACAGACCACCTACCCATAGTGCCCTCAATCGATCGCCCCACCGACTTTGTCACCGCTGAGAATCGCACATTCACCAACTTCAATAAAGCCGACTGGGAGAGTTTTCTCAACACCACAAAGAGCGCCTTCGCTGCTCTTCCCACCCCGTCTGACGTACGAGAAGGGGAAAAGGCGTTTCGTATGGCCCTAATTTTAGCCTCCCATCAACACATTCCGTCAGGTAGAATAAAGGAAGTGCGTCCATTATTCCCCGCAGAGGCAGCGGCCCTGGCAAATGAAAGTGACCATATTAGACGCCTTGACCCTGCGGATCCTCAAATAAGGGATCTTAATGCGGAAATCAGACGCTTAGTAGATCAACACAAACGCGCTAAGTGGGAGGAGCACCTAAGGTCTTGCAACCTCTCGGCTGGACTTGGCAAATTATGGTCGACGGTGAAATCTTTGTCCAACCCGACTAAACCTAACGACAAAATATCCATCGCCTTCGGTGATAAGGTTCAGTCGAAGCCAAAAAGATGCGCGAGCGCCTTCTGCCGACAATTTGTAATGCATCCTCCGTTGAACAAAGAGATTCGCCGAGCCACCAGGGAAGCGCGCAAACACAAAAACAGCGATGCGCCCATTGCCACCTCCACAACAAAAGTTCATGAGGCAATTCGGAGATCTAAGAACACCAAATATATAGGCCCCGATGGCATTTCCATGCTGATGCTGAAACACCTCGGCGACGAAGGCATAAGATACCTTACACACATTTTCTACCTTTCCCTGTCCACCTTTGTTATTCCTGAAAGTTGGAGACAAGCAAAGGTGGTCCCACTACTAAAGCCTGGCAAGCCAGCTGCCGTAGGGGAGTTATATCGCCCGATATCTCTCCTCTCGCCAGTAGTGAAGGTGTTGGAATCTACCTTGTTGCCGTACTTCACCGCAAACCTGCGGCTCGCCGAACATCAAATATATAGGCCCCGATGGCATTTCCATGCTGATGCTGAAACACCTCGGCGACGAAGGCATAAGATACCTTACACACATTTTCTACCTTTCCCTGTCCACCTTTGTTATTCCTGAAAGTTGGAGACAAGCAAAGGTGGTCCCACTACTAAAGCCTGGCAAGCCAGCTGCCGTAGGGGAGTTATATCGCCCGATATCTCTCCTCTCGATAGTAGTGAAGGTGTTGGAATCTACCTTGTTGCCGTACTTCACCGCAAACCTGCGGCTCGCCGAACATCAGTGGATTTCGCAAAAATCACAGCACCACCGCCGCGCTGAACGCCATAACCACTCAGATAGGGGGCGGATTAAACCAAAAGCGTCCAAACCACAGGACAGTGCTAGTTGCGCTTGACCTGGCCAAAGCTTTTGACACGGTCAGCCATGCGCAACTAATGAAAGACCTTGAAGACTCGTCCCTTCCTCCCTGTCTTAAACGTTGGACTGCCAACTACCTGAGTGGTCGTCAATCGTCGGTTGAGTTCAGAGGCGCCCGATCAAAACCCAGAATTGTCAAACAGGGGGTGCCACAGGGTGGTGTCCTATCCCCGTTTCTGTTTAACTATTATATATCGAAACTTCCCCCCCCCCCCACCAGAGTGTGTCTCGATCGTCTCTTACGCCGACGATTGTACGATTTTGGCAACTGGCCCCCCCGTTGAAGAACTCTGCTCTCGCATAAACACATACCTCCCACCCGTGTCCGAATTCTTCGCCGGGAGAAATCTGGCATTGTCACCGAATAAGTCCTCGGCCACCCTATTCACGACGTGGACAACGCAAGTGAACATGGAATTAGCCGTCTACGTTGATAGTGTCAAGCTACCAACTGTCTCACATCCTAAAATCTTAGGGGTGACGTTTGATAACATGTTCAAATACGGCGCTCATGTAACCGCAATTGCCAATAAAGTCCAAAGCCGTAAAAAAATCCTCAAGTCCCTAGCTGGCAGCACTTGGGGTAAAGACAAAGAAACATTACTAGCTACATATAAAGCAATTGGCCAGCCGGTACTGAGCTACGCGTCGCCAATATGGTCGCCGGGGCTAGCTGACACACACTGGACGAGGCTAAAGGTCTGCCAAAACACCGCCCTTCGTACCGCCACTGGGTGTCTTCTTATGTCTCCTGAGCATCACCTTCATAACGAGGCGAAAATGCTCGCCGTTAAAGAGCATAGCGAGATGTTGACCAGGCAATTCCTGTTCAACTGTTGCAAACCGCAGCATCCGAACGGACGCCTGGTCAACGAGAATCCGCCCCCAGGAGAATAAGGAGCCATCTATGCAAACACTATGATGAGATCCGGCACCTGATTTCCACGCCGTTTGATCCTAAGGTGCACCGGCAGGCCCTCACCCTCATCCATACGAATTCGGTAAATTCCTTTGTTGGCTCTGTCCCGGTGAACGCCGTTCTTCAGGCAACAACACCACCCGTTGCCGAAGAGGAGCGCGAGCTGCCTAGGGAGACTAGGGTGATGCTGGCTCAACTCCGGTCTGGATATTGGAATAGGTTAAACACTAACACTTACCTATCCAGACTGAACCCCGACTTACCTAATGTTTGTCCGGCATGCGGCTTGTCCCCCCACAATACAAACCATCTTTTTGTCTGCTCAACCGAGCCTACTCTTCTAACACCCATATCCCTCTGGTCCTCCCCTGTTGAAGCCGCTAGGTTTCCAGGACTTCCGTTAGAAGAGTTTGATGACAATATTGGGTAAGGTAGATACTGACTACCTAGGCAGGGCAACGTAGTGCTACAACAACAACAACAACTACCGAACAAAGGTTTTCCCAGAAGTTTTGTTCTGCTCCTGCAGCCGCACAGTGGGTGCTCCACCGTCTCTTCCATCCCCGGAAGGTTGCAACTGCGGCACTTAGTATTGGGCTTCATGCCCATCCGTGCCGCGTGCGCCCCGACAGTCCAATGTCCAGTGAGGGGCGAAACTAATCTGAAAAGCTCCCTTCTGTTGTTCCTTAGAAGGGTCGAAGTTCGTGCTTCATTATACGACGGCCATAAACTCCTTGAAACTCTGCAGGACTGCAAACGCTTCCATCTATCCGTAGCCTCACCAAGGCAGTGGTGAGAGATCCGACCCTTGAGCAGTCCCAGCGGTGCAAGGACCTCCTGCGCTTCTGAGACGTCAAGACTGTACCCACGCCGTGCCAGCTCATCAGAACACTCGTTTCCCTGTATGCTGCACTAAACTTCGAGGCTAGAAATGATCGTCGCTGATCTGAGAGCCGCCTGGCTGTCCGAGAAGATGGCTATCCGATTACCTGTTATGTTTGTATACAGTAATGCCCTGCATGCCTCCTACACGTCTGGGAGAATTCCGAAACCCCCCGCTCCCACTCCACAATCCATTTTAGATCCGTCCGTGAAAATTGATATGTCGAAATTTTGAGGTAGTTCCCCTGTTCTCCAGTCCTTTCTGGATGGGAAAATAACCTCAAAGTTTGTGTCGAAAACTGTCCTGGGACAGATGTAGTCCGTTTTGTTTTTAATATAGGGGTAGGTTATATTTAACAGAATACGGCTGTGACCGTATCCACGCTCTTTCCAGAGTCCCAACTCCCGAAGCCTGAGTGCATATCACGTTCAGAGCCTCTGTGGGGCATGATCTAATCGCCCCTGTAATTGCGCCACAGGCAGCCCGCTGAACTTTGCTTAGCATGTTCCCAATGTAGCCCACCTCGACTGCCCTCCACCACACTATTGCCTCGTAGGCTAAGATCGGTCGAATAACTGCTTTGTACATCCATGCTGTGATTCCTGGGCTCAAGCCCCACTGTCTGCCTAACATTCGTTTACAGGCGTACATAGCTCCATATGCCCGTTTGACCCTGTTTGCTATGTTAAGCTTCCAGTTCAACTTAGGTGTCAAGATGACGCCTAGGTATTTCGCCCTATCAGAAAGTTGCAACTCTTGACCATAAAGAGAATGTAGATTGAAACGTGGTATTTTTTTCCTGTTTGTGAATAACACTAGTTCTGTCTTTGAGGGATTGACATTAAGCCCCGCAGCCTCTGTCCATCCACACAGCTTCCTTAGTGCTCCCTGCATGATATCGCTAATCACGCTAGGGCACAGCCCCGATAATAGTATTACGTGTAGGCAACAACTTTAACTCCGTTCCTGTTGAGTTGACGAAGTATGCCGTCTATAACGCAAAGCCAAAGCAGTGGTAACAGCACGCCACCCTGAGGAGTTCCTCTCGACAAGTGTGCCGTCACTTCACTTGCTCCGACCTTGGCGCTTATGATTCTTGACCGCAGTGCCATCCCTATCCAGTTTACAATATGGTCCTCGATGCCAAGGACCGATAGCGAGTCCTCTATCGCTTCCAGCCTTACATTGTTGAAGGCGCCCTCGATATCGAGGAATGCGGCCATTGGGAACTGTTTGCTCTCAAGGGACGCTTCTACCTTGTGCACCACCTCGTGCAGGGGATCTCCATTGAGCGGCCCTTGAGTTATGCATGCTGAGCTGTTGACAGCCCTGAAGTATCCAATTTCTTCCTATCTATGGATGTCCAAAAGCCGTTCGAAGGTTTTTAAAACAAACGACGAAAGACTAGTAGGTCTGAAGTCCTTGTAGTTTTCATGACCTCTCTTGCCCACCTTTGGGATGAAAACCACCCTTGTTTAGGCCCGATGAAAGTCTTATAAAATGCGCCACCCTAATGTCACTTTTTAAACGGTTGTCCGCGACTGAACAACCGCCTACTTTTTCAGCGATCGTTGCGGACACCACACCACCGCCACCCCAGGATTTTCACCGTCAGCCAATATTCTAAAGGTAACATTTGCTTTGTATAATTAAAATCATTTAATTCAATAAAAGGCCACTATTTATAACGAGAATTGTCGTTCTCTTTATTTCGTTATTTCTAAATACCATACCAACCGAAGGCTAGTTAGTTTTCTTAAATAAAGTCATTTAGTTTTTTTTTTAGTTAAAATTTAATTTATTCGCACAAATATCCACTTAAATATTCACTTATTCGCTCGTTTTGATACACCGCGCACTTTACTTTTATTTTCTTTTGTTTACTTTCGTTATTGCGGCAACACATATACACGTATACTTATATATATAAACATATCCCCGATAGCGTGTGGGTGGCGAGTTAATCAAATAGTATAAATTTGAATTTATTGTCGAGTTTAAACAAATTATTCAGACGATACGGCCAAGTCTGTAATAAATAAATAAAATTTAATAAGTTTTCAAAGACTCTGCGTTCATTTATTGAAAAAATTATTGAATTGGGTTGTTTGATTTTCCTGGGGTACATACGGCCTTTACCCTTTTTTAAAAAATTAAATTGGACGGTTGAGCATTTCCCGTACATTAAGCTAGTTTTTTCTCTTCCTTTTTCAATTCCAAGTTTCTCTAAATCCAAAATATCGACAGCTTCATTAGATTGGCTGACACGATCACTGAATTCGAAGCTGACTATAATGAAGTGGGTTATAAAGCCCACACCGAGTTCACTCTTGGCCTTCAACAAGAGGACTTGAAGTCAATGTGGAGGAAAACGAGAACGAAGATGACTTGTTAAACTCGAACAAGTTGGAAGCTTCTGACATTGTATCAGTTAAATTACAATACAAAAAGGCATACGCCATTTATTTACGCTGCATGTCAGACATGGCTACACGCCAAGCGACGTTCACAAAACTCGACTCCAAAACGGAAGAAAAGCCCGAATTTGAGCACAGTATCCGCCTGCCTCCTTGCGATACTGAAGTTTTCAAGGGCGATTAGTTGTCATGGCCAACATTTCGTGACATGTTCACTGCCATTTATATCTTGAATAAGCGCCTAACACCTCGTGAGAAACTTTTCCACCTCAACAACAAGACACAAGGTGAGGCAAAGGATATAGTGAAAAATATCCGCTTACAAATGAGGGATTCGATATTGCGTGGAGAAACTTATGCGAGAGGTAAGAAAACAAACGTATACTTGTAAACTCGCAACTCCAAATTTTGTTCAATTTGAAAGAGGTAGAGAGTGAGTGTGGCGCAATTAAAACATTGCAACGCGATATAAATAATTTCCTTTCGTTCTTGCGAAGTCATAAAATTGACACTTCGAACTGGGACGCAATTATTACTTACTTGTGTTAGACTAAATTGCCGGAAAGTACGCTTGGTCTATGGGAACAAAGCATAGACCATAAAGTGGAAATATCCAAGTGGGAGGATATGGACAAATTTTTGTCTAACCGCTTCCAGACACTTGAAACAGTGTCTGGGTTCATAGGAGCTTCTTCGAAAGCGCAGAAACAGCAGAGTATGCGACCTGCCAACGAAACTCCTGCAAAAAGACTTGGTGCATACCAAGCAAATGTAACAAAGGCACTATGCACAAGTGCAAGTCAAACTCCCACAGATTGCGAAACTGTCCCCGTTTTCTCAAATTAATGGCGGTGGAGCGAATTAATTTCGTTAAATCCACCAAGGGCTGCCTAAACTGCCTATCCCCAGGACACACAGTGTCGAAGTGCAGCAGTTCGTACGACTGCAACAAATGCCACTCCCGACAGCTTACGCGAATCAGTATAATGCTGATAATACTGCCTCTACTTCTCAACAGGCACAACAGAGACGGGAAGTTCCAAAATCAAGTTCGGTTTCAGATCGAAATGTTAAATCCTGCCATGTGCATTCAAATGCAGGTGAGCTGCTAGGGACAGCTCGAGTTACCATTCATCATAATGGTACAGACTTCCCAGCAAGAGCACTGATAGATTCTGGTTCAGAGTGCTCGTTTATGACAGAACGACTAAATCGCAGAATCAATATGCATGCCCAAGTTTCGGGTATCACTAATGCTGGGTTGGCTCAAGTCAAGCAGGCCTTCCACATTGAACTCCGTTCACCAGTGGACCCTTGCTTTAGCTTAACAACTTCAATGCTAATTCTAGCCAAACTAACTGGGAATCTGCCATCCTGCCATATCGACGCGACGACTATGCAGGCTTTCGCAGACTTAGTCTTGGCAGATAAGAGATTCTACGTTAATGAAGAAGTAGATCTCATACTGGGCGGAGATATATATCCGCAAATAATACTGAGCGGACTAAAAAAGAATGTACTAAGTACACTTCTGGCTCAGGAAACTGAGTTCGGTTGGATATTTACCGGGCGTGTAGAAGCACCGAATCCAACCAGAAATATAGTGTCCTTTTACAGCGAAGTCGCTTTGGACAAACAGCTTACAGCATTCTGGGAGTTAGAAAATCTTCCCAGCACTAAAAGTCTAAACGCAGATGACAAATACTGCGAAGATTTATTAAGGGCAACTACGAGTCGTAGAGAAGATGGGAGATATGTCGTCTCACTTCCGTTCAGACAGGACTACCCGGATAAAATAAACATAGGAGGATCTCTTAGGTGAGCGTTTAGCAAAGAACCCGGAATTAGGGAAATAATATTTAAGGGTCCTGTCTGAGTATGAGACATTAGGGCATATGCAAAAAATTAAGGAGATGATTCAAGCCGATTCGGCGAATAACTATTTTTTGACTCATCACGCCGTAGTTAAGGCGGAGAGTACCACCACTAAGGTAAGAGTCGTTTTCAACGCCTCAAGCCAAACAGCAAATGGTACAAGTCTAAACGACATTCTCCTGCCTGGCCCAGTACTGCAATCGGATCTTCCAGTACTTTTACTTCGCTGGAGACTATATCGTTTCGTTTTCAATAGTGACATCGAAAAGATGTATAGGCAAATATGGATGAGCGATGATCACACAAAATTTCAACGAATTGTTTATCGAACATCGCCGCAAGAACCCATAAGCCTGTACGAATTAAAAACGGTCACTTTCGGGGTCAATTGCGTGCCTTATTTATCATTAGAACCCTTTTGCAACTTGCAGATGATGTAGAAAGTTCATACCCTACAGCATCTAGCATATTACGGGAAGGCATGTACGTTGACGACGTACTAGCGGGGGGACATACACTCGCATCGGCCATTAATGCGAGAAATGAAATTCGAGAAGTCTTACACTCGGCTGGCTTCCCACTACGGAAATGGACTTCGAATTCTGAAGAAGTTTTTAACGACATCCCTAAATCGGATGGGCTGACCGAGGAATTTCTGACGTTTGAAGATGCCAGCACCGTTAAGGCATTGGGCATAAGAGGGAATGCCCATTCCGACTTATTCTACTTTCAAGCAGGGTCACTGGAAGAAAGTGAAAAGCTGACAAAAAGAGCGATTTTATCTGCCATCGCCAAGCTCTTCGACCCCCTAGGATGGCTTGCACCAATAGTCATTGTAGCCAAAATCCTGATGCAGAACATCTGGTTAGAAGGGACCGATTGGGATGAACCTGTTTCGTCCAACACATTGTAACGATGGCAAAACTTCGGACATCAATACCATGAAATCGACAAGATAAGGATACCACGATGGGTAAACTTTTCACCAGAAGATGAGGTCGAAATACATGGATTCTGTGATGCATCGGAAAAGGCATACGCTGCAGCTGTTTACATGCGCGTTAAAAGGAATGATGATATCTCCGTATCACTACTCCTGGCCAAAACCAGAGTAGCACCCGTGAAAACCATTTCACTTCCGCGTTTGGAACTTTGCGGAGCAGTACTTCTGGCAGAGACGATAGAATCAATATTCCGAAATATCAAACGTGGACCAGTCAAACCACCATCGTTTTGGCATGGATAAGGAAACCACCGTGTTCTTGGTCAACTTTCGTCGCACACAGGATTACAAAAATCATTTTCCTGGTCGGCAGCAAGGACTGGCTTCACGTGAATTCGGAATCGAATCCGAATTGTTGAAGTGACAAATTTAATGAAGCGACTCAACATCAAGATCGCGGCGATTCAGGAGACAAAGCTAGGAGGAAGGTCGTCTCTTCAGACCTGCAACGGGTACAATGTACGCCGTTGTGACCGTGCGAGAGGGCTTGGGGGTGGTCTGGCATTCATCACGCATCAATCTGTGCAGTATCGTCTATTTGAGCCTGACATCGACCCGAGGGACACCACCTTAGAACGTCAAGGCATGGTTGTCCGGTCAGGCGATGTCGACCTTGAAATCATAAACATTTACATACTCCTGTCACCTGCTGTCCCAGGGATTACCTCCCTGACATTCGTGCGTTACTCAGGGGCGAGAGCCGCGTCATCCTTGGTGACTTCAACGCACACCACGACCTGTGGCGGTAAACTGCTCTAGCTCGCCAGACATCACCATAGTTAGCGCTGGCCTAATAAATTGCGTTGAATGGCGACCGATGCTGACGCTTGCTACAGACCACCTACCCATAGTGCCCTCTATCGATCGCCCCACCGACTTTGTCACCGCTGAGAATCGCACATTCACCAACTTCAATAAAGCCGACTGGGAGAGTTTTCTCAACACCACAAAGAGCGCCTTCGCTGCTCTTCCCACCCCGTCTGACGTACGAGAAGGGGAAAAGGCGTTTCGTATGGCCCTAATTTTAGCCTCCCATCAACACATTCCGTCAGGTAGAATAAAGGAAGTGCGTCCATTATTCCCCGCAGAGGCAGCGGCCCTGGCAAATGAAAGTGACCATATTAGACGCCTTGACCCTGCGGATCCTCAAATAAGGGATCTTAATGCGGAAATCAGACGCTTAGTAGATCAACACAAACGCGCTAAGTGGGAGGAGCACCTAAGGTCTTGCAACCTCTCGGCTGGACTTGGCAAATTATGGTCGACGGTGAAATCTTTGTCCAACCCGACTAAACCTAACGACAAAATATCCATCGCCTTCGGTGATAAGGTTCAGTCGAAGCCAAAAAGATGCGCGAGCGCCTTCTGCCGACAATTTGTAATGCATCCTCCGTTGAACAAAGAGATTCGCCGAGCCACCAGGGAAGCGCGCAAACACAAAAACAGCGATGCGCCCATTGCCACCTCCACAACAAAAGTTCATGAGGCAATTCGGAGATCTAAGAACACCAAATATATAGGCCCCGATGGCATTTCCATGCTGATGCTGAAACACCTCGGCGACGAAGGCATAAGATACCTTACACACATTTTCTACCTTTCCCTGTCCACCTTTGTTATTCCTGAAAGTTGGAGACAAGCAAAGGTGGTCCCACTACTAAAGCCTGGCAAGCCAGCTGCCGTAGGGGAGTTATATCGCCCGATATCTCTCCTCTCGCCAGTAGTGAAGGTGTTGGAATCTACCTTGTTGCCGTACTTCACCGCAAACCTGCGGCTCGCCGAACATCAAATATATAGGCCCCGATGGCATTTCCATGCTGATGCTGAAACACCTCGGCGACGAAGGCATAAGATACCTTACACACATTTTCTACCTTTCCCTGTCCACCTTTGTTATTCCTGAAAGTTGGAGACAAGCAAAGGTGGTCCCACTACTAAAGCCTGGCAAGCCAGCTGCCGTAGGGGAGTTATATCGCCCGATATCTCTCCTCTCGATAGTAGTGAAGGTGTTGGAATCTACCTTGTTGCCGTACTTCACCGCAAACCTGCGGCTCGCCGAACATCAGTGGATTTCGCAAAAATCACAGCACCACCGCCGCGCTGAACGCCATAACCACTCAGATAGGGGGCGGATTAAACCAAAAGCGTCCAAACCACAGGACAGTGCTAGTTGCGCTTGACCTGGCCAAAGCTTTTGACACGGTCAGCCATGCGCAACTAATGAAAGACCTTGAAGACTCGTCCCTTCCTCCCTGTCTTAAACGTTGGACTGCCAACTACCTGAGTGGTCGTCAATCGTCGGTTGAGTTCAGAGGCGCCCGATCAAAACCCAGAATTGTCAAACAGGGGGTGCCACAGGGTGGTGTCCTATCCCCGTTTCTGTTTAACTATTATATATCGAAACTTCCCCCCCCCCCCCCCCCCCCCCCACCGGAGTGTGTCTCGATCGTCTCTTACGCCGACGATTGTACGATTTTGGCAACTGGCCCCCCCGTTGAAGAACTCTGCTCTCGCATAAACACATACCTCCCAGCCGTGTCCGAATTCTTCGCCGGGAGAAACCTGGCATTGTCACCGAATAAGTCCTCGGCCACCCTATTCACGACGTGGACAACGCAAGTGAACATGGAATTAGCCGTCTACGTTGATAGTGTCAAGCTACCAACTGTCTCACATCCTAAAATCTTAGGGGTGACGTTTGATAACATGTTCAAATACGGCGCTCATGTAACCGCAATTGCCAATAAAGTCCAAAGCCGTAAAAAAATCCTCAAGTCCCTAGCTGGCAGCACTTGGGGTAAAGACAAAGAAACATTACTAGCTACATATAAAGCAATTGGCCAGCCGGTACTGAGCTACGCGTCGCCAATATGGTCGCCGGGGCTAGCTGACACACACTGGACGAGGCTAAAGGTCTGCCAAAACACCGCCCTTCGTACCGCCACTGGGTGTCTTCTTATGTCTCCTGAGCATCACCTTCATAACGAGGCGAAAATGCTCGCCGTTAAAGAGCATAGCGAGATGTTGACCAGGCAATTCCTGTTCAACTGTTGCAAACCGCAGCATCCGAACGGACGCCTGGTCAACGAGAATCCGCCCCCAGTAGAATAAGGAGCCATCTATGCAAACACTATGATGAGATCCGGCACCTGATTTCCACGCCGTTTGATCCTAAGGTGCACCGGCAGGCCCTCACCCTCATCCATACGAATTCGGTAAATTCCTTTGTTGGCTCTGTCCCGGTGAACGCCGTTCTTCAGGCAACAACACCACCCGTTGCCGAAGAGGAGCGCGAGCTGCCTAGGGAGACTAGGGTGATGCTGGCTCAACTCCGGTCTGGATATTGGAATAGGTTAAACACTAACACTTACCTATCCAGACTGAACCCCGACTTACCTAATGTTTGTCCGGCATGCGGCTTGTCCCCCCACAATACAAACCATCTTTTTGTCTGCTCAACCGAGCCTACTCTTCTAACACCCATATCCCTCTGGTCCTCCCCTGTTGAAGCCGCTAGGTTTCCAGGACTTCCGTTAGAAGAGTTTGATGACAATATTGGGTAAGGTAGATACTGACTACCTAGGCAGGGCAACGTAGTGCTACAACAACAACAACAACTACCGAACAAAGGTTTTCCCAGAAGTTTTGTTCTGCTCCTGCAGCCGCACAGTGGGTGCTCCACCGTCTCTTCCATCCCCGGAAGGTTGCAACTGCGGCACTTAGTATTGGGCTTCATGCCCATCCGTGCCGCGTGCGCCCCGACAGTCCAATGTCCAGTGAGGGGCGAAACTAATCTGAAAAGCTCCCTTCTGTTGTTCCTTAGAAGGGTCGAAGTTCGTGCTTCATTATACGACGGCCATAAACTCCTTGAAACTCTGCAGGACTGCAAACGCTTCCATCTATCCGTAGCCTCACCAAGGCAGTGGTGAGAGATCCGACCCTTGAGCAGTCCCAGCGGTGCAAGGACCTCCTGCGCTTCTGAGACGTCAAGACTGTACCCACGCCGTGCCAGCTCATCAGAACACTCGTTTCCCTGTATGTTTCGATGCCCCGGCACCCATATTAGAGAAACGGCATGTCGACTTGACAGGTTCATGGTCCACTCCCTGCACTAAACTTCGAGGCTAGAAATGATCGTCGCTGATCTGAGAGCCGCCTGGCTGTCCGAGAAGATGGCTATCCGATTACCTGTTATGTTTGTATACAGTAATGCCCTGCATGCCTCCTACACGTCTGGGAGAATTCCGAAACCCCCCGCTCCCACTCCACAATCCATTTTAGATCCGTCCGTGAAAATTGATATGTCGAAATTTTGAGGTAGTTCCCCTGTTCTCCAGTCCTTTCTGGATGGGAAAATAACCTCAAAGTTTGTGTCGAAAACTGTCCTGGGACAGATGTAGTCCGTTTTGTTTTTAATATAGGGGTAGGTTATATTTAACAGAATACGGCTGTGACCATATCCACGCTCTTTCCAGAGTCCCAACTCCCGAAGCCTGAGTGCATATCACGTTCAGAGACTCTGTGGGGCATGATCTAATCGCCCCTGTAATTGCGCCACAGGCAGCCCGCTGAACTTTGCTTAGCATGTTCCCAATGTAGCCCACCTCGACTGCCCTCCACCACACTATTGCCTCGTAGGCTAAGATCGGTCGAATAACTGCTTTGTACATCCATGCTGTGATTCCTGGGCTCAAGCCCCACTGTCTGCCTAACATTCGTTTACAGGCGTACATAGCTCCATATGCCCGTTTGACCCTGTTTGCTATGTTAAGCTTCCAGTTCAACTTAGGTGTCAAGATGACGCCTAGGTATTTCGCCCTATCAGAAAGTTGCAACTCTTGACCATAAAGAGAATGTAGATTGAAACGTGGTATTTTTTTCCTGTTTGTGAATAACACTAGTTCTGTCTTTGAGGGATTGACATTAAGCCCCGCAGCCTCTGTCCATCCACACAGCTTCCTTAGTGCTCCCTGCATGATATCGCTAATCACGCTAGGGCACAGCCCCGATAATAGTATTACGTGTAGGCAACAACTTTAACTCCGTTCCTGTTGAGTTGACGAAGTATGCCGTCTATAACGCAAAGCCAAAGCAGTGGTAACAGCACGCCACCCTGAGGAGTTCCTCTCGACAAGTGTGCCGTCACTTCACTTGCTCCGATCTTGGCGCTTATGATTCTTGACCGCAGTGCCATCCCTATCCAGTTTACAATATGGTCCTCGATGCCAAGGACCGATAGCGAGTCCTCTATCGCTTCCAGCCTTACATTGTTGAAGGCGCCCTCGATATCGAGGAATGCGGCCATTGGGAACTGTTTGCTCTCAAGGGACGCTTCTACCTTGTGCACCACCTCGTGCAGGGGATCTCCATTGAGCGGCCCTTGAGTTATGCATGCTGAGCTGTTGACAGCCCTGAAGTATCCAATTTCTTCCTATCTATGGATGTCCAAAAGCCGTTCGAAGGTTTTTAAAACAAACGACGAAAGACTAGTAGGTCTGAAGTCCTTGTAGTTTTCATGACCTCTCTTGCCCACCTTTGGGATGAAAACCACCCTTGTTTAGGCCCGATGAAAGTCTTATAAAATGCGCCACCCTAATGTCACTTTTTAGTTTATACAAAACCCAAACACCAAGCCGCCCACATGTATGCGGAGGCTGAAATTCGGGGTTAAACGGTTGTCCGCGACTGAACAACCGCCTACTTTTTCAGCGATCGTTGCGGACACCACACCACCGCCACCCCAGGATTTTCACCGTCAGCCAATATTCTAAAGGTAACATTTGCTTTGTATAATTAAAATCATTTAATTCAATAAAAGGCCACTATTTATAACGAGAATTGTCGTTCTCTTTATTTCGTTATTTCTAAATACCATACCAACCGAAGGCTAGTTAGTTTTCTTAAATAAAGTCATTTAGTTTTTTTTTTAGTTAAAATTTAATTTATTCGCACAAATATCCACTTAAATATTCACTTATTCGCTCGTTTTGATACACCGCGCACTTTACTTTTATTTTCTTTTGTTTACTTTCGTTATTGCGGCAACACATATACACGTATACTTATATATATAAACATATCCCCGATAGCGTGTGGGTGGCGAGTTAATCAAATAGTATAAATTTGAATTTATTGTCGAGTTTAAACAAATTATTCAGACGATACGGCCAAGTCTGTAATAAATAAATAAAATTTAATAAGTTTTCAAAGACTCTGCGTTCATTTATTGAAAAAATTATTGAATTGGGTTGTTTGATTTTCCTGGGGTACATACGGCCTTTACCCTTTTTTAAAAAATTAAATTGGACGGTTGAGCATTTCCCGTACATTAAGCTAGTTTTTTCTCTTCCTTTTTCAATTCCAAGTTTCTCTAAATCCAAAATATCGACAGCTTCATTAGATTGGCTGACACGATCACTGAATTCGAAGCTGACTATAATGAAGTGGGTTATAAAGCCCACACCGAGTTCACTCTTGGCCTTCAACAAGAGGACTTGAAGTCAATGTGGAGGAAAACGAGAACGAAGATGACTTGTTAAACTCGAACAAGTTGGAAGCTTCTGACATTGTATCAGTTAAATTACAATACAAAAAGGCATACGCCATTTATTTACGCTGCATGTCAGACATGGCTACACGCCAAGCGACGTTCACAAAACTCGACTCCAAAACGGAAGAAAAGCCCGAATTTGAGCACAGTATCCGCCTGCCTCCTTGCGATACTGAAGTTTTCAAGGGCGATTAGTTGTCATGGCCAACATTTCGTGACATGTTCACTGCCATTTATATCTTGAATAAGCGCCTAACACCTCGTGAGAAACTTTTCCACCTCAACAACAAGACACAAGGTGAGGCAAAGGATATAGTGAAAAATATCCGCTTACAAATGAGGGATTCGATATTGCGTGGAGAAACTTATGCGAGAGGTAAGAAAACAAACGTATACTTGTAAACTCGCAACTCCAAATTTTGTTCAATTTGAAAGAGGTAGAGAGTGAGTGTGGCGCAATTAAAACATTGCAACGCGATATAAATAATTTCCTTTCGTTCTTGCGAAGTCATAAAATTGACACTTCGAACTGGGACGCAATTATTACTTACTTGTGTTAGACTAAATTGCCGGAAAGTACGCTTGGTCTATGGGAACAAAGCATAGACCATAAAGTGGAAATATCCAAGTGGGAGGATATGGACAAATTTTTGTCTAACCGCTTCCAGACACTTGAAACAGTGTCTGGGTTCATAGGAGCTTCTTCGAAAGCGCAGAAACAGCAGAGTATGCGACCTGCCAACGAAACTCCTGCAAAAAGACTTGGTGCATACCAAGCAAATGTAACAAAGGCACTATGCACAAGTGCAAGTCAAACTCCCACAGATTGCGAAACTGTCCCCGTTTTCTCAAATTAATGGCGGTGGAGCGAATTAATTTCGTTAAATCCACCAAGGGCTGCCTAAACTGCCTATCCCCAGGACACACAGTGTCGAAGTGCAGCAGTTCGTACGACTGCAACAAATGCCACTCCCGACAGCTTACGCGAATCAGTATAATGCTGATAATACTGCCTCTACTTCTCAACAGGCACAACAGAGACGGGAAGTTCCAAAATCAAGTTCGGTTTCAGATCGAAATGTTAAATCCTGCCATGTGCATTCAAATGCAGGTGAGCTGCTAGGGACAGCTCGAGTTACCATTCATCATAATGGTACAGACTTCCCAGCAAGAGCACTGATAGATTCTGGTTCAGAGTGCTCGTTTATGACAGAACGACTAAATCGCAGAATCAATATACCAGCAAAAAGGATGCATGCCCAAGTTTCGGGTATCACTAATGCTGGGTTGGCTCAAGTCAAGCAGGCCTTCCACATTGAACTCCGTTCACCAGTGGACCCTTGCTTTAGCTTAACAACTTCAATGCTAATTCTAGCCAAACTAACTGGGAATCTGCCATCCTGCCATATCGACGCGACGACTATGCAGGCTTTCGCAGACTTAGTCTTGGCAGATAAGAGATTCTACGTTAATGAAGAAGTAGATCTCATACTGGGCGGAGATATATATCTGCAAATAATACTGAGCGGACTAAAAAAGAATGTACTAAGTACACTTCTGGCTCAGGAAACTGAGTTCGGTTGGATATTTACCGGGCGTGTAGAAGCACCGAATCCAACCAGAAATATAGTGTCCTTTTACAGCGAAGTCGCTTTGGACAAACAGCTTACAGCATTCTGGGAGTTAGAAAATCTTCCCAGCACTAAAAGTCTAAACGCAGATGACAAATACTGCGAAGATTTATTAAGGGCAACTACGAGTCGTAGAGAAGATGGGAGATATGTCGTCTCACTTCCGTTCAGACAGGACTACCCGGATAAAATAAACATAGGAGGATCTCTTAGGTGAGCGTTTAGCAAAGAACCCGGAATTAGGGAAATAATATTTAAGGGTCCTGTCTGAGTATGAGACATTAGGGCATATGCAAAAAATTAAGGAGATGATTCAAGCCGATTCGGCGAATAACTATTTTTTGACTCATCACGCCGTAGTTAAGGCGGAGAGTACCACCACTAAGGTAAGAGTCGTTTTCAACGCCTCAAGCCAAACAGCAAATGGTACAAGTCTAAACGACATTCTCCTGCCTGGCCCAGTACTGCAATCGGATCTTCCAGTACTTTTACTTCGCTGGAGACTATATCGTTTCGTTTTCAATAGTGACATCGAAAAGATGTATAGGCAAATATGGATGAGCGATGATCACACAAAATTTCAACGAATTGTTTATCGAACATCGCCGCAAGAACCCATAAGCCTGTACGAATTAAAAACGGTCACTTTCGGGGTCAATTGCGTGCCTTATTTATCATTAGAACCCTTTTGCAACTTGCAGATGATGTAGAAAGTTCATACCCTACAGCATCTAGCATATTACGGGAAGGCATGTACGTTGACGACGTACTAGCGGGGGGACATACACTCGCATCGGCCATTAATGCGAGAAATGAAATTCGAGAAGTCTTACACTCGGCTGGCTTCCCACTACGGAAATGGACTTCGAATTCTGTAGTGGAATTCACTAACTTTTAGCGATTCGATTCGGTTAGATTTTTCGAGATTTTCAATAGCGATTCGGTCGCTTGCACTATCGAATATGCGATTCACTAACGATGCGGGCAAAGGATTTCCCATCTCGCTATAAAACACACTCTATGTTCTCAAATGCCATTTTTTAATGATAATAATATGGATATAGTATTATTATTCCAATTTTTAATAAAAAAATCAAATTATGTGCATTTTATTTAACGACATAGAAAACAACTGCAAATTTTGTGTCGTTTAGTTTGCGAAACAGCTGATTGCGAATAAGCGAAAATCGAGAAAAAATAGTTAGTGAATACCAAATATCGTGATAAATATCGGTATGACAAAATGCCGATTGCGAATGTCGTAATCGAAGTTAGTGAATTCCACTACTGAAGAAGTTTTTAACGACATCCCTAAATCGGATGGGCTGACCGAGGAATTTCTGACGTTTGAAGATGCCAGCACCGTTAAGGCATTGGGCATAAGAGGGAATGCCCATTCCGACTTATTCTACTTTCAAGCAGGGTCACTGGAAGAAAGTGAAAAGCTGACAAAAAGAGCGATTTTATCTGCCATCGCCAAGCTCTTCGACCCCCTAGGATGGCTTGCACCAATAGTCATTGTAGCCAAAATCCTGATGCAGAACATCTGGTTAGAAGGGACCGATTTGGATGAACCTGTTTCGTCCAACACATTGTAACGATGGCAAAACTTCAGACATCAATACCATGAAATCGACAAGATAAGGATACCACGATGGGTAAACTTTTCACCAGAAGATGAGGTCGAAATACATGGATTCTGTGATGCATCGGAAAAGGCATACGCTGCAGCTGTTTACATGCGCGTTAAAAGGAATGATGATATCTCCGTATCACTACTCCTGGCCAAAACCAGAGTAGCACCCGTGAAAACCATTTCACTTCCGCGTTTGGAACTTTGCGGAGCAGTACTTCTGGCAGAGACGATAGAATCAATATTCCGAAATATCAAACGTGGACCAGTCAAACCACCATCGTTTTGGCATGGATAAGGAAACCACCGTGTTCTTGGTCAACTTTCGTCGCACACAGGATTACAAAAATCATTTTCCTGGTCGGCAGCAAGGACTGGCTTCACGTGAATTCGGAATCGAATCCAGCAGATTTAGGAAGCAGAGGACTACCAGCATCGGATTTGGTCGACAATTCTTTGTGGTGAAGGGACCTTCTTGGCTACAAGAACACAACTCCCAATGGCCAGTACAAGAACATGAATACCATACTTCTGAATTTAAAGCATTTATCTCGGAAGCAAGAGATAAAGCCATATCAAAATACATCCATCAAGCCATGACATGGCATTTTATTCTGGCCGGGGCACAGCATATGGTTGGACTCTGGGAGGCGGGAGTAAATAGCTTCAAAAGCCACAAAAAGCTAGCCTCGCCTCATAAGTTCACTCATGAAGAGTTGCATTCGTTATTGTGCCGGACTGAGGCATACCTCAACTCGCGACCACTAAGTCCAGCCTCCACATGAACCCACGGATCTGGAACCCCTGACCCCTGGGCACTTGCTTACGGGAACCAGAGGTGAATGAGAGCCCTGCCTCCATTATCAATAGGTGGCAGAAGCTCAAGGCTCTTCATCAAACCTTCTGCAGGCGATGGAAAGTGGAATACTTATCCGAACTTCAAAAACGGGTGAAGTGGAAGCATCCAAAACAAAACATTAAGGTGGGAGATCTTGTTGTCATCAAAGAAGACAACTTGACTCCGAATGAATGGAGGCTCGGTCGAGTTACCCACGTACACCCCGGCGAAGATAGCTGAGTGCGTGTAGTGGACCTCGTCACCGAAAAGGGTCAGATCAGAAGACCGTTGGTCAAACTGATTCTGCTCCCCATGGAACGTATGTTTGGCGAGAGGCCCGCTACCTTATCGTAACCATCCACTCCACCTCCAACCAAGACCCTACCATCTCCCATATCCCAACTTTCCACCCTTCACTCGCTACCCTTAACGAAGACAACAGAAATCCTAATGCAGAAGGTCGAACCATTCTGCCACAGAAAACCTAAATGCACTCGCGAACGAGGCCACAGAAAACCTATGGCAGTAAGGCGAACCTTTCTGCCCCTGAAAATTAATCCACCTGCCACGACAATTGGCAGCAGATGGACCCACCCTCGTATACATACCCTAAAATACAAATTAAATAAACATATATATATAAATTACCAGTGTCACTCGCCCTGGAGGACACCTACATCATACCGCACTTTAATCGTACCTGAAAATAAGAAATATGAGTCTTAAAGGATTAATAATATACATACATATCTATTCTCACTGATGTATGCACACGCCCTAACAATTCCAAACTTTAATGGCAAATATCTATTGACGGAAGTAAAATGTCGAACTTCCGCCTCCGGAATAAGGTCACACGTCGTTTTGCACTTTTCCCGACATTGTCGGAAGTGTTTTAGCCGTTGGCAATGGATGTATAAAGTCACCATCCAAGACATAATTTTGTGCACTATCATCGATATGACAATGCCTGCGGACAGACTGGCGGACGGTCGGGTAAAACATTAATATTTAATTGTGGTTTGAAATTTCTAAAGCTTTATTTTAAGACGGAACAATGGCAAATATGTACATACATATACAATACAAAACTACACCCCTTTGAAATCATAAACATTTACGTACCTCCTGTCACCTGTTGTCCCAGGGATTACCACCCTGACATTCGTGCGTTACTCAGGGGCGAGAACCGCGTCATCCTTGGTGACTTCAACGCACACCACGACCTGTGGCACTCCAGCCTGCAGGCCGATGGTAGGGGACAGGAGCTGGCTGACCAAATAGATGATTCGACGTTCTGCACGGTAAATGGGGATGCCCCCACTGCTCTAGCTCGCCAGACATCACCATAGTCAGCGCTGGTCTAATAAACTGCGTTGACTGGCGACCGATGCTGACGCTTGCTTCAGACCACCTACCTATAGTGCTCTCTATCGATCGCCCCACCGACTTTGTCACCGCTGAGAAACGCACTTACACTAACTTCAATAAAGCCGAATGGGAGGGTTTTCTCAACACCACAGAGAGCGCCTTCGCTGCTCTTCCTACCCCGTCTGACGTACGAGAAGGGGAAAAGGCGTTTCGTTTGGCCCTAATTTCAGCCTCCCATCAACACATTCCGTCAGGTAGAATAAAGGAAGTGCGTCCATTCTTCCCCGCAGAGGCAGCGGCCCTGGCAAATGAACGGGACCATATTAGACGCCTTGACCCTACGGATCCTCAAATAACGGATCTCAATGCGGAAATCAGACGCTTAGTAGACCAACACAAACGCGCTAAGTGGGAAGAGCACCTAAGGTCTTGCAACCTCTCGGCTGGAGTTGGCAAATTATGGTCGACGGTGAAATCTTTGTCCAACCCGACTAAACCTAACGACAAAATATCCATCGCCTTCGGTGATAAGGTTCAGTCGAAGCCAAAAAGATGCGCGAGCGCCTTCTGCCGACAATTTGTAATGCATCCTCCGTTGAACAAAGAGATTCGCCGAGCCACCAGGGAAGCGCGCAAACACAAAAACAGCGATGCCCCATTGCCATCTCCACAACAGAAGTTCATGAGGCTATTCGGAGATCCAAGAACACCAAATATATCTGCCCCGATGGCATTTCCATGCTGATGCTGAAACACCTCGGCGACGAAGGCATAAGATACCTCACACAAATTTTCAACCTTTCCCTTTCCACCTTTGTTATTCCTGAAAGATGGAAACAAGCAAAGGTGGTCCCACTACTAAAGCCTGGCAAGCCAGCTGCCGTAGGGGAGTTATATCGCCCGATATCTCTCCTCTCGCCAGTAGTGAAAGTGTTGGAATCCACCTTGTTGCCGTACTTCACCGCAAACCTGCGGCTCGCCGAACATCAGCATGGATTTCGCAAAAATCACAGCACCACCACCGCGCTGAACGCCATAACCACTCAGATAGGGGACGGGCTAAACCAAAAGCGTCCAAACCACAGGACAGTGCTAGTTGCGCTTGACTTGGCCAAAGCTTTTGATACGGTCAACCATGCGCAACTAATGAAAGACCTTGAAGATTCGTCCCTTCCTCCCTGTCTTAAACGTTGGACTGCCAACTATTTGAGTGGTCGTCAATCGTCGGTTGAGTTAAGAGGCGCAAGATCAAAACCCAGAATAGTTAAACAAGGGGTGCCACAGGGTGGTGTCCTATCCCCGTTCCTGTTCAACTATTATATATCGAAACTTCCCCCCCCACCAGAGGGTGTCTCGATCGTCTCTTACGCCGACGATTGTACGATTCTGGCAACAGGCCCCTCCGTAGAAGAACTCTGCTCTCGAATTAACTCATACCTCCCAGCCGTGTCCGAATTCTTCGCCGGGAGAAACCTGGCATTGTCACCGAATAAGTCCTCGGCCACCCTATTTACGACGTGGACAACGCAAGTGAACATGGAATTAGACGTCTACGTTGATAGTGTCAAGCTACCAACTGTCTCACACCCCAAAATCTTAGGGGTGACGTTTGATAACATGTTCAAATACGGCGCTCATGTAACCGCAATTGCCAATAAAGTCCAAAGCCGTAACAAAATCCTCAAGTCCCTAGCTGGCAGCACTTGGGGTAAAGACAAAGAAACGTTACTAGCTACATATAAAGCAATTGGCCAGCCGGTACTGAGCTACGCGACGCCTATATGGTCGCCGGGGCTAGCTGACACACACTGGACGAGGCTACAGGTCTGCCAAAACACCGCCCTTCTTACCGCCACTGGGTGTCTTCTTATGTCTCCTGAGCATCACTTACATAATGAAGCGAAAATGCTCGCCGTTAAAGAGCATAGCGAGATGTTGACCAGGCAATTCCTGTTCAACTGTTGCAAACCGCAGCATCCGAACGGACGCCTGATCAACGAGGATCCGCCCCCCAGGAGCATAAGGAGCCATCTACGCAAACACTACGATGAGATCCGGCACCTGATTTCCACGCCGTTTGATCCTAAGGTGCACCGGTAGGCCCTCACCCTCATCCACACAAATTCGGTAAATTCCTATGTTGGCTCTCTCCCGGTGAACGCCGTTCTTCAGGCAACAACACCACCCGTTCCCGAAGAGGAGCGCGAGCTGCCTAGGGAGACTAGGGTGATGCTGGCCCAACTCCGGTCTGGATATTGTAATAGGTTAAACTCTTATCTATCCAGACTGAGCCCCGACTTGCCTAATGTTTGTCCGGCATGCGGCTTGCCCCCCCATACTACTAACCATCTTTTTGTCTGCTCATCCGAGCCTACTCTTCTAACACCCATAAGCCTCTGGTCCTCCCCTGTTGAAGCCGCTAGGTTTCTAGGACTTCCGTTAGAAGAGTTCGATGACAATATTGGGTAAGGTTGATACTGACTACCTAGACAGGGCAAAGTAGTGTTACAACAACAACAACCACAACACATAGGAATACCTTTATCATTACTCACCACTACCATTTTATCACTAACCGGACACGACATCTTCAGTACGTTGCACCCAAATACGATTGGTGGTTAGCACATCTCAAACTTCGGCGAAACGCTCCGAGAAGCAAACTCGTAAATGTCATCGATGAGGCCGAGTGGAATCTCCAAGGCCTCTCCGCCTGGCGTATACATGATGCGTGCATGCGCGTCGCGGAAGCATGTCACAGATTTCCATCATTTTTCCCGCTCCTCAAAGAGCCGAAAGAATTTGGGAGCGCACCCACATGTGTACCAATGGCCATAATGTGATTTAGAATACACGTAATTTCGGCAAACAATGCTGGAATAATTGACTGATACTTAACTAACCTGCACATATTCCTACTAGCAACAACTTACTGCGTGTGTACCTAGGCGGGAGCTCCAAATCAACAGTATCATCATCTGGATTCATAACCGGCCCACTAAAATTGTTTTTTACGCATCACATACAAATCCAATGATAGGATAGCGCCAACACAGATGCCAGCAAGATATGATTCGGCAATAAATAGTCCCGACAAATCTTTATAAGCCGAAATAGCAATCACTGATGGCATACTAATTATAGAAGTATTCTTATTGATAGCCAGCCGTGGTGTACCTTTAGGTTCACGCAATGCAAAGGTTATAACTTGCCCATTCAGCACACGCAAGCAAACATAAGGATCGGCAAGTGAGACTTGCACCACCGGGGAACCCACATCAATAGGTACATTTTGTATTAGGCGTATACCTTGGAGTAGACGTACATTGCGGGTTGTTGCTTGGATTATAAAACGATTTTGTCCGAGATTACCCACAAAAATAGTTGGTTGTTTACAACGGAAGCCTGTATGCTCAATTTCATTAATCTCAACCCCAGTTTGTAATACTAAAGAGGTTGAACGTTGCGAGAGTATCATAAAATCGTGATGATCATGTCGTGTCAACTTCTTACTAGCATCATCATATACAGTCCATACATCCAAACAACCATCGAGTTCGAAACTTGTTATCACTTGTGGTGTAACACAATTGACGAAAACGCATAGAGCACCATTTTTGCTGTGACCACTAGAAGCTACAACCTCAATTTTGAGTTTACTAAGATTTTCTACATGCGGACGTAAAGTAACGCCATCATAAAATTAATTGGACCTACATTCAACAAACTATCGCATACTTCGAAGATGTAGTTGCGCCCCGTTTAAGCACTTCCATATTGAAGGGATTATCATTGCCGGCAGCTTTGGCCAAAAGTTTCAAGCTTTTCTATACCGGCAGCGTGATCCATAGGATCGTTCAGCATTTTGCAGAAGCGCACTGGGGTGTAAATTGTGACGTGTCGCCGCACGTAAAGCCAACAGTCCAACCCGCATGAAATCCTGCAAAGAAAATAAACCTTTAATATATACTAAAAATAGTTATATAGGGCGACACATTTTTTGGTGGGTAAATGCAACTGCGCTGCTACCGAAACGGCACAGTATTTCGGGCAGCGCTAATAAAACTCACCTAATCCTGTCCAGATGTCCATGCGCCGTCCAGGCGATCCACCATACCTGCCTCCATATGCCCATAGTCATCTGAAAAGAAAGAAATAATATTAAGATTATATACATACATGCATTTAAAATCTCAATAATACACAAATTTACTTACCTCTGCTACTGCTGGTGACCACGCGTGCCGGAAACAAGAAAAATCATGAATTCTGTAATTTTTTCTCTATTACGCTAGCAGGGAAAAAATGAACAATGAATTTTCTGTTGTTCGTCACTTCTTCTATGCAAATACCTACCATAGTGAGTAAGTGTAAATATGTATGTTCGACACATTTTTTATTGTCGCGAGCTTAGCTTGAGCTACAAATTTTGGGCAACGTGTAAAAATAACCGACATGCCATTAAATCGGGACCGCTTACTGCGGGCGAAGGTGGGACGAAATCTACGTTCGTCCCGCACCTCAAATTTTATCAACGCAATCCAAATATTGAGATGTATGATGCTGTTTTTGGTCATATTTCGAGGGGTAGGTTTGTGGAAAACTTTAACAACTCACCCAATTATCGACGGATTTGGACGATTAGGATATCGTTTGAAAGGCATTTTTGAGACGTTGCCATTTCTGCAAAATTTAACCATTTTTGGTCCAATTTTACACATTGCGAATATTAGCACACAGGTATACAATGATAGTATTGATAAAATTTTTAAACTTTTTTATGCTTATCTTTTGCACTCTATCATCTCAGATGCTTTTTATTAAAAAATATTTTCTGTAACTCCTTTTATACATAAAAAAAGATATTTTTAGCGTTTTTTTAACGCGGTTTAGCTCCGTTAAATCTTAATATTTTTTCGAAATATTTTGAGGGAGTCCTTAGAAAAGAGTGAATTTGGAAATTCCGGTGGAAACAGTGCAACTTTTTTTGGCGAGGCACCTTAATGTACATATGTATGTACCAAAATAGCAAAACGCGCTACAGGGTGATCCCCTAGTTACAATAAAATTTTCTTTGGATGCGTTCCGGTGGTACGGTGCCGTACGGCAATCTTTTGCAAAAATGATGTCTGCCAATCATTTAGTTGCCTTAGCCTGCAAACTTGCAAGGCCTCATAAGTAAAGTAAAATCATATACAATTTCGCCAAATTATAGCGCTTTCGCCACCCACGCTTACCAGCGTCGTTCGTATAACGGCGGAAGCATCGAAACTGGTTCGGACCCACTGCCGTTCCGACCAGCACACTGGGTATCGGACTCACTGCCGTTCCGACCCTTTCGAACGAGTTGTCATATAAACTCGAAAACTTAGACTGGCCACTCAGCCGTGCCAGCTAAGTTCCAGCTCAGGGATTCACACCAGCGTAGACTGGCCACACTGCCGCGCCAGCTATGCCATTAGTATGTAAGTTAGATTAAGCCTAAAATAATCAAACAATCTACTGGCAAGAAACATACAACTTTTTATTTTTTCAAATTTTCTTCCACCTAGCTCTAGGTATGAAGCAAAGGTACGGCCAGACGAGAAACCTCAATCTTTGGGAGGTCGCTCAAGGGCAGACAGTGGTGACTGTGGCATCCGGCACTCACCATCCTAGCTATAAGCCAGTAGTTTTAAGAGGACGTGGTCGAAAATCCTGGGGGCGGATTAGGATGTTGCGTATCGCAAGGGGGCCGGCATGTTTATGCCCGATGCCTAAAGTCTTATAAAATGCGCCACCCTAATGTCACTTTTTAGTTAATACAAAACCCCAACACCAAGCCGCCCACATGTATGTACATGCTCGCATATTCATGTTTGTCAGCAAACATATACATGCATGTGGGTGTGCATGCGTCGATTCACCTCCCCTTTAAACCGGAGGCTGAAATTCGGGGTTAACCGGTTGTCCGCGACTGGACAACCGCCTACTTTTTCAGCGATCGTTGCGGACACCACACCACCGCCACCCCAGGATTTTCACCGTCAGCCAATATTCTAAAGGTAACATTTGCTTTGTATAATTAAAATCATTTTATTCAAAAAAAGCCACTATTTATAACGAGAATTCTCGTTCTCGTTGTTTCTAAATACCAAATCGACGCCGGTGCGTCCGAGCCTAAGAACCACCGAAGCCGATTTGTTCAACCCTCGTCCTCCTCCAGTTTAAAGGGACATGATTTAACCGAATGCATGCCCTGAAGATACACGCCAGCCAGGGTATTACCAGCAAGCTGGTTTTTTGTAACATGGCTAGGAAAATACCATCCGGCCCCGCGGATTTATACGGTGAGAAGCTGCTGATTGCCCATTTAATCTTTTTGGTTGTTATAACCTCATTTATTAGCCGAAGAGACGGTAGTACACCAGTGTACTCTTTACCTTCCATTTGACTAGGCCCACAGCCTAGGAAATGTGTTCCTACAAGAAGATCCACGGTTTCCGCCGAGCTGCATGTCCACGATCTGTCGTCTTTCCGTAAAAACGACGGGCAAGCTTTTTCCTTTGAGAGAATTTTTCCAAGTCTCGAAGATTAATTCACCTCTTCCCACCCACTAAAGCTATCAGTGCTTGGGAAGACAAAAGTAGAAGTACTACCCCGGTTACAAACTACTAAGTTATTACTCAAAATAAAATCGAAAAGTGACTCACCCCTGGTATTAATCTCCGTGCTCCCCCATAGGGAGTGCCTGAAGTTGGCGTCGCAACCAACAATTACGTAACGTACTTCGACTGTCTGCATCAACCTGCGGATCTCCACCGGTAACCTTGCTGCTCTTAGAGGATTTCGAGGCCTCTTCCATAGACCTATTCCTCTTAGAGGTGCTAGGGGCCTCTTCAAGGGGCCTATTCCTTTTACCGGTAGAACTTAAAGATGTAGTGCTTAAGTACGCCTGGTACTCATCCACCATCTTGTCGCATCGACGAAACCGGTTTGCTACAAAACCAAAATTGACAAGGGATGACGGAAATTCGTTCTAATATAAATCCGGTACCATTTGCCCTGTTCCGTTCTATCTTATCCAAGATATACAGGGCAAGCTGGTACCGTCTTCTTCCTTGGAATGCGTTGGACCGCTCATTCTCACTGTCAGGCCGCTTTCTAGCGGTCTTCGCAGGTTGTTGATGTTTTGGCGGAGTCCTGCTACCCACAGTAGCTGCCCCGCCAGTCTCTACTGTCTCTTGGCTAGATAAAAGGTAATCCTCATCCGAGTAATCTTCCTTTTCCCTACGCCGAAGTCCGTATGTCTGATTAAGGTCTGTTGTCACCATTTCTGTCCGTGTTATTGTCCCTGTCCGTGTTGTTGTCCCCGTCGTCCCGTCCACACTCCCTGTGTCCGCCTGAACTCCTTCGTTCGTCTCTTCGTTTTGTTTTTATTGCTCTTGTTGTTGATTTTTGTTCATATTTGGTCCCACGAGTATGCACGGAAAGGGTTGGTCACTCGTCCGAAGAGCCGGCATGCGTAGAGGAGGCACTTATACCTCCGACCTTGCCCGGACATCGGAGAGGACCGTTCGCGGTCAGCTATTCAATAACCGCCCGCCTTGGCTTAGGGTAGTGTTGGTGCGGCTATCCTCGCATTTCTTTCAGCCGATAGTGATTCGTACCCAGATGTACTCACCCCTCCCAAGACTGCAGCAAATACAAGGCTTTTCTCTTAGTTTGTCTCACAATGAGACCTCCCACTCCAGGAAAAGTTCCAATGCAATGCTTAAGCCCCTTCGCCACGTCAAGGCGACCAACGTTGAAGAGGACATAGCACTTACTCCGAACCATTTGTTAATGGGGTCATCAGATGGCTATAAGCCTGTTTGCGGTAAGGAACTAGACTTGAGGCCACGCTGGAATCAAACACAACTTTTCGCTGAACGCTTTTGGAGCCGTTGGGTAAGCGAGTATACTCCAGTACTTACTCGCCGAGTCAAGTGGTTCAGCCCCACTCGCCATGCCTCAGAGCCAGCAATGCTCGCCACCAAATAATACATATAAGGTGTCACAGGTGCTCCGCACACCCCGTTCTCTCAAGAACAAATAATTTTTAAGACCATTTCTAAGCTTTAGAGAGGGCGAGTAGTTTTTTATGTTATTTTTTAATATTTTATTTTATTATTTGGCTCAGGTGCTATGTGACCGGTGGCGAGCCTTGTTGGCTCTGAGGCATGGCGCTTGATTGGCTTCATTTTCGCTGTGAAAAATCACACTTTGGCTTTACACAACATAAAATATATCTACGGAATATTTCATTAACTGATTGCGAATTACAATAGTTTGCAATGCTAATGCAATAAACGAATGAAATAACCGTAGCTTATTTCTCTTGAACAAACATCATCATCGAAAAGACATATGTATGGCACATCACAAACAAGAGGCAGAGAGAAATTAAGCAGACACAAAATTTTTCAAAGCTGATCTATTCTTTTACAATCAATACAATAATTTGTACATTTAATACAATAATTAAATAGACTTCTAAAGAAATAAAGCTCTCCTTTTATTTTATTAATATAAATAAAAAAAGGCCATTGTTTTATCAACTCTTCAAAGGAATGGTCGTCTTCTTTAATTAATAGCTTATACCCATGGGTTTCTCCCCGCATTTCTATTGTATATAAATGTGCAATGTAAATAAAAGAAATTAATTTTTTTCAAGTGAGTTAAGGTATTATTTAAAAAGATTGGATATACGACATTTTTTGTCATATTATTTGGAGCATATGTAAATTAAAAAGGGTTTTCAGGTAAAACATGAATTGGTGAGATTGACTCCTGCCACAGCTAATGACTATCCTTGGCGGGTTTGAGTATTTTCTTCCTTTAAGTGTAAGTATTCATTTATAGAACCACCCTGTACGCTTAATAAAGCGTAGGATGTCTCCAATTTCGGGAGAGCCTAGCTCCGCTAGGCCGAGGAATAGACACCTGCTTAGGCACTCCAGCCGGGTTTTGGCTAGTGCGGGGCAGCTGCAGAGGAAGTGCTTTTTTTCTGTACCAGATGCTCAGGATACCTTTTAAAAGACGAAACGTTGTAGCACAACCCGAAAAATTTAAACAAAATGTGGATATGTGGTTACTAATTTAAAGAATGATTGGAATATAGGCTAAATATAACTTTTTTTTAATTATCCTTTAAGGACATGGAAGTAATACCCTTAAAAATTATAATCCTTAAACATTTTAAGAAAAAAATGTATTGCAATAAAAGATCCGAAAATATATATACAAATTTTTAAGGATGCAAAAAGTGACAGGAGATATCCTTGAAATTGATTTTGCAATATGGGTATCAAATGAAAGGTATTCATGACGGCCTGATCGCAGTGTAGTTCTTATTCCTATATCTCAATTCGTTTCGGAAATATCAATTAAAACATGAACCAGGAGCAACCAAGAAATATTGTATAATATATTAGTATGCTGTTTTGTAACTTTTCATCAAAATTATTTGAGTTGTTTTGTTTTATTTATTCGGTTCCGCAACCATGTCGGTGATGCTACTTTCACAGTGGATGCCTCTATTAAAAACATTTTTTTGATAGGCGATGTGTAGCATCAAATTACTGGTGCGAAACTCCCGTCGAATAAAAAAATACTCGGGATCACATTTTGGAAAAATACACGAATCCCAACTAAATCATTACCAAATTGCGTTAAAAAGCTGGTAAAGCTATACAAAGATTGGAGAAATTTGCGAAAAAATGCATACAAAGAAGGCAAGATTTTCAAACAAAGTCGTAAATGCTTTGTAAACAACCTGGATAATTTATTTAATATCGCACATACCGAAGTTTTTTGCAGTGGGGTGCACTGATAGATACAGAATTTAATATATAATCGTAGATAAAAGTAGTTATAAATAAAAATTTTAGTCAACGTACAGCAAATGCAACATATACATACATATTTTGGAAAAATTATTGTAAGCAAAAAGATAAAACCGAATTCATTGGGATGACAACTGACTGACTGTCGAAACTCGAAAGAAGAGCGCCTACCTATAGTAGTTTCATACGGCAGCTACTTGCTGTGCCAAAATTAGACAATTCTACTGGCAAGGAACAAGCACGTGCTGTATGGGAAGCCACCTGTGCCTGGAACCTGGAAACAAGCGTACAGATCCTTTGCTGCGATACAACAGCTTCAAATACAGTTATCATTAATGGGGCTTGCGTTCTACTTGAACAGAAACTGGATAGGGAAATACTTTTGAATAATAACCACGATATAAAAGCTTTTAAATTTTTTAGAGATATCTGGAATTAAATCGACCCTTTAAAGAGGGATTGGTATAGAGAACAAGTGGAATTGTATATCAACGTCTCAGAAATTGGAGAATTAATTAAAAGCTACCGCTTGGAACTTAATAAATGTATTTCTACTACAGGGAGCTTATAGAGTTGGCCATAATATTTTTAGGTGAAGATGAGGGAAAAACGTTTAAAATAAAACCTCCCGGTGATATGCATCAAGCACGTGGGATGGCTAAAGCCATTTACTCTCTTAAAATGGCATTGCTTCTTTCACAGACTTCACTGAGGGGACACGAAAAAACATCATTGATTGACGTTTGTTTCTTTACTGTTCTAATTTACGTGGAGCCATGGATTTTTTTTATCATATCATACAAGGCACCAGTACAAGACCTTAACTTTATGAAGGAACTCGAATCTTATGAAAGGATTGATAAAACCATATCCAATGTGGCTTTGAAAAAATTTACAAAGCATTTGTAGTACCTCACAGATGAAGCAGCAGTATTGTCACTATTGGATGACGAATTGAACTTAACTACGTAAACAAAAATAGTAAGAAACTTTAAAAATAAAAATTCCTCCACTCTTTCCAAACGCTATATACCTACAAAAGAAGAACTGTGTGGTTCATTGCACCGTAAGTTGAAAATATTTATTGAGACCAAGTATTCAAAAATTGAGTTTTTTTGTATTGATTTTCCAAAAAAAAAAAAAAAATAGAAGACTTCATAACACACAAAAGCAAGAATTTGTTTGCACGACTGCAGCTCGACGATAGCTTCCTAAAAGTTCAGCCTTCTTTATGGGCTAGTGACAATTCATTTCTGATTGCAAAAAGGATGGTTTCTATGTTAAAAATAGTAAATGCTACATCTGAAAGGGTTGTCAAATTAATGCAGGATTTTCATGGATTACTAAAAGCAGAAGAGAAACAAAAACAGTACCTATTGCGATCATAGGAACATGTAACCCGATTGCAATATCAAAACATTACAGAGAAGATATCCCTGTTAGGCATTGGTTTCCTCGAAAGCGGTACCGCTATATAGCGGCCGTTACATAGCGTCAGAGTACGTTGTCAAAAACAATGCAATATAAAAGTAATTTCATGTAAACCAATAAGACGGTATAGTTCACCGCCACGTAATACAGCGGCAAGGATGATATATTGCGGCCGTCATGACGGTGAAAACTAGTTCTTCACCGCTATAGTCATAGCGGTGTGAATTCTATCAAATACCTAAAATATTTTTACAAACGCAACAATTAAGACATTTTAATGTTTGAAAAATAATTATTGTCGCAATTTAAATGCACAAAAACAAACAAAAGACCTCCAAGTATAGGAAATCAAATCGCCAGAATGTATTTATTTACATGCAGCCGAACTATTGGTAAATTGAAATTAAATTCCACATATCAAAACCTTTGATTTTTTTTATTTACGACCCAATTCGCCCAAGTATCTTTTAATGACATGAAAGTCATTTAAACGTACTGAGTATTAATAGGAAGTGTGCTACAAGCAGTCAAACTTGGAATCTTCATCTCAGATAAGTCCTTCAGATCTTCTAAAAAGGGCTTCCAAAGGATCTTGGTTAGGAACAGCCTGGCATTTATGCAGATAAGCATCCACGGTCTCTATGATGAATAAAATTGACCTGAACTTGTCTTACTTGAATAACTATATAAATGTTACTAATGACCTATAAAAAGTGCACCATATTGCAAAACTTCATGATATACACAATTATTTTTGCTAGAAAATATAATGTTACGCAATATACTAAGGACTTTTGCAATTCTAACGTTCTTTTTGGTGAATACGTTTTTTCAATATCCTTCCAAAGAGTCCCTTTTGTCCTTTTAAAAATTCAAAGGTGGAGATTTGTTACGCAGTCCTTCATATATGAGCAACTTATTAAAATTTTGTAGTTTTCAATGCATTAATGGACTTTTTTGCGAACTTAGTACAAGCACCTAACCAAAACTTTAACTAAAAATCGGCACGGTTATCCTAGAACAATAAAACTATAAAACAAGCACCGATCTATAGGGTATGCATATCAAATTTCGAACCTTTATTTTTTCCATACATTTTTGGGACCCTATAGTACAGATTCTACAATATAAACTTATTTTTTGGAACGACCATGTTTCAATTCAACTCTACAAATCTTTCTTCGCTAGTCTTTTCCGATTCGGTTTTGAATTTTTAGTCTTGTCTCCTAGTAATACCGAGGTGGTTAGAATTTTTGTAACTACGGGTTGCCTTTTATATTTTGTGCCTGATAATGAAAACACAGTCAAGTATTAAGGAAAATAGTTTTATTGTTTTTCAAAATATTCTCCATCCAAGTCAATACACTTGCCACTCAGAAGAGACCACCTCTAAAACGAGCTTATTGAATGCTTCTTCAGCTCCTTCATTCGTTGACCTCCCTTCTTTTGATGTTCCGAAATCATAGCTGTAAGGCGGATGACCCATCAATTCGACCCTTTTGAGTCCTCAAGAACTCTCTTGCGATCGCTGAAAGCTCGCATTGTCTTGGTGAAGAATGATTTGTGTTCGGCGGTTGGTTTTCCTTAATTCTTCAAAAACTTTTGGCAAACAAATGGTTGTGTACCACTCAGAATTGATCGTTTTAAGTTTATCTAGTGGAACAGTAGCGACATGACCAGATTTTCCAAAAGACACAGGCGACCATTTGCTTTGAGGTGCTTTTTGCGCGACCAACTTTTGTTGGATTTGGCTCGTCTTGGAACACCCGTACAGTCGATTGCTGTTTTGTTCCCAGCTCATATGCATAAATCCAACATCACCTGTGACGAGTCATAGACGAGAACAAATCTTCTTTACGACCAAATGTTCATGCATATTGAATGTATGCTCTATCTCGCGATATGTCACATGTCGATCTTCTATTATCAATTGACGCACAGCATCGACTGTTTCTGGCACAAAGACCGTTTTTGGACGACCTTCACGAAATTCATCCTTCGTTGTACCATCGTTTCACAGTAGCAAAGTGTGGTGATTCATCACCCGCAAAATATAAAAGGCAACCCGTATGAATAATGTTAATACAAATCATCGTAATTGCTAAATGCAATTTAGTATGTAAGATACGGACTGAAAAAAGAAAAGAAGTGGTGCCAAGACTTTCTAATAACTAACGACCTCAATCAACTTGTGAGCAATTCTAATATTTATGCTTATTCAACGAATGATGGAGACACTTGTATCATAGAAATATTCTAAAACGTATTTATTATATATTATCTCACATTACTTCATTTTATATTACATATAGTTAGTTATTTTGCAATGTATGCCATGGAGTTATATTTTCTTTGAAGTCGTTGTACCTTTTATATAAATAGCAACTAATTTATATAGTAAATAGTTCGACGTAATTTAAAAAAACACAGATTTAAATGGTTCATTATAATTCCATGCATCTGTGAAATAAAATTCTTTATTCTTATGAAACTGGAGTACGAAAATATAAAATATTCATATCGTATTGTGAAAAGATGACTTTCCGTTTTAGCCCTAAATAATTTATTATTAGCCAATTTTTACTTGTGTGTTATACGATTCGTCTTATTCGGCAGGAGTATACTACATTCTTTTGAAAAGCAACTGACACATTTTCATTGAAATATTTAGGTGAAATACTAGCAATCGCCTCTGAAAATAGCAGGACTTTAAAGCACAAAAAGCATGCCATTTTTTTCGATCGAGTTTTGCTTATAAAGCGTATTGCATGTGTGCAAGATTTTTTTGCAGAATATCTTAAAACTTTCGACAAACCATTTTTTGTCGCAGTTATAACATACAAAGTTTTGTGGAATAGCCCGAAATAATCGAAAATTTTTATTTATGGAACTTATTCGTTCACCGACTATTTTATTCAAAGTTATTGCCTTTTAAATCTATCTATAATCCTTGATTTGTCTGCTGAATTTCGTTCGATATATTTAAGAGTTTTTTTTGATCAATAATTTTTAAATTTAAGTTAATCAAAAGTTTGCGATGCAACTCCCATTTTCATAAATTTCTTGAAAATTTCATTTTCTGTTGTAATGTTAAATTTCGCTTAATCTTTCTTTTCCTCCTGAACATTTTTATATATGAGCAAAAACGCAGAAAACTGCATATACGTGTTCACATCCAATATTTGGATTAATATTGCAAATTAAGATGCGACAGTCGTTGAATATGTGCGCAATAAACCCTTTCCCACATCGAAAATGGTATCATATAGTCCCAGCAACCCGGAGACAACCGAAAACTACCTCAAATGTCCCCTCCGTGACATGTCCCAAACACGAAATTCGAAATTCATGAACCGGAAATTTGAGAACGATTCCACCTATGCATCTGTGAACTATCAGGAACCTTTTACGGGGATTCAAACTACAATTCGTGTAACATTAAACATTATATAATAATGTTATAATACACGAGTTCCCCATGCTTGAAGTGTGTCCTCGACTTCGAACGAAAAGCAGAAAGCATTGGTCTATAACGGTGGCGGGGCATCAGAACGACAATTTGTGACTCCCTCTACTGGCAGGGACTTTGGGTTGGCCAAAGACAATTCAAAAATTCAGTTGGCGTGTCCGATTATAATACTCCGCTGAAGTTTCCACCGAGTTTTCCTGTATTGTAACGCGTCCCCTCCGTGGCTGTCCCACATTAACGCCAAATCAAAATTATCTTAAAAAAAAAAAAGGTCATCATTTTGGATCAGCATTAGAAAGCTGAAAACCTGGTGAGCGGAAAACATTTTCGGCCGTCATGACGGTGAAAACTAGTTCTTCACCGCTATAGTCATAGCGGTGTGAATTCTATCAAATACCTAAAATATTTTTACAAACGCAACAATTAAGACATTTTAATGTTTGAAAAATAATTATTGTCGCAATTTAAATGCACAAAAACAAACAAAAGACCTCCAAGTATAGGAAATCAAATCGCCAGAATGTATTTATTTACATGCAGCCGAACTATTGGTAAATTGAAATTAAATTCCACATATCAAAACCTTTGATTTTTTTTATTTTCTTTTAATGACATGAAAGTCATCTAAACGTACTGAGTATTAATAGGAAGTGTGCTACAAGCAGTCAAACTTGGAATCTTCATCTCAGATAAGTCCTTCAGATCTTCTAAAAAGGGCTTCCAAAGGATCTTGGTTAGGAACAGCCTGGCATTTATGCAGAAAGGCATCCACGGTCTCTATGATGAATGTTATTCATGACCTATAAAAAGTGCACCATATTGCAAAACTTCATGATATACACAATTATTTTTGCTAGAAAACATAATGTTACGCAATATACTAAGGACTTTTGCAATTCCAACGTTCTTTTTGGTGAATACGTTTTTTCAATATCCTTCCAAAGAGTCCCTTTTGTCCTTTTAAAAATTCAAAGGTGGAGATTTGTTACGCAGTCCTTCATATATGAGCAACTTATTAAAATTTTGTAGTTTTCAATGCATTAATGGACTTTTTTGCGAACTTAGTACAAGCACCTAACCAAAACTTTAACTAAAAATCGGCACGGTTATCCTAAAACAATAAAACTATAAAACAAGCACCGATCTATAGGGTATGCATATCAAATTTCGAACCTTTATTTTTTCCATACATTTTTGGGACCCTATTGTACAGATTCTACAATATAAACTTATTTTTTGGAACGACCATGTTTCAATTCAACTCTACAAATCTTTCTTCGTTAGTCTTTTCCGATTCGGTTTTGAATTTTTAGTCTTGTCTCCTAGTAATACCGAGGTGGTTAGAATTTTTGTAACTACGGGTTGCCTTTTATATTTTGTGCCTGATAATGAAAACACAGTCAAGTATTAAGGAAAATAGTTTTATTGTTTTTCACAATATTCTCCATCCAAGTCAATACACTTGCCACACAGAAGAGACCACCTCTAAAACGAGCTTGTTGAATGCTTCTACAGCTCCTTCATTCGTTGACCTCCCTTTTTTTGATGTTCCGAAATCATAGCTGTAAGGCGGATGACCCATCAATTCGACCCTTTTGAGTCCTCAAAAACTCTCTTGTGTGAATCGATACGTGAGAGCTCGCATTGTCTTGGTGAAGAATGATTTGTCTTCGGCGGTTGGTTTTCCTTAATTCTTCAAAAACTTTTGGCAAACAAATGGTTGTGTACCACTCAGAATTGATCGTTTTAAGTTTATCTAGTGGAACAGTAGCGACATGACCAGATTTTCCAAAAGACACAGGCGACCATTTGCTTTGAGGTGCTTTTTGCGCGACCAACTTTTGTTGGATTTGGCTCGTCTTGGAACACCCGTACAGTCGATTGCTGTTTTGTTCCCAGCTCATATGCATAAATCCAACATCACCTGTGACGAGTCATAGACGAGAACAAATCTTCTTTACGACCAAATGTTCATGCATATTGAATGTATGCTCTATCTCGCGATATGTCACATGTCGATCTTCTATTATCAATTGACGCACAGCATCGACTGTTTCTGGCACAAAGACCGTTTTTGGACGACCTTCACGAAATTCATCCTGCAAAGATTGACGTCCACATTGGAATTCGTTGTACCATCGTTTCACAGTAGCAAAGTGTGGTGATTCATCACGCGCAAAATATAAAAGGTATGAATAATGTTAATACAAATCATCGTAATTGCTAAATGCAATTTAGTATGTAAGATACGGACTGAAAAAAGAAAAGAAGTGGTGCCAAGACTTTCTAATAACTAACGACCTCAATCAACTTGTGAGCAATTCTAATATTTATGCTTATTCAACGAATGATGGAGACACTTGTATCATAGAAATATTCTAAAACGTATTTATTATATATTATCTCACATTACTTCATTTTATATTACATATAGTTAGTTATTTTGCAATGTATGCCATGGAGTTATATTTTCTTTGAAGTCGTTGTACCTTTTATATAAATAGCAACTAGTTTATATAGTAAATAGTTCAACGTAATTTTAAAAAACACAGATTTAAATTGTTCGTTATAATTCCATGCAAGTTAACGCCACCACTTACACATAGCACTTACCCATAATGTAAACATATATACTTCTACGCATTGGCCCATGCCACTTACCTATAATGTAAACAATTACACTTCTAAGCTAATGTGTCAAATATGTCGCTTGACACATATGGTCCGCTTTCTTTGGAAATAGGAATTTAAGTAACATATTATTTATCGCATTTCCGTTCCTAGAAGTTAGGCTTAAATATTGTATCTAGGCTTAAGCATGAGATTGTATAAAAGATGAATAATAAAGAAAGTCAGCTCAGTTTTTGTTTGCCAAGCAGTCATGCTGCCAAATAATTGACTCATCATTTGAAGCAACGGTTTAGTGAGGATATTTTTTAAAAACCTCCCGCGACCGGGCTAAAGTTTAAGTGGCGATCCTGCCAGGAGACTAGTAAAAATCTCTGGTGGACCAAAACCAAAAAAAAAAAATTTTCGGTAACATTTAAAGAGACAAAAATCTCTGTTGCTGAAAAAACATACAAACAAGTATCGCCAAAGTAATGCGAGAAAAGTGAAAACAAAATTTTTTTTAACATTTAACATAAAGAGACACAAGTCACTGTTACTCAAAAAAATAAAAACAAAAACACAAACCAACGCAAGGAAAAATACATCGTTTTAACGCACAAGCAAGTATCATAAAACTGTCAAGGAAGTGAATCGTGAAGTTGTGGATGACTCATCAAGCCTGTGATTCCGGATAACTCATTCTCAAGGTTACAGCAGGTGTGTTCATTATTCAATGCAGCTCCTATACTAACAAGCAAATTTCACTGAGAAAACTCGTTTAGAATAAGTATATTAAGAGCAATTAATGGGAAACGGTCCCAGTAGATTAGGATACGAAAGATTATATCATTGTGAAAGGTGTAACGAAAACCATAAAAAGAGTGACTGCCCGAAGAATAAAAAATTATAAATAAATAAATTTTTGTAGACATCGTGACAGTGGAAGGATTATTAGATAAACTTGCAGGGATGTCTATAACTAATAATGGGGGAAATAACGCATCCAATATGGATGTCGTATCAAGGCTTATAGCGGCTAGCACTGCTTCACTTCGCACTGAATTGGAGCAGGTTAAACGCCAATTGCAAAGCTTAAGCACCTCGAATGGTGTAACTGAATATACTGTAGAAACAATAGATGAAAATATAGATTGCGGAGAGAGTTTAGACGTCATCAAATCCCTCCCAGAGTTTAAAGGGAAAATAAATAATTACGTTAGTTGGCGTGAGGCCGCTAATAACTCAATGTCGTTATATACCAGAGGCGGCAGGAAGTACTTCGCTGCCTTGACCATTCTGCGAAATAAAATAACTCAGGATGCAAATGATATTTTGACAAACCACGGGACGGTTCTGAATTTGGACGCAATTTTGAGCCGTTTAGATTTCGCGTATGCTGACAAGAGACCTTGTCACATAATAGAGCAGGAGATGAGTGTCCTCAGACAGGGTCCTAGGACATTGATTGAATTTTATAACGAAGTTAACTTTATTAATTAACAAAACAATAATGACTCATGGCACCAATTCGGCCATAACAAAAGAATTAAACGTAAAAAATAGAGAAACAGCTCTTCGCACGTTTATAACGGGGCTTAATCCACCATTGGATCAAGTTCTGTTCACATTGGCACCTAGCGACTTGCCAAACGCTCTTGCTAAAGCGCAAGAGTTACATTCGAATCAAATGCGCGCGCAGTTTGCGTTGCATTTTTATAAAAATAACCAAACCATTAGCCCACGAGGTCCCCCACAAGCAACTCGGAGGACTTCGGATTTTCAAAATAATTTGAGGTATCCGCAAAGAAATACCCAGGGGAATGATACCTTTCTGAATCGTCCGGAACCAATGGACGTTGACCCTTCTGTGCAGGTGTTAAATAGACCTAATCATGTACAGGCAAGTCAGCCGCAAGCACGCGTCAGTAGGAATAGTTGGCAACCAAATTATCGTCAAACTGGTATACCTAAAAGAGCTAATGAAAGTGTGCAAATCAGCACTCAGCCCCAACAGAAGGTACAAAGGATTAATAATTTAAAAGAGAGCCATTTTTTAGAGTAAATAATGATTTGCCTTATATTGTTAAGTCTGATACGAGGACGGGGCAAATCTTCAGAATATTAATAGATACGGGGGCAACCAGTTCATATATACGGGCGGGAATATACATTAATAAAAACATTTTAGCCATTAAGAAGAGGGTAAGAACTATTCATGGTTCGACCATCATCCAATATTTCCATAATATCAACTTATTTGGCTTTCAGGAACGATTTTATGAGATTGAAAATTTGGATTGCGATCTTTTAATTGGAATCAATTTCCTAAACAAAATCGGAGCCAAAGTTGATATTCCCAATCATGTGTTGATTTATGGAAATGAAAAAACAGAAAAAATACACTTTTTAAATGATGTTAAATTAAACCCCTTGGGACAAAAGAGTCCTAAGGCGCCTGCCGATGATAATACCGGCCAACCAAAAGAAAAAATTCAAAATGAATATGTGAGGAAAAGTTTTAAAAATAATTTGAACCCCTTGGGACAAAAGAGTCCTAAGGCGCCTGCCGATGATAATACCGGCCAACCGAAAGAAAAAACTCAAAATGAATATGTGAGGAAAAGTTTTAAAAATAATTTGAACCCCTTGGGACAAAAGAGTCCTAAGGCGCCAGCCGAAGGTAATACCGGCAAGATAAAGAATAAATCTATGCTAGAAGATATTTCGGAAAATGAAATATTTGAAAACAATGAAACTAAAACTAAGAAATTAAAAAGGAAGTCTAAAAAGATTCCGGAAGAAATAACTGTTGAAAATTCGACTGTGTAGCGACAATAAAGCTCCGGATTTGGCACACATCGATCCTCGACACGTCCTCCGGAGACCTAAGAACATCCGACCCCAGATACCTGAGCCTGGTCCTAGCAAACGCTGGACAACTAAGCATGAAGTGATTTGATGATTCCACCTCGTCGTCCTCCATGCAGCTCACACAGCTAGGGGTTTCAAGAATATTTAGCCGCACCGCATGTATCCCTATTGGACAGTGCCCCGTCAGCACCCCAATTATCAAGGAAAGATGTGCCTTGGAGAACCCTAGTAATTCCGCTGAACGCCTGGAGTCAACCACCGGCCAGAAGGACTTCGACACTTGACATAAGGTGGTGTCAGCCCAGCGCTTGCTCAGCTGTTTCGAAGCCCATCTGCCCAGAAGCAGACCACAGGTGGTAAGGGGAATACCCAGTACTCTGGAGGCGGCCACATCAGTTTCAAGAGTACCCGCCCTGGCCAAGAGATCCGCCTGGCAATTGCCGGGAATGTCACAGTGGCCTGGCACCCAAATAATTTTTATTTTGAAGTAGTCGGCTGCAACCGTAAGCGATTCCAGACAGTCACTCACTGTCCTCGACCGAACGTTGCTAGCACTCAGCGCCCTAATTGCCGCCTGACTGTCGGAGTAGATATTAAACTCCTTTACAGCGAAAGCGCTGGACATCATCCCATCCACCGCATCCTTGATGGCGGCAACCTCCGCTTGAAAGACGCTACAATGATCAGGTAGCCGAAATTTAATGCTGATCCCAAGTTCCTGACAGTAAACGCCACCCCCCACACAACCATCAAGCTTTGACCCATCCGTAAACAAATTCACCAATCCCTTCCCCCAAACAGGTTCCTCGCCTGTCCACTCGTCCCTTGCGGGTATATGAGTCGAAAAACTCCGCGTGGGGGCAGAGATCGGCGCACAGTAATCCGTTCTGTTGGGGATGAAGTCAAAGCTCGATAGTATATTGGAATGGCCATAATGAACAAGCTTATATCCAGCATCTCGAAGCCTAATTGCAGCCTGAGCTGCGCCCATTTTTCCTACCAGGTCAACAGGGTGCAGATTGAGCATGACATTCAATGCCAGGGTAGGAGTGGTCCGCATGGCCCCACTAATCCCCACCATGGCCATTCGCTGCACCGTGACCATCTTTTTCATGGAGGAAGCCGTGTCTAGCGCGCTCCACCAGACCACTACCCCATAAAATAGAATGGGTTTTACCACCATCTCATACAGCCAGTAAACCACCCTCGGAGAAAGGCCCCAACGTTTGCCAATGGCCCCCTGCAACAGTACAGAGCGACTGATGCCTTCTTGGCCCTGTCCTCTGCATTCAGCTTCCAGGACAGCTTCCTGTCCAGGATAACCCCCAGGTACTTAACCTTTTCAGAAAGTACCAACGGTACTCCCCCAATACTGGGCAATACAAAATCGTCGATCTTATACCTTCTCGTAAAGAGGACTAGTTCAGTTTTACTTGGGTTGACAGCCAGTCCACAAGATTCGGACCACTCTGTCACGATACCCAAAAACCCTTGCAGAACATCACTAACGGTACTAAGAAACTTCCCCCTGGCAAGGATTGCTAGGTCATCAGCATAGGCTATCACATGACAGCCCCTGCGCTCAAGGTCCTGGAGCAAGCCGTTAACTACTACGACCCAGAGAAGGGGAGAAAGAACACCTCCTTGCGGCGTGCCCCTTCTCACCCTTCTCTGAGCCCCAGCACCTCCCCACTCCGCCATAACAATCCTGCCACAAAGTAAACTGTTGATAAATTCTATCAAACTTGACTCAACTCCCAGACTTGCTAAGCCCCGTATGATGGCAGAAGGGAAAACATTGTTAAACGCTCCTTCAATGTCTAGAAAGGCCCCCAGCACGAACTCTTTGTGCTGGAAGGACCCCTCAATCAGCTTCACAACGGAATGAAGCGCCGTCTCAGTTGATCTGCCTTTGCAGTAAGCATGCTGCGCAGCCGAAAAACTCTCCCTAGGAATCCTGCTGCGTATATACAGGTCGATCAGGCGCTCCAGCGTTTTCAGAAGAAACGAGGAGAGACTGATCGGCCTGAAATCCTTGGGAGATACATGAGAGCACCTCCCCGCCTTTGGAATAAAGGTAACCTTGACCATATTCCATGAAGCGGGGATGTAGCCCAACCTCAAGCAATTGGAGTAGATGGGGGCCAGCCAGCTGCAAGAAGTCCCCAGCGATCTCTGTAGTTGCACAGGAATTATGCCATCAGGCCCGGGTGACTTGTAGGGCTTAAAAGAATTGACGGCCCATACAAGCTGGTTTTCATCCAGGGTGATGGCTGGCCGACACCCCCCGCCCACAATCGAGGGCGAGGAGGCATCGCGGTCCTGTGAAACTGGGACGTCAGGGAAGTGAGCGTCCATAAGAAGCTGGAGAGATTCCTCGCTACTCATAGCCCAGCTACCATCTACATTCCTCAAATACCCCAAGGGAGCAGGACTCCCGGACAGAATCTTCCGGAATCTAGCAGACTCGTTGCAACCCTCCACGCTTTCGCAGAAAGCCTTCCAGGAATCCCGTTTGGCTTTCCTAATTGCGGACTTGTAAATAGCCAACCCAGCTTTGTAGAGCTCCCAGTCGGAAGGTAATTTACTCTTCCTGGCCCTGTTAAACAGGCGCCTGCTGGAAGCCCTAAGGTCGTCTACTTCCTGATTCCACCAAGGTGGTTTTCGTTTTCCACTTACGGTTTTCAGTGGGCAAGCGATTTTATACGCTTTGTTGCAAGCAAGGGTGAATTTCTCCACCAGAGCATCAATAGCGGTCTCTGATAATTCTGAGCCCGATACGGGTGCTCTCGGGAGAAACTCATCCAATTTGCTACAGTACCGGACCCAGTTAGTACGCCTAGGATTTCTAAACATGGTTTTACTGGGCCTAGATTTATTAAGAGAGAACTGAATATACCTATGATCAGAGAAGGAGTGTTCCGGAAGAACACGCCAGTCGGATATAAGGGGAAACAGGTCTCCCGAAGCAAGAGTGAGGTCCAGGACCTCCTCCCTAACTGATGTTACAAAAGTGGGGTCATTACCCCTGTTGCAAATACATAGCCCTTCATTAAGAATAAAAGCAAATAGTGACTCACCTCTTGCGTTAGTATTCGTACTCCCCCACAGTGAGTGATGCGAATTCGCATCCGCTCCGACAATTAGCCCAACGCCTCTTCGCCTAGCCTCAGCGGTAACCTTCCACAGGGTTTCAGGAGGTGGCCCATAAACTGGGGTAAATACCAGAACAAAAAACAAAGATGTTTCTAAAAATAGGAACGTATTAAATAATATATTAAATGAGGGGTCTTCATGGATAACCTTCAGAGCAAATAAGGAAAAAGAATTAATAGTAGGTCGAAAAGAGGAATAAATGAACTCGGTACAGTTTGGAAATGGATTTCGGGTACACCTGACCATGATGATTTTATGCAGATCACAAATAAAGTAAATGATCTTATAGAAAATAATAATAGGCAGTTTACAACAAATTCACAAATGTTTAAAACAATCACAGAACTAACCAAAATATTAAAGCAAATACAAGGCAGTTCCAATGAAAAAACTGTTTTAAGACAGAGAAATAAATTAATAATCACTGAACTTGAAAACACAGTGGAAACCATTACATTGTCAAAAGTAATAATATTAAATCCTTTGATTTTGGATATGGCAGAAATAAAGGAGATAATAAGCGAAGAAAGAGTAAATGTAACAATATCAGATCTTGTAGATGTTTCAGAATTCAAAATTGTACAAAAAAACAATTTAATAGTTATTTACATTAAGTATCCAAAAGTAAAGAACATATGCAAATTATTTAAAGCAATGGCCGTAGCGCAAAAAGATGGAAAATTAGTAATAGAAAATGAAATAATAAAATGTAATGAAAAATTTTATTCAGTTGAATTTTGTAAAAAAGAGTTAAATAATGCATTTTGTATGATAAAAGAAAATAACACATGTTTGGCTGATATGTTAAACAATAAACATGCTAATTGCACAAAAATAAATGAGAAAAACGAGTCAGTAAAAATTTTAAAAGACGGTGCAGTAATAGCATCAGGAAAACATAAAGTTAATAATCAAACAATAGATGGGGTATATTTGATAACTTTTCAGAATAATGTAATAATCTACAATAAAAAATATGAAAACCCAACAGGAAAAATTTTGAACTATTTAAAAGAAGGAAAATTTAAACCATTTTTTGTTAAGGAATATGTCGAAACAAAAAATGTAGATTTGAGGTTGGACAATTTCAATGTACTTAACCCAATAAGGCAGGAAATAAAAAGAAATCCTTTTTGGTGGTCATTTACTATTTTACTATTGATAACAATAACTACATATTTAATTTATAAATTAATCGTACACATTAATATTAAAATGAAATTAAAAAATTCAAAAGAAAAAGAAGAAACTTTATTGAAGTTGTCCAATCAAATAAATCATTTAACCGCTTTGTATTCGAAGACGGGACGCTTCGATTTAGAGGTGGGGGAGTTAACGCCACCACTTACACATAGCACTTACCCATAATGTAAACATATATACTTCTACGCATTGGCCCATGCCACTTACCTATAATGTAAACAATTACACTTCTAAGCTAATGTGTCAAATATGTCGCTTGACACATATGGTCCGCTTTCTTTGGAAATAGGAATTTAAGTAACATATTATTTATCGCATTTCCGTTCCTAGAAGTTAGGCTTAAATATTGTATCTAGGCTTAAGCATGAGATTGTATAAAAGATGAATAATAAAGAAAGTCAGCTCAGTTTTTGTTTGCCAAGCAGTCATGCTGCCAAATAATTGACTCATCATTTGAAGCAACGGTTTAGTGAGGATATTTTTTAAAAACCTCCCGCGACCGGGCTAAAGTTTAAGTGGCGATCCTGCCAGGAGACTAGTAAAAATCTCTGGTGGACCAAAACCAAAAAATAAAAATTTTCGGTAACATTTAAAGAGACAAAAATCTCTGTTGCTGAAAAGACATACAAACAAGTATCGCGAAAGTAATGCGAGAAAAGTGAAAACAAATTTTTTCCCTAACATTTAAAGAGACACAAATCTCTGTTACGAAAAAACATACAAACAAGTATCGCGAAAGTAATGCGAGAAAAGTGAAAACAAAATTTTTTCCCTAACATTTAAAGAGACAAAAATCTCTGTTACGAAAAAACATACAAACAAGTATCGCGAAAGTAATGCGAGAAAAGTGAAAACAAAATTTTTTCCCTAACATTTAAAGCGACAAAAATCTCTGTTACGAAAAAACATACAAACAAGTATCGCCAAAGTAATGCGAGAAAAGTGAAAACAAAATTTTTTTTAACATTTAACATAAAGAGACACAAGTCACTGTTACTCAAAAAAATAAAAACAAAAACACAAACCAACGCAAGGAAAAATACATCGTTTTAACGCACAAGCAAGTATCATAAAACTGTCAAGGAAGTGAATCGTGAAGTTGTGGATGACTCATCAAGCCTGTGATTCCGGATAACTCATTCTCAAGGTTACAGCAGGTGTGTTCATTATTCAATGCAGCTCCTATACTAACAAGCAAATTTCACTGAAAAAACTTTTTTAGAATAAGTATATTAAGAGCAATTAATGGGAAACGGTCCCAGTAGATTAGGATACGAAAGATTATATCATTGTGAAAGGTGTAACGAAAACCATAAAAAGAGTGACTGCCCGAAGAATAAAAAATTATAAATAAATAAATTTTTGTAGACATCGTGACAGTGGAAGGATTATTAGATAAACTTGCAGGGATGTCTATAACTAATAATGGGGGAAATAACGCATCCAATATGGATGTCATATCAAGGCTTATAGCGGCTAGCACTGCTTCACTTCGCACTGAATTGGAGCAGGTTAAACGCCAATTGCAAAGCTTAAGCACCTCGAATGGTGTAACTGAATATACTGTAGAAACAATAGATGAAAATATAGATTGCGGAGAGAGTTTAGACGTCATCAAATCCCTCCCAGAGTTTAAAGGGAAAATAAATAATTACGTTAGTTGGCGTGAGGCCGCTAATAACTCAATGTCGTTATATACCAGAGGCGGCAGGAAGTACTTCGCTGCCTTGACCATTCTGCGAAATAAAATAACTCAGGATGCAAATGATATTTTGACAAACCACGGGACGGTTCTGAATTTGGACGCAATTTTGAGCCGTTTAGATTTCGCGTATGCTGACAAGAGACCTTGTCACATAATAGAGCAGGAGATGAGTGTCCTCAGACAGAGTCCTAGGACATTGATTGAATTTTATAACGAAGTTAACAAGAAGTTAACTTTATTAATTAACAAAACAATAATGACTCATGGCACCAATTCGGCCATAACAAAAGAATTAAACGTAAAAAATAGAGAAACAGCTCTTCGCACGTTTATAACGGGGCTTAATCCACCATTGGATCAAGTTCTGTTCACATTGGCAGTGTAACCCTGTCCAATTTGTCCAATCCCACTCCTAAATTGTCATCCTCGGAGCAATCCCTTGCAGCAGGGTTGCTCCAATGTCTCTTGCTACGGGCTGGTATCGAATCCAACCCCGGACCGAGAGAATGGATCTGCTGCGTCTGCTGGAAGAAAATATATGTTAAACGTTCACATTCTGTTCAATGCAGTAAATGCAAGAGATGGTTGCATAGATCTGGATGCTCAGGGCTTAACCCTGCCATCCCCAGAACCCGTACTTTTTTCAGTACTTTTGAGGCACCATGTTGTTCGCGCACACGCGCGTCCCGCGGTTCTCGTCGCTCCGGCGCACACACACCGCACCTACCATCATCAAATGGCCACGACAGTGGCCCGGTCTTCACGACCTGCAGCCTTGCTGCTCCCGCCTCACCTCAGTCCCCACTCTCGTCCCCCCCTACTTCCAGCATGCACGTGGGTCAGGAACATAACCTCCTCGTACCTTTCACCACGTGCACTGTTTGTCGGCAAAGACTATATACGCCTGCGGCATCGGTTAAGTGCAATAACTGCCTTGGCCTGTGCCACATCCATATGTGCTCTGGGCTCGCAAACAGGAACCTTTGGACGGATGCATTTATTGCCCCTTGCTGCAGTACTCAGCCGCCCTCCACGCCACACAACATCGGCCAAGACGCGCTGAACCCTCGACTGCGTCACAGCTTGGGACTATGCCCACCTCCACCTAGGCAACCGCATCCGTCCCTTACCCCCAGCATGCCTCCACCCTCCCTCCCGACACACTTCAAAATCCTACAGCTGAACTGCAACGGGTTAGCTGGTAAGATCGCGGAGATAACAGACTTTATGAAGTCGAACAACATTAAACTGGCCGCCATTCAGGAGACCAAACTGAATGCTAACTCGGACTTACGTACTCGTGATGGGTACAACGTACATAGGAAAGACCGTCCCAGCGGTCATGGGGGCGGCCTCGCATTCATTACACACCATACTGTACAATATAATCTGTTTGCCCCTGACGTTGACCCCAGGGACTCTACCCTAGAATGCCAGGGTATAGCAGTCCGGACAGGCGACGTCGACCTGCGAGTGTTAAATATATACATTCCCCCTGTTACGTGCTGTCCCCGTGATTATCGCCCTGATATTAGTGCGTTGCTAAGGGGCGATAACTGCCTCATCTTAGGCGATTTCAACGCACATCACGATCTCTGGCACTCCAACTTGCCAGCAGATAGCAGAGGGCACGCACTCGCAGAGCAAATAGATAATTCGGCATTCTGTACATTGAATGGAGATGCCCCCACTAGGGTGGCAGGTAACTGCCACAGTTCGCCAGACATCTCCATTTCAAGTGCGGGCCTTATCAACCACGTTAACTGGCAACCTATGCTTACACTGGCATCTGACCACCTACCCATCCTACTAGACATCGAACGACCGTCCGACTTCATAACGACAGAAAAACGTACGTACATTAACTTTAGTAAAGCGGACTGGGACCGCTTCACGGACTTTACAGAGCACTCTTTCGCTGACCTACCCACACCGACGGACGTATGCAAAGGTGAGAAAGAGTTTCGCAAAGTCATCGATTCAGCCTCTGGCCGCTTCATCCCTGCTGTGAGAATCCCGGAAATTCGGCCGAATTTCCCTGCGGAAGCAGCGGCAATGGCAAGAGAACGTGACCAAGTGAGACTCTTGAACCCCGCAGATCCAAGAATAAAGGATCCCAACGCAGAAATCCGTCGGACTGTCAATGAACATAAATTGAAGAAGTGGAAAGAACACCTAGAGTCATGCAACCTCTCCGGCGGGGTCGGCAAATTATGGTCGACAGTCAAGGCCCTATCCAACCCGACCAAATACAATGACAAGGTCGCCATTGCTTTCGGCGATAACGTCAAGTCGGACCCCAGGAAATGCGCGAGCGCATTCTGCCGGCAATTTATACTGCATTCTCCTGCGGATAGGGCTAAGAGAAAAGCCATCCGACGCGCGCACAAACACAAACACACAGCCGCGCCCATTGTCGTCTCCGCTGCAGAGGTCAAGGAAGCTATAAAGAAGGCCAAACCTTCAAGATCACTCGGACCCGACGGAATTGCCATGAAGATGCTGAAACACCTAGGCCACGAGGGGCACAAGTACTTGGCGGCTCTATTCAACCTCTCACTGTCCACCTTCGTTATACCAGATATCTGGAAACATGCGACTGTGGTCCCCCTACTAAAACCTGGGAAGCCGGCAAATCAAGGAGACTCTTATCGTCCGATATCTCTCCTTTCGCCGGTAGTGAAGTTGTTAGAGGCTATTCTGCTCCCATATTATACTGCAAACCTGCAGCTGGCCAATCATCAACATGGCTTCCGTAAAAACCATAGCACAACATCAGCTTTGAACGCCATCACGACGCAGATTAACTTCGGTTTAAACCAACACCAACCAAACCACAGGACGGTTCTCGTGGCACTTGACCTGTCGAAAGCCTTCGACACGGTCAACCACGCCACACTCCTTGAAGACCTGGAGGAGACACCGCTTCCTGCCGGCCTAAAAAGGTGGACCGCTAACTACCTGAACGGTCGGCTGGCGTCAGTGCAGTTTCGAAACGAGAGATGTAGACCTCGAAGAATTAGACAAGGGGTTCCGCAGGGTGGTGTTCTTTCACCCCTTCTGTTTAACTTCTACATCTCGAGCCTCCCTCCCCCACCAGAGGGGGTCTCCATCGTTTCGTACGCTGACGACTGCACCGTGATGGCCACGGGCAAAGGACCTTCGACAGACGAACTTTGTACGAGACTTAATGACTACCTGCGCGACCTTTCCTGCTTCTTCACAGAGCGGAACCTGACACTGTCCCCGACTAAATCGACCGCGACCCTATTCACTACGTGGAATGCGCAGATGGGGCAGGAGTTGAATGTCCACGTAGATGGTGTTCCACTACCTACTGTCAACCACCCCAAAATTCTAGGGGTTACATTCGACAATAGCCTCACCTTCGCTAATCATGCCACCGCAATAGCTTCAAAGGTACAAAGCCGCAACAAGATCCTCAAGTCACTCGCCGGCAGTACTTGGGGCAAAGACAAAGAAACGTTGCTGGTCACCTATAAGGCTATTGGCCGACCGGTTATTGATTATGCAGCGCCCATATGGTCGCCTAACCTTCACGACACCCACTGGAGGAAATTGCAGGTCTGCCAAAACACCGCCATCAGAACTGCAACGGGTTGTTTGCTTATGTCTCCTGAGTCTCATCTCCACCAGGAGGCTCAAATGCTCAACGTTCGCGAGCATGCGGAACTTTTAAGTAGGCAGTTCCTTCTGAACTGCCACCGTCCCAGTCATCCAAATCGACAGCTATTGGATGAAACTCCGCCCCCTAGAGACATAAGGAAGCATCTCCGGAAGCATTATGATGAGATCCGGCATCACATCTCGTTGCCGTTTGATCTGCGGGACCATAGGCGGGCCCTAAAGGACCTCCACACTGAGTCGGTGGACAGATCCCTCAGATCCCGGCCTGTGAACCCCGTTATTGGTGCCCAACCACCCGTTCTTGCTGAGGAAGAACGTGTCCTTCCGAGGGAGACTAGAGTCATGCTGGCTCAACTTCGGTCTGGATATTGCAATAGGCTGAACTCCTATTTGTCCAGACTGAACCCTACCATACCTAACACATGCCCTGCATGCGGTATGGCCCCCCATGACACGCAACATCTCTTTTCGTGTTCTTCGGAACATACTCTTCTAACTCCCTTATCACTTTGGTCCAACCCTGTTGAAACAGCGCGTTTCCTTGGACTTCCGTTAGAAGAGCCCGATGACAACTAGGAGTGTTCTGGCCCTTTGGGCAGGGCGAAGCACTGCTAACAACAACAACAACAACATTGGCACCTAGCGACTTGCCAAACGCTCTTGCTAAAGCGCAAGAGTTACATTCGAATCAAATGCGCGCGCAGTTTGCGTTGCATTTTTATAAAAATAACCAAACCATTAGCCCACGAGGTCCCCCACAAGCAACTCGGAGGACTTCGGATTTTCAAAATAATTTGAGGTATCCGCAAAGAAATACCCAGGGGAATGATACCTTTCTGAATCGTCCGGAACCAATGGACGTTGACCCTTCTGTGCAGGTGTTAAATAGACCTAATCATGTACAGGCAAGTCAGCCGCAAGCACGCGTCAGTAGGAATAGTTGGCAACCAAATTATCGTCAAACTGGTATACCTAAAAGAGCTAATGAAAGTGTGCAAATCAGCACTCAGCCCCAACAGAAGGTACAAGGGCTTAATAATTTAAATGAGAGCCATTTTTTAGAGTAAATAATGATTTGCCTTATATTGTTAAGTCTGATACGAGGACGGGGCAAATCTTCAGAATATTAATAGATACGGGGGCAACCAGTTCATATATACGGGCGGGAATATACATTAATAAAAACATTTTAGCCATTAAGAAGAGGGTAAGAACTATTCATGGTTCGACCATCATCCAATATTTCCATAATATCAATTTATTTGGCGTTCAGGAACGATTTTATGAGATTGAAAATTTGGATTGCGATCTTTTAATTGGAATCAATTTCCTAAACAAAATCGGAGCCAAAGTTGATATTCCCAATCATGTGTTGATTTATGGAAATGAAAAAACAGAAAAAATACACTTTTTAAATGATGTTAAATTAAACCCCTTGGGACAAAAGAGTCCTAAGGCGCCTGCCGATGATAATACCGGCCAACCGAAAGAAAAAATTCAAAATGAATATGTGAGGAAAAGTTTTAAAAATAATTTGAACCCCTTGGGACAAAAGAGTCCTAAGGCGCCAGCCGAAGGTAATACTGGCAAGATAAAGAATAAATCTGTGCTAGAAGATATTTCGGAAAATGAAATATTTGAAAACAATGAAACTAAAACTAAGAAATTAAAAAGGAAGTCTAAAAAGATTCCGGAAGAAATAACTGTTGAAAATTCGACTGGGGTAAATACCAGAACAAAAAACAAAGATGTTTCTAAAAATAGGAACGTATTAAATAATATATTAAATGAGGGGTCTTCATGGATAACCTTCAGAGCAAATAAGGAAAAAGAATTAATAGTAGGTCGAAAAGAGGAATAAATGAACTCGGTACAGTTTGGAAATGGATTTCGGGTACACCTGACCATGATGATTTTATGCAGATCACAAATAAAGTAAATGATCTTATAGAAAATAATAATAGGCAGTTTACAACAAATTCACAAATGTTTAAAACAATCACAGAACTAACCAAAATATTAAAGCAAATACAAGGCAGTTCCAATGAAAAAACTGTTTTAAGACAGAGAAATAAATTAATAATCACTGAACTTGAAAACACAGTGGAAACCATTACATTGTCAAAAGTAATAATATTAAATCCTTTGATTTTGGATATGGCAGAAATAAAGGAGATAATAAGCGAAGAAAGAGTAAATGTAACAATATCAGATCTTGTAGATGTTTCAGAATTCAAAATTGTACAAAAAAACAATTTAATAGTTATTTACATTAAGTATCCAAAAGTAAAGAACATATGCAAATTATTTAAAGCAATGGCCGTAGCGCAAAAAGATGGAAAATTAGTAATAGAAAATGAAATAATAAAATGTAATGAAAAATTTTATTCAGTTGAATTTTGTAAAAAAGAGTTAAATAATGCATTTTGTATGATAAAAGAAAATAACACATGTTTGTCTGATATGTTAAACAATAAACATGCTAATTGCACAAAAATAAATGAGAAAAACGAGTCAGTAAAAATTTTTAAAGACGGTGCAGTAATAGCATCAGGAAAACATAAAGTTAATAATCAAACAATAGATGGGGTATATTTGATAACTTTTCAGAATAATGTAATAATCGACAATAAAAAATATGAAAACCCAACAGGAAAAATTTTGAACTATTTAAAAGAAGGAAAATTTAAACCATTTTTTGTTAAGGAATATGTCGAAACAAAAAATGTAGATTTGAGGTTGGACAATTTCAATGTACTTAACCCAATAAGGCAGGAAATAAAAAGAAATCCTTTTTGGTGGTCATTTACTATTTTACTATCGATAACAATAACTACATATTTAATTTATAAATTAATCGTACACATTAATATTAAAATGAAATTAAAAAATTCAAAAGAAAAAGAAGAAACTTTATTGAAGTTGTCCAATCAAATAAATCATTTAACCGCTTTGTATTCGAAGACGGGACGCTTCGATTTAGAGGTGGGGGAGTTAACGCCACCACTTACACATAGCACTTACCCATAATGTAAACATATATACTTCTACGCATTGGCCCATGCCACTTACCTATAATGTAAACAATTACACTTCTAAGCTAATGTGTCAAATATGTCGCTTGACACATATGGTCCGCTTTCTTTGGAAATAGGAATTTAAGTAACATATTATTTATCGCATTTCCGTTCCTAGAAGTTAGGCTTAAATATTGTATCTAGGCTTAAGCATGAGATTGTATAAAAGATGAATAATAAAGAAAGTCAGCTCAGTTTTTGTTTGCCAAGCAGTCATGCTGCCAAATAATTGACTCATCATTTGAAGCAACGGTTTAGTGAGGATATTTTTTAAAAACCTCCCGCGACCGGGCTAAAGTTTAAGTTGCATTTGTGAAATAAACTTCTTTATTCTTATGAAACTGGAGTACGAAAATATGAAATATTCATATCGTATTGTGAAAAGATGACTTTCCGTTTTGACCGACTATTTTATTCAAAGTTATTGCCTTTTAAATCTGAATTTCGTTCGATATATTTAAGAGTTTTTTTGATCAATAATTTTTAAATTTAAGTTAATCAAAAGTTTGCGATGCAACTCCCATTTTCATAAATTTCTTGAAAAATTCATTTTCTGTCTTAATGTTAAATTTCGCTTAATCTTTCTTTTCCTCCTGAACATTTTTATATATAGGCAGAAACGCGGAAAACTGCATATACATGTTCACATCCAATATTTGGATTAATATTGCAAATTAAGACAAAATAAATGCGACAGTCGTTGAATATGTGCACAATAAACCCTTTCCCACATCGAAAATGGTATCATATAGTCCCAGCAACCCGGAGACAACCGAAAACTACCTCAAATGTCCCTTCCGTGACATGTCCCAAACACGAAATTCAAAATTTATGAACCGGAAATTTGAGAACGATTCCACCTATGCATCTGTGAACTATCAGGAACCTTTCACGGGGATTCAAACTACAATTCGTGTAACATTAAACATTATATAATAATGTTATAATACACGAGTTCCCCATGCTTGAAGTGTGTCCTCGACTTCGAACGAAAAGCAGAAAGCATTGGTCTATAACGGTGGCGGGGCATCAGAACGACAATTTGTGATTCCTCTACTGGCAGGGACTTTGGGTTGGCCAAAGACAATTCAAAAATTCAGTTGGCGTGTCCGATTATAATCACCCCTATTCTGCATTTCGTCTTGGATCGAAAATTTCTCCGCTTGGCAACTTTGGTATTCTGCGTTTCAATCCCGCTACGTTCAACTTCGAAACTTCCAATTCTGCTAATTCTGCACTTCGATCGTAGCTCCGTTTTTCTACGTTGCAATTTTGTTGGCGGATAAGTGCTTGTTTTTTATTTTGCAAGCAATTTACGGTTAATTTCCGCGATTTTTTGTTGAAATTCTTAAAATTTAAGTAAAACTCGTATGTAAAAGTTGTAAAACGATCTCTATATTTTGTTTTTGTGCTCTTATGATGTTTTTTGATATGTTTGCAGGGCAATTGTTTTCTACCGGTGCCAAGTGCAAATATTTGTCCAAAAATGTAGGGAGGGGTATCAAAAGACGCGTTCCCGATGCCAGGAATGTGAATCCGCCTACGGAGATCTAATACTTTTGGACGCGCATTAGCATCGGCACCAGTTGTAAACAATTACAAATTGGACTAGCATTCAAAACACCAAACAATATTACTAACGAAATTAAAACTAAGGTAATGGCTTTGACTTTGCCATTATATCCAAAACGGGCACCGGCGGCCACTCCACAGCACCCACTCATACTCTGTAAACTTCTTTGTCAGTTCCGGGGCGGCCGATGTCTTCCTACAGCGAAAAGTACCACCTGCGGTCAGACTTAACCCTGACATGTCTAATGTTTGCTCGGCGTATGGTGTGGCCCCACGATGCGACGCCAACCAACTGTGTATCTGGTCGACAAAGCGCACTCTTCTAGCACTAACTCTATGGAAAATACCAGCTACCTACTGACGATGTGGTAACATCCACCAACAGTGTCCTCTTGCTTTTTGTTGATCCTTCGTTGTCTGCTACAATCAGTCAATTGATATATAAAATTTCACTCAATTTATTCAATAATGCTCAAAAATATACAATTAAGTTTATAAATCATAATAAAGCTTTACTTTTATTTCAAAAGTAATAATTTGTGTAATTTAAATTGGTTTGTTATGTTTCAATTTCACACATTCCAAGGCAAACAGCTGACTTCGAAAAACGTATAGCTCTTCCTCTTCTTCTTTCGATCCAAGCGTAACTCAGAATTAATATTTACGATCCAAGCGGAGCGTAGAGCGGGAACGTAATTGTAATGCAGAATAGGGGTGAATACTCCGCTGAAGTTTCCACCGAGTTTTCCAGTATTGTAACGCGTCCCCTCCGTGGCTGTCCCACATTAACGCCAAATCAAAATTATCTAAAAAAAAAAAAGGTCATCATTTTGAATCAGCATTAGAAAGCTGAAAACCTGGTGAGCGGAAAACATTTTCGGCCGTCATGACGGTGAAAACTAGTTCTTCACCGCTATAGTCATAGCGGTGTGAATTCTATCAAATACCTAAAATATTTTTACAAAAGCAACAATTAAGACATTTTAATGTTTGAAAAATAATTATTGTCGCAATTTAAATGCACAAAAACAAACAAAAGACCGTCATGTATAGGAAATCAAATCGCCAGAATGTATTTATTTACATGCAGCCGAACTATTGGTAAATTGAAATTAAATTCCACATATCAAAACCTTTGATTTTCTTTATTTACGACCCAATTCGCCCAAGTATCTTTTAATGACATGAAAGTCATCTAAACGTACTGACTATTAATAGGAAGTGTGCTACAAGCAGTCAAACTTGGAATCTTCATCTCAGATAAGTCCTTCAGATCTTCTAAAAAGGGCTTCCAAAGGATCTTGGTTAGGAACAGCCTGGCATTTATGCAGAAAGGCATCCACGGTCTCTATGATGGATAAAATTGACCTGAACTTGTCTTACTTGAATAACTATATAAATGTTACTCATGACCTATAAAAAGTGCACCATATTGCAAAACTTCATGATATACACAATTATTTTTGCTAGAAAACATAATGTTACGCAATATACTAAGGACTTTTGCAATTCCAACGTTCTTTTTGGTGAATACGTTTTTTCAATATCCTTCCAAAGAGTCCCTTTTGTCCTTTTAAAAATTCAAAGGTGGAGATTTGTTACGCAGTCCTTCATATATGAGCAACTTATTAAAATTTTGTAGTTTTCAATGCATTAATGGACTTTTTTGCGAACTTAGTACAAGCACCTAACCAAAACTTTAACTAAAAATCGGCACGGTTATCCTAGAACAATAAAACTATAAAACAAGCACCGATCTATAGGGTATGCATATCAAATTTCGAACCTTTATTTTTTCCATACATTTTTGGGACCCTATAGTACAGATTCTACAATATAAACTTATTTTTTGGAACGACCATGTTTCAATTCAACTCTACAAATCTTTCTTCGCTAGTCTTTTCCGATTCGGTTTTGAATTTTTAGTCTTGTCTCCTAGTAATACCGAGGTGGTTAGAATTTTTGTAACTACGGGTTGCCTTTTATATTTTGTGCCTGATAATGAAAACACAGTCAAGTATTAAGGAAAATAGTTTTATTGTTTTTCAAAATATTCTCCATCCAAGTCAATACACTTGCCACTCAAAAGAGACCACCTCTAAAACGAGCTTGTTGAATGCTTCTACAGCTCCTTCATTCGTTGACCTCCCTTTTTTTGATGTTCCGAAATCATAGCTGTAAGGCGGATGACCCATCAATTCGACCCTTTTGAGTCCTCAAAAACTCTCTTGTGTGAATCGATCGCTGAGAGCTCGCATTGTCTTGGTGAAGAATGATTTGTCTTCGGCGGTTGGTTTTCCTTAATTCTTCAAAAACTTTTGGCAAACAAATGGTTGTGTACCACTCAGAATTGATCGTTTTAAGTTTATCTAGTGGAACAGTAGCGACATGACCAGATTTTCCAAAAGACACAGGCGACCATTTGCTTTGCTTTTCATCCTGCAAAGATTGACGTCCACATTGGAATTCGTTGTACCATCGTTTCACAGTAGCAAAGTGTGGTGATTCATCACGCGCAAAATATAAAAGGCAACCCGTATGAATAATGTTAATACAAATCATCGTAATTGCTAAATGCAATTTAGTATGTAAGATACGGACTGAAAAAAGAAAAGAAGTGGTGTCAAGACTTTCTAATAACTAACGACCTCAATCAACTTGTGAGCAATTCTAATATTTATGCTTATTCAACGAATGATGGAGACACTTGTATCATAGAAATATTCTAAAACGTATTTATTATATATTATCTCACATTACTTCATTTTATATTACATATAGTTAGTTATTTTGCAATGTATGCCATGGAGTTATATTTTCTTTGAAGTCGTTGTACCTTTTATATAAACAGCAACTAGTTTATATAGTAAATAGTTCAACGTAATTTAAAAAAACACAGATTTAAATTGTTCATTATAATTCCATGCATCTGTGAAATAAACTTCTTTATTCTTATGAAACTGGAGTACGAAAATATGAAATATTCATATCGTATTGTGAAAAGATGACTTTCCGTTTTGACCGACTATTTTAATTAAAGTTATTGCCTTTTAAATCTGAATTTCGTTCGATATATTTAAGAGTTTTTTTTGATCAATAATTTTTAAATTTAAGTTAATCAAAAGTTTGCGATGCAACTCCGATTTTCAAAAATTTCTTGAAAAATTCATTTTCTGTCTTAATGTTAAATTTCGCTTAATCTTTCTTTTCCTCCTGAACATTTTTATATATGGGCAGAAGCGCGGAAAACTGCATATACATGTTCACATCCAATATTTGGATTAATATTGCAAATTAAGACAAAATAAATGCGACAGTCGTTGAATATGTGCACAATAAACCCTTTCCCACATCGAAAATGGTATCATATAGTCCCAGCAACCCGGAGACAACCGAAAACTACCTCAAATGTCCCTTCCGTGACATGTCCCAAACACGAAATTCAAAATTCATGAACCGGAAATTTGAGAACGATTCCACCTATGCATCTGTGAACTATCAGGAACCTTTCACGGGGATTCAAACTACAATTCGTGTAACATTAAACATTATATAATAATGTTATAATACACGAGTTCCCCATGCTTGAAGTGTGTCCTCGACTTCGAACGAAAAGCAGAAAGCATTGGTCTATAACGGTGGCGGGGCATCAGAACGACAATTTGTGACTCCCTCTACTGGCAGGGACTTTGGGTTGGCCAAAGACAATTCAAAAATTCAGTTGGCGTGTCCGATTATAATACTCCGCTGAAGTTTCCACCGAGTTTTCCAGTATTGTAACGCGTCCCCTCCGTGGCTGTCCCACATTAAAGCCAAATCAAAATTATCTAAAAACAAGTAAGGAAAGGGCTGTCTTCGGCTGTTCCGAAGGCTTTATACCTTTCATGAATACGCATATCTTTTTTAAGTGTCCTACATGGCCAAACCACATTTATCGGAGCAATCGGTTATATGGAAGCTATATGTTATGTTACTCTGATCTGTATGATTTTCATTACACACATCACATTTATAATAAGTACCAAGTTTACAAAATTTTACGCTCCTAGCTTCTTAACTGCAATAGTTATAGCCCAAAACATATTTATCGAAACTATCGATTATATGGGAGCTATATGTTTTGTTGGTAGGATCTGGGTGATTTTCACTACACAGGTTACAAATATAATATGTACAAAACCTGCAAAATTTCGCTCTCCTAGCCTTTTGATTGCAAGAGTTATAGGCCAAAACCCATTTATCGGAACAATCGATTGTATGGGAGCTATGCGTTGTATTGGTCCGATCTTACTGGTTCCGACAAATGATTAATATAATACAAAATGGCGGCTCCGTACCAAATTTCATCGAGATATGTCTAAAATTGAGGGACTAGTTTGCGTTCAAACAGACAGACGGACAGACGGACGGACGGACAGACGGACATGGCTAAATCAACTCAGCTCGTCGCCCTGACCATTTCGGTATACTTAATGGTGGGTCTATCTCTTCTTCTTCTCATACTTACAAACATCGGACCAAAGTTATAATACCATTTCATGTTCATGAAAGGTATAAAAAAAGGTCATCCTTTTGGATCAGCATTAGAAAACTGAAAACCTGGTGAGCGGAAAACATTTTTTTATGCTTACTGCATTCAGGAAGGGCAGTAGAAGTCAAACTGTCCCGTCCGTGGGTGTCCCCTCCGTGGCAAGGTGATTACAAAGTTATCAGAAACGCGAGCTATATATGTAAATGTGTATGTTAAAGCGTTGCATTGTATGCTAAGTAGTTAATTCATTTCAATGATATATATATATACAACAACAGCACAACAATATGTAAAGTAGAAATATTCTAAAACGTATTTATTATATATTATCTCACATTACTTCATTTTATATTACATATAGTTAGTTATTTTGCAATGTATGCCATGGAGTTATATTTTCTTTGAAGTCGTTGTACCTTTTATATAAACAGCAACTAGTTTATATAGTAAATAGTTCAACGTAATTTAAAAAAACACAGATTTAAATTGTTCATTATAATTCCATGCATCTGTGAAATAAACTTCTTTATTCTTATGAAACTGGAGTACGAAAATATGAAATATTCATATCGTATTGTGAAAAGATGACTTTCCGTTTTGACCGACTATTTTAATTAAAGTTATTGCCTTTTAAATCTGAATTTCGTTCGATATATTTAAGAGTTTTTTTTGATCAATAATTTTTAAATTTAAGTTAATCAAAAGTTTGCGATGCAACTCCGATTTTCAAAAATTTCTTGAAAAATTCATTTTCTGTCTTAATGTTAAATTTCGCTTAATCTTTCTTTTCCTCCTGAACATTTTTATATATGGGCAGAAGCGCGGAAAACTGCATATACATGTTCACATCCAATATTTGGATTAATATTGCAAATTAAGACAAAATAAATGCGACAGTCGTTGAATATGTGCACAATAAACCCTTTCCCACATCGAAAATGGTATCATATAGTCCCAGCAACCCGGAGACAACCGAAAACTACCTCAAATGTCCCTTCCGTGACATGTCCCAAACACGAAATTCAAAATTCATGAACCGGAAATTTGAGAACGATTCCACCTATGCATCTGTGAACTATCAGGAACCTTTCACGGGGATTCAAACTACAATTCGTGTAACATTAAACATTATATAATAATGTTATAATACACGAGTTCCCCATGCTTGAAGTGTGTCCTCGACTTCGAACGAAAAGCAGAAAGCATTGGTCTATAACGGTGGCGGGGCATCAGAACGACAATTTGTGACTCCCTCTACTGGCAGGGACTTTGGGTTGGCCAAAGACAATTCAAAAATTCAGTTGGCGTGTCCGATTATAATACTCCGCTGAAGTTTCCACCGAGTTTTCCAGTATTGTAACGCGTCCCCTCCGTGGCTGTCCCACATTAAAGCCAAATCAAAATTATCTAAAAACAAGTAAGGAAAGGGCTGTCTTCGGCTGTTCCGAAGGCTTTATACCTTTCATGAATACGCATATCTTTTTTAAGTGTCCTACATGGCCAAACCACATTTATCGGAGCAATCGGTTATATGGAAGCTATATGTTATGTTACTCTGATCTGTATGATTTTCATTACACACATCACATTTATAATAAGTACCAAGTTTACAAAATTTTACGCTCCTAGCTTCTTAACTGCAATAGTTATAGCCCAAAACATATTTATCGAAACTATCGATTATATGGGAGCTATATGTTTTGTTGGTAGGATCTGGGTGATTTTCACTACACAGGTTACAAATATAATATGTACAAAACCTGCAAAATTTCGCTCTCCTAGCCTTTTGATTGCAAGAGTTATAGGCCAAAACCCATTTATCGGAACAATCGATTGTATGGGAGCTATGCGTTGTATTGGTCCGATCTTACTGGTTCCGACAAATGATTAATATAATACAAAATGGCGGCTCCGTACCAAATTTCATCGAGATATGTCTAAAATTGAGGGACTAGTTTGCGTTCAAACAGACAGACGGACAGACGGACGGACGGACAGACGGACATGGCTAAATCAACTCAGCTCGTCGCCCTGACCATTTCGGTATACTTAATGGTGGGTCTATCTCTTCTTCTTCTCATACTTACAAACATCGGACCAAAGTTATAATACCATTTCATGTTCATGAAAGGTATAAAAAAAGGTCATCCTTTTGGATCAGCATTAGAAAACTGAAAACCTGGTGAGCGGAAAACATTTTTTTATGCTTACTGCATTCAGGAAGGGCAGTAGAAGTCAAACTGTCCCGTCCGTGGGTGTCCCCTCCGTGGCAAGGTGATTACAAAGTTATCAGAAACGCGAGCTATATATGTAAATGTGTATGTTAAAGCGTTGCATTGTATGCTAAGTAGTTAATTCATTTCAATGATATATATATATACAACAACAGCACAACAATATGTAAAGTTGTTGTAACTATGCTGCTAGTATAGATGTTAAGTGAATGAATGAATGCTGGGAGAATGAATGTGACTAACGAATGTAATGAGTATGTACATTATCGACGTATTTAAATCTCCCCGAAAAAAATGTTATCGATGACATGGTTTTTGGGCTCCGTCGCTAGATGGACCCAAAACAAGTTTATTGATCTTGAGAAGAAATATACCAATGTTTTATTTGTTCCAGAGTCCCAAAGATTGTCCACACTCAACATGTATTGGATGAATGATCAAACAGTTTCCAAAATATTTTCTGGAGCCTAACCTGAAAATTTGAAGATTTTGGACTTTCAGTAATTTTTAATTTTTCCACAAAAATTAACCTATGAAAACAATAAAAAAAAAAAATAATAGTAATACTGTTGTTTTGTTGTACCATTCTCTTTCCCTTTTGTCTCATTCTGATAATGTTCCCAAAAAGAGGGGGAAAACTTTAGATGATTTGTTGTTAAATTTGTAGAAACACGTGTCCCCTCCGTGTCACACAAAAACACGAGAGATCCCCGCACGCGCTTCAAAGGGCGTCTGCTTGTACGCCCCGGGACAAAAACAAACTTGTTTTGGGTCTATCTAGCGACGGAGCCCAAAAACCATGCCATCGATAACATTTTTCCGGGGAGATTTAAATATGTCGAATATGTCTTTTTCCGCGTTTTCTCCCATATATGTATGTGTGTAGGTATGCATGTCAATATCTATCTCGATTCCTCTACGCTACTACATAACTACTACCGTTAGGTTAATATACCTTGCATAGCACTACTAGGTATAAAAATAGCATTTATTAAAAAATATGTTTTAAAATCTATTAAATTTGTGTTTTGGGAAATGAGTAAATTAAATTTTCTTTAATTTAGTTATTCGCCTAGGCTATGGATATGAGAATTTGCATTTACTAAGTGGATTTCCTGGGATGAGAAAAATGATACCACAAAAAACATGTTCGCTAAATGCGTTACTTACCAAGATTATTACAGTATTTGCTGTCCTTAGACCAGGTAAGTTTATACATATAAAATAATTGGAATCAGGTGATGGGATTGCTCGATGCGAAATAAACCGTCCTTTGTTACGCTAAGGTCAAATCCCCTCAAAGGATTAAGTGCCAGCTAGTGGGGAGTTTTAGGAAAACTCCCAGGATAGTAGACGATAATCTTATACGATCAATCAAAGATCTTTGGCGAATTCTACCTCAATTTATTTTGAAAATGATTTTAAACATGATCCAGCTATAACAGGTCGTAGCAGCTCGACAAACGTTCAGTCACACCAAAATTTTTTTTGTGTTTTGTTTTTGTACTTTATGAGTTCATAGTCAAAATCGCACTGAAAAATGTGTGGATTGGCAAATTTCGAGAAAAAATTAAAAATCAGCTCGTCTATCAACATGACCTGTATTATTGGATCATGATAAAAACATCTATCAATTATTTTTCGTTGTTGTATGCCATAAAAAGTTTTCTCAAAAAAGAATATTTACAACATTTTTTTTTTTGTATATATATAGATATAATGTGCATGTAAATCGTGTAATTGTTCATGTTGTCTTAAAATGCTGTATCTCAGTAAATTTTCGTTTAATGACAAAAAGAAAAAATATGCGTCTAATATTTTACCATAAACTATAATAGTCTACAATAAAAAATTGTAGGGAAATTGTCTATTTAATTCTTACTACGTTATTCGCAGTCATATTATACCACGGAGGCAACTGAACACCCGTTTTTGAATACTTCCACGCGGGGCCCCCGAACAATAGCAGACTCAATTAATAGTTTGTGGCAGCTTTGTAGAGTTAAGAATTGACATCATTGTATATGAGATTGTAGTAAGTGTCCAAAAAAAAAAACCAGTAAATGTCAATGAGACACAGTATGTTAAAAATATTTTTATTTAATTTGAGTCATTTTCATAAAAATTTATGATTGTGTTTTTATACCAACAATTTTTTAGTTTTTCATTAAACCAGCGTGCCAGTTTAATGGTAAGCAGTGCTTGCCAAAATTTCTCTGACGAGTGTACAGTAAAAATAATGGCGGATAATATAAGTTTTAAAACTGTAACGGGTGGGACAAAATAAAGACGCTTTCCGACAGTCAAGTTGTTTAGTACTAAAACTCTGCTAATTTATGAAAGTAGTTTATTTAACTTAATGTGCCATTCATGCTGAAGTTAAAAAGCAGCATTTTACATTTTCGGACATTGGTTTCGAAAAAGCAAAAGCATTGGTTTAGCAAATGCACATTTAGCTAGTTCGAACATTTTTTTGAGGTTATGCCACGTGTGAAAAAATTTACTCCTTTTCATTAAATCTTTTATTTAAATCCCTTCACAAACATTAGATTAATTTGTAGATTGATTTATTTTAGCAATAGCACACAACACGCGCGCTAAATTACAAATTTAAAATCCGAGAAAATTTGCAGAATGTTTACGATAGACAGAGAATGAGAGAACGCCAAGTAAAAATAACCAATATTGCCACTCTTTTGAATTCGAATCGCGATTTTCTTCGAAGGTTGCAGGGTTGATTTCTGCATTTATAATGCTAATGCAAAACAAAAGTTGCTTTTAGTTGCATTTAGGTGTCAAAATTTGTATGGAAAATGTGAAAATAAAAGCTGCGTTTCGGGCTAAATGCTAAAATGCGAAGAAAATGCAAAATGCTGGCCCAGCATGAACTGCCTATAAATGTGGTTTTACGACCAGACAAATGTGGTATATATTTGTACAAACATTATTTATTTTTCTCAAATATTTTTATTGCTATAACTTGCAAAATTAGTAAAGAAGTGTAACGGGCGGGACAGGTCCTTCTAACGGGTGGGGTATGTGAGTATTTGAAGCGTTGAATGAAGTTATTTATAAGAAATCGAGTATGCCTAAGAGGCTAAAGGGGAGTCTTTTGGTGAGTTTATTTCACAGGCGGAATTTAAATTAGTATAACTCATTAAATCCTATGTTCACCACTGCCATCAGCGACATCTAACACCCAGTAGATAAAGTCTCTGATTCACAATGGGGTTGCAGTACAAATTGATTATTTTGTGCATTCACAATGGTTTATTTCAACAAATAAATTTTTATAAAATACGCTTAAACAAAAGCACTGTAATTAATAAATGATTTCGCAAGTAGAGGTAACCCACACCTTTAAAACGATACCTTACTTATTAATATTGGTTCGAAATGAGAGCAGAAAATTAGGAGCAAACACAAAAAGACCTTACAGAAATAATATACGTATATGATGATGATGATGTGAACACATGTAACTCATGTAAAAATTCACATTTTAAAACTTACCAATTACCACGGTGTATAATAAAAGATCCAATAAGGAACAGCCATAAAAGATTTTCAATTAACAAATAAAATTAAGTGCACTTGTTGTGAGAAAGAATAATAACAATATTCGCAACAGGTGTTTAGCACAGACTTTCACCACTCGCAATTACCCGCCCGCGCGCTATCTACATTTGAACATTTGAAAAGAATGTCTATTCACCAGTCCAGCGCAGTGTTGCCACTCACATTTATTTTTTGTACCAAAACAGTTTCAAGAGTGCCACATTTTTTTTCTGGCATGGAAAAACACACCCAAAAAGAACTATGGCGCGATAAATGTAGAGGTTATCATTAGAACCTTCAAAAACATGTCTCTTCAAATTTTTGAATTAGGGATTTTATAGCCAAAAAGCATTGGTATTTGTTTCCTTTAGGGGTCAACTGCAAACAAATTTTAAAAAATTAGGGGAGAGGGCTCAAAAAACGTGTATTGGCTGCAGGATCAGTATATATTTAGAACAAAATTCCAATTTTGAGAAACTAACATGAAATACCACGGTAACTCCTATAAAGGACAATAAAAACTAAACAATAAAGCTAAATAATTTGGTATATAAAGCAACTTCATTGGATAAATTTGAGTTCTGTTTGTTAGTTTTATAATCAATTATTTCATAAAGGAATCACAAACCATTTGACAGCCTTTTCAAAACAAGCCAAATCAACCTCATAAATAGCTATTAGAGTTCCTGATTTAAAAATGTGAAAAATGTTACTAAGCATTTACTTAAAGCTTAAATTTAGTATTTTTCGGCTAATATAACGTTTCTACCATTTATTTATCGATACATTTGCTAATTTTATGAACATAATTATTTTCACAGCAAGGCTCATTTCCTCATGGAATCTCCAATTAAAAAAAAATTAAAAAATTATAGTTTTCATTAAAAAAACTATTTTTATTGGCCTTGAGCTCATTAATTGACACTTTGTAAAAAATTATGCTTATCCAGCCCCACATCTTTCGGTGACTCACGCCGTTAGAGTGCACCTTCCACTTCTGCCGGCCATTCCCGGATTCCAGAGACACAGTCCATCCGCAGCACCCAGCTCATAATCCTATAATCTATGCAGTCGTAATAAGGGCAGTTTTGAGTAACAGCTCACACCCCCGCACTTCCATTTCAGCTAACACCAACTGCAACACCATTTTGGTAGTCATCGAATCCACAAACATGGTTCCTGAAACTACCATTCACCATTTCCCTTGTAAAAGCAGGATTATTGCCAACACCATCATCAGTAGCGTATTCATCGTCACTGGAGCTATAGTCATATTCATCCCTTCGGTCATCCCCGAAACCTACATATAGCTGCTTAAGATCTGTCTACAATTTTTTTTTCTTTTTTTCAAAAATTTTGCTCGTACATATGAACGTACGTTTTCCCTTCTTACCGTAGTGTATTTATTGTCTGATCTGTTATTAAAAGATATTCATAATTTGTTATTATTTAAAATATAAGCTTACTGTATTTTTCCAATCAGTAAGTGTGTAATCTAGCTTTTATTCTGAAAGTTGTAATGTATAATCTCTTCGCTGTTAAATACTTTACTTTTTACACATTGCCTTATGCAATAATAATAATCTAAGGAGGAAACCATAACCAGAAGGACGAACAACAAGTTTTACTCCGAATGGGCAGATCCCATCAAATCCCTTACAGGGAATCCTAAAACAGCTTTCTCGATAAACAATTACAAACACAAAGTGAATACAATTCGTTTTGCAAAATTCATAAAAAAAAATTAAACTTTTATAAACCATATAATGAGCCTGAGCATTTGCTTATTAGCAAAATCAATTGCTGAAAAGGCTATTGCTTAAACTAATAAGCATTTGCTGATTACTATATGAAGAAGAATTTGAGGAACTGCTGCTTTTGTTACAAAGTTTAAGCTTTTACTTGAAGCAATACATATATGTATGTATGTTGAACAATTTTGGTAGATATCATTTACATCAGAAAGTGGCATAGAGCTGGTGGGACCATACGTGAAATCAATCATGTCGGACATTACAGAACTTTCGGATAATAAGGAAGTCGATATGCAACTCAATTTTGTAAGAGCACTAAAAGAACATAAGGTAATTTTTAATAAGTCACAAGTGCTAAATACTTTATTGTAGTGCCGCTGCTGAAGAGTAATTGGATTCCTCCAAGGTGTCATCAAAAAGGGAGATATACCATAACCATCATCTCCAAGAAGTAACACGTTTTCTGATGAGTTTTGAAGTACATCATAAATGTCCGAATTTTTAAGAATCCTGCTGTCATGTACGGAGCCTGGCCACTGGCAATCTACACTTGTAAATATTTCTTTTTCATTACAAGTGCTCGTAGAGCCCTTTCTGTTGACGTACTCGTTACCGATTGCTTGTGATTTCGGAACTCGAACATGTGTGCAGTCTATTACTCCTATACAATTTAGAAAAGAGTACACTTCCCTCCATCCATTTTCAGTAGCAATCATTTCCGCGCCAGACTTTGGAAATTTAATCCACACATGTGCCTTCTTTAAAACTTCACTCATTACCAAATTAAAAGTTTTGGAAACTGTAGTTTGATGAGCTCCAATCTCTTCTGCTACGCTGTTTTGATAGCGCGGATCAGAAATTGTGCGTAGAAAGATCTTCATCTTTTCAAATGCTGATAACGCACCTCCGCGTTTTTCGCAAGTTTCGTCCAAAAAATAGGTAGCCAACCACTCTACGTTCTCACGATTCTTGTTGTTGTTAGCAGTGCTTCGCCCTGCCCAAAGGGCCAGTACACTCCTAGCTGTCATCGGGCTCTTCGACCGTACCTCACGAAAGTTCTTTACACATCGCTGGTTCGTCCAATACTTGAGTATTGCTCGTGTGTCTGGTGTCCCTTGTATCAAGTTCATATACAGCGGATTGAGTCAGTACAAAAGCAATTCTTGATTTTTGCTTTGCGGGGTCTTAACTGGAATCCAACTACTCACCTGCCCCCTTATAGAAGTAGGCTTCTCCTCTTAAATTTACCTTCTCTGGAAAATCGTAGGGTTTTACTAGGTGTAATGTTCCTCCATAAGCTGATTGTTGGTGAAATCGATTCATCTGATCTTGTTAGTCGACTGAGTTTTGCTGTACCCGCTAGGGCGTCCAGGCACTATGTGCCTTTTCAATTACCCCTTTGTCGTCAAAACTTTGCAAAAAACCACCCTCTAAACCTTTGGCGTTCATTTTACAACGAGTTATATAGCTGCATTAGTTTCGAATGTTCTTTTGCCTCACTTCAAAATTTAATACTTGCATTCCTGCTTAACGCTGACTAATATCATGTAAGTCCTCCACCCGTCGTTGCTCTGAGCGCTGCGTGGAATCGCGTCCATTCCACCGGCAGCACACATATATCAACGTATACAATTAATTAATTAAATTATCCGCTGTGCGGAATCACGTCCATTCCGCCAGCAAATCTCATATCGCTCTGGTACTCGACTTTATGTACATAAATAAATATTCGACCGTATGTCAGGGTGGATTGGAGACTCGGCCTCTTCAACCATCCTATGGATAATTCAAGATTTCAAGGCACAATATTAAATGATAAATATTCCGTTGTTGCCCCGAACGCTGCGTGGAATCGCGTCCATTCCACCGGCAGCACACATATATCAACGTATACAATTAATTAATTAAATTATCCGCTGCGCGGAATCACGTCCATTCCGCCAGCAAATCTCATATCGCTCTGGTACTCGACTTTACATAAATAAATATTCGACCGTATGTCAGGGTGGATTGGAGACTCGGCCTCTTCAACCATCCTATGGATAATTCAAGATTTCAAGGCACAATATTAAATGATAAATATTCCGTTGTTGCCCCGAACGCTGCGTGGAATCGCGTCCATTCCACCGGCAGCACACATATATCAACGTATACAATTAATTAATTAAATTATCCGCTGCGCGGAATCACGTCCATTCCGCCAGCAAATCTCATATCGCTCTGGTACTCGACTTTACATAAGTAAATATTCGACCGTATGTCAGGGTGGATTGGAGACTCGGCCTCTTAAACCATCCTATGGATAATTCAAGATTTCAAGGCACAATATTAAATGATAAATATTCCGTTGTTGCCCCGAACGCTTCGTGGAATCGCGTCCATTCCACCAGCTTCTCACACAATATCAACGAACACACTTAAACAAATTATTACTCGACCGTATGTCAGGGTGCATTGGAGACTCGGCCTCTTCAACCACCCGGTGAGGATGGAACAGTCAATGACTTTCAAGACCATCCTTATGGATGAACCGATCGTTTTATAAGATGGACAGCAATCACGGCCACTCTAATCTTTCCAGTTAATAACCAACTAGCTCTGATGACAACATTCCGTGAATAATCGACCCTATGTGTGGGTGGATGGGAGACACTGCCTCTCCAAACATCTCATGTAATACTTTAAATTCATATTGTTAGTTTTTAAGTTATGTGCAATTTTAATAGTATCTGTCCTTAGTCGACCTCTTTGTTTGTGTCGACTTAAAACAAATTAATAAATTAAAAAATTAATAATGGCAGTCCAAGGAAACGCGCTGTTTCAACAGGGTTGGACCAATGTGATAGGGGGGTTAGAAGAGTGTGTTCAGAAGAACAGGAAAAGAGATATTGCGTGTCGTGGGGGACCATACCGCATGCAGGGCATGTATTCGGTATGGTGGGGTTCAGTCTGGCCAGCATGACTCTAGTCTCCCTCGGAAGGACACGTTCTTCCTCAGCAAGAACAGGTGGTTGGGCACCAATAACGGGGTTCACAGGCCGGGATCTGAGGGATCTGTCCACCGACTCGGTGTGGAGGTCCTTTAGGGCCCGCCTATGGTCCCGCAGATCAAACGGCAACGAGATGTGATGCCGGATCTCATCATAATGCTTTCGGAGATGCTTCCTTATGTCTCGGAGGGGCGGGGTTTCATCCAATAGCTGTCGATTTGGATGACTGGGTCTATGACAGTTCAAAAGGAACTGCCTACTTAAAAGTTCCGGATGCTCGCGAACGTTGAGCATTTTAGCCTCTTTTTGAAGGTGAGACTCAGGAGACATAAGCAAACAGCCCGTCGCGGTTCTGATTGCGGTGTTTTGGCGGACCTGCAATTTCCTCCAGTTGCTGTCGTGAAGGTTTGGTGACCATATGGGCGCAGCATAATCAATAACCGGTCGGCCAATAGCCTTATAGGTGACCAGCAACGTTTCTTTGTCCTTGCCCCAAGTACTGCCGGCCAGTGACTTGAGGATCTTGTTGCGGCTTTGTACCTTTGAAGCTATTGCGGTGGCATGATTAGCTAAGGTGAGGCTATTGTCTAATGTGACCCTTAGAAATTTGGGGTGGTTGAATGTAGGTAGTGGAACACCATCTACGTGGACATTCAACTCCTGTCCCATCTGCGCATTCCACGTGGTAAATAAGGTCGCCGTAGATTTGGTCGGGGACAGTGTCAGGTTCCGCTCTGTGAGGAAGCTGGAAAGATCGCGCAGGTAGTCGTGCAGTCGCGTACATAGTTCTTCCGTGGAAGGTCCTTTGCCCGTAGCCATCACGGTGCAGTCGTCAGCGTACGAAACTTTGGAGACCCCCTCTGGTGGAGGAGGGAGGCTCGAGATGTAGAAGTTGAACAGAAGGGGTGAAAGGACACCACCCTGCGGAACCCCTTGTCTAACTCTTCTCGGTCTACATCTCTCTTTTGGAAACTGCACTGACGCCAGCCGACCGTTAAAATAGTTCGCAGTCCATCGTTTTAGGCCGGCAGGAAGCGGTGTCTCCTCCAGGTCTTTAAGGAGTGTGGCGTGGTTGACTGTGTCGAAGGCTTTCGACGCATCGAGCGCCACGAGAACCGTCCTGTGGTTTGGTTGGTGTTGGTTCAAACCGAAGTTAATCTGCGTCGTGATGGCATTCAATGCCGATGTTGTGCTGTGATTTTTACGGAAGCCATGTTGATGATTGGCCAGCTGCAGGTTTGCAGTATAGTATGGGAGCAAGATAGCCTCTAACAACTTCACTACCGGCGAGAGGAGAGATATCGGACGATAAGAATCTCCTTGGCTCGCAGGCTTCCCAGGTTTTAGGAGGGGGACCACAGTCGCGTGTTTCCAGATATCTGGTATGACGAAAGTGGTCAGTGAGAGGTTGAATAGAGCCGCCAAGTACTTGTGCCCCTCGTGGCCGAGGTGTTTCAGCATCTTCATCCGAGTGATCTGGATGATTTCGCCTTCCTTATAGCTTCCTTGACCTCTGCGACGGAGACGACAATGGGCGCGGCTGTATGTTTGTGTTTGTGCGCACGTCGAATGGCTTTCCTCTTAGCCCTATCCGCAGGAGAATGCAGTATAAATTGCCGGCAGAATGCGCTTGCGCATTTCCTGGGGTCCGATTTGACGCTGTCGCCGAAAGCAATGGCGACCTTGTCATTGTATTTGGTCGGGTTGGATAGGGCCTTGACTGTTGACCATAGTTTGCCGACACCGCCGGAGAGGTTGCATGACTCTAGGTGTTCTTTCCACTTTTTCAATTTATGGTCATTGACAGTCCGACGTATTTCTGCGTTGAGATCCTTTATTCTTGGATCTGCGGGGTTCAATAATCTCACTTGGTCACGTTCTCTTGCCATTGCCGCTGCTTCCGCAGGGAAATTCGGTCGAATTTCCGGGATTCTGCCAGCAGGAATGAAGCGGCCGGAGGCTGAATCGATGACTTTGCGAAACTCTTTCTCACCTTTGCATACGTCCGTCGGTGTGGGTAGGTCAGCAAAGGAGTGCTCTGTAAAGTCCGTGAAGCGGTCCTAGTCCGCTTTACTAAAGTTGATGTACGTTCGTTTTTCTGTCGTTATGAAGTCGGACGGTCGTTCGATGCTTAGTAGGATGGGTAGGTGGTCTGATGCCAGTGTAAGCATAGGTTGCCAGTTAACGTGGTTGATAAGGCCCGCACTTGAAATGGAGATGTCTGGCGCGCTGTGGCAGTTACCTGCCACCCTAGTGGGGCATCTCCATTCAATGTACAGAATGCCGAGTTGTCTATTTGCTCTGCGAGTGCGTGCCCTCTGTTATCTGCTGGCAAGTTGGAGTGCCAGAGATCGTGATGTGTGTTGAAATCACCTAGGATGAGGCAGTTATCGCCCCTTAGCAACGCACTAATATCAGGGCGATAGTCGCGGGGACAGCACGTAACAGGGGGAATGTATATATTTATCACTCGCAGGTCGACGTCGCTTGTCCGGACTGCTATGCCCTGGCATTCAAGGGTAGAGTCCCTGGGGTCAACGTCCGCGGCAAATAGGTTATACTGTACAGTATGGTGTGTGATGAATGCAAGGCTGCCCCCATGACCGCTGGGACGGTCTTTCCTATGCACCCATCTCGAGTACGTAAGTCCGAGTTAGCGTTCAGTTTGGCGACGAGAATCGCGGGACGCACTTGCGCGCGAACAACATGGTGCCTCAAAAGTACTGAAAAAAGTACGGGTTCTGGGGATGGCAGGGTTAAGCCCTGAGCATCCAGATCTATGCAACCATCTCTTGCATTTACTGCATTGAACGGAATGTGAACGTTGGACAAATATTTTCTTCCAGCAGACGCAGCAGATCCAGAGTCTTGGTCCGGGGTTGGATTCGATACCAGCCCGTAACAAGAGACATTGGAGCAACCCTGCTGCAAGGGATTGCTCCGGGGATGACAATTTAGGAGTGGGACTGGACAAATTGGACAGGGTTACACTGAAATAAGTTCTTCTTTCCATTCGGCTAAAACCATGTTCAAAGCTGTTTCACATGAATGTTGTTTCCTAAATCCTGATTGCTGAGGCATAAGTATCTTGTTATTCTCTAAGTACTGAACTAATTGGTTTTTTACCACAATTTCTAAAATTGTCTCATCACTGGGTAAAGTATTAAATGGTCGTAACTCTTCTGCTTTAATAGTATTTTTGACTTTTTCAATTGGGCCAATGGCTGAGGTTTTTCACGCTGTAGGAATTATACCATTACTCAAACTTTCGTTAATTATTTCAGAATAGAAAAAACCTAAATATGAAATTGCATCTTTAACTACACCAACAGACATTATTTTTTGACCACCTCCCTTTACTTTAAACCTACTGACAATTTCTAATATATCAACTGTATTCACTTTGGAAAATATGAAAATAGTGTTTACATGGTAAGAAGAGTTAACGCTTCTGTCAACGGCTTCTATGTTTTACAAATTTCTGATAAACTATCTACGAAATATTTATTAAGGTTTTTTGCAATTTCAGATTCACTGTTGTATAACTGACCGTTAATTATAATTTTCTTGATGGCATTACTCTCATTCGTCATACACATAGCCTGTTTCAGATATTTGCACATTATTTTACTGTCATGGCCAGGCGCGTATTCGGGTGGGTTTTGGGGGGTTCAAACCCATTTTTTTTTGGCTCTTTAAGAAATTCGCGCAAAACTATCAGACTTGCTCTGCATAAGATCAACTTATCATCTCAACTACATAGCATGTTAACAACAGTAAGAGTGATTCGAACTAAAGTCTGTTAAAATTTAAATTAACTGCTTTTCGAGCTATGAATACAGCGGGCAAAAATCGTAAAAATGAGTGTCTCTCGTTATTATAGCCACGGTTGCCAGAGGTTTAACTAAAAAAATGAACAAGAAGTTAAAAAAAATTTCCAAAAATTACTAAGCTGTACACAACGCAGTCGTATTAAATTATCAGAGAAAGTAACAATTAAATTGTACTTTTGTTTTTATTTTTCCGAAGCTTCAGTTTTTCTTCAAGAAATAAAGCGACAACTATTTACTTCTTGCCAAAGCCTGAAGAAATCCTACACAATATTTCAAAACAAACAATAAAAATAAATATTGTTTCGACACGGCTAAAAGATTTAGCCTAGATTTAAAACTTTTTGGGGCTACATATACACCTAGACCAGTATGTTTGCTTTCAAAGTGTTGTTTGGAATTTCCAGTAAGATTAACTTCCTTTGACTAATTTCATTATTTTTGTATGAAAGAATGTGCAAAAACACAATAAAAATACTGCAACTCAAAGTTAGGAACTTTGTGGAAAATTCATGAAAATTCAAGAAAACTCGAAAAATCTTCATAAAAATTTCTAACTTTTTAGTAAAAATGTTTAAATTTTTTCGAGTTTACAGTTTAGTGGCCCATTCAATTAAAGTGAACAAAGATAGCAATCTTAAGCCGTTAGAAGAATTACTCGATTTTTGGCAATTTTTTTTCTAGCCAAGTGCATTATCTTCCATACAAATTTATAAGCGTAATATTTTTATATTGAAGAAAATGATCTTACTCGGCTTTTGACAATTGAACGAGCAGCAAAACTGCATACTCGAAAAAAATCAAAAAAATTTTACGAGAAAGTTAGAAATTTCGATGAAATTTTTCCGAGATTTCTTAAATTTTCATGAATTTTCCACAAACTTTTTAGCTTTGATTTGAAGAATTTTCATTATGTATTTACACATACTTTCATTCAAAAATAATAAAATTAGTCTAAAGAAGTTAATTTTACTGGAAATTCCAAAAAAAAACCCTTTGAACGCAGACATATGTACTGGTCTAAGTGTATGACCAAATTTGGTTTAGAATTAAATTTACGCCGGTTGTCATAGAAATGCGCCTAATAAAAATTATTTAAATTTTATACCGAAAATGTTGTTAACAATTTTAAATTTTTTTTTTAAAAATGGTAGGACTCGAACCGACGTGCCCCAAATCAGTGCGCAATGCTCTACCTACTGAGCTATCGCGCACTCATTAATTTTGTGCGAAAAGTGCACATAATCGCTGTCTATACGACTTTTGTTGTATTTTTGTTAATCCCGGTTAAGTTTTAAATCTAAGCCGCAAAAAGTTGAGAAAGGTTTGGAATTTATTACCAAAAAGTTTTAAAAATTGTGTAAAGCAATGAATGGTTTAAAATTTAGGTTCAAATTTTTAGCCGTGTAGAAAGAGGAACATTTCAAATAAATAAAAGTATAAATATGTAATATGTGAAAATATAAATATGTGTGTACTTACAGGTAATTCTTATTTACTGACACTTTGGCCAAAAGTCCCCCCCCCCCCCCCCGAAATTTTTTTCTGGCTACGCGCCTGGTCATGGCTGTTGGTATCAATATTATATTCAATATAATTAACTCTTTTAGTTTTTACTAGCTTTTTGTATTCTTTTTTTACCATTCGATATTCTTCCCATTCTTCCGATATTTGGGCACGCTTATAAAGATCGAACTTATATTTATTCATGTTGGCTAGCTCACTGTCGTACCATTTATTAATTAATTTTACTTCCACTGTTTTTTCATAAGCAAGTTTTTGCATGACATTTAAAATAATAATTAATTTAATATTCATAAAGTTACTAAAATCGCAATTACGCAGTTGGTAAACAAGTGCTTCCTCATTATAATACTCCCATGAAGTTATTTTTTTAATGCTCCTCATCTCAAATTTTGGGTTTACTTTAATATTAAACTGAATTGTTTCATGATCTAAAATTTGATGTTCTCCTAACTTTTCACACACAATATCATTTGAGTTTGAGAAAAGAAAATCTATTTTTGTTTGGGATGTACTTGTTATGCGAGTATCGAAATTGACCTTCTGATGCATAGCGTACGACCCAAAGAGATCAATTAGCTTTCCGCTATATGTTGATACATTATTCAAATTAATATTAAAATCACCTACAATTATGTTATTTTCGGACATTTCACAAGTATTGCCTAAAACATTTTGTAAGTAGTTCAAAAAATCAGCATCACTTGTGCTTGGTGAGTGGTAAACCACCCCAATTTGCCATTTAGGGTTAAAGTGCTTTAGTTTTATTGTATCGTTATATTATATACCAGATATTTTTATTGATTTCTTTATTAAATTTCACGCTGTATTCAATGGTATCGTGAATATAAATCAGGACTCCACCATTATGCCTACTATGAGAGTCACATCTTATTAATTTAAAAGATTTTATTTCTAACTCTTGATTTGTAATGTCATTTGTTGTATACATATGTTTCAGCACATAAAATGATAGCTGGATTTTTTATTTCAATGACCCTCTCCAATTCAAATTTATTGCATAAAATACTAGCCTTACTTAGCTTTACTTTCAATATATCCTTTATATGCTGGACATTCTTTACTGAACGCAGTATGATGTACGTCCGCTTCTAAAAGCTTTTTTTGAACTAACTCGCAACAATTTTCACAATTATATACATAAGGATCGGACACTCTAAAAAAATTTGCGTATTCATGAAAGGTGTAAAGCCTTCGGCACAGCCGAAGACAGCCCTTTCCTTACTTGTTATACTTAGTAGAGCTTTGCACACAAGGTATATTAACTTCATTCGCCTAACGCTAGTATGTAACGGCATAAACGAATCGAGATAGATATTGATTTATACATATCAAAATGTTCAGGAGGAAAAGAGAAATTGATTAAGCCATGTCCGTCCGTCCATCCGTCCTTCCGTCTGTGAACACGATAACTTGAGTAAATCTTGAGATATCTCAATGAAATTTGGTATGCAGGTTTCTTTTCACTTATCTCAGAGCGCTATTGAAAATAGGCAAAATCGGTTAAAAGCCACGCCCACTTTCTGTATATATAATATTTTCGAAAATACAAAAAGAGTGATTATTCAGTACATAATACACCTATAAGGATAAATTTGGTGTGTACTTTAGCGTTAAGGCAACAAATACATTTTTGAAGAAATTTGTAAAAAGGGGCGTGGCACCGCCCACTTTTCATTAAGTCATGTTTGGAAATATTATTAATCATAAATCAAAAACCGCTCAAGATAGCAAAATGAAATTCGCTGCACTTATTTATATTAATACTGGCAATATTCCGAAAAAATTTGCGAGATCGGGTAAGGTCCACTCCCAATTTTATACGAAAGATTTTGAAAAGGATATGGGCGTGGCCCGCCCCTTTATGGTGGATTATTCCACAAAACTTTTCATGCCATAACTCCGGTAGAAATTGATTTATTGAAACGATATTTGGAGAAAGTGTTCAACATATAAAAAGCTAACTTTTTGCTGTAAAAATAAACAAAATTGGTTAATGGACACGCCCACTTTTTGGACACTGTTCTGTAAAATTTCTTTGTAAAATTAAAATCGCGATATTTCCATAATTGTATAAGTTATATAAATAAGATTCTAAACACGTAATAAGCTTTTTAACCAGACCACCCGAAATGTGCAAGTTAGTACATTTTTTGTCTGTCTGCAAATTAAAAAAAGTCATTTTCAGCTCATGAAATGATATTAAGTTTGTAGAACGGGTACAGGGTGCAAAAGCAAAAACCCGGGATATGTCTGGTTTAATTCTTCAAATTAGTTTTTATTTTGTCATATAAATTAGTGGACAAACGCATTTTTTCGTCTTTTTTCGAGGTTGGTCAACTTTGGCGCTATCCCTATGCACTATGTTATAACAAGGCTATAAGAACCTTAGATGTTATTCACGAGAAAATCTATGGAGCGAACGAAAATGACGGATAAAGCGATGGCTAGCCGATATTGTGACCAGACGAATCGTTCATCTGAGCCATCGTTCGCCATACATAATAAGGCCCTAAATGCCTGTTACTTTTGTAATTATCAACAGATTTGGAAGTTTTAACCGGTTTTAGACAGAAAAAACTGCAATTTCTGAAATGGCGTGAATAACTGTTGAGAGGTCATTGGATATTTGTGTGTATTCTCCAAGTAAACACAATATTTCATATTTTTTGTATTTATTAACTTTTAACAGCTTTGAGAACATATTTAATAAATGTTATAATATCTATATAAAAAATAAGTTAGTGCAAGGTTTGACCAAATCAACTGGTAAATAACACTGGTTTACAGCCAAAATGCACCAGAGACGCCATAGTGAAATTCCTATGTAAAATCACCTCCTAATTCCGAAAATCAAGGTTATTTTTACTTGAATGGTACCGTTTTTGAGATATTTACAATTTACCGTTATTTCCAAAAACAAAAAAGATGGCTCCACTTAATCGTGTATATCTCAAGAACAAACTGAGCTCTTCCGAAACGGTTTCAAGAATTTGAAAGCTTATAAAATTTACTATAATCAGTACACACAACACTTTTTGCTAGGTCCTGCAGATTCAAACATATTAAACAATCATTACGGATTTTAAAAATTTTTTCTGTAAAAATATAAAAAAATTTGTACTTTGCGAGGAAGCATCTCGAAAACTTTTTGTTTTTTTGCAGATATTTTTTCCTCCCTCTAAGCTCTGTTTTATTGCAAAAAAAATAAGCTATCAGTGAACAAAATCGATGAACTAATACAAAAGTTATAAGCATTCAAGTAAATATATCCATTTAATGCTTAAGTACCCTACTGGTACATATGTGTTAGTATTCGTATATCAGTTAGTTAGCAGGTAGATTTTCGAAAAGTTATTAGATACAAAAAGCTGTTAGTGTCGTTTTCTCAAACCTAGGTACATTTTAAACAAGAGCATATTTTTGAGGCAGGTAGTGTTTTCTTTGTAGAACTAGGGAACCTTTATGTTTAGGTAGGCTTGAATTTTTACTGGATCTAAGTATAAATAAGAGTATATGCGCCTTGTTCCTTCATAATATCTGCAAGTCTCGCCGGATACTGTTCAGTTTATAATTGCAGTTTATAACCCGTCATTTACTTAAAAATAAAAAATGAATAAAAGGGCGCGAGAGTTTGAGTGTACAAATGATCCAGATCCAGTTTTCAAATCCTTTGAAAGTTACATACTATAAGTGTTTTGGAATTGAGCCTAAAAACCATGGTCACCGAAACTGTCGAGTCGAATTGATTTCTTCGGAAACCGGAACAAAAAGGTACGTTGTAAAAATTAGGAATTTGTTCCCTTTTAATGCATAGCTGATTAATTTCTGAAACTAACTATTTAGGCGACGTGTGAAATTTATTACACCAATGAAGTGGAGGGAACCAACTTGCCATTCAACGGACTGCTATATTTGTACTACAAAAGTACTTGGGGTTGGAAAGTCCAGAAAAGTAACCTATGCGAGCGTATCTACAGTGTCATTACCAGAACTAATTTCAACAGAAGCGACATTGCCAGAATCAAATTTAACTTTAGTTCCGGCTCCAGTTTCATTGTCAACAGTAGTATCTGATTACACGGCATCATGTTGTACTGAATTTCAAACGGAAAACGAAAGAAATTCTTTGTCACAAGCACAACTCAATGATTGGATAAGGGATTTGGAATTGTCAAAGGAAAAGGCCGAATTACACGCCTCTCGAATGCAACAATTTAAATTTGTTTCATCCGATGTTAAGGTAACATATTATAGAACTCGTCACGAAGAATTTTCCAAGTACTATACGAAGGAGGACAGTGTTTGTTACTGCAAAGACATTTCTGGTTATTCAAACAATTTGGTGAACCATATGATTCAAAAGAGTGGCGATTGTTCATAGACGGCAGTAAATTAAGTTTAATGGGCGTATTATTGCATATTGGCAACCAAAAGCCATCCATCCCGATCGCGCATGCAGTAAATACGAAGGAAACATATGAGATAATGCAAAAATTGCTCAAGTTAATCAAATACGAAGAACATGATTGGAAAATATGTGCCGATCTTAACGGCTTTGGAATGCTATGTGGTCTACAAAGTGGATACACAAAATACTGTTGCTTTCTATGCAAATGGGATAGCCGAGCTAGTCAAGACCACTACATCATAAAGGATTGGCCAGAACGAATCGAGTTTCAAGTTGGGGTAGATAACATAAAATACTCTCCACTTATAAAGAAGGAAAAAATAATTCTACCTCCGCTCCACATCAAGCTCGGCCTTATCAAAAACTTAGTGAAGGCTTTGGACAAAGAAGGCGAAGCTTTTCATCATTTGAAGACAATCTTCCCAGAGATTTCAGAAACAAAAATAAAGGAAGGCATTTTTGTGGGACCGCAAATAAGGAAAATGATGACCAATGACCATTTCAAAGAACTATTGTCACCAGTGGAGGCAGCAGCGTGGGATTCTTTTGAAAAGGTCGTTACTTCTTTTTTAGGCGAACACAAAAGTCCTAACTATGAGATGATAGTGAACGACTTAATCAAAAACTATGCGGAAATAGTTAAATAAAAAAACATATTATAATAAATTATATATTACATAAATTTACATGAGAATATATAGCCATAAATCTGAATTCATCGTCCAGTTCCGAACAAACAAGAACGGGAAAAATATCAACAAAAAATTTGTTCTGAATTGAAAGATAAATCCAGCCTAAGAAAATTATATACTAATGTGTCACTTATGTATTTATCTAATTTACTTTTTTATTTTCTTTCAGGAGTAAATATGTCTTTAAAAATTCATTTCTTACACTCCCACTTAAATTTTTTCCCGCAAAATCTTGGCGACGAAAGTGATGAGCATGGCGAAAGGTTTCACCAGCAAATGAAAGTGATTGAAAGTCGGTATCAAGGATTCTGGGATGTCGCTATGATGGGCGACTACTGTTGGTTTCTCATAAGAGAAACCGATCCTAATCTAAATAAGCGTCAAAACAAGACACATAACTTTTTCAATTATAAAACAAGATCATAGAGTTAAGACAGAACCATATGTATATATGCTATTATTTGCAGGGTACTTAAGTATTAAATGGATATATTTACTTGAATGCTTATAACTTTTGTATTAGTTCATCGATTTTGTTCACTGATAGCTTGTTTTTTTTGTAATAAAACAGAGCTTAAGGGGGGGGGGGGAATATCTGCAAAAAAACAAAAAGTTTTCGAGATGCTTCCTCGCAAAGTACAAATTTTTTTATATTTTTACAAAAAAAATTTAAAAAATCCGTAATGATTGTTCAATATGTTTGAATCTGCAGGACCTAGCAAAAAGTGTTGTATGTACTGATTATAGTAAATTTTATAAGCTTTCAAATTTTTCAAACCGTTTTGGAAGAGCTCAGTTTGTTCTTGAGATATACACGATTAAGTGGAGCCATCTTTTTTGTTTTTTGAAATAACGGTAAATCGTAAAAAATCAGATGCTAATAATCAGCAGTGAAGAGGGGAGGGCAAATCGTCCATGGGTGATAGGGATAAATGTTGTGGCTTTCATGTTCTACTACTTGAACATACAAATTTGTTCAAATTGCTGAGATACAGAGGGCCAAAAAATAGGCCATCCGAGCTTTTAGTCCAGATTGCGGGAGAGCTATTCCTAATTTAAAAATTTTAATAGCAGATTAGGGTTGTACGTAGAAGACCCCTACAACTCCTATACTCAGAAATATATTTGAGGTGACTTACACGTGTTTTAGGAGGGGGATGCGGACTCCCCCCTAACAAAAGAACGGTGCAAGTTGCCTCGTGACAACTTTCGAAGTCATAATCTGCAAGCTTTTCTTAAATCAACCGCATTGAGAGAATACTGTCTTGCCCTATTTTTTGACCAACTAGCCTCCAAAACTGCTCTAAAACCTGATTTTATTAACCTATTTTAATGAAAATAAAACCGAGTCACCTTACAAAAAAAAATCGCCAAAAATCAACGGTAACCCCTAGGTAGTTAAAATTTACACTTTGTTATGCCGAAACTAATCGCTCTATAAAACTGCGTACTCGAAACATTTCTTCTTCTTCTTTTTAATTTTCCTTAGCACCACGGGGCGTATAAGTAACAAAAAATGCCTTTTCAATTGCACTTTACAAGAGCAAATAACATGATATGTGAAAAGTAAAACATGTGCGGGATGCAGTGCAAAAAATTGCCATTAATTCGCGATTTTCTCAAAAACGGCTCCGGCGATGATTTTCTTTTTTGCGTCACATCAATTTATTTAGCGCATATTCTCATAAAGTAAAGCCAAATATACTGTACTCCGACTTTGAGGTAAGGATTGTTTCTGGCGCACCGTGTCAGTTTGTTATTTTTATTGAAGTACTCATAAATAATAATCCGATTCCGAGATATTTGCAAACTAATGAAACAATTTGTGTACCAAGAAGACGGGATCGTGTTATTTTTTTTAAATCGTGGACAATAGTCTGCAATTTTTTAGAACTTGATGATAGTCGTAATCAGTGACCCTAATCGTTGCTGTATTAATATATATGTAAATATGTACGCTTGTTCTTTGCGTTCAAGGTCTTTAAAGAGGTAGACTCGAAAGTAGCACTTGGTGGCAAAAGTGGGCTTATTAGATAGCTAACAAATAACTATGTATTATGTAATAATTTTTTGAATTTTTCAAATGCGGTTTAACTTTTTAATAAGAAAATTGTGTGGGGCTCAAATATTGAACGTGGGCCAGTAAGGGTAAATACGTTGGTATATACTTTTTTGAAGTAAGAATTCCTACACAAACAAAATATTTCATTTGTCAATTCTACCTTGTTTAATTTATACACCTAAGCGCTATTTCGGTTATTTCTTTCGGTTTTTTGAGTTCCTCTTCGAAGCTTTATGTACTTACCTATAAATATTCCCTGAGGCGAAACCATCTCCCATACAACATTTTTAAGGCGTTTTCCATAATATTTCGAAGTGCAAAACTTCGGCTCAATCAATAGTTATCTAAGGTCAAAGTTAAGGTTTTGATAAATTTGGTTTGCGTTTGCAGTAGTAAGAAAAATAACTTTTATCTAAGTCATTTCCATTTTCAAGTCAAACTGATTTTTTTTTTTTAAATTTGGACCTCCCCCCCCGAAAATATTTCCTGGATACGCGCCTGACTGTGTTGATTTTTTGATACCATTGATGATAAGAGTAATATCTTATAAGTCTGTGTTGAAAATTTTCCATTTTCAAGTCAAACTGATTTTTTTTTTTTAAATTTGGACCTCCCCCCCCGAAAATATTTCCTGGATACGCGCCTGACTGTGTTGATTTTTTGATACCATTGATGATAAGAGTAATATCTTATAAGTCTGTGTTGAAAATTGATATGAATTGCACCGCTAAGTAATCAAATGAGTAATAGATAAATTACATATCGAAAACACTGCCTTTTAATTCCTCATAATTTAATAGGCTGTGGGCCCAGTGCTCAGTTAATTATATTAATACGTAAAATCGGTTACTAAGCAATCAAATCAAGTACACGTATATTGCCGAGATAAGCCCTGTTTCTACTAGGAGTGGGATTTTTTTCGAATAATATTCAAATAAACACTATTCGAATAAACGAATAAAAATATTTGTTGCAAAAAATTCGAATAGTATATATTCGAATTTTTTTATTTGTTTATTGGAATAGTATTATTCGTTTGTTCGAATAGTACTATTCGAATATTTTTGTTAATAGATTTTTAAAACTATATTCGCTGTTTTCTTTGCTTGTACCTATGAGCGTGCATTTATGTTTTGTATGTATGTGTTTATGTTTGCGTGTACAAATGTGTGCCCAATCAGTAACAATATTTCTTTCATTATTCGAATAGTGGTAACGAATAGTTGTATTTATTCGGTTAATGGTGGTTGAATAGTTTTTGGCTTATTATCTTAATAATTAAAAGCTATTCGTACAGTGTTGTGGGAATAATAAAATACAATTATTGGTAATAATTGAAGCTGTAAATAGACATTTACTATAAAGTTACTATACATAAATATGTATTTGTCCATTTATATGTTTATTGCAGTTACATTTGCTTGGTAGGTTTTGTGCTATTGCTTCAAGCAAGAGATGCCAGGGCCGAAATTCATTATGTATACTGTTTATTATGGTAAGTAATAGGCGGGTTTGTGCTGATTTTCATGTACACATGTGTAAATAGTTTAATTTGCGTAAAGCAACTTATACTATCTACCTGCTTCCTATTTTTTGTTAAATACACATATCTATGTAATTTAAATTTATTTATCATACTACATTGAAAACTTGATTTTTGAAAAAAAATTACTTAACACCCATTCTTATGAAGCTGACGGTATGTAACTTACATAATTTGTATGTACGTTCGCTGTATATATATGTACATAATACAGTAAGCCTTAATAGATGGTAACACTCAAAAACAGAAACATCGAGAAAACGAATTGAGCGCAACAACAGAGGTTGGAACAGAGAAACCAGCAAGTCAGTCGACGAAAATCGAAGACAAGCAACAGCAAATAAAGTCTGGAATTAAAGAGTTTGCTGAAAGTGAAATGTATACTTCGATTCTGGCTTCTATTGAAATCTGAAAGAACGCGAAAATTTTTCTTCATTTAAGAATACCAACCGATGATTATGGCACTTGAGGAGTTTGTAAAGGAGGTTTTTGTAGCAGGTCCAATGTAACATGCTATTTCTGTTATCAGAGAGGTCCCTTTGCGGGCTGCTGTCGAGCAAAAGCTAAGAAGGCAGGCGAGAACAAATCAAGTTTTTAAAGTAATAGTGAAAACAACAGCAAACAAGATCAAGTAAATGTAGCCTGGAAAGTTCGATTCTAATGGTTGGTATTTTGATTCCGGAGCTATCAATCATACGGCTATGCACAGAGAGTTCTTTGTTGATAGCTTGTTTTTTTTGTAATAAAACAGAGCTTAAGGGGGGGGGGGGAATATCTGCAAAAAAACAAAAAGTTTTCGAGATGCTTCCTCGCAAAGTACAAATTTTTTTATATTTTTACAAAAAAAATTTAAAAAATCCGTAATGATTGTTCAATATGTTTGAATCTGCAGGACCTAGCAAAAAGTGTTGTATGTACTGATTATAGTAAATTTTATAAGCTTTCAAATTTTTCAAACCGTTTTGGAAGAGCTCAGTTTGTTCTTGAGATATACACGATTAAGTGGAGCCATCTTTTTTGTTTTTTGAAATAACGGTAAATCGTAAAAAATCAGATGCTAATAATCAGCAGTGAAGAGGGGAGGGCAAATCGTCCATGGGTGATAGGGATAAATGTTGTGGCTTTCATGTTCTACTACTTGAACATACAAATTTGTTCAAATTGCTGAGATACAGAGGGCCAAAAAATAGGCCATCCGAGCTTTTAGTCCAGATTGCGGGAGAGCTATTCCTAATTTAAAAATTTTAATAGCAGATTAGGGTTGTACGTAGAAGACCCCTACAACTCCTATACTCAGAAATATATTTGAGGTGACTTACACGTGTTTTAGGAGGGGGATGCGGACTCCCCCCTAACAAAAGAACGGTGCAAGTTGCCTCGTGACAACTTTCGAAGTCATAATCTGCAAGCTTTTCTTAAATCAACCGCATTGAGAGAATACTGTCTTGCCCTATTTTTTGACCAACTAGCCTCCAAAACTGCTCTAAAACCTGATTTTATTAACCTATTTTAATGAAAATAAAACCGAGTCACCTTACAAAAAAAAATCGCCAAAAATCAACGGTAACCCCTAGGTAGTTAAAATTTACACTTTGTTATGCCGAAACTAATCGCTCTATAAAACTGCGTACTCGAAACATTTCTTCTTCTTCTTTTTAATTTTCCTTAGCACCACGGGGCGTATAAGTAACAAAAAATGCCTTTTCAATTGCACTTTACAAGAGCAAATAACATGATATGTGAAAAGTAAAACATGTGCGGGATGCAGTGCAAAAAATTGCCATTAATTCGCGATTTTCTCAAAAACGGCTCCGGCGATGATTTTCTTTTTTGCGTCACATCAATTTATTTAGCGCATATTCTCATAAAGTAAAGCCAAATATACTGTACTCCGACTTTGAGGTAAGGATTGTTTCTGGCGCACCGTGTCAGTTTGTTATTTTTATTGAAGTACTCATAAATAATAATCCGATTCCGAGATATTTGCAAACTAATGAAACAATTTGTGTACCAAGAAGACGGGATCGTGTTATTTTTTTTAAATCGTGGACAATAGTCTGCAATTTTTTAGAACTTGATGATAGTCGTAATCAGTGACCCTAATCGTTGCTGTATTAATATATATGTAAATATGTACGCTTGTTCTTTGCGTTCAAGGTCTTTAAAGAGGTAGACTCGAAAGTAGCACTTGGTGGCAAAAGTGGGCTTATTAGATAGCTAACAAATAACTATGTATTATGTAATAATTTTTTGAATTTTTCAAATGCGGTTTAACTTTTTAATAAGAAAATTGTGTGGGGCTCAAATATTGAACGTGGGCCAGTAAGGGTAAATACGTTGGTATATACTTTTTTGAAGTAAGAATTCCTACACAAACAAAATATTTCATTTGTCAATTCTACCTTGTTTAATTTATACACCTAAGCGCTATTTCGGTTATTTCTTTCGGTTTTTTGAGTTCCTCTTCGAAGCTTTATGTACTTACCTATAAATATTCCCTGAGGCGAAACCATCTCCCATACAACATTTTTAAGGCGTTTTCCATAATATTTCGAAGTGCAAAACTTCGGCTCAATCAATAGTTATCTAAGGTCAAAGTTAAGGTTTTGATAAATTTGGTTTGCGTTTGCAGTAGTAAGAAAAATAACTTTTATCTAAGTCATTTCCATTTTCAAGTCAAACTGATTTTTTTTTTTTAAATTTGGACCTCCCCCCCCGAAAATATTTCCTGGATACGCGCCTGACTGTGTTGATTTTTTGATACCATTGATGATAAGAGTAATATCTTATAAGTCTGTGTTGAAAATTTTCCATTTTCAAGTCAAACTGATTTTTTTTTTTTAAATTTGGACCTCCCCCCCCGAAAATATTTCCTGGATACGCGCCTGACTGTGTTGATTTTTTGATACCATTGATGATAAGAGTAATATCTTATAAGTCTGTGTTGAAAATTGATATGAATTGCACCGCTAAGTAATCAAATGAGTAATAGATAAATTACATATCGAAAACACTGCCTTTTAATTCCTCATAATTTAATAGGCTGTGGGCCCAGTGCTCAGTTAATTATATTAATACGTAAAATCGGTTACTAAGCAATCAAATCAAGTACACGTATATTGCCGAGATAAGCCCTGTTTCTACTAGGAGTGGGATTTTTTTCGAATAATATTCAAATAAACACTATTCGAATAAACGAATAAAAATATTTGTTGCAAAAAATTCGAATAGTATATATTCGAATTTTTTTATTTGTTTATTGGAATAGTATTATTCGTTTGTTCGAATAGTACTATTCGAATATTTTTGTTAATAGATTTTTAAAACTATATTCGCTGTTTTCTTTGCTTGTACCTATGAGCGTGCATTTATGTTTTGTATGTATGTGTTTATGTTTGCGTGTACAAATGTGTGCCCAATCAGTAACAATATTTCTTTCATTATTCGAATAGTGGTAACGAATAGTTGTATTTATTCGGTTAATGGTGGTTGAATAGTTTTTGGCTTATTATCTTAATAATTAAAAGCTATTCGTACAGTGTTGTGGGAATAATAAAATACAATTATTGGTAATAATTGAAGCTGTAAATAGACATTTACTATAAAGTTACTATACATAAATATGTATTTGTCCATTTATATGTTTATTGCAGTTACATTTGCTTGGTAGGTTTTGTGCTATTGCTTCAAGCAAGAGATGCCAGGGCCGAAATTCATTATGTATACTGTTTATTATGGTAAGTAATAGGCGGGTTTGTGCTGATTTTCATGTACACATGTGTAAATAGTTTAATTTGCGTAAAGCAACTTATACTATCTACCTGCTTCCTATTTTTTGTTAAATACACATATCTATGTAATTTAAATTTATTTATCATACTACATTGAAAACTTGATTTTTGAAAAAAAATTACTTAACACCCATTCTTATGAAGCTGACGGTATGTAACTTACATAATTTGTATGTACGTTCGCTGTATATATATGTACATAATACAGTAAGCCTTAATAGATGGTAACACTCAAAAACAGAAACATCGAGAAAACGAATTGAGCGCAACAACAGAGGTTGGAACAGAGAAACCAGCAAGTCAGTCGACGAAAATCGAAGACAAGCAACAGCAAATAAAGTCTGGAATTAAAGAGTTTGCTGAAAGTGAAATGTATACTTCGATTCTGGCTTCTATTGAAATCTGAAAGAACGCGAAAATTTTTCTTCATTTAAGAATACCAACCGATGATTATGGCACTTGAGGAGTTTGTAAAGGAGGTTTTTGTAGCAGGTCCAATGTAACATGCTATTTCTGTTATCAGAGAGGTCCCTTTGCGGGCTGCTGTCGAGCAAAAGCTAAGAAGGCAGGCGAGAACAAATCAAGTTTTTAAAGTAATAGTGAAAACAACAGCAAACAAGATCAAGTAAATGTAGCCTGGAAAGTTCGATTCTAATGGTTGGTATTTTGATTCCGGAGCTATCAATCATACGGCTATGCACAGAGAGTTCTTTGTTGGGCAAAAGGAGTATGCATGGGATTAACTTTGCCGAAGAAAAATCACTGACAAGGGTTTTTTCTTAACAAGCACGGGCAGTTATTAACGACCGGGTCATTAGTTGGCGGGTTGTATAAATTGGATGTAGTGAAAATATATTGTGGCATCGAAGACTTGGCATCGAAGACTTGGCCACATAAACTTGCACGATTTAAAGGTAATACAAAATTCTGGAGTTAATGGTGTGCCATTTTTCGACAATGATAGTGAAGCAAGTCTTGCTTGCTGTAAAAGGAACAGAACACCATTTTCGGAGTACATGCTGATTTAGCAGGAAAAATGGAATGCGCCTCCATTGGTGGGAGTAATTATTGTCTAGTACTCGTCGACGATTTAAGTCGCAGAACTTGTATATGTTGAAGCATAAGAATGAAGCTTTTGACAAAATAATTCGTTCGCTTACAGAGAAAGCAAGATATATTCTTCAAGACACAAACGGTATTGGGCCAAAGAGATGGACCCAGCAGCTTACATAAAGAATTGTTTGTCAAAAGCTGTTTTATCTGGTAAATCGCCAATGAAGATATGAAACGGAATGAAACCAGATGTAAGCCACTTTAAGGTTTTTAGTTCACGTGCAGTGGTTTTCATGTTTGATTGTGATCCGGTGCGAATACCAAGTGACCCAAATCAGAAGCTTACAACGGAAATGTCATCTTCGACTTAGGAAGAGTATGAGCAAATGCGACCAATTCCGTATCAAGAGGCTATCGGCAGCATCATGTGTTTGGCCTAGTGTACTCGACCAGACATTTCGATTACCATCAGCAATTTGAGCCAATTTAATAAGAATCCATGGCACATTGATATGTGAAAGTGTATTGGTAAACGGGAGAGTAACTTCGCTACAGTGGTGCTAAGAACAAAACTGTCGCGTCAGTTGCTTAACCGACAGCAAGGTAGTAACAACGCAATCGTGCTGATGCCTAAAATATACGAAAATATTCTAAAAATGACTGTTAAGCATTTTTTTATGATTCCAGATGCCTTTGGGCAAATCCAATGTATCTTATATTATGCTTCTTTGGGGAACCAGGAATATAATAGTAAGATACATTATAACTCTTTTCATAAAGATTGTGATAATTATGAGGGTGTAGAAAGAGACAATATTTTTTTGGATAGAAAGAATATGCTTTTACTAAAGTATATATAAGCAATGGGTTTCTCAAAATGAAAATGAAAAATGTAGAAATGCGGAAACCATCTTAAAAAGTGATATGTCAAGTCTTGTACTTTCTTAGGAAGGGAAAGCCTTTTACAGACGGCGTTTTTGTTAAAGGAATTGTAAAAGCCCTCCCTACCTAAGAATACTTGTACTTATAAGAATTGACATACCCCTTTTGAACATTGTTTTCGCATTTCTACATTTTTTATTTTCATTTTGGGAAACCGATTGCTTATACTTTTGTAAAAGCATATTCTTTTTTCCCAAAAAAATATTGTGCCTTTCCAAGCCCTCATATTTGTCAAAATCTTTATCTAAAGATTTAATATTTTCATTCATTTCAAATCCATAAAGCAACCAGCAAAGCGACGGTACGTGTTACCCCTTTGCTGTTTGCGAAGCGACTGGAAACTGGTTTTGCGCTCTCAGCAGCAACTAAAATGAAGAGCGCCTGATCTCTACACCCAAACTGTATTAAACAAAGTAGTAGCGAACTTGACAGTTCTCTCTTTTCTGTAGGAGTTTTAACGTCAAATGAAACAAAAAGTTAACCCGGTCGATTTTAAAATTTGTAATTTTTATCAGTTTGTTATTTTTATACCTAAGCGCTAAAATTTCCGGGAGTGGTATCAAGAGACGCGCCCAGTACCAATAAATAATAATCCGATTCCGAGATATTTGCAAACTAATGAAACAGTTTGTGTACCAAGAAGACGGGATCGTGTTATTTTTTTAAATCGTGGACAATAGTCGGCAACTTAAGATGTAAGCCACATAAAAACTATAGACAACGGCTCCGATTAGTTTTTCGGATTATTGCAAATATTTTTCAAAATGATAACTATATTTATTCCCGGAGAGCGATTTCCATTTGAACCGAAAGGTGTCTTTGGTACTGCTCCCAACATTTTGTTCTTTGCGGTCAAGGTCCATAACGAGGTAGACTCCAAATTAGCACTTGGTGGAAAAGAATTCCTACAAAAACAAAATATTTAATTCCACCTTGTTTAATTTGCCTTGTATACACCTAAGCGCTATTTCGGTTATTTCTTTCGGTTTTTTTGAGTTGCTCTTCGAAGCTTTATGTACCTACCTATTAAAAGTCCTTGGGGCGTAACCATCTCCCATACAAAATTTTTAAGGCGTTTTCCATAATATTTCGAAGTGCAAAACTTCGGCTCAATCAATAGTTATCTAAGGTCAAAGTTTAGGTTTTGATAAATTTGGTTTGCGCTTGCAGTAGTAAGAAAAATAACTTTTATCTAAATCATTTCCATTTTCAAGTCAAACCGTTTTTTTTTTTAAATTTGGACCCCACCGGAAAATATTTCCTGGATACGCGCCTGGATGCAATGCACACATGTAAAGCAGAATATACGAGTCTAACGGCTTCAACACAAGAGGCACTGTGACTTAGTACACTGCAATAAAAAAGGTGGATTCGACTTAATACTGGAGTATTAAGTTCAAGAGTTGAACACATATCAATTCGACATCATTTCATTAGAGATTACGTTCAGAAAAATCAGATCAAAATCGTGAAGCTCAATACTGATGAATTGCTTGACCAAAAAAAAAAAGGAATGGGTCTGAAACAATAAATTTTTCAACTACATAAATTTATATTATGTTATTGTCAAAATTAAATTAATATTAACTCATAGATTAAGTGGGAGTATTGAAAATTGAAATGAATTGTATCCCTAAGTAATCAAATGAGTTATAGATATGTAAATTAAATATCAATTAATTAATTTACTGTATACCTGTCATCACTGATGTTTTTGCCAGAAAAAAAAAATAACTGTTATTTCAAATTTGTGTATCAAAAACGTTGAACGAATTCTAAAATGTATTCAAAATGTTGCTTCATAACATGATTTAATTACTAGAGGTTAGCTCTGTAGTGTCAGATTTTGACAATTGGCGCCATCTTGCTCCCTGAAAATTTTTGATTTACATTCTGGAAATTATTTAAAAATAGCAGCTAAAAATGTATTATATTACAAAAATTTTAAAAAGGTTTGTTTCAGAAAAAGTTTTCATTTACGCTATTATTTAGATCGACTTTTGGGAAATCGTTTGGTGTAAGTTTAAAACGTGATTTCCGTTATTTAGCAACTGCTGTGATTCAATTTCTGTTATTTTTGACAAAACTTGGTTACTATTATCGATCTTTGATAATCAGTTTTGGCTTAGATTATATATAAAGAAACAGTTTTAAGTCAACTTCTGTGCCAACTGCGAGTGAACAAATCTCATCCCATTAAAGCTTTTCACTTTATTATACACTTGGTAGAGTAAGTCAGGTTGTCTTTATGCCCTGAAAAGAATTCAGTTCGTCCTTATTATTAAAAAACTACGCCCTCTAGTCGGAAGCATAAATGTGCAATTATTCTTAGTTTGAGTTAATAAGTTTAGTGTATTAATTATTGAAGGCACTAATTTTGACCGAAACTACAATATTTAGCTATCCATGTTAACCGATTGAGCCGATTTTCGACATTTTCATATTAGCAGATTTATGCTCCTGGAAAGAGGGCAAAGATGCGTACATATTTTGATTGTAGATATATCTTTAGTGTGCATATATCTTTATTTTAAGTTTTGTTGAAGCAGTGACCCCTTTTTATTGTTTTCTAATTGATATTAGAGAAAGTTTGCACTGATTTATACTGTGATGGTATGTGATGACATGTTGTGATGTTTTATTTAGTTAACTTTGCGAAATGTTTTACTACAAGTTTCCTACTATTTTGATTTTCCTAATACCATTTCCTTGACAAATTCAAAACATACTCCTACTTCTTTGTTCAGCAAAAAGAAACCCAGAAAATGTGAGTGTCAAAATTAAACGTCAGCTACAGATCCAACCTCTGTAATTGAATCATGACCATTGTCAATATCTACAAGTCGCGAATGTGTGACAGAAGCATTCACAATAGATAACAGCTGTGATCACCTGATTTGCAGAGTTGCTTTCTGCGCAGAGTCGCAATTGGTGGTAGCAAAAGTTCATTTAATTCGTATTTAAAATTAATAAAAAGTTTGTTTTGCATTCGTATAATCATATAGTTTTTTTTTCGTTTAAAAGGTTATTTTATCATAACAATAAACAAACAAATCACACAAATGACGCAACATCTAATACATAGTGGCAATTAAGTCGATTCCGAGGCAAAATTCTTGCTAAGATAAGCCCATTCTGTGTCAGAAAATCCGAAACTGGTTATAGACAAACTTATGATTTTACAAAACTAAGCTCATTGTCCATCTAATAATTCCAACTTACGATTGTTCTATTTAAATTTTTACGAAGAATGAAAGAATCTGAAATGATGTTTTCCGTTTCTTTGTCGTTTATTCATTTTAAAATAATTTAATTCACAATATTCGAATTAATTGGCTTCAGTTTTATTCATAACATAATTAAAAATAATATGAGCCATTAACACTGGAGTGCACGCGTGGCCTACTATAGTAGACCATTGGTATATTTTTGTTGATAACTTAACAATTCTGTATGTTAGAGCGGAGTAGTTCCAGGAAAGCCCTATGCATTAAATTTGTCGTCAAGTCACTACCGTGAGAGCTTTCCGCTCGTTCACATATTTCTGAAGATTAGCGAAAAAGTCTCGGGACCACCATAGCAGCAAGAAATCAATCATCAAAAAAGTGGTGCAAAACGTGCAACAAATGGATTTGTCCTAATCAACCGCCTGTGATGTGTAATAAATGTCACAAAAATAGGTTTTTGATAAACTTTAATAATGTAAGAAAAAATTTGAATTATTGGTCTCAAAAGTACAAGTTTTGGTATTTTTTACTATTATAGAACAAAATTGGCTTCAATTTTAAAATGTTGTTTTCTATGGATAAATTAAAGCTTAAATTATTCTTTTAAATAAATATAAATACGCTTTCAATCATTAGTTTCAGTAATATGTAATGAAAACAATTTTTATTGCTATTTTAAAATGGTGTAAAAAAAGGCGCGTGTACTCTAGTGTTAAGAAGTGAAAAATGTAAGCCATCTACTCTTAGGACATCGGCAACCCGCGCATTGATTGCGTGGTACGATTCCCCCATTCTTATGTCATTCGCCTCCGCCCTTTTAAATGGAACTCTTCTCGACTGACTGATAGTTTCCCTGTCACATTTGTTGACAGGGGGATAAGAGAATGGAGGAATTGGCGAAGATTTTTCACTTGTATGTATTCACAATGATCATGCCTTCATAAGAGCTTTCGATGAAGAAAAAATTTTTTTTTCATATAATAGTTATTTGTCAAAGTTAATTTTTTACGTTGCTCAATAACTGATATTTATGAAAAATATTTTTTTTCGTTGCCAAAAAAAAGTTCAATTTGAAATAAACTTTTTGTTTCCTAGTAGTTTTAACATATTTCAACGCTTATGTGCTCGGTATCTAATAACCGCTGTTAATTCATATTTTATTTTAAACTAGCAGACCCGGCAGACGTTGTTCTGCCTGACCAGTGACTTCCCTAGAAATACATTTTCAAATATTTTTCTTTAACTTTTAACATTCCATTTATTGCAGTGCTTTAGGATATACAATGTTTGTGGCTTTAAAGTCTTTGGTATAAACAAATAAATTTTTTGGATGTCCAACTCAAAAAACGGATCTTTTGAACTCAATGGGTATGACAAAAACCATTATGCGCTGCTGAGCAGATGTATAGTTAGTACTTATTTAATTATATCCAATATCTACCTATAATACTCTGGATATGTATGAACGGCAATAACAAACAAAAAAAATTAAGTGCTTTGATTAAGATTTAAGAACGTTAAAATGTCACTAAAGCAAATACATTCAGGGATATAACGAATTGAAATATTACTTAGCTTGTGGTCTTGGAACTGCCCACTTTTCCAAAGAATTTACAAATGTAGCCTATGTTCATATGTCGTACCCAACGAAGATTTTAACGTATTGGAAAAGTTTAAAACAGATCAACAGGTGCCACGCCCACATTTCCCAAATTATATAATTCTTGACCAAGGGACACACATATCCAAAAATCTTTAATTTAGACCAAATATGTTCAGAGTTATGAAGAATTTAAATTTTATATAGCCTGGGGGCGTGGCACCGCCTACTTTTCCAAAAATTGATATAGCCTGAATCGTACAAAACAATTTTCTTAACCAATCTTGAAAGTTTAAAAGAGATCGACCATAAACTTTGGACATTATTGAAGTACAGACAAAACACAAAAAATGTGGGCGTGGCACCGCCCACTTTTCCAAAATTACATAAATCTTGACCAAAGGACACACATATCCAGAAATCATTAATTTAGACCAAATATGTTCAGAGCTATGAAGAATTTAAATTTTATATAGCCTGGGGGCGTGGCACCGCCTACTTTTCCAAAAATTGATATAGCCTAAATCGTACACAACAATTTTCTTAACCAATCTTGAAAGTTTAAAAGAGATCGACCATAAACTTTGGACATTATTGAAGTACAAACAAAACACAAAAAATGTGGGCGTGTCACCGCCCACTTTTCCAAAATTACACAAATCTTGACTAAAGGACACACATACCCAGAAATCATTAATTTAGACCAAATATGTTCAGAGCTACATATGAAGAATTTAAATTTTATATAGCCTGGGGGCGTGGCACCGCCTACTTTTCCAAAAATTGATATAGCCTAAATCGTACACAACAATCTTCTGAACCAATCTTGAAAGTTTAAAAGAGATCGACCATAAACTTTGGACATTATTGAAGTACAAACAAAACACAAAAAATGTGGGCGTGGCACCGCCCACTTTTCCAAAATTACATAAATCTTGACCAAAGGACACAAATATCCAGAAATCATTAATTTAGACCAAATATGTTCAGAGCTATGAAGAATTTAAATTTTATATAGCCTGGGGGCGTGGCACCGCCTACTTTTCCAAAAATTGATATAGCCTAAATCGTACACAACAATTTTCTTAACCAATCTTGAAATTTTAAAAGAGATCGACCATAAACTTTGGACATTATTGAAGTACAAACAAAACACAAAAAATGTGGGCGTGGCACCGCCCACTTTTCCAAAATTACATTTATCTTGACCAAAGGACACACATACCCAAAAATCATTAATTTAGACCAAATATGTTCAGAGTTATGAAGAGTTGTAGTTTTATATAGCCTGGGGGCGTGGCACCGCCCACTTTTCCGAAAATTAATATAGCCTATGCTTTAACCCATGATCCCAAGAATATACTGTGAAAATTTCATAAAAATCGGTTGAGTACTTTGGACGCCCATAAAGGACACACAGACACACAGACACACAGACACACAGACACACAGACACACAGACACACATTCATTTTTATTTATAAGATAGGCAGTTCTCCGCCAAGACGATTTTGACGGTCCAACATACATATGTATGTATGTCTCTTTTAATTCCAAATTGCAGCCAATTGAAAACACCACAAGATCGGAAATTGTTATCAACTTGGTCTTACGATCAATAAAAATACCCCTTTGTCATCTTTGTTCATTCGCGCAACATTGCTAACCCAGGTCGCCACTCTAAACTTTCAGAATTTCGCTCCGGTTTTAAGCCTTTCATTTGAAATCTTCAATACAACATTCACAAGAAAAGTTGGAAGATAATAATCGAAGGTATGAATAACAAAAACTCACTCATATATGGGTCATTATTTTACAAATCGTACGGATTTGGAGAAAAAAAATTTTTCACTTTTTTAAAAGTCACCAAATTTATTTCTGGGAATCTTTTCGTAATTTGAGTTAACACCTCATCATCAGGATTTCGTCGAAAAAAATTTTCTTTCAGATATATGCATGTTTTTCAAAAATTCTATAACTTTGGTTGTAGTAGTCGTATCTTACTAATTTTTGTCTTATTTTGAAGGTAACAATATTTACTTTATAACTGCTTTCAAGAAATATTAAATTTTACAAAATCAAATTTTTTTTCTTTTAAGTAAATTTTCTTTTAACAACTATTAAAAACATGTCCAAAAAATATTTTTGAAAAAATATATTTAATATCCGCTGAGCTTTCATCTAAAAGAATAAATTTTTTCCAGGATGGAGACTTTTGTAGTTAAAAAGTTATTAAACTATTTCTGACGTGACATCGAGGCACATACGCGTATGCATGTTAGTTAACTGCAATATACATATGTACATACATTTGTTAGGTAGGTAGCAGAGGCTGCATGAAGCCATTCTCATGTGAATACATGTGAATGTGAAAATAAATGAACGTGTTTTATTCTTTTAGTGATTTCATAAATTTTTATTGACAAATATAATAGGGCTGCAGACACATTTGTAATTTAATTAAAATACATCAAATACAAAATATTTTTTAATTTACATAATTTAAATTTATATTTCATAAAAATTATTTCATAACTTGAACTTCAATGGAATGTTCATCCAAAGAAAAGTGCTTTGCTCTTACTCTTCCTTCTGCAACTGGAATCATGCAGTGGTATGTCAGAGTCCCTTTCACTGCTACAGCTTTTTTAAATCTATCTTCAAGGTTCTTTTCTTCTTCGTAGTACTCCTCGTTTTACACATATTTAAATGAAATATTAGTTATGGCCCCTTTTGCCCAATCATATAATTCTTTGGGCGTTTGAATTGGATTATTCACTCTCTGAAGACTTGTTCTAGCAACCAATCGTTTCAAAGTCCCTCCCAAGCCATCGCATGCATTTTTTCTATGTGAAGTGGGGAAAAAGTGCCACTCCGCAGTCAAACCAAAATCTTTTTTATGATGGGTAAGATTAACAAAATTCTTTTTGTTTTTATATTGAGCACTTGCCCCATCAGAGAAATATGTAATTGTGGAAATATTTTCGAAGTGATTTTTAACATATTCCACCAAGTATTTTTGAAATAAATGCACGGCAATTGTGTTGTGATGTAAGCAGTCAGAAATGACAACAAACCTTTTCATACGAGTTTCTCCGCTTGAATGCCTGTAATAAATGGCAAATGGATGATGGGAACGAAATATTGCAAACTCTAAAAGACTCATTTACTGCCACTAGTGATCGAGCAAAACAACTAAAAATTTTGAGTATTTGTAAAGATTGGCCTTTTCGAAAAATTCTGTATCATTTTCCTACTGCTACAGTTCATATGATAACTGTTGCTAAGAAAATTGCTGAAGAAAAAGGATTTTTGGCAGAAGCGAACCCTAAAAGTCATCCGATGGCTTGAAAAGATTGGTTGCTAGAGCAAGTCTTCAGAGAGTGAATAATCCAATTCAAACGCCCAAAGAATTATATGATTGGGCAAAAGGAGCCATAACTAATATTTCATTTAAATATGTTCAAAACGAGGAGTACTACGAAGAAGAAAAGAACCTTGAAGATAGATTTAAAAAAGCTGTAGCAGTGAAAGGGACTCTGACATACCACTGCATGATTCCAGTTGCAGAAGGAAGAGTGAGAGCAAAGCACTTTTCTTTGGATGAACATTCCATTGAAGTTCAAGTTATGAAATAATTTTTATGAAATATAAATTTAAATTATGTAAATTAAAAAATATTTTGTATTTGATGTATTTTAATTAAATTACAAATGTGTCTGCAGCCCTATTATATTTGTCAATAAAAATTTATGAAATCACTAAAAGAATAAAACACGTTTATTTATTTTCACATTCACATGTATTCACAAATGTATGTATGTATATTGCAGTTAACTAACATGCATACGCGTATGTGCCTCGATGTCACGTCAGAAATAATTTAATAACTTTTTAACTACAAAAGTCTCCATCCTCAAAAATATTTTTTGGACATGTTTTTAATAATTGTTAAAAGAAAATTTACTTAAAAGAGAAAAAATTTGATTTTGTAAAATTTAATATTTCTTGAAAGCAGTTATAAAGTAAATATTGTTACCTTCAAAATAAGACAAAAATTATTAAGATACGACTACTACAACCAAAGTTATAGAATTTTGAATGTGGACAAGTTTGCTTAAATTTGCTTAACCGTCGTATTTAAAAACATGCATATCTCTGAAAGAAAATTTTTTCGACGAAATCCTGGTATAGGTGTTAACTAATTTCGTGGAAACAAATTTAAAAAAAAGTTTGAGCTAAATCAAAATTATGATATCCTAAAAGGTGTACGATTTGTACAATAATGACCCATATGTATACTTACACAGTACAATCTTATAAATAAAAATGAATGTGTGTCTGTGTGTCCTTTATAAGCGTCCAAAGTACTCAACCGATTTTTATGAAATTTTCACAGTATATTCTTGGGATCATGGGTTAAGGCATAGGCTATATTAATTTTTGGAAAAGTTAGCGGTGCCACGCCCCCAGGCTATATAAAACTACAATTCTTCATAACTCTGAACATATTTGGTCCAAATTAATGATTTTTGGATATGTGTGTCCTTTGGTCAAGATTTATGTAATTTTGTGTTTTGTTTGTACTTCAATAATGTCCAAAGTTTATGGTCGATCTCTTCTAAACTTTCCAGATTGGTTCAGAAGATTGTTGTGTACGATTTAGGCTATATTAATTTTTGGAAAAGTGGGCGGTGCCACGCCCCCAGGCTATATACAATTTAAATCATCATAACGTTCAATATATTTGGTCTAAACTAATGATTTTTGGATATGTGTGTCCCTTGGTCAACAATTATATAATTTGGAAAAAGTGGGCAGTTCCAAGACCACAAGCTAAGTAATATTTCAATTCGTTATATCCCTGAATGTATTTGCTTTAGTGACATTTTAACGTTCTTAAATCTTAATCAAAGCACTTAATTTTTTTTGTTTGTTATTGCCGTTTATACATATCCAGAGTATTATAGGATTTCCATAAAATCATAATAGTGGCGTTAAGTGGTAGGTATAGGATATAATTAAGTAAATAATAACTATACATCTGCTTAGCAGCGCATAATGGTTTTTTTCATACCCATTGAGTTCAAAAGATCCGTTTTTTGAGTTGGACATCCAAAAAATTTATTTGTTTATACCAAAGACGTTAAAACCGGAAACATTGTATATCCTAAAGCACTGCAATAAATGGAATGATAAAAATTAATAGAAAAATATTTGAAAATGTATTTCTAGGGAAGTCACTGGTCAGGGAGAACAGGCCGGGTCTGCTAGTTATTATATATTTGCAATGTATTCTTAAATTTTCGAATGACAGACGATATCTACATACATAGATACGCTACGGACTTAGTGCCATTGCTATACTTCTCTCATTATAATATTTAATTGTTGAGTAAAGATGTTCATTTCTATAAGCGATGACGAGATAATGCCAGATCAATTTACATATTCAACATTGCCAATCCATTCAAACGTTCTTTTCCAGTTTTATTTCGCTAATAGGTTTTTACTCTCCGTAAAGTAGAGAATGATCGTTGGCTTGAAGCTACCGTAACTGGCAGTGTAGCACCTATAGTGAGAAAGCTATGCATGTATTTCTCTGTAGAACTGGTCATTGACATTAATTCGCATTAAGAAAGCGAACTAAAGTCAGCACATTTTTCTTATATTCCAAATTTTCATTTTTCATTATCACCTTCGACTTATGATCATGAATCTGAGATTGGCTTAGGTCAGATCCCCGATTCGGGGCGTGATCAATGGTATTTATGTGCAGAACTCTTTCCGCATTGGCGGCCTTCGGCCGCGCTTCATAAAATAACCCTGGGCTACGCCATTCCAACTCCGGGTGGTTGCCATAGCCGTGGCTACCGCCACGGTGATGTCCTTCCGCGTGCCACTCTTTTCTCACAGGGTAATGTGATTACAACCACCACATTTAACTGCAAATATCTCGCAAACTACTAAAAATATTGGTTCAGCGGAGTTATATTCATGCTCCTGGGACAAAAGCGCGTCTCCTGATACATATCTCAACATTTTTGGTTGTGTATTAGCGCTCGGTACCCCACGTAAACGATTACCCACGTCTAGATTTAGAATCTGAAATGAGATTTTTTTCAACCGTTCAAAAGTTATTTGCAGTTAAAGTTCACAATTTTCTGTCATTTTCATGTGGTTGTTGTAAAGGCACATTAGGCTGAGCCCAAAAAGTGAAAAAGTGGGAAACGTGGCACGCGGAAAGACATCATTTTTTTGGGCCTTATTTCATTTGGGAGTTATTTCTTTTTTTTGGGACTTTTTTCGTTTGGGAGTTATTTCATTTTTTTGGGGACTTGTGGTTTCATTGTGAAATAACTGCCAAATATTGGGAGTTATTTCATTTCCTTATTTGGGAGTTATTTCATTTATTAAAGTTGGAAATTATTTCATTTTTATTGGGACTTATTTCATGGGAGTTATTTCATTTGGGAGTTATTTCACTGCACCATCGGATATGGGTAAAGCGTGCCCCTCTGGTCCTTTTAACCCAGATACACCTGAAGGATTTTAAATGCCGTTTGCTAAATTCAAAATTTTCACTTATTGTAACAGCTAACAAAACAGGCTATGCTTTTTTTTAGTTTAGCTAGACTCAAATTTTATCTCTTCGCGTATTTTTTTGTAAATTTACGTTTAGTCAGTGAGAATTCTCCAAGTGAATTGTGCTTTTATTTAAGACTAGCAGACCCGGCAGACGTTGTTCTGCCTGACCAGTGACTTCCCTAGAAATACATTTTCAAATATTTTTCTTTAACTTTTAACATTCCATTTATTGCAGAGTTTTATGCCCATATGACACTACGTATTTTCCTTGTATTTTTCGGGTATTTAATGCTTGAAATACTGACGAAACCTTATCGAAAATCAGATCACAAAAACAATTTCGCATTTGTTGAAGAGGGACAAACAGTGCCTGTAATTTCAATTGGGTTGACGTTTAGTTGAAACCTGAACAAAAATCAAATTCAAAAATAAACAAACAAAATATTAATTTGAAAATTTGATTTTGATATTTTTCCTGTTAAAATCTAAAAAAACTAAAGGAGCTTCAATGGCAAGATGCATATGTTTATCACCTTATAAATAGAGTTCATAGTTTGTGAAACAGAAGCATTTAGCAAGCAATTGGTTGCAATATTTAAAATTTCCAAATACATTTCTTTTTGTAAACAAACATATATGTATGTACATATGTATATTATTTTCAAAACAAAAATATTTGTCAGAAAAACTACCCAATAAACAAGGAAGTAAGCTAATTTATAAAACAATATTCTCCAAACTTTAAAGTCAATGTTTTACACACGAGTTTGTGTCTTAAAAATTTCACAACCGTTTGGATATGTTTTTCCTTGGAGAAGTAACTTGAGGTGAACTCTCAGCGAGGGAAAAATTTGTCAGTTTTCAAAAATAATGTTTTAAAATTTACATGATTCATTTACATATGTATGTATGTATATGGATTTTGTTATATGGTGTGACGGTAGTGCAGCTGGCCTACCACACAGAAGGACCTAGGTTCGAACCCCGCTGCAGGCAACATGAAATGTGATTTTAAAAGGTTTTTCAAACCGGGTGCCATGCAAGGTTTCTCAGAAAAAATGCGCAGGATTTGCTTTGCAGATGCAGATTGTATAAAAAATTGCAAGCACCACACCACAAATTAGTTCTTTATCTCCTCTCGCACCAAATGAAAATTTATCATAAAAGATAATTTTAAAATAATTATAATAGTTCATTTAAAAAAAGCTGAGGAAATTGTCGGGACTCGAACCAGAACCTTCGGAGCAAAATCCCACAACATATTCGTTAGGCCATTGGCCCGTTTCTATCAATCAGTTTACAACAAACCCTTACTGTACGTTGAATATAACGTTTATTAAAAATTTTTTTCCAAGACTCAATTCCAATTATTTAAAAATTGATCACTTTCATTGAGTCGACAATGTTTTCCAAACGTGTTACAATGAATATAATAAACCTTTCCCAAACGAAAAGCTTGCTAAAGAAAGTTTATTTTGCTTATTGGGTAACAAAAAACATCTAACTGTCAAAAAAAGCTATCGAAATACAAAATTTTTCTTTTGTTTTTAACAGCCTAGATTGTATTTTGGTTGTATTTCGTTAGTTTTTTTTAACATAGCTCACCAGTTTTCACTAATATTAAAATTGTATAAGGCCGTTTCTTTCGCACAAAATACAGAAAAAATACAGGAAAAATACAAGAAAAATACGTAGTGTCATACGGGCATTAGGATATACAATGTGTCTGGTTTTAAAGTCTTTGGTATAAACAAATAAATTTTTTAGATGTCCAACTCAAAAAGCGGATCTTTTGAACTCAATGGGTATGACAAAAACCATTATGCGCTGCTGAGCAGATGTATAGTTAGTACTTATTTAATTATATCCTATATCTACCTATAATACTCTGGATATGTATGAACGGCAATAACAAACAAAAAAAATTAAGTGCTTTGATTAAGATTTAAGAACGTTGAAATGTCACTAAAGCAAATACATTCAGGGATAGGTTAGGTTAGGTTAATGTGGCCGCCTCTCAGCGGTGCCGAGAGGCGCACTTAGGCCGACTGGCCCATTGTGATACCACTGAGCGGGTTTAAGTCCCTTTTACCTTTAAGAGAACTGTTCATTGAAAGAACCACCCTGTACGCTTAATAAAGCGCAGAATGTCTCCAATTTCGGCAGAGCCTAACTCCGCTAGGCCGAGGAGTAGGCACCTGCTTAGGCACTCCAGCCGGGTTCTGGCTAGTGCGGGGAAGCTGCAGAGGAAGTGCTCTACACTCTCGATTTCCTCCTCGTCCCTGCAGCTGCGACAGAAATCATTTGAAGCAACCCCCATGCGCTTGGCATGTACGCCCATGAGACAGTGTCCCGTGAGCACCCCGATCAACAGACCAAGGGAGGGTCGGTCAAGTTTGAGTATGGACTCGGATCGTTTGTGGCAGATGCGGGGCCAAGTTTGCCTGGACACCTCGCATGTCGTTTCCGTAGCCCACCTAGAGTTTGCCTTTTTCTCGAATTCACGTAGTAGCCAGAGCTTAGTCGTGGCAAGAGGCGGGGAGATGCTTCTAATGTGGTTCTCCTCTGTATGCTCCGTGGCCTTCCTTGCCAGCTCGTCAGCAGCACAGTTTCCAGGAATATCGCTATGGCCTGGAACCCATACTACCGCTGTGGAGCATTTCGAAGACAATTCATTGAGCAATTGCCTACAGTCTTGAGCTACTTTCGAGGTAGGGTTACTACTCTGAAGAGCTTTTATCGCTGCCTGGCTATCGCTGTATATGGACACAGATGTGCGGTTTTCAGATAGAACCCAGCGAGCAGCCTCCTCTATGGCCGTAAGTTCAGCCTGGAATACGCTGCAGTGGCTGGGTAGTCTAATGCTTAAGCATAGCGAAAGATCCTCCGAATAGACGCCGCTGCCCACGTTGCCGTTGAGCTTCGAGCCGTCTGTAAATATGGAGTCTGAATCCGGGTTTAGAAAGTGCCTGTCCTTCCATTCCTCCCTCTTAGGGATTGTGGTGGAGAACTTGGTATTTGGGCCGTGGCCTATAGGTAGGGTGTAGTCCACGGTTTTCAGATTTTGGGGTATGGTCTCCAAGATTCTCGCGTGCCCAAATCTGGTGTCGTTCCATCGTTGAACAGCGCTCAGTCTTACTGCGCTGCAGCTTGCTTGGAGTTTACCGTACAAGTCAACCGGGAGTAGGTCGAGCATGACCTCCAAAGCTTTGTTAGGCGTGGAGGGGAGTGACCCCGTGATGAGCACCGCCGCAGACCGCTGTACCCTGCCCATCCTTCCTATGGTGCTGTTACGTTCTAGTGCAGGCCACCATACAACAACACCATAGAAGAGGATGGGTCTTACCACAGCGGTGTACAGCCAATGCATCACCCGGGGGTTCAGGCCCCATTTCTTCCCTACGGCTGCTTTGGATGCGTATAGGGCAGTGATAGCTTTCCGGGATCTGTCCTCAACATGCTTGTTCCAGTTGAGTTTGCTATCTAAGATAACGCCGAGGTACCTGACCTCTTGGGAGAGGTTGAGCCTTACCCCGTTCAGACGGGGTGGTGTAAAAGCTGGTACTTTGTATTTTCTTGTGAAAAGGACCATTTCCGTTTTAGAAGGATTTACGCTAAGGCCGCTTGCCATTGCCCAGTCCTCCACGAGGTTCAGGGCCGATTGGAGCAGTTCACTTAGGGTCTGAAGATGCCTGCCAGTGGCCGTAAGAGCGATGTCGTCGGCGTAGGCAATGATTTGGCAACCGGTGTTTTCCAGTTCCAGAAGCAGGGTGTTAACGGTTAGGTTCCACAGTAGAGGAGATAGAACTCCCCCTTGAGGGGTGCCTCGAGATGCGTATCGCACTATTGAGGCCTCACCTAGATCAGCCTGGATGGTTCTCTTTGCCAGGAGCTGACTAACGAATCCCACAAGCGGGGGTTCCAGGCCCGTTCCCCGAAGGGATTGGATGACGGCCTGTGGGAGTACGTTATTGAAGGCTCCTTCAATGTCGAGAAAGATACCCAGCGTGTACTCCTTGAAGGCAATCCCTTTTTCTATCTTTGAGGTGATAGCATGGAGTGCTGTTTCCACGGACTTGCCCTTAGAGTATGCGTGTTGAGCCTTCGAGAGGTCAAGAGGGCGCAGATTATCTCTAATGTGCGCATCTAGTATTCTTTCCAATACTTTAAGAAGAAAGGATGTAAGGTTTATAGGCCGAAAGTCCTTAGGTTTTGAGTGCGAGACTCGTCCTCCTTTCGGTATGAAGACTATCTTCGCCTCGGTCCATTTGTGCGGAACGTGGCATAGCCTAAGACATGATGTGTAGATTTCAGACAGAATGGGACAGAGAATGCCTCTGGCCATTTGAAGTTCGGCGGGAAATATGTTATCGGGTCCCGGAGATTTAAAAGGGTCGAAGGTTCCGATTGCCCATTCGACTTTTTGGGGGGTGATTATCCCCTCTATAGAGTGGTAAATTGTCCCGCTGTTGGTGGCTGTTGGTGGCTCCGTGGAACAGCCTGGGAAGTGCGTTTCCATTAGGAGGTCGACCATTTCGCCGCTGGACGATGTCCAGTCTCCATCGGGTTTCTGGATGAAGGTCGGAACAGTGGGACTTTTAGATAGAACTTTACGCAGTCTATTTGCCTCTGAGTTGGTTTCAATGTTGGTACAAAAGTCCCTCCATGAATTCTTCTGGGCTTTGCTGACTGCTTTTTTGAAAGTTTTTAAGGCCGCTTAGCTTCATTAAACATTCTCCTGCTATTTTTCCTGAGTCGAGAAATTTCGGAGCTCCACCAAGGTGGTCTCGTCTTGTTCCTCGGTCTGGTAACCGGACAGGAGACATTAAAGGCAGCGTTACAGGACTCTGTGATCAGGTCTACAGCTTCGTCAATTTTAGACGATGAGTCGAGCTCACCGATCGAAGCCGACCCGCTTTCCAGATGGATGTGCGCTTCATCAGATCTTTGCGGTAGACCGAGTCTACCGTGAGAAGCGTGTTTACAAAGCGAATTTGATAGAATGCTCCTGAAAACATTCCAATCCGTTCTCTTCCTATTTCTGTAAGCTGCAAGAGTGGGTGGTCTCACAAGGAGACAGAAACAAATGTATTTATGATCAGAGAAGGAGTTGTCCTTTGAGACGTGCCAGTTCTCAATTTGACCCAGTGCCGGGTCAGAGATTAGCGTAATGTCAAGGACTTCCTTTCTATTTGCGGTTACGAACGTAGGTTCGCTTCCAGAATTGCTTATATACAGGTTATGTAATAAAATAAAATCAAGAAGGCACTCACCTCTGGGGTTGGTATCCGTAGAACCCCACACTGTATTGTGCGCATTGGCGTCAGCTCCTATTAATATCGGCAGCTTCCGTCGGTTTGCCTCCTTTACTGCGTTTACCAGGCAGCTGGAAGGTAATTGGGGGGCATCGTGCGCCATATAGGCCGCAGTTAGCCAGATTTGCCTGCCTTCTACTTCAAGGCTGATGCTCACTGTGTCTGCGTCGCTGAAATTGGATAACAGAAAGTAAGAGAGGGTCTTTTTAACAAGGATGCAAGCTCTGGTCCTACCTATAGTTGGGGTCTTAACCACCTGGTAGACATCAGAAGTTAGTCCGCACACCTTGTTGCCGACGATCCAAGGTTCTTGGATTAATACGAGCTCCTCTGCTGTTTCGCCGAGGCGCAAGAGGAGGGCAGCCGAAGCTGCCCTAGAGTGATGCAGGTTGATTTGTAGAACCCGCATCATCAAAAATTTACAGGTCAGTGTCAGAGCCCTCGTCCATCGCCACCGTCTCTACGCGTTCGGGAGCGGCGATGACTGTAATGTCAAGTGCCGCATCCTCCGCATCAGAGTCCAGTAGCTGGCTCTCGGACTGGTGCACCCACCGGCCGAAGGTAGACCCGACGAAGCCCGACACCGAAGCCGTGTCGCTCTCGGAGTCTTCGTTCGCGGTATCATACCCGACCAATGAGTGCGCCTTCCCAGCAGGTTCACTCAAGGTGCTTCCCGTGGGACCTTCACCGCCTGAGACGGTCTCAGAGGCGATGGAGGCATCAACCGCTCCGCTCAGGGCGTTAACGTCTGAAATACCCCCATCGCTGGCTATAGTGGAGGGACCAGGTCCACTCGCGGTGTTCCCTGGTTGCTCTTCCACTCCAAGTTCATCCGTTGCGGGTTCACCCTTCTTTTGGATGCGCAGGGTGATGGAGTAAAAGCAGTAGCTTATGACTCCACCACAGGCTTCCAGAGCAGGGAGAGAGTCTTCGCTAATGACTAGAGTCACATAGCGTTGCTTCTCCCTGACCTCACTAACCCTAACTACCCTCCATTCACTGGTGGGTAGTCCTACGTTACCATCCCGGATGATCTTCAAGATGGCCTCTGGCGTCGACGGCTCGGCTGCTGGAATCCAGGCCCAGGCCCGTAGCCTGCAAGGAATCTCGTTCCTTTGCACGGCTACCAGGTCTGCCCCGGACCACAGCTCGCCTAACGCGGAGATTGCCTCCTTGTAAAGCAATACCGAGTGCTCATCGGCGCAAGAGACCAACTTGATCCTCCGCTGATGCCAACCCGCATCACGGATGCTAGGTGCAGGGCCCGGAAACTTCTCGAGGACTTTTCCGTAGACCCCGCACAAACCAATTAACACCGACTTCCAATTGTCTGGTGTAATGTTCCCATCTGGGTGCCCCTTGTCCAGTACCGCGAGGGTGAGGTGCTCTTTGGCCACCTCACTGAACGGTCTGGGTGGGTTCACCGCAGCGGTTCTCGGGGAGGTCGCCGAGGGTCTGTGCCTCTTGGAGTCACTCGCGGTGCTTTCCTGAGAACGCTGTCTCTTAGAGGCTGGTGCCCTCGGCGGCCTTCCGGCTTCACGCTCCTGCCTAGCGGCGAGGAGGTTGGTTGCCCAAGTTAGGGAGGCCTTCTGGTCCTCCGTTAGTACGCTGGGAGGCAGGTTACCCAGTCGCGAGACTATCTTGGCCGCAGATCTGCGGTCTCGTTGCGCCCTAACGGAGGGGGAGATCTTGCGCCCGTTCTTCGGTGCTGACCGAGCAGCACTGCTGGCTGCCATCGGGGCTGTGCGCCCTCCCGTGGAGGGATTGGGGCCAGCACTTTTGGGCTGAGGATGGGAGGGTCCCCGAATGGGCCTGGGGAGATTGGCCGTCTGCCCACTGCTCCCCGCGCTAGCCGTACCCTCAAGGGGTTTGGCTGGTGCGGTTACGCGTGGTAACGGCTTTCCCTCATGGGGTTTAGCCGCACCACTCCGCGCAAACGACCGAAAGGGGGTGACTGCTGGCCGTGGAGGCCTGCCCGAACCCGTCGATGCGGTACTCGGGCGCGTAGCCCTAGCTGGGCTAGCTCTGTTTTGACCTTGTTTAACGCCTTGTCCAGTGGCGGAATTTTTTCCCGTGCAGGGATCCGAGGCGGAGTTAAGTTTTTCCATCTTGTTCGTTGGTCACCTACTTAGACGAGGCCTTTCGGTGACCATAAAAAATATAAAGGGGAAGGGAACGGTCGACTGCGGCAGCGCCCCATACCGCAGCAAGTCCGATTACTCCCGGAGGTGGACCGGTATTCAGGGATATAACGAATTGAAATATTACTTAGCTTGTGGTCTTGGAACTGCCCACTTTTCCAGAGAATTTACAAATGTAGCCTATGTATGTCGTACCCAACGAAGATTTTAATGTATTGGAAAAGTTTAAAACAGATCAACCATAAACTTTGGACATTATTGAAGTACAAACAAAGCATTTTATATAGCCTGGGGGAGTGGCACAACAATCTTCTGAACCAATCTGGAAGTTTAGAAAAAATCAACCATAAACTTTGAACTTATTGAAGTACAAACAAAACACAAAAAATGTGGACCGCCCACTTTTCCCAAATTATATCCATCTTGACTAAAGGACACTATATCCAAAAATCTTTAATTCACACCTAATATGTTCAGAGTTATGAAGAATTTAAATTTTATTTAGCCTGGGGGCGTGGCACTGGCTACTTTTCCAAAAATTGATATAGCCTGAATCGTACACAACAATTTTCTTAACCAATCTTGAAAGTTTAAAAGAGATCGACCATAAACTTTGGACATTATTGAAGTACAAACAAAACACAAAAAATGTGGGCGTGGGACCGCCCACTTTTCCCAAATTATATACATCTTGACTAAAGGACACACATATCCAAAAATCTTTAATTTAGACCCAATATGTTCAGAGTTATGAAGAATTTAAATTTTATATAGCCTGGGGGCGTGGCACCGCCTACTTTTCCAAAAATTGATATAGCCTAAATCGTACACAACAATTTTCTTAACCAATCTTGAAAGTTTAAAAGAGATCGACCATAAACTTTGGACATTATTGAAGTACACACAAAACACAAAAAATGGGGGCGTGGCACCGCCCACTTTTCGAAAAATGTATAAATCTTGACCAAAGTACACACATATCTAAAAATCATTAATTTAGACCAAATATGTTCATAGTTAGGACGATTTGAAATTTTATATAGCCTGTGGGCGTGGCACCGCCCACTTTTCCAAAAATGTATACAACCTAAATCCTACACAATAATCTGCTAAATCAAAGTGGAGAGTTTAAAAAAAACGACTATAAACTTTGGATATTATTGAATTACAAACAAAACACAAAAAATGGGGGCGTGGCACCGCCCACTTTTCAAAAATTGTATAAATCTTGACCAAATGACACACATATTCAAAAATCATTAATTAGGACCAAATATGTTCATAGTTATGACGATTTGAAATGCATAGCTATGACAATTTGAATTTTTATATAGCCTGAGGGCGTGGCACCGCCCACTTTCCCAAAAATATATATAGCCTATGCTTTAACTCGTGATCCCAAGAATATACTCTGAAAATTTCATAAAAATCGGTTGAGTACTTTGGACGCCTATAAAGGACACACAGACACACATTCATTTTTATTTATAAGATGGCTGTCTTGAGAGACCTCGCTATTTATAGGTAAGTTTTATTCTTTTACATAACGAATTGTAGATGTCAGGCTATTATTTTACTACAAAAAATTATTCAATTTAATTATTTGCTTGTTTTGTAGACGTTTTTTGTGAAAAATTTGCCTGTACTGGCGTGGGAAACACGCACATCCTCCCAGAAGGATTATGGGCTAATACAACTAATTTTATTAAAATTTGTTGTAGAAGGAAGATTACCCTAAATTAGTTGTTAGACATCATCGAAACTGCCGATGACGACGATATTCCTGTAACCCCTGCGGGTTAGGGGTTTAGAATATGCCCGCGGTAGGCATACCGGTCGTAAGAGGCGACTAATATGCACAAAGGTAATGATGTGCAACTCGATGGTTGATCCACGGATGTGATGCCTCTCACGTCTCATTACCCATCTTCTCTTTCCTTTTGGAAGGAGGGATGACATGACCTAGAAGGTTACACTGGTCATACCAAGTCGCTACCCGACAGTCGGGCAGTACCGCAAGGGAGTACCGGAGCGTGCCGGACTGGCATTTCGACAACACTCCCCAAAACCACCGTGCAGTGATTTTGGTGCTAAAACAACAACAACAACAACAGCGATATTCCTGATAATGGATTTGATGTGGTAGTTTTACCCCCAATCAATTTTAATGATGATGTCACTGATGAGGATTCTGGGGAGGAAGACAATCCTACCATCAACAATTTACATGGCATTCAACTCTATACAACCGTCCTGAGGATAATGTGGACCATTTAAATTTTCGGCGAAGATTAGGCTGCTCTATTTTGGAGTCCAACAAAAGAATAGTTACACAGAGAGGACGTGCTAGAAAGTCAGCTTTGATTGATAGCCGGTATGATGGCAAAGATCACTATGTAAGCAACTTACCATTGCTGCCAACAGGTAAAAAGCAATAATTGGTTTGTAGTAAGTGCCCCAAAAAAAGCAACGACGAAATGCATAAAATACAATGTGACATTACATGTTGATTGCTTTATAAATTATGAAAGGAAATAAAACTTTTAAGCATTTTTATGATAATAAGTCTATGTACTTCCTTACTTTTTCCATAAAGTCATGGATAAAGCAACAAATAACTTTATATTATACATACATATGTATGTATGCAAACTACCAATATAAACATGAAATTGTAATACCAATTTAGCTATTGAATTAATTTATATTTTTCTTTGAATCTATAAATAAGGCAAAAAAAATGTTGAATTTATTTCTATTGCTTTGGAAAAATTTGTTAACACAACTATTGTGGTATTCTCCCAAAGGCCTTCCAGAGGGATGGGGTGCTGTGACCAGGGGGAGGGGGTGAAACCTTAGCAATTATAATTTACAGGTTATTTGAAGGCCTCTTAAGCAATAACACACAATACATTCAAAAAAATCGACAAAAAGTAATTCGGGTTTATCTGGGTTAGCAACGGTTTAAAAAAAAAGTCGCATACTAAGCAATTGATTTTGTGGATTCATAAAAGTTACACCACGGAATCAAATAAATTAGCTTGTTATAATTTGCAGTGCAAATACGAAAATTAATATAAATGCCTTCTAAGTTTAAGTTGAATTGGCTAGTGAAAAACAGTTTCCCGAGGATACCAAATACATATAGAGGTGAGTTTAAATCACAAACAATTTTAAGGTATCATATGTTATGTTTATATGAACCTGGAACCGAAATATTTCAAAACGCATCTCTTACTTTGTAGTAAAACGCAACAAATTTTAGAGTCCGTTTGGAAATTGCATATAAAAATGGCAATAGATCCCGGGTACTAATAAATTAAAGTTATAAAGTAAGAATGTACTTTAGTATATCCTACCGAAATCTATGAATTTAGTTTTATCGGATTTGGAGGAGGTTCCACGGGTGTCGAAAGATTTATCACGACCAATAAAGGAGAAGAGAGGCCGTCAAAAAGTATTGACTCCTAAACTTGCCGCTTCTTTAGATAAATGCAAAATAAGTAATAGGAATTCACCAGATTTCACAGCCAATATTAATTCTATTCATGCACACTAAAGAAAATTGATACAGACTTCGAACAGCAAATCAAGTATGCACACTCCGAGAAATTGCATTCAAACAACTTAACATACATATATGTATTTACAGCAGAACGGCATACAAATTCAAAGAAGTGCACCAAACAGCCCACAACAGAATGGTGTGACCAAACGAAAAAACAGGACACTCGTGAAGATGTCACGTTGCATGCTTTTTGACGCAAACTGGAGAATAAGTTTTGGGCAGAAGCAGTCACAATGGCAAATTATCGGCAAAATCGTTTACCGGCAAAAGGAATTAAAAGATGCTACATAAATCAAAGTTGGTATGGCACCAAACCAAGCATTGAATATTTTAAACGTTTTGGATACAAATGTTCCCCGTTCATACCGGATGAAAATAGAAGAAAGCTAGACGAGACATACTGTCACTTTGTATGTCTCAATAACGTAAGACGTCTTCTGTTCAATGGATATATTAGAACTGGTTTATTGAATATATTTTGTAAGGTATGTTGGTTGGCAAAGTGTAGTGGCGCACAGTGCCGCGAAGGTGGACAAAAATACAAAAATCGACTGTCTTGAAACTTAGATGTTTTGATGTCATGTTACAGCTAAAACTCCAATTAAGAGAAGCTCATAAGTTATTTTGTGATAAAAACAACTTTCAGCCTCACACACCCTCTCAAAGTACACCTATTTTCTACTATATGTCTGGTATAACGAAGGTGGTCAGTGAGAGGTTGAATAGAGCCGCCAAGTACTTGTGCCCCTCGTGGCCGAGGTGTTTCAGCATCTTCATGGCAATTCCGTCGGGTCCGAGTGATCTTGAAGGTTTAGCCTTCCTTATAGCTTCCTTCACCTCTGCAGCGGAGACGACAATAGGCGCGGCTTTGTGTTTGTGCGCTCGTCGGATGTCTTTTCCCTTAGCCCTATCCGCAGGAGAATGCAGTATAAATTGCCGGCAGAATGCGCTCGCGCACTTCCTGGGGCCGACTTGACGTTATCGCCGAAAGCAATGGCGACCTTGTCATTTTATTTGGTCGGGTTGGATAGCCTTGACTGTCGACCATAATTTGCCGATACCGCCGGAGAGGTTGCATGACTCTAGGTGTTCTTTCCACTTTTTCAATTTATGATCATTGACAGTCCGACGGATTTCTGCGTTGAGATCCTTTATTCTTGGATCTGCGGGGTTCAAGAGTCTCACTTGGTCACGTTCTCTTGCCATTGCCGCTGCTTCGGCAGGGGAATTCGGTCGAATTTTCGGGATTCTGCCAGCAGGAGTGAAGCGGCCGGAGGCTGAATCGATGACTTTGCGAAACTCTTTCTCACCTTTGCATACGTCCGTCGGTGTGGGTAGGTCAGCGAAGGAGTGCTCTGTAAAGTCCGTGAAGCGGTACCAGTCCGCTTTACTGAAATTGATGTACGTTTGTTTTTCTGTCGTTATGAAGTCGGACGGTCGTTCGATGTCTAGTAGGATGGGTAGGTGGTCTGATGCCAGTGTAAGCATAGGTTGCCAGTTAACGTGGTTGATAAGGCCCACACTTGAAATGGAGATGTCTGGCGAACTGTGGCAGTTACCTGCCACCCTAGTGGGGGCATCTCCATTCAATGTAGAGAATGCCGAATTATCTATTTGCTCAGCGAGTGCGTGCCCTCTGCTATCTGCTGGCAAGTTGGAGTGCCAGAGATCGTGATGTGCGGTGAAATCACCTAGGATGAGGCAGTTATCGCCCCTTAGCAACGCACTAATATCAGGGCGATAATCACGGGGACAGCACATAACAGGGGGAATGTATATATTTAACACTCGCAGGTCGACGTCGCCTGTCCGGACTGCTATGCCCTGGCCTTCAAGGGTAGAGTCCCTGGGGTCAACGTCAGGGGCAAATAGGTTATACTGTACAGTATGGTGTGTAATGATTGCGAGGCCGCCCCCATGACCGCTGGGACGGTCTTTCCTATGTACATTGTACCCATCTCGAGTACGTAAGTCCGAGTTAACATTCAGTTTGGTCTCCTGAATGGCGGCCAGTTTAATGTTGTTCGACTTCATAAAGTCTGTTATCTCCGCGATCTTTCCAGCTAACCCGTTGCAGTTCAGCTGTAGGATTTTGAAGTGTGTCGGGAGGGAGGGTAGAGGCATGCTGGGGGTAAGGGATGGATGCGGTTGCCTAGATGGAGGTGGTCAAAGTCCCAAGCTGTGACGCAGTCTAGGGTTCAGCGCGCCTTGGCCGATGTTGTGTGGCGTGGAGGGCGGCTGAGTACTGCAGCAAGGGGCAATGAATGCATCCGTCCAAAGGTTCCTGTTTGCGAGCCCAGAGCACATATGGATGTGGCACAGGCCAAGGCAGTTATTGCACTTAACCGATGCCGCAGGCGTATATAATCTTTGCCGACAAACAGTGCACGTCTTGAAAGGTAAGAGGAGGTTATGTTCCTGACCCACGTGCATGCTGGAAGTAGGGGGGACGAGAGTGGGGACTGAGGTGAGGCTGGAGCAGCAAGGCTGCAGGTCGTGGAGACCGGGCCACTGTTGTGGCCATTTGATGATGGTAGGTGCGGTGTGTGTGCGCCGGAGCGACGAGAACTGCGGGACGCGCTAGCTCGCGAACAACATGGTGCCTCAAAAGTACTAAAAAAAGTACGGGTTCTGGGGATGGCAGGGTTAAGCCCTGAGCATCCATATCTATGCAACCATCTCTTGCATTTACTGCATTGAACGGAATGTGAACGTTTTACATATATTTTCTTCCAGCAGACGCAGCAGATCCAGTCTCTTGGTCCGGGGTTGGATTCGATACCAGCCCGTAGCAAGAGATATAGGAGCAACCATGCTGCCAGGGATTTCTCCGAGGATGACAATTTAGGAGTGGGTTAAACTGAAATAACAGCCCTTGGCCGGGTAAAACCCGGGTCATTCCGGTACGTAGAACCGGCTGTTGTGGGAATGTGGAATTAGACGTCTACGTGGATAGTGTCAAGCTACCAACTGTCTCACACCCCAAAATTAAAGAGCATAGCGAGATGTTGACCAGGCAATTCCTGTTCAACTGTTGCAAACCGCAGCATCCGAACGGACGCCTGGTCAACGATAATCCGCCCCCCAGGAGCATAAGGAGCCATCTACGCAAATACTAGGATGAGATCCGGCACCTGATTTCCACGCCGTTTGATCCTAAGGTGCACCGGCAGGCCCTCACCCTCATCCACACGAATTCGGTAAATTCCTTTGTTGGCTCTCTCCCGGTGAACGCCGTTCCTCAGGCAACAACACCACTCGTTGCCGAAGAGGAGCGCGAGCTGCCTAGGGAGGCTAGGGTGATGCTGGCTCAACTCCGGTCTGGATATTGTAATAGGCTAAACTCGTACCTATCCAGACTGAACCCCGACTTGCCTAATGTTTGTCCGGCATGCGGCTTGTCCCCCCATAATACAAACCATCTTTTTGTCTGCTCAACCGAGCCTACTCTTCTAACACCCATATCCCTCTGGTCCTCCCCTGTTGAAGCCGCTAGGTTTCTAGGACTTCCGTTAGAAGAGTTTGATGACAATATTGGGTAAGGTAGATACTGACTACCTAGGCAGGGCAACGTAGTGCTACAACAACAACAACAATGGATTACCCATTGGCATCCCATAAATTTGCTGATAGTATTTGTTGTCGTATACATAATAATTTTTTTTTTTGAGGCAGAATTCACGAATATTGAGTTTTAGTGATGTTGGTGTCGTCTTTGAGGACGGACCATTGTTTGAATATTGTGTTGATCGCCAGATGGATAGGTATATTCGTGAACAGGGATACCACGTTTAACGAAGGATAATTTCGAACAGGGAACATTCATTGAGGATGATATTGGGCGAAGTGGTGTGTGTTCCTTATGAACTTTCGGAAGGCCATAAAGTCGCTGGGCTGTGGCTGCTGTTCATATTAAATGTCTTTTTTGTTTTTCGTCAATGTTTTGGGTTTTGTAGATTTCGTTGACCATTTTGTTATTTTTCCTCAGTAGGAACTGGGTTGGATAATTTTTTATAGTTCTGTATGTAGCTTTATCTTTTAGAAGATCCTCCATTTTCTTTTTGCAATCTTTTTTGTACATCATAACCGTTCTATTCCCTTTATCTGCATTAGTGATCATAATGGTATTTCTATGTTGATACAAAAATCGCTTCGTTTCTTTTTCGTTATTTCTTGATTTATATTTTAATGTATTAACCCTTGTTGCAAATTTACATCTAACAATATATTTTTCTCTATCATCTGTTATGGTGCGAATGCTCTAATATGTAGTGATGAAAAAGTCTTTCTGGTTATTGGAAGGGCGTTATTGATGCGCATGTTTTTACATATTTTCAAATGTTATTTAATAAATTGTTATTGTACAAAATAATTCTAAGTTAAATTTGTTATGCAATGTCCAAACTAGCAATTATTAATGTTCTTGTTTTTTGTTTCTTGTTTTTCGATTTTATAATTACCAGTTTAAATAAAAAAAATCCCTGATAAAGACTCAAAATTGCGTCGAAACGCGTAGGATGGCAACATAAAACGTTGTTTTAATTGAAAAAAAAAAAACCGTCCGAAAAGCTCCATTAAAAATATATTAAATAAATATTATCACATTTCATCTTATACTTCGGTGTATTTTACTGCCTAAAGTCCACACGGTGAAGCCGGGCCTAAATCTCTAACCTTAAAATTCTGACAGACTATAAATAAAGGCTACGGAATTGCCTTGAAAAGCTGCGTTTTTCTTAATTTAGGCTATGGTAATTTAAAGAACATAACCGAGCAGATTAATAAAGATCAATCGGCAAACGACAGCAATCTGTACCTCTTTTACAATATAAATTATATCGGCAAACATTCCGAGTGTTGAGTCGTGAATGACTAGTGGCTGTCTAATGGAATTCCCGACCATGATATGATATCTTCTCGGTACTTTGTTTATCCAATTTTAGGAGTTAAATGGCTGGCAGAAGCTTGTGAAGAAGTTTAAAAAACAACCCGTTGCAAAATAAAATTGTACCGTGATTGCAGTAAACAGCCAACATTTTCAATGTAAAAAATTTATATTTTGTGTGTGTTGCTGTCCTAGGAAATAGCAATTATCAGCCCTGCATCAGATAATATCAGTTTTATAGGTGATTTCACTTAAGTTGTTTAGTATTATACTAAAAGTCGATAAAATAAAATAGCATGGCGTTGCCATTTGGATAGCAGTTCTTAACTAGATTAATGGCATACAGGCTCACTCACGTGCACTTGAACTCTGAAAATGATTAAGTTATTTTATTATTGAAGAACCTGCTTTGACGTAAGTCACTACGATCACCAGATATAAAAAAAATGTGTTGTTATAAAACCAAGTTTCAGAGATAGTCATAAAATTTGCGAAGTGATGGCCAGCCATAAAACTGACTATTTAGGACTTACTTTTGTTTTATTTATTTTATTTTGTTTATTTCCCTAAATTGTAAGATATGTTTTTATTTTGATTCATTTTTCCATATTAGATTCAACCTCGAGTGAACATATTTTTTTCGCTAATACACCACCAATACTCTACGTGCCAGACCGGAACTGGAGAATATCGGAAACTGAGGACGTAGGGCAAATAATTACTAGAATACATGCAGAAGACCCAGAAAATGATAATCTGTTGTTTGGCCTTGAGCCCCGCTTTTTATCGAATGTTAACAAAAATAAACAGAACATACCGTTTCGCATTGATCAGTCCACAGGAATTGTTTATCTCACGGAAAGTCTTCTTGGGAGGGTAAGTAGTCATTGTTCGAAAATAAAAAATATGCTTATATAAATATTTCTCTATTTATTATATGTAGTCAAATTAATTGAGAAAGTCATTGAGAAAAATATATAATAGTCAAAGTCTTAAGAGACTTTGCACATTACCGATCGAACTAATTTAGGGTCGTTTTCTCAGTTAACCGCACTTTATTTTACAGGTAGCCGGAAATGGTGAAACTGATTACCTAATTTAGCCAAAAAAAAAAGTTAACGCTAAGAAAAAAACGCAAAGCTCTACTAATGACAGCCATAACTCAAAATTCTCCCGTTTCAACTCACTATCCACAAAACTATTAATGGTGTTAGCACTGAAAGTGAATGCACAATACATAATAATCAAATCGAATACACTCAAAAGCTAATTTCAGAACTACTTCTTTATAAACCACACTTTAAGAACTAGTACCCCCAAACTTTCTCAAACAAATTTACTAAATGTAACACCCAATCAGTCAACTTAGATTTCTGACAATCGACAATAAATGGATATACAGAAACTCTTATAATCGAAATTTTTCAGTTCAAAAGGGTATTTAAGTTCTTCGAAAAAGCCTTATCTTTTTTTTCTTTCTTCTTTAAATGGCCATCTAATCGCCGCAGAGATTTTGACGACCGCCCAACATATCATGTCATTTCTTCGTTGCGCCAACTGGCGCCAATTGCAGGCAGCGCGAGATCGCAGGTCGGTCTCCACTTGGTCCTTCCATCGGAGTGGTGGCCTCCCTCTTCATCTGCTTCCACCGATAAGTAACCTTCTGGGCTGGGGCGCCCGGCACCCGACGCCTAGCCAGCGAAGCCGCTGTGTGTTAGTCCGCGGACTAAGTCGACGTCTGCGTAAAGCTCATACAACTCGTCATTAATTCTTCTTCGTACTCGCCGTCGCCAACGCGAAGAGGCCCACAAATATTTCACAGAACTCTTCTCCCGAATACTCACAATGCCGCCTCGTCAGATGTGGTTAGTGTCCACTCTTCTGGGCCATATAGCAAGACGGGCTGAGATTATTGTTGAAGTTAATGCTGGATCCAAGGTAAACGAAGTCCTTCACTATTTCGAACTTATTGCTGCCATCAGTGGAGTGAATGCGCTGACTCTTTGCTCGATGACAGCATGTGCTTCGTTTTGGTTTCGTTCACCACCAAACCCATTACTATTCTAGTTTGGAATAGGCAGATGTTACGGCGCGGTTGTTAAGGCCGATAATGTCAATGTCGTCAGCATATGCTGACAGTTGCAAGCGTTAATAGAATATTGCCACGTCGCGGTTAAGTTCTGTAGATTGTATTATTTTCTCCAACATCAAATTTAAAAAATCGCAGCATAGAAGGTCACCTTTCTGAAACCTCAGTTAGTTTCAAACGGATCGGAGAGGTCCTTCTCATAGCCGTATAAGTTTTGTGGGGAAACCAAATTCAGACATAGCGGCTTATAGGCAGCTCCGTTTCGTGCTATCGAAAGCGGCTTTAAAATGAACAAAGACGGATGAGTGTCCATGCTTTTCTCATGTTTTCCATGTTTTTTTTCAAGATTTGGCGTATTGTAAAAATCTGGTCAAAGGTAGATTTTCCAGGTCTGAAGCCACACTGATAAGGTCTTTTCACGTCTGGGTTCAATCTTTCGCACAATACGCTTGACAAGACCTGATAATTCAAAACGCTGATTCCGCGATAGTTGGTGCAATTTGCAGGATCACCTTTCTTGTGGGCAGAGAACATTTACATTCCAATCTTCGGGCATGCATTCATCCGACCATATTTTGCACAGAAGCTGGTGCATGCTCCCTACCAGCTCCTTGCCACCATGCTTGAATAGCTCAGCAGGCAAACCATGAGCTCTAGCTGCCTTATTGTTTTTTACCCGGGATATTGCTATTCACACTTCATAATAGTCGGGTTGTGGGACGTCAATTTCGCCATCTTCAATTGTGGGTTCGAGGTCGAGCTCTTCTCTGGTTTCTTGCTCAATTTCTTCATTTAAAAGTGCAGAAAAGTGATCGCTCCATATCCCTAGTATTCTCTGAACATCGGTCACCACGTCGCCCTTCTCGTCTTAACAGGAATTTGCCCCTGATTTGAAAACTTTCGTCATTCGCCAATTTTTTTGGGCATTATTCCCGTTGGCTAGCATCACAAGTTCATTGATTTCACGCCTTAGCGGCTACCAAAATAATTGCAATGAACAACTCGATCTACTAACAGAAAACAATTATAACTCAAGTAGTAGCTTTGATTTTAACTCGTATATTATATATTTTATTATTTGGCTCATTCTTAGACGACCGTCTTGCGCAAAAGTTTATTTCATTTATTTGTTCTTTAGAGGGGTGCGGATCAGCTGTGATACCTTATATGTATTAATTGGGGGTTAGCATCTGTCGTGCTGAGGTATAAGGGCGGTCTTGGCCACTGTGAAAAACCCCCGATTTGAGATAACAAAAATGTATCTTCCGAATATTTCATAAGCTGATTGCGAATTACAATGAAATATTCTGAAGATATAGTCAACTCGCAATCAGCTTATGAAATATTCGGAAGATACAGTTTTGTTATCTCAAACCGGGGGTTTTTCACACTGCCCAAGAAATTCATTCACAGCGAATAGAAGGAGGCCAATACCGCGCTTATACCTCAGCGCCACAGATGGAATGAAATAAACGAAAGGAATAATCATACTTATGTCGATTAAACACTTATTATTAAAGACCAGCCCAAAGTATTGATGCTGGAAACATTAGGTACAGCTTGTTTCTTCATACTTATGTCCAAACTAAACAACAAAATGTTGAGGGGGTAAAATAACCCAAACGGTAATTTCCCAAGTTTGTGTTATTGCTCAACTGTATGTGAAATAACCCAAATTTGTGTTATTGCATTATTTTGAGAAATAAGTCATAATTTTTTTTTCCACATTTGAGCAATAAGCCAAAAAAGTGCACATGCACGCATCACAGGCTTTTTTTGTGTTCGCACCGAACATTTGTCGTATAAATATGTAGAGTTGCGACTCCAGCATAAGTCCAGTAGAGCTGCAAAACTATCAATAGTATCGACATTTTATTTTTTTGATGAAACATCGATTTTTTTTGCTATAGACGATAGTTTTGATAGTGGCAGTGCATTGAAAATTTGTGATCTTTATAATATAAAGTGACGCTGTGATCTGAAGTAAGGTAACTTTTAATATTTAACGCTCAAATTGCAATATTTGCACTTTTTTAACTTCCTTAGGACCATATGTATGTATATTATGTGTCTATATGGATATATGGGTTGAAGTTCCTCTACATTCAAAATACGATAGTATACAATAGTTTCGATCGATAGTCTTTTCGAATTATCGAAAATATCGAATGTTTCGCAGTTCTATAGTTCAGTAATATATATGTAAGTATACAAATTTACGTTAGACAGGGCGATCGCGTACGCCCCGGGCCCCAACGACTTTAGCTGGTTTGATATAAAAGTATTTTTACTGCAATTCTCCAGCATGCAATCAGTTATGCAGAATTCAGCGGAATTATATTCTTTGCGTTATATGCTGCGGACGAGAAAGGCAACATTTTAAAGTTTGCACTCAATGTTTTCAACAAATGAAAAATAATGCAGAGGAAGTCCAGACTGACCCCACCATACCGAACACATGCCCTGCATGCGGTATGGTCCCTCATGACACACAACATCTCTTCTCCTGTTTTCTCTAATCCAACCATGTTGAAACTGCGCGTTTCCCCGGACTCCCGTTAGAAGAGCTTGATGACAATTTAGAGTGAACTGTTTCGGCACGTTCATTGATGCATTAAATAATTGTTCCTTGTCTTTTTTCCCTATGGTACATCTATATATTAAAATTGCTGCAACGCTTCCAGTTTCCGTTGCTCCTAGCGAACGGTCTTTCTCTTCCCTTCGAAGGTTAAAAACTTATCTAAGAAGTACAATGGGGCAGGAGACGCCGGCTCTACTTAACATCCACTCTACTTTTAAATTAACTCCTGAAGAAAGCCTAAACAAAATTTCAAACCAAACAAGAAAAATAAATATTTTTTTGAACACGGCGTAAAGTTTTAGCCTAGATTTAAAACCTTTTGGGGCTACATATACACCTAGACCAGTAAATATGTCTGAGTTCAAAGTGTTGTTTGGAATTTCCAGTAAGATTAACTTGCTTTGACTAATGTCAATATTTTTGGATGAAAGTACGAGTAAAAACACAATAAAAATACTCCATCTCAATGTTAAGAACTTTGTGAAAAATTCATGAAAATTCAAGAAAACTCGAAAAACTGTCATCATTATTTCTAAGTTTTTAGTAAAATTCCAAAAAAGATATAAATCTTAAGCCTCTAGAAGAGTTACCCTATTTTTGGTAATTTTTTTTCTACCCGACCATGTGCATTATCTTCCATACAAATTTATAAGCGTAATATTTTTATATTGAAGAAAATGCTCTTGATGGGCTAGAAAAAAATTTGCCAAAAATCTAGTAGTTCTTCTAGCAGCTTAAGGTTGGTATCTTACAACAATTGAACGAGCTACAAAATTGCATACGCGAAAAAAATCTATAATTTTACTAAAAAGTTAGAAATTTTGATGAAAATTTTTCGAGTTTTCTTGAATTTTCATGAATTTTCCACAAAGTTTTTAACTTTGAGTTGCAGTATTTTTATTGTGTTTTTACACATACTTTCATTCAAAAATAATGAAATTAGTCTGAAGAAGTTAATTTTTCTGGAAATTCCAAAAACACCCTTTGAACGCAGACATACTGGGCTAGGTGTAGGACCAAACCAAATTTGGTTTAGAATTAGATTTACGCCGGTTGTCATAGAAATGCGCATAATAAAAATTATTTAAATTTTAAACCGAAAATGTTAACAATTTTCTATTTTTTTAAAAAATGTTAGGACTCGAATCGACGTGCCCCAAATCAGTGCGCAATGCTCTACCTACTGAGCTACGTCGTACTCATGAATTTTGTGCTAAAACTACACATATTCGCTGCGTATACGAATTTTGTAGTATTTTTGTTTATCCAAGTTAAGTTTTGAATCTAAACCGCAAAAAAATGAGAGTTTGTGTAGGTGATTGAAAGGTTTGGAATGTATTTCACAAAAGGTTTAAAAATTGTGTAAACCAATGAATGGTTTAAAATTTAGGCTCTAATTTTTAGCCGTGTAGAAAGAGAAAAATTTCAAATAAATAAAAGTATAAATATGTAATATGTAAAAATATAAGGATGTGTGTATTTACAGGTAATAATTATTTACTGACGCTTTGGCCAAAACCAAATTGTCGTGTATTTCTTGGTGTCGGAAAACCTTCCACACATCACGTCCCGGTCGCATACCATCGCCACTCAAGCTAGGTCCCAAGAAGATTACCTTACTTGCCATGAATGGGCACTTTGATGGTCGTAAGGTTAGCCCGGCCGTTCGTATCGCGCTCAAAAGTTCGTCTAATACCTCTATGCCTTCATGTTCGGATGCCGTGGCAATAACTACTTCGTCCACGCAGTTAATAATTTTATCTCGATGCTTCAGGTCACGGATCAAGTTGATTACCATCTCTTGGAACACCATGGGTGCATTCACTAACCTAAACGGCATGACTTTGTGCTCGAAGAGACCATCTGGTGTTAAAAAAGCTGTGTATGGTCTACTTCTTTCTTTAAGTGGTATCTGGTAGTAACCAGACGTCATATCCAAAGTTGTAAACCATTTGTTACCTCCTAGTTTCGCTAGTTGTTCCTCGACAATTGGCATGGGGAACTGTTTCTTTACGGTTACTGAGTTTAAAGGCCTAAAGTTGACACAAATTATATTTTCGCCGTTCGCCTTCTTTACCAAAACTACTGGCGCTGCATGCGGCGAGGAACTTGTTTGAATAATGTCGTGGATTATCAATTCCTTAACGTTCGATGACAACACAGGCCTCTGTGCCAACGGAACTTGGTATCTCTTACCCACAATTTGTGCTTCGGTTGTAATTTTGATTTCCATTTGAGTAATTTTGCACCGACCTATACCTTTTAAGTCTTCAGAGAAACAATCGCTATAGTTACGTATTCAAAAACCGCTTCACCCCATCGTGTTCGATTGCCTCGCCCAGAACGTTGATGAACGTTGGCCCTTGACTATCAGATGCTTCTATTTTTAATACACCTGAATCGATCACTTCTTTTGCATCACCCAACACGTCTCGACCTAATAACAATTGGTATGGCATAAAATCATCAGGTGCCACCAACAATGACAACTCTACCGGGCGATCGTCAACCACTGCATTAACCTTTACTTTCCACTAGTGAAAAGTCGCTGCCGGTGTCTACAAATGCTGACACCAACTTTCCCCAAACGTCAACTTCTTTCATAAAAGGGGGTGGTGTTGTACATGGTCCAACTAACCTAGCCACCCTACTCCTACCTCGTGTACATGCTGCGGACTCATGCCCCATTTTATTACATTGCCTAGGCTTGCGTGAAGGTTGAGGGCATTTGGCTGCTATATGGCCAGTATCGTTGCAATTAAAACATCGTATGTCCCTTCGCTTTTGACCTGTATTTGTTTCACTATCTATCGGTTGATGTTGTTGTTGTACGTTAAATGTATGTCTAATCCCGACTGATGTTGCTGATAATCTTTCAATTGCGTTCAATAAATCATTACATGTCTTCAAATTGATAGCTACCAACGTTCGAGACAAATAAGTGTCATTCAACCCCACAACGTTGTACCAATTGATGCTTGATCCATTTTTGCTCTACGACCCATATTAAAGATGACGTAGTAATAGACTTTCATTGACTCACCTTGTTGTATTTGTACTATTCACATAAATGCTAGAAAAAACAATATATGCATATTTTTTAAGTTGAATTGAATTAATTTTACATATTATTTCAAGTACTAACAGATATTCAGTAAGTAACAGCCATTAAACTTATACTATTCACATGAATGCTAGAAAAAGGTATTAAATGCATATTTGCTTACAGCCATGTAGCTTATACTATTTGGATACATAAAAGCAGCACTACCCGACACAGTATTCATTGCACGCGACAAAGTATAAATTCCCGAAATATTATACATTTTATAATTTTCCTGGATATGCATATATGATAAATAAATGCATTTATTAGGAAATTGTTGAAATATCCACATATTTTTACTAAAGTTTGACGACAACTTTGATATTTTGTCTCGTTTTCTCGTGTATACCTGTACTGTAATGTTGGGTCAACTGAATAGTTCAATAGGCGCAATATAGAAGTATTATAGATATGTATGTACATATATATGTGATGTTGATGCTGTGTTGCTTGACGTTGAATACATTGTTTCGCTACGTCTTGCACAATCATTTACTTGCGCTTCGCTACATGTTGCATTGTCACTTACTTGCACTTCGCTACATGTTGCTCCGGAGTTTGCGGGTGCTCTTCTAGATGTTGCGCCGGAGTTCGCGGGTGATCCGCTACATTGCGCTTGCTGCACATTCACCAACTGTGCTGCTGCCAACTGGCTCGGTGTTTAGAAGATCATCTATTTCCCTGGTCTACTTCATCTGCCTCGTAGACTTCCATTAGCTTGAGAATTTTGTGTGACTTATTCCCGGATACAGACAACCCTTGTTGTTGCAATAGCCGATTCAATTGATCCACCTTGAGTGTTGACAATTTAACCTTATCTGCCATTTCATCGGCTTGATTTTGCAACATTGCATGTAAAATCAAGTAAAATGACCGGAATAAAAATTAACTTCGTCGTTACTGCTCGCTTGTTGAAACCAATCTCCCTTTTTTTGTTTCTGTTTTCCGGAACGACTCTTCGTGTGTCATGCATACGTATGTATGTATATTAAATCACTCCTGTGAGCGTCTATCGCTCATGTCTCTCTCTTTTTGTTTACGGCTGCTCTCGGTTGCTACATTGACTGTGTAGCAAATAGCAGAATAACTTTTGGTGGTGCTTTTCGTAGTAGCTTCGCTTGATGCCTGCGCCAACTCACTTACCGGCGCCACCTCGACTCTCTGTTCGTATGCTAGTGGACTGCTCTGCTGCTGCGCTATTTGCTTTGTTGTTGATAATCTTCGTTCGGTGAAGTATTCTTGAACGCCTGGTTTAAATTTCAAACTTTGCGTGATTTGTTGTTGCTTTTTGCGAATTCACGTTTATTCTTGTGAACTTTGTTCGCGATCCCCTTCTGATTTCTGTCAAGGATGACTCGATACCGATTTAATGGTCATTATTACAAATGTATGAAATTAGGTTTATTATTGATGAAATTATGACAGTAATGAATGTATTACAATTAAAGAGAATGAAAGTAAAATGCATGAAGTGAATACGATATTCACTCTTCGATATGGTTAGCACGTCCGCCCACTACGAGATATTTGGGTTATTTCAACCCCCCAAAATGTTTATTGCAAACATCTAAAAAATTAGATTCGTCAAATGATATTTTTGTTAATTTGATAGTTATACAGCAGTGGCAGATTACATCCAGTAGTTTGTGGAACTCAACGTAGAATTTTGGAGTGTTTTGGGCTCTGGCAAGAGGATAAAAATCGTCTTAATAGGTTGCGTGATTGAAAAATTTACTATCACGATTGATGACGTTAAGATTGTTGTATGCTATTTGGAAGAGTATGGCAGCCTGCTTTGGCGCTTATTTCATTGTGTAGGCTCAAATACCATATAAGTCTTTTAAATACCATTATTGTTAAAAATAAAAGTAAGAATCAAATAAAAAGAAAGCAATTTATTGCTATGCACTTAGTATATAAATTATTGGCCTTTTAATGCTTCAGAGTGAGCCCGAAATATCAAATGTACCAGAATGAGAGTTATAATCTTGACACAAACAACGAAAGTGCTGATTTAACTCAAGATGAGTGGTTTAAAATGCCTTGATGGACGAGAGGGTATATTAAAGTCCAATAAGCACTGTAGCATTGAACTCTATAACTAAGGCTAAATAAAACAGCCGTTGATCAGTGTATAGATTCAATTGAATTCTTTATTAAAAATGTTCCTTCTTTTATACAAAATCTTACACTAATACATACAAATTATTTACAAACTAAAACATATACAAATGGGTAGCTTACTAATACGTACAAACTAAAATGCATAATTCTAAAATATGCTAAGTCAACATATGACTGCAATAAATATATAAATATGTCAGTCGCATTGACAAGCTGACGTTGTGTTCAGTTGGTCATTGCGACTGTCTGTGGCGGTGTCTTTGACCGTCCACACAAGTGTAACAAGATCCTCGTTATGAGCGGCATGTGCACTATTTGTATAAACGCCCGCTGAGTTCAATGTAACTAATTTGGGCAGAATGTTGTTTATATACATTCATATTTGTTTATACATTTTTTATGTGCACATGACAATTAAAGTAAAAGGGCAATGTGTTTATGTAATGCTACACCTTCCCTCTTAAAAAAAATAGATATATATATTTGTAGTCAACTATATATATCTATTTGAACCGCTTGATGTTTGTTTGAAAATTTTAATTGTTTTAGGATCTTGTTACCATTGTTTTGTCACATGTTTTTTATTTTATTTCTATTTGTTTGTATACTTTATTTGATACTTGATATTGTTTTCTTTTGGCTTGTGCCGTGTATAAGATTGAGTAAATTGGAATGCTTATGGATTTTTTTTTGTTATTACTGAATTATTATGAATAAAGTGCATTGCTTATTTTTATTTTTAACGCTAAGAGTTTTAAATTGGTTTAAGTCTATTCTTATGAATTACGATTTCTTTTTTGTTTTTGTTACTGTCTCCTATGCTATGTGGAATTAAAGTGTAGTTGTTATTTTTATCAATATTTTTTACTTTATAGTGTCCTGTATATCTATTTTCTAACTTATGGGAGGCCTCTTCTCTAGCTAATACTAAATCTCCTATGTTAATTTCATTTCTATAGCTATTTTTATCGTAATTTACTTTTTGTTTTTCTTTAGTCTCTTGGACTAATTTTCTAGCTCTTTGCTGTGCTATTTGAAGTCTATATTTCAAGTAATAGAAAATAATATTTGTGATCGGACGTGTTTTTGCTGCGCTCCGAGTTTATTTTCATAAAAATTGATATATTACTCAATCGTGCATTACAATTAAAATTCTATTAGAGACATTGACTCTTTTACTGATTACCTATGGTCAACTTATTTTAATATTTGAAAAACTATGCCTTGTTTTTGTGGCAAAAAAGTTGATCGTGGCCGTGCTTCAGTGCAATGCGATAAGTGCAGTGAAATTTTTCATTTGAGTTGTGTTGTTGGTAATTTGCCTGCTGACTTAAATCTTCTAAATAATGCTGACAATATATACATTTGTGGTTTGTGTGCGCCAGCTCACCAAGATGAGTCTATGACGGTGCATAACTCTTCTCTACAACAACAACAAGCCATACAAGTGCTAATGCCTAATTCACGATCTAAAAATGTGGGTGACAATGAGCAAAATTCGCTTTTATCTGACATTCTTGCTGAGCTCAAATCATTACGAACAGAGCTAGCCAGTGCGGTTGTGGTAATAAACTCTCTTCAAGAGGACAAAAACAAATTGCTTGGTGAAATGGAAATTGTGCATTCTGAAGTAAAAAACTTGTACAAAATCTATGATGATGGAGTTGTTACTGCGCTTACTTCGCTCACATCAGAGGTTAAAGAAGTTCGTCGCACTGCTAATACACATGCAAATAATAATGCAACTAGTGTTGTTAGTGTCTATTCGAAAGAGAATGGGCATAATAATGCAAATAAACATACAAATGCAAAGAAACGAACAACAACATCGTTGCTGCCTTCTGTTACTGAGCACGTCTCTCTTGGCGATATTAGCGCTGGAAATATTTGTTGTTCTTCAACTGATGCTGTCTCTGTTTCTGTTTCTGCTTCTCAACCTGAATCGTCGTCTTATGCTGCTGCTGTTGCTGCCAGCACTAGTTTAGTTACTGCTTTGCCAATGCTACCTTTATCCGCTACTGCTATTACGGTTGCTAACTCTCCTGCAGTTGCTGCTAACACAAACAAATGGCACACTGTGCGTAACAAAAAAAGGAGCAACACAAGAAATTTAAAAATTAATGAAATTCAGAAAAATGGCGGAAATGAAAAGGGCATCGATAATTCAGAAAAAAACGGTTCTAAACATTACAATACCGCTTCTAAAAATACTGCCGGGATGAATTGTAGCCCCAAACCAAAACCTAATAATTTTCGTAGACTACCTCAGCCCTTAGTAATTGGTTCCAGCATCGACAGGGAATTGAGCGCGGTTTCGAGAAGGAAATGGCTGCATGTTTCGCCCTTCCCTGCTTCAGTAACGCCTGATGGTATAAAGCAATACATCTCGAAGTACGCGGGTATCGAAGAGAACTCCATCATTTGTATTAGCCTTATAAAGAAAGACGTCGATCCAAAATCTTTGAGGCATCTAAATTTCAAAATCGGTGTAAACACCGATTCATATCCCAAGCTGCTAAACCCTGAGTTGTGGCCTACGAACATAATTGTGCGCCCTTTTCAGTTTACGGCAAAAAACGAGGTGCTCCAACCGATGCCTGAAGGCGATCGGTTGGGTCAGATGGGGCAGATAGTAAATTAAAAATTTATTTCCAAAATATGGCTGGAATTAGAACTAAATCCCAGTTTTTGCGACTTTTTAGTTCTACACCAAGGTTACGATGTTGTCGTACTTATTGAGACGTGGCTGAATAATAATTTTTATAACGATGAGTTCTTTGATCCAAACCTATATACGGTCTATCGTAAGGATAGAGATTCCAACGCAACTGGGTGTGAAAGAGGTGGTGGAGTGCTCATTGCGGTACATTGCAATCATCAGGCCTCTGAGATAACCCTGGACAATAATAATGCGCTGCTTGACCAGCTTTGTGTTCACATTCGGGGTATCTCAAATTCCGTTTTTGTGTGTGCGTCGTATATTCCACCTAATAGCAAACACGACCTATACACAGCTCATGTCGACAATATAACATCACTCGCCTTCAACAAAGTAGGTAGTGATCATCTTTGCGTGTTGGGTGATTTCAACTTATGCAACGTTAAATGGTCACAGACTATTTCCAAATCTGCTTTGATTCCTTGTGAAGTCAACAGTCCGAGTGAAATTTACTTAGTAGATAGCTTTTTAAGCTTAGATATTAAGCAAATCAATTGTTTTCCGAATAGGCTCGGCCGAACTTTAGATTTGATATTTTTAAGTAATACCTTAAATTTTTCATTGGAAGAATGCGTTTCACCTATTATGAAGTCGGATATGCATCATGTTGCCTTAGTTCTGGACCTTGAATTTTATAAGTATGCCTTAACAAGTAATGTCACATCAAGTTTTTCTTTTAATTTTAAGCGCTGCGATTTTTCGAATTTGAACAATCTTCTACTTAAAATTAACTGGGATAACCAGTTTCGTAATCTTAATACCATGTGCAGGTTTGAACTGTTTAGGTCTTCTGTTGTGGATATATGTAAAAGTTGTATTCCTTTGGTATCAAAAAAGAAATACCAAGTCCCCTGGCACAATGCAGCCTTGAGGAAGCTCCGAAACTCGAAAAATAAACTGTATCGTAGGTACAAAAAGAATCCAATTATGGTTTTCTTCAACCCTTATAAAGAATGTGAAAAGAAATTCTCGCGCCTGGAAAAATTTCTGCACAGAAATTACATCTTACGCTTCGAAGAGAACCTAAAATCAAACCCGAAGTCCTTTTGGAGTTTTATCAACTCGAAGAAATCTGTTTCTAACATACCGTCCTCTCTTTTCCTTGTTGACAAAGCTGTTGATACGCCGGGGGAGGTAGCAAACCTTTTTGCTGAATTCTTCATGGCCAATTTTGCTTCTGACTCGCAAAACCATAATAACACCAGTTTTAATATACAGACATCTATCGATTTTGGCAGTCTTGTTCTCTCATCAGAAGATGTTCGCAATGGTATTTCTCGGCTTAAACCATCATCTAATACCGATGTTGATGGACTGTCTGCAATACTGTTTAAACAGTGTGAGTCCCTAATTTACCCGCTTTTATTAATTTTTAATAATTCACTATCCACGGGTTCCTTCATTGACGCGTGGAAATTAGCTTTCATAACTCCTATTTACAAGTGTGGAAGTAAAAATGACATTAGTAACTATAGGCCTATATCAAAACTTTCCGCTACGGCAAAGCGTTTTGAATGCATAATTCAGGAAAAACTAATTTTTTTGGTTAAAGGTATTGTGTGTCCTGAGCAGCATGGATTTTTTCCGGGGCGCTCAACTGTGTCAAACTTGGCTATTTTCTCTGACGACTGCATCGCAGCTTTTCAGTCGGGATGTCAAGTTGACACAGTTTACACAGATTTTTCTAAGGCGTTTGACAGGGTTTCCCACGTCATCCTGATTAAGAAATTAGCTTGTATAGGTTTCCATTCTGGGTTTTTAGCTTGGGTTGAATCCTACCTACAAAATCGCCGTTGCATGGTGGTTGTTGACAATGTTAGGTCCCTTCCATTCGTGGCCACCTCTGGTGTTCCACAAGGCAGCATACTGGGCCCTTTGTTCTTTGTGCTATTTATCAAAGACATTTGCACCTGCTTCTCTTCAGTAAGGTTTCTGCTTTACGCAGATGACCTTAAAATATATTCACCGATCTATAACTTTCATGACTCAGAGTTGATGCAATTAGATCTGGATAAACTTAGTAGTTGGTGCATTGAAAATCGGTTGGCACTTAACATAAAAAAATGTTTCCATATTACTTTTTCGAAGCGTGTCAACGTCATTAATACTTCATATCAAATATCTAACTCGCCTTTAACGAGGGTAAGTGAATTTAAAGATTTGGGTGTAATGTTTGACACGAAATTCACGTTCGCAAGTCATATTAATTTATGTATTGCAAAATCGTACGCCATGCTTGCTTTTGTGAGGCGGCATAGCTCGGATTTTACTGACCCGTATACGCTAAAGCTTTTATATTCGGCGTTTGTGCGTTCAAAACTTGAATACGCCTGTTTCATTTGGTCGCCGTATTATTATTGCCATATAGCAAGAATTGAACGGATCCAGAAAGTATTTCTACGCTTTGCCTTACGAAACTTACGGTTCACGGAGCCTATACCAGCTTATGAGGCTCGGTGCTTATTAATTAATCTTAAATCATTGCAGAACAGGAGATCTATTTTGTCTCTATCGTTCATTTTTGACCTGCTTAGTGGTACTGTGGATTGCCCCGTGCTTCTTGGGAGGTTACTGATTAACATTCCGGCCAGAGCACTTCGTAGCTCAGAGTTCTTCCATGTTGGTATTTTTAAGGCTCTTTATGTGCGAAATGCGCCAATTAATAGAGCCCTGATTGAGTTCAATAGAATTTTAAAACTCTCGGACATTGATTTTTCTTATTCGAAAGATCGCTTTTTAAGTAATTTAAATGGTTTTTATAAGTAAGGTAGTTTGTATATCATTATATTACGTTCTAGTCTTACTATGTTCAATATAGCCTATAAGAATTTCCTCAACTTGGCTAAATAAACAAATAAACACTATATTTTACTTCTTTGTCACATGTTTCGTGATTGTATAATGGGCTGATTTTATTTTCCATTAGGAATTCGTAATTCGGTGGGTATTTTGCAAATATTAGTTCAAATGGACAATATTTGTGTGTGGTAGATGGTGTTGTATTATAACAATACGCGAAATACTTGAGATATTCATCCCAATCGTCTTTGTCACTGGATATGTATGAACGTATGTATTCATTAAATGTCCGATGACTGCGTTCCACAGTACCCAAAGTTTGATGATGATATGGTGTTGAAGTTTTATGTTCAATTTTCAACAATTTACACAGTTCCTGGAATAGGCTATTTTTATATTCTGTGCCCATGTCTGTCAGGATTGATTTCATTTGTCCATAAATTAGGATGAAATGTTCAAACACGGCTTTAGCGACTGTAATTGCGTGTTTGCTTGGGACCGGAATGGCTACTAAGTATTTAGTTAGGTCGCAAATAATGGTAACTGCATACTCGTTGCCATTTATGGACTTTGGTAATGGTCCGACTGTATCTATTTGTACAATATCGAACGCCTTCGGAGGTGTGTCCGTTATTGTCATAGGCTCTTTTATGTGGTTATTTGTTTTATTTTTCTTGCAGTGGATGCAGTTCTTTATGTATTTTCGTATGTCATTTTTCATATTCAGCCAGCTATATTTCTGCTTGATTTTATCTGTCATGCGATTTATTCCTGGGTGGACTAATGGATCGTCATGATGTTTATGCAGAATTTCTTTAATTTTCCCGGGATTTGTCACGTATATAACCTCTGGGGTTAGAGCGATTGTTAACTTTTTGAGAACTTTATTACCCATTTCCATAAATTTGCCTACTGCAGTATAATTCTTTTTAAACAATTTGTCCCCTAAGGACAACTGTACTTGTACAAGTCCTAAATTGCCGGCTTCTTTTTCAAGCCTGGTAAAGAATTGTCCTAAGTCAATCTTATCCTCAACAATTAGGTTGCTTGTATCAAAATTGCTACAAATTTTCTTTCCTTTTTTGAAATACAATTTCGGAGGATTGAAAACGAGCTCGACATGTCTTTTTACTTCAAATTTATTTAGCGCTTCATATATTTTGGGGTTCTCTGTATGACTTTCTTTATTCTCAATATTCTTGCTATTCTTTTTAGCTGCTGATCTGGTAGTTATTTTTAATATTTTGCTTGCTTCCACTGACAAGTCTTTCAAATTTGTTATAGTTATGCGGGATAATGCGTCCGCTATGTGGTTTTCTTTACCAGCTATGTACTCCACTTCAAAATCGTACTCTTCTAAATCTAGTCTTACTAGTGTCAGCTTTGAGGAAGGACTTTTCATTGAAAATAAGTATGTTAATGGGCGGTGGTCGGTTTTAACTAGGAATTTTCTGCCATATACGTATGGTCTGAAGAAGGTTATGGCCCAATGAATCGCGGCCAATTCTTTTTCTATTGTAGCTTTGTTAGTTTCGCCTTTTGTAAAGGACCTTGAAGCGTAACCAATTGGTAACTGTTTGCCATCATGTTCTTGGCTAAGGACTGCTCCACAAGCGTATCCACTAGCGTCTGTTGTTATGCAAAATTCTTTTTCAAAATCTGGGTATTGCAAGAGTTTTGGACTAATCAATGCTTCCTTTAAGTAGACAAAAGCTTTTTGACATTCTTCTGTCCATTCGAAGTAAACATTCTTTCTGCAAAGCCTAGTTAATTTTCTAGAATGTTCTGCAAAATTCGGAACAAATCTTCTGTAATAATTGCAGAAGGCTACGAATCTTTTAACTTCATCTGCTGTTTTTGGCGTTGGATAGTTTTGAACGGTTTCAAATTTGCTTGGATCAGGTAATATTCCCTTGTTTGTACATTTATGTCCTAAATAAGTTACTTCTTGACTGAAAAATAAACATTTATCTGGATGTAGTTTTAGGTTGTATTTTCGACAAGTGGAGAATACGTCTCTTAAATTTTTTAGCATGTGATTTTCGGAACAACCTAATACAACTAAGTCATCCATGTAGAGAAATGCTTGGGATGGTTTGAGACCTGCGAATGCTAGGGTCATCATTCTTTGGAATGAATTTGGTGCTACTTTTAATCCATAAGGTAGTCTTTTGAATCTATATGTGCCATTTTCGGCTGTAAATGAAGTTATATCCCTTGAATCTGGGTGTAGTTCAATTTGGTGAAAACCTGACATAAGGTCTAGGCATGAAAAATATTTTGCTCTTCCAAGTTGGTCTAAAATGTCATCAATTCTTGGAAGTGGGAATTTGTCTGCTGCTAGCTTTTTGTTTACTTGTCTGTAATCGACAACCAATCTCCACCTTTTTTCTGTTTTCCCTGGAAGTGGTTTTTTAGGGACTAATAAAATTGGACTATTATATTCTGAAATTGAAGGTTCTATTATATCATCTTTTATTAGCTTATTTACTTGTTTGGTTATTTCCCCTTTTTGTGTTTGGGGTAATCTATAATTTTTAATGTAAACTGGGTTGTCATCCTTCATATATAGTTTTTGTTTATAAAAATTATTAGAAGTAATTGGTTCTGTTTCTAGTGCAAATATATCTATGAATCCTGTGCAAAGTGATGTTAATTGAGCTTTAACAAAATTTGGAAAATTTTCAGTTAGTCTTTTTAATTTTTCGGTGTCTATGCAACTTTTATTGTGTGGGGTTGCTTTAATTAGTGTATAATCGTCTAAATTTTCAGTATTAATTTTATAATTTTGAATAGTTGTGTTGTTATGTGTTGTGTTAATAATTCTAACGAAAGTTTGCTCGTTATTTGTAATGGTATTTGCAATATAAATGCCATCGGATAGTTGTTGGTGTGGTATGAAAATGTTTTTGTTGTTTGTATTTATTTTAATTTGTCTAAGAACTTCCGATCTATCTGGAATTGTGATTGTGTTGACGAACAGACAGTTTGTTAGATTCATTGTTATTGTTTGAGGGAAATCATATGGTCTTAAAATTAGTTTGTCCTCTGTTTTTCCGTAATCTAGAATACAATTGTATTTCTTTATGAAATCTAGGCCTATTATTCCATCACATGGAATTGGAAAGTTGTCTTCTACAACATGAAATTTATGATAAATTAGAAGGTTATCGCCTTTTAGATCTGCTTTGATTGTGCCTAAAGTGCTAGTTATTCCCTGACCAATACCTTTCAAATCTGTGATTTGTTCAGTATTTATTTTTCCTTTATTATCTATTTGCTGTTTTTTAATTATGGAGATATCGGCTCCAGTATCAATTAAAAAACTTGAGTATGAATTGTTTAACGATGTCCTTGTAGATATGTAACTGTTTAAGTTTAGATTAAGTACGCATATTTTTCTTTTTGTTAATTTTGAAGTGGAGTTTCTTGGTTTTCCGTTTCGGTACAACTGCGCACGTTACGGGTTTGTGTGTATGGTCTGTTTGTATTTCGGGATTGTGATCCTCTATTATTGTTACTATTGTAATTATTGTTTGATCTAAAATTATTGTTGTAGCCTGACTGTGGTCTGTATCTTCTATTTTGGTAATTTCCATAGTTGTTACTACGGTAACCTCCACGGAAATTACTCCTATACTGACTTTGCTGTCGTACATTTAAGATCGTGTTTGCGCTTCCTGTTATTTCTGTGCAGCTGTTCGTGAATTTGGATATTTCATCGTTCATTGTGGTGAACGTTCCAGCTTGCATAATCATTTTGACTTTGTCATTGGAGCTGTTTTTGCACATGGCTTTGACTGCTGCCTGTGTTGCATATCTCGTGGCTAAGTCTGGATTTAATCCATCTGAGATATACGCTCCTTCCAATGACCTTGTTATTTTTTCTACTTCCGCAGTGTACTGGTTAGCAGTTTTGCTACGCTGCTGGATGTTCAGGAGTTTGGCTGTTAAAACTTCTACTGATTCACCCTTAATCGCGGTTTTGAGTTTTGTTTTGATGTGCTCTATTGTGCTTTCATTGCTTATGAAATTTCTTGCTGTGCCTTTTAGCTTGGTCTTAATCATGGTAATGGCCAATGCCTCGTGTGTATCCTTGATTTGTTCAATTATATCGAGTTCATCCAGGAAACTGTTTAGGTTTTCTGGTTTACCATCAAACTCTGGCAATACTGACGAAGCAGTTTTAATAAACTCAACTACCGTTTGCACCATTGTGACGTTTATACCTGGTATTTCTATTGGTTGAAGGTTTGGTATATTTTCTTCTACCAATGGGCTCTGAGCGCGTTCTGCCAAAAGCGAACTGAAATCTATTTGTAGGTCTTCTTCTACTGTGGTTGGTACATTGACTTCTATATTGTATCTTGCTAAAGAAGATACTAGTTTGTCCCTTACGGCAGAGAAAAATTGGTAAGACTCTACTTGGTGTTCCTTGGTAAGTATGTTATTTACCGCTTTAATTGTCTGTCCTATGCTATTTAGAGCTTTTAAAATTATCTTAAAATGCTTTACGACAGTTTCTGTTTTTATATTGATATTTTTATTTATGCATTTGTAAGATTTATCAGCTTTTAGTTTTTCTTCACATAGGGTATCATATATTTCTTGCCAATTATTCATATATTAGTTTACAATTTTTGCGCTTAAACGCGTTGTTGTACATTGTTCAATCGTCTCAATTTATTTTTTATATAATTTTTGATTAAAATTGCAATTGCGACAATTAAAAATGTAGCTAAACAAGCAAAAATTGTCAACCATTTATCGGTGATCTCTTCTTTCTGTTCAATAATAGGATGTGGTTCGTATTTGACTAATCGATTTTCAGGTTTTTGATCGGCTGAACTTTCTTTACCTACCTCGTACCCTGCTATTCCTATCAGTATACCGTTAAGTGCAACTTTCCACCATGCCATTTTCTATTAATAAAAAGTTTTTTTTTTTTTTTGTATACTTTATTTTCTTAGTTTCGCTCTGCTAGATTGAGCATTCTTATTTGTTCTTCTGCTAATGTATAGGGTGTAGGGTATAACACATCTTTCATTGTGGGTTTTCTACCCATTCCTATTTGAAGCCAAAATTGTTTTAACCAGTTTAGATTATTTTTATTACTTCCCTTGCTACGAGATCTTGACCTACGTACTTCGTTTGCGTCTTCGCGTTCTAAGTTATCAACGATATAGTTTATTTTGTCGTGGTCAAGATAGTCGGACAAAGCACTATCCATAATAAAATTTAATAATATTTTGATTTAATTTACCACTCCAATTTATTCAGCTTGTTTGTTTTTTATTTAAAAAAAAAAAAATATTTTATTTACAAGTTATTTCTTAACATTTTTATTTTATCTTTTAATTTCTGCCTATCGTTAATGTCTACGGTTAAGTTAAGTAGCCTAAAGGCTTCAGCGATTTCTTTTCGCTTCCTAACCTGTCTACCACCTCGTTTCCTTTTATGGATTATTACGGGTGTAGGAATTTTGGGAGTTTTCTCCTTTTTAACAAGCTTATTCCTGCGCCGATACTCGTCTATGGTGATCGGTGTAGGCCCTTGCTTTTCGGTGTCACGATCTTTTACAATTTTTTCAGAAATGGCAATTAGCTCTTTGATAGTATCGTGACACTTGTTAAAAATTCTATCAAATTCTTCTTTAGTTGTTATTTCTTGCATGTTATTTTTAACGTTAACCTATAAGCAACATGTGCTTTTAAAAAAAAATTCCTAAGCAAATTAAATTGCTCTTGGCTTAGCGGCCGTAAAGGCGTGCCTACCAAATTTCTAATATATACATAAAATAGTGTCTGCTAATGTCCATTCTCCAGATTATCGGTATTCCACCCTTTTTATGCTTTTTGCCGCCAGACGGGTTGAAATTTGCTGCCAGTCACCACTCCAAACTATAAGGTATTCCACTCTATTTATGCTTTTGCCATGTAGTACGCTTATTTTTGCTGCCAGTCAGGGCGTTTTTTATTTACTATTCCACTCTCTTTATGCCCATGCAGGTATGTAATGGTTAAGTTTGCTGCCAAGTAATGGATCAGAAGATTTGCTGCCAAGTACTGGATCAGAAGATTTGCTGCCAAGTAATGGATCAGAAGATTTCAGTTTGCGTTTTGCCATTTATTTATCCGTTTCAAATTATATGTTTGCCTTAAGCATTTTTGCTTAATGTGACAGGATCTATTCGTTTCAAATTATATGTTTGCCTTAAGCATTTTGCTTTTTGAGCAAATTTTTGCTTAATATGGCAGGATCGCCATGTAGCATTGAACTCTATAACTAAGGCTAAATAAAACAGCCGTTGATCAGTGTATAGATTCAATTGAATTCTTTATTGAAAATGTTCCTTCTTTTATACAAAATCTTACACTAATACATACAAATTATTTACAAACTAAAACATATACAAATGGGTAGCTTACTAATACGTACAAACTAAAATGCATAATTCTAAAATATGCTAAGTCAACATATGACTGCAATAAATATATAAATATGTCAGTCGCATTGACAAGCTGACGTTGTGTTCAGTTGGTCATTGCGACTGTCTGTGGCGGTGTCTTTGACCGTCCACACAAGTGTAACAAGATCCTCGTTATGAGCGGCATGTGCACTATTTGTATAAACGCCCGCTGAGTTCAATGTAACTAATTTGGGCAGAATGTTGTTTATATACATTCATATTTGTTTATACATTTTTTATGTGCACATGCCAATTAAAGTAAAAGGGCAATGTGTTTATTTAATGCTATTTATTAATCTCTACATATAAAAAAAGAAGCCATATCAAACGTTTTTAGAATTTTTGACTGTCTCTATGTTTGGGCGCGAATAGCTAAAACCCGCTAAAGGGAATGGAATTATACCTTAACGGTTGTATTATCGGACTATCAGCTTAAAATCTAAGATATCATTTGTTCCGATAGCTCGACCAGCTCCGGATATATCGATCTATGCATCTATGTATACATATATGGCCCAAAATGTTTTTAGTACAATATGGGTATCAAATGAAAGGTAAAAGTGAGTGCTGCAGCGACGTGACTAAGTTCCATATATAATCTTGTTTAGGCCCGATGCCGAAAGTCTTAAAAAGTGTGCCACCGTAATGTCACTTTTTACTCAATACAAAACCCCAACACCAAGCCGCCCACGTGTATGTGCATTAGGGTGGCCTTTATTTTTCAAGTTTAATTTTTCTTTGGTTTAGGATAAGGTTAAAGCGTGCCCCTGGGGCCCTTTTAACGACGAAAAAAAAGTCGCATACTAAGCAATTGATTTTGCGGCTTCATAAAAGTTACACCACGGAATCATATAAATATGTTAGTTATAATTTGCAGTGCAAATATGAAAATTTTACAAAATTTTAAAATAAGTGTCTCTTAATTTAAGTTCAATTGACTCGTGAATAACACTTTCCTGAAGATGCCAAATACATATATAGAGGTGAGTGACATACATATGTACATATAATTTATAAATACCTATCGATAGTTTAAATCACACAAAATTTTAAAGTATCATATGCCATGTTTATATGAACCTGGAACCGAAATATTTCAAAACTCATCCTTTACGAGGCATTTGGAAATCACTTTGAAGAAAAAAGCAAAAAAGTTTAGAGTCGGTTTGGAAATTGCATATAAACATGGCAATATATACTGGGTTTCGTACTAACACTTCAAAACTGTAAAGTAAAAAGTAAACTAAGTCCTCCCGAAATCTATGAATTTAGGTTTATCTGATTTGGAGGAGGTTTCACTAGTGAAAAGATTTATCACCAACAGCAGTATTGACTCCTAAACTTGCTGCTGCCTTAGATAAGTGCAAAATCAGTGATAATAATGCAGTGCATACCTATCTTAATAGCAACTATCGAACCGCAGCTAGAGTAAATTATTGGTACAATAGTGACTTCTCGACTTTCGCACCACCTCGGGTCTTTGTGGATTTCCCCCTTAGATACGCGTGGTGCGCATCCGAGAACGTCTTGTTTGTGTGACTTCAGACGACGATCTTCCAGAGCCTGGATTTTGATGCTACAGATTTCATGCTTTTATTTTACATATAAGTTTTAGTACGAAATCCAGGATATATTGCCATGTTTATATGCAATTTCCAAACCGACTCTAAACTTTGTTGCGTTTTCTTCAAAGTGATTTCAAAATGCCTCGCAAGAGTCAATTAAACTTAAATTTAGAAGGCACTTATTTTAAAATTGGTTAAAATTTTCATATTTGCACTGCAAATTATAACTAGCTAATTTATTTATCTAACTTTTATGAATCCAAAAATCTATTGCTTAGTATGCGACTTTTTTTAAGTCGTCTTTAAAGGGCCCGAGGGGCACGCTTTACCCTTTTCCTATTCACGCCAAATTTCACACAGCTCATTTTTATACATAAATGAACCAAACCAGGGGGTAGCGTGAAAAAAATAATCAAAGTTTTGAAAAAACGTCATATAAGGGCAACCCTAATGTGCATGCATGCATATTCATGTTTGTCAGCAAACATATACATGCATGTGGATGTGTATGTGTGGGTTCACCTCCCCTTAAAACCGTAGGCTGAATTTTTGGGGCAACTGTTGCGCACATTGAAGGAGACACATCACGGCCACCTCAGGATTTTCACCGTCAGCCAATTTAAAGGTAATATTTTTCGTTGTACAACTACATATAAATTTTCAGAACAAATATACGGTCATTATTTATAACGAGAATTCTCGTTTTTTTTTTTTTCTTTTCTAAATACCAAATCGACCGCGGTGTGTCTGAGCCACTGCCGCTCCAAAGAACCACCACAGCCGATTTGTACATTGTCCATCTCAACGTAGAATCGAATACAGCGCATTACAGCCCACATCATAATTAAGCAATTCAGTATATTAAAATATCACAGACATTGGACAAGCAATTCAGTATATTAAAATATCACAGACATTGGACAAGCAATTCAGTATATTAAAATATCACAGACATTGGACCCAACTCAGCCAAATAAACACTGCCGCAAAGAAGCTGCCACAACAACATACGACAACGCTGCCGATCACCACATTAACGCACGTAAGTTGTATATTTCTTGCCACTTTCTTTTGTGCCGCAAATTTCTTTTTTTAAAGAGCCACAATTTCCTTATATAATTATGAGGTGTCCGCCAGTGCATTCAAGATATTAGTGCGATTAGTACATAAAGTGAATTTGTTTTGTCAATTTAATTTCACACTTTTTTTTAAATAAATATTACATTATTTAATCGAATTCGAGTTTTTTCTTTTCAAACCCAATTTACTGCGTTTTTTATGAGCACAAGTTTAATTCTTTGCACAAACTTTCACTTAGTATTCACTTCATGGCTCATTTTGATACACCGCGAACTTTATTTGTGGTTCTTTTTGTGGACGTTCCTTTGCGGCAATACCAACATATATATAAATACAAATATATCCCCGATAGCGTGTTGGTGGCGAGTTTGTCAGATGATACGTCCAAATCTGCAATAATAATTAATTTATTAATTGACAAGAAACAAATAAAATTAACTTATAATATACAAATAAATTTTTGGCGTGATAATTTAAAGATTTTTCAGTTTCATTTTCTGACTTTTCCTGGGGTAAATACTGCCATTACTCTCATTCCCAATAAATGAAGTTGCACAGTTGAGCATGTCCCGTGCATCAAGCTAATTTTTGTTCTTCCTTGTTCAATTCCAAGTTTCCTCTAAAACTAAAATATGGATAGCTTCATTAGGTTGGCTGACCCGATTAGTGAATTCGAAGCTGACTATAATGAAATAGAGGAGTCAGCCCATACCACGTACCCTCTTGCTCTTCAACAAGAGGACTTGAAGTCAACGTGGAGGAAAACGAGAACGGTCCAAAATGAGTTGTTAAACTAGAATAAGTTGGAAGCTGCCGACATTGTATCGGTAAAACTAAAATACAAAAAGGCACACGCCATATATTTACGCTGCATGTCAGACATGGCTACACGACGAGGGACGGTCACAAAGACCGATACGAAAACTGAAGAAGAGCCCGAATTTGGGCACAGTATCCGCCTGCCTCCTTGCGGTTTTCAAGGGCGATTACTTGACATGTTCACGACTATTTATATCATGCTCACGACCATTTATATCACCTCTTGAGAAACTGTTTCACCTCAACAACAAGACACAATGTGAGGCAAAAGATATTGTGAAAAAACGTTCCACGAATGAGGGATTTGAAACAGCCTGAAGGAATTAAGGCGAAAGATACGAAAATAGACGTATTCTAGTCAATTCGCATCTCCAAATTCAGTTTAACTTAAAAAAGGTAGAGAGTGACTGTGGTAGCGCAATTAAAACATTGCAACGCGAAATAAATAATTGCCTTTCATCCCTGCGAAGTCATAACATTGACACTTCGAACTGGGACGCAATTATAACGTACCTGTGTTCAACGAAATTGCCGGAAAGTACGGTTGGTCTATGGGAGCAAAGCATAGACCATAAAGTGTAAATATCCAAGTGGGAGGATATGGACAATTTTTTGTGTAACGGCTTCCAGACACTTCAAAAAGTGTCTGGGTTCATAGGGGCTTCTTCGAAAGGGCAGAAACCGCAAAGTACGCGGATGGCCAACGAAACCCCTACAAAAAGACTTGGTGCATACCAAGCAAATGTTACAAAGGCACTATGCACAAAGTGCAAATCAAATTCCCCCAGATTGCGAAACTGTCGCCGCTTTCTCAAATTAACGCCGTTATAGCGAATTAATTTTGTTAAATCCACCAAGTGCTGCCTAAACTGCCTATCCCCAGGACATACAGTGTTGAAGTGCAGCAGTTCGTACGACTGCAACAAATGCCACTCTCGACATCATACGGTCCTGCATCCGCATGCAGTCTCTACAGACGCAGGCAACCAGCTAATACTGATAATGCTGCCTCTACATCCAAACAGGCACAAGAGAGACGGGAAGTGGAAAAATCGAATTCAGATTCTAATCGAAATGTAAAATCCTGCCGTGTACATTCAAGTGCAGGTGTGCTGCTAGGGACAGCTCGAGTCACCATTTATTATAATGGTACAGACTTCGCAGCAAGAGCACTTATCGATTCTGGCTCAGAATGCTCGTTCACGACAGAACGACTAAAGCGCCGAATCAATTTACCAGCAGAAAGGATGCATGCCCAAGTTTCGGGCAACACTAATGCTGGATCGGCTCAAGTCAAGGAGGCCTCTAACATTGAACTACGTTCACCAGTGGACCCTTCCTTTAGCCTAACAACTTCTGTGCTGATTCTAGACAAACTTACTAGGAATCTGCCATCCTGCCATACCGACGCGACGACTATGCAGGCATTCCCAGACTTAGTCTTGGAAGATAAGAGATTCTACATAAATGAAGAAGTAGATCTCATACTTGGCGGAGATATATATCCGCAAATAAAACTGAGCGGATTAAACAAGAATGTACTGAGTATACTTTTGGCTCAATAAACGGTGTTCGGCTGGATACTAACCGGGCGTGTAGACGCACCCAATCTAATCAGAAATATAGTGTCATTTTACAGCGAAGTTGCTTTGGACAAACAGCTGACGGCATTCTGGGAGTTAGAAATTGTGCCCAGAAATAAAAGTCCAAACGCAGATGACAAATACTGTGAAGATTTGTGCAAGAAAACTACGAGTCGTAGAGAGAATGGGAGGTATGTTGTTTCACTTCCATTCAGACAGGAATACCCGGAAAAAATAAACATAGGAGGATCTCTTAGGAGAGCCTGTTCGCAATTCTTTCGAAATAAAGCGCGGTAAGCAAAGAACCCGCATTTAGCGAAAGAATACATGAGGGTTCTGTCCGAATATGAGACATTAGGGCATCTAGGAAAAATCAGGGAAATGAGGCCTGTCGATTCGGCGAATAACTATTTTTTCCCCCATCGCGCCGTAGTTAAGGCGGAGAGTACCACCACTAAGGTACGAGTCGTTTTCAACGCCTCAAGTGAACCGGTAATGGTACAAGTTTGAACGACATTCATCGGCCTGCCCAGTACTGCAATCGGATCTTCCAGTACTTATACTTCGCTGGAGACTATATCGTTTCGTTTTCAATAGTGACATTGATGTAGAAAGTACATATCCTACAGCAGATAGCATATTGAGGGAAGGCATGTTCATCAACGGGGGGGACATACACTCGTATCGGCCATTAATGCGAGAAATGAGATTCGCCAAGTTTTACATTCCGCTGGCTTCCCACTACGGAAATGGACTTCGAATAATAATAATAATAATAATAATAATAATAATAATAATGCCCAACGGAATAACCCACCATCCCGCCCAACCGACACGAGGGGCGCATCCGCATAACGCACGGCCTTTTTTTTTTATTTTTTATTTTTTTAATATTTATTGCCGAGTTGTTGAGAGGCGGGGGTTTGTTAAGTGTTGAGATCTAAAACTGCTCAGCTACAGAGAAAAGTCATCAGCTAAGTAACATAAGAACAAAGAACATGAAGCATTCAAAGAAATTCGTAAATAAAAATAGAAAAAATTTTAACATTATTGTTGTTATTGATTAAGAGAGCAAAGTATTGATTTTTTAATGCTAAAAAGGGAGTTTGTGACATCAAATGTGCTGGAGTGAGTGTTATAATTTTCACACAAACAACGGAAGGGTTCATTTAACTCAAAATTGGTTCTACACTGTTTCAGAAGTAGAGGTTTAAAATATCTTGATGGCCGAGAAGGAATTTTAAAGATAACTTCGCCTAACAAGAATGGGCTAGATACTGACCCGTTTAATAATTTGATCATAAATATTGTTCCTAGCATTTCTCTGCGACTAGCAAGGGTAGGAAGGTCAATAAGTTTTAAGCGACTAGTATAGGGAGGCAGGTTATATGAAGAATTCCATGGAAGATGTCTTAGAGCGAAAAGTAAGAACTGTTTTTGAACCGATTCAATGCGATCTATGTAGACCTGGTATCTTGGATTCCAAATAATTGAGCCATACTCTAAAATTGGTCTTACTAATGTTGTAAAAAGGGCTTTAGTCACGTAAGGGTCACCAAATTCTTTAGACCATCGCTTAACGAAAGAGAGAACACCTCTAGATTTATTTACAGTTACATTAATATGAAGATTGTAGCTAAGTTTACAATCCAACGTAACCCCCAAGTCCACAAAGTCATGCACTTCTTCCAGAATTTGATTGTTGATTGAGTAAGAAGCTGGTTGTGAAGTTCGGCGAGAAAAACACATATATTTAAATTTTTTAAGATTAAGCGGCATATAATTTAAGTCGCACCAAGTAATCAGATTATCAAGGTCCGATTGTAGTAAATCTCTTTCTTCGATCAACGCGTAGGACTTAAAAATCTTTACATCGTCCGCGTACATCAAGATTTTTGAAAACTTTATAGTACTAGATATATCATTAATGAACAGCAAGAACAGAATCGGGCCAAGATGACTACCTTGAGGAACTCCAGAAGACACGTCAATGACATTCGATAGCACATTCTTGAAGACCACTCTTTGAGACCTGAATCGAAGATAAGAAGATATTCAACGGCAGAGGCTCGGTTGAAAGCCCAGAAGATCAAGTTTGTGAACGAGTAACGAATGACATACTTTGTCGAAAGCTTTACTGAAATCTGTGTATACTGCATCAGTATGCATATTTTCTCTAAAACCAACTGAGACATGAGTTGTAAATTCAAGAAGGTTAGTACTTGTTGATTTTCCCTTGCAAAAGCCGTGCTGTCAACCTGCAATCAATGTGGAAATAGGAACTGTAAGCTGATTAGTAACAATTGCTTCGAATACTTTAGGAATGGCGGATAGCTTTACTATGCCACGATAATTCTCAATAGACGATCTACTCCCACTCTTATAAAGTGGTATGAGAAAGGATTCTTTCCAAGCAGCGGGGAAAACGCCACATTTTAAAGACAGATTGAAGAGAACAGCTAAGGGCTGGTAAATGTAGCTTGCACATTTTTTAAAAAAACATGAAGGGATCATATCCGGACCGCTTTTAGTTGATACTTTTAAGGTTTTCAGAAAGACCAGAACGTCTTCGGGAGATATGATGGGAGTGTTGATAAAGTTGTTTGCATGCAATTGGTACAAATATTCATAAAATTGCGAAAGGGCTTCGGAAGAATAATTGGATTTAAAAAATTGTGCAAAGGAATTTGCGATATCTTGATTATCACTGGATATACAGTCTTGGTATTTCATGGCGGACGGAAAACCTGTTACATTACGTTTAGAGTTTACGAAATCATAGAATAACTTCGGGTTGCAAATAATATTCTTTTTAACCTTGCATATATAAGCTGCGTAACATTTTTTATTTAGTTCAAAATATTTCAGACGTAGATTGGAATACTTTAAGTAATCTTTGTGTAAGCCGGACTTCTTGTATAACGTGAAAGAACGGTTCTTTTTATTTTTTAAAACTTTTAGCTCTTTAGTAAACCAAGCTTGTATTGGTTCACTGTAGAAAGATTTACGTTTAGGTACGTGCTTTTCAAAAAGGTTATAAATGGTATTATTAAAATGTAAAACGTCAAGCTCAATATTGCCACAATATTCAGGCCAAGATAGTTTAGATAACTCATTATTTAATGCTTTAAAGTTCGCTTTAGAGAAATCAAATCGAAAGTGAAAACTAGGCTCATAGGGCTTACTATAATAACCTTCTACATCAGTTATGATTTCGTAAACGATCTGAAGTGAAGGATGGTAAACGTCTTCCGGTAAAACCAGAGGATCACATCGATTTAAACAGAACTTAGATGAATCATCAACAAATGCAAGATCCAAGACCCTCCCGAACTTGTTAGGGACAATATTTAATGATTAAGGCAAAGATCTGACATTTCATCTAGGAATTCATTAAGTACTGCTTTGGTTGAGACTGGCACAATGTTTTGGTCCAAGATACTCCACGATACATGTGGTAAATTAAAGTCACCCAAAATGACAATCGAATCAGAAAGTTTCATCATTTGATTCACCGTTTTAAAAAGGGAGACATGCTGCAAATAGACAGAACTGTCAGAAACAGGAGGAATATAGCTGAGCGCAGGTACATTAACTTCCTCAGAAGGGATTGACGAGTGAACTGCAATCAGGACACCACCCCCAACTCTGTTCTTACGATCGCTTCTGAATACTTGATAATTATTAGGCAAGATTTCGGCGTTATAAATATTCGCCTTAAGCCAGGTTTCAGTAAGGCAAATAATTTTAAAGTTACAGCTAAGAGCCTTTAAGTAAAGTTGGGTTAGTTTTGAATTTAAACCTCTAACATTTTGATAATAAAAATGTACAGATTGAGTACTTAGTTTTTTGAAGCTGTACTCTGGTTTGGGACTTTAGCTGCAGCCTCCACGATTTTATTAGGTCTGAACTCAAATTCCCTCACAAATGCCCCGGACGGCCAAAACGAACTACTTAATAAGGTGTCAAAATCGCTAGCAGAAACATCAATTCTAAAGGAAGAAATGCTTCTTTCGCGACTAAATTTAAATTTCATAATTTTTAAGTTATCAGTTTTCATTTTAGAGCTTACATAATGCTTCAAATCTTCTTCAGTAGTATCTCTTTCGAAACGAGACACAAAGATCGATTTTCTTCGAGGAACCACAACCAGATTCTTAACAGTTGGTTCTGATCCTACCCTAACAGATGGTGGTTCAGGCTTTTTCCTTGGCCTCAAGTTAATAGACCTAGAAGACGATGGTTCTGTTGCCGGATTGGGACAGGCTAAATTAATCAATTCGATTGATAATGGCGGTGGGTTAGTGGGAATTGGGGCTGGAATAGTCGGAACAGGGACTGGAATAGACGGAATTGGAACTGGAGTTGGGACAGGAGTTAAATCAACAGAAAAATCATCCGTACGTTTACGTTTCCCGGAGTCGGACGAAAATTCGTCCAAACATTTAAAAGTTTTAAATACAGTATCATACTTGTTGAATTTTTCATTCAACATTGAAAGGTCTTTACCAATCCGTTTCTGAAGGATTTGCCTAAATATTTTAAATATATCAACTTCGGTTGAACGACATTTTAAACAGGACCAACGTAGGCCCTTGCCCTCAAGCACAATATCCGCGACCCTACCGGTCAACCCAGCACACTTGATGTGAGCAAGCCCATCACAAAGCCAGCGCGACAAGTGGCGTTCTGACTCACTTTTAATTTGACAATTATTAAAAATGCAAGACATCACGAATTAAAGAGTAGAATTAAATGGGAAAATTAGTTAATAAAAAGGCAACACTGAAAAGCAATAGTAGCGAGCAGTTTGAGATGTACTGTAATTGTAACACTTAATAAACACAACGCAAACAGCTGTGATAAAAGAATTAGGCAAGAAAACAAAAAGTGCACACAAACACAAAAGCAAGAATAATCAACAGGCCAATCAACTGCAACAAAAACAATATGCAAAATGACTCGGCAAAAGCAATTAAAGCAAAATTATATGTATTTAATTGTATCCACAAAATGTGAATATAATAACAAAATCAAATAAATTATAGAATCACTAGCGGCACACTTAATATTTGCACAAAACTTTCACACAGAGATGACCAGAAATTAAAAGAATTAATTTTTTTTTCAATATTAAACACAGAGAAAAAATGTATCAACGAACTGACGTTTGCGTATACCGAAGATAGTCTCAACGACATCCCTAAATCGGATCGGCTGACCGAGGACTTTCTGGCATTTGAAGATACCAGCACCGTTAAGGCCTTGGGCATAAGATGGAATGCCCATTCCGACTTATTCTACTTTGAAGCAGGGTCACTGGAAGAAAGTGAAAAGCTGACGAAAAGAGCAATTCTATCCGCCATCGCCAAGCTCTTCGACCCTTTGGGATGGCTAGCACCAATGTTCATTCTGGCCAAAATTTTTATGCAGAACATCTGGTTAAAGGGAACCGATTGGAACGAACCAGTTTCGTCCAATACATTAGAGCGGTGTGACAATTTTAGACATCAAGGCAGAATCATGGAATCAATATTCCGAAACAGTGAACTTGAACCAGTCAAACAACATTTGTGGACGGATTCCACCATCGTTTTGGGAAACCACCATGATCTTGGTCAACTTTCGTGGCACATATAACCAAAATCGTCGACCTGGTCGGCAGCAAGGATTAGCTTCATGTCAACTCCGAATCGAATCCAGCAGATTTAGGATGCAGAGGACTACCAGCATCGGATTTGGTCGACAAATCTTTGTGGTGGCAGGGACCTTCTTGGTTACAAGAAGACAACTTCCAATGGCCAGTACAAAAACACGAATACCATACTTACGTGGAGGAAAAGAGAGCGCAGGCCTACGTAATATCAAAGCAGCAAGAAATCGATATTCTTGACCGGTTTTCGGATCTACCGAGAGCTGAGGGTTCTATCATTTGTTATGAGATTCTTTCGAAGAACTCATTCCCAGAAAAAAGATTCATTTCAAGAAAAGTGATGTTTAATCTCATCTGGTGAGATTAAGACAACGACTCAAATCTTGATAAAACTCTATCAGAAATAACTGTATCAGGAGGATTATGTGAATTTGAAGAAGGGAAATCTATTGATAGGAAAAGCGAGATATTGCCACTCAACCCATTCATCGACAATGATAATATTATTATGGCCGGTAGACGTCTTGGAGCATCTCAAGACCTCGCTTATAACGAGCGCCACCCAATCATACTGACATATAATTGTGGGTTGATGCGTTTGATTCTACATAAAGTCGCCCTCCATGGGGAAAACCAACTAATGCTCCGTCTCATTCGCACCCAATACTGGATTCCGAATGTCAAGAACATGGTTAGGGCCATCATCCATAATTGCAAAGGCTGCACCATTTATAGAAAATGAGCGCGTTTACTAATACCGTGGTGGACTTTGCCGCGCCTTCGATATTCAAAGTTACCGCGGCAGAGTATGTCGACTATCAAAGGGCTACGTTTGCCTTGTTGTCTATTTCACCACCAAAGCGATCCATCTGGAAGCGACCAGTGATCTCAGTACTCCATCCTTTCTAGCAGCCTTTTCGCGTTTTATCGCTAGCCGAGGATGTCCGAGAAACATTTACTCCGACTAGGGTGCCAACTTACATTCCGGCCGGGGCTCCACATATAGGCGGACCCTGGGAGGCGGGAGTGAAGAGCTTCAAAAGCCACTTCAAGAAGTTAGCCTCGCCTCGCACATTTACGCATGAAAAATTTCACACGCTATTATGTCGGATTGAGGCATGCCTCAACTCGCGACCACTAAGTCCAGCCTCAAATGGGCCTGCGGACCTGGAACCATTGGCCCCTGGACACTTCCTTACTGGAAGTCCTGGCTCCGCCAGAACCAGAGGTGAATGAGAGCCCTGCCTCCATTATCAATAGGTGGCAGAAGCTCAAAGCTCTTGATCAAACAGGCGATGGAAAGTGGAATTCTTGTCCGAACTTCAAAAAAGAGTGAAGTGGAAGCATCCAAAATAAAACATTAAGGTGGAGGATCTCGTTGTCATCAAAGAAGACAACTTAACTCCGAATGAATGGAGGCTCGGACGAGTTACCCAAGTACAGCCTGGCGAAGATAACCGAGTGCGTGTAGTAGACCTAGACACCGAAAAGGGTCAGATCAGAAAACCGTTGGTCAAACTGATTCTGCTCGCTGCCTCATCGCAACCCTCCACTCTAGCTCCAACTAAGAACCTACCATCTCCCATATCCCGAAATTCCCCATGCAAGCCAATCTGCCACTACAAGTTAGCAGCATTCCCACGACAGCCGGTTCTTCGTACCGGAATGACTCGGGGTTTCCCCGACCAAGGGCTTTTATTTCGCCACCCCCCTGCCTAAACCGTCCGTTATCCGTCCCCCAGAGGCATAAGGAAACATCTCCGAAAGCATTATGATGAGATCCGGCATCACATCTCGTTGCCGTTTGATTTGCGGGACCATAAGCGGAACCTAAAAGACCTCCACACTGAGTCGGTGGACAGAGCCCTCAGATCCCGGTCTGTGAACCCCGTAATTGGTGCCCAACCACCCGTTCTTACTGAGGCCCTTAGGGCAGGGCGAAGCGCTGCTACAACAACAACAACAACAAGTGCGTCCATTCTTCCCCGCAGAGGCAGCGGCCCTGACAAATGAACGTGACCATATTAGACGCCTGGACCCTACGGATCCTCAAATAAAGGATCTTAATGCGGAAACCAGGTGCTTAGTAGATAAACACAAACGCGCTAAGTGGGAGGAGCACCTAAGGTCTTGCAAAATCTCGGCTGAAGTTGGCAAATTATGGTCGACGGTTAAATCTTTGTCCAACCCAACTAAACCCAAGGAAAATATATCCATCGCCTTCGGCGATAAGGTTCTGTCGAAGCCTAAAAGATGCGCGAGCGCTTTCTGCCGACAATTTGTAATGCATCCTCCAGTGAACAAAGAGACTCGCCGCGCCACCAGGGAAGCTCATAAACACAAAAACAGCGAGGCGCCCATTGCCATCTAAACAACAGAAGTTCATGAGGCAATTCGGAAATCTAAAAACACTAAGTATATAGGCCCCGATGGCATTTCCATGCTGATGCTGAAACACCTCGGCGACGAAGGCATAAGATACCTTACACACATTTTCAACCTTTCCCTGCACATCTTTGTCATTCCTGAAAGATGGAGACAGGCAAAGCTGGTCCCACTACTCAAGCCTGGCAAGCCAGCTGCCGTAGGGGAGTCATATCACCCGATATCACTCCTCTCGCCATACCCCTGCGGGTTAGGGGTTTAGAATATGCCCGAGGTAGGCATACCTGTCGTAAGAGGTGACTAAAGGTAATGGTGTGCAACTCGATGGTTGATCTACGGATATGATGCCTCCCACCTCTCATTACCCATCTTCTCTTTCCTCTCGGAAGGAGGGATGACATGACCTAGAAGGTTACCAAAACCTTCGGGGAGTGATTTTCTTGTTAAAACAACAACAACAACAACTCCTCTCGCCAGTTGGGAAGGTGTTGGAATCTATCTTATTGCCGTATTTCACCGCAAACCTGCGGCTCGCCGATTTCAGCATGGTTTGCGCAAAAATCACAGCACCACCACCGCGCTGAACGCCATCACCACTCAGTTAGGGGACGGACTAAACCAAAAGCGTCCAAACCACAGGGCAGTGCTAGGTGCGCTTGACTTGGTCAAAGCTTTTAACACGGTCAACAATGCACAACTAATGAAAGACCTGGAAGACTCGTCCCTTCCCCCCTGTCTTAAACGTTGGACTGCCAACTACCTGAGTGGCCGTCAATCGTCGGTTGAATTCAGAGGCGCCAGATCAAAACCCAGAATAATTAAACAAGGGGTGCCACAGGGTGGTGTCCTATCCCCGTTTCTGTTTAAGTATTATATATTGAAACTTCGCCCCACCAGAGGGTGTCTCGATCGTCTCTTACGCCGACGATTGTACGATTTTGGCAACTGGCCCCTCCATTGAAGAACTCTGCTCTCGCATAAACGCATACCTTCCAGCCGTGTCCGAATTCTTCGCCGGGAGAAACCTGGCATTGTCACCGAATATGTCCTCGGCCACTTTATTCACGACGTAGATAACGCAAGTGAACATGGAATTAGACGTCTACGTTGATAGTGTCAAGCTAGCAACTGTCTCACACTCCAAAATATTAGGGGTGACGTTTGATAACATGTTCAAATACGGCGCTCATGTAACCGCAATTGCCAATAAAGTCCAAAGCCGTAACAAAATCCTTAAGTCGCTAGCTGGCAGCACTTGGGGTAAAGACAAAGAAACGTTACTAGCTACATACAAAGCAATTGGTCAGCCGGTACTGAGCTACGCGACGCCAATATGGTCGCCGGGGCTAGCTAACACACACTGGACGAGGCTACAGGTCTGCCAAAACACCGCCCTTCGTACCGCCACTGGGTGTCTTCTTATGTCTCCTGAGCACCATCTCCATAATGAAGCGAAAATGATCGGCGTTAAAGAGCATAGTGATATGTTGACCAGGCAATTCCTGTTCAATTGCTGCAAACCACAGCATCCGAACAGACGCCTGGTCAACGAGAATCCGCCCCCCAGGAGCATAGGGAGCCATCTACGCAAACACTTTGATGAGATCCGGCACCTGATTTCCACGCCGTTTGATCCTAAGGTGCACTGGCAGGCCCTCACCCTCATCCACACAAATTCGGTAAATTCCTTTGTCGGCTCTCTCCCAGCGAACGCCGTTCTTCAGCCAACACCACCACCCGTTGCCGAAGAGGAGCGTGAGCTGCCTAGGGAGACTAGGGTGATGCTGGTCCAACTCCGGTCTGGATATTGTAATAGGTTAAACTCTTACATATCCAGACTGAACCCCGACTTGCCTAATGTTTGTCCGGCATATGGCTTGTCCCCCCCATGATACTAACCATCCTTTTGTCTGCTCAACTGAGCCTACTCTTCTAACACCCATATCCCTCTTGTCCACCCCTGTCGAAGCCGCTAGGTTGCTAGGACTTTCGTTAGAAGAGTTTGATGACATTACTGGGTAAGATACTGACTACCAAGGTAGGGCTAAGTACCGCTACAACAAAAACAACAACAACAAGCTAGCAGCTGATGGACGCACCCTCATATACATACCACAATGCAAATACATATGGTCATATGGTGGGAACATGGAACGCGGGATACAAATTTTTTCTTTAAATCACGTTCCAATTCCAATTACATACTTTCTGTAGTATTTAAAATAATAATAAATAAATAAATAAATAATAAATATTTTAGTATATTTAGAGCTTTTTGGTCGTTCAATTTAAAGCAAAAACATTCGTTTTTCTTTTCTGCCTCCGACGCGTTTACGGGCTTTTCATATGTGCCAGGATTAACGGACAACAAAACTTTAAACACATATATATCGAATACAGAAATATCTTTCGCACACCGCCCACACCACACACTTAATTCCATATTTACTAAAACTAAAGACAAAACGAAAAAGGAACTACAACACAACGTGATTTACCAAATTAAACGTAAAGGAAAAGAAGACTAAAAATGCAACAAAATATACATAGGAACAACGAAGCGAGCTTTGGGAGTTCGAATAGGCGAACATAAAACAGACGCAAAAAATAAAAAGATGACTACTGCACTAGCACAACACCTGACAAACAGCGATCATACAGCTGATTTCGAGAATGCGCGCATAATCGACGTAGAAAACAAAACACGAAAAAGAATGACATTGGAAGGCTTGCGAATTCAACAACAGATACACCATGCAATAAACTACAAGGAAGATGTAGATAACATCAGCTGCGCCTACAAAAACATATTAACAAACAATTGACGAACAGCTGTAACCGAGTAGAGTTGCAAAATTTGATGTGAAAATTTTGTGATATATGTATATATGTATGTAAAATTTGCAATTAGTTTATTTATTTATTTATTTCAGTCATCGAAACAAAATTTCTTACAGACTATGAACATGTTCAGATGGTTAATTAAATAGTGCAAATAGGCTTAACTTAAAAGAATAAAGACTATCGTTAAAATTGACTTGCGGAGCGAATTTGTTACAGAGGCGAATGATTCTGGCTATCGGCTCATTATAAGATCAAAGCGACTTATGTGAACCCTCAATAAACATTCTGGGATTACGGAGGGTTTTATCGGATTCCTGTGTTCGAAAAAGAACAAATATTTCTATGCAAACAATAGTACCGGACAGAATATTGTAACCAAACAACAGCGACAGATATGACCTTCTATCAGCTAGAGATTGTAAGCCAAGGAGTTTCCTCCTTGATACGTAGCTTGGAATATCATTTTCAGTAAACACTCTTCTCATAGCAAATCTGGTAAACTTTCTTTGAATCATTTCCAATTTGTCAGAGTATTTTGTGTAGTATGGGTTCCATATGATCGCCCCATATGCTAAAATACTCCTAACCAAGGCAATATAGAGTGTTTTCAGAGTCATAGGGTCTTTAAAATCTTTGGTGTTCCTAATTATGAAACCTACCATTATGAAATACCTACGCTTTAGATGAGACTAGATCAATATGTTTTGAAAAAGTTAATTTGGTGTCAAAGATAATTCCTAAATCCTTAATTTCGGATTTACGCAACAAATCAACGCCGTCCAGCGAATAATTGAAGGTGTAGATATGTGCGCGGCGGCTATAAGAGACGACGGAACACTTGCTAATGTTTAGACTTAGGTTATTTATGGAACACCAATTTAGGAAGATGCTGAAGTCTTGCTGGAGTTTTTGACAATCAACAAGGCTGTTGATATTGAGGAATATTTTGACATCATCTGCGAACATTAAGCACTTTGCGATATAATCACCCCTATTCTGCATTACAATTACGTTCCCGCTCTACGCTCCGCTTGGATCGTAAATATGCATTCTGAGTTACGCTTGGATCGAAAGAAAAAGAGGAAGAGCTATAAGTTTTTCGAAGTCAGCTGTTTGCCTTGGAATGTGTGAAATTGAAACATAACAAAGCAATTTAAATTACACAAATTATTACTTTTGAAATAAAAGTAAAGCTTTATTATGATTTATAAACTTAATTGTATATTTTTGAGCATTATTGAATAAGTTGAGTGAAATTTTATAGATCAATTCACTGATTGTAGCAGACAACGAAGGATCAACAAAAAGCAAGAGGACACTGTTGGTGGATGTTACCACATCGTCAGTAGGTAGCTGGTATTTTCCATAGAGTAAGTGCTAGAAGAGTGCGCTTTGTCGACCAGGTACACAGATGGTTGGCGTCGCATCGTGGGGCCACACCATACGTCGAGCAAACATTAGACATGTCAGTGTTAAGTCTGACCGCAGGTGGTACTTTTCGCTGGAGGAAGACATTGGCCGCCCCGGAACTGACAAATAAGTTTACAGAGTATGAGTGGGTGCTGTGGAGAGGCCGTCGGTGCACGTTTGGATATAATGGCAAAGTCAAAGCCATTACCTTAGTTTTAATTTCGTTAGTAATATTGTTTGGTGTTTTGAATGCTAGTCCAATTTGTAATTGTTTACAACCGGTGCCGATGCTAATGCACGTCCAAAAATATTAGATCCCCGTAGGCGGATTCACATTCCTGGCATCGAAACGCGTCTTTTGATATTCCTCCCTACATTTTTGGACAAATATTAGCACTCGGCACCGGTCGAAAACAATCACCCTGCAAACATATCAAAAAACATCATTAGAGCACAAAAACAAAATATAGCGAGCGTTTTACAACTTTTACATACGAGTTTTACTTGAATTTCAAGAATTTCAACAAAAAATCGCGGGAATTAATCGTAAATTGTTTGCAAAATAAAAAACAAGCAGCTATCCGCCAACAAAATTCCAACGTAGAAAAACGGAGCTACGATCGAAGTGCAGAATTAGCAGAATTGGAAGTTTCGAAGTTGAACGTAGCGGAATTGAAACGCAGAATACCAAAGTTGCCAAACGGAGAAATTTTCGATCCAAGTTGAAATGCAGAATAGGGGTGAATATTCGACGGTAGGTCGTTTATAAAAAGCAAAAATAACAGAGGGCCAATGTGAGTTCCTTGAGGGATGCCTGATGTGGCATAGACTTCAGTATTCGAGCTTATCGAGTTTATTATCACCGATAACCTTCTACCAAGAAGAAAACTTTTGAAAAAGCTTAATAGAGTGCCGGAAACACCAAATTTGTTGAGCTTAATTAAAAGAATGTTATGATCAACTTTATCGAATGCTTTTGAGAAGTCGGTGTATATGACATCGAGTTGTGATTGTTGTTCCATCGCAGTGATAATTGTGTTTGAAATAAGAGACAGATTAGTTTATGTTGATTTCCCTGGCAAAACCCCATGTTGGCAGCTGGTTAGGGCATGCCGAACATGTTCAAGAAGCTTTTTATTAAGTATGTGATTGAAGATTTTTGGAAAGACCCCCTGCTTCACTATTGCTCGATAATTGGAGATGAGACTTTTGTTTCCAGATTTGAAGATGGGTTCAATTGAACATGACTTCCAACAATCCAGAAATATTCCTAGGCGTAAACATGTCTTAAAAAATTTGGTGATTGGATTTACCAGAGAGTGCACGCACCGAATGAAAAATATTGGGGGAAACCCATTAGTGCAGTTAAAACTTGGTTTAAGGTCTAAGATTGCATCTGCAACATCCTCCTCTGTGATAATAAATTCGTCAATATAATTAAGGTTAGTTTGACTCGAACTTGTGGAGGGAGTGTCTGCGGGCTGGTAGCTTTCATAAACTTCTTGAAAAAATGAGGCAAATAAGTCTTTGTATTCCATTCTATCAGGTATTCCGGATGATTTACGCCTAGAGTTCACGTATTTCCAGAACGAAGACGGATTTAGTTTCAGACTGTCTTCAATTTTAGCTATATATTGATTAAAAAGATATTTATGTAGTCTATCAAATTCGTTTTTAAAGTGGTTGTAGTTCTTAAGGTCCACGGAAGACTTCGAGCTTCTGTATTTTTTTAGAGTTTTACTTTTAATGTTCTTTAAATGGCTTAACTCCGCGTTGAACCAAGGCGGTTTATTATTGGGCTTGGAAGATTTCAAAGGCACACATTTATTGACAGCATCGGACAAAATTTCGCAAATTTTTGTATATATTAAGTCTGGATCGTCAATAATATCTAAAAAATCCCAGTTCGCACAGTAAAGAAAGGTGTTCAAAGCGTCAAAGTTGGCTTTCCTAAAACATAATAGAGGTTCGAGGCTCTTATTTAGTCGCTGGAAACTTAAAAACTCGAATTTAATAGTCAAAGCTTTATGGTGGGTTGTGTTACATGATATAGGTGACAAATTCAATTCACATGATAACTTGGGATCTTCTGTTGCAAATACCATATCCAGTATTTTGTTATTTGAATTTGCGAAAAAATTTAATTGTTGAAAATTGTTAGATAAGAAAAAGCTAGTGACAGAAGATTCAATATCGGATTTAATATTAAATGGTAGTAGCCAGCCATTGTCAAGTGACCAAATAATGCCAGGTGAGTTAAAATCACCCATAACAATTATCTGTTCATTAAGTGCAACAGATTCACTGACAAATTTTATGTTATTGATATGCTGTTCATAAACATTAAAAATAGAGTTAGGCGGTATATAGGATATAATGATGAAAATATTTTTGGCATATGAAATTGATACATCTATGCAGATTTGTTCGATTAGCATATCTGCATGGGGCAAAGCTTCTATGCTGCTGTTTAGTCTTGTTTTAACTGCTAAAAGCACTCCTCCGCCTCGAGCGTAGCCACTAGCAATAGGGCACCTATCATGGCGATAAACAGTGTAGTGGCTGTCAAAAAACTCGGAGCTGGAAATCTGCTCACATAGCCAGGTTTCGGTGATAGCAACAATATCATACTCATGTAATGCTGAAGCAATTCTAAATTAATTTGATTTTGTTCGTATGTCTCTTGCATTTTGGTAGTAGATGGAAAATTATTTAATTGATGTTGAGCTGGTTAGCCCGTTGCATTGATTTGAACTTCGGGAGGATATTACTCGATTGCCGAAGCTACCTCCCCCGTTTATTGAAAATTTTGAAATGGTCGCACCTTGATACCCGCTGGCCATAGTGAGTGATCTACCAATTTGTTGTAACAAGTCGACGACACTCCTAGTTTATAGCTTACTCGCCTTAGCGACTCGATATTCACAGAATTTTTCACAAGAGCGAAGCAAACCAGAAATTTCGCGTCAGTAGACGCATGCTTAGCTACGTAGGCGATGATATTTTCAGCAGTTACCGAGGGGTTAAAAGACCAGTAAAATGTTTTCTACTGGGTGCATTATTACTATCAACAGCATTGTTACCATCAACTGCAATTGCAATTGAAGAGTTGCTTGGAGCAGCGGCAGCGACATTACCATGTGGCGGGGGCGTTGGCACGGTAACAATATCAGCATGTGATAGAAGCGAGGCAGTATCAGCGACGTTCGGATTTGATGGTGGCGTTGATGTTGTTGAGCTTGTGGCAGATTTCGCTTCGGTGATGTTGACATCGGCAACATTTTGATGGAGATCAGCCGCACTGTAAGCCTTAGCAAGCAAGACATCATTGTTATTTTTAAGTTTATTAATACCATGATTTGGGTTATTTTTATTCTGGACGCCGGCCGCTTGCTTTGCGTATTTAGCTCTACTTTTTTGCCTTTGTTTATGCTGCAATGCAGTTCCTTGACCTCTGATATGAGCGAGGTAAGTGCACCAACAACCGCTTCGTCATATAGCTTATGTAAATTTACAAACTCAGAGCGCACAAGTTGTAGTTCGCCTAATAACTTGTTTTTGTCCGCTTGCAGAGAGTGTATAGTCGAAACTGCTTTAGCTTGTTCGGTGCGCATACATCTCAATTCGGCAAGAATAGATGACAACAAACGATCTTGCTCCTTATCATTTACATCCTGTTGTTGTTATACAGCGACAGCATTATGCGAAGACGCATCTACTTCACGATGAGCAACAGCACACTCAGCACAAGTATAAATTTCATCGGAGTTTTTAAAATAGCTCAAATCAGCAGCCAAAGTGCCAACAACACACTGCAAGTGATACACTTATCACACTGCACGCTGCTTTGTGTGCGATCTACTCTGTATCCACAGAAGCAAGGCATATTGATCTTTTTTAATATAATTTATATAGATCACTCTTTGCTGTATTTGTCGGGGCACCTCGTTCCTGCACTGCTTTATCTGCTTTGTGGACTGCTTTACCTTAAAGGCTTTTTCCACAGTATACTTTTAGGCAACTTAGACTTTCCGTATTTTATTTGTTTGTTTATTTGTATTTATTTGACAGGTGTTTCGCGCGCTTTTCTTATCTATGCTGAAGTTTACGAAGTTTATTTATTTTTGGTTCTGTACTTTGTTCTCACTCTCGCTTACATATATGTATGTGTATCCCTGGTATTTAAATTGAGTTCATGTAATTGTTTAAACAATAATTAAATAGTTTTCACAGCACATCCCTGGTATACTAAAAGTTTCCACCGGAATAGGCACTGCTTAACTACACTTAAGAATATATTTAGTGCGAGAAATCTAGCTAGAAAACGAATTTCACAATTTTTTTAGCTCCGCTCAAAAGTTTACGTCCACACGAATCAGGAATACAGGAAACTTGTATATTGTTAAATATTTGTATGGTATGTATGATTGTGCAAAATTAATGATAAATTGTCAACTAAATTTGTTTTCTTGTCCAAATAAAAAACTCCATGAAGAAGACACAATAACGTGTCGAAACGAAAATTTTATCAATTCCTTGGTCTAATATCTACAAAATCAAATTTAATCGGAGAGTGGAACCCAAACAACTACAAGAAAACACAATTATAGACAAAATGAAACACTTTTTTCAACACATACGATACACATTTGATGAGGAAACTTGCTACATAATCAAACAGCACAACAAGAACACCAAGGGGCTCGCAAAACAACAACAAAGACTCAAGTTTCTACTGAACTACAAAGGTTATGGTATTATACCAACGAACTTAAAAGGTAAAACAAATAAAATTATACAAGGATTCAATTTAGAAAAAACTAGAAGGGAAGCGCAAAAAAATAGAAAATGAATTTTTAGCAAAAATTATAAACGTAGAAATAAAAGAAACTAATATACGGATAAAAATGTATCTTACTACAATCGCCACATCTGAGAAGATCTACGAAAAAGATTTCCAGCTAATTACAGAGAACCACAAACAACATTTGAGAGATATAAAGAAGGTTACGGAAAAAAATATATATTCGAAAATACAAGTACATATCCGGAAAAGTTTTGAAAAATTTGGGTTACGGTCTAATGAAGATTGGTGTGTCAACAAAACAGACATAAATATACCAAAGAGTGTCGATGGTTGTTATAAATAATAATAATAATAATTTACTATTCGAAAATACAAGTACATATCCGAAAAATTTTTGAAAAATTTGGGTTACGGTCTAATGAAGATTGGTGTGTCAACAAAACAGACATAAATATACCAAAGAGTGTCGATGGTTGTTATAAATAATAATAATAATAATTTACTAAAAGGTCGTCTCTAGTAACCCGTGCTTTGGACACCCCTGACCTACCCTAAAACAATAATATAATAAAAACCTCAAATACAAAATTAAATTAAAATTAAAAAAAAAAAACTTCTCGCTGCCTCAAAGCTTAGACCAAAACTGTGATAATGTACAAAAATTAATACAAAGATAAGATGAAAACCCTTTTAAGTGACAAACATACATATAGGACGATGCGAAATGACCCGACACAACAATTGTTAAGAAAGAATAATTCCCTGGTAAATGAAATTTACAAACAAAAAAACATTGACGCGAAAACTATACAACAACTGACATGCCATTATTATACGGACTACCCAAAATTCACAAAGAAAATACTCCACTAAGACCAATCGCATCATCGGTAACGTCCCATGCTACAAACTGGCTAAATTTATTGGACAGATTTTAAAAAACATTGTGTCTGAAAACAACATTGTGTCTACAACATAAAAAACTCTCAAAAACTAAAACAGGAACTAAAAGAAATTAAAATTGAAGACGACGAAATGCTTGTATCCTTTGATGTAGTATCACTTTTTACCAATATACCGATTCAACTCGCAATCCGGACAATTATGCAAAAATGGTCAATCCTTGAAAATGAAACAACAATTAGACGCACACAATTTCTAGCTATTCTCGACTTCTGCTTGAGAGAAAATAATTACTTTACCATTGATGAAACAATATATCAACAAATATATGGAATGCCAATGGCTAATCCCTTATCCCCTACCATAGCCGACATCATCCTAGACAAAATACTAGACGACAGTATAGCCGAATTGAGTTCAAAAGGCATATCTATTAAATACATAAAAAAATATGTGACGACACAATTGCCATCATAAAAAAAGCAGACTTAGAGATTGTCCTTCATACTATAAACAGCCAACACAACAAAATTAAATTCACCTGCGAAGAAGAAGAAGGCAAAAAGCTACCATTTCTAGACTTAGAAATTCACAGAGGAAACAAAGAGATAAAGACAAACTGGTACGCGAAATCGGTAGCTTCGTCCAGAATGATTAATTTCAATTCCAATCATCCTTGGACACAAAAAAGGAATACAGCGCTTAACATGATTGAAAAAATATATAAACTCAGCGACCAGGAATTCAGAAAAGAGAACAAGGCGAAAATTAAACAAATACTATTTAAAAACGGATACCCCAATACTGTGATAGAAAACTGGATTATAAGTATTAGCAACAAAATTGACCACCCAAGCAATAACACAAAAACAAATGACAAAGAAAAAATGTTTACGGGCATTTCATATGTGCCAGGATTAACGGACAACAAAACTTTAAACACATATATATCGAATACAGAAATATCTTTCGCACACCGCCCACAGCACACACTTAATTCCATATTTACTAAAACTAAAGACAAAACGAAAAAGGAACTACAACACAACGTGATTTACCAAATTAAATGTAAAGGAAAAGAAGACGAAAAATGCAACAAAATATACATAGGAACAACGAAGCGAGCTTTGGGAGTTCGAATAGGCGAACATAAAACAGACGCAAAATATAGAAAGATGACTACTGCACTAGCACAACACCTGACAAACAGCGATCATACAGCTGATTTCGAGAATGTGCGCATAATCGACGTAGAAAACAAAACACGAAAGAGAATGACATTGGAAGGCTTGCGAATTCAACAACAAATACACCATCCAATAAACTACAATGAAGATGAAGATAACATCAGCTGCGCCTACAAAAACATATTAACAAACAATTGACGAACAGCTGTAACCGAGTAGAGTGGCAAAAGTTGATGTGAAAATTTTGTGATATATGTATATATGTATGTAAACTTTGCAATTAGTTTAATATTGTTAAATATTTGTATGGTATGTCTGATTGTGCAAAATTAATGATAAATTGTCAGCTAAATTTGTTTTCTTGTCCAAATAAAGAACTCCCTGAAGAAGACACAATAACGTGTCGAAACGCGTCGGAGGCAGAAAAGAAAAATTAATGTTTTTGCTTTAAATTGAACGACAAAAAAGCTCTAAATATACCAAAATTTTATCAATTCCTTGGTCTAATATCTACAAAATAAATATTTTAGTTTTCAAGCTAACTATAACTTTACTTTGTTTTATATCTTTTTATCCACTATGTATATTCTCCAAGGAGGGTGAATGGTAACGGTAAAGACTCGTATACTTTGAATCTTAGACTTGCCGGAAAACTTTTTTTTGCAAAAGTTAAAATAGTTTCAGTTTCTTTCAATCTTGATCTTGACTAAAATTCTTTTTTTAAGTTTTTTAGTTGGCAGGATGAGCTGAATTTTCCGTAAGTGTGACATTACTACGTAACTCACTTCTAAATACGGTATGATTAAAGACCACTTAAAACTGGCTTTATCTTGAAGACAACAAAGAATTGAAGAAAAGTGTATAAGTATAAAATATAGCCCTTGGGGTTAGTTATTAGAATAGGTAAAAAATATTTAGCTTTTGTTGAATACTTTAGAAATATAAACGTATTTCTGTAACATTAAAGACTAAAATATTGACCATATACATAAAATAAGTAAATTACCCGTGTCATTCGCCTTGGAGGACACCTACACCGGCATACCGCATTTTTATTATATCTGTAAATAAGAAAATTTAGTCTCGTTCTACAAGGATTAGAAATATATATATTCTAGCTGATGTATGCCTAACAATGGCAAACTTTCATTGAAAATATCTCTTGACGGAAGCAGAATTACGAACTTCCGCCCGAGGTATAACCTAACCTAGGCCTTTCCTGATATTTTCGGGAGTGTTTTAGCAGTTGTTTTAGCTCATGTGACTAAGTGACATAGATCCAAAAAAATTAAAAGGACTAAATAATATTACATTATTGTACTTAAATTGAATGGACTACAAATCTCAATACTCTAAGAAATTCCGAAAAAAAAATCGTCGAATGTTTCAAACATAATTTAGTTTTTGTTATAGCTCGTGCCAAATTTTCTTATGGGAAACTAGTTACAATAAATTTGCGAAAGTGAAAATTGTATGAATTGTACATACATATTTTGTATTTATTTGAATACCTATCCTGGCACTAAAATTTTTACAAAATTATTTCATAGTACCAGCCAGGAATGTAAAAGTGAATTAAAGTAATAATAATCCTGCTATTTTTATAATGTTAGCAACATTTATGTTGCCGGAGATACGTCGATACTTCTGCCGCATAAAGTAACTTATTAGGACTTCTAGATTGCAAGAGGTCATCCACCCGACGCCGATTGGTTTTTTCGCTGCAGCTAACAAAGTCCTTCTATCGTCTTCCGGCGTTACCTGAAGAAGTGGTTGGTTGGTCTGATGGCAACTTTGAATCCACTGTTATTGTAAAAGTGAAGTCTGGACCCGAAAGTCGCTCAGAAGTTTTATTCAAAAATCGCTCCTTATGTCTTCCAGAGGTGTTTCACTTTTGATCCAGCTTCGACGAATATTCAGATATTTGTAAGCTTAAACTTTTTATCGAATACTCGGCTGTTTCGCTTAAATCGTACTTAAGTACAACAAAGCCCTCGATTCTTTGTTCTTGATAAATTGTCAATCTTGATAAAATATCAAAAAAAAAAAAAAATTTGAATCAAGTGTTCTGAATTCTGCTTAAAAAAATTAATAAATTTTGTTCGTTATGGAGTAAAATTCAAAAAAAAAAAACAAGTAAGGAAAGGGCTGTCTTCGGCTGTGCCGAAGGCTTTATACCTTTCATGAATGCTAAACCACACTTATCGGAACAATCGATTGTATGGGAGCTATACGTTATGTTGGTCCGATCTGGCTGTATAATATGTAGCAAACGTGCAAAATTTAACGTTCCTAGCTTTTTAACTGCAAAAATTATAGCCCAAAACCCATTTATCGAAACTATCGATTATATGGGAGCTATATGTCATGTTGGTCCGATCTGAGTCATTTTCACTACACACGTTGCAAATACAATTTGTACTAAACTTGCGAAATTTTACGTTCCTAGCTTTTGAATTGCAAGAGTTATAGGCCAAAACCCATTTATCGGAACAATCGATTGTATGGGAACTATGCCTTCTATCGGTCCAATCTTGCTGGTTCCGACAAATGATTAATCCTATGCAAAATGGCGCCTGCTTGCAAAATTTCATCGAGATATCTCAAAAACTGAGGGACTAGTTTGCGTTCAAACAGACGGACGGACGGACGGACAGACGGATATGGCTAAATCAACTCGCCTCATCGCCCTGATCATTTCGGTATACTTAATAGTGGGTCTATCTCTTCTTCTTCTCATACTTACAAACATCGGACCAAAGTTATAATACCATTTCATGTTCATGAAAGGTACAATGATACAAATATTTTTGTCTTGATTTTTTTATCAATATTGACAATTTGTCAAGAACACAGAATCGGGAGAAAATTTAATAATTCTTTATATCTGGTTTCCTTCGAATGTTGGACCTAAATGTCAAAAAACTCCGTTCTTGGTACGGTTATAGCTAAACTGCTTTGCATTGCTGATTTTCCGACAGGGTGAATAGTTGATGATTGTTGTGCTGCCATCTCAAGTGTCGTTTATCGTTCTGATTTGTTATCAGTTGTGCAGTATTTAAATTACATTCAGGTATTGGCGTAGATGCTACCGAATGGGGTTGTTTTGTGCAGCGTGTTTGTTCCCTGTACCTGGGAATTAGTTTTGCCGTTTGGAGATCAGCTTTAAAGGTTAAAATATGTATCTCGTCGGAGCTGGTACGTACATACATTCTTTTTTATACGTAGAGATAACTAAATTTGCAAAAAACTTAAAAATAGATGTGCAAAGAATTCGCAATGGTTTTTTTCGACTATTAGAGAATACTTGCGCATATAACATATGTAAAATTTAGCCCGGATGTCGGCGGATGTATGTAACTTTTTTGTCTCTAAAGTTAAAAATATACTTATTGCGAAAGAATTACTATTAAAAAAATTTAATTACCTTCGAGCTTAGAATCCATCAAAAAAATTATATAAAAGTGTTCACTTAAAAGAAATATGGAGTTTAATATTCAACAAGAATTTTGCAGATTAGTCAATGCATTTTACGGCCACTCCTGTCTTCTTACATCAATTACTCAATATATAAAAGCAAAAATATCATCAAAAAAACGCAAAAATCCCATTATTTTGTTTGTTTTCTTTCATTTCTCATTACACGTTTCTTGGAATAAGAGTTTTGATTTTGTCCCGCTAGCTTGCTCTACACGAAACACTGTGGGACGGTCGGGTAAAACATTACTACTTAGTTGGGGCTTAAAATTTTTATCTCTATATTAGTTTTAAAAGATACAATGTTAAACTAAAATACCTATGAATACCTTTATTACTACTGACCACTACCATTTATCACTAACCGGCCACCCGGCTACAACCGCAGCTCTAACACCGCTACCATCATCATCAGCGTTCGAGAGATAAATGTCCAAAGTCTGAGTTGCGCCGCCCAATGTGATGCGTTCTAATGATGTAAGAATTGTGTGGGAAGCAACAATATTTCGTCTGTATGACATACACAAGTCCACTTCTAACAACACATCAAAATCAATTGTTTAATATGCACTCTGTAAACTGCCTTTAGCAGTCGCACAATTCACACATACAAAACGTAATTTTGTTGTCTTCCACGAGGGTTGCGAAGTTTCCTACCTTTATATTGTTTAATCAACATCTTCGCATGTCATTTGGTGAATTAATGCATTAATTGATACACCATATCTGGTCAGAGACGCACGGGATTTCCGATTCTCGCCATACCAGCTTGTTCCTTTATTTCATTTTCCGGTATAGAGATCAGTCGTTGAAAAAGGTTTTCCAGTAATTTTTCTAAATGATGCAATGCATAGTTCATAGGTGTATGATCGGGAAAGCCAGCGTTATCACCACGCACAAAATTATCGAAGAAATTAAATATTTTAAATTCCATTCTCACAGTATGGCAATGATGTGAGCGCGTGGAAAAGCCTAACGTAGAAGTATAGCCGAATTCTCTAGATTGTATTTCATATATCCACGGCTATCTCGATTTTTTTCCACGCTCTCCGGCAAGTCCTGCACATCCCCACCAAACTAGACCACTGCCCTTGAATCTTCGGCATTCTCACTGTCAGTCAGCCGTATTGGGGGCAATAGACAATATATGTACCGAGCTGACGTGCTCGGTGTGCATAGACGATCGGTACTGCCGCCCAGCATTACCCTGAAGTTTGTGACCCTTTTTTGTAGTTTCAAAAATGTTCAACGATTGCCATTCAAAGAAAATGTTTAGTAAAACTTCGAAGATGTGAACAAAATAAGCTGTTGAACATGCAATTTTCAAAGTGTTGCAACTATTAAATTCACACAATTTGAATAGTTAAGCCCCAGTGTAATTAATGTTTACTTAATTCTCCGCACAACGATTAAGATTAGCTTCAAGTTATTAACAAATTTGTCCACGTCAGTCCAACCTTCAGAATAATATCATTGAAAATCTCTACAGCAGTTTTTCTCGCATGTCTTCATAAAGAACAACAACCACAGCTCGTCATGCATCCTATTTGCAATTCCAGTGCGCTTATAGATTAGCAGAGCTGACAAACAACTGTGTTGTCGGGTTACCAACTTTGGGTTGGACACTTTGGTAATAATTCCACATACATATAAGCTAGGTGACAGGTAATAGTGTCACTGGTATACATAATGAATTTCGGCCCTGGCATCTCTTGCTTGAAGCCCTAGCACAAAACTTACCAAGCAAATGTAACTGCAATAAACATATAAATGTACAAATACATATTTATGTATAGTAACTTTAGAGTAAATGTCTATTTACAGCTTCAATTATTACAAATACATAATTGTATTTTATTATTCCCACAACACTGTACAAATATCTATTTAATTATTAAGATAATAAGCCAAAAACTATTCAACCACCATTAACCGAATAAATACAACTATTCGTTACCACTATTCGAATAATGAAAGAAATATTGTTACTGCTTGGGCACACATTTGTACACGCAAACATACATACATACATACAAAAAATTTAGAGTGTCTACTACCACAAAGGGTATCGTTGCGGGAATCGCCAAGGTAGTAGCGGACACCGCGGCGGTCACCGAAATGGAAGGGGTGCCTGTACCGCTAGTCGGGGAGAATGAAGGGGACGTAGGTAACCCCTTCGTGAGGCGGTCGAGACTAGGGCACTCGCCCCCTCGTTCAGCTCCTCAAATCTCGGGCAGGCCCATGTCCGCGCGGACGGAGTCTGCGCTGGCGCTCGAGGGCAGAGAAGAAGACGACCAGGCGTTTCAATCGCTAGGAAGGCTTATCGGAGAGCTTAAGGAAATTATTGGAAGTGGAAAGCGTTCCATTAACCAAAACCTTAAAGATTTAATAAAGGCGATCTCTGTGTCTTACGATGAGGCAGCAGAAACCTTCATGGGAGAGAAAAGGGGAGTGGACTCCAAACAGTCCCAGACGTCACCGTCACTGAGCCAGCAGCCACAGCAACAACGCGCTCCTGGTGGAACACCTTCGCCACAGAAAGAGCCAAAGAAGCAAAAAGATGCGCAAAAACCAGCATCTAACTACTCTGACGTGGTAGCAGCCAAGGTCTCGAAAACAGCGAACCACCAGGGCAAGGAGCAGCATGGCAAACGGTTCAGAAAAAACGTTCGAAGCCCAAAGCTGTCCGACCCGACGCCATTGTCATTAAATCCACGGGAGGGTGGTCGTATGCGGACATTCTAAAGGCTGTAAAAGCCGAGGAGACTCTTAAAGAGATGAGTACCATGGTTCGCAAGATCCGTAAGACCGCGAAAGGTGAGTTGTTGTTCCAGCTAACCAAGCAGGCAGAGGGCAGCACCGCTAAGCTGCAAGCGGCAGTAGGGCAAGCCTTGTCTGGCAAAGCCGAAGTCAAGTCCCTGACGGAAGAGACCCTATGCGAGATCCGGGATATGGATAAGGTGACGACGGAAACGGAAGTCTGCCAGGCACTGAACTCGCAGTTCCCAGCTCTTGAAATGCAACCGTCCAACATACGATCCATTCGGAAAGCCTACGGCGGAACACTAACGGCGACAATCTCGATTCCTGGAGAAACGGCCAGAAAGCTACTAGCCAGTAGCAAAGTTAGAATAGGCTGGGTGGTATGCCGTATTCGAGCGAAAATTGAGCCAAAACGCTGCTACAGGTGCATGGACTTCGGACATATCTCGAGGAACTGCACCAGCGAAAAGGATGCAAAAGGGAAATGCTTTAATTGCGGAAGCGAGGGACACATCGCCAAAACGTGCACGAATTCGGCAAAGTGCATTCTGTGCACTGAAAGAGGAGTCAATAGCGTTGATCATCGTACCGGGGGAAACAACAGCCCGGTATACAGAGAGGCGGTCCGGAAACTCAGACCGTCATGAGATTGGTCCAACTCAATCTCAACCACTGCGAAGCTGCACAAGACCTATTGTCGCAAACCATAAGGGAACTAAAAGTCGACGTTGCAATAATAAGCGAGCCATACAGGAACAAGTCCTTGGGTTGGCTACCCGATTTATGTGGTAAGGCAGCAATTTGGTCCTGCGGAGAAAACCCGTTGTACATAGAGCCCGTTCTTAAAGAAAGAGGTTTTGCGTGCGGCAGGATAGGAGCTATGTTGTTGTTGTTGTTGTAGCGCTACTTAGCCCTACCTAGGGAGTCAGTATCCTACCCAGTAGTATCATCAAACTCTTCTAACGGAAGTCCTAGAAACCTAGCGGCTTCGACAGGGGCGGGCCAGAGGGATATGGGTGTTAGAAGAGTAGGCTCAGCTGAGCAGACGAAAAGGTGGTTAGTATTATGGGGGGACAAGCCACATGCCGGACAAACATTAGGCAAGTCGGGGTTCAGTCTGGATAGGTAAGAGTTTAACCTATTACAATATCCAGACCGGAGTCGGGCCAGCATCACTCAAGTCTCCCTAGGCAGCCCGCGCTCCTCTTCGGCAACGGGTGGAGTTGTTGCCTGAAGAACGGCGTTCGCTGGGATAGAGCTGACATAGGAATTTACCGAATCGGTGTGGATAAGGGTGAGGGCCTGCCGGTGCACCTTAGGATCAAACGGCGTGGAAATCAGGTGCCGGATCTCATCGAAGTGTTTGCGTAGGTGGCTTCATATTCTCCTGGGCTGCGGATTTTCGTTGACCAGGCGTCCGTTCGGGTGCTGCGGTTTGCAACAGTTGATCAGGAATTGCCTGGTCAGCATCTCGCTATGCTCTTTAACGGCGAGAATTTTCGCTTCATTGTGAAGGTGGTGCTCAGGAGACATAAGAAGACACCCAGTGGTGGTACGAAGGGCGGTATTCTGGCAGACCTGGAGCCTCGTCCAGTGTGTGTCAGCAAACCCCGACGACCATATAGGCGTCGCGTAGCTCAGTACCGGCTGACCAATTGCTTTATACGTAGCTAGTGACGTTTCTTTGTCTTTACCCCAAGTGCTGCCAGCTAGGGACTTGAGGATTTTGTTACGGCTTTGGACTTTATTGACAATTGCGGTAACATGAGCGCCGTATTTGAACATGTTATCAAACGTCACCCCTAAGGTTTGGGGTGTGAGACAGTTGGTAGCTTGACTCTATCAACGTAGACGTCTAATTCCATGTTCACTTGCGTTGTCCACGTCGTAAATAAGGCAGCCGAGGACTTATTCGGTGACAATGCCAGGTTTCTACCAGCGAAAAATTCCGACACGGCTGGGAGGTAAGAGTTTATGCGAGAGCAGAGTTCTTCAACGGAGGGGCCTGTTGCTGGTATAGTACAATCATCGGCGTATGAGACGATCGAGACACCCTCTGGTGGGGGGGGGGAAGTTTCGATGTATAATAGTTAAACAGAAACGGGGATAGGACACCACCCTGTGGCACCCCTTGTTTAACTATTCTGGGTTTTGATCGGGCGCCTCTGAATTCAACCGACGATTGACGGCCACTCAGATAGTTGGCAGTCCAACGTTTAAGACAGGGGGGAAGGGACGAATCTTCCAGGTCTTTCAATAGTCGCACATGGTTGACCGTGTCAAAAGCGTTGGCTAAATCAATCGCAACTAGCACTGTCCTGTGGTTTGGACGCCTTTGGTTAAGTCCGTCCCCTATCTGAGTGGTAATGCCGTTCAGCGCGGTGGTGGTGCTGTGGTTTTTGCGGAAACCATGCTGATGTTCGGCGAGTCGCAAGTTAGCGGTGAAGTATGGTAACAAGATAGATTCCAACACTTTCACTACTGGCGAGAGAAGTGATATCGGGCGATATGACTTCCCTACGGCAGCTGGCTTGCCAGGCTTTAGTAGTGGGACCACCTTTGCCTGTCTCCATCTTTCAGGAATGACAAAGGTGGACAGGGAACGGTTGAAAATGTGTGTTAGATATCTTATGCCTTCGTCGCCGAGGTGTTTTAACATCAGCATGGAGATGCCATCGGGGCCTATATACTTGGTGTTCTTAGATCTCCGTATTGCCTCATGTACTTCGGTTGTGGAGATGGCAATGGGCGCATAGCTGTTTTTGGGTTTATGCGCTTCCCTGGTGGCTCGGCGAATCTCTTTGTCCAACGGAGGATGCATTACAAACTGTCGGCAGAAAGCGCTCGCGCATCGTTTAGGTTTCGACTGAACCTTATCGCCGAAGGCGATGGATATTTTGTCGTTCGGTTTAGTCGGGTTGGACAAAGATTTCACCGTCGACCATAATTTGCCAACCCCAACCGAGAGGTTACAAGACCTTAGGTGCTCTTCCCACTTAGCGCGTTTGTGTTTATCTACTAGGAGTCTGATTTCCGCATTAAGATCCTTTATTTGAGGATCCGTAGGGTCGAGGCGTCTAATATGGTCACGTTCATTTTCCAGGGCCGCTGCCTCAGCGGGGAAGAATGGACGTACTTCCTTTATTCTACCTGACGGAATGTGTTGACGGGAGGCTGAAACTAGGGCCATACGAAACGCCTTTTCCCCTTCTCGTACGTCAGACGGGGTGGGGAGAGCAGCGAAGGCGCTCTCTGTAGATGTTAAGAAACTCTCCCAGTCGGCTTTGTTAAAGTTAACAAAGGTGCGATTGTCAGAAGTGACAAAGTCGGTGGGGCGATCGATAGAGAGCACAATGGGTAGGTGGTCCGAAGCAAGCGTCAGCATCGGTCGCCAGTCAACGCAGTTTATAAGACCTGCGCTGACTATGGTGATGTCCGGTAAGCTTGGACAGTTTACCGCCACTCTAGTGGGGGCATCCCCATTAACCGTGCAGAACGTCGAATCGTCTATTTGATCAGCCAGCTCCTGCCCCCTACCATCGGCCTGTAAGCTGGAGTACCACAGGTCGTGGTGTGCGTTGAAGTCACCAAGGATAACGCGGTTCTCACCCCTGAGTAACGCACGAATGTCGGGGTGATAATCCCTGGGACAGTAGGTGACAGGATATATACGTTTATGATTTCCAAGTCGACATCGCCTGACCGGACAACCTTGACGTTCTAAGGTGGTGTCCCTCGGGTCGATGTCAGGCTCAAATAGCCGATACTGCACAGATTGATGCGTGATGAATGCAAGACCACCCCCAAGCCCTCTCGCACGCTCACAACGGTGTACATTGTACCCGTTGCAGGTCTGGAGAGTTGACCTTCCACCGAGCTTTGTCTCCTGAATAGCAGCGATCTTGACTTTGTGTCGCTTCATGAGGTTTGTAATCTCACCTATTTTGCCGGTTAGGCCGTTGCAATTAAATTGCAGGATTGCGAAGTGCGAAGGGGGAGCAGAGTTGATGCTGGGGGTCAGGGACTGATGCGCATGCCTAGGTGGTAGTAGGCTGGGTCGCGCACTACGACGCATTCTTGAAGTCGAAGGAATCGCGTTACCAGAAGGTAGAGGCGAATCAGATGACGTTGAAGGTTGCGTAGCTCGACAGCATGGCGCAACGTACGTATCAGTCCATAAGTTCCTGTTTGCGAGTCTAGAGCATATAAGCAGATGACACAGGCCAAGGCAGTTATTGCACTTGACCGATGCCAAAGGCGTGTATGGTCTTAACCGACAAACAGTGCACGTAGTATAAGGGACCAGGAGCTGATGGTTGTGACTTATACTCGTGCTAATGCTGGAAGGAGAGGGGCTGACTGAGGGGGCGGGAGATAGCGGACGCTCAGCATTGCTCAAATCCACTTGGGAAGTGCTACGTAGGGAGTAGCTGTGAGCTGCTGTGTGAGATGTTGACGCCTGGGGGCGTGAGCGACCGCTAGGAAAGTCTACTTGTTGAGGTGCATTTGTAATGCTAGTCGTGGAGACTGAGGTGACAGAGTCAGACATATGTGGCGGAGCGATACTTGATCGACGACGGCCACGGGACGTCGTAGGACGTGAACAGCAAGGGGCCACAAAAGTTCTATAAAAACTAGCGGGTCTATGAGTAGAGGGATTTAGTCCGGAGCAACTTGTTAGGTACAACCATCTATTGCAGTTGGAGCATTTACTGAATGTGAGCGTTTCACATAAATTTTCTTCCAGCATATACAGCAGATCCATTCTCTTGGTCCCGGGTTGGATCCAATACCAGCCCGGAGCAGGAGAGTCTTGAGCAGTCCCGCTGCAAGGAGCTGCTCGGAGGATGACATTATTTTGGGGAGGATAACTGACGGCTTAGGCAGGGGGGTAGCGAAATAACAGCCCTTGGTCGGGGAAACCCCGAGTCATTCCGGTACGTAGAACCGGCTGTCGTGGGAATGGGATAGGAGCTATCTTCGTATATACCACCTAGCACCTCGCTAGAAGCTTTTGAAGAAGTTGTTGGTAAGATAGCCACAGACGCGACTACGAGGCAGCGGTTCATCATAGCTGGCGACTTTAACGCATGGGCTGTCGAATGGGGCTCACAGCGAACTTCTCCGCAAGGGAGAGTTCTTCTCTTGGATGTAGCGCTTCTTAATACATGTGGGCAACATACATTTTCCAGAAATGGCTTCGGGTCCATAATAGACATTACGCTCGTAAGTGAAAATATGTTTAGGATGTGCGAGTGGAAGATTAGTGAGTGCTATACGCAAAGCGATCACTCGGCCATCATAGTGGGCATCAAAGTAGACGGGGGAAGGACTCCTACCAACCGAACTTTCGTGAGGAGTCGGGGTTGGAAGGTCAACACCTTCGACTCCGATGTTTTCAATGCAATGCTGCCAGCATCCGAGTATACAGGCAGCGCGAACTTTATAGCCACTAAGGTAATGGCTGACATCAAAGGAGCATGCGATGCGTCGATGACCATAAAGACCATACGGAAACAGCAAAGCTCGGCGTATTGGTGGAATGACAGCATACAAACGCTAAGGAGAGAATGTATTCGGGCGAGGCGGCGCTTCCAAATATCACGAGATAGGCCAACCTTCTTAGAGTACAGAGCTGCCTATAAAGCTGCGCGTCATGCTTTGAAGGCGGCAGTAGCGAATAGCAAACGACAATGCTTTCTCAACCTCTGCGATGAGGCTGAACACGACCCATGGGGAACGGCTTACAAATTGGTCTTGAAAAAGTTGAAAACCAAGCGCAAAGCATTACCAACATGCCCGTCATTCCTCAAAAACGTGGTCGATACTCTCTTTCCCACGCAAAGAAAACTAGTTTCCCCTACGCCAAATAACCCATTATATGCATTTAATGAAGTGACGGTAGAGGAAGTGCTCCTAGCGGTTCAGAGACTAGATGACAACAAGTCTCCTGGTCCAGACTGCGTGCCCAACAAAGTACTGAAGGTGGCGGTTGATTATAAGGCGTCAACGTTCGCGAACTTATTTACTGCATGCCTAACTGAGGGGACATTCCCTTCGATATGGAAACGCCAAAATTTGGTGCTACTGCCGAAGCCTGGAAAAAACCTGGCGGAGCCATCCAGCTACAGGCCCATTTGCCTGCTCGACTCGGCAGGCAAAATTCTTGAGCGAGTAATCTACAATCGTCTAGAAAAAGAAATAGAAGAGGTGGGTGGCATATCTGACAACCAGTTTGGGTTCAGAAGAGGCAGATCCACCATAAATGCAGTGAACGTGGCTAGAGACACCGCTCAAGATGCAATAAGCGGCACACTCTGGCTCGAGGGATCTAAGGAATACTGCCTTATCGTGACCTTAGATGTAAAGAACGCATTCAATTGCGCTAACTGGGCGAAAATTCTGGATACCCTAGACAGGGTAGGTATATCCTATTATCTGAGACGCATAATCCGCAGCTATTTTGACGGACGTCTGCTGCAATACGAAACGGCAGATGGCACGGAAAAGCTCCATGTCACAGGCGGGGTTCCTCAAGGGTCCGTGCTCGGCCCATTACTATGGAACATCATGTACGACGGAGTGCTGCGACTTAAAGTACCTAATGGAGTTAAGATTATCGGATTCGCGGATGATATCGTATTGACTGTTGCTGCCAAACACTTAAGTGATATATGTGGAAAAACTAATGTAAGCATAGCCAGCGTTCAAACATGGCTTATGCAACATGGACTACAGCTTGCGGAGCACAAACCAGAGGCGATACTAGTATCAAGCAGGAAAAAGATAGAGCAGGTCACGATAAGAATCGGAGACCATGACATTGAAACAATGCCTGCAGTTAAGTATCTGGGAATCATGATAGACAGGAGGCTGTCTTTCAAAACACATCTAGAATACGCTAACGAGAAAGCAGCGAAAACTATATCATCGTTATCGACGATAATACTAAACGTACGAAGTCCAAAGCAAGGGCGGCGTCAGCTACTGGCAGGCGTAGTGAAAAGTCAACCACTGTACGGGGCACCGGTATGGCAGCACGCCATGGAGTATCGGTCGTACCTACTCGGGGTGAATTCGACCTATCGCTTGTGTGCTCTCCCAGTTTGTAGCGCTTTTAGAACGGTATCAGACGATGCCGCACTAGTAATCTCTGGCTTGTGCCCAATTGACATATTGGCAAAGGAAGCAGCCACAACGTTTGAGGATAGAACTAGTATTCAAAATTGGCAAAACAGATGGAACCTATCGAATAAGGGGCGCTGGACATACCGCTGTATACCAGATATTAAAACATGGGTAACGAGAACACACGGGGAGGTAGATTTTTATCTGACTCAGTTCTTAAGCGGCCGCGGATGCTTTAAAGAATACCTTTATCGGTTTAAGCACGAAAGCAACAACGTATGCGATCACTGTGGAGGCGAGGCAGTGGAAGATGTCTACCACGTGTTCTTCGAATGCCCCAGATCGTACAGCTTTAGAAGATGAGGACTATACTCCCGAGTCGCTGTTTGGTCACATGCTACGAAGTAAACAAAAATGGATGGCAGCGTGCGAGGTAATCGCAGAAGCCATGAAGTGGCTTAGAAGTTTGGACCGGCTGCGCCGCAGCAGGGAAGACTGAAGGAAAGCAAACAAACGCGAAAAACAAGAGGCGGGTTGGAAACACGGCCTTCCAACCGCCCCGTTTAACAAACCTATATCAGAGGCGCAGATTGCAGATTGGAGATTCAGCCTCTCCACTGCATTGGCCGGCAAACACAATTTTAAGCGTACGTAAGTATCTCAAACGTAGGTGGAAACACGGCCTTTCAACCACCTAGTTAACAAACATATACCAGAGGCGCAGATTGCAGATTGGAGATTCAGCCTCTCCACTGCATTCGCCGGCAAACACAATTTTAAGCGTACGTAAGTATCTCAAACGTAGGTAGAAACACGGCCTTTCAGCCACCTAGTTAACAAACATATACCAGAGGTGCAGATTGGAGATGCAGCCTCTCCACTGTATTGACCTGCAAACAAAATTTGAAGAGTACGTAAGTATCTCAGATGCGGGTGGAAACACGGCCTTTCAACCGCCTGGTCCACGTGACTCAAACCAGAAGGAGCAGATTGGGGACGCGGCCTCCCCTCTGCATTACCTTGTAACTGAAAATGTTGTGAGTATAATTGATTACTTATAAACGTACTGAATTATTATAGATGCGGGCCGGAAACACGGCCACGCCAACCGGCTAGATGCAGAAGAGCTAGTGAGACAGAATAAGCGAGTAGATGTAGTGTAAGTGTGTACATGCCTATATAGCTATATCTATATAGGGGTCAAGCTAGATGCGGGGGGTGGAGAAGCGGAACACAGAGCCTGAACCTTCAGGCTCCTAGCCTCTCCCACACCAAGACCGTAGTGCACGGCTAAGCCCCCTTGCTGAGACCGCGGATGTTGACGGCGGCAGCTCCGTGGCATGCGAGCACACTCGTATGTCGCGGGTCTCCTTCAGTTAATACCGGCGGCCACAGCCATGGAACACTGACCGTAACCTTCTCGAGGTGACCCTGTTTACACAGAACACTACGGATCTAGACCCGGAGGGTGTCGATCTTACCCTTCCCCCTAACCCAAGGTGTTAAGCGCATCCGTGCCTACTGGGTGGTTTGCAGTCAGGGGCTTCCGACTGTATTCTAACGGAGCCTCCCGGATACCGGTCCACCTCCGGGAGTAAATTGGACTTACTGCGGTATGGGGCGCTGCCGCAGCTGACCGTCCCCTTCCCCTTATATATTTTTATGGTCACCGAAAGGCCTCGACTGAGTAGGTGACCAACGAACCAGTATGGAAAAAATTAACTCCGCCTCGGATCCCTGCACGGGTAAAAATGGCGCCACTGGACAGGGCGTTAAAAATGTTACAAAAAGAGTCAGCCCCACCAGGGCCACTCGCCCGAGTACCGCATCGACGGGTTCGGGCAGGCCTTCACGGCCAGCAGCCTTCCCACTTCGGTCGTCTGCACAAAGTGGTGCGGCTAAACCCCTTGAGGGAAAGCCGTTACCACGCGTAACCGCACCGGCCAAACCCCTTGAGGGTACGGCTAACGCGGGGAGCAGTGGGCAGACGGCCAGTCCTCCTAGGCCTGTTCCAGGCACCACCACAAAACAGCCCAAAGGTGTTGGCCCCAATCCCTCCACGGGAAGGTGTACAGCCCCAAGGGCACCTAGCAGTGCCGCTCAGCCAGCACCGAATAGCGGGCGGAAAATTTCTCCCTCCGTTAGGGCGCAACGGGACCGCAGATCTGCGGCCAAGATTGTATCGCGACTGGGAAGCGTGCCCCCCAGCGGACTAACGGAGGACCAAAAAGCCTCCCTAATTTGGGCCACCAACCTCCTAGCCGCGAGGCAGGAGCGCGAAGCAGGGAAGCCGCCGAAGGCACTGGCCTCTAAGAGACAGCGTTCTCAGGAAAGCACCTTGAGTGAATCCAAGAGGCACAGACCCTCGGCGACATCCCCCAGAACCGCTGCGGTGAACACGACCAGACCGTTCAGTGAGGTGGCCAAAGACCACCTCACCCTCGCGGTACTGGACAAATCACATCCAGACGGCAATATCACTCCAGACAACTGGAAGTCGGTACTAATTGGTCTGTGCGGGGTCTACGGAAAAGTCCTCGAGAAATTTCCGGGCCCTGCACCTATCATCCGCGATGCCGGCTGGTATCAGCGGAGGATCAAGATGGTCTCCTGCGCCGATGAGCGCTCGGTCAAGCTATACAAGGAGGCAATCTCCGCGTTAGGCGAGCTGTGGTCCGGGGCAGACCTGGTAGCGGTGCATAGGAACGAGATTCCTTGCAGGCTACGGGCCTGGGCCTGGATTCCAGCGGCCGAGCCGTCGACGCCGGATGCCATCCTGAAAAACATCCAGAATGGGAACGCAGGGCTACCCACCAGTGAATGGAGGGTAGTAAGGGTTAGTGAGGTCAGGAAGAAGCAGCGCTATGTGACGCTAGTCATTAGCGAAGATTCTCTCCCTGCTCTGGAAGCCTGTGGTGGAGTTATCAGCTACTGCTTCTACTCCATCACCCTGCGGATCCAGAAGAAGGGTGAACCCGCAACGGATGATACCGGGGCCGAAGAACCAGGAAGCACCGTGAGTGAACCTGGTCCTTCCATTAAAGCCAGCGATGGGGGCACTTCATGCGTAAACACCTTGAGTGGAGCGGATGATGCTTCCGTCGCCTCGCAGACCGTTGCAGGCGGTGAAGGTCCCTATTACACAATCTGTATATAAGCAATTTAGGAAGCGAACCAACGTTCGTTACCGCAAATAGAAAGGAAGTCATTGACATTACGCTAATCTCTGGCCCGGTACTGGGCCAAATTGAGAACTGGCATGTCTCAGGGGACAACTCCTTCTCTGATCATAAATACATTTGTTTCCGTCTCCTTGTGAGACCACCTACTCTTGCAGCTTACGGAAATAGGAAGAGAACGGATTGGAACGTTTTCAGGAACGTTCTATCACACTCGCTCTATAAACACGCTTCTCACGGTAGACTCGGCCTACCGCAAAGACCTGATGAAGCGCACACACATCTGAAAAACGGGTCAGCTTCGATCGGTGAGCTCGACTCATCGTCTAAAATTGACGAGGCGGTAGACTCGATCACAGAGTCCTGTAACGCTGCTTTTAACGTCTCCTGTCCGGTTACCAGACCGAGGAAAAAGACGAGACCACCTTGGTGGAGCTCCGAAATTTCCCAGCTCAGGAAAAATAGCAGGAGATTGTTTAATGAAGCTAAGCGGACTGGTTCTTGGCACGAATACAAGCAGGCCTTGAAAATTTTCAAAAAAGCAGTCAACAAAGCCCAGAAGAGTTCATGGATGGACTTCTGTACCAGCATTGAAACAAACTCAGAGGCAAATAGACTGCGTAAAGTTCTATCTAAGAGTCCCACTGTTCCGACCTTCATCCAGAAACCGGACGGAGACTGGACATCGTCCAGCGGCGAAATGGTCGAACTCCTAATGGAAACGCACTTCCCAGGCTGTTCCACGGAGCCACCTACAGCCGACAATGGCGGTACAATTTACAACTCTTTAGAGGGGATAATCACCCCCCAAAAAGTCGAATGGGCAATTGGAACCTTCGACCCTTTTAAATCTCCGGGACCCAACAACATCTTTCCCGCCGAACTTCAAATGGCCAGAGGCATTCTCTGTCCCATTCTGTCTGAGATCTACACATCATGTCTTAGGCTAGGCCACGTTCCGCACAAATGGACCGAGGCCAAGATAGTCTTCATACCAAAAGGAGGACGAGTCTCGCACTCAAAACCAAAGGACTTTCGGCCTATTAGCCTTACGTCCTTTCTTCTTAAGGTACTGGAAAGAATACTAGACGCCCACATTAGGGATAATCTGCGCCCTCTTGAGCTCTCGAAGGCTCAACACGCATACTCTAAGGGTAAGTCCGTGGAAACAGCACTCCATGCTATTACCACAAAGATAGAAAAGGGACTTGCCTTCAAGGAGTACACGCTGGGTATCTTTCTCGACATCGAAGGAGCCTTCAACAACGTACTTCCGCAGGCCGTCATCGAGTCCCTTCGGGGAACGGGACTGGAACCTCCGCTTGTGGAATTCGTTAGCCAGCTACTGGCAAAGAGAACTATCCATGCTAATCTAGGTGAGGCCTCAATAGTGCGATACGCATCTCGAGGCACTCCTCAAGGGGGAGTCCTATCTCCTTTACTGTGGAACCTAACCGTAAACACCTTACTTCTGGAACTGGACAACACCGGTTGCCAAATCATTGCCTACGCCGACGACATCGCTCTTACGGCCACCGGCAGGCATCTTCAGACCCTAAGTGAACTGCTCCAATCGGCCCTGAACCTCGTGGAGGACTGGGCTATGGTAAGCGGCCTTAGCGTAAATCCTTCTAAAACGGAAATGGTCCTTTTCACAAGAAAGTACAAAGTACCAGCCTTTACACCACCCCGCCTAAACGGGGTTAGGCTCACGCTCTCCCAAGAGGTCAGGTACCTCGGCGTTATCTTAGATAGCAAACTCAACTGGAACAGGCATGTTGAGGACAGATCCAGGAAAGCTATCACTGCCCTTTATGCATCAAAAGCAGCCGTAGGGAAGAAATGGGGTTTGAATCCCCGTGTGATGCACTGGCTGTACACCGCTGTGGTTAGACCCATCCTCTTCTATGGTGTTGTTGTATGGTGGCCTGCACTAGAACGAAACAGCATCACTGGAAGGCTGGGTAGAGTACAGCGTTCTGCGGCGGTGCTTATTACGGGGTCACTTCCATCCACGCCTACCAAAGCTTTGGAAGTCATGCTCAACCTACTCCCGGTTGACTTGTACGGTAAACTCCAAGCAAGCTATAGTGCAGTAAGATTGAGCGCTGTTCAACGATGGAATGACACCAGATTTGGACACGCAAAGATCTTGGAGACCATACCCCAAAATCTGAAAACCGTGGACTACACCACACCTATAGGCCACGGCCCAAATACCAAGTTCTCCACCAAAATCCCTGCGAGGGAGGAATGGGAGGACAGACACATTCTAAACCCGCATTCAGACTCCATATTTACAGACGGCTCGAAGCTCAACGGCAGGGTGGGCAGCGGCGTCTATTCGGAGGATCTGTCACTATGCTTAAGCATTCGACTACCCAGCCACTGCAGCGTATTCCAGGCGGAACTTACGGCCATAGAGGAGGCTGCACGCTGGCTTTTATCGGAAAACCGCACATCTGTGTCCATATATAGCGACAGCCAGGCAGCGATCAAAGCTCTTCAGGGTAGTAACTCTACCTCGAAAGTAGCTCAAGACTGTAGGCAGTTGCTCAACGAATTGTCTTCGAAATGCTCCACAGCGGTGGTATGGGTTCCAGGCCATAGCGGCATTCCTGGAAACTGTGCTGCCGACGAGCTGGCAAGGGAGGCCACGGAGCACACCGAGGAGAACCACACTGGGAGCATCTCCCCGCCTCTTGCCACGACTAAGCTCTGGCTCCTACGTGAGTTCGACAAGCAGGCAAACTCTAGATGGGCTAGGGAAACGACATGCGAGGTGTCCAGGTTAACTTGGCCCCGCATTTGCAACAAACGAACAGAGTCCATGCTCAAACTCGACCGACCCTCTCTTGGTCAGTTGATAGGGGTGCTCACGGGACATTGTCTCATGGGTGTACACGCTAGGCGCATGGGGGCCCCTTCTAATGACTTCTGTCGTAGCTGCAGGGACGAGGAGGAAATTGAAAGTGTCGAGCACTTCCTCTGCAGCTGCCCCGCTCTAGCCAGAACCCGGCTGGAGTGCCTAAGCAGGGGCCTACTCCTCGGACTAGCGGAGATAGGCTCTGCCGAAATTGGGGACATCCTGCGCTTCATTAAGCGTACAGGGTGGTTCTTCCAATGAACACGTACACTTTAAGGTAGAAGGGACGTTAACCCGCTCAGTGGTATCACAATGGGCCAGCCGGCCTAAGTGTGCCTCTCGGCGCTGCAGAGAGGCAGCCACCTTACCTAACCTAACCTATATCTATATACATATCTTTGGTAGTAGGACAAGAACGACTTTCTTTGATCAATATGATCAATACTCCAGACTAGATGAATGAAAAATCTAACAAAAGATCCCCAGCTAAGAACTGAAATAGTACAGTAACGCTGACCAACTGACGTTGAGACTTGTACTCAAACCACCTCCCGACGGAATACTTAACGGTAGTACCGGTGGGATCGGTACATGACGGTAGGAGGTTTAGTGTGTTAAAGTCATACACTGACTGTGAGGCTTTCGATGCTTCCTCCTCTAAAAAAAAAAAAAAAAAAACATAAATGCACGCTCATAGGTACAAGCAAAGAAAACAGCGAATATCGTTTTAAAAATCTATTAACAAAAATATTCGAATAGTACTATTCGAATAGCACTATGCGAATAAACGAATAGCACTATTCGAATAAACGAATAATAATATTCGAATAAACGAATAAAAAAATTCGAATAAATACTATTCGAATTTTTTGTACCCGCCGAATAAAAGTTTTATTTATTCGAATAGTCCCATGCCTAGTAAATATGTTTGCTGGGGATCACGGGTACCAAAAATCAGGCACGTTTACTCCGGGAAAAGAGGGACGAAATCTTCGTTCGTCCCCAAAACGGCGCATAGTGCCACGAAGGTGGCAAAAATACAAAAATCGAATGTCTTGAAACTTAGATGTTTTGATGTCAAGTTACAGCTAAAACTCCAACAAAGAGAAGGCCATAAATTATTTTGTGATATTCAGCCTCACACACCCTATCAAAGTACACCTATTTTCTACATACCATTTAATTTCGGAGCTTCGCACATAAAAGTGGTCGCAGTTAAAAATTTGTAAAAAATACATTTTCGTTCCCAGTATCAGTTTTTGTAGATGATATATATGCGAGAAACTAAAAAATGTATGCTTCATGAAGAAAACGTTTATACAAATATTTTTTTTATTAATAAATAAATATATGATCAAACATACCAAAATCCGAAAATTGGTAAACTTTGGAGAGAAAAAAAAACATCATGAAATAAAGTGAACTTTTTTTTTTGTTTATGACAGTTTGGACCTTCTACTAACAGAAATGAATGAAATCTCTTTCAAGGTTTTCCAATATATGAAAATTTTCAATATTGAAAAAGTGACTAAATGCCCTTTTTTGGTATAATTTTAGCTGACCAATATTTATAATACTTTTTGTGAATGCCCTAACGTCTAAATTCTTGGTTCGATTTTAAAAAATAAGATGTGGAATTAGAAAAAATAGGAGGTACAGGGTTCTTTATAACGAACAAATTATAAGCTAATTCAAATATACATCATGGGAGTCAAAGACAAAGGTATACGAAGATTTACATATATATATATTTATATGGAGAGTAATAACACCAGTTACAAATAATATGCTAACTAATGCAGGTAAGCAAATAAATGAAATCGAGCGATCTTTAAGCACCCACTGATTAGACGAAAGGCGAACAAAAAGAAAATAAAAACAAGTAAGGAAGTCTAAGTTCGGGTGAACCGAACATTTAATACCCAGCGTTAGTTTTCATGTAAATTTATGTGATTTTCGATATCGATTTCACCCATTTTAAACACCAACCTGCCTGGCCAGAACGTAACCTGTGTACCAAATTTCATGCGAATATCTCAAGTATTACTCAACTTATGTTAATTTATGTGATTTTCGAAATTTTCGATATCGAAAAAGGGAGCGTGGTTATCATCCGATTTCGACAATTTTGAAATTCAGCTTACCTTGTCCAGAAAGTAGCCGGCATAACGAATTTCATGCAAATACCTCAATCTTTACTCAAGTTATGTTAATTTATGTGATTTTCAAAACCGATACCGAAAAAGGGGGCGTGGTTATCATCCGATTTTGCCCATTTTCAATAGCAACCTACCTTGGCAAAGATCTACATTTTCTTTTTCTTTTCCTTTTTTTTCATATTTCTTTTTCTTTCTTTATTCAGTCTATGATTTACAAGAATCTTACAGACTAGGTTAAAGAAAAAACTTTCATACATACATAGTATGTAGTTATTTATAGAGAATTTAACTTATAAATATTTAACATAAGATAGAGGCTAACAAATTTCTTAAGGAAAGCCTAGATACAGAAAAATCAATGCGATTATTATTATTTAATGAGTTTATTACAATTAGAGCACGTGTGATTGGCCCATTCAAAGCATAATTAGACTTAAAGTTTTCAATTACAAACATGCTATGCTGACGCAACGTAAGGACATAAATAGTTCATAGATGGCACATAAAAGTTCAAAGATTCTAGGAGCCCTGAGCAGTCAATATTTCCATTTACTACATCATAAATAAATAAAATTGATGAGATTATCCTTCTATTCTCTAAGGTATTAATTTACATCGAGAAATATATGAGGGGAGCGGCATAACAAAATGTAATTCAGACATGAATATTCTTTGCACGCGTTCAACCCTCTTATTGTGCACCTCATAATATGGACACCATTTAATTGAACCATATTCAAGCCTTGAACGAACAAATGTATTGTATAATAATTTTCTAGTACATGGGTCTTTAAATTCAGATCCATTTCTTTTAATAAAAGCCAATAATGAATATGCCTTAGGAATTATAAAATTGAGATGTTCGGTGAAAGTAAATGAAGAGTCAAATATAATACCTAAATCCCGCATTTTATATACTCTCAGTAGTGGAATTTAGCGTACGTAATTGAATAACACTTATCAGCGTTAAGTGTTAACATGTTTTTACGACACCATTCAGAGTGTCAGACTCAGTCTTAATTGCAGAAAAGATATTTAAGTCATCAGCGTAGAGAAGATAACTGCAATGCTTAAAACAAGCACTTACATCGTTAATGAAAAGAATAAAGAAAAGCGGGCCAAGGATGCTACCCTGAGGTACACCGGAGGTTGCCACATAGGGGGATGATCTTTCATTATCTAAATCAACAAAATTAACTCTGTCAGATAAATAGGATTGAATCCATTGTAAAAATGTGGAATAGAAACCGAATTTTTGTAGCTTAGCTAAAAGAGCACTGTGGGATACTCTGTCAAAGGCTTTAGATATGTCAGTGTAGATGCAGTCGACTTGACAACCCTCTGTGAATGCCGAGATACAATAATTGGAAAAAACGGCAAGATTCGAACGTGGAACGTCCAGGAACAAAACTATGCTGATATGGGCAAATAAAGCGTTTAACCATATATGATAATCTAGCCATTATTGTTTTCTCGAAAAGTTTCATAATAACAGGAATTTTGGATATTGGACGATAGTTGCGAACGTCAATTTTGCTACCACTCTTGTGAATAGGCTGAATAAAAGTAATTTTCCATTCATTTAAAAAGCATCCTGACTTTAATGATAAATTAAATATGTGCAACAAAGGCTCTGCCACAGAGTTTACACATTGCTGGAGAAAAAAAGATGAAATTTGGTGATAGTCACATTGCTTTGAGTTTTTTATGGACTGAATACTTAGGATAATGTCATCAATATCAAGAACTAATGATGATATGTTAAAACAAGACGTTATATTATTTAGCGTATCACCATCATCGATCCATGAATCATTGGTGGCAAAGTTTACTTTAAAAAATTCTGCGAAAAAATTAGCACTCTCTCTAGCTGATGAAGAATTTTTGCCTTTATAAGACACAGATAACGGAACAGACGAAGTCGATTGCTTAGAACGAATAAAGTTCCAAAACGATTTAGGGTTTGATTTAATATTACTTTCAAAATTATGAATATAACGATTATATAAAAATTTATCGAGACAATTAAACTCTTTTACATATTTCAAATATTATTGCTTCTGCAGAGGGCATCCAGTTATTCTAAACCGCTTATGATGTTTTTTCGTAACTTTTTAAGTTTCTTTAGACCTTTAGTATACCAGGGTAACTTGTAAACCTTAGTTGGGAAGCGAGGGATATTATTGCTTGCAATTTCCAAGATGTTACTTTTAAATAATTCAAAACAGTCAGCGAGATCACGTTCACAAAAGAGAGATTTCCAGTCAATGCTTGATATCAAATTATTTATCAGAGCAAAATCACACCTACTATAATTGAAACCAGCATCATTTGCAGGTGAAATATGTCCAAACTCATAAAATTCGAGTTCCAATACCAGTGGCACATGATGCCTATCAGTACTAGATAACGGAGTCACCTAAAACGCAAAGGTGAGAATTCGAGTTAGTGCTCGAAACATTCAATATGTTATCAACATGATCTGAATATAGTTTATCGGAACTATTCGGTGGTATATAGCATACACTGATATATAGGCTATCCGAATTCCCTTTAACACAAATTATTATTTGATCTAGCAAGCTATCAGCAATGAAAAGAGGAACCATGGAAGCCTTTAGCTCTTTTTTTGCCGCTACTAAACTCCTCCTCCTCGAGAGAATCCTGTCCTAGAGCTATCACGATCTTTACGGAAGACATTATAGAGCTTTTTATTGAAAAATTCATTGTCAAAAAAATCAGCCGTTAGCCACGTCTCAACTAACACTATCAAGTCAAAATCATCACTTGAAGTAGCAGCATAAATAGCCGAGGCATTAGTCCTCATGCCTGATATGTTTTGAAAATAAATTTTCAACGAATTCTTTGCCAAGCGATCATTGCCAACTGGACTCAATTGATTATTATCTTCTGAGTTACCAGCTATGAATCTTCCTGCTGAGTCGCATCTCTTCGAAAAAAACGAAACGGTCTTACTCTAACGTCCGAAGGCCAAATTGATGCATCAAGGAGCTTATTATAATTGGAAACAGAAACACCAAGCATAAAATTTATGTTAATTAAGGATTTAATATCAACATCCTTTTTGACTAGTGGTTGGCACCGCAGTAAAGATGGTGAGATATTTGCAGCTTTCGAGACATAATCAACAATTGCCTCAGAACTAACAGATGGCTTAAACGACGATAAATGAAGCCATTTTCGACGTACGCTAACATCCAAATTAGCGTTGGAGTTACTACCAATAACTATAGCAGGCGCCTTATGGTACTTATTTATGACACCCTGAGAATTTTTTTCCTGTTGCTTGTTGGGATATATAACGTTAGAAGTAGCTGAGCTAAGCGAAGCAATTGACTCAGCAATCTCAGAAGCAGCGGCAGCGACGCCAGCATAGCTAATGCTTTTTTCACCAACACCAACAGTAGAAACTTCGTCACCACTAGCACGATCAACATTAACTGCATTCGAAACTTGGAGAGTGTGGGATTCTGCATGACACTGCATTGTTCTATTTTCTTTATGATTCTTGTCCTCAGTCGGTTCACTGACTTTAAGCTTTGAACGCGTTAAAATAGGACTGCCTACACTTTGCGAACTAGTTTTAGTTTTTTTTGTTTTCTATGTAGGAACAACAACATCACTCTTTATTGTTTTTAGAAAGCTACTGAGAGCATTTAAACTCTTCTGAGCTTCAGCAATTTTTGACTGCATAAGAGTAGATTAGTAATGTCGTGCGAGTAAGACGTGTTTCGCTGTGCTCCTGAGTTATTCACGTTGAATCTATTTTTTGAGCATTAAAATTACCACATGTGTCGTATTAAGTTCGCGTGTGAAAAGTCTGTTTCTTTTTGGCACAAATAAATAAAATATAAAACATCTTCAGACTGCGGCAATAAAGAACTCTGAGGAAAGGGTTATGCAAAAAATGGGTGAGCTAGCTGCCGAAATGGCAAACTTGAAACTATGCTTTACTGGTATGGAATCAAGAGTTTCTGCGGTAGAGAAATCGTGCAGCGAGGTTAATACCCTACGTGGTGAACTTGTTCTTGTGCGTGCTCAGCTTACAGAGATACAAAGCAGCGCTGTCGCGACCGACGTCGTTATAAACGGTATTCCACATGATGTCAACGAAAACTTGTCTGAAATTTTCACTAAACTGTGCGATGCAGTCCAACAGAAAACTCCCCCGCTACGCGATGCTTTCAGAGCAAGAAGTGCTAAAACAAAAGAAAATGCGCAAAACAAAGCCCACGCGCCAATTGTAATAAAACTTTGCTCTTCACATGATCGCACTCAGTTGCTAAAATCAATCGCTGCACTCTGCAAAACCCGCAAGAGATCTTTGACACTCGCTGACTTCGGCCAACCGGGCTACGGTCGTGTGTATGTGCATGAGAGTCTGCCCAAGTTGACGCGCGAAGTCATGTTATATGCTTCTGAGCCGCGGAGAAAAAAACGTTTGGTGTCAGTTTTCTCACTAAGAGGCAAAGTGCACATCAGACTAAAGCCTAACGTAGAAGCCAAACTGGTTTGCACAAGATACGACGTGAATGCTCTTGTGAGCACAACAATGCAATCGAATAATTGTATTAGCTAGCGTTTGTTTTGATTCTCGTGTTGTTTCTTACTCTCTTAATATTAAGTCCTAATGGTTATTCTATAATTATGTTTAAACCACTTTGTACTCTTCTCCCCCTCTTCTTTCACCTATTTTCCCTTATTTCATTGCCTCCGCTTTTGTATTTTACTTTATGTATGTAAGCTTGTTTGGAGTCATAGCGCAGTGCAAATGTTGCTCTTTTGTTCTCTAACAGCTGTTTGCGTTCTAAGGTCCATGACAGCACCTACAGCATGATACGCATTCTAAACAAGCAAAGAAATGGATTAAAAATATGCCACATTAATGCTCAAAGTCTATTACCTAAAATAGACGAATTCAGATATATTTTTGAGTCATCAGAAATTGATGTTGTGTGCGTTTCAGAGACTTGGCTCTCTGAGTGCTTCAGTGATGCATTGCTTAGCGTTGATGGGTATAAAGTTTTTCGAGTGGACAGAATTGGTCATGGTGGTGGGGTAGCTATTTTTGTAAGACATGGTTTAAGTTGTAAAATTAAATGCACATCAGAGGCCTCATCCACAATCGAGTACATTTTCATCGAAATTAAGTACCAGTATGAAAAAATTTTAATAGGTTGTGTCTACAGACCAAACAAACACGTTGCTTTTGACAATTTTATCGAGTTTATTGGAAATCTTACCTTGAATTATAATAATATTGTTATAGTTGGTGATTTCAATAGCGACTTGCTGCGCGAAAACAAATTCTCATTAGCCATGCACACCCTTGCTTTTTTCCCAATTAATACCACTACCCCTACTCACTTTACACAAACTAGCAGCACTCTACTAGATATATGTTTTGTTAATTATTTGTCAAAATTCTGCTCTATGATCAACTGTCAGCTCCTAATTTTACCAAGCATGATTTGATTTTCATAACATACGATTTCCAACCTAAATACAGCTTGGATACCTACTCATATCGAGACTTTCACCATATAGACTATGTGCAGCTCGAACGTGCTGTCGATGGCATTCCTTGGGATTTGGTATATAGCTGTGACTCCACCAATGAGCAGGTCCGTTTCCTCCAAAATAATATAAGTGCACTATTCGATCAATATGTTCCTATTGTAACAAAAACAAATAAAAATCATACGCGACCTTGGTTCAACAATTGTATTAAGGGTCTAATTCGCAAGCGCAACTTAGCATATCGTAAGTGGAAATGGTCCAAATGTTCTTCAAGTTATGATGTTTTCAAAGAATGCAGAAGAGAAGTCAATAGGGCAATCAAGTTCCAAACACTGAAATATTATGAGACTCGGTTTAGTACAGCGGTGGGGTCGAAGAAAACGTGGAAACATATTCGTGATATCGGGATCGGCAAGAAACGTGGGCACACGTCTGAACACTTAGATGGAAACGAGCTCAATGAGCAATTTATTCAGTCCTCCAGCTGTGCTAGTGATGTGTGTCATGAAAGATACAGTGAATGCTCGAGCAGAATGTTACCAGGTTTTTCCTTTTCCAATGTTGACGATTGTGTAGTCATTGAGTCTGTTCTTCGAGTGAAATCCAATGCTACTGGTCTAGACGGCATTAATCCTAAATTCTTTAAATGCCTGCTACCAAACATTTTACCGCATGTTACTTTTGTCCTAAACTCTATTTTGAACACGTCTGTCCTGTTCCTGATTGTTGGAAAGTATCCAAGATAATTCCGATGAAAAAGTCCAACGGCGACTATAGGCCCATCGCAATACTGCCATTCTTGTCCAAGGTCCTTGAGCGAATAATGCATACCCAGATAAACTCTTTTCTGAATCGCAACTCTCTGGTGCATCGCAACCAATCTGGATTTAGAAACGGCAGAAGCTGTACTACAGCGCTAATTAAAGTCTCGGAGGATATCAGGCTCAACATCAACAACAATTTAGTTACGTTCTTAACACTTCTGGACCATTCCAAAGCATTTTACACTGTGAACCATTCTCTGCTAGCTCTAAAGCTGAAAAACTTGTTCAATTTCTCCTCGCCAGCGTTATGCCTAATAAGTTCATACCTTAGTGATCGATCGCAAGCTGTCTCCACCGGAAATAGCATTTCGAATTGCTTATCGGTAACCAAAGGCGTTCCTCAAGGTTCGATCCTCGGCCCACTGTTGTTTGTGTTATATGTTAATGACCTTCCGAGTGTGTTAAAGTATTGCGATATACATGTCTATGCAGATGACGTGCAATTATATGTTAGTTGTCCCTTGGTTTCTGTTAATAGGTGTATAAATTATCTTAACACTGACTTAGAATACGTTAACAAATGGGCAAGTGATAATGGTCTATTCCTAAACCCAAATAAATCGCAGTGTATCGTAATCTACAAGAAGACACTTACACTCGATAGCTTTAGCGAAGTAAAACTAAACAATGCAGTCATACAATTTGTTAACACTGCCAAGAACCTAGGAATAATATTTAACAGAACTTTGACATGGAACAACCAAATTTATAGTGCAATATGCAAGGTCTATAACATGCTTCGATCACTCTGGGCCACCCAGAATTTTACTCCTGTAAAAATCCGATTGCTTTTAGCTAAAACATATCTGATACCAACTTTGTTGTATGGATGCGAATTGTATGCCAATTGTGATAGTCTGTGCCGCGGTAAACTGAATGTCCTCTACAATAATATCGCTAGGTACGTCTATAGTGTAAAACGTTACCAACACATATCTCATTTTTCCAAAGAAATAGCCTCCATTACTTTTGATAACTTACTGAAGCTAAAGTGCCTAATTCTTCTGCATAAGATTATTACAACTCAAGAACCTATATATCTTATTGAACGTCTTCAATTTGCCAGATCAGCTCGTTCGCTTAACCTAATTAACATGAAGTACAGCTGCCTAGTAACTGAGCGTCAATTTTTTGTATTTGCTGTTCGTCTTTGGAACGTGCTGCCACAGAATCTTAAAAGCCTACATAATGCATTGCGCTTCAAAAACGAGCTCTTACATTACTTTAGTCAATAAAGTGGTAAGGCGATCGCACACTATCCCTCTTCTTTTCCCGCTTCCCATTGCCTAATCTTACTACCGTCTATCCTTTCGCTTTACCAACCTTTAAATTTTTGTTAGTATCTCTAAAATGTATTCTTAAGTTTAAGTTTATCATAAGCACAAACACTGTAAAATAACTTAAGGTTGTGTGTTTGTTTGATCAAATAAATAAAATAAATAAATTAAAGGCAGGCCAACAATACATTTATCACATCGGTAAATCAGATTGTTATTGTTTTTTATAACATTAATTAGATCAGCTCCAAAGTTTGTACATTTAATATGCAATTTATCACTACAAAACGCGCATATTAGGTGGTCGTCTACACCACACAAACTAGTGCACTTGCTACAGGTTTCCATTATGTTAAAACCTTTTAAAGAAAAACATTAGCAGAGCGAAAACAAAACACGTCCACTCGCGACGACGACTAGACTATTAATGACTCAAGTTATGTTAATTTATGTTATTATTATTTTTATGGCTCCGAAAGTAGTCTTTTTCTGCACATTTGGTTAGCTGGGTTGCAGTGTTCTGCTCATTCACACACACTAAGACAACATTGTTGCGCATGTATTAGTAGCTCTGCTGGCGCTGTGCACCACTGACTTAGACTATTACATTTTTACAGCTTAATCTAAAACTCAAGCCTATAGTAACTCTAGTGTTTATCGTTTTATTATTTCATTCATTGAAAATAAAATAGAATAATAATAATAATAAGAAAGAAAAGAACAGAAGAAAACAGAAGAAATTCCTTCTCTAGATATTTACAAATGTATGATGAATTTCATATCAAACCCAATATGCATTGAACCCGACTCCCTCAGAATTTGATGAAATTTTGCATAGACGTAAATCGTACCAACCCTAATACAACCTCATTTTAAAAATTGTGGGCGTGGCAAGGTATAGAAATATTAGAAAAATTACGATAATAGGAACTTTTAAAGTGTGATTACTACGGAATGGCTTTTTCCGTTTCAAAGATCTTTATACCATTAGCAAGGTATTGAAATTTGATTTCAAAAAAATACACTGCAACTTTTTCCAAAATAAAATTTTAAACTGACAAAACACTTCAAAGATAAAACGATTTTTAAAAAAATAATTTTTATAAGAAAGGTCTATTTAAATATATAACATAACTATTTGTGTTTTGCAAGCTCGAGACGAGTGAACAATAATTCATATTGAATTTTTATGGTCAGTTTTTTGGGAAAAATTGATAATTGGAGAAAAATTACAATGTTAAATCACAGCGATGACTTATTTTCCATTTTCTTGTTGACACTAATTCCACTTCGAAAGCGCAATAGTGTCAATTGACACTATTATCAGTGACACTATTACCTGTCACCGTTTTTTCAATGATGAATAATATTCAGTGGAGCTCAAAATTTTTTAAATCGATGTTCAAAACTCAATACATGTTCAAAGAATATTCAGATCAAAAACAAAAGTGCTACAGGGGCATAGGGCCTGAGCGCCTCTTATCACATTAAATTTAAAAAAACGATATTCAATATTATTGGGAAAAGTTCCCAATCTAATAATATGCAGTGATACAAATCGAAAGAAGTTTTATTTAAGACTGAAAATTTTCAGACAAAAGTTTTCACATTTAGAAACAAGAACAAAAGCATGTTTGTATTTTTGTTTAACAAGCAGATATTCGTAGAGTGTTTTTAAACATTCAACACTTCTCCTCAAAAAAACAAACTTACTTTAACAATATTTCATTTCTAAAATTGTTTACAAATATGTAAAATTGTTTAATTTAATGTTGTGTAATGGCTTAGTTAGTAAATCTGCAACCATATTTTCTGTTGAACAATATTTCAAATTTATTATACCCTTCTCTTTAAGATCACGTACAAAATGATTCTTTGTGTCTATATGTTTTGTTCTGCGACTAAATTTTTCATTATCAACGACCTTTATACAACTTTGATTGTCTTCAAAAATGGTAATAGATACCCAGCAAACATTAAGGTTAGAGGACGATTAGAAAACGACTCGAATTCTAATGTTATTCTCTAAGGTAGATGGTTAGAGAACGATTTGTGAAACTGTCGCGAATTATAGCATTATCGACAAAAAGGGGACTTAGTTCTCGATATCGAGGAAAAGGTTAGATATCGATTCGAATTCTAACGTGAAATTCTAATGGGATTCTAATGAGAAATTTCTAACTGAAATGAAATGAAATCCAATTGTTCTTGTTTAATTCTATTTCGATAAATTTATTGCTTTAAATATGTTTGACATGCTTTAAGCTTAAATATCTAATGGGAATAAAATTCAAAGTTTTTATACCTTAGTTTATAAATACAATACTTGACAATACACGCATCTTCGCTATTCGAGTGTTTCTCTAATCGTTCTCTAGCCTAGTTCTCTAACGTGATTTTCGATTAGAGATACATTGGAGAACTACATTCGAATTCTAATGTAAAACTACAGTATTTCTCTAACGTTAGAGGTTGTGTTTGCTGGGTAAATCGAAATCGAGAATTAGTCTTTGTAACCACAGAACCTCTTGACAAGCTTCAGCCAATGCAATGTACTCAGCTTCGGTTGCTTCCTACAACTCTAGCTAATGCAAGCACCTTTATATTTGAAGATATAGCCACTATTTGATCAGGATTTTGTGCCCAATCAGCATCAGCATCCTACCAGAATTTCGGAATGCTTACTTTCGAGCTTTAATTTCAAATGTTTCGTTCCAATCAAATACTTAATTAAACTTTTAAGCTCTACCCAATCATTTTCAGTCGGTTTGCTTACATGACGACTTAAAATTGACACAACAGCTGCTATATCAGGACGAGTATTAATGCTTAAATATAATAAACAACCAATAAGCTCATGATATAAAGTATCATTTTCTAATAACTTCATTTCAGCCCGGTCTATATTTATATATCCAACGTCCATTGGAATTTTAGATAATTTGGCATCTTGAAGTCCAGCTTTATTTGCTATATTTATTATGTACAATTCTTGATTAATAGAATAATATCCAGATGTCTAATAATAATAATAATACCTAAATAAAAATTGATGTTTCCCAGTCGTGTTATTTCAAAGTTGTTTTCTAATATTTTTTCCACATATTCGAAATCAGCGTCCACGTTTGAAGCAACTAATATATCATCAACGTAAACCAATAAATAAATATAGTGATTTTCCCTCTTTTTCTTCAGAAGACAGCAATCAGCTTCTGCTTGAGAGAAACCTTCTGCACGTAAAACATTTAAAAATTTGTTATTCCAACATCGTGCAGACTGCTTAAGCCCATATAAACTTTTTTTAAGTTTGCTTCAGTTTTTAGACTTAACTTCATAGCCCGGTGGCTGTCGCATATCGACAGCCACACTGCAAAACCCCGTAAGTCACTATTTTTCCAAAAATAAGATTTGGAACCTTTCCCATAGATCGTGATATTTCACGCTTTAAAACGCAGTCAAAATCGGGCTACAACTCCCCGTTTCTTTCCAGTGGTGAAATGTAATAACCGTCGCTCATATACATATGTTATAGTTCTCACAGTTTTTTCGCTCTCCTGAAAACTTTTTGGTTTTGAACATACAGGGTGTTGCAGTGTGGCTGTCGATATATATGTCTTCAAATAAATAAATCTGCATTTAAAAATGCTGTTTTAATATCATAATGCTTGACAGTATAATTTAGTGAACCGGCTACTGCTAAAAATGTTCGCAAAGTTGTACCGGTGCGTATACTTCATCACAATCAATTCCATATTTTTGAGTGAATCCTTTCGCAACTAATCTAGCTTTATATTTTGATATATTTCCATTAACATCCCTGTTAATTTTGTAAGTCCATTTACAACCTATTGTTTTTCGCCCTTGTGGTAAAACTACCAGCTCCCACTTTTGCGAAGAGAATCCATTTCATAATTCATAGCTGTCACCCATTTGGATTTATCGTCTCGAATTAGACCATCTTTATAATGATATGGTTATTCTACTTTAGAAACCAACCATCCATATCTATTTGGTGGTCTTGAAACTCTTTTTTATATTCTAAGATCTTTTTCTGGAACAATGGTGTCGTCAGACGAAATATCAATCCTTGAATTCGTCAATCTCAATCTTCTGAAAACCCCACAAAAACTAATTTCTCTGTTTTCTTGTCTAATTTTCTTCCATTTTGATAGGGTATTAGAACATGTGCCTCTGAACCAAAACGTACAAAATTAGAAGGATCAATTTTTCTTCCAAGTTTTATTTAAGACTGAGAATTTTCATACAAAAGTTTTCACTTTTAGAAACAAGAACAAAAGCATGTTTGTATTTGTTCGAGCGGGGACAACGCTAAGGGACCGGGATTCCTATTGAATTCCGGAAACGGGGAACGAGATGAGCCGGTCCTTAAAACACTCACTTTGATTTACCACTCATCCACTTTGTCCAAACAACAATAAAAAACACGCAAGCACTTTATATTATTTCAAATGGACTGTATTTAAAATCACTGTACTGGTATGTATAACTGCACGTAAAAAATAGCAGTGGGGGAAATATAACACTCACCTGGATTGTCGCTGGAGAAAGAATAGAAGCAGTTTTGGGTAGAACTGCCGCTTAAATAGCCATCATCCGCTGGTGGCGCCAGGTTACGGGATCGGATTGTAAGGGATCAAGAAAAAAAGGGAAAATTTAACGAAAAAGAGAGCGAATAAAGAAAGGGACAGGATGTAAAGAAAGGGGGAAGATCTAAAGAAAGGTAGAGAATATAAGGACAGGAAGCGACATCTCCAGGTGAGGTTTGTGGCGGTAATGCAGACTTTAACAGTATTTTTGTATAACAAGCAGATATTCGTAGAGTGTTTTTAAACATTCAACAAATATTTCGTTAAAATTGTCATATACATAAATATTACGAGTATAAAGGTTGCTCATGCGTTGTTTGCTATTTGAAATTCAAAGCCCAACTGACCTGACTGTCTTGCTTACGTATCAAAAAAAAAAAAAAAACAATGGTTTGCTTAACTGCTCGCAGTGGACAACAATACTTGCGCATGCGTTGTGTGCTGGTTGAATTTCAAATGCAAACTGATCGATCGCTGCTATCGCGTCGAAAATCAGTAGCTGCGCTCACACGACGTGTAGGTGAGAGCAGAATGCTCTTAATTGCTCCGGAGGGTAACACTGCTTTAGATATGTCAGTGTAGATGCAGTCGACTTGACAACCCTCTGTGAATGCCGAGATACAATAATTGGAAAAAACGGCAAGATTCGAACGTGGAACGTCCAGGAACAAAACTATGCTGATATGGGCAAATAAAGCGTTTAACCATATATGATAATCTAGCCATTATTGTTTTCTCGAAAAGTTTCATAATAACAGGAATTTTGGATATTGGACGATAGTTGCGAACGTCAATTTTGCTACCACTCTTGTGAATAGGCTGAATAAAAGTAATTTTCCATTCATTTAAAAAGCATCCTGACTTTAATGATAAATTAAATATGTGCAACAAAGGCTCTGCCACAGAGTTTACACATTGCTGGAGAAAAAAAGATGAAATTTGGTGATAGTCACATTGCTTTGAGTTTTTTATGGACTGAATACTTAGGATAATGTCATCAATATCAAGAACTAATGATGATATGTTAAAACAAGACGTTATATTATTTAGCGTATCACCATCATCGATCCATGAATCATTGGTGGCAAAGTTTACTTTAAAAAATTCTGCGAAAAAATTAGCACTCTCTCTAGCTGATGAAGAATTTTTGCCTTTATAAGACACAGATAACGGAACAGACGAAGTCGATTGCTTAGAACGAATAAAGTTCCAAAACGATTTAGGGTTTGATTTAATATTACTTTCAAAATTATGAATATAACGATTATATAAAAATTTATCGAGACAATTAAACTCTTTTACATATTTCAAATATTCTTGCTTCTGCAGAGGGCATATTCTAAACCGCTTATGATGTTTATTTCGTAAGTTTTTAAGTTTCTTTAGACCTTTAGTATACCAGGGTAACTTCCAAGATGTTACTTTTAAATAATTCAAAACAATCAGCGAGATCACGTTCACAAAAGAGAGATTTCCAGTCAATGCTTGATATCAAATTATTTATCAGAGCAAAATCACACCTACTATAATTGAAACCAGCATCATTTGCAGGTGAAATATGTCCAAACTCATAAAATTCGAGTTCCAATACCAGTGGCACATGATGCCTATTAGTACTGGATAACGGACACAAAGAATTAATTAAATTACAATTAAGATCATTGCTAACAAATATAAGATCTAAGATTTTACCCAATGAATTTACAAAGTTATTAATTTGGATAAGTTGTAAACTGTAGAAACTATCAACTAAATACATTTCATTAGCGTAATTGACATTTGTTGGTATGAGAGTGTTGTCACCTGGCAGATAACTCCAATTAATTTTACTTAAATTAAAGTCACCTAAAACGCAAAGGTGAGAATTCGAGTTAGTGCTCGATACATTCAATATGTTATCAACATGATCTGAATATAGTTTGTCACTGATATATAGGCTATCCGAATTCCCTTTAACACAAATTATTATTTGATCTAGCAAGCTATCAGCAATGAAAAGAGGAACCATGGAAGCCTTTAGCTCTTTTTTTGCCGCTACTAAACTCCTCCTCCTCGAGAGAATCCTATCCTAGAGCTATCACGATCTTTACGGAAGACATTATAGAGCTTTTTATTGAAAAATTCATTGTCAAAAAAATCAGCCGTTAGCCACGTCTCAACTAACACTATCAAGTCAAAATCATCACTTGAAGTAGCAGCATAAATAGCCGAGGCATTAGTCCTCATGCCTGATATGTTTTGAAAATAAATTTTCAACGAATTCTTTGCCAAGCGATCATTGCCAACTGGACTCAATTGATTATTATCTTCTGAGTTACCAGCTATGAATCTTCCTGCTGAGTCGCATCTCTTCGAAAAAAACGAAACGGTCTTACTCTAACGTCCGAAGGCCAAATTGATGCATCAAGGAGCTTATTATAATTGGAAACAGAAACACCAAGCATAAAATTTATGTTAATTAAGGATTTAATATCAACATCCTTTTTGACTAGTGGTTGGCACCGCAGTAAAGATGGTGAGATATTTGCAGCTTTCGAGACATAATCAACAATTGCCTCAGAACTAACAGATGGCTTAAACGACGATAAATGAAGCCATTTTCGACGTACGCTAACATCCAAATTAGCGTTGGAGTTACTACCAATAACTATAGCAGGCGCCTTATGGTACTTATTTATGACACCCTGAGAATTTTTTTCCTGTTGCTTGTTGGGATATATAACGTTAGAAGTAGCTGAGCTAAGCCAAGCAATTGACTCAGCAATCTCAGAAGCAGCGGCAGCGACGCCAGCATAGCTAATGCTTTTTTCACCAACACCAACAGTAGAAACTTCGTCACCACTAGCACGATCAACATTAACTGCATTCGAAACTTGGAGAGTGTGGGATTCTGCATGACACTGCATTGTTCTATTTTCTTTATGATTCTTGCCCTCAGTCGGTTCACTGACTTTAAGCTTTGAACGCGTTAAAATAGGACTGCCTACACTTTGCGAACTAGTTTTAGTTTTTTTTTGTTTTCTTTGTAGGAACAACAACATCACTCTTTATTGGTTTTGGAAAGCTACTGAGAGCATTTCAACTCTTCTGAGCTTCAGCAATTTTTGACTGCATAATTAAAAGCAGGCCAACAATACATTTATCACATCGGTAAATCAGATTGTTATTGTTTTTTATAACATTAATTAGATCAGCTAAAAAGTTTGTACATTTAATATGCAATTTATCACTACAAAACGCGCATATTAGGTGGTCGTCTACACCACACAAACTAGTGCACTTGCTACAGGTTTCCATTATGTTAAAACCTTTTAAAGAAAAACATTAGCAGAGCGAAAACAAAACACGTCCACTCGCGACGACGACTAGACTATTAATGACTCAAGTTATGTTAATTTATGTGATCTTTAAAATTTTCGATATCGAAAAAGGGGGCGTGGTTATAATTCGATTTCGTCCATTTTCAATAGTAGCCTACCTTGGCCAGAAAGTAACCAATGCAGCAAATTCCATGCAAATGTCTCAGTTTTTACGCAAGTTATGTCAATTTGTGTGATTTTCGAAATTTTCGATATCGAAAAAGGGAACGTGGTTATCATCCGATTTCTCCAATTTTAAATAGCAACCTGCCTTGGTCAGAAAGTAACCTGTATGCAAAATTTCTTAACTGACTTTTCTTAATTTTTAAGTTTAAAGCATATTAAGTATGCAAGCATACTGAAAAAGCCAAAAAGGTTCTAAGAACATAAGAATTTTTAATATAATATAAATTTAATATAACCATCCTAATGCACATAAGTATATACAAGGTGGCGCAAAAGTAATCTTCCTATCAGAAAATGCTATAAATTTTGCGATTGGCCCCTAAAATCAATTCTGTTTTGACATTTGTGTAGTAAACACATGCAAAATACACCTTAATAAACAATGTTACTCTACACTGCTCCAGAACGCGGAATATTGCTGACTTGAAGAGGAAGATGATTTTTCATTAAAAATAATCATGAGTGATGAGGCCCATTTCCATCTTAGCGGGTACGTAAATAAGCAAAATTCTCGCTTCTGGGGCACTGAAAATCCGCGTGTAACCCACGAAGAGCCATTACACCCGCTCAAAGTCACTGTATGGTGTGCTGTTTTCGCTGGAGGAGTCATCGGACCTTCGGTCGCGGACCAAACGATTACTGTGAATGGTGAGCGCTACAGAGCAATGATCAACGAGTTCTTTTTGCCGCAAATTGATGAATTGGGATTGGAAAACATGTGGTTCCAACAAGACGGTGCAACAGCACACACTGCACGTGCCACAACCGATATGCTGAAGGATGCATTTCCCGGGCGCCTAATCTCCCGTTTTGGCGATTTGCATTGGCCAGCAAGATCGCCTGATTTGACCGCTCCAGACTTCTTTTTGTGGGGCTTTTTGAAGTCGCGGGTCTATGTCAACAAGCCTCAGACTCTTGCAGCTCTTAAAGACAATATCCGTCAAGAATGTGAGGACCTATCGCGGCCAAAGTGATGGAAAATGCCATAAAAAGGGCTCAAATGACAATCAACTGTGGCGGCGGCCATTTACATGACATCATATTCTCGACTTGATGTAAAAAAAATTAAAAGACCAAATAAAAATAATCCACAAGAAGAATCAAAGTTTTTCATTTTTTTTTTAATTACAGCCAAAAAACATCGGTAGATTACTTTTGCGCCACCCTGTACGTGTGAAAGCAAGTGAGCGCAACAGGTAAACCATCGCTTGTTTATTTCACTTCAAAATAAAGGGCCGAAGGCAAAAACGTAAAACTTTTATAATAAATAAACAGAAATGTCAATTAAAATTATAAATAGTGATTTGGTAGATTTATGGTTAGAAACACCACTCAAAGAAAGATTATCAGTAATCTTTTCTTTTGTTTGTGAAAAGCTAACTAATGTTAAATTTGATAGAAATGCTGTGAGTTCAAAAGTTTATAGGTTCAATGCAGAAATAACAGGTACAGCGTACAAAGCAATACAGATTTAATGTTTCGTTTGTTATTATCGTCAGATCCGTTAATTGCGTTTGAAAGAAATATGAAACAGAGAAACAAATATAATTTGTTTTTGGCGACCTTTCTTCTTGTTTATTTGTGTATTTTAAGCTGGCTTGAGGTCCGAAAATTTTTTATTAAAAACGCAAAATTTTTTTTAATTTTTTGTTTTTCCGATATATTTCGATTACACTCGGTAATCGTCTTCAGGGTGAGTAACTAAAAATACAAAATATAACACTTAAATAATAACAATTTAACATTTACATATTAACACATAAAAACATTAAACATTAAAAAAACATTAAAAACATTGCATACATTTAATTCACGTCTGCACCTGCTGACATGGAATTGTTTACTGTTTGTCTGTTTTGTCTATTTGTCAACAAGTGCCTGTACAAGTGAGCGCAGTTGTCTACGTCCGTTTTGTAGTTCATTCGTATGTCGGTCGGTGTGTTTATGATGTGCAGCATTTCCAGCGTAAATCTTTTGCTGTAGTGTTGTTCTTGTTGGATAACGGTTGCTCTGTCGAAGTTTGGTGAGTGGGCGTATTCAGTACAGTGGGTCATGAGTGCTGTTTTTTGGTTGTTAGTATGGTGGCAATATTTATAGTCCGATTTGTGTTGTGCTAGTCGAGTTTTTATACCTTTCATGAGCATGAAATGGTATTATAACTTTGGTCCGATGTTTGTAAGTATGAGAAGAAGAAGAGATAGACCCACCATTAAGTATACCGAAATGATCAGGGCGACGAGCTGAGTTGATTTAGCCATGTCCGTCTGTCCGTCCGTCCGTCCGTCCGTCCGTCCGTCCGTCTGTCCGTCTGTCCGTCTGTCCGTCCGTCTGTTTGAACGCAAACTAGTCCCTCAATTTTAGAGATATCTCGATGAAATTTTGCAAGCAGGCGCCATTTTGCATAGGATTAATCATTTGTCGGAACCAGCAAGATCGGAACGATACAACGCATAGCTCCCATACAATCGATTGTTCCGATAAACGGGTTTTGGCCTCTAACTCTTGCAATTAAAAAGCTATTAGAGCGAAATTCCGCAGGTTTAGTACATACTATATAAGTAATGTGTGTAGTGAAAATCACCTGGATCGGACCAACATAACATATAGCTCCCATATAATCGATAGTTTCGATAAATGGGTTTTGGCCTCTAACTCTTGCAATTAAAAAGCTATTAGAGCGAAATTTCGCAGGTTTAGTACATACTATATAAGTAATGTGTGTAGTGAAAATCACCTGGATCGGACCAACATAACATATAGCTCCCATATAATCGATAGTTTCGATAAATGGGTTTCGGGCTATAAATTTTTCAAATAGAAAGCTAGAAACGTAGAATTTTGCAGGTTTGGTACTTATTATATGAGTGATGTGTGTAGTGAAAATCATACAGATCGGACTTACATAACATATAGCTCCCATATTACCGATTGCTCCGGTATATGTGGTTTGGCTATGTATTTTTAAATTAACAGTTTTGGAGAGTTTGTGAGTAATTGTAAGTAAGGAGCGGACACTGAGAAAAGTTGTGCATATTCATGAAAGGTATAAAGACTTCGGCACAGCCGAAGACAGCCCTTTCCTTACTTGTTAATTTTCCTTTTGTTGTACCCACATATATGCTGTGACATGGCTCGTTAATTTTTCCATTGCAAGGGATTTGGTACACTACATTGCTTTTTTCTGTGTCTGGAATCACCGATTTCGTTCTATTGAATAGATTTTTCAAAGTGTTTGTCGGTTTATGGGCTATTTTTATTTCCTCCCTGTCGTAGCAATCCGACTTTGCTAAGCGCTCCGACAGTTTCGGTACGTAGGTTACTGCCTTGAATATTTTTGGTGTCTTTATTCTTTCGGAATCGCGCTCTCCTTCATATCTTCTTATAAGTGTATTAATTATGTTGTCGGGAAAATCATTGCTTCTTAACAGTAATTTTATTTCATTTTTAATCTCGTTGTGGTATGTGTCGTCCGATATATTTAACATTCGTTTAATACAGCCCATTGCTGTACTCATTATCATCGTTTTCGGGTGATTTGAATGAAAATTGATGATTCGTCCAGTTGCTAATGGTTTCTTGTACCACTTTAGATTGAGTTCATTGCCTCTTCTAATGACAATCGAGTCAAGATATGGAAGTTTTCCGTCGTCCTCAAGTTCCGTTGTGAATTTTATATGTCTATTAAACGAGTTTATTGTGTCAAGTGTACTTTTTACTTCGTCTTCATGAATTATTGCAAATAGATCGTCTACGTATTTTGTTATCAATCTAGGTACTCGTGTCATCTTTTTTGTTGCGTTGTCTAATAGTTTTTCCATCACGATGTCTGCAATTACTGGAGAGGTTGGCGATCCCATCGGTAATCCTTTTAATTGTGTGTATATTTTGTCCTTAAATTTAAAATATCTGTTTTCTTCTATGCAAAATGTCAGTATTTCCATGAATAGTTTATTTGGTATATTTGTGTGTTTTTCTATTATCGTCCATTTTTCTCTTATAATGTCAAGTGCCACCTGTGTTGGAATGCTGGGGAAGAGGGAGATGACGTCAAAAGATATAAGCTTTTCATTGTCACAAATAAGGGTGTTATTGATTTTTCTTTTAAACTCATGTGTGTTTTTAATGTTGTATTCCGAATTCGCTGTTACGTTTTTTAAAATGTCTGCTACAAATTTACATAGGCGATGTGCTGGTGATCCGGTGGCTGAGCAAATTGGTCTAAGAGGTGTTCCTTCTTTATGTAGCTTAGGTAGTCCATAAATCCTCGGTGGCATAGCTGTTGTTGTAGCTAGCTTGCTTTTTTCACTCTTTGAAATTAACTCTAATTTGTATAGTCTATCCACTAGACTATTATTTTTGTTCTGCAATTTCGATGTAGGATCCTGTCTTTGAATCCTATACATTGTCAAATCATTTAATATATCGTCCATTTTCTTATTGTAGTCACTTATATCCATTGCTACCGTTTTGTTGCCTTTATCAGATGTTAGAATACGAATGTTATTATTTTTGCTCAGAAATTTCCGCGTCCGTACCACAGTATCTGTTATTGCACGGTCTATTGTACTTTGCCTATTTGTTGTTGTGTGGTCTTTTATAAGTAATGAGAGTTTTGTTCTTGCTTCCTCTTGTTTCTCTTTGACTTTAATTGTTTGCACAAGATCTTCTCCATCCGCTATATAGTTGAATAGAGGAAATTCTTTATTTTCTATTGGGAGTGCAAACTTTGGACCTTTTGTCAAGAGCATTCGTATGTCTGTGGGAAACTCAACGTCGGTTTTGTTTACAAACCAACCTTCATTTTTGTTGTTGTCGATCAGAAAGTGGCTTCGTTCTTTCCGCAGTTTTTCGTGTTTTTCCTTTTGTCGAATCTTTATTGTTTTCGTAAGCTTTTCTGCTACATTTGCTTCACTTTTTGAGATCTTCTCAAAATCTTCCTCGTTTTGATGTTCTCTGAGTTTTGTTGTTATATGTTCCAACTGGTCTTTCTGTCTACGTAATATGTTGTGTTTTTGTTTTATAAGGAGGCTGAGTATTTTTGTGTGAAAAAGGTGTGTATGTCTCTCTAAGGTTCTGTCTGTGTCGGTGTGTGTGTTACAATCAAAATTAAATAAATTATTATAATTGGTAGATCTTTTTATAAAATTCGGAACTAGTTTAGATTTTCTGCATTTTAAAAGGAACTTAATACTACAATTTTGTTTTACCACTTTCTTCGATATGCATTGAAGTTTATTTATAAGTGTTCTAGCGTTGTTGAATGTTGTTGTGAATTAAATGTATGCAATGTTTTTAATGTTTTTTTAATGTTTAATGTTTTTATGTGTTAATATGTAAATGTTAAATTGTTATTATTTAAGTGTTATATTTTGTATTTTTAGTTACTCACCCTGAAGACGATTACCGAGTGTAATCGAAATATATCGGAAAAACAAAAAATAAAAAAAAATTTTGCGTTTTTAATAAAAAATTTTCGGACCTCAAGCCAGCTTAAAATACACAAATAAACAGAGAAACAAATATTTAAAAGGTTCTGATCTCAGCTTTAATAAATACATTGTTGAAAGTGACGAAGTAGACAAAGACATGGAACCATTTGCATCAGAGATCACTTGCTCCTCTTCAGAGGACTCTGAAACTGATTCGTTTTAAAGTTTTGCTTTATTTGTCGTTCATACAATAATGTGAAAAAAATTTAATTTAATTTAAATTTAATTTGTAATTGACTTAATTTTTGGAAAAAGCATGGCTTAGTACTTTAAGGTGTATACGGTGATTGTGAGTTATTGGACCTTTTTATAAAATTGTAAAACTAAATTTTTTTAAATTAATTTGAAACAGATGCTAAAAAACGGATTTTTGTCTGGAAATCGTAGTGAGATAGTCCAACGGGGTGTAAAGTTTCAGCCCATTCTGATGGCTCCTTCCACTTATATCAACACATGACCACAATGACTATTTTCATTTATTAATCGCTTGTTTATTTCACTTCAAAATAAAGGGCCGAAGGCAAAAACGTAAAACTTTTATAATAAATAAACAGAAATGTCAATTAAAATTATAAATAGTGATTTGGTAGATTTATGGTTAGAAACACCACTCAAAGAAAGATTATCAGTAATCTTTTCTTTTGTTTGTGAAAAGCTAACTAATGTTAAATTTGATAGAAATGCTGTGAGTTCAAAAGTTTATAGGTTCAATGCAGAAATAACAGGTACAGCGTACAAAGCAATACAGATTTAATGTTTCGTTTGTTATTATCGTCAGATCCGTTAATTGCGTTTGAAAGAAATATGAAACAGAGAAACAAATATAATTTGTTTTTGGCGACCTTTCTTCTTGTTTATTTGTGTATTTTAAGCTGGCTTGAGGTCCGAAAATTTTTTATTAAAAACGCAAAATTTTTTTTAATTTTTTGTTTTTCCGATATATTTCGATTACACTCGGTAATCGTCTTCAGGGTGAGTAACTAAAAATACAAAATATAACACTTAAATAATAACAATTTAACATTTACATATTAACACATAAAAACATTAAACATTAAAAAAACATTAAAAACATTGCATACATTTAATTCACGTCTGCACCTGCTGACATGGAATTGTTTACTGTTTGTCTGTTTTGTCTATTTGTCAACAAGTGCCTGTACAAGTGAGCGCAGTTGTCTACGTCCGTTTTGTAGTTCATTCGTATGTCGGTCGGTGTGTTTATGATGTGCAGCATTTCCAGCGTAAATCTTTTGCTGTAGTGTTGTTCTTGTTGGATAACGGTTGCTCTGTCGAAGTTTGGTGAGTGGGCGTATTCAGTACAGTGGGTCATGAGTGCTGTTTTTTGGTTGTTAGTATGGTGGCAATATTTATAGTCCGATTTGTGTTGTGCTAGTCGAGTTTTTATACCTTTCATGAGCATGAAATGGTATTATAACTTTGGTCCGATGTTTGTAAGTATGAGAAGAAGAAGAGATAGACCCACCATTAAGTATACCGAAATGATCAGGGCGACGAGCTGAGTTGATTTAGCCATGTCCGTCTGTCCGTCCGTCCGTCCGTCCGTCCGTCCGTCCGTCTGTCCGTCTGTCCGTCTGTCCGTCCGTCTGTTTGAACGCAAACTAGTCCCTCAATTTTAGAGATATCTCGATGAAATTTTGCAAGCAGGCGCCATTTTGCATAGGATTAATCATTTGTCGGAACCAGCAAGATCGGAACGATACAACGCATAGCTCCCATACAATCGATTGTTCCGATAAACGGGTTTTGGCCTCTAACTCTTGCAATTAAAAAGCTATTAGAGCGAAATTCCGCAGGTTTAGTACATACTATATAAGTAATGTGTGTAGTGAAAATCACCTGGATCGGACCAACATAACATATAGCTCCCATATAATCGATAGTTTCGATAAATGGGTTTTGGCCTCTAACTCTTGCAATTAAAAAGCTATTAGAGCGAAATTTCGCAGGTTTAGTACATACTATATAAGTAATGTGTGTAGTGAAAATCACCTGGATCGGACCAACATAACATATAGCTCCCATATAATCGATAGTTTCGATAAATGGGTTTCGGGCTATAAATTTTTCAAATAGAAAGCTAGAAACGTAGAATTTTGCAGGTTTGGTACTTATTATATGAGGCTATGTATTTTTAAATTAACAGTTTTGGAGAGTTTGTGAGTAATTGTAAGTAAGGAGCGGACACTGAGAAAAGTTGTGCATATTCATGAAAGGTATAAAGACTTCGGCACAGCCGAAGACAGCCCTTTCCTTACTTGTTAATTTTCCTTTTGTTGTACCCACATATATGCTGTGACATGGCTCGTTAATTTTTCCATTGCAAGGGATTTGGTACACTACATTGCTTTTTTCTGTGTCTGGAATCACCGATTTCGTTCTATTGAATAGATTTTTCAAAGTGTTTGTCGGTTTATGGGCTATTTTTATTTCCTCCCTGTCGTAGCAATCCGACTTTGCTAAGCGCTCCGACAGTTTCGGTACGTAGGTTACTGCCTTGAATATTTTTGGTGTCTTTATTCTTTCGGAATCGCGCTCTCCTTCATATCTTCTTATAAGTGTATTAATTATGTTGTCGGGAAAATCATTGCTTCTTAACAGTAATTTTATTTCATTTTTAATCTCGTTGTGGTATGTGTCGTCCGATATATTTAACATTCGTTTAATACAGCCCATTGCTGTACTCATTATCATCGTTTTCGGGTGATTTGAATGAAAATTGATGATTCGTCCAGTTGCTAATGGTTTCTTGTACCACTTTAGATTGAGTTCATTGCCTCTTCTAATGACAATCGAGTCAAGATATGGAAGTTTTCCGTCGTCCTCAAGTTCCGTTGTGAATTTTATATGTCTATTAAACGAGTTTATTGTGTCAAGTGTACTTTTTACTTCGTCTTCATGAATTATTGCAAATAGATCGTCTACGTATTTTGTTATCAATCTAGGTACTCGTGTCATCTTTTTTGTTGCGTTGTCTAATAGTTTTTCCATCACGATGTCTGCAATTACTGGAGAGGTTGGCGATCCCATCGGTAATCCTTTTAATTGTGTGTATATTTTGTCCTTAAATTTAAAATATCTGTTTTCTTCTATGCAAAATGTCAGTATTTCCATGAATAGTTTATTTGGTATATTTGTGTGTTTTTCTATTATCGTCCATTTTTCTCTTATAATGTCAAGTGCCACCTGTGTTGGAATGCTGGGGAAGAGGGAGATGACGTCAAAAGATATAAGCTTTTCATTGTCACAAATAAGGGTGTTATTGATTTTTCTTTTAAACTCATGTGTGTTTTTAATGTTGTATTCCGAATTCGCTGTTACGTTTTTTAAAATGTCTGCTACAAATTTACATAGGCGATGTGCTGGTGATCCGGTGGCTGAGCAAATTGGTCTAAGAGGTGTTCCTTCTTTATGTAGCTTAGGTAGTCCATAAATCCTCGGTGGCATAGCTGTTGTTGTAGCTAGCTTGCTTTTTTCACTCTTTGAAATTAACTCTAATTTGTATAGTCTATCCACTAGACTATTATTTTTGTTCTGCAATTTCGATGTAGGATCCTGTCTTTGAATCCTATACATTGTCAAATCATTTAATATATCGTCCATTTTCTTATTGTAGTCACTTATATCCATTGCTACCGTTTTGTTGCCTTTATCAGATGTTAGAATACGAATGTTATTATTTTTGCTCAGAAATTTCCGCGTCCGTACCACAGTATCTGTTATTGCACGGTCTATTGTACTTTGCCTATTTGTTGTTGTGTGGTCTTTTATAAGTAATGAGAGTTTTGTTCTTGCTTCCTCTTGTTTCTCTTTGACTTTAATTGTTTGCACAAGATCTTCTCCATCCGCTATATAGTTGAATAGAGGAAATTCTTTATTTTCTATTGGGAGTGCAAACTTTGGACCTTTTGTCAAGAGCATTCGTATGTCTGTGGGAAACTCAACGTCGGTTTTGTTTACAAACCAACCTTCATTTTTGTTGTTGTCGATCAGAAAGTGGCTTCGTTCTTTCCGCAGTTTTTCGTGTTTTTCCTTTTGTCGAATCTTTATTGTTTTCGTAAGCTTTTCTGCTACATTTGCTTCACTTTTTGAGATCTTCTCAAAATCTTCCTCGTTTTGATGTTCTCTGAGTTTTGTTGTTATATGTTCCAACTGGTCTTTCTGTCTACGTAATATGTTGTGTTTTTGTTTTATAAGGAGGCTGAGTATTTTTGTGTGAAAAAGGTGTGTATGTCTCTCTAAGGTTCTGTCTATGTCGGTGTGTGTGTTACAATCAAAATTAAATAAATTATTACAATTGGTAGATCTTTTTATAAAATTCGGAACTAGTTTAGATTTTCTGCATTTTAAAAGGAACTTAATACTACAATTTTGTTTTACCACTTTCTTCGATATGCATTGAAGTTTATTTATAAGTGTTCTAGCGTTGTTGAATGTTGTTGTGAATTAAATGTATGCAATGTTTTTAATGTTTTTTTAATGTTTAATGTTTTTATGTGTTAATATGTAAATGTTAAATTGTTATTATTTAAGTGTTATATTTTGTATTTTTAGTTACTCACCCTGAAGACGATTACCGAGTGTAATCGAAATATATCGGAAAAACAAAAAATAAAAAAAAATTTTGCGTTTTTAATAAAAAATGTTCGGACCTCAAGCCAGCTTAAAATACACAAATAAACAGAGAAACAAATATTTAAAAGGTTCTGATCTCAGCTTTAATAAATACATTGTTGAAAGTGACGAAGTAGACAAAGACATGGAACCATTTGCATCAGAGATCACTTGCTCCTCTTCAGAGGACTCTGAAACTGATTCGTTTTAAAGTTTTGCTTTATTTGTCGTTCATACAATAATGTGAAAAAAAAATATTTTTTTCTAATTTGTAATTGACTTAATTTTTGGAAAAAGCATGGCTTAGTACTTTAAGGTGTATACGGTGATTGTGAGTTATTGGACCTTTTTATAAAATTGTAAAACTAAATTTTTTTAAATTAATTTGAAACAGATGCTAAAAAACGGATTTTTGTCTGGAAATCGTAGTGAGATAGTCCAACGGGGTGTAAAGTTTCAGCCCATTCTGATGGCTCCTTCCACTTATATCAACACATGACCACAATGACTATTTTCATTTAACAATGCAAAAAAAAACTCGGTTTTCTCAAAATGAGAAATGCAATAGGAATAATAAAGACACTTTAGATGCAAAGTTTCAATAACTTCTGACAACTCCCTTATGTTTTAGTCAACACCACAATCAGCTATGTCTAATTTGTCTCCAATATAGCAATATCAAAAAATAAATTTTTTTTGTGTAATGGGTACCTGGTACCGAAAAATCGATTTCAGTTTTGAATTTAGATTCTGAAAAACTGATTTATATTCTAAAATTGGCATAATATAGTCCTTTGAGGTGTAAAATTTCAGCCCATTCTGATGACTCCTTCCACTTATATCAACACATGACCACAATGACTCTCTTCTTCTTCTTTAAATGACCATCTAACTGCCTGAGCGATTTTGACCGTCCAACATAGCTCGCCAGTCATTTCTTCTTTGCGCCAACTGGCGCCAATTGGAGACCCCACGAGATCGCGGGTCGGTCTCCACTTGGTCCTTCCATCGGAGTGGTGGTCTTTCTCTACCTCTGCTTCCACCGGCGGATGCCGATAATTATACCTTCTGGGCGGGAGCGTCTTCGTTCGCACGACGTCGCCTAGCCATCGAAGCCGCTGCGTTTTAATGCGCTGTACTATGTCGACGTCTGCGTAAAGCTCATGCAACTCAGCAACGCGTAGAGGACCACAAATCTTTCGCATGACTTTTCTCTCGAATACTCCCAATGCAGCCTCGTCCATATAGCAGGACGGGAGCGCTGAGTGACTTGTAGAGTGTGATTTTCGTGCGTCGAAAGAGGACTTTACTTTTCAATTGCCTACTCAGTCCAAAGTAGCATTTATTTGCAAGAGTAATTCTTCGTAGGATATCTAGGTTGACATTATTGTTGGAGTTTGTGCTGGATCCAAGATAAACGAAGTCATTCACTATTTCGAACTTTTTGCTGCCAGCAGTGGCGTGGGTGCCGAGGTGCGAATGCGCTGACTCTTTGCTTGATGACAACATGTACTTCGTTTTGCCTTCGTTCACCACCAAACCCATTTTTTCCGCTTCTTTTTCTAGTTTGGAGTAGGCAGAGGTTACGGCGCGGTTGTTAAGGCCGATAATGTCAATGTCGTCAGCATATGCTAACAGTTGCACGCTTTTATAGAATAGTGTTCCAGCGCGGTTAAGTTCTGCAGATTGTATTATTTTCTCCAACATCAAATTAAAGAAATCGCACGATACGGGGTCTCCTTGTCTGAAACCTCGTTTAGTTTCAAACGGCTCGGAGAGGTCCTTGCCAATTCTGACTGAGCTAGTGATGTTGCTCAATGTCATTTTGCAAAACCGTATAAGTTTTGCGGGGAAACCAAATTCAGATATAGCGGCATATAGGCAGGTCCTTTTCGTGCTATCGAAAGCGGCAAAGAGGAGGTGTGTGTCGATTCTTTTCTCACGGGTTTTCTCCAGGATTTAACGTATTGTAAAAATCTGGTCGCTGGTAGATTTTCCAGGTCTGAAGCCACACTGATAAGGTCCAATCAGTCTGTTCACGTCAGGCTTCAATCGTTCCCACAATACGCTTGACAAGACCTTATATGCGATATTCAAAAGGCTGATTCCGCGATAGTTGGTGCTGTTTGCAGGATCACCTTTCTTGTGGATTGGGCACAGAACACTTAGATTCCAATCTTCGGGCATGCATTCATCCGACCATATTCTGCAAACGCGTTACCAGCTCCTCGCCGCCATGCTTGAATAGCTCAGTAGGCAAACCATCAGCGCCAGCTGCTTTATTAATTTTTAACCGGGATATTGCTATTCGGACCTCATTATAGTCGGGGTCTGGGACGTCAATTACGTCGTCTTCGATTGTGGGTTCGGAGCTCGAACCTCTTCTCTGGTTTCGTGCTCAATTTCTCCATTTAAAAGGGCAGAGAAGTGATTCCTCCATATCTCTAGTATTCTCTGAACATCAGTCACCAGGTCGCCGTTTTCGTTCTTACAGGAATTTGCCCCGGGTTTGAAACCTTGCGCCATTCGCCGAATTTTTTGATAGAATTTTCGGGTATTCCCATTGGCCAGCATCTCAAGCTCATTGATTTCAAGGTTTTCTGCCTCTCTTTTTTTTGCCCGGAAAAGTCGCCTCGCTTCCCTTTTCAACTCGCGGTAGTGTTCCTCCCACACCACACTCCTTGTTGCACTCGATCTTAGCGTTGCCTTGTAGGCTTCGTTCTTTCTTTTCGTTGCAGCTCGGCACTCTTCATCATCGTACCAGTTGTTTCTTCTCGTTCGCCGGAATCCAATTACTTCTTCGGCTATGGTACGGAGTGCTCCTGTGATGTGCTCCCACTGCTCATGCATTCCACTGGGTTGAATTGTGCTCTCAGAGAGCAGGTGTTAGTCGGTCTCCAAATCATTGGCGGTCTGTTGCGATTGCAGCTTTTCAACGTCCAGCTTTCCTTGCGTTTTCTGTTGCACCTGTTTTGTCGTACAGAGGCGGGTACGAATCTTAGCTACTACTAGGTAGTGATCGGAGTCAATGTTTGGACCTCTTATTGTGCGAACATCTAAAACGCTAGAAGCATGTCGTCCGTCTATCACAATGTGGTCGATCTGGTTTCGCGTATTCGATCGGGAGACAGCCATGTAGCCTGATGGATCTTCTTGTGCATAAACCTGGTGCTGGCTATGATCATGTTTCGGGCACCGGCGAAGTCGATCAGCCTGTACCCAATAGGCGAAGTGTGGTCGTGCAGACTGAACTTCCCGACTGTGGGTCCAAATACACCCTATTTGCCCACCCTGGCGTTAAAGTCACCAAGACCACAATGACTACTTTCATATAAAAATGTAAGAAAACCCCGGTTTTATCGAAAGCAGTAACTGGTACATACTGGGGGTTTGCCCAAAAAACAACAAAAATAAACCTGAAAAGCTCTCCCCACTCACACACTCTACCGGGATGGGTACCGATTCCCAAGTACTACCGACCGAAGCGAAAATGCAGCCCTAGTGAGCACCAGTGAACCGTAGCAGAATACATATACGTATGTACATATGTATCAAAAATAGCGAAACGCACTACAGGGTGATCCCTTAGTTGCAATAAAGTTTTTCTTTGGATGCGTTACGGTGGGACGGTGTCGAACGGCAACCTCTTGCAAAAATTATGTCTGCCAATCATTTAGGTGCATAAGCCTGCAAACTTGCAAGGACTAAGAAATAAAATAAAAATATATTCATACACATATAAAACAAACATAACATATCATAAAATATTGCTACATTATAACGCTCTCGCCACCAACGCTTACGAGCGTCGTTCATATAACGGCCTAAACATCGAACTTGGTTCGGAACCACGGCCGTTCGGACCAGTACACGGGGTATCGGACTCACTGCCGTTCCGACCATTGCGAACAAGTTTTCATATTAACTCGACTGGCCATTCAGCCGTGCCAGCTAAATCCTTTTTCTGTCGAGAACTTAGACTGGACAGTCAGACGTGGCCCGGCTCCGGGACTCTCACCAGCGTAGACTGGCCACACTGCCGTGAGATACGCAATTAGTATGTAAGTTAGATTAAGCATAAAATAAAAATAAAATTTTTTTTTCTCTCTCTTTTCATTTGCTGGTTTTTACCATACGTTAATCAAACAATCTACTGGCAAGAAATATACAAATTTTTAATTTTTAAAATTGTCTTCCACCTAGCTCTAGGTACGAAGCAGTGGTACTACTACAAAACCTCAAACTTTGGGAGGTCGCTCAAGGGCAGACAGTGGGAACTGCGCCATCCGGCACTCACCATCCTAGCTTTAAGCCAGTAGTTTTAAGATAACGGTGTCGGAAATCCTGGGGGCGGATTTAGACGTTGCGTATCGCAAGGGGGTCGGCATGTTTAGGCACGATACCTAAAGTCTTAAAAATGCGACGCTATAATGTCACTTTTTACTTAATACAAAAACCCCAACACCAGGCCGCCCACATGTATGTGCATGCATGCATATTCATGTTTGTCAGCAAACATATACAAGCATGTGGATGTGTATGTGTGGGTTCACCTCCCCTTAAAACCGGAGCTGAATTTTTGGAGCAACGGTTGTCCTCGACCGAACAACCGTCTACTTTTACAGCGCACATTGAAGGAGACACATCGCGGCCACCCCAGTATTTTCACCGTCAGCCAATTTAGAGGTAATATTTTTCGCTGTACAACTATAAATTTTCAGAACAAATATACGGCCATTATTTATAACGAGAATTCTCGTTCTTTTTATTTCTTCTTTTCTAAATATCAAATCGACCGCGGTGCGTGCGAGCCACGGCCGCTCCAAAGAACCACCACAGCCGATTTGAACAAATCTGATGTGGGATATATGTAATGATTAAAATCGGACTCAGGAAATTACATTTTGATTTTTTGTCTATTTTTTTCTATTTTGTCTATGTAGTAAGGCAGAGCTGTGGATCGATTTTTTAAATAAAGAGGGAGATGAGAAATTGTGGGTAGGGATTTCTAGGACGTGTGCAAAACTGTTTGTCAATAAAATCAGTTCTGTAAAAGGTTCAATATACTTTTGGCAATAACTAGGCCAAAATTCTCAAATCAATTTAGCTTGCGCTGCACTTCCCCAATAACATAAACTCGATTGAACCCATATACATTTATGTATGCATGCACAATAAAAGCACGGCGATGAGCCGAATAAAACATTCCATCTTTAAGACTCAACTAATGTGTTTTAACTTTGGGATCTTTGTGGGGCATTTTAATGCTCAGGAAATTGCGGCTAAAGAGCTAAGACAATACTTAAATTCATTAAAACTTTACACTATTTTTATACCTTTCATGAGCATGAAATGGTATTATAACTTTGGTCCGATGTTTGTAAGTATGAGAAGAAGAAGAGATAGACCCACCATTAAGTATACCGAAATGATCAGGGCGACGAGCTGAGTTGATTTAGCCATGTCCGTCTGTCCGTCCGTCCGTCCGTCCGTCCGTCCGTCCGTCTGTCCGTCTGTCCGTCCGTCTGTTTGAACGCAAACTAGTCCCTCAATTTTAGAGATATCTCGATGAAATTTTGCAAGCAGGCGCCATTTTGCATAGGATTAATCATTTGTCGGAACCAGCAAGATCGGAACGATACAACGCATAGCTCCCATACAATCGATTGTTCCGATAAACGGGTTTTGGCCTCTAACTCTTGCAATTAAAAAGCTATTAGAGCGAAATTCCGCAGGTTTAGTACATACTATATAAGTAATGTGTGTAGTGAAAATCACCTGGATCGGACCAACATAACATATAGCTCCCATATAATCGATAGTTTCGATAAATGGGTTTTGGCCTCTAACTCTTGCAATTAAAAAGCTATTAGAGCGAAATTTCGCAGGTTTAGTACATACTATATAAGTAATGTGTGTAGTGAAAATCACCTGGATCGGACCAACATAACATATAGCTCCCATATAATCGATAGTTTCGATAAATGGGTTTCGGGCTATAAATTTTTCAAATAGAAAGCTAGAAACGTAGAATTTTGCAGGTTTGGTACTTATTATATGAGTGATGTGTGTAGTGAAAATCATACAGATCGGACTTACATAACATATAGCTCCCATATTACCGATTGCTCCGGTATATGTGGTTTGGCTATGTATTTTTAAATTAACAGTTTTGGAGAGTTTGTGAGTAATTGTAAGTAAGGAGCGGACACTGAGAAAAGTTGTGCATATTCATGAAAGGTATAAAGACTTCGGCACAGCCGAAGACAGCCCTTTCCTTACTTGTTAAGCCTGTTTTAAGACCACTTTTATTTTTACCACATTTTCACATGAAAAGAGGAATTGATTAAGGCATGTCCGTCCGTCCGTCTGTCCGTCTGTCCGTCCGTGTACACGATAACTTGAGTAAAAATTGAGATATTTGCATGAAATTCTGCATACAGGTTACTTTCTGGCCAAGGTAGGTTGCTATTGAAAATGGGCGAAATCGGATGATAACCACGTCCCCTTTTTCGATATCGAAAATTTCGAAAAACGTATAAAACGGGTTAATTCAATATCAGAAGCAGCTACAATGATACAATTTGCAATATGTATTGATTTAGATATTCTAAGGCGGATTTTACCAAATTTTTTGAAAAGGGGCGTGGCACCGCCCACATATAATTGGAGAAATTTTAAAATTTTGACTCCTAATAACTTGAGAACAGTTTATGCTAGTATAACGAAATTTTGTAGAGGGCATACTATTGTTGTGTTAAATTCAGATATAGAAAATAAACGAAATCGCTTGGCGACCACGCCTACTTTTTTATAAAAGTTATATTGAAAGGAGGTGGAAATATTGAAAAGTCCATATCTAATTAACTGATACCGCTATAATAATATAATTTGGTACATACATCAATTTTCATATTCTTTACATTATTTTTGCAAAATTTTGGAAAGTGGGCGTGGCACCGCCCACTCATGAGTCAAGCAATTTTCAAATTCGACTGCTAATAACTTCAGAACGGTGTGAGATAGGTTTACGAAACTAGGTTCCAGGCATGTTATGTTTATGTAGAGTACTACCACAGAAAATAAGAAAAATCGGTGAACTACCACGCCCCTTTTTGGACTAAAGTTCTCTAAACGAGAGTTAGGAACCCGGAATATGCAATATCTGTTTAACTGATAAAGATATAATGCTAAAATCTAGTACACTCATTCACCTGATGATGTTATTAGTGATGTTTAAAGGTTTTTTGGTAATATTTTGGAAAATGGGCGTGGCACCGCCCACAAGTGAATAAACAAAATATCAACATTTCACTGTTAACAAGCCACTGTGAAAGTATCATAAAGATCTGCAATGAAAACTGATCTTCAATAGGGACAAACAACATAATAAAATCCGTGGGCGTGCCACCACCCACTTTTTTAAAATTAGGTAAATATTGATTAATGGACACATATATCCGTACATCAAAAAATTTCACAAAATACGTTAAAAGTTATGGGCATGGAAGGCCTTCTTTTCCAAAGTTATATATAGGACATGGTATAACCCTTGAAAAGATCGATTCAGTACTTTTGGCTCATGTAAGCGGTTAAAGCTTTATAAGCAAGGAGCGTGGCCGTGCCCACCAAATTCGCTATTGTTTAGGCTCGGCAAAAATTGGTTTTTAAAATGGGCGAAATCGGATGAGAACCACGCCCCCTTTTTCTGAAAACTAACGCTGGGTATTTAATGTTCGGTCACCCGAACTTAGACTTCCTTACTTGTTTACTATCAGTTTTTCGCGTTTGGAGTTTTTTATGTTTTTTTTTTAACTTTTGAACACTTTTTAATTATCTTTCTAAACTACACTATATGCCCGATTCATCTACCGAGCCGATTAAGCTCCGTCCGTAAACTAACCGCTGGTGAAATTGTGCATGCGTCATGAGTAAAGAGAGCTGGAAGTGGGACGTTTCGGTTTAAAGGTGTGGGTTACCTCTACATGCGAAACTATATATTAGTTAAAGCAGTGCTTTTGTTTAAGCGTATTTTATAAAAATTTATTTGTTTAAATAAACCATTGTGAATGCACAAAAAAATCGATTTGTACTGCAACGCCATTGTAAATCAGGGACTTTATCTACTGGTGTGTAGATATCGCTGATGGTAGTGGTGGACATAGGATTTAGTAAGTTATACTAATTTAAGGTCGTCGATTTTCGACCACCTGATACACTAGTTTGATTTAACAATGTAGTCGAAATAATTATGTGTTCTACTTTGATGCTTATTCAGCTTAGGATCGGTTTCTCTTATGAGAAACCAGCAGTAATCACCCCTCACTGCGACGTCCCAGAATCTTTGATATCGATTCTCAATTAATTTCATTTGCTAGTGAAACCTTTCGCCATGTTCGTCACTTTTGCCGCCAAGACTTGCCGGAAAAAGCTCAAATGTGAGTGCAGAAAGTGAACTTTTAAAGACATATTTACGCCTATAAAGAAAATATTAGTTGGGTAAACAAGTAATACAATTTTGGGAAATTTATTTAATAAGCCTTTAATATATACCCATTTTCGCCTAATCTACATATTAATAGGCTAACAGTCTCCCCATAGTAACTTTCGCAACCCAACTTCATATAGTACTTATAGATAGTTCCCTATAAAAGTTATATTGCCATCTTGGTATGGACTATGTCTGCAGTCTCGGGAAAATTTTTTTTAAAATTATGGTTTGTTTATTTGTTATTAAACAAAAAGGAAGTCTACAAACAATCCAGAACTCTCCAGCTATTTTGTAATCTCCATCAGCACAACATTCCTACAAGTTTTCATCAAAAGCTTAAGCTGTTAACTACAGTATCTGACTGTTTTATTGCAGGTTCAGGACAGTTTTTTTTTTTACTAAATTGAATTTGCCTTGAAACTTATAACATCTGAAAACCTTTTATCATGATATATTTTTTTTTTATTTATTATATTTGTAACCCAATATTTCAATATTTTTCTGTTTACGAATCCTATCTTGGAGTGCAAAAATCAAATTTTAAAAAAAAAAAACTAAAACAATTATTCAAATTTATCAATATTTCTCTTTTTATTTTTTTTAAAGAAATACATATATCATATTTAATATACAAAAAGTAAAAACACAGTTTGTAGCTTCTTCAATTTTATATTTACGAAATAGTTAGAAATCGCTTTAATATTCCTAAGGACATGAACTATTTTCTTGAAGAACGGGATGCTGTTATTTTAAATTAAAAATTTTAATGGTAACAACAGAATTGTACTTTAACACACGTAACCCATCATAATTAAAATTTGAAGAACGAAAGTATAAATACAGCATAATAAAAATTTGAAGGACGAAAGTAATAATAAATCATAATTCGAAGGCGAAACCGACAAAAAACATTGGACTCAATAAGAATGTCAACAAACCAAACAACAATGCCCCCAGTAGACCTAGTAGAAGAACTAGCTAGACGGCAACTACGAATAGCGTATTTGGAACTGCAGAATAACCCAACAGTAGATAATAATGGGAGAGCAGACATCTTCAAAGCCGTTAATAACCTACCAACATTCACGGAAACGGGAGAGATTAGAATAAACAGTTTCTTCAGCAGCGTCGAATACTTCTTAACAACAATACATAACGAAATCTTAAGGAAAGAAGCGGTACGTAATATATTTTACAAAACTATACAAGGTCAGGCGAAAGATGTAATTATTAACATACCAGAACCAGATAATTGGCAACTAAAACTAAGATATAGGTCCAATGTGGAACTGCACCACATTTATAGACTAATTGCTAACTTAAAAGTAAACTCAGTAAACGAACTCGTAATAGAAGTACAGAACATCAAATACAAAAAGTACGAACGGACAGCTTACTTTAGGGGTGACCACTACATAGACTTAACCAACGTGGTCAGCCAATGGAAGTGGATAATATTGAAGTCAATTATCTAAGAGATCAAGAAGCAGGAAATCCTCAATCGAGATATCGCCAAGATCGCTTTAAAGAAGATAGGTAAAGCTTAGGAGAACCGGGAGATAATTATGATGAAGGAATAAATAATACAATTTTTTTTGCGAGACAGCCTCGGAGTCCCTACTAAAATAATTGTTAAACCAATAAATAAACACTTGGCGGAATATTATTGTATCATTTAATAATTCGTATGGACATTCTAATTGTTGTTTAAAGAAATTATTGAAATAGAAAAATGTATTTGAACTTCGAGTAAGGTGTGCATGCTAGCGATTGCACGTCCTTCCTTCTTCGTTGCTTACACACGACTGACTTCTACCTAACATAATAATAACTATGAAAACAAAAAAATACGTAGCTCTGATATACAGAAACCCCTGAAGAATTCAATTTACCGGAAAATGCTCGAAAAAGGTGGAAAATGACACCATTAAAAGGAAGAAATTATGATTTTATCATTTGTTTTGATATTTTGAATTATCTAAATGCAATTCTAAATGTTAAGGAGGGAAAATTAATCCTTAATAACAAGGAATCGCTAATTTTAAATACACCACATGCATTTAACGAAATTTGCACACTAGAAGCAAATGACGAAAAGCTTAGAGGATTACAACTAAATCATTTAAACCCAGAGGAATATGAGGCAGTTAGTAAAATTCTCAAACGTTTTAAAAATTTATTATTTAAAGAAGGTGATTCACTGACAAATACTACAGCGGTGCAGCATGAAATAAAAACAACTACAAGTGAACAAATTAATTCAAAGTTATATAGATACCCACCACAACATGAAGAGGAAGTTAGGGAACAAATAAAAGAAATGTCAGAGCAGGGTATTATAAGAAAAAGTAAATCAAAATATTCAATTCTGGTAAAAGGATATATCGGTTAATAGTGGATTATAGAAAATTAAACGAAGTCACAATAGATGACAAATATCCATTACCAAACATTGATTCAATCTTAGATAAGATAGGAAGAGCTCAATACTTTACTACAATAGACTTAGCAAAAGGGTACCACCAAATATTAGTAAAAGAAGAAGATAGAGAAAAAACTGCATTTGTCACTCCACACGGATTATATAAATTTATAAGGATGCCATTCGGTTTAAAAATGCTCCAGCCACATTTCAAAGGCTTATGAACGAAATCCTAAGAGACTACATTAACAAAACTTGTGTCGTATATTTAGATGACATATTAATATTTAGTACTTCTTTACAAGAACATGTCAAAGCAGTCTCAGAAATCTTTAGTGAACTAGAGAAAAACAAGTTAAAACATTCAAATAGATAAGTGTAATTTCTTAAAAAAAGAGACAGAGTTTTTAGGACACATTCTAACTGAAGAAGGAATGAAACTAAATCCCGATAAAATAAAAATTATAGAAGGATTACAGTTGCCACGAACAGAGAGACAAATTAAAAGTTTTCTAGGAGTCACAGGATACTATAGAATTTTTTTTAAAGATTATGCTAAAGTTGCACAACCAATTACTAAATATTTAAAAAAGAGTGTGAGGATTAACACCAAAGATCCTACATACGTTGAAGCTTTCGAAAAACTTAAAAATTTAATTAAATCGCATCCAATACTTCGATTTCCAAATTTCGAAAGAAATTGACATGTACAACCAATGCATCAAAATATGCATTAAGAGCGGTACTCTCTCAAGAAGGACACCCGGTTTGTTTTGCATCAAGAACACTAAATAATCATGAAAGAAATTATTCAGCAACGGATAAAGAGTTTTTAGCAATCATCTGGAGTGTAGGATATTTCAGACCTTACCTATACGGTAGAAAATTTATAATTTTAACGGATCGTCAACCGATAAAATATTTACATTCAAAATACAAAGGGAAGGACATATCACCTAGACATCAAAGGTGGCTTTTAAAACTAGGAGAATATGATTGCATTCTACCTAAAAGGTAAAGAAAATAAAATTGCTGATTTTTTAAGTCGTTTAGACATTGAAAATGAAATAAACGAAAAATAGAGTTCGACTTCAGAATTTTTTTTCAAAAATATTTAAGACGATTGTTCCGATCTGAATATAATCGATAGCATAGAGGATGATGCAACAATTTCTACTATTCATTCCGCAGACGAAAATTTAGGTGACTATTTTCCTATCAAGAAAGAAATTGTAAATAAATATAAAATGCAAATAATTCTAACTAACAATAAAACTGAAGAATTGAAAATAATTCACGGAAAAAAGCAAATATTTAGAGCTGAAAATGATTTTGAAAATATGGGCAATATATTTAGAAGATATATAAAGAAAGGAAATATAGGAATATGTTCTGAGCTTAGCGATCACAAATATAATATAGTATTCCCACAAAAACCGGTTCTACGTACCGGAATGACCCGGGTTTTACCCGGCCAAGGGCTGTCATTTCAGTGTAACCCTGTCCAATTTGTCCAGCCCCACTCCTAAATTGTCATCCTCGGAGCAATCCCTTGCAGCAGGGTTGCTCCAATGTCTCTTGTTACGGGCTGGTATCGAATCCAACCCCGGACCAAGAGACTGGATCTGCTGCGTCTGCTGGAAGAAAATATATGTCAAACGTTCAATGCAGTAAATGCAAGAGATGGTTGCATAGATCTGGATGCTCAGGGCTTAACCCTGCCATCCCCAGAACCCGTACTTTTTTCAGTACTTTTGTGGCACCATGTTGTTCGCGCGCAAGTGCGTCCCGCGGTTCTCGTCGCTCCGGTGTACACACACCGCACTTACCATCTCCACGACCAGCAGTCTTGCTGCTCCCGCCTCACCTCAGTCCTCACTCTCGTCCCCCCCCTACTTCCAGCATGCACGTGGGTCAGGAACATAACTTCCTCGTATTTTTCACCACGTGCACTGTTTGTCGGCAAAGATTATATACGCCTGCGGCATCTGTTAAGTGCAATAACTGCCTTGGCCTGTGGCACATTCATATGTGCTCTGGGCTTGCAAACAGGAACCTTTGGACGGATGCATTTATAGCCCCTTGCTGCAGTACTCAGCCGCCCTCCACGCCACACAACATCGGCCAAGGCACGCTGAATCCTAGACTGCGCCACAGCTTGGGACTAAGCCTACCTCCATCCAGGCAACCACATCCGTCCCTTACCCCCAGCATGCCTTCACCCTCCCTCCCGACACACTTCAAAATCCTACAGCTGAACTGCAACGGATTAGCTGGAAAGATCGCGGAGATAACAGACTTTATGAAGTCGAGAAACATTAAACTGGCCGCCATTCAGGAGACCAAACTGAACGCTAACTCGGACTTACGTACTCGAGATGGGTACAACGTGCATAGGAAAGACCGTCCCAGCGGTCATGGGGGCGGCCTTGCTTTCATCACACACCATACTGTACAGTATAACCTATTTGCCCCGGACGTTGACCCCCGGGACTCTACCCTTGAATGCCAGGGCATAGTAGTCCGGGCAGGCGACGTCGACCTGCGAGTGATAAATATATACATTCCCCCAGTTAAGTGCTGTCCCCGCGACTATCGCCCTGATATTAGTGCGTTGCTAAGGGGCGATAACTGCCTCATCCTAGGTGATTTCAACGCACATCACGATCTCTGGCACTCCAACTTGCCAGCAGATAACAGAGGGCACGCACTCGCAGAGCAAATAGACAACTCGGCATTCTGTACATTGAATGGAGATGCCCCCACTAGGGTGGCAGGTAACTGCCACAGCTCGCCAGACATCTCCATTTCAAGTGCGGGCCTTATCAACCACGTTAACTGGCAACCTATGCTTACACTGGCAGACCACCTACCCATCCTAATAAACATCGAACGACCGTCCGACTTCATAACGACAGAAAAACGAACATACATTTACTTTAGTAAAGCGGACTAGGACCGCTTCACGGACTTTACAGAGCACTCCTTCGCCGACCTACCCACACCGACGGACGTATGCAAAGGTGAGAAAGAGTTTCGCAAAGTCATCGATTCAGCCTCCGGCCGCTTCATTCCTGCTGGCAGAATCCCGGAAATTCGACCGAATTTCCCTGCGGAAGCAGCGGCAATGGCAAGAGAGCGTGACCAAGTGAGACTCTTGAACCTTGCAAATCCAAGAACAAAGGATCTCAACGCAGAAATCCGTCGGACTGTCAATGACCATAAATTGAAAAATTGGAAAGAACACCTAGAGTCATGCAACCTCTCCGGCGGTGTCGGCAAACTATGGTCAACAGTCAAGGCCCTATCCAACCCGACCAACTACAATGACAAGGTCGCCATTGCTTTCGGCGATTGCGTCGAATCGGACCCCAGGAAATGCGCGTGCGCACAAACACAAACATACAGCCGCACCCATTGTCGTCTCCGTCGCAGAGGTGAAGGAAGCTATAAGGAAGGCGAATCCATTCAGATCATTCGGACCCGACGGAATTGCCATGAAGATGCTGAAACACCTCGGCCACGAGGGGCACAAGTACTTGGCGGCTCTATTCAACCTCTCACTGACCACTTTCGTCATACCAGATATCTGGAAACACGTGACTGTGGTCCCCCTCCTAAAACCTGGGAAGCCGGCGAACCAAGGAGATTCTTATCGTCCGATATCTGTCCTCTCGCCGGTAGTGAAGTTGTTAGAGCCTATCTTGCTCCCATACTATACTGCAAACCTGCAGCTGGCCAATCATCAACATGGCTTCCGTAAAAATCACAGCACAACATCGGCTTTGAACGCCATCACGACGCAGATTAACTTCGGTTTGAACCAACACCAACCAAACCACAGGACGGTTCTCGTGGCGCTCGACCTGTCGAAAGCCTAAAGACCTGAAGGAGACGCCGCTCCCTGCCGGCCTAAAACGATGAACTGTCAACTATCTAAACGGTCGGCTGGCGTCAGTGCAGTTTCGAAACGAGAGATGTAGACCTAGAAGAATTAGACAAGGGGTACCGCAGGGTGGTGTCCTTTCACCCCTTCTGTGTAACTTCTACATCTCGAGCCTCCCTCCCTAACCAGAGGGGGTCTCCATCGTTTCGTAAGCTGACGACTGCACCGTGATGGCCACGGGCAAAGGACCTTCCACGGACGAACTCTGTAGTAGACTAAACGACTACCTGCGCGATCTTTCCAGCTTCTTCAAAGAGTGGAACCTGACTCTGTCCCCGACCAAATATACGGCGACCTTATTTACCACGCGGAATGCGCAGATGGGACTGGAGTTGAATGTCCACGTAGATGGTGTTCCACTACCTACAGTCAACCACCCCAAATTTCTAGGGGTCACATTAGCCAATAGCCTCACCTTCGCTAATCATGCCACCGCAATAGCCTCAAAGGTACAAAGCCGCAACAAGATCCTCAAGTCACTGGCCGGCAGTACTTGGGGCAAAGACAAAGAAACGTTGGTGGTCACCTATAAGGCTATTGGCCGACCGGTTATTGATTATGCTGCGCCCATATGGTCGCCAAACCTTCACGACACCAACTGGAGGAAATTGCAGGTCTGCCAAAACACCGCAATCAGAACCGCGACGGGCTGTTTGCTTATGTCTCCTGAGTGTCACCTTCACCAAGAGGCTAAAATGCTCAACGTTCGCGAGCATGAGGAACTTTTAAGTAGGCAGTTCCTTTTGAACTGTCAAAGACCCAGTCATCCAAATCGACAGCTATTGGATGAAACTCCGCCCCCCAGAGACAAAAGGAAACATCTCCGAAAGCATTATGATGAGATCCGGCATCACATCTCGTTGCTGTTTGATCTGCGGGATCATAGGCGGGCCCTAAAGGACTTCCACACTGAGTCGGTGGACAGATCCCTCAGGTCCCGGCCTGTGAACCCTGTTATTGGTGCGCAACCACCCGTTCTTGCTGAGGAAGAACGTGTCCTTCCGCCTTCCGAGGGAGACTAGAGTCATGCTGGCTCAACTTCGGTCTGGATATTGCAATAGGCTGAACTCCTATTTGTCCAGACTGAACCCCACCATACCGAACACACGCCCTGCATGCGGTATGGCCCCCCATGACACGCAACATCTCTTTTCGTGTTCTTCGGAACATACTCTTCTAACCCCCCTATCAATTTGGTCCAACCCTTTTGAAACAGCGCGTTTCCTTGGACTTCCGTTAGAAGAGCCCGATGACAACTAGGAGTGTACTGGCCCTTTGGGCAGGCGAAGCACTGCTAACAACAACAACGATATAATATAGTACAGGAAAAACTAATTTCTATGTATTCAAATGATAACCAGCTTAAATTTATTAAATGCACTTATAGGGCACAAGATCCAGAGACAGAAGTTGAAGCTATTAAACGAATATCCCTCTACCACGTAAAAGAAAGTATGCATTCGGGTATGCAGGAGACATATGTATAATCAAATAAAATATAAAAAATACTACCCCAAAATTATGGAATTGATTCAAATAGTAATTAATCAATGCGACATATCTAAAGAAGGAAAGTACGACAGGAATCCAATCAAACCTAAATTCCATTATACTGAAACTCCATTAGATAAAAATCAAATTATTCATATTTCGGTTTTTAACTATAATAGATAAATTTTTAAAATTTGGAGCAGCATATCCATTAAATGATCGAAATCCCATTACAATGATCGAACAACTCGAAGACAATTTTGCAAAAATAGGAAAACCAAAGAAAATAATAGCAGACGTCGAATTTAACGCATTAAGAATTAAAGAATTTTCAAACAGTGAAAATATTAATTTGCATCTCACTAAACCAAATAGCCACACAGGTAATGCTGATGTAGAGCGACTACATAACACAATAGCTGAAATGTTTAGAATACTATATAAAGCAAACAAAGATATGCCTATAAAACAAATTATCCAAAAAGCAATGAGGAATTATAATGACAGGTACCATTCTACCATTAAATGTACTCCCAATGAGGTACATCTAGGTAAAGTAGATATACAAAATATTTAAAAAAAAATATAGAAAACACTAAAAGAAAAACAATAGATAGACTTAAAAAAAATAGAATAAGTTATGAAGAAAGGAGAAAAGAGGGCTTTATTAAAAATTATAAAGCACTTAGACACAAGGAACAACCTCGATATAAGACAACGTATCTCAAGAATATTCATCTAATATATATATAAAAAAACCTCTAAAATTTTCAGAGATTTCTAACGATAACGATGATACTACTGACATGGATATTTCTAACTGAAGGATCATTGACAACAACAAAATTAACGGACGAGGTAGGATTTGTCGATATTCAAATAAGAACAGAAGATATAGTAAAAGATACAGACATAGTAATACATGTAATAAATTTAGAAGAAATAGACAAAATAATAAAAGATATGACTGAAAATATTAGTCTAATGAAAATTAAAAATAAAGACATATTACAAACAGAACTTTTAGACACTAGAAATAAATTACGAACATTATTTCCTAACTAATAAACGCAGTAGGAAGCGTATCCAAATGGATATTTGGGACAATAGATGACGACGATAGAAAAACAATTCAAAGCCATTTCTTACAGACGATCGAAAATTTAAGTAACCAAATATATATAAATGAACATTTCAATTTAGCCTTAGAACAAATAAAAAATATTGCTAAGAGCGATAGAAGAAAAATTGAGAACGAATTTAATTAAATTAATAAATATGTAAATGAAGATCATGAACCAAATATGTACTTGGAACCATTTTGCAAAAATGCAGCTTTTGAAAAATAAAATTGAACAAATACGAGAAAATGCAGTATCCGCCAAATATGGAATAATTCACCCAAAAATTTTTACAAACCATGAAATAAACAATACGATATAGACTTTAATAAACTCAAATATTTGCAGTTAGGGACAGCAACTTTAAATAACACTTTTCTTATATTAGGAATTAAAATACCAAAATTATTCCTATTCCTAATAAATAGCAAAAAGAAATATAATCGAAAATAGAGGAAATTTTTTCTTATGAAAATATATCAATACAATACCAGGAAAATAAACACTTTAAACAACTAAAACCTAGCACCCATTGTGTAATAAAAAATAATTGTAAACTTGTGACAAATAAAGAATTAGAAGTTATATCTCTTGATGAAAAAACAATAGTTGTAAAAAATGCAATTGATTTGATTATAAATAACACATGAGATTACGATGTTCTTAATGGAAATTATATTATGAAATTTAACAACTGCTCATTAAAAATAAACGATTATTATTTTTCCAATATTGTTGAAATTGTAGAAGAAAATATTGTAAGCATGAAACATGAAAATATAAATAAGTTTACACACAAAATTACATTTGAAGAAATACATAGATCAGCGAAATAAATTGTATAACAAAAGCATTTTTAATTTGAAATGGCACAGTCAAATAACATATGGACTAAGGCCCATTTTCATAAAAGCCGGTTAGCGCTTTATCGGAATTTAATCGGTGATTTGCCTAAAATTCGTTTTCACCATGCCCGGTTAACATGGATCAGCCGATTAAAGCCCGATTAACTTGATCGGCGATGGATGGCCGGTTAACTGCTGATTGGGCAAACTTTGACGTCTGTCAGCTGTGTAGAAAATAAAAGTTGCGTATATTTGTGTAATTGAAGTAGTGAAGCAGTGATTGAATTCTCGAATTCACTTATAATATTGATTAAATGCAAATATCAAAAACGTTTTGGTATGTAATAAATATATAAGGACTTACCAACTCTCCAAAGAGGTTTTCACTAATAAGCGCTCTGGCGCTGTTATTGAATCTATGAAGAATCATGGTAAGGGCATCTACTCGGGTACCTTCTCGGGCACATTGAATCCAGCTTTACAAGATCGTTATGGACGTCGCAAACGCGATATCTCTACAGTTATACATATATTGAATGATTTTTTGGGCGCCACACCGCATTATAGTCGTGGTGCGCGCATAAGCTTTGAGGCACCAAGCACATCAGCTTCGTCGGCCACAAGTGGTGTTGCTGGCACGTCGAGTACCAATGGCATACGAAGCAGCAGCAACAGGTTAGTTAAAATTTTTTGGCTTATAAAGTTTGACTTAGTAATCCATATTTCATTTACTTTCAGCTCACCGTGAAACACCATCACCATCTTCACCATCAGAGCAGAGCAAGCAAAGGCTTGAGGCACGCAAATTGAAGGGCGCCCCATATGCCACACGTGAAGCAGTTGGTGCACCAACCACTAAAGCAGCGAGCACCACCATACTCAGCGCAACTGCCACTAATGCCAGCAACTCATGGAAGTCGGACGTATCTCGGTTCAAGTATCACACAGCAAACAACATTTCGACCAGTTTCTGAATAACTTAAACAATTGTGTCAACAAGGAGCTTATAGATTCGGCAGCAACTGAATTCCTGCTAAATTTCAATACAAAGAACAATCGGAAAAAGCTGACGAAATCAATTTTTACAGTACAGAGGTATGTATTTTTCTTGCCTAAAAAGTATCACTTTTATAATGCATTTATACTCCTATTACAGAACACGTTTGGATTTACTGCCCTTTCTTTCACGCTTTGTTGCCATTGTTAACCTATGCAATACTGATGTTGCTAACGATCTTTCAGAGATGTTACGCAAAGAATTCAAATGGCATATACGTAAAAAGAATCAACCCAATATCGAATCAAAAATTAAAATTGTACGCTTCATTGGTGAAATGGTTAAATTTGGACTATGCAAGAAATTCGATGCTCTCAGCTGCTTCACACACTCAATCCTGATTATACATATATACCAGCGTCTCAAAGATCTTGGAAAACAGTATGAACCTCGCGTGCTGCTATAAGTAAGTATAGATGCTGTTAAAACAAGTCTACTATTTCTACAAATATTTCTATTTAGGAAGCACATGCAGCTTTGAAAAATTTAACCCGCATATCCTTGCTAACCGATTTACCGCTTATGGTTGCATGGAGCCCAGAAGAGGCAGGCAAAATCATAGAGCCTTACAAACAATTTGAAAAACGTTTGCCGGAATGGATTATGGAACGGGTTGAATGAAGTCCACATCAGAAGGTTTGTCTGAAATAGTTTTACCTTAACTCTTGATTCTGATTAAATATTTATTTTAGCTGGTTTCTGCTTTGACTAGCATAAAGCCCGTGAACAAAACTGATGCCGTAACACTGCTACAGAATTTTGGAAAATTGGAGAACCTCATAAACGCTAGCGAAGAACGATTATCGCTTGTAATTGGGCTGGGGCCTCGGAAAGCTGCAAAGCTTTACAAAACTCTGCATGAACATTTTCTTACCAAGTAAACAAGTTATTAACTGGCAATTTATATTTCTTGAATAAAATTATTTGCAAAAATGGAATAACTTCTAAGCTTACCTATTCTGTGATTGAATGTTGAAGGATCTGAATTTGATATCGTTACATATTGTTGCCATAGCTTAACACAGCTTCAATTAAACAAAATCCAATCGAATTTTCTGAACATTCTCTTCTGCTTTGTTATTTAACGAATAAATCAGAATATGTGAATTATATTGGATTATTGACTGTTTGCAACAGGACACTCAGCCAACGAGTACAAGATTTCCAATCCCTTCAACATTCCACGGTATTATCGGCTCGTAAACATAAAACAAGGCACTTCTACCTTAGTATACATTTCTAAAATACCTGTTCTAAAATATTCAGGTTTATTTCAAATTAACATACGAACATCTTTTAAAGAAACTCAATGAAATGATACAACATTTTAATCAAACTTGATTTTATTAAATTAATTGAAGATACCATAATTTAATTGTACCATCATCGCTACATGAAATAAGTTGACCTTCCTGTGCTGGATTCCATTTAACGGCATTGACGTCTTGTGTGTGCGCCTTATCCTCCGATGGAATCATGTTGGTTCATTCTTTTTTGAATTTGCATCTTTTTTAAATATGCGTATTGCATCATCTCCACAACCAGTAGCGATTAGTCCAATTTTTTTGCACCACATCATAAATAGTTCTCGAATGGTCGCCAGATAAGGTACAAACACATTTCCAAACTGTTTTATCTTCTGTTGTGTATATACCTTCCTCATTACCCGGATGATAAGCACGCCATATTTTCAGTCTTATCATCACTGCAAGAAATCAAACGTTACCATCTGCATCGAAATCGATGCTCCACACCGTATGAGAATCTAATGTAGCCGTTGTGTACCAATCGTTATCTGTGGCATTTTCAGCATACATTTTTATTGTATTATCATAGGAAGCTGATGCCATCCTGGTTATGTGAATTGAGTACAGCAGCACAATCGAATTAATCAGGGTAGGGCTAAGTAGCGCTACAACAACAACAACATCGAATTCATCATCACTAGCCAATTCCCAAATCCATACCGATTTGTCGCGCGAGCATGTGGCTAAAAGGTTGCCGGAACTTGACCAACATGCACTTTTTACTTCATTTTCATGTCCCTCCAATGTAGCAACGCACTCAAATTCTCCTAAACAAAATAATTTAGATTAGGAAATTAACTTTAGTTCATCTTAACACATACCAGTTGCCTTCGACCATATCGCTGTTGTACCATCAAAGCTTGTTACTAACAAAGCATGATAGCCAAATGATGTACGCTCTGGTATGGGTGCGTTGAAACCTGGAATTTTTAAATTCGGATATGATGGTGGTGGACCATATCGTTGCTGTGCAATCAACCATGATGGTGGAATCTTATGTGAATTCGGTCCAACCGGCAAACCAAGACCTATACGCAGCTCTTCAGATAAATCGCCCGGTTTTTTCTCTTTTAAACGTGTCTCATACTCTTTACCCTCATAATACAGGTCACCATGTATGGTCATACATGTTTGTTTGCCATTTAAAGAACATTACTAATATATTAATTCAGCCAATTCACTAATTTACTTTCTGTGAAAACGTAAACAAAACAAAAATCAGCTGTTTTGCCAATTCACAATGCAATTTTTTGCTAATTTATTCACAATGATGTGTCTAATCGGCGATAACTTAACCAGGCTTTGGTGAAAACCAAATTGTCGATTCAGAAAATCAGCGATTAAGGAATCGCCGATTAGGAATAATTTAACCGGCTTTTATGAAAGCGGGCCTAAATGTTTTTCTTGCAATTGTGATTTTGTTGGTTTTTGCAATTCTGATATCAAAGCACAAATACATTAAAATTAAATTAAATAGCAGAATTCAGGAGAATTCTATTCTAAAAGGGGGAGTAGTTAAATATAAAGTCAATGAACTCCCTAGTTCAAATAACGCAATATTGCAAAAGCCAGCAAGCTAAAATAAACAGGTCAATTAAAATACAGCATAAATCAGCAAATACAATAAGTAGGTCAAGAAATTGTATACTTTCATATTAATTAATAATACTAAATAAAGTAAGTCTTGTTGTGACCATTGTGATCGAAACTTCGTTTTCATTTTTTAAAAAGTTGGTTTGTACTACAAACACCATAATTCACGCGCCCCAACTGAGACCATTACACATGCGCTATTGGTACACACGAAAGGTTCAGCAAATATTTCCACCGCTAAAAATATACATACATACACAGCCATATGGATTGAAAAGAATGAACGTTCCTTTTGAGATTCCGCTAACTTCTTAGCATTAACCGGTTTCCAAATTGTGTTGTTTTTGGATTTTTTGAAGTCCGTATAGCGGGAGAATATTGCAACTTGAAAATATAATGGTTTTCTGGTTTTTTTCGTCAACTTCAACTCAGAAATATTGAAAACACATATCTTAACTGGCCCAATTTAGCCTAAATATGTAAAGATTGCGTTTATATGTCGACTCCTTTACAAATTAAAATTTTTAGGAAGAAAATAGTTGATGTCTTTAGGAAAATAACCGCGATTTCTACCAATTTCTCACTTTGCGGATTCTCTCTCTTGGATTAGAATTGGTATGATAGTTGATTGTGCCGCTGTCCCTGTGACGCATAAGTTTGCGTTAAATGCATGTACATACATGCGAAATTTGGTTATGACGCGGCCATTACGCGTGCGTCACCTATCGGAATTATTTTTTTGTTATATTGCGTTGGGGTAAAAAACTAAACATGGATGAAAATTTTAAGATCCTACGACACGGAAAACGGACCTTGGAATTTCATAAATAGAAAGACTCCTGCGCCACCTAGCGGGTCCAATTTTTTTTTAAACATATGGAAATTAATTAAGTACCACACACGTAAAATATCAGCCAAATCGGTCTAGAATGAGGATTTGTAGCGATCTCAGCTCCACCTAGCGGAAGTTTTTTTGGGAAATATTCCTTTTAACGGTAGTAATACATGTTTTTTTTTTTATTTTTGAAAATCTAGCGACCACCTATCGGAATTTTTTTTTCATAATACTGCATTGTCATCGGGGTTATACATCGGTGCACTCTTTCACCTCAATCGGACACCGGGAAGTGTATCAAATTTAACTTTCAAGATTCCTCTACAGACAGCCGTCAACTGAAGCTAAATAAAAGCTTATAAAAAAAAAACAGCACTTGCCCAGCACCTAACCATTAACAACCACACAGCTGACTTCGCAAACGCACGAACTTTGGACATTGAGAGAAAAGCAAAGCGAAGAAAGACACTAGAAAGTCTCCGCATACAACAACAGTTGACCAATCGGTTGAAAATTGCCAATCGGTTGAAAATTCCAAATTTTGACAGACCGGGAGAAAATTTTGACATTTGTTGTGGTGAATGCGACTGTCACAATTTCCCCTAGCCCATGGGGCTAAGTAAAATTTTGACAACGGTGATTGTGTACACATACAAATTAATCACATCCTACTTTAGGAAGTATTTTTAAAAAGATAATAAAATGAGTGGTTAGTTGTCGACAGCAACGTTAACACCAAACTGCCTTTATTCATTTAATTCACTCTTATTTATAACTTAATTTTAGCTTACTGAATTTGAAGCCTGACTTACTTAAATGTTTATAATAACTGGACACTTAGCATTGCATCGGAAACCAATGAAAGCCGATGCTTTAGAAATTGAGTATTTGTTAATAAACATTTCACTCGACATTGCATCAGTTTCTCTAATGAAATACCAGTAGCTTGAGAAATGGAATATTTGTTTATAATTGCCATATGCCAAATGTACTGTTAACTCCCCCCTTTCTTTAAGAGAATCGTCCCGATTCTGTAATTTTGTTTGTAAGTTTATTAATTTTAACAGTTAGCTCATTAAAAATTTCTTCTTGTTTTATTAATTGTCTATTTATTTTCCATCTCTCAACCATTTTTTCGATCTTAAAATTATAGCACTTGCCAATACAATAACAATCCAATATACAAGGTGTGAACGTATTTCATTTTTTACATGGTTGATCAGATTAAAGTTTTCAAATTTTAAATTGTAGTCTTTTGACTCAATGTAGGTAATCTTCAATTTCAAAATCATTTATTTTACTATTCCTAACATACTGCCAAATTCTTGAATCTATATTTTCGTATGTAACATTGTCAATATTTGTTTTATTTTCAAATATAACTAAGTAAACTCCATCTACTTTCTGATTATCAATAATATGCTTCCCTGAAACTAATATAGCACCTTGTTTAATTTCATCTATTTGCTTATTGTTTTCTTTAGTTTTTTTACATTTAGCTTTATTTCCAGTTAAAATATCTGACAAACAACTATTTGTATCATTAATTTTACAATAGGTATTTATTAATTCTTTTTTACAATTTTTAACATTTACGTATTTATTGTTAAATTTTGCAATTTCTCTTGAAATTAATAGCTTACCATCTATTTTAGCAATTGGCCTTACTTCAAACAATTTACGATCAAATATAATTTTTGGATATTGTATGTAAATAACTATTAAATCTTCATTTTGCAATATTTTAAAAGCAGATATATCTATTAAATATGATATAGACATTTGTCCGTGCTCATTTTCAATTATATTTTGTATTTCCTCAATATGTAAAATTACGGGATTTAAAATTCCTACTTTTGCCATTGCTAGGTTTTGTAATTCTGACATTATAAATTCATTTCTTCGTTTTATAAGTAATCTAACATGTTCATCTCCATTCAAACTTCTTATTTTTTCAGTTAATCTATAAATTTCTATAAAAATTCCCGAGTTTACTGCTAATTCGTTTAATTTATTGTTTACTAGCACCAAATCATCATGGTCTGGTGATCCTGCTATCCATTTCCATATTGTCCCTAATTCATTAATACCCCTTTTATTTCTTCCATTCTTTTTTTGTAGTTGCCCCAATAAAGTTTCTATTAAATCAGTTTCATATTCTAAGTCTGAAATTTTAATATCCGTTACTTCAGACGTTCCATGTAAATTATTATATCCGAATTTTTTATTGTATAATTTCTTATCTAGCATTAATAAATTTTCAAAATAAGTTAATTTGGTTATGTGAAAAATTGTTCCAAAACTGCGGTATAAGGCAACATCACCATCTTCTATTAGTATATAATCCTCCCGTGTATAGTCTACCATGTCTGATATCGCTAGAGCAATTAGTGATAAAATTATTACTGGTGTCATCTAAAAATATATGTATAATTAAGATTTTATATTATCTTTGTGCACTATTCTGTTTCTTTGATTAATTTTAACCCTATTGCCTAAATCCTCCTTTACTATCTGTTTCTTATACCTAGGTCTTAGTTTATTTCTCTCCCCTATACTATTTGTTTGCGTTAACCCCGCTATCTGTCTTTTTAACCCTTCTACCTCTATTTTGAGGGATGCATTTGTTGCTGCAATAAGCCTAGCTATAATGGCTTCATTATTTTCTAACGCCATGTTTTTAAAGTTCTTAATTAATAACTCCAGTTTAAAAACAAAAAATATCCAGAATTTAATCTTGTTTTTTAATAATTATTCTTACATAGTGTAAGTACACCTGGGAATTCTTAGTCACTAAACTTAGTAAGTATACAAATTAATCTTACTTTAATGTCCTATCTTTCACGTTCTTCTGCGTCCACTGCTGCTTTTATTGGTTCCGTAAATGCAATTCGTGTTTGCTGCCCCTGATCTCGTTCCCAATACAGTCTCTGCTAACTTGAATTATCGTCTTTTAACCAATATTATTTTTGCTTTCCAGCTTTGAAAAGTTTTTAGCACTCGCATAAATAACACAGTGCGCTTACCATACTTGGCATATAATGTTTCACTTTCATTTACGACTTCTGTCTTGTCTTTTGCTCAAAAGGAATCTAATTTTCGTATTCGAATTTTTAGACACACACACATTGGCTTAGTTTTTAGCACAGTTCATTTTATTTAATTTTTAATAAGTTTAGCTTTTTATATTTTGCTACCGTAGCTAATTGCTTTTTCACTTAATTTTATGTAGAGTTATTTAGTGTGTTTTTTTGTTTTATCTCGTTCCGTGACCATACTTACATTTTCTTTAATTTTTCTCATCTCGTGAGGATACTTGAACAGTTTTTAATTTTTCTCCTCTCGTGAGGATACTTGAACAGTTTTGACAACGCGTGCCCCACGTTGGGCGCCAATTAATCACTTCCTACTTTAGGAAGTATTTTTAAAAAGATAATAAAATGAATGGTTAGTTGCCGACAGCAACGTTAACACCAAACTGCCTTTATTCATTTAATTTACTCTTATTTATAACTTAATTTTCGCTTACTGAATTTGAAGCCTAACTTACTTAAATGTTTATAATAACTGGACACTTAGCATTGCATCGGAAACCAATGAAAGCCGATGCTTTAGAAATTGAGTATTTGTTAATAAACATTTCACTCGACATTGCATCAGTTTCTCTAATGAAATACCAGTAGCTTGAGAAATGGAATATTTGTTTATAATTGCCATAAGGGCACTGTGGGAAGTGTACTGGTAACTCCCCCCTTTCTTTAAGAGAATCGTCCCGATTCTGTAATTTTGTTTGTAAGTTTATTAATTTTAACAGTTAGCTCATTAAAAATTTCGTCTTGTTTTATTAACTGTCTATTTATTTTCCATTTCTCAACCATTTTTTCGATCTTAAAAAATATATATGTTAAAATTATAACACTTGCCAACACAATAACAATCCAATATACAAGGTGTGATCAGATTAAAGTTTTCAAATTTTAAATTGTAGTCTTTTGACTCAATGTAGGTAATCTTCAATTTCAAAATCATTTATTTTACTATTCCTAACATGCTGCCAAATTCTTTAATCTATATTTTCGTATGTAACATTGTCAATATTTGTTTTATTTTCAAATATAACTAAGTAAATTCCATCTACTTTCTGATTATCAATAATATGCTTCCCTGAAACTAATATAGCACCTTGTTTAATTTCATCTATTTGCTTATTGTTTTCTTTAGTTTTTTTACATTTAGCTTTATTTCCAGTTAAAATATCTGTTTCCAGTTAATATATATTTGTATCATTAATTTTACAATAGGTATTTATTAATTCTTTTTTACAATTTTCAACATTTACGTATTTATTGTTAAATTTTGCAATTTCTCTTGAAATTAATAGCTTACCATCTATTTTAGCAATTGGCCTTACTTCAAACAATTTACGATCAAATATAATTTTTGGATATTTTATGTAAATAACTATTAAATCTTCATTTTGCAATATTTTAAAAGCAGATATACCAATTAAATCTGATATAGACATTCGTCCGTGCTCATTTTCTATTATATTTTGTATTTCCTCAATATGTAAAATTACGGGATTTAAAATTCCTACTTTTGCCATTGCTATAGTATTAACGAGGTTTTGTAATTCTGACATTAAAAATTCATTCCTTCGTTTTATAAGTAATCTAACATGTTCATCTCCATTCAAACTTCTTATTTTTTCAGTTAATCTATAAATTTCTTTAAAAATTTCCGAGTTTGTAGTGTGCTTTTTATCATTATTTACTGCTAACTCGTTTAATTTATTGTTTACTAGCACCAAATCATCATCGTCTGGTGATCCTGCTATCCATTTCCATATTGTCCCTAATTCATTAATACCCCTTTTATTTCTTCCATTCTTTTTTTGTAGTTGCCCCAATAAAGTTTCTATTAAATCAGTTTCATATTCTAAGTCTGAAATTTTAATATCCGTTACTTCAGACGTTCCTTGTAAATTATTATATCCGAATTTTTTATTGTATAATTCCTTATCTACCATTAATAAATTTTCAAAATAAGTTGAATTGGTTATGTGAAAAATTGTTCCAAAACTGCGGTATAAGGCAACATCACCATCTTCTATTAGTATATAATCCTCCCGTGTATAGTCCACCATGTCTGATATCGCTAGAGCAATTAGTGATAAAATTATTACTGGTGTCATCTAAAAATATATGTATAATTAAGATTTTATATTATCTTTGTGCACTATTCTGTTTCTTTGATTAATTTTAACCCTATTGCCTAAATCCTCCTTTTACTATCTGTTTCTTATACCTAGGTCTTAGTTTATTTCTCTCCCCTATACTATTTGTTTGCGTTAACCCCTCTATCTGTCTTTTTAACCCTTCTACCTCTATTTTGAGGGATGCATTTGTTGCTGCAATAAGCCTAGCTATAATGGCTTCATTATTTTCTAACGCCATGTTTTTAAAGTTCTTAATTAATAACTCCAGTTTAAAAACAAAAAATATCCAGAATTTAATCTTGTTTTTTAATAATTATTCTTACATAGTGTAAGTACACCTGGGAATTCTTAGTCACTAAACTTAGTAAGTATACAAATTAATCTTACTTGAATGTCCTATCTTTCACGTTCTTCTGCGTCCACTGCTGCTTTTATTGGTTCCGTAAATGCAATACGTGTTTGCTGCCCCTGATCTCGTTCCCAATACAGTCTCTGCTAACTTGAATTCTCGTCTTTTAACCAATATTATTTTTGCTTTCCAGCTTTGAAAAGTTTTTAGCACTCGCATAAATAACACAGTGCGCTTACCATACTTGGCATAGAATGTTTCACTTTCATTTACGACTTCTGTCTTGTCTTTTGCTCAAAAGGAATCTAATTTTCGTATTCGAATTTTTAGACACACACACATTGGCTTAGTTTTTAGCACAGTTCATTTTATTTAATTTTTAATAAGTTTAGCTTTTTATATTTTGCTACCGTAGCTAATTGCTTTTTCACTTAATTTTATGTAGAGTTATTTAGTGTGTTTTTTTGTTTTATCTCGTTCCGTGACCATACTTACATTTTCTTTAATTTTTCTCATCTCGTGAGGATACTTGAACAGTTTTTAATTTTTCTCCTCTCGTGAGGATACTTGAACAGTTTTAACAACGCGTGCCCCACGTTGGGCGCCAATTAATCACTTCCTACTTTAGGAAGTATTTTTAAAAAGATAATAAAATGAATGGTTAGTTGCCGACAGCAACGTTAACACCAAACTGCCTTTATTCATTTAATTTACTCTTATTTATAACTTAATTTTAGCTTACTGAATTTGAAGCCTAACTTACTTAAATGTTTATAATAACTGGACACTTAGCATTGCATCGGAAACCAATGAAAGCCGATGCTTTAGAAATTGAGTATTTGTTAATAAACATTTCAATCGACATTGCATCAGTTTCTCTAATGAAATACCAGTAGCTTGAGAAATGGAATATTTGTTTATAATTGCCATAAGGGCACTGTGGGAAGTGTACTGTTAACTCCCCCCTTTCTTTAAGAGAATCGTCCCGATTCTGTAATTTTGTTTGTAAGTTTATTAATTTTAACAGTTAGCTCATTAAAAATTTCGTCTTGTTTTATTAACTGTCTATTTATTTTCCATTTCTCAACCATTTTTTCGATCTTAAAAAATATATATGTTAAAATTATAACACTTGCCAACACAATAACAATCCAATATACAAGGTGTGATCAGATTAAAGTTTTCAAATTTTAAATTGTAGTCTTTTGACTCAATGTAGGTAATCTTCAATTTCAAAATCATTTATTTTACTATTCCTAACATGCTGCCAAATTCTTTAATCTATATTTTCGTATGTAACATTGTCAATATTTGTTTTATTTTCAAATATAACTAAGTAAATTCCATCTACTTTCTGATTATCAATAATATGCTTCCCTGAAACTAATATAGCACCTTGTTTAATTTCATCTATTTGCTTATTGTTTTCTTTAGTTTTTTTACATTTAGCTTTATTTCCAGTTAAAATATCTGTTTCCAGTTAATATATATTTGTATCATTAATTTTACAATAGGTATTTATTAATTCTTTTTTACAATTTTCAACATTTACGTATTTATTGTTACATTTTGCAATTTCTCTTGCAATTAATAGCTTACCATCTATTTTAGCAATTGGCCTTACTTCAAACAATTTACGATCAAATATAATTTTTGGATATTTTGTGTAAATAACTATTAAATCTTCATTTTGCAATATTTTAAAAGCAGATATATCTATTAAATCTGATATAGACATTCGTCCGTGCTCATTTTCTATTATATTTTGTATTTCCTCAATATGTAAAATTACGGGATTTAAAATTCCTACTTTTGCCATTGCTATAGTATTAACGAGGTTTTGTAATTCTGACATTAAAAATTCATTCCTTCGTTTTATAAGTAATCTAACATGTTCATCTCCATTCAAACTTCTTATTTTTTCAGTTAATCTATAAATTTCTTTAAAAATTTCCGAGTTTGTAGTGTGCTTTTTATCATTATTTACTGCTAACTCGTTTAATTTATTGTTTACTAGCACCAAATCATCATCGTCTGGTGATCCTGCTATCCATTTCCATATTGTCCCTAATTCATTAATACCCCTTTTATTTCTTCCATTCTTTTTTTGTAGTTGCCCCAATAAAGTTTCTATTAAATCAGTTTCATATTCTAAGTCTGAAATTTTAATATCCGTTACTTCAGACGTTCCTTGTAAATTATTATATCCGAATTTTTTATTGTATAATTCCTTATCTACCATTAATAAATTTTCAAAATAAGTTGAATTGGTTATGTGAAAAATTGTTCCAAAACTGCGGTATAAGGCAACATCACCATCTTCTATTAGTATATAATCCTACCGTGTATAGTCTACTATGTCTGATATCGCTAGAGCAATTAGTGATAAAATTATTACTGGTATCATCTAAAAATATATGTATAATTAAGATTTTATATTATATTTGTGCACTATTCTGTTTCTTTGATTAATTTTAACCCTATTGCCTAAATCCTCCTTTACTATCTGTTTCTTATACCTAGGTCTTAGTTTATTTCTCTCGCCTATACTATTTGTTTGCGCTAACCCCTCTATCTGTCTTTTTAACCCTTCTACCTCTATTTTGAGGGATGCATTTGTTGCTGCAATAAGCCTAGCTATAATGGCTTCATTATTTTCTAAAGCTATGTTTTTAAAGTTCTTAATTAATAACTCCAGTTTAAAAACAAAAAATATCCAGAATTTAATCTTGTTTTTTAATAATTATTCTTACATAGTGTAAGTACACCTGGGAATTCTTAGTCACTAAACTTAGTAAGTATACAAATTAATCTTACTTTAATGTCCTATCTTTCACGTTCTTCTGCGTCCACTGCTGCTTTTATTGGTTCCGTAAATGCAATTCGTGTTTGCTGCCCCTGATCTCGTTCCCAATACAGTCTTCTGCTAACTTGAATTATCGTCTTTTAACCAATATTATTTTTGATTTCCAGCTTTGAAAAGTTTTTAGCACTCACAGTGGCGCTTACCATATTTGGCATAGAATGTTTCACTTTCATTTACGACTTCTGTCTTGTCTTTTGCTCAAAAGGAATCTAATTTTCGTATTCGAATTTTTAGACACACACACATTGGCTTAGTTCTTAGCACAGTTTATTTTATTTATTATACCTTTCATGAACATGAAATGGTATTATAACTTCTGTCCGATGTTTGTAAGTATGAGAAGAAGAAGAGATAGACCCACCATTAAATATACCGAAATGGTCAGGGCGACGAGCTGAGTTGATTTAGCCATGTCCGTCTGTCCATCTGTCCGTCTGTTTGAATGCAAACTAGTCCCTCAATTTTAGAGATATCTCGATGAAATTTGGTATGGAGCCGCCATTTTGTATTATATTAATCATTTGTCGGAACCAGTAAGGTCGGACCAATACAACGCATAGCTCCCATACAATCGATTGTTCCGATAAATGGGTTTTGGCCTATAACTCTTGCAATCAAAAAGCTAGGAGAGCGAAATTTTGCAGGTTTAGTACATATTATATTTGTAACCTGTGTAGTGAAAATCACCCAGATCGGACAAACAAAACATATAGCTCCCATATAACCGATAGTTTCGATAAATGGGTTTTGGGCTATAAATTTTGCAGTTAAGAAGCTATGAACGTAAAATTTTGCAAAGTTGGTACTTATTATAAATGTGATGTGTGTAATGAAAATCATACAGATCGGAGTAACATAACATATAGCTTCCATATAACCGATTGCTCCGATAAATGTGGTTTGGCCATATAGGACACTTAAAAAAGATATCCGTATTCATGAAAGGTATAAAGCCTTCGACACAGCCGAAGACAGCCCTTTCCTTACTTGTTTTTAATAAGTTTAGCTTTTTATATTTTGCTACCGTAGCTAATTGCTTTTTCACTTAATTTTATGTAGAGTTATTTAGTGTGTTTTTTTGTTTTTTCTAGTTCCGTGACGATACTTATATTTTCTTTAATTTTTCTCCTCTCGTGAGGATACTTGAACAGTTTTTAATTTTTCTCCTGTTGTTGTTTTAACAACAAAATCACTCCCGAAGGTTTTGGGGAGTGTTGTCGAGTGTTGTCCTTGGCCGGATATGAATCCGGTACGCTCCGGTACTCCCTTGAGGTACTGCCCGACTGTCGTGGGAGCGATTTGATATGACCAGTGCAACCTTCTAGGTCATGTCATCCCTCCTTCCGATAGGAAAGAGAATATGGGTAATGAGAGGTGGGAGGCATCATATCCGTAGATCAACCATCGAGTTCCACATCATTACCTTTGTGCATATTGGTCGCCTCTTACGACCGGTATGCCTACCGCGGGCATATTCTAGGCCCCAACCCGCAAGGGCATAATTTTTCACCTCTCGTGAGGATACTTGAACAGTTTTTACAACGTGTGCCCCACCTTTGGCGCCAATTATTCACTTCCTACTTTAGGAAGTATTTTTAAAAAGATAATAAAATGAATGGTTAGTTGCCGACAGCAACGCTAACACCAAACTGCCTTTCTTCATTTAATTTACTCTTATTTATAACTTAATTTTAGCTTACTGAATTTGAAGCCTAACTTACTTAAATGTTTATAATAACTGGACACTTAGCATTGCAATGAAAGCCGATGCTTTAGAAATTGAGTATTTGTTAATAAACATTTCACTCGACATTTCATCAGTTTCTCTAATGAAATACCAGTAGCTTGAGAAATGGAATATTTGTTTATAATTGCCATAAGGGCGCTGTGGGAAGTGTACTGTTAACTCCCCCCTTTCTTTAAGAGAATCGTCCCGATTCTGTAATTTTGTTTGTAAGTTTATTAATTTTAACAGTTAGCTCATTAAAAATTTCTTCTTGTTTTATTAACTGTATATTTATTTTCCATCTCTCAACCATTTTTTCGATCTTAAAAAATATATATGTTAAAATTATAACACTTGCCAATACAATAACAATCCAATATACAAGGTGTGAACGTATTTCATTTTTTACATGGTTGATCAGGTTAAAGTTTTCAAATTTTTAATTGTAGTCTTTTGACTCAATGTAGGTAATCTTCAATTTCAAAATCATTTATTTTACTATTCCTAACATACTGCCAAATTCTTGAATCTATATTTTCGTATGTAACATTGTCAATATTTGTTTTATTTTCAAATATAACTAAGTAAACTCCATCTACTTTCTGATTATCAATAATATGCTTCCCTGAAACTAATATAGCACCTTGTTTAATTTCATCTATTTGCTTATTGTTTTCTTTAGTTTTTTTACATTTAGCTTTATTTCCAGTTAAAATGTCTGACAAACAACTATTTGTATCATTAATTTTACAATAGGTATTTATTAATTCTTTTTTACAATTTTCAAAATTTACGTATTTATTGTTACATTTTGCAATTTCTCTTGCAATTAATAGCTTACCATCTATTTTAGCAATTGGCCTTACTTCAAACAATTAACGATCAAATATAATTTTTGGATATTTTATGTTAATAACTATTAAATCTTCATTTTGCAATATTTTAAAAGCAGATATATCTATTAAATCTGATATAGACATTCGTCCGTGCTCATTTTATATTATATTTTGTATTTCCTCAATATGTAAAATTACGGGATTTAAAATTCCTACTTTTGCCATTGCTATAGTATTAACGAGGTTTTGTAATTCTGACATTAAAAATTCATTCCTTCGTTTTATAAGTAATCTAACATGTTTATCTCCATTCAAACTTCTTATTTTTTCAGTTAATCTATAAATTTCTTTAAAAATTTCCGAGTTTGTAGTGTGCTGTTTATCATTATTAACTGCTAGCTCGTTTAATTTATTGTTTACTAGCACCAAATCATCATGGTCTGGTGATCCTGCTATCCATTTCCATATTGTCCCTAATTCATTAATACCCCTTTTATTTCTTCCATTCTTTTTTTGTAGTTGCCCCAATAAAGTTTCTATTAAATCAGTTTCATATTCTAAGTCTGAAATTTTAATATCCGTTACTTCAGATGTTCCTTGTAAATTATTATATCCGAATTTTTTATTGTATAATTTCTTATCTACCATTAATAAATTTTCAAAATAAGCTAAATTGGTTATGTGAAAAATTGTTCCAAAACTGCGGTATAAGGCAACATCACCATCTTCTATTAGTATATAATCCTCCCGTGTATAGTCTACTATGTCTGATATCGCTAGAGCAATTAGTGATAAAATTATTACTGGTATCATCTAAAAATATATGTATAATTAAGATTTTATATTATCTTTGTGCACTATTCTGTTTCTTTGATTAATTTTAACCCTATTGCCTAAATCCTCCTTTACTATCTGTTTCTTATACCTAGGTCTTAGTTTATTTCTCTCCCCTATACTATTTGTTTGCGTTAACTCCTCTATCTGTCTTTTTAACCCTTCTACCTCTATTTTGAGGGATGCATTTGTTGCTGCAATAAGCCTAGCTATAATGGCTTCATTATTTTCTAACGCCATGTTTTTAAAGTTCTTAATTAATAACTCCAGTTTAAAAACAAAAAATATCCAAAATTTAATCTTGTTTTTTAATAATTATTCTTAAATAGTGTAAGTACACCTGGGAATTCTTAGCCACTAAACTTAGTAAGTATACAAATTAATCTTACTTTAATGCCCTATTTTTCACGTTCTTCTGCGTCCACTGCTGCTTTTATTGGTTCCGTAAATGCAATTCGTGTTTGCTGCCCCTGATCTCGTTCCCAATACAGTCTTCTGCTAACTTGAATTCTCGTCTTTTAACCAATATTATTTTTGCTTTCCAGCTTTGAAAAGTTTTTAGCATTTGCACAAATAACACAGTGCGCTTACCATATTTGGCATAGAATGTTTCACTTTCATTTACGACTTCTGTCTTGTCTTTTGCTCAAAAGGAATCTAATTTTCGTATTCGAATTTTTAGACACACACACATTGGCTTAGTTTTTAGCACAGTTCATTTTATTTAATTTTTAATAAGTTTAGCTTTTTATATTTTGCTACCGTAGCTAATTGCTTTTTCACTTAATTTTATGTAGAGTTATTTAGTGTGTTTTTTTGTTTTTTCTCGTTCCGTGACGATACTTATATTTTCTTTAATTTTTTTCCTCTCGTGAGGATACTTGAACAGTTTTTAATTTTTCTCCTCTCGTGAGGATACTTAAACAGTTTTTACAACGCGTGCCCACGTTGGGCGCCAATTAATCACTTCCTACTTTAGGAAGTATTTTTAAAAAGATAATAAAATGAATGGTTAGTTGCCGACAGCAACGTTAACACCAAACTGCCTTTATTCATTTAATTTACTCTTATTTATAACTTAATTTTAGCTTACTGAATTTGAAGCCTAACTTACTTAAATGTTTATAATAACTGGACACTTAGCATTGCATCGGAAACCAATGAAAGCCGATGCTTTAGAAATTGAGTATTTGTTAATAAACTTTTCACTCGACATTGCATCAGTTTCTCTAATGAAATACCAGTAGCTTGAGAAATGGAATATTTGTTTATAATTGCCATAAGGGCACTGTGGGTAGTGTACTGTTAACTTACATATATGCATTCGGTGTAATCACTATTATTATTTCAAATGAATTTATATGCCAATACTTTATTAAACGGTAAAATATAGTTTAAAGCAAAAAATATCAAATATAATGCAGAAAAAATACGTAAATTTAAATTTCATTCACAGAATATTTGTTTTTGCATGCGCTTTTTTCAGATGTCAAAATTTTCCATTTCATTTGGCACAGCAAAATGGAAAATATTTGTTAACCTCATTTTTCCTCTGAGTAAAATGTTACCGATTGGCACACAGCCAATGTCATGAATTTCAAAGAAGATATGGACAATACAAACAGCGCTTACACATCTGTTATTGAGCAGTAGAAAATATAAAGAAAATAAGATGTTAAATATGTTTTGATGTTTTTAAAAAAATATGTAATGTGATTGTTTATTAATTAGCAAAATTTATGTGAGCTTTTGAAACAAACTTTAAATTTGACGTTTCTAATTATTGATTTAAGTGTGTATTGTTGTTTGTAAAATATGTAGGCTTCCCTGAGGATGACGCGAAAGCGTTGCAATGCATAGGAAGGAATAGTAAAAACTTTTGCTTTTCTTTATACATTACGGCCATAAAAGGTCAAAACCCAGCAAACAATATTATTTACAACTTGGTCCAAATACAATTTCGAAACGCCAGATAACTGTTCAAAACTTGAAAAGGAGTTCACGAAACGATTTGTTGAGCTACGTACAATAGGATCAAAACTTGATTTGTTCGCCGCGCCTTTCGATTTGGATTGTTTTGAAGCACCAAAAATCCTGCAAATGGAACTGATCAATCTCGATGTGACACTCGACTAGAGCTTATTGTAGAGAATCCACATGCCGTATTCAGTTTTATCAAGGTATTTGTAGTATAAAGTCTCATAATTTACGAGATTGCTGCAGAAGGTATAGCAATGTTTGGCTCAGCATAACTAAACAAGTGCCAGCTGAGAAATCGGATTTCAGATACCAATTTACGAAATATCCTGCGTTTAACTGCAGCACAGGAAATATTTCCAAATATTGAGGAACTTACAAAAAACAATAGCAAATTTTACAACAATTTGTCGTTTTATTCATATGTTTTCTAATTCAACTTATAATAGGTACACCTACTTACTGTTTACTTTAAATATGGATTAGAAAAAAATTTCGCTGCGAAATAAAAAAATTTTTGTAGGTAAACTGGAATTGGTTTCTGTGTACTTTGTTATACTGTGCACATATTTTAAACTTAAAATCCGAATTTTTTTATTTTACTATTTAAGAGCTAGTAAATGCTCAGTAGAAATGCCCACACTTTTAAAAATTTATCTCCAATTTCTTTTAACCAAATTTCCTCATATTCTCTAACTATTTGTATGGATTCTCTATTTACTATGATCAGTAGCCCGTTTCTGTATCCCATTGATACGATTTTTAACGCAAAGTGCAACCCTGTTATGTAGTTATCGCTGAGTAGTGTTTCTATAAGCGAGGTAGAAATGTATTTTCGATACGGCGATCGATAAAATTAACGAAGCCTATAGTGGCAGTGATAACCATTGTTTACCTCGAATAGTTTGGCATCTTTTTTTACGAATCGGAGCGTAAGGCAATGGATGATGGTACTCCGACAAAGTGGAATGGAGGAAATAACGTTCAGAGTTGCTTGACAGTAAAAATTGCAACTAGAGACTTTCATTTATAATGAAATGTACAATTAATAGCATCTGATAAGTTGTTAAAACTGCTTTATATCAAATAATTTTGGAGTTTTTTGTCTTCACGTTCAATTTTACAAGATTAAAATCCGATTGCTTTATTATTGCATACTACGTCCCCTGTGTGGTTTGTGTGTGTGTGTGCTGAGTAGGAGTAAGTCAGCTGTTAGTTGCGCTACTAGTAGAGATATACTATGGTGATAACAAGCGTAAAATCCAAAATAATTGCATTGTGTGCAAATTTGTAATGTTATTAATATTAACTAAAAATTAGTTCTTAGAAAATTATATAAACGAAAAGAAAGAAAAAAAAAAATTTTTGAAAAAAAAAACTTTGCCACGATTCGAGCTCGGAATCGCCCGCTGGTTAGGGCAACATTACAACTATTACACTATTAAGGCAATTGATTGGCGTGCGTCAAATATTCTATTTGGCACCTAAGCCTTGTGGCCTATCATTTTATAATTTTTATATAACACAGCACTAGCATATCGAAATTTGAATTTTTTTCATACAAAAACACTTTTCATAACGAGCTATGCGATAAAAACTCATTCGTTATTATAACGCATAGTTACAGAAACGGGCTACAGATAAGAGATTATTCATTGAAGAGGTTATTACACATATTTCTATAATCCTTAATGGTAACAAGGCATCGTTGTCAATCCCAGTTTAAAATGAAATGTGACAGGTCTGGTTGTTTGTTGTTTATTTAAACAACGCAACACACCTCGATGTACGAGTATAATAAATAAATGTGCGATAATGCGGCCCCTCCGAAATTAAAATTGAGGAAGTAAGTGATTGACATTTTCCCATTTTAAATGATCTTTAAATCCGACTTTCAGGAGACATTTTTAAAAAGCTGTAACGTAGTATTACCCAAAACCCCTGAAATGTATACGTATTTCCCCGATTATGTGAAGCTTGCTTTTATCTTAAGATTTTTTATTTGATTTTTTTTTTTGAATTGATATGTTGTATCGCTTTCTATATTATTATCTTGAGCATATATTCAGATAATAAACTTTTTTCAACTTTTTAGGGTGGCGAAAGTTTTTTCCTTTACATCACTGTTTCTGACGGAGATTTAACCGCGAAGAATGAAGTTTTTGTTAACATTGTGTCAAAGGAGAACAGTAAATTATTAAACTACCGCACCTCACCATCAATTACCAGTATTGTACAAAATATTTCTGAAATTCTTCCCCCATTTGACATTCTTCCGGAAGTGAAGTCAGTCAGAAATAAACATCTCAACAAAGAGCTTAAGAACAGTTTGCATACCAATCTCGATAGAAGTCATACACATTTTGTTGTTGCTCCTACAAACATTTTGAGCAGTAGCGCAAATCAACAGGATGCTACTACTACTGACAAAAATTATATTCCGAATTCAAAAGCATTAATGATGACGTCTCAACCAACTAATAATCGCATTCACTTAAAGGCGGTAGCTATTGAGAATAAGACCGTGATCAATCATCAATCAATTATTGGCAATTCCAGTCTGAACCAACATGAAAATTTAGTTCGAGATTTTGATGAGAATACTGACGAATCTGAAAAAGCGGTATTAAACAACTACTCAATGAAGTATCTAATAATTCCATTTATAGTTTTCTTGTGCGGGTTTTTGTTTGCTGGTGCGGCTTTCTGTGGTTTTCTTCACCGAAAGCGTTTTTGTATCCTTAGTAAGAAGTTAAACAAAAAGGCTGTTACAGAAATTCCTAAAAAAGCTAACCAGATGAACCCAAGTTCCAACATAACTGGAGACAGTCGAAACTCATTGATACTGCATCAGTGGAGCACCCCTACTGCCCGCAACAACCGATATATACCATGGGACAGAGAAACGAATCATATACAAATGAGCTTGGTAAGAGAAACAGTAAGAAATTATCCATATCAATAAAATATATCTACACCGGTTTTAAAAATATTAACTTGGGTAAAAGTAAACTGGATTACTTCGGAGGAAGCAGGGAAACAGAAACTATAACATGACATATTCACATATCGACAACATAATAGGCGTACACAGCTTTTATTTCATAACTGTACAACATTAGCAAATCAAACTTTTATATTGTAAATGAGAAATATTGGCCCCAATATGATTTTCAATAACCACATTACGCTTATAATAAGGACCAAGCTGCAAAATGTTACGTTCCTATTTATTTAATTGCAAAACTTATAACCCAAAACCCGTTACTCGGAACAATCGATTGTATGGGGATGTGTTGTAATGGTTCCATTTTGTTATTCCGATAAATTATAAAATGGCAACCCCGTACAAAATTTTTATGAGAAGATATCTCTAGAACTAAAAGAGTAATTTGCGTGTAAACGGACCGGCAGACATAACTAATTTTACTGAGTTGCCTGCAACATTTCGGTATACGTATTGGTGATTCTATCCCCTCTTTTTCTCACACTTCCAAACCAAAGTTATTATTAATGTATTCAAAGTCGGCACACAAAACGGTCAACTACAATAAAAAAGATGGGTGTACAATATATTAATTAAGATTAAATTATTAATACTATTACATATGAATTGAACACATAACGAAAAGTATAACTAAGAGTACATACAACAAAAAATGATACCAAAAACCAACACCTTCTCTTAGGTTGCAAATAACGTGTTTCCAATCCTGCCTTATTCAAAAGTTAGTCTTTATAAATTAGCTATAGGAATGCAACAGGTTCCGATCGACAGTGTTTATGCACCTGGTTATAAAAAAATCTGTCAGATTGAAATAGATTCCGATCAGCAGTGTTTATTCTCCAGTTTAGTACATGTTTGGAAAGGGCGCTTTTCCAGACTTCCTTATTTCGGAAACTATATCATTTGATAAGGTTTAATTTTTGGCTTGGCGTTGCCATTGCTGGTCTAGTACACTTATTAAAAACGAAACAGCAGTATCTTCTGTCTATAATTTTCCCTACATCCCGCCAATCTCCTTGTCACCTTCAGGGGTTAATCTTTATTTTATCACTTAAAACGACAAAGGAAACCAAAAATAGCAGACATTGAAACATCACAAAAAACATATGTAAACATATTCGCATTAATTCGTATAATTACCATTAGGTACCCTTGTCATACTGACATGCTTGCAGCAATAAATTTCCCGTGTTCTTTCTTGTTCATCGTCTTCTCTGGTTTTTCTCTACAGATATACTATTCCCACATTGTTTAAGTAAGGGGTATGTGCGTGTGTTAGTGCATGCTGTATAGGGCTATCCTGCTTTTCTTTTGCCTTATGTCGGTGTCGTGTTCTGCCAAGCGAGTTTTCGTAGCTCCAATGTAAATTTTGTCACAGCTCTCATTTTCTCCCCTTTACAATAGATTCGTATATTAGAGTACGTTATGATATTTTGATATGCGTTGGTAAAGTGATACACTCTCGTATTTTCCAAAATATGCATGTCTCTGTAAGAATATATTTACTATAAAGGAAATTTCCAAAAACTGCTACTACAAAGCAATGCCTGGCATTGGCTAACTAGGTTGCTGCCAGTGTGAAAAAACATGTTCTATCGTGCGATCGTCAATAATCTCGAGCACTCTTCAAATAAGGATCATTCCGAAATGTTCTTAGATAGATAAAGTCTCATATTTTATTATTTTTTTTTGGTTAATATAGTCACCAAGGGCCCTGGACTATTTGACGTCTTTGTCGAAATGCCGTACCCCTATCAGTAACAATTTTTTCATAAATTTTCTACGACTTACGCTGACCCTGTACTTTTCGTGGGATAACGCCACACAATTTTCGGGAAAGCGTCTACAATTACTAGTATATGGTTATAGCGTTTTTGCGCTTTTTCCATGGCTCTATATAAAACGTCTTCAGCGTTATGTCAGCTTTGTCAATAGGATTAAGAAATCCTTCTTTCCTACATGCTTTTTCTTCCGAAACTATACATCCAATACACGCTGTAGCTACTGAAGTAATTTTGGTGTTCAAATTTGGTACATAGAAACTTTTTCCTATCAAGTCTTGTGTCTGCTTTGTTCCGAAATGGCCGATAAGGTAACGATCCTCCTACTTATAGACACATAACACGATTAAAACGCATCGACATGTTTCATTTTGAGTCCTGCACAGTGCCCGATAATTTAGTGAAATTCTTTTAGGAGACACTTAACGGTACATCGTCTTTTCGCATTGTCATCGCGAATGCTTTCCAGCCTGTTATTGGCAGGGTGGATTGGAGACTAGGCCTCTCCAACCATCCAATTTGTGGAATATGTTGGACTTAAGTTTATTTTGCTATGTTAAGTTTACTTTTGTAATACCGGTTTGTGTTAGTGTCGACTTAAAATAAAACAAACCTCGTACCTGAAACATATACCCTGCACCTCTTCAACGCCTTAATTGTGGCTAACACCTCCAGTTCATAATAATGGTATTTTTGTTCTGCCGCAGTTGTCTTTCTGCTAATATATTGGACTTGGTGTAATTGGCCGTCTTGAGAATCTTTCTGCAACAAGACTGCTCCATAAACGTATTTGCTAGCATCTGTATGAATTTCAGTTCTTGCCGAAATATCATATAACTTCAGTACGGGCGCACTGGCCAACGCATCTTTCAGTTGCTGAACCGCTTGTCCTCTACCAAATTTACCAAATATTGCGAAAATAAACCAACAAAAAAGAGATTCCGAAAGGAACGAAAATAAAACCGTATTGTATATTTTTTAGACTTTGACTCTAGCGCCACGTGAAAAACCCCATCCCTTAGATCCAATGTTGTAAATATCTTTGCGTTTTCCAAACGTTAAAGGATATCGTCTATTAAAACCATTGGGAAATTGGCACGCACAATCTTTTTTATCATTGCCCCTGTTGTTCCGCGATTAAACAGTGTCTTAATTGAGTACGACGCCGTCATGTAAGTTATTCATTTCTTGTTCAACGACCCTAGTGTGCAAACGATATTTTTTACGTTTGAAGGGTGTTGATGTAAAAATTGGTGGTACGTATCCGCGTGTAAAATGTGCACTATTGAATACAGCAGATTTCTCTCCCATTATTATACCTAGTAGTGCTTCGCACACAAGGTATATTAACTTCATTGGCCTAACGCACAGTGTGACAGCCCAGTAGTAACCGCGGCAAAAAATGGTTTTTGACGTGTAGTCAAATTTGGATGAAATTTTCACAGTATATTAAAGAGATATCTGAGTAACAATTCCCTGAAATTTCAGTCTCATAACTTCATTACTTTTTGGTCTAGAGCAAGTCAAAGTTGAGGTATGCCAACGCGCTTGAAATATGTTAGTTCAATATGTAATAATCAAAAGCTTATTAAAATAAAAATACCTAATAAATGTAACTTTAAAGTATTTTTTTAATTAATTCAGTTATTGTAGAATGAGTAAATGAAAAAATAAATGTTTACAAATTTTTACTTATATTTTTTTTTAATTGTTTACTTTTCATAAGCAGCCTAATATAGTGAGCATAATTTTGGTTTTGGTTGTTGTTGGTTTGGTAATGAGTGTTCTTGTCATGAAACAAGGCATGGGAACAACCAATGATGGTAATGTCTCTAGAAGATTTTTTGAAGATCCACAAATAACCGCTGACATAACTGGTGTAAATGTACACTTGATTCACCGCTTTAAAATTATATTAAATACTATAAATAGTAGTAAAAATATAGATGTTGGTAAATTCCATACGTATTGCATGGACACTGCAAAATTATATGTAGAGCTTTATGGCTGGTACTACATGCCCATCACTGTGCATAAAGTTCTCATTCACGGCAGCAAAATGGTATCTGAGGCTATATTGCCAATAGGTTTGTTTGCAATTTTTATTTTTTTAAATTTTATTTAATATTAACGTTTATTTTGCTACAGGAATGTTATCCGAAGAAGCGCAAGAAGCAATGAATAAGAAGTATAGGAACTGTAGGCTATTTCATTCTCGTAAAAATTCACGTATTTCTACGAATGAAGATTTAATGCACTATTTGCAAATATCATTAGATCCTTATATTAATTCATTTAGAATCAGAAACAACTTAAAAAAATTAGAATACCATGATGATGTAAAAAAATTATTGATTGAATGAAAAAAAAATATTAAGGGGAATCATGAAAGCTTATAAACGCCCTATAAAGCGTGTAAACGTATAAATTTATCAGGTGTGTAAATGAACTGTCAAATTTTGTATGAAAAATCGTTTACACAAATTTGATAAATTTACCCGACAATTTTGGTGCGTAAAAAAGTTGATAAATTTATACGTTTCTATAACGACGCATGGCATGTAATTTTTTTATTAGATTCAATGCACACTAGTTGAAAATGAAAAAAATATACTTGAAAAAAACAAAACACTTTGTTTTTCTTTATGAGTTTCGACATAAAAGTTTTCGTTTTACACAAATTACGTATAAATTTATTTAGGGCGTTCATTTAACTGAACTGATAAATGTATAAATTTATATATCGCGTAAACTTAGATGGTTAAATGAAAACCTTTATTGTTTTTTTTATTGCATTTCATTTTAAATGATATAAATTACAGTAATATCGAATTTGAAGGTTGTATTTAATATATTTTAGAAAATATGGCACTTTTTATGTTGAGGTAGTATAGGTGATGGGGTTAAAAGTGGGCCAAAGTTCAATTCTTATTTCAAATAATATTTGTAACTATATAACATTCAAGTATACCAAAATTGAAAGTTGTATCTAAAGTATTGCGGACAATACGGCATTTTACAAATTTCGACTGTATGGCAGGTGGGCGTAAAAGTGGGCGAATTTTCCTAATTTTTTTTTCAAAAACTGCCGGCGTTGTCCCACTGTGTAACGGTAGTATGTAACGGCATAAACGAATCGAGATAGATATTGACTTATACATATCAAAATGTTCAGGAGGAAAAGAGAAATTGATTGAGCCATGTCCGTCCGTCCGTCCGTCCGTCCGTCTGTGAACACGATAACTTGAGTAAATCTTGAGATATCTCAATGAAATTTGGTATGTAGGTTCCTTTTCACTTATCTCCGAGCGCTATTGAAAATAGGCAAAATCGGTTAAAAGCCACGCCCACTTTCTATATATATAATATTTTCGAAAATACAAGAAGAGTGATTATTCAGTACATAATACACCTATAAAGATAAAATTTGGTGTGCACTTTAGCGTTAAGGCAAAAAATAAATTTTTGAAGAAATTTTTAAAAAGGGGAGTGGCACCGCCCACTTTTGATTAAGTCAAATTTGGAAATATTATTAGTCATAAATCAAAAACCGTTCAAGATAGCAAAATAAAATTCAGCACACATATTTATATTAATACAAGCAATATTTCGAAAAAAAATTATTGAAATCGGGTTAGGTCCACGCCCAATTTTATACGAAAGATTTTGAAAAGAATCATAGATATATTGAATATGCTATAACTTTGCTGAAACTACTTGTATATCATTTCTGTTTCACCTCTAAAGTGTTCGTGGGCAAAGAAAGTCGAAAGCACACAATTTTTGGAAAATGGGCGTGGCCCCGCCCCTTTATGGGGGATTATTCCAAAAAACTTTTCATGCCATAACTCCGGTAAAAATTGACTTATTGAAGCGATATTTAGAGAAATTGTTCAGCATATAAAGCTAACTCTTTGCTGTAAAAATAAACAAAATTGGTGAACGGTTCCGCCCACTTTTTGAACACAGTTCTAAAAAATTTCTTCGTAAAATTAAAATCGCGATATTTCCTTAATTGTATAAGTTATATAAATAAGATTTTACACACATAACAAGCTTTTTAAGCAAAACTGAACTGTATAAAAATTTTGTGGATTTTGGTGAAGTAGGCGTGGCGCCGCCCACTTTTTAGCAAAAAAGGTCAGCTATTTTCAAAAGCAATTGCTTGAAATTTCAAGAAGGTATTTAAATGAAAGTTAGTGAGATGCTTTCCAATAGTATGTAGTATACTCCTGCCAAAAATTACGCAAATCGGATAGCAACCACGCAAAATATACTGACAAGTAGTTAACACCCTACTGCCTTTTTTTTTATACCCAGCGTACTAGTACTAGTACAAGGGTATTATAACTTTGTTGGGATAACGGTTGGTTGTACAGGTATAAAGGAATCGAGATAGATATAGACTTCCATATATCAATATGATCAGGATCGAAAAAAAATTTGATTGAGCCATGTCCGTCCGTCTGTCCGTCCGTCCGTCCGTCCGTCCGTCCGTCCGTCTGTCCGTTAACACGATAACTTGAGCAAATAATGAGATATCTTCACCAAATTCGGCATGCGTTCTTATTTGGGTTCAGAATAGATTGGTATTGAAAATGGGTAAAATCGGACCATAACCACGCCCCCTTTTTCGATATCGAAAATTTCGAAAAACGTATTAAACGGGTTAATTCAATATCAGAAGCAGCTACAATGATAAAATTTGCAGTATGTATTGATTTAGATGTTCTAAGGCCGATTTTATCAAATTTTTTGAAAAGGGGCGTGGCACCGCCCACATATATTTAAAGAAATTTACAAATTTTGACTCTTAATAACTTCAGAACAGTTTATGCTAGTACAACGAAATTTTGTAGAGGGCATACTATTGTTGTGTTGAATTCAGATATAGAAAATAAACGAAATCGCATCGCGACCACGCCTACTTTTTCATAAAAGTTATATTGAAAGGAGGTGGAAATATTGAAAAGCCCATATCTAATTGACTGATACCGCTATAATAATATAATTTGGTAGATAAATAAATTTTCATATTCTTTACATTATTTTTGCAAAATTTTGGAAAGTGGGCGTGGCACCGCCCACTTATGAGTCAAGCAATTTTCAAATTCGACTGCTAATAACTTCAGAACGGTGTTAGATAGGTTTACGAAACAAGGTACCAGGCATGTTATGTTTATGTAGAGTACTACCACAGAAAATAGGAAATCGGTGAACGACCACGCCCCTTTTTGGACTAAAGTTCTCTAAGCGAGAGTTAGGAAACCGGAATATGCAATATCTGTTTAACTGATAAAGATATAATGCTAAAATTTAGTACACTCATTCACTTGATGATTATTAGTGTTGTTTAAAGGTTTTTTGGTAATATTTTGGAAAATGGGCGTGGCACCGCCCACAAGTGAATAAACAAAATATCAACATTTCACTATTAACAAGCCACTGTGAAAGTATCATAAAGATCTGCAATGAAAACTGATCTTCAAATAGGGACAAACAACATAATAAAATCCGTGGGCGTGCCACCACCCACTTTTTTAAAATTATGTAAATATTGATTACACATATATCCGTATATCAAAAATTTCACAAAATACGTTAAAAGTTATTGGCATGGCACGCCTTCTTTTCCAAAGTTATATATAGGACATGGTATAACCCTTGAAAAGATCGATTGAGTACTTTTGGCTCATGTAAGCGGTTAAAGCTTTATAAGCAAGATGCGTGGCCGCGCCCACCAAATTCTCTATTGTTTACGCTCGGAATAGATTGGTTTTTAAAATGGGCGAAATCGGATGAAAACTACACCCCCTTTTTCTGAAAACTAACGCTGGGTATTTAATGTTCGGTTCACCCGAACTTAGACTTCCTTACTTGTTATTAATTTTTTTTATTTTCATACCTTTCATGAACATGGGGAAAGCTATTTATATTTTGTTATTTAGTGATAGTTTAATTTACCACTTACAATAGAAATGTTTTTATCGAAAACAATCAGTTGCCTTTATAACAAATTTTCAGGTATGTATTAAAATAGACCTGAGTAAATTAGGATACCAAAACAGATCACTACTAGGTATTTAATGTTCGGTTACACCCGAACTTAGACTTCCTTACTAGTTTTTGAAATATATTTAGTTAATGTTTCTAGCTTTTAAAGACTTTTTTAAATAGCACTAAGATATATTTTCCGATTCGTTTTTGAGTTTGTTTCTAAATTGAAAATCAAATACCCACCATGTTGGGGCAGAGAAAACAAGCAGGATTTTTTTTTTTTTTATTTATATAAAAGAGAAACAATTATAAATAATTATTCCACTTACGGACTAAAGCACTGGCTGCCAAGGCCTTCGGCTTACACATAACTTTACATTTTATAATTATTAGAGCTAAGTATGGCTAAGCGAATCTTTATATGTGGGTGTATATTCTCGGTACCGTAAAAGGAACTGACACATTTCAGCCTAATGTATGGAGAAACTGCATACAGGATGCTCAAATGCGCCATTCCCCCATGGGATGGAGTATACGGTGTAGATAAATGGAAGTTATATTAGGAGGTACATGAGTATTGGCTACTACATATTTATATGAGATTAAATGAGATAGTTGAGATCTAAATGTATTGTTTACAATATGGATAGATAGTAATATATGATATATATAGATTGAAAATATGAATTCATTAGATTTTTAAATTACAAAGCGATATGAATTTGTTGATGAGGTCAATATTACGGTCAGCTGTGAGTTGGAAGAGCCTGGATGGTGTACTGGAGCCAAATACCAAAGTTCTGTTCTGTCGAAAGCTTGGGCGGTTGTCTAGGGTAAATGGGCAGTTGGGCTTATTTGAGCCGTTCAGGAGGTGGGCGTGTGTGGAAATCGTATGTCCAATGCGCAGTCGTATGAATTTTTTTATATTATTACAGTAGCAATTTGTAGAGTAATGAGGTTTCTTTCCACTGGGATTGGATATTTTATACTGGTGATTGAAATTGCTCCATTTATCTGATTGGAGATCGTCGATTGCTTTCTTTAGCTGCCTCTTTCGCTCTCTTATCAGTCATTTCGTTGCCAGATATACCTATGTGGGCAGGCACCCACATTAGCTTGATGATATCGGTGTGCTTCATTAACATATTGCGGATTTTTGTAATTATAGGTGTATTGTTTGATTGGTTAACAACTGCTTCAATTACGGATTTGCTGTCTGAGCAGATGACAGATCTCTTTCCATTCGTGATGGCATATAGGACTGCTTCAAATATGGCAGCGGCCTCGGCTGTGAATACCGAGCAGTACGTTGGTAAGGAGCAGTGTTGCCAGGATACAATTTATTTTGGAGCTAGATTTGAGAAAAAAAAGAGCTAGATTTATTCAAGAAAATCCAAAACATGTAAAAAATGAGCTAAAAGGCACTTAAGTATTGTATGTAAGTTTTTACATTTATTTCATACTAGCAGGGTACCCAGCTTTGCTCGGTATGTACCTAAGTAGTTAATAAATTCCTGCTACCTTCAATTGCGAAAACAATTTACAGGCTGAGAAGGTTCAGAACAATATTTATTTTCCCACATTATATCCCGTTTATGTCTACGGCAACCAACAAAGTAAAGGCGTTTTTTAACAGTCTAACTTCAACATTTTGTCATCTCCCCTCTATTTGACTCTTTAGCTTTGCCTAAACATTCCCCAAGTCATCCCCAGTCATTTTTCAAAGAAATTTCAAATATGTATACAGAAACAACTTATCTAGAGTTTTATTAAAGACTAGCAGACCCGGCAGACGTTGTTCTGCCTGACCAGTGACTTCCCTAGAAATACATTTTCAAATATTTTTCTTTAACTTTTAACATTCCATTTATTGCAGTGCTTTAGGATATACAATGTTTCTGGCTTTAAAGTCTTTGGTATAAACAAATAAATTTTTTTGATGTCCAACTCAAAAAACGGATCTTTTGAACTCAATGGGTATGACAAAAACCATTATGCGCTGCTGAGCAGATATATAGTTAGTACTTATTTAATTATATCCTATATCTACCTATAATACTCTGGATATGTATGAACGGCAATAACAAACAAAAAAAATTAAGTGCTTTGATCAAGACTTAAGAACGTTAAAATGTCACTAAAGCAAATACATTCAGGGATATAACGAATTGAAATATTACTTAGCTTGTGGTCCTGGAACTGCCCACTTTTCCAAAGAATTTACAAATGTAGCCTATGTATGTCGTACCCAACGAAGATTTTAACGTATTGGAAAAGTTTAAAACAGATCAACCATAAACTTTGGACATTATTGAAGTACAAACAAAGCACTGAATACAAAATTTCCCAAATTATATAATTCTTGACCAAGGGACACACATATCCAAAAATCATTAGTTTAGACCAAAAATATTCAAAGTTATGATGATTTAAATTTTATATAGCCTGGGGGCGTGGCACAACAATCTTCTGAACCAATCTGGAAATTTAGAGAAGATCGACCATAAACTTTGGACATTATTGAGGTACAAACAAAGCACTGAATACAAAAAATGTGGGCGTGGTACGGCCCACATTTCCCAAATTATATAATTCTTGACCAAGGGACACACATATCCAAAAATCATTAGCTTAGACCAAAAATATTCAAAGTTATGATGATTTAAATTTTATATAGCCTGGGGGCGTGGCACAACAATCTTCTGAACCAATCTGGAAATTTAGAGAAGATCGACCATAAACTTTGAACTTATTGAAGTAAAAACAAAACACAAAAAATGTGGGCGTGGGACCGCCCACTTTTCCCAAATTATATCCATCTTGACTAAAGGACACACATATCCAAAAATCTTTAATTTAGACCTAATATGTTCAGAGTTATGAAGAATTTAAATTTTATATAGCCTGGGGGCGTGGCACTGGCTGCTTTTCCAAAAATTCATATAGCCTGAATCGTACACAACAATTTTCTTAACCAATCTTGAAAGTTTAAAAGAGATCGACCATAAACTTTGGACATTATTGAAGTACAAACAAAACACAAAAAAAGGAGCGTGGCACCGCCCACTTTTCCAAACTTACATAAATCTTGACCAAAGGACACACATATCCAGAAATCATTAATTTAGACCAAATATGTTCACAGCTATGAAGAATTTAAATTTTATATAGCCTGGGGGCGTGTCACCGCCTACTTTTCCAAAAATTGATGTAGTCAAAATCGTACACAACAATCTTCTGAACCAATCTTGACAGTTTAAAAGAGATCGACCATAAACTTTGGACATTATTGAAGTACAAACAAAACACAAAAAAAGGGGCGTGGCACCGCCCACTTTTCCAAAATTACATAAATCTGGACCAAAGGACACACATATCCAAAAATCATTCATTTAGACCAAATATGTTCAGAGTTATGAAGAATTGTAGTTTTATATAGCCTGGGTGCGTGGCACCGCCCACTTTTCCAAAAATTAATGTAGCCTATGCTTTAACCCATGATCTCAAGAATATACTGTGAAAATTTCATAAAAATCGGTTGAGTACTTTGGACGCCCATAAAGGACACACAGACACACAGACACACATTCATTTTTATTTATAAGATATGCTGATACAGACATAGGACGGCAGTGTACATATGCAATTGATTTTTGATTTAGCTGAAATTGAAGAAAAAGTGAACAAAAATTTTAGAGAGGCGCGCTTAGTTTTTTTTTGACAAAGTAAGTGAATTTTTCGCCTTTCCATTTTGATTCTTGTTCGCAAAATAAACATATGGCATTTAAAAAGGTTACTCGACAAAGTTAACCGATTTAGGTATTTGTTATCGGTGAGGGAAACTAAGTTGCCACATGGTACACAATGAAACTAATATAATAATTTCGACGTCGATTATAAAAGAAATAAAAACTTTCTTCATTTTACAATACAATTTGTACAAATAAATTTGAAGCCAAAAAAGAGCTAAAAATGAAAAAAAGGACTAGAAAAAGAGCTAGGAGCTAAAACAGAACTTTGGAGCTAAACGCCAAAAAAAAAGAGCTAGATCTACCTCTAAAAGCACCAAAATGGCAACACTGGTAAGGAGTAGACAGCTATTGTGGCACCTAGTTTATTTGTGACTGCAAATGTGATACTGGTGTCAGATTTGGATCCGTCTGTGAAGATCAGCTCCCAATCTTTATTATATGGTTGTACGGCTTCGGCGTATAGTTGTTAATATTCGCCGCTGCTGGTAGACCGTTTTGAGTGTTTTTCTAAGGTGTTGACTACCGATGTGCTCATTGAGACGTGAGGCGGGGTAGTTTCTGTTTCCACCAAAGTTGGAGATGCTACAATTTGTAGTTTGCCAGCCATACTTAAACAATACATAATTACAGATGGCTTTTTGTATGTGCGGTGTTGGGCTGGTACAACTTGGTTGAGCAGAAGCTCATTTTTGCATTGGAACAACTTGGGGATAAGCATCATTGTGCTACGATCCACTCTAGTACCTATTTCTGAAAACCCGGCTTCGGCTAAAATTGCTTTTGTTGTTGATGTTGGAAAGGCGCGGATACTTCTTCTTACTGCTGTATGATAAGGCGCTTGTGAGAGCTTCAAGTGACTTTTTGCACAGTGACCGTAAATTGCAAGACCATAATCTATTTTTGACAGCAATAGGGCTTTAGTGACATTTAAAAGTGTATTTGGATGACATAGACAATGCTTAGATGATAGGAACTTAATGATATTGAGTCTAGTGAATAAACTTAATCTTACGTATTTACAATGTTCCTTATACGTAAGAGTTTTATCTAAGATTAACCAAGTACTTTTAATGTGTTAGAGTGTGGGATTTGGGTGTTAGAAAAGGTTAGGGTAGGGAATGCGCAGTTATGCTTTTTGCATATGTGAAATGTAGAGCATTTGCTTGTAGAAATGTTTGCACCAGAAGTTTCTGACCAGTTGGTTATCTCGCCTAAAATTTGTAGGAAAGTATCTTGAATCTTATTAAGATTTTGAATTTTTGTGAAAATGAGGACGTCGTCTGCATAAACGAAGTATTGAACCAATGAATGAGAGTTTATTATATCACTGATCTTGTTGAAAGCTAAAGTAAAAAGGACTACTGACAGGGGTGACCCTTGGGGTATACCATTATATAGATTAACGATTTGAGAGTTATGTCCATTTACGGATACAGTGGTTATGAGGTTGTACATTTTGGTTCCAATTTTCCATCGTTTTAGTTCGTTAAGTACTATGTGTACTCCAATCCTATCAAATGCCTTTTCAAAATCTAAACTTAGGACAGAAACATGGTTTCGGGTGGCAATGGCCGTGGAAGAGAAGTGCTCGAAAAAGAGGAGGGGATCCGTTACTCCTAGTCCTTTCTGAAAGCCGAACTGGTGAGGGGTTATAAGTTTGTTAGTTTTAGCATGCCACAGGAGTCGGACAGCAATAATTTTTTCAAATATTTTGGACATACAGGGGGGAAGAGAGATGGGGCGGTAATTGCTAATGAAGGATGTGGGCTTGTTGGGTTTGGGTATGGGGACAACTGCGGCCACCTTCCATTGTTGGGGACAGGCGCGTATTCAGGGGGGGGGTTTCGGGGGTTCAAACCCCCCCCCCGAAATTTCCGAAAATTAAAAAATATACTTCTGTACTAGAATAATTACTCTATTCACTTTTAAACCCCCTGTTAAGAAATTAGCATTAATTGCAAAATAAAAACACGAAAGAATAAAATTAAATAATATTTCACACTGAGAGAAGATATTAGTAGTCGCTAATCAATTATCAGAGCAAGTCTGAGAGGTCACAACTAAATTCCTGCAACGGTTCACTCATTTGTCGCATTAAGAAACTCGAGCAGACTTGCTCTGCATAAGATCAACTTAGCATCTCATCTACATAGCATGTTAACAACAGCAAGAGTCATGCGAACTCAAGTCTGTTGAAATTTAAATTAACTGCTTTTCGAGTTATGAATACAGCGGACGAAAATCGTAAAAATGAGTGTCTCTCGTTATGGTAGTCACGGTTGCCATAAGTTTAACCAAAAAAATGACCAAGAGGTTAAAAAAATTAATAAATTAAATTGTACTTATACTTGTCAGGGGATAAAAGTTTAAAAGTAAAAGCCCGGTAGGTATGCTGTTGAAAAGAAAATGCTCAAGAAATATTTTCAATTATTTTTGTTTTGACGTTCCGTTCTGCATGTTGAATAATTGCAATTTGCCGCTTTCTATATGAATTTCAATGTTATTTTATTATATTTTTTGTTTTTATTTTTTCGAAGCTTCTTTTTTGAAAAATTTTCCAGAAATTAGCAGTAGAAAAGTAGAAGAGGTTCTGACACAAGAAATTTTTCGGCTCTATTCAATATCCACTCTACTTTTGAAGTAACTCCTGAAGAAATTCTAAACAAAATTTCAAAACAAACAATAAAAATTAATATTGTTTTGTACACTGCTAAAAGTTTTAGCCTAGATTTAAAACTTTTTGGGGCTATATATACACCTAGACCAGTCTGCGTTCAAAGTGTTGTTTGGAATTTCCAGTAAGATTAACTTCCTTTGACTAATTTAATTATTTTTGTATGAAAGAATGTGTAAAAACACAATAAAAATACTGCAACTCAAAGTTAAGAACTTTGTGGAAAATTCATGAAAATTCAAGAAAACTCGAAAAATATTTTAGAGTTTTTTCGAGTATGCAGTTTTGTGGCCCGTTCAATTAAAGTGAACAAAGATACCAATCTTAAGCCGCTAGAAGAACTACTCGATTTTTGGCAATTTTAATGAAATTAGTCTAAAGAAGTTAATTTTACTGGACATTGCAAAAACACCCTTTGAACGCAGATATACTGGTCTAGGTGTATGACCAAACAAAATTTGGTTTAGGATTACGGTTACGCCGGTTGTCATAGAAATGCGCCTAATAAAAATTATTTAAATTTTAAACCGAAAAGGTTAACAATTTTTTATTTTTATTTTTTTTAAATGTTTGGACTCGAACCGACGTGCGCCAAATCAGTGCGCAATGCTCTACCTACTGAGCTACGGCGCACTCATGAATTTTGTGCGAAAAGTGCACATATGCGCTGTGTATACGACTTTTGTTGTATTTTTGCTTATCCCAGTTAAGTTTTAAATAAAAACCGCCAGAAATTTAGAATTTGTGTCGGTAATTGAAAGGTTTGGAATTTACTACCAAAAAGTTTTAAAAATTGTGTAAAGTTTTTAGCCGTGCAGAAAAAGGAAAATTTCAAATAAATATAAGTATAAATATGTAATATGTAAAAATATAAATATGTATGTGGGTATTTACAGGTAATTCTTATTTACTGACACTTTGGCCAAAACCCCCCCCGAATTTTTTTTCTGGCTACGCGCCTGGTTGGGGATATATTCCAGTGTCGAATATCTGGTTGTATAAGTTTAGGAGCCTGATTTTGATGGTTATGGGAGTATTTTTAAGATGGGATATGATATTTTATCTGAGCCTGGGCTTTTCCCTCTCAAGGTAGATAATGTGGAGATAAGTTCCTTTAGTGTGAAATCTGATTCTATTAATAGGGCTGTTGATGTTGGGGAGGGGTTGTTGTATACTTCGGCAACGGCTGCGTTCTTTGAGGAGTTGAATCTGGTATGGAAATTGGAGTAGGAAGACAATGTATCGGCAAACTTTTGAGAATTATCTTGCGGGGAGTATAGTGGGCCTTGATCTGTATTGATGTGAGTTATGGTAGAGCCTTGTTTGCAACCCGTGAGCATTTTTATGTCCGACCAGATCTTTTTTTGGTTGGAAGACGGGTTTATGTTAGAAGTTAGCAGTTCCAGGGACTGTCTTTTGGCGGACTTAATTTCCTTTCTAACAGCAGCGTTAGCCTTTTTGTACGCTATTAGGTTGTGGTCACTTCTGTTGCGCTTAAATTTGTACCACAGGGATTTCTTTTTTTTGCTAAGAATTTCAAGGAGGGCTGACCAGTATGGCAATGGCAATTTTGCAGTGAACTCCTTGGTGTTGGTTTGAGGTATTGATATATGGGCTGCAGAGCGGATGATAAACTTTATTGCCGAAGCTTCAGGCTTGTTGCTAGAGAGCGAAGTGGAGAGTGAGACAAAGGTCGGCCAGTCAGCTTTTTCCGTTAAGAATTTGGATCTAGGTTTGATATGGTATGAGTTGGGGTTTTGGGGAGAGGTGATTATTGGGAAATAATCACTACTGTGCCGGTCATCGATTGTAGGGGCAATAGATGCTGAGGCTAGGGTAATGTCAAGGTTGGTAAAGATGCCATGAGTCGGAAACTGCGTTGGAGAACCGTCGTTAAGAACAATGAGATCATTGGAAAGTACAAGGTCTTCGATTTTTTCCCCTCGTCTGTTTGTGGTAGACCAACCACACAGGGGGCTCCATGCATTAAAGTCGACCCACTGGGGTCGAAAATCTATTCACTATACTAGAAATATCACTGGTATGATATGATTGGTCTGGCGGTATGTAGCAGTTTATAATGGTGATTATGAAGCCAATATCTACCTCAATCGCTATACACAAAATGTTGGAAACTAAGGGAATATGTTTGCGATTTATAGATTTCTTAACAAATACAGCAACTCCTTGCTTGCAAGAAGTGTTCTGTACATTGTTATGAAAGTAGCTGTCATATTTATTTGGGGCATACTGTAGTATATCAGAGCAAGTCGCCAGCAATAGCAAAGACACACGCCGACTTCCAAACATTCCGCTGTGTCAACGTATTTCTAATTACGTTGAGTTTCTCACGCTGCCCAAAAGTACATGAGCGGCACAAGCGATGGAGTTGTATTAGTTGTCATATGCTGGTCACATATGTGTGAATGTGTGTGACTGCATCACTGGCAGCTCCACGCTTGGTACATGTATATATGTATGCGACTGCATTGCTCAGTCCCACTATAGATATGTTTGTGTGTACGTTGGTGACTGCACTGATATATGAACATAGAACTATGCACATATGAATACATGTACATATGTGCATAGCGTTAGAGTTAGAGTAAATAAGTATATGTAAGAATTAGAGTAAATATGTATAAGCAAATGCTTAGAATAATTTTGTATAAATAGGAGAAAATTATTTGAATAAAGTCACTGATTATTCCAACGTCATAGACGTCTCAAATATTTGCGTTTCATTTGGAAGCAGCTTGCACTGTTTTATTGAATGGAATATGAGTTTCTTGCAGAGATATAATCTCAGGGTAATTTTCATTTACTAAGATATTTAAATCTGGGTAGTTATTTATTAGTCCGTTTATGTTCCATTGGAGGATCTTCATCATAGCTCTGTCATTTTAGAGTCGGGAGGTAAAGGTGGTAAAAGGGAGGAGTCTAGGTTGATTGTTAGGGGGGGCTTAGGACGGGAGTGGTGAGTTGTGAAAGAAAAGTGGAAGTCATTGAATGTGCAGTCGAGTCATCGACTGATGCAATTGTTGTTGTATTTGTAAAATTTCTTGGCATGTTATTGATTTCCTTTGTTTCATTTTATTTTGTGTCGTTATTTGTTTTTTTTTGGCATTGTTGTTCTTAGGTGCTTGTTCAATGGGAGTAACTTGTTCAATTTTATTGCTTTCTTGCATATTGCTGGTATTGTTTTTAGTTATGTTAGAGAATGGTGTGGAACCTACATTAAAGGTAGGGGAATTTGAGATTTGTGGATTCTAATTGCTTCGCTCATAGAGCATTTGTTGTCTGTTTTTATTGTTATTATTTCTTTCATTTGCACATATTTTGGGCATGTTTTGCTCGAAGCAGCATGACACCAGAGCAGTTCGCGCAAAAAGAGCGGGAACAATTATCTGGTGTGTGGGGAGGGAGGGCGCAATTTTCACATGCTGGGGTTTTGGAGTATCGTTTTATGGTATGACCAAGAAGCTGGCAATTTTTGCATCTCATTGGATTAGCGTAGTAGGGTCTTACCTTAGTAGTATACCAGGAGACTTCTACCTTTTCAGGTAAATGGTATTTATCGAACGTAAGTAACACTACTCCACTGGAGATTTCTTTTCCATTGACCCTCTTTTTAAATTTGTAGATGGACACAACACCCTGCTCGCTCAAGTTAGCAGCAATTTCATCATCGGGTACGTCGTTTAGACATGGGCGTAAATTGTACCTTTGGTGTTATTAAGGTTGTTGTGTAATTCAATTTTAACCTTACAAATTCCTGATAGCTCTTTTGTTTTTAAGAATTTTTGGGCAATTTTATCGTATTTTACGAATAGTAAAAGATTGCCGTCTCTAAGCTCAGAAATGTTTAGAATTTCGGAGCTTATGCCTTTAAGAGCTTTATGCACAGCAAAACATGAATATGTACTTATTTAATGGCTTTTCTGCGTCAACTGCGTGACTGTAAAGGTGGAAAAGATTAAACCTTACCTAGACAGAGAGGTTCGAATGTTTTTCGCTTGGATTTTGGGGATAACACAGCGAACCTGATATCCCCGAGGGGTGTCCCCGCTGGGACATTGTTTTTTAGAATCTAAAGTTTAAGAATGCACTAATAAATACTTGCTTAACTGCAAAGAAAAAAGGGAGCACTTTCGCACGTTTTGTCTTAGACGAATAAGGCGTAAGAAACACAAGAGAATAACTCAACGCACTGTATACACAACCGTTCACGATCAGTATCAGTCGATGACTGACAAGCAGGAATTGATTGGCTAAAATGTTTTATGCATCGTAATAAAGAAATTATTCTACGAAAAGCTGAAAATACTAGCATATCCCGTATTTCTGGTTTTTCTAACCAAGCTGTTTCTTTCCTGAAAAAATTATATGAACTTCAGTGCTGACCGAATATTCAACGTAGAAGAGGCTGGAATTCGTACTGTGAATCCAAAAGAGGTAGAGAATCAGGGTTTGAATTTGCACGCACGTGCGCAGCACATTTGTATATTTTTCGCTCTTACACATGTGCTACCAGAAATATATTGTAGCACACAGCTCATGTCTTTGCTGATTCGAATTAAGCCCATGCGCACGTGAGTGCTTTCATTTAAAATATTTATGCACGAACACTCGTGCAGTGTGTAGAAAAAATTTCACTTGAACACGCACGTTTCTATTTCAAAAACAAAACACACACTTTTTTTCTGGCATATAAAAATCGATAGAACAAGTAAGGAAGTCTAAGTTCGGGTGAACCGAACATTAAATACCCAGCGTTAGTTTTCAGAAAAAGGGGGCGTGGTTTTCATCCGATTTCGCCCATTTTAAAAACCAATCTATGCCGAGCCTAAACAATAGCGAATTTGGTGGGAGCGGCCACTCTCCTTGCTTATAAAGCTTTAACCGCTTACATGAGCCAAAAGTACTGAATCGATCTTTTCAAGGGCATGAGCCAAAAGTACTGAATCGATCTTTTCAAGGGTTATACCATGTCCTATATATAACTTTGGAAAAGAAGGCGTGTAATGCCCATAACTTTTAACGTATTTCGTGAAATTTTTCGATGTACGGATATATGTGTCCATTAATCAATATTTACATAATTTTAAAAAAGTGGGTGGTGGCACTCCCACGGATTTTATTATGTTGTTTGTCCCTATTTGAAGATCAGTTTTCATTGCAGATCTTTATGATACTTTCACAGTGGCTTGTTAATAGTGAAATCTTGATATTTTGTTTATTCACTTGTGGGCGGTGCCACGCCCATTTTCCAAAATATTACCAAAAAACCTTTAAACATCACTAATAACATCATCAGGTGAATGAGTGTACTAAATTTTAGCATTATATCTTTATCAGTTAAACAGATATTGCATATTCCGGTTTCCTAACTCTCGTTTAGAGAACTTTAGTCCAAAAAGGGGCGTGGTCGTTCACCGATTTTTCTTATTTTCTGTGGTAGTACTCTACATAAACATAACATGCCTGGAACCTAGTTTCGTAAACCTATCTCACACCGTTCTGAAGTTATTAGCAGTCGAATTTGAAAATTGCTTGACTCATAAGTGGGCGGTGCCACGCCCACTTTCCAAAATTTTGCAAAAATTATGTAAAGAATATGAAAATTTATGTATGTACCAAATTATATTATTATAGCGGTATCAGTTAATTAGATATGGACTTTTCAATATTTCCACCTCCTTTCAATATAACTTTTATAAAAAAGTAGGCGTGGTCGCCAAGCGATTTCGTTTATTTTCTATATCTGAATTTAACACAACAATAGTATGCCCTCTACGAAATTTCGTTATACTAGCATAAACTGTTCTCAAGTTATTAGGAGTCAAAATTTTAAAATTTCTTCAAATATATGGGGGCGGTGCCACGCCCCTTTTCAACAAATTTGGTAAAATCCGCCTTAGAACATATAAATCAATACATATTGCAAATTTTATCATTGTAGCTGCTTCTGATATTGAATTAACCCATTTTATACGTTTTTCGAAATTTTCGATATCGAAAAAGGGGGCGTGGTTATCATCCGATTTCGCCCATTTTCAATAGCAACCTACCTTGGCCAGAAAGTAACCTGTATGCAAAATTTCATGCAAATATCTCAATTTTTACTCAAGTTATCGTGTACACGAACGGACAGACGGACAGACGGACGGACATGCCTTAATCAATTCCTCTTTTCAACCTAAGAACTTTCATATATGGAACTCTATATCTAACTCGATTATTTTGTGCCGTTACATAGTACCGTTATGTGGACAAAATTAATATACCCTTGTACTAGTACTAGTACGCTGGGTATAAAAATTTGAGAGCCAACAAAATAAAAAAACACACGCATGGGTATGTGCTTTCATATTTTCAATTAAACGCCTGCAACGAATCATCCGTTCGCCCTTTCAAGCCACTCGCATAGATTTCCGTGTCTTGCTATGCACAACAATAACACGCGATATGAGCCCAACTGCTTGTAAGCAAGCAAGACGTCGCATCAGACGGCACTGCAAACATTGAATAATGAGTGTTTGTTTTGTGGCTCGTTTTATGCTTAACTCGAAAGGCAGTTGAGTCGGTTGACAATTGATTCGAAAGGCAATAGTTTCGTATTCAACTACAACCCTTTACAGTTTGTCTCGAATATTTTTCAAAACGTTCCACTGCAGGCTTCTCCAATGGTACTTCCTTAAAAATAATTTCGCTAATCTCTTCTGAAAATGTACGTAAGAATACAATACAAATATTGTAAACAAATGTTTAGAATTAAGTGAATTATCAGGAAATATTTGAGATTGTTTCCAAGAATTTTTAGAGTGTTTTCGAGTATGTATTTTGTAGTTTATTGACTTTTAGGCCCGGTTTTTCAGTCATTGGTTAAGCTCAGTTTAAACTAAGTTTGCCTAATCTCGGCATAAATTTAAACTCCAGTTAAACTGCAAAGCGGTTTTTCACTGAGAGTTTAAGGCCGCTTTTTTGATCTGCTTTTTATACGGCAACATTGGTTTTTTTTTATCTAGATCGGCAACAGATAACATTCGTTTACATATTTAAGGCAATTGCTAAATGAAAAAACGGTGTGAACAAAGATAAAGATACGCCGTGTACAAGTTAAATAAAATATATAAACATAAATAAATTTAAAAAGTCCAGAAGCAAGAATTTCTCACCAAATATTTCACAATTAAAGCAATCAACTATGCAAACAGCTGACAGGTTAACTAGAGTTTAACCTAGGCAGATTGGCCGCTTAAACTACGTTTAAACTTCGTTCAAAGTTGACTGAAAAACCGCATAACAAGTTTAAGCTTAGTTTAACTGACAAATTGAGTTAAACTTGCACTGAAAAACCGGGCCTTAGTATGATAAGATAGCAATCTTAAGCTTCTGATTTAATTACCCGAATGCTAAGGTCGATTTTTTGTATTGGCTAGAAAACAAATTGCCAAAAATAAGGTACTTAGTTAGAGGCTTTTATTATTTTATATTATACTAAAATTCAATAAACTACAAACCTGGAAACGATCGGTCATTAAAGAATCCCACTAATGGTATTTTTCTCATGATTTGCTTTTTTTTCTTTCATATTTTTTTTTTAATGTGTAAACGGAAAAATTGGTATGCATAAATTTTGCATCTTAACACATGGTATGCGGGCAATTTAATTTTTTCAATCGTATTTAGCATAAATCATTGTTTAAAATATATGCAATTTTTTCAAGGGAAGACAAAAGCAGAAAATAGCTACCTGCTACTGCCGGGTGAATGCGCAATCCCTCTTGCAAGTACATATGAGTGGCTCAGTGCCATCCTTGCCTAAGCCTCATTTTAGTCATTTCCTAATAATTAGAGACAAAGTTAATAGGTAATTAAAAATTAAACAGCCTTTTTAGGAAGGTTTGAAACAATTAATTAATTTAAATAATAATTTCGTTCAAATATTAGGGATGTGCAACTTTGGCTCGAATAGTTTGGAGTATTTCTAAATAGTATAGCATAATAACTCCATATATGAAATTTCGAGGGTTAGGCAAGGATGGCACTGAGCCACTCATATGTCCTTTGTGTTTATTAAGTTAACGAGTTTGGACACCCAAATTTAAAACTAATAGGCGCCCTTTATGCAATTCTTCAGTTGTTCAAGCGCAATAAAAAATCTATCTAGTACTGTTCATCCTTAACGAGTTAACGAGCTTAGACACCCAAATTTGAAACAAATAGTCACCCAAGACACCCAAATTTAAAACAAATAGGCGCCCTTTATGCAATTTTTCAGTGGTGCAAGCGCAATAAAAAATCTACCTACTACTGTTCATCCTTAACCAGCCCATTTAATACAAAGAGTTCGCAAATTTCTATGACCATACCCATCTACAAACAATGTTTGTCAAACATATGTAAGTACATTTATGTATATGAGTATTTACCAAAAATAGGAAGCAGGTAGTATTATTTTGTGTATGTTGCTTTACGCAAATTAAACTATTTACTCATGTGAACATGAAAAATCAGCACAAACCCGTCCTATAATAAACCATAATAAACACTATACATAATGAATTTCGGCCCTGGCATCTTTTCCTTAAAGCCCTAGCACAAAACCTACCAAGCAAATGTAACTGCAATACAAATAAATGTACAAAAAGATATTTATTTATAGTAACTTTTTAGAAAATGTAACCGATTTCTGGTTGAATATGTTGTCTGTATGATAACACGCTATTTTATCTGCACAAAAATGCTTTTTTCTAAATTTTTGCAGGCATAATTAAAACCAAAGAACAAAGTTTGCTTAATCAGGTACATTTGTACTTATTTTTATTCCTTATAATGTAAGTACATATGAAGATATACATATCAGGTAATAGAGTGATATTGCTTATAGAAAAAATAAATTTAAATATGTGCTTCAAAGAAGAAAAACTAAACTTTTCGGTATTAAAAAAAAATACAAATAAAGGAGTTTCAGTGTTAAATACTAGATGAACTAATTCAATAAATTAAAATCCATGATATTATGCAAAAACATTATTTTATGTACCGAAAATGAGCTGCAACCGATCAAACTCCGCTTCTCTGATATTAAGTGCCTAGCTTTGGTGAAAAATCTTTTCCAAGCGGCACTACTGGCTGGAATAGCTAACAAACTATTGGCTACTTTATAAAGTAAAGGATATTCTTATCGATGAAGCTGCCCCCACTGAATAACGCTGAAGTCGTCATAATACGTGACATTAGTTGATTCGTATTTAACAAGCTCATTAATTACAATATCATCTCCATTTAATACTTGAGTTGGCTGTAAGAATGCTGTGAAAAGCTGGGATTTCCGACTAGGAGGATTTGCCGATGTACTTTGTTCTTCTTGGTCGGGAATCTCATTAACGTAACTCGACATTTGTGCTCTGCATTCATTTCTTATTATAAACCTTTCATTTTCATTAAAAAATATTAACTTATTTGTTGGAGGGAACACGAATACAGCTACTGCTTTAGAGAAGCCGAGTAGTTTTTTTTTTTATTATTTTTAATATTTTATTCTATTTTATGATTTGACTCAGGTGCTATTTGACTGTTTTGCTCAAATTGTATTTATTCATTTGGCTCAGGTTCTGACGACCGTGTTGCTCAAATGTTCAAAATTGTTGTTCTTTGGAGAACGGGAGGTGCGGGACACCTGTGACGCTATATCTATTTATCGGTGGCGAGCACTGTTGGCTCTGAGGCATTCTTTTCTTTCTTCATTTTCGTTGTGAAGAACCACCCTTTGGCTTTACAAGACATAAACTATATCTACGGAATATTTCATAAGCTTATTGCGATTTACAATAGCTTACAATACTAATGAAATAAACGAATGAAATAACCGTAGCTTATGTCACTTAAACAACTACTTTATGATGTATTGTGAGATTTTGCAAAACAGTCGTGTCCATCAAACCATTCTGTTTCTCTTTGAATTGTTTTATGAAGGTTAAGTCAAGTTCATTTCCTACACAAATATCTTTCAATCTGTAAACATGAGAAAGCACTAAATGCAAGGTTGAATAGTTTTCACCCTTTAGCTCCTGTGAGGATTCCTCGAAAACCTCTAATATTTTTCAAATTTCTTCTACGTGGTTTAAGTTAATGCCTTTCAGTTGCGATAATTTACATTTTCTCCTCAAAATATTATTAATTTCCATCCAGTTTTTTTTGATTGAGCTCAACATATAAAATACAGTGTTCCGTCTTGTAGGTGTACAACTTTTGAGGGTTGATTGCAAGTTCGAATTTTCACCAGATTTTTTTAAATATTTTACGAGTAGCTGCATCACATAATTCATCCAACTCAGGTATAGCTTCAACAGATTGTTCCAGTACATTATTCAGATATTAGTATAGAACTTAAAGGCCTTCTTCGTGTTTGCTCCTCTATCAGTTACAAATATGGTATTTCCAACAAGAAGGTCATAGAATTTTAATATTTTCAGCGTCTTATGTTGAATGTTTTCACCTAGAAGGAAAAAATCAATCTTTACTAGTGTTTTTCTGATGTTTTTAGCTGGTTATAACCAGGGCTCGAAATTTTCATAACTATTGGTGATTATGTACGTTTTACACCAGACTAGATCGAGAATAAAAGCAAAATACCACCCTTAAATACAAGCTTATGTTGCTAGGGTTCGGAAATATGTTTAGTATTTTTTTACTCTAACAAAAACAGCCCAAATGGGTTTTTACTTGACATCGCATTTTAAACATCGATGTCAAAATTTTTGGCTTGAGGAATGAAAAAAATTCACATCATTCGCATTCGCGAACAAAAAGCTACATTACTCGCATTTTCGAATAAGACTGTTATTTTTAAATCTTATTCCCAAATACGAAAGTAAAAAAAAAATTTTCGTGCTCATGTTCGCGAATGTGAATGGCCGAAAATAAATAATAATAACGAGCCAAGTTAGGGCTTACTTTGAAAACTTAACTTTGAAAAAACTCAAAATATATATTATTCCCAAAAACAGACAATATTAATTCAGTTAGAAATATTGTTTACTGGTCTCGAGCTTGCTCAAAAACTTACAAATTTGTAAACAAAAAAGACCTCAAAACCAACAACATAATACATTGAAGCCATAGCACGGGCTTACGTACATATGTAAATATGCACAAACAACAAGACCAAAACCCATAATAACATATAGGCAGCTTGTCTTAAGAAATTTGTGATACTGTTGGCAAGAACAAACAAACAAAAGGGAATTAAATGAAGTGGATATAGGTGCATTGTGACATCACAGGGCATCATAGTTTAGTGTTAGAATTTTCTAACAGCGGCTTTGATGCAGACACTTTTTCATATCCCAGTGTCCGAAAAGGGATCTGATGATGAGCCTGGAAACTCTGAAACATGTAATCCTATCCATCGCTGTTGATTTAACTTTGTAATTTTTTCTCCAATTATCAATTTTTCCCAAAAACTGACAATATTAATTCACTTAGAATTATTGTTTTCTGGTCTGGAGCTTGCTCAAAAACTTACAAATTTGTAAACAAAATATACCGCAAAACCAACAACAAAATACATTGAAACCATAGCACTGGTTTACGTACATATGTAAATAGGCAGCTTGTCTTAAGAAATTTGTGTATACTGTTGGCAAGAGCAAACAAACAAAAGGGAATTAATTGAAGTGGAGATAAGTGCACGTCACAGGGCATCATAGTTTAGTGCTAGAATTTTCTAACAGCGGCTTTGATGCAGACACTGCTTCATATCCCAGTGTCCGAAAACGGATCTGACGATGAGCCTGGAAACTCTGAAACATGTAATCCTATCCATCGCTGTTGATTTAACTTTGTAATTTTCTCCAATTATCAATTTTTCTTAAAAACTGACAATATTAATTCACTTAGAATTATTGTGTACTGGTCTCGAGCTTGCTCAAAAACTTAGAAACTTACCGCAAAACCAACAACAAAATATATTAAATATAAATATAATATAAAGGGTATTCAGACTTCGTTTGGTACTTCGTTAATCGGTAGTCAGTAGTTTTTTTACGTGTATTTTGCTGTAATAAGTTTTTACTTGACTACTTTATAAAAAACAGCACACGCAAAAAAAACTACCGATTGTCGAATAACGAATTAACGAGACAGGTGTGAATACCCTGATAAATTCTATATTTAATGACTTACATGTGCATCTTTCCCCTTTAAATGCTGATAATCCTAAAAGACGAGTGATAAGTTCAGCATCCTTAATGTAGTGAATTGTACGGGACATATACGCAGTTCTTATGAAATTGTCGGTCCATATATCGGAGGTTAAGCCATAACCTATCTTATTTCCATTTATTGAAATAAACTGGAATTCGTTTTTTACAATTGTTACCGTTTTGTCATATAAGCTGCTTACATTTCTCGATATTGTTGTTGGATGTGGTAGCAATCCTTCAACATTAGCTGTGTTCGGTGGCAAAACTTGCAAAAAGTGTAAGTAAAGAGAGAATGACGTAAAACTCTCTCGAAACGCAAAAAGTAAAAGTTTGTGACCGAACAGGAGTCAGTAGAAACTTGCACCAAAAACAGCTGTTGCCATTTTGATTGGTTCAAAATTCAAATTTTTAAATTTTTGTTGTTGCTTTCCCTTGTCACGATCAGCTGTTTTCACTTGCAACTTTTACGGAGCCAAAAATCCTCAGTAAACACTTCCAGCTCTCTCTGTAAATGAAATGTCAAAATGCGCTCTCTCGCTGCAAGTGTTTTGCGCCACCGAACACTTTCACAGTAAAAATTTTATAAAATTTTATAAAATTTTGTAAAACTTTTTGCCACCGAACAGAGCTATTTACAAGAAATTCAGAAAATTTCAGAAGCCCAGTGTCTTGTACTATTTAAAATTGTCGGCAATTTATAATCACCCATCCTGTTAAAATATTTATTCCTGTATGTTTCAAGTCAGCAATAACTTCCAGTTTCGAAGTAGGAACGTTATCCTTCACACTTTTATAGCATCTGTGTCTTATTAAATTAGAAGTGCTATTTTTAGTAAACTTGTATACATTCCAACAAGTTTTGCAGGCAACTATATTGCCCAATTCTATGCCCGTGTTGGTTTTATTCATTCCAAAAATATTCCAAACTGCGCTACGCCCTTTTTTGTTGCAAATTTGATACTCCTTACTAAGAACTTTGTCTTTTATATTACGAATCAATCTGCGGCATAGAGCCACTCGAATTTGACAACAATGTAAATATAATTTCGTGTAGGTACTTAATATCTACTAAATAACACCAAACAAAAAATAAAATACACAATAATAAAGTTTACTTACACCTCTTTCCATCTTAGCGTCCTCTTCTATTATAACTTATTGTGCTTAAAAAAGACAGACTGATTTAATTGCATGTACCGAATGACGCGAGTTGTTTGCAGCATTAAATGGTGTTGTTACTGTTATATCGCTCGTCACTCGAAAGACAATAGTAATCGAAATAGATCAAACGACTCAACACGAGACCTGGTTCATTGCCGCTCAATTCGTGTTCTCGTTTGCTGTCGAGTGAGTGCTGATCGTTTTATTAAAAAAAAATTAGCTATCAGTGAACAAAATCGATGAACTAATACAAAAGTTATAAGCATTCAAGTAAATATATCCATTTAATGCTTAAGTACCCTACTGGTACATATGTGTTAGTATTCGTCTATCAGTTAGTTAGCAGGTAGATTTTCGAAAAGTTATTAGATACAAAAAGCTGTTAGTGTCGTTTTCTCAAACCTAGGTACATTTTAAACAAGAGCATATTTTTGAGGCATCACTTAATCGTGCATATCTCAAGAACTGAGCTCTTCCAAAACGGTTTGAAAAATTTGAAAGCTGATAAAATTTACTATAATCAGTACATACAACACTTTTTGCTAGGTCCTGCAGATTGAAACATATTGAACAATCATTACGAATTTTTTAAATTTTTTTTGTAAAAATATAAAGAAAATTGTACTTTGCGAGGAAGCATCTCGAAAACTTTTTGTTTTTTTGCAGATATTTTTTCCCCCCTCTAAGCTCTGTTTTATTACAAAAAAAATAAGCTATCAGTGAACAAAATCGATGAACTAATACAAAAGTTATAAGCATTCAAGTAAATATATCCATTTAATACTTAAGTACCCTACAAATAATAGCATATATACATATGGTTCTGTCTTAACTCTATGATCTTATTTTATAATTGAAAAAGTTATGTGTCTTGTTTTGACGCTTATTTAGATTAGGATCGGTTTCTCTTATGAGAAACCAACAGTAGTCGCCCATCATAGCGACATCCCAGAATCCTTGATACCGACTTTCAATCACTTTCATTTGCTGGTGAAACCTTTCGCCATGCTCGTCACTTTCGTCGCCAAGATTTTGCGGGAAAAAATTTAAGTGGGAGTGTAAGAAATGAATTTTTAAAGACATATTTACTCCTGAAAGAAAATAAAAAAGTAAATTAGATAAATACATAAGTGACACATTAGTATATAATTTTCTTAGGCTGGATTTATCTTTCAATTCAGAACGAATTTTTTGTTTATATTTTTCCCGTTCTTGTTTGTTCGGAACTGGACGATGAATTCAGATTTATGGCTATATATTCTCATGTAAATTTATGTAATATATAATTTATTATAATATGGTTTTTTATTTACCCATTTCCGCATAGTTTTTGATTAAGTCGTTCACTATCATCTCGTAGTTAGGACTTTTGTGTTTGCCTAAAAAAGAAGTAACGACCTTTTCAAAAGAATCCCACGCTGCTGCCTCCACTGGGACAATAGTTCTTTGAAATGGTTATTGGTCATCATTTTCCTTATTTGCAGTCCCACAAAAATCCCTTCCTTTATTTTTGCTTCTGAAATCTCTGGGAAGATTGTCTTCAAAAGATGAAAAGCTTCGCCTTCTTTGTCCAAAGCCTTCACAAAGTTTTTGGTAAGGCCGAGCTTGATGTGGAGCGGAGGTAGAATTATTTTTTCCTTCTTTATAAGTGGAGAGTATTTTATGTTATCTACCCCAACTTGAAACTCGATTCGTTCTGGCCAATCCTTTATGATGTAGTGGTCTTGACGAGCTCGGCTAACCCATTTGCATAGAAAGCAACAGTATTTTGTGTATCCACTTTGTAGACCACATAGCATTCCAACGACTTTAAGATCGGCACATATTTTCCAATCATGTTCTTCGTATTTGATTAACTTGAGCAATTTTTGCATTATCTCATATGTTTCCTTCGTATTTACTGCATGCGCGATCGGGATAGATGGCTTTTGGTGGCCAATATGCAATAATATGGCCTTTAAACTTAATTTATTGCCGTCTATGAACAATCGCCACTCTTTTGAATCATATGGTTCACCAAATTGTTTGAATAGACCAGCAATGTCTTTGCAGTAACAAACACTATCCTCCTTCGTATAGTACTTGGAAAATTCTTCGTGACGAGTTCTATAATATGTTACCCTAACATCGGATGAAACAAATTTAAATTGTTGCATTCGAGAGGCGTGTAGTTCGGCCTTTTCCTTTGACAATTCCAAATCCCTTATCCAATCATTGTTCAGTGTGACAATGAATTTCTTTCGTTTTCCGTTTGAAATTCAGTACAACATGATGCCGCGTAATCAGATACTACTGTTGACAATGAAACTGGAGCCGGAACTAAAGTTAAATTTGATTCTGGCAATGTCGCTTCTGTTGAAATTAGTTCTGGTAATGACACTGTAGATACGCTCGCATAGGTTACTTTTCTGGACTTTCCAACCCCAAGTACTTTTGTAGTACAAATATAGCAGTCCGTTGAATGGCAAGTTGGTTCCCTCCACTTCTTTGGTGTAATAAATTTCACACGTCGCCTAAATAGATAGTTTCAGAAATTAGTCAGCTATGCATTAAAAGGGAACAAATTCCTAATTTTTACAACGTACCTTTTTGTTCCGGTTTCCGAAGAAATCAATTCGACTCGGCATGTGGTGCACACAGTGTTTGGTGTCCATGGTTTTTAGGCTCAATTCCAAAACACTTATAGTATGTAACTTTCAAAGGATTTGAAAACACACGTCTCATACTTTTAACAATAAATTTACCGCAGATGAAACAGAACATATCTGGATCATTTGTACACTCAAACTCTCGCGTCCTTTCATTCATTTTTTATTTTTAAGTAAATGACGGGTTATAAACTGCAATTATAAACTGAACAGTATCCGGCGAGCCTTGCAGATATTATGAAGGAACAAGGCGCATGTACTCTTATTAATACTTAGATCCAGTAAAAATTCAAGCCTACCTAAACAAAAAGGTTCCCTACTTCTACAAAGAAAACACTACCTGCCTCAAAAATATGCTCTTGTTTAAAATGTACCTAGGTTTGAGAAAACGACACTAACAGCTTTTTGTATCTAATAACTTTTCGAAAATCTACCTGCTAACTAACTGATAGACGAATACTAACACATATGTACCAGTAGGGTACTTAAGCATTAAATGGATATATTTACTTCAATGCTTATAACTTTTGTATTAGTTCATCGATTTTGTTCACTGATAGCTAATTTTTTTTGGAATAAAACAGAGCTTAGAGGGGGGTCAAAAATATCTGCAAAAAAACAAAAAGTTTTCGAGATGCTTCCTCGCAAAGTACAATTTTTTTTATATTTTTACAAAAAAAATTTAAAAAATCCGTAATGCTTGTTCAATATGTTTGAATCTGCAGGACCAAGCAAAAAGTGTTGTATGTACTAATTATAGTAAATTGTATAAGCTTTCAAATTTTTCAAACCGTTTTGGAAGAGCTCAGTTTGTTCTTGAGATATACACGATTAAGTGGAGCCATCTTTTTTGTTTTTTGAAATAACGGTAAATCGTAAATATCTCAAAAACGGTACCATCCAAGTAAAAATAACCTTGATTTTAGGAGGTGATTTTACATAGGAATTTCACTATGGCGTCTCTGGTGCAGAAAAAAAGTTGGAATTTGTGATCCAGTGAAATTAACCACAAATCCCAAGTGTCATTAAAATACATGGCATCAGTAATTTTGAAAGGAGTTGTCTATTTCTTATTCTAGTTTCTCTAAAAAAACATTCTCTCATAACCTCCCCCCTCTACCCTATACCGTAAATAAACCCGCATATAAATATTTGTTGGATAGTTTAACAGCACACACACAGCAGTCCAAAAACAGTTTGCACTTTCACCGATGAAGCTCCTCTTGATAAAATCTGTGTTATAAATAAGATGATGTCTTTTTTGATTCCACAATTTTGCTGGCGGTCCCGCCGAATTTAACTCCTCCGCATTTTGCCAACATCCTTTAAAGAAGACGTCAAAATTTCCGAATGCCTTTGCATAAAGCTTATTAACGTGTCTATAAATCAATATTTTATTTATGTGTTAAAGTAGGTTTCACTTATTAAAAGTTAAAATTTCTTACATTTTGTTCAGCGTTCACATAAAATATCCTTATGAAATATCTCCTAAAAAACGGTTGCGTATTTTCCCCTCTCTTTTCATTTATGATACCTAGTTTACTCGCCAAACCGCTTTCCGCTTTTTCTAACATCATTCAGAACAGTGGTCTTTAAAAAAGAGAACGTATAAAATTATATTGTATTAGAGTACTACGCAAACAATGAGTATGTGTAGGATTTTTAAAAGGTGATCGTCTTGCTTATATTTATTTTTTGGTTAAATTTTTCATACTTTCTTTTAAATGTTTTTCTATTATTGAGATTTTCTACCAACAATTTGCTGGTGTTTTACGGCCTTTATATTTCAAGTATCCGGGTCGGTACGAGCTTGAGACCTACAGTAGCATTACATAAACACATCGCCCTTTTACTTTAATTGGCATGTCCACATAAATAATGTATAAAATAAATATGAATGTACACAAACAACATTCTTCCCAAATTAGTTACATTGAACTCAGCGGAAGTTTATACAAAGACTGCACATGCCGCACATAACGAGGATCTTGTTAGACTTGTGCGGACGGTCAAAGACACCGCCAAAGACAGTCGCAATGACCAACTGAACACAACGTCAGTTTGTCAATGCGACTGACATATTTATATTTTTATTGCAATATGTTGACTTAGCATATTTTAGAATTATGCATTTTAGTTTGTATGTATTAGTAAGGTATCCATTTGTATATGTTTTGGTTCGTAAATAATTTGTAAGAATTTTGTATAAAAGAGAAAGTATTTTCAATAAAGAATCAATTGGATCCATACGCTATTCATCAGCGATTCATTCCATCCTACATGGCGATCCTGCCACACTCAGCAAAAATTTGCTCAAAAAGTAAAATGCTTTAGGCAGAAGACCGTTCTGTTTATTAAATAATTTGCCAAAAATAAAAAGATTGGCCAAAGAGGGCAAAAGATCCTGCCTCGATCAGATACAATCCGCCACGCGTTATTGGACGGCGTTTTTAGACGGCGTTATTAGACAACGATACACCTAGCTATTCAGGACATAGAGAAATAGTTTTAACACAAAATTTGTGCAACAAAACGCAAACTGGCAAAGACTTAATTGGAAGGCAAGCCTTGAGCAACAAACTTAAACTTATTTTACCTACAGTCTGCATAAAAAGTGTGGAATACCGATCATCAAGAAGACGGATTGAAATCTGCTGTAATTATTCCACTTTGTTCATGCTTTGCGGTCGACTTGGCTTCTTTTACCTACAGTCTGCATAAAAAGGGTGGAATACCGATCATCTGGAGAATGGCAGACTAGCAGATATTAATTTTAAGAACATAATTAGAATGATTTGAGCACGCCTCACGGCCGCTAAACCATAAGAATTTAAATATGCTAGGGACAAACAAAGTTTGTAAATTTTCTCTTATTTACATTTCTTTTGGTTAAAAATCAAAAATTACTACAAAAAAAAATTCTTTTTATAATTTTAAAAATATAATGCACAAAAAGAAACGATGCGGTAAACAGGTTAGAAAGCGGAAAGAAATAGCTGAAACCTTTAGATTACTTAATTTAGCTACAAATATTAATGATAGATTACATTTAAAAGATAAAATAAGAATGTTAAGAACTGTTGTCATAGAAAAATGTTCACGCAGTTTCAAAGTAAAGATGGCGACTAATTTATTCAGTATAATTCGAATGTGAATACAAAGAAAAAAGTGTGCCAGATTTATATTATTTTGCAATACTTCCCTTTAATAGAAGATCTGGCAACATTTAAAAGCATTTAGTTTTAAAGTTTCAAAACATGAATAAAATTCAATATGTTTACAAAGCGAAAAGTTGTATCAAAAATTACATGTCATTTTGTAAACCTATTTTGGAATTTATAAATTCATTTTTAGCAGCTGGAACCGCCTTTGTTAAACCCTCTGCCAACATCTCGTTTGGGGAAATGTACTCCAGCTTTAACGACTTATCTTCCAGCTTTTCTCGTATGCATTTGATCTTTATGTCTACATGTTTGGTACGTGGAGAAAAATTGTTGTTACGAATGAAATGTATAGCGCTTTTGTTATCGCAGTACAGTGTAAGTGCTTTTGTACCACGAGGAATTAAATCAGACTCTAGCCGATTCAACCAAATTGTTTCTTGCATAGCGCCCACTACTGACGTTAGCTCAGCTTCAGTAGATGACAAAGCAACCGTTCGCTGTCTATGCGTTGACCATGATATAGCACCACCTTGCATAACGAACATGTAACCAGAAGTTGATCGGCGCTGATCAAGATCCCCTGCCCAATCAGAATCGCAAAACCAAGCAAGACGTTCAGCTGACTTTTTATACACGATGCCTTTGTCAATAGTGCACTGCAAGCCAATGAGCTTCGCCGGGATTCTGTGAAAACCGACTCAGTAAATTGACCGCGAAGCTTATATCTGGACGAGTATTTTGCGCTGCGTACAGAAGGCAACCAATCGCCTCCATATATGGAACCTTTTCCATATCCATTTTGGCCTCTTCGGCTTGTGGACACATCTCAGCAGTTAATCTTCCATCCCAAACGTTTCAGTACACTGGAAATATATTCAGACTGATCAAGTTTTATTAGCTTTTTTACCTCATCCCTTTGAACTCGCATGCCAAGTACGGATGATGCTGAACCCATGTCTTTCATTTTGAATCTGAAGGACAACTCGTTCTTGATGCGCTCTGTAGCCTCTTTGTCATTCGAGAAAACCAAAACGTCATCTACGTAAATTGCTACATACACCATGCTTCGCTCTTTCACACAGTAGTAAATGCATTGATCGACCTCGCTCCGAACTAGTCCCAAACTGATGAGTACTGTATTCAATGTATCGTTCCAAACTTTGCTTGCCTGCTTTAGGCCATACAGTGACTTTAATAAGCGGCATACTTTGCCTGAGCCGTCATCAAAGCCTTCCGGTTGCTTTATGTATACTTCTTCTTGAAGCTCACCATTTAAAAATGCCGCCACCGCATCCAGTTGATGCACCGCTAAGTCATATTTCGCCGCCATGGCGAACAAGAAACGTAGTGAGTTGTACCTGACTACCGGGGAGAACGTTTCCGAATAGTCAACACCTGGTTTTTGCAAACAGCCTTTTACAACGAGCCTTGCTTTATAACGAACAAGCTCACCAGCCGCATGACGCTTTATTTTAAAAACCCATTTTGAACTTATTGCTTTCTTACCTGCAGGCAATTTGGTAAGCTGACAGGTTTTGTTTGACTTGAGTGAGTCCATCTCGTCTTGCATTGCTTGCTTCCAAGCATCCGAAGCTGCGCCACTCAATGCCTCTTTAACGGTAATAGGTTCATCAGCATTCGAAGCTGCGCTCAATAACAACTCTCTTTTAGCTTTGCTTGCAATACGCTTTTACCGGCGGAGTGCACCCTCTTTGTCGTCATTCACTTCAGGCATACTACCAGTTTCGCTTTCATCAGGAGTATCATATTCGCTATTCGAAGATTTGTTGACATTTGATAATTCGCTTACAATATTCTCCTCTGAATTGTCAATGTCACAAACTTCCCACTCATCAGCAATATCAACAACTAGATTTATTTCTACACGTTTCGTTGTGTCGTTTATATTTTCCAAAAATGTAACATCACGGCTTATAATAAACTATAACCCCCCCATTCTTTGTTCTTGACAAATTGTCAATCTTGATAAAAAAAAGAAAAAAATATTTTTATCATGATTTTTGAATTTTACGCCAAAACGAAGAAAATTAAATAATTTTTTGAAGCAGAATTCAGAACACTTGATTCAAATATTTTTTTCTTGATATTTTATCAAGATTAACAATTTATCAAGAACACAGAATAGGGGGGTAAGTCACTTTTTCGATACAGCCGATAAGCTTTTGATACAGCGCAATACCCTACAAAAATACACTCATCTGCCTTTGCATCAAGTTTTGTTCGTTTTTGCTTTGGTATGTGAACCATTGCCGCGCATCCAAATATGCACAAATTCTTTAAATTCGGTTTCACACCTGACCATATTTCTTCCGGACTGCGATTGTTGCCCCTACATGGAATGCGGTTCACCAAATATGCTGCCGTGTTTGCAGCCTCTGCCCGAAAAATATTTGCAAGTCCAGAATCTAACAACATGCACCTGACACGTTCAATCAAAGTACGGTTCATGCGCTCAGCCACACCGTTTTGCTCGGGCGTGTACGGAGTTTTTTTTTGATGAACAATGCCACAGTCACGCATATAATTTATAAATGGTTCATTGCAATATTCAGTGCCATTGTCTGTTCTAAGCACTTTTAGTTTACGGCCACATTGCGTTTCTACTTCGCTCTTAAATTGTTTGAATTTATTAAACACATCGGATTTTCGTGCAATTGGTATAGCAAATACGAATAATCGTCAACAAACACGAACAAAAATCTTGCACCACTGAACGACTTTGTGCTGATTGGACCAAGTACGTCCGAATGTACAACGTCTAACAAATTTGCAGCACGAGTTCCAGCTGATTTATTTAATGTTCTGGTTTGTTTACCTTTGCAGCATACAACACACCCCTTGTCGCTTGTACCACTGTTGACACCAAGCGTTGAATTCTGCACCTGCTTCATACTTTCTTTTCAAATATGTGGCAACCTGCGATGCCAAAGCTGAAAATTGTCAACTACGGTCATTGCTTTGCCAGTTGGATTTTTAACACAATCTAACTTGTATAAATAGTTATGCGCATACGCCTATGCTATTAATTTGCCATCCTCGTCAAAAATCTTGCATTCATTGTCTTCGAACACCACTTTTTTATTTTGGTTTGTTATTTGCCGTACTGACAGTAGATTTGCGCAAAGACTCGGCACATATTGAACGTTTCGAACATCAGTAGGAATTTTTCGGTTGTTTACATTTAAGAGTATGCTAACATCCCCAACGCTGTTAACAGGGATTCGGTCACTGTTAGCTAAAATAACTTCGCTGTGCTCTGCCACTCTCATTTTCGATAGTAGCTGCTGATCGTTCGTCATGTGCGACGTTGCGCCTGAATCGACGTACCATACACATTTGCCGCTTTGAGAATATAAACACGAATCTGCTAACAGTGAGTTCGAAACCATAGCATTTTTTGCTTTTATTTTCGTTCTCGTTTGTTTTCTTCTACTTACGAAACTCTTTACGCATATGACCTTCTTGGCCACAATCGAAGCAACGAAACTTTTTCCGATTAGACATTTTATCATTCTTTTTCGGTTGCAAATTCTTCGAATACAAAGCGTTGTCGGTAGCTACTCTGTTGAAGTCCAATTTAACATCTTGCAATAACAAACTTTTAACGCTGTCTACTGTTAACTTCGCTTTGGTGTTTTCCACTGCCACAACAAGTGGTTGATACTCATTAGGCAACCCAGCGAGCAATAATTATGCGACCACTTCATCACCCATGTGCAAACCTGCATTTTGCAACTTGATTGAAGTCATGACCATTTCGTTTACGTAATCTTGCACGGATTGGAACTGTTCGAGTTTTAAATGCAAGCTTCTTCAAAAGCTCCACTTTGCTCGCTAAACCACTATCTTCATATGCTGCTATTATCGAGTCCCAGGCTTCTTTCGCCGTCTGTGCATTTGCTATGTGCGAGAAATTACTCGACTCCACCATGAGCGCAATCTCCGCCAACGCACGTTCATTTGTGTCACAGTCCTTTTCTGAAGAACTTTCAGTTAAGCCTGCCTCGGTAGTTTTCCAGCAATTTTTCAGCACCAAATACGATTTCGCATTTCGCCGCCAAACATCAAAGTTTTCGCGTCCACGAAGTTTTTCAAATGGAAAAGTAAGTGTGCCCGTCGCCATTTTATTTAAATAAAACCTTTCAAATTAGTTTTACAATGTGAATAGGCCCATAACCTGTTGTCACAAAAAAATGTACCAGTTTCAAAGTAAAGATGGCGACTAATTTATTCAGTATAATTCGAATGTGAATACAAAAAAAAAGTGTGTAACGAAAGAATGGTAAAAGGGTTGCCAGATTTATATTATTTTACAATAAGAACAAATCTGAAAAAAAATTTCTTATATAAACCGAGTAAATTGGATTGAAAAATAAAGGAATAGCAGGGTACGAGGTAGGCAAAGAAAGTTTAGCAGATCAAAAATCTGAAGATAGATTAGTCAAAGACGAACCACTTCCTATTATTGAACAGAATAAAGAGATCTCTAATAAATGGTTGACAATTTTTTTTGCTTAGCTACATGTTTAATTGTCGCCATTGCAATTTCAATCAAAAATTATATAAAAAATAAATTAAGACGGTTGAACAATGTACAACAACGCGTTTGAACGCAAAGTTTATAAACTAAGAAATGAATAAATGGCAAGAAATATGTGATACCTTATCTGAAGATAAAATAAAAGCTGATAAATCATACAAATGCATAGATAAAAATATAAATATAAAAACAGAAACTATTGTAAAGCATTTTAAGATAATTTTAGAAGCTCTAAATAGCATAGAACAGGTGATCAAAGCGGTAAATAACATACTTACCAAGGAACACCAAGTAGAGTCTTACCAATTTTTCTCTACCGTAAGGGACAAAATAGTATATTCTTTAGCAAGATACAATATAGAATTCAATGTACCAACCACAGTAGAGGAAGACTTTCAAATAGATTTCAATTTACTTTTGGCAGAACGCGCTGAGAGCCCATTGGTAGAAGAAAATAGACCACACCTTCAACCAATAGATATACCAGTCATAACGACGCAATTTCGAAATTTACTAACAGGTGTACCGAAACCACTGGCAGCTCAAACACGATCTTAAATGTACATCAAAGTCAGTACAGGAGTAATTTCCGTGGAGGTTACCGTAGTAATAACTATGGAAATTACCAAAATAGAAGATACAGACCACAACCAAGTTATAACAATAATTCTAGATCATACAATAATAACAATAATAACAATCAAAGAGGATCACAATCCCGAAATACACACAGACCATACACACAAACCCGTAACCTGCGCAGTTGTACCGAAACGGCAAACCAGGAAACTTCACTTCCAAATTATCGAAAGGAAAAATATGCGTACTTAATCTAAACTTAAACAGCTACATATCTACAAGGACATCATTAAACAATTCATACTGAAATTTAGCCGATATCTCCATAATTTAAAAACAGCCAATAAATAATAAAGAAAAAATAAATACTGAACAAATCACAGATTTGAAAGGCATTGGAATAACTAGCACTTTAGGCACAATCAAAGCAGATCTAAAAGGCGATAACTTTCTAATTTATCATAAATTTCATGTTGTAGAAGACAACTTTCCAATTCCATGTTATTTAATAATAGGCCTAGATTTCATAAAGAAATACAGTTGTATTCTAGATTATGGAAAAAAAGAGGACAAACTAATCCTAAGACCATATGATTTCCCTCAAACAATAACAACGAATCTAACAAACTGTCTGTCCGTCAACACAATCACAATTCCGGCTAGATCGGAAGTTATTAGACAAATTAAAATAAATACAAATAACAAAAACATTTTCATACCACACCAACAACTATCCGACCGCATATATATTGCAAATACCATTACAAATAACGCGCAAACTTTCGTTAGAATTATTAACACAACACATAACAAACATAACAGAACAAATTTGAAACAGTTCAAAATTACCCAACACCAAAAAACAGCCGATGAAGTTAAGAGATTCGTAGCTTTCTGCAACTATTACAGAAGATTCGTACCGAATTTCGCAGAACACTCCCGAAAATTAACTAGGCTTTGCAAAAAGAATGTTTCCCTCGAATGGACAGAAGAATGACAAAAAGCTGACCATCGTCCTTTAACATACCTATTCTCGATGAAGAGCCCTTTATCTAAGCTGACACGAGTAAGACTCGATTTAGAAGAGTACGATTTTGAAGTGGAGTATATAGCCGGAAAGAAAATCATATTGCGGACGCATTATCCCGCATAACAATTACAAACTTAAAATTCTTGTCAGTGGAAGCAAGTAAAATATTAAAAATAACAACAAGATCAGCAGCAAAACAGACCAGCAGTAATGATGAAAACAAAGAAAGTCACAAAGAAAACCACAAAATTTACGAAGCGCTAAATAAATTTGAAGTAAAGAGACATTTCCAGCTCGTTTTCAATCCTCCAAAATTTTATTTAAATAAAGGAAAGAAAATTTGTAGCAATGTTGATACAAGCAACCTAATTGTTGAGGATAAGATTGACCTAGGACAATTCTTTACTAGGCTTGAAAGAGAAGCCGGCAATTTAGGGCTCGTACAAATACAGTTGTCCTTAGGGGACAAATTGTTTAAAAGTAATTATACTGCAGTAGGCAAATTTATAGAAATGGGTAACAAAGTTCTCAAAAAGCTGACAATCGCCCTAACCCCAGAGGTTATATATGTGACAAATCCCGGGAAAATTAAAGAAATCCTGCACAGATATCATGACGATCCTATTAGTGGTGGCCACCCAGGAATAAATCGTATGACAGACAAAATCAAGCAGAAGTATAGCTGGCTGAATATGAAAAACGACATAAGAGAATACATAAAAAACTGCATCCACTGCAAGAAAAATAAGACCAATAAGCTAATAAAAGAACCAATGACAATAACGGAAACACCTCCGAAGGCATTTGATATTGTACAAATCGATACAGTCGGACCATTACCGAAATCGATAAATGGAAACGAATATGCAGTTACCATCATATGTGATCTAACCAAACACGCAGCAACTGTAGCTAAAGCCGTGTTCGAGAATGTCATTTTGATTTATGGACGCATGAATACAGAATACAATAATGACAGACATGGGCACAGAATACAAAATCAAGGCCTGTGCAAATTATTAAAAATTGAACATAAAACTTCAACACCGTGTCATCACCACACTTTAGGTTCTGTAGAACGCAGTCACCGGACATTAAATGAATATATACGTTCATACATATCCAGTGACAAAGATGACTGGGATGAATACCTCAGGTATTTCACGTATTGTTACAATACGACGCCATCAACCACACATAAATATTGTCCATTTGAATTAATATTTGGGAAAAATCCACCGAATTATGAATTTTTAAAAGCGGCTAAAGAAAAACAAAAAACAAATTATGATAAAAGTAACTATAGTAAGGAAATAAACATAGGAGATTTAGTATTAGTTAGAGAAGAGGCCTCCCATAAGTTAGAAAATAGATATGACGGATACTACAAAGTTAAAAATATCGATGAGAACAACAATTTCACTTTAATACCGCATAACATATTAAATAGCATTAAAAGCAATAAAGAAATTATAATTCATAAGAATAGACTTACCGCCCAATTCTGTGTTCTTGATAAGTTTGTCAATCTTGATAAATAATAAAGAACAAATTTTTTTATCAAGTGTTTTTGAATTTTGCGTCAAAGCCAAATTTTATTTTATTCAAATTAATTTTTAATAATTTTTTTTTGACGCAGAATTCAAACCACTTGATAAAAATATTTTTTTCCTGAATATTTATCAAGATTGACAAATTTGTCAAGAGCACAGAATCGCCTTGTTAAAGTAACATAGCTCCACTAGTAATAACAAAAAAAAAACCAAACAATAAACACTCATCTATCCATTTTGATAAACAGACACACAAACAAAATACAAAAAAAAAACCAAAAAAAAAAAGTCAGTACAATAAAGACACATGTGAAACAAATGAAAACAAATTAAATTAAGAAACCCTTTTTACTACAGTATAACAATAAACGATAAACTAAGTGGGTCAAATATTTTATTACTTAACTAGTAAGGCCCGCTTGCTTCGCTGCGTATCAGAACTTATAACAGACAGAGTCCGATTTTAATCATTATAGCCTATACGCACTTTTTGGAAGTTCGACTTTCTTTCTATAACTTGATTGTATAGTTCACAACAACAATTAAAAAATACATTTGGGCCAGTTTTCGAAATTTGAAATACATACATACATATCTCTACATATAATAAAATTGTAACAGGTCGATGTCTGTACATGGCATCTACCCACCCTTATCTTTTTCCGTCCGAAATTTTTGAAGATATATAATTGAAAAAATTTGAGATATTTAAATTAAGCGCATCGCATATAACAGTACCCATTGGCACCATTCGTTTGATACCCATATTGTACTAACAAATTTTTTGCAAATATTCGTCGATAACTTCAAGATATCTCCGAAACCATTTGGGATATTTCAATTGATCACATCGCATATTACAGTACTCATTGACACCTTTCGTTTGACATCCATATTGTACTAAGACATTTTTGGTCACCCCTGGTCCACATATTGGGCGATAACTCCAAAACCGGTTGAGATATCGAAAAAAGTAATATCTTAAATTTTAAGTTGAGTATCTAGCAATCCAATGAAAAAAGTTTCATTCATTTCCATTCAGTACTTTCAGAGTGATACGGCCACAAACATACGGACAGACAGACAGACAGACAGACAGACACACAAAAATTAAAAAAATGGTTGATTTGGATCCTACTCGTTTAATAATGCTTCCCCCAATCAATTTTTTGTTGATATCTGCCATGTACAGACATTGACCTGTTACAATTTTATTATATGTAGAGATAATAGAAAACTCATACTATAACCAAAATGTATGAGCATTCTTTTAAAGAGAGGAGGTGTAGCATGCCAGCTAAGCAAAACAAAATGTTTAATAATAATAAGTTAAAAGGTCAATATACGTTTGGCAATAACTAGGCCAAAGTTCTCAAATCAATTTAGCTTGCGCTGCACTTCTCCAATAATATACATTTATGTATGCAAATTAAACGAAATCCTTTGGAAAAAGGATTTTTAAAAAAGGTTATTTATTTGTCTCCGTTAACCAGCGGAGGAGTCAGTAAAAACTCGTATAATCCAACTGAGCTTAACTGTAAAAACTGAACTTTATTTTCTATTGTGCACTTATTTATACTTTTACAATAGTTTACTTAAAAATAGGCTTAACCTTGAAATGAAGATATCAATTTCTCAATATCTAAGAGTAACTTGTTTATTTAAAGATTGAAGCTTGAGCTTGCAGTAAGAATCCAGAATGTTAGAATTTAATTAGATGCAGAAGGCTTATTAATGTCAACAAAAGACACTTGTGTCAACAAAGTGTGTTGTTTTAAAGAATGACTTCCAATATGAGTCATGAGAAAAGTCAATTATGCTATTTAACTCAAGCTTGCAATTTACAATATGCAGAAAAATGAATTTTGTTTATAATTACGGTAAAGAAGCGGTGTGGAGGCTACCATTAACTCCCCCCTCTCTAAGATGAATCGTCCCTGATTCAGTTTTATTTCTTGTTAAATTATGAATTTGATCCAAAATTACATTATACGAAATTTGTTGGGGTCAGAATTTTTATTCTGTTTTTTAACTTTATTTGATTTGATCAACTTTTTCATAAATAAATTGTCAAAATTATGCAAAAAGCTATAAAAATATAGAAATAGATTGTATGTCTTTTTATATCTCCATTCCTTTTACTTAAGAAATTAATATTCTCTAATTTTAACGGTTCATTGTTCGATTCGATATATTCCAAAATTTCAAAGTTATTTACATTTACAAATTTTTGTTTCAATATTCACATAAGTTATATTATTTATTTTTGTTTGATTTTCAAATGTCACTAAATATGTTCCTGTTAAATTTTGGTTCTCTACAATATTTTCGCCTGAAATCAATATAACTCCTTGTTTAATTATTTCAACATTATTGTTTTTCTCTTTAATTTTGCTACCTTTCGCTGATTTTTTATTCAAGAGTTCCGATAAACAAGTTTTTTCTCTATTCAATTTGCAATAAGTATTTGTTATTTCCGTTTTACAATTTTGAACATTTATAAATTCATTGTTGCAATTTATTATATTTTTATCAATTATTAACTTACCATCTACCTGTGCTATAGCTCTAGTTTCATAATATGTACAAGTGAATTTTATTTTTGGGTATTTAATGTATATAATGATAATACTATTTTTGAGAACAACAATTTCACTTTAATACCGCATAACATATTAAATAGCATTAAAAGCAATAAAGAAATTATAATTCATAAGAATAGACTTACCGCCCAATTCTGTGTTCTTGATAAGTTTGTCAATCTTGATAAATAATAAAGAACAAATTTTTTTATCAAGTGTTTTTGAATTTTGCGTCAAAGCCAAATTTTATTTTATTCAAATTAATTTTTAATAATTTTTTTTTGACGCAGAATTCAAACCACTTGATAAAAATATTTTTTTCCTGAATATTTATCAAGATTGACAAATTTGTCAAGAGCACAGAATCGCCTTGTTAAAGTAACATAGCTCCACTAGTAATAACAAAAAAAAAACCAAACAATAAACACTCATCTATCTATTGTATGTCTTTTTATATCTCCATTCCTTTTACTTAAGAAATTAATATTCTCTAATTTTAAATGTTCATTGTTCGATTCGATATATTCCAAAATTTCAAAGTTATTTACATAATTATGTGTTAAATAGTTCCAAATTTTTGTTTCAATATTCACATAAGTTATATTATTTATTTTTGTTTGATTTTCAAATGTCACTAAATATGTTCCTGTTAAATTTTGGTTCTCTACGATATTTTCGCCTGAAATCAATATAACTCCTTGTTTAATTATTTCAACATTATTGTTTTTCTCTTTAATTTTGCTACCTTTCGCTGATTTTTTATTCAAGAGTTCCGATAAACAAGTTTTTTCTCTATTCAATTTGCAATAAGTATTTGTTATTTCCGTTTTACAATTTTGAACATTAATAAATTCATTGTTGCAATTTATTATATTTTTATCAATTATTAACTTACCATCTACCTGTGCTATAGCTCTAGTTTCATAATATGTACAAGTGAATTTTATTTTTGGGTATTTAATGTATATAATGATAATATTATTTTTTTGAGCAATTTTTAATTCTGATATATCCATTAAATCTGTAATTGACATCAACCCATTTTGGTAGATTGTAATATTTTTTAGTTCATCCAAATGTAAAATTACTGGGTTTAAAGTTCCTACTTTTCCAAGAGTACTTAATTGTATTTATTAAATTTTGAAGTTCATTTTTCATATACTGATTTCTTTTTCTTTTCAATGTTTGAGCAAACTTATCTCCCTTAATTCTATTTACTGTATCTGTTAATTCCGTAATTACTTTAAAAATTTCTGAATTAGTTGTGAATTGTTTATTATTATTTTCAACTAGTTCATCTAGTTTTTCGCTAATTTTCACAAAATCATCATGATCAGGGGTTCCCGCTATCCATTTGCAAAGTGTTCCCAATTCATTTATTCCCCTCTTCTGTCTGAAAGAGTTTTGTTTTAACTGCCCTAAGAGAGCTTCAATCATTGAAATATCAGATCCATCATCCAAACCATCAATCGTTAATTTATCCCATTTATTTGTGACATAAAAAAATGATGAGTTAAATAAAATTTGCTTTTCTTCATTTACTAAACCTTCCAAATATGTCAAATTGGTGATATGAAAAATATCTCCATATTCTTCGTATACAGAGACATATCCATTTTCAATTAATACATAGTTTTGTCTGGTGTAATCCACGATGTCAGAAGTTATTGAGCCGAACAGGGATACAATTATTAAAAATATCATTTTAGAAATCTATGAAAAGTTAAGATTTAACGTTATTTTTATGTATGATTCTGTCTCTATTATTAATTATTATTTTGTTTTCTAAATTTTCCTTAACTTGTTGTTTTTTATACCTAGGTCTGAGCTTATTTCTCTCTCCTATGACCTTTTCGTAAACGATTTGGCCGGGACAATATTGCTTTTCTATCCTATTTTTGTTATGTGTTATAAGCATTTTTTCTTGGGCTTGTTTTAATATTATTGGTAAATTCTCATGTTTTACCTTGTTAAAAAGGACTTCATTTGGTTTAAGATTTGTAACCGAATGTATTGTTATATTATATTGCTGAGCTGCTCTAAGGATTGTTTCAAGGTCACTTACTATGTTATATTCTCCTTTTATGCATCTAGCGATTTCAATTAGAGTTGAATGAACTCTTTCTATTTGGCCATTTGTTATGCTATGTCTCGGATCGCAAAAATAAATTTCGATATTCAGTCTCTGCATTAGGGATTTAAAGGTTGGTGTTGTAAAGCTTGGTTCATTATCCAAAGTTATTTGGTTTACCTCAGTGAAGGTTTGGAGTAATTCCAGAACTTTTTCTTCGATATTTGATTTATCTTCAATATGTTTTATTACCAAAAATTTTGAATAAGCATCCACACATGTAATAAATTTTAATTTTTGCGCGTAAAAAATATCCAAGTGAAGCTGTTCCCCTTCTCTTTCTGGAATTGGGGCTTTACCTATTGGAATTCTTTTGGGATGCCGATCATATTTATTTTTCTTGCAAATAATGCAATTACGAATATATTCTTTCATCTTTTTCCTCATATCCGGCCATTAATACATTTTCTCTATTTGCTTAATCAGGCATGCTCTGAATTTCGATTTCGAGTAAAAAAATATCGATTTCCCTTTGAATTCACATATTAGTGCTCCACATTTATCGGTTTACTTTCTCGATTTGGATTTCTTTTCGAAATGATATCGAGCATTATTGCGTGCTCTAGAATTCGAATTCACCAAAAAAAGGCGCGATTTAAAACACAGCGGATTGATCGATCGAAACTGAAATAAAATATGTAAGTTCAAGTTATTTTGTTAAATTTTCAAAGGAAACCAACAATATAATAAATTTATTCAGGGGTAAACACAAAACGAGCGTGCAGGACAATATTATGCTTCGCTGTATGGCAAATAACGAAGAAATGGCCAAAGGGTACACAAGAGGCGATAAAACCAGGATTGACTTGAAATGGAGGGAGCTTGTAGAGGAGCTCAATAGTAATGGACCGCCCACAAAAGATGTCGTTGGTTGGAAGAAAGTAGGTCCTTGAAAATAACTTTTATCAATCGGTATTTATTTATTTATTTTCATTTGTAGGTATGGATTGACTGGAAAGCCATGGTACGCAAAAAAATAGCTCACAACAACTCCGAAGCCAGAGCTACAGGTGGTGGTCCATTTAATAAGTATGTGCTAACCTCTGCCGAAGAGAAAATCGGCCAGATTTGCGGAATTTACAAAGTAGTCGAGGGAATAGAGGGTACGCTTGAGTTTGGGCAACAGGAAGAACAATCTAACGTTGATAATGACGAGAACGACCGGTCCAATAACGACGAGAGGGAAATTCATCAAACTGCCTCTACTCCAACCCAACACAACCGTCGCCGGGGACCCACTTTCAATGAAAGCATCAAACAACATATTGCACAAAAAAGCAGCGCGATGACATCTATAGCTGAAGAGTTAAAAAAAATTGCCCATAATCGTACACTAAAAGATATTAAATATCAACTGAAGGATTTGAATGTTAAATTCACACAATTAAACGATGTTCTCGTTCGCAACATAGAAGAAGAGGAAAAGCACCGCCAAAAAATTGAAAAAATTAGAACAGCAGAAGTGGAAATAAAGCGCAGAAAACTTGAGTTGCAGGAACTGAAGATAAAAATACTATCCAGCAAACATAGTTACGAAGAAGCTAAACCATGAAATGGTAAATCTGAATTTTAAGTATTTGATTTTGGTAAAAGACTAAGCCATGAAATGGAAAATCTGAATTTCAAGTATTTGTTTTTAGTAAAAGACTGGAAAATATACACTTTAAATAGAATAAGCTTTTTAATTGTTTAATAAATGGAGTTGTTAAAGTAAATATTATTGTATTTGTTTTTTGTTTTTATAAACAAAAATTATAGTAAGTTTGCAATATGGTCTCTTAAATTGGAGGCACTTCCTTCATCTGGTGTATCGTCTGATCCATCGTCGCTTTCTTCGCCATCGGGTATCAAGGGCAAGTCCGATAGTTTATAATGCCTGCAAATATTGTGTAGGGCGCAACATACGTTAATTATTTGTACGACTTTCTGCGGTTGGTATTGTAAATTACGAGCTATGCATCTAAATCGACTTTTTAGCACGCCAATCGTCCTCTCTATTATGTTGCGTGCGGAAGCGTGTCGTTTGTTGAACCTGTACTGAACTGTTTCAGGTTGTGGATCACGATATGGTGTTAATAAGTACGGTTGAAGGGTGTAGCCTGCGTCTCCCAAAAGCCTGTCTCCCCGCTCGCCACAATCATAAGATTGAGAAAAGTAAGTATGCGCTTTACTTACGCTCCAAATCAAAGAGTCGTGGCAGGACCCTGGGCGTCGAGCATCCACAGCTCTTATTACCATTTGGTAATCGCAAATCTAAATATGTATATTAAAATTAAATGAAAATTCATGAGTATGTATAATATACATTGTATATATATGTATGTATATAATTTGATCTTACAATCATTGCGTTAATGCTGTAATAGCCTTTTCTATTGTAGAAAAGGTTGGGGTCAATATACGGCTTGGTAATCCTTATATGTGTACCATCCACACAACCTATTATCCCAGGAGGTCCAAAGTTTTGCATAAAGTGGCGTTTTGATTCGCTACGTTCGACGTTCGTCATATTTAACTTAATCCACACTGGACATAAATACTTTTCAAGTGCAGCAAGGATTCGTTTTAAAATTTTTCCCACAGTACTTCTTCCCAAAGCTACATCACTTTCCTTTCCTACTGCTTTCTGGAAGCCACCGTCTGCCAAAAATCGTAAAGTGCACGCTAGCTCAACACAAAGCGGTATTGACGACGGGTTTATTCGTGAAGTAATAATTTCCAGTAACATCCGAAATGCATCTTTGTTAAGTCTATAATAGGACACAAAGCTAAATATTGTTTGTAGATAAGCATTTAATTAATTTCATATCCCACTTTTTAACTTACGCCACTTCATTTAGGTCGAAAGGATTAGAGTTGTCTCTTAAAATTCGTCTCCTAATAGCTTCAGTATTGTACTCAGCATTTGCATTTGCAACTAAACCTAGCAAAGCCATTTTATTTATTAAATTTAAAACTTTTGTTTATAAATTTTCACACTTTTTGCCGTAAGAAACCTTTGCTTACTTCTACAATTTTTATTTTACAATGGACACAACATAATAACAAAGATCAGCTGTTTTCGAACTTCGCATTCGAACAAAACAAAAACGCAAAATAATATGTGGTTTGCAGAGCACCATTAACAAAGCGACTTCATTTCAAAGTTAATTTCAATTTCATTTCGAGTCGAAATTCAAAGCATGCCTGAATATTTTCATTGAAGCTACGATGAGCTCTATTATGAGTTTGTTCAATAATTCCGGACTGATCTTCTCTTTCAATAATATCCATTGGAAAGAGATTTGTATACACAAATTTATTTTGAAAAGTTTGTTTCAGAGGTTCTTGGATTTCATATAAATCCTCTATTGTACAGTGAATTGCAGTGACCAATCTTGGTTGGATGAATTCTTTCAAAATAGTTAACAGATTTTCTACCGTATCATATTCTATTAAATGTCTTTTATTTCCGAAACTCTCAATTAATTCGTGAATTGTGAATGTATTTTTACATAAAATTATTTGTTGTTTAAACTGGTTTACAGGTTTTTTTGTTTCCTGTGTTCGAATACTTTCACTAATTTCTGCAGAATGTTGCGATTCGTTACTTTCTGAATCTTCTGGATCATCGGACATATTGTTTAATTCAAGGCGTGATAACGCATCAACTACAACATTGGTTTTACCAGGTTGATATACAAATTTTGGAGCAAATTCCTCTATAAAAGCATGCCATCTTTTCATTTTAGGATTAGGATTACGGGGTGACAAATCAAATGTCAAAGGTTGGTGATCCGTATGAATTTCTAGATTGGTAACACCATATAAATAATTTCTAAGATTTTTTAGTGCCCAAACAATAGCAAATAATTCCTTTTCGTTGGTTGCATAATTCCTTTCTGTCTTATTAAGAGTTTTTGAAATGAAGGTTATTGGTTTACCCTCCTGTGAAAGAACAGCACCAATCGCTGCATTAGATGCATCAGTAGTTAACACAAATGTTCTTGAATAATTTGGTTGCGTCAGTTCCATTTCTAACGCTAAATGTTTCTTTAATTTATTGAATGCAGAAATACCATTTTGATCTATACTAATTTTGAATTTCTTTGACATATTCTTAGAGATCCTTCCATTTTCTCCTGAAAGATATCTACTAAGTGGTTTGGCTATTGTAGCATAATCCTTGACGAATTTTCGATAATATCCTGCAATTCCTAAAAATCCTCTTAATTCTAGTAGATTTTCGGGTATGGGGTAACTTAAAATCAATTTAATTTTGTTGGGATCTGTTTTGATAACATTTTGGGCTACTATATACCCTAAAAATTCTATTTCTCGTTCAAAAAATTTAGAGTACTTCAAGTGAAATTTTCATGTTAGCTTTCCTCAGTATTTCGGTAATGGTTTCCAAATCCCGCATATGCTGGTTCAAATTTTCGGAAAAAATAATTATGACATCCATATAAACATGACAAATTTTTCCAATATGTTCACGCAATATGTCATCCATTGCCCTTTGAAAAATTCTGAAATAGTATGTTCACTTAATTTTTTATAATCGATGACCATTCTAAGCTTTGGTGAGCCATCTTCATTTAATCCTTTTTTAGGTACCACCCAAATTGGTGAATTATAAGGACTCCTACTGGGTCTTATTATATATCATTTTCTGAAACTTAACATTTTATTAATTTCTTTATTTATAAAAGAGTTTACTGATAAAGGATATGGGTACTGTCTACTCCAAATAGGTTCAATATTTTTTGTCCTTATTTCAGCCTTTACGTTTGTCATAAACGGAAAGTTTGTATTTATATCATTATTAAAAATCATGACGGGATTCTTTAAAAAAATTTCCCTGATTTTCATCTTTATTGTTATTATTAAATTTATTCCTAACATATTTTTTGTAATTTGTCAACTCTTCATTGTCATTATTCGCATCACTATCTTCGAATATAACCGAACCATTTTCATTCATCATTGAATAATTTTCAACCATTTTGCCACTAAATTCACTGTCAACCCAGGGATCTGTCTCCTGTCCCAAGGATAACAAATATTTGTTCAATTTAGAATTTTTGTATCCCAAGGGATTTACATTTTTATTTTTTTCACTTTCTTTTTCACACTTACTTTTCCTATTGCCGGTAACTGCTTCGGCTGGCGCCTTAGGACTTTCCCGTCCCAAGCGGTTTAGTTTTATTTCACTTTCATTTTGAAAGTTGATATTAATGCTTTTTTCAATTCTAGCATTACCATTATTTATCTTATACAAGATTTTCCCATTGCGTAAATCAATGTACGCTTCTATTTTTTTTTTAATTATATCCTAGGAGCAAATCTGATTCCAAATTATCTATTTCATAGAAAATTTGTTTCACTCCGAATAAAGTTATTATGTAATAGTATTTAATAATCGAATAACCATTCACTGTTTTTACTCTTTTGTAAATGGCCAATTCATTTCTATTTTCAAACACCCCTCGCTTTACATAGCAAGAAGTTGCTCCCGTATCGACAAGAGCTTTAAATTTTTTATTTAATTGATAGTCGCAGATTGTGATGTAGGGGAGGTTATCCCCTCTTCTGGTAAAAAATAATTTTCATTCAAATTATTTATCCTTTGATTTTTTTCTTGCGGCCGAAAGCTATTATTGCTTTCTCTTGGTCGTTTTATTCCATGTGAATTATGTGCTTGAGGGCTAATCACATGAGTATTTGTATTATTTATTGCAGGCCTCGAATTTGGATTAAAAAAATGTGTACTGCGTTGCGCTCTGGCATTGTAATTTCTATCAAACATCCTTGACATAGATGGATCTACGTCCATTGGTTCAGGCTTTGTGTTATTATTTTGTTGATTATTTGGGAAAGTATTCCGCTGAATTCCTCTACGAGGAAATCGCAAATTATTAATTGGAAAATTTTGTTTAGTCCTTACTGTTTCACCTGTAAAATTTTGAGCAAATCGAATCCTTTGATTGTTGGATTCTAGTTACTGAGCCTTTGCTAAAACATCAGGTAGGTCCTGAGGGCTCAAAGAGAATATAATATCTCTTAATGGCAAATTCAAACCAGTAATAAATATCCTAAGGGCATGATCCCTATTCTTTTTGTTAAGCTCCTTGGTTAAATCTGCTGTATTACCATGAGTCATAATTGTTTTGTTTATTAAAAGGGTCAATTTTTTGTTGACCAAATTATAATACTCAATTACAGTCATTGAGCCTTGTCGTAAGACGCTCAATTCCTGTTCAATTATGTGAATGGGACGTTTATCTGAGTATGCGAAATCTAAGCGTGCGATTATCGCATCAAAATTTAAAACTGTGCCATGATTAGTTAGGACATCATTGGCTTCATTAGTCACTTTATTTCTTAATATTGTTAAAGCAGCAAAATATTTCCTGCTTTTCCTAACGTATAAGCTCATTGCGTTATGAGCCGCTTCGCGCCAACTTACATATGCATTAAATTTTCCAGAAAACTCTGGTAACGATTTTATTACGTCAAGAGATTCTTGACACTGAATATTTTCATCTATTGTTTCTGCTACATAATCTGTAGCGCTATTCGTATTAATTTCTAATTGGGACCTTAGTCAATTGTTTTATCTGCTCTATTTTTGTTTTCTTTTTTAACAAGGGGCACTTCAGAATATCATGATTCCCGCCACAGTAGTCACAATAATTTAGCCTGAAATATTTAGGCTTATTTGGGATATTCCCCATTTATATTTTCTTTAAAAATAACTATTCACAATTTTTTTACAAGTACCGTATCCTTCTTACTTCTTATTTTTCTTTTTATAACATTTTTTCTTTTCTTTTTTTTTCAAACTATATGTATATTCTTTTATTGATTATTCTTTTTATGGTTTAAATAAATCAAAAAATATCCTGCAAGCATGGAATGATTATTATCACTATACTCACTAAAATATCATTTACTTCCTTATTCTAGCTCGAGTCTTTTCCATGAGTTGTTTCCTTCATTCGGTTGGGTGTCCTTTGATTGGGTGAAAGTTCCTTCACTGGGTTAGGTTCCTTTTATTGGATGGGATTCCTTTTATTGGGTATTGTTGCTTATTTGCTTTATTCATCAGCTTTTCTTATAACTTGTATTCAATGCGCCGTTTATAATTTTCACACAGCTTTTATGCAAAACTTTGTTACAGTCATAATTTGCAGTTTTTTGCAACTTTCTCTTTTTCGATATTTTTTGCTTTTATTAAATTTTTCCGTATTCACGAACTAGCACTTTTAAGCCGCACGAGCCGTGACTTCAAAACTTACAAAGGACCAAGGTACTTTCGCTTTTCCCCTTTGAGGACCTTTTTACTATTTAGACCGCGCGGGCCCCACGTTGGGCGCCAATTAAACGAAATCCTTTGTAAAAAGGATTTTTAAAAAAGGTTATTTATTTGTCTCCGTTAACCAGCGGAGGAGTCAGTAAAAACTCGTATAATCCAACTGAGCTTAACTGTAAAAACTGAACTTTATTTTCTATTGTGCTCTTATTTATACTTTTACAATAGTTTACTTAAAAATAGGCTCAACCTTGAAATGAAGATATCAATTTCTCAATATCTAAGAGTAACTTGTTTATTTAAAGATTGAAGCTTGAGCTTGCAGTAAGAATCCAGAATGTTAGAATTTAACTTGATGCAGAAGGCTTATTAATGTCAACAAAAGACACTTGTGTCAACAAAGTTTGTTGTTTTAAAGAATGACTTCCAATATGAGTCATGAGAAAAGTCAATTATGCTATTTAACTCAAGCTTGCAATTTACAATATGCAGAAAAATGAATTTTGTTTATAATTACGGTAAAGAAGCTGTGTGGAGGCTACCATTAACTTGCATGCACAATAAAAGAACGGCGATGAGCCGAATAAAACATTACAACTTTAAGACGCAACTAATGTGTTTTAACTTTGGGATCTTTGTGGGGCATTTTAATGCTCAGGAAATTGCGGCTAAAGAGCTAAGACAATACTTAAATTCATTAAAACTTTACACTATTTTTAAGCCTGTTTTAAGACTACTTTTATTTTTAGTTTGCAATTGTACATTGTAATTGTACCTTTCAGCCCGTCTTTTAGGTAAACTGATCCAACGTTTTAACTTAGCTATAGCAAACTTCCAATTATGCCATTTTTTACTATCAGTTTCTCGCGTTTGGAGTTTTTTATGTTGTTTTTAAACTTTTGAACACTTTTTAATTATCTTTCTAAACTACACTATACGCCCGATTCATCTACCGAGCCGATTATGCTCCGTCCGTAAACTAACCGCTGGTGAAATTGTGCATGCGTCATGAGTAAAGAGAGCTGGAAGTGGGACGTTTCGGTTTAAAGGTGTGGGTTACCTCTACATGCGAAACTATATATTAATTACAGCAGTGCTTTTTTTTAAGCGTATTTTATAAAAATTAATTTGTTTAAATAAACCATTGTGAATGCACAAAAAAATCGATTTGTACTGCAACGCCATTGTGAATCAGAGACTTTATCTACTAGGCTGTAGATGTCGCTGATGTATGTGGTGGACATAGGATTTAATAAGTTATACTAATTTAAGGTGGTCGATTTTCGACCACGGAATATACTAGTTTGACTTAACAATGTAGTCGAAATAATTATGTGTTCTACTATGATGCTTATTCAGCTTATGATCGGTTTCTCTTATGAGAAACCAGCAGTAATCACCCATCATTGGGACGCCCCAGAATCCTTGATATCGATTCTCAATTAATTTCATTTGCTAGTGAAACCTTTCGCCATGTTCGTCACTTTTGCCGCCAAGACTTGCCAGAAAAAGCTCAAATGTGAGTGCAGAAAGTGAACTTTTAAAGACATATTTAATATTTACCCATTTTCGCATAATCTATGTATATATCAATAGGCTAACCAGGGTTCGGAATTATTCGTTTATAATTATTCAAGTATGTACTTATAGTTTCTTACACGCGAACCTGAACATTAAAAAACCAAATTTACGTTCCAGTTCGCCAATACGAACGCAAAAAAATCTCCATCGTTCGTATACCCGAACACATGGTCGAATGTTCACATATACCATATTTATATACATCAAAGGTGGGCAAATGAAATGTTAGCATGTATTGGTAACCGCGAGCGTAAAGTGGCTACCATGGGACAAAGAACATTTGCAGTCAGTTGATTAACAAACAACAGCGAAGCAACATCGTGACAAATATTGCTTTATGATTTTCGATGCTTTTGGTAATATGCAATGTCTATTGTGTAATATGTGTGTAAAGGGGACCCGGGCATATAATTTTAGGAGGCACTATAATACCTTTCCTAAAGCCTTTAGAAATATGAGGGTATTGAGAGAGATAATATGTTTTTTGAAGTTTGTACGAACTCCTTAAATTTCCGCTAACTAGTTTGCTAGTAAAAGTAGTCAACTCCGAATTTACCCAACCAAAGGTATCTGAAATTATAACATTTTATTTATGTTATACATTTCAAATGGGGCAAAAATGTACTAGGGCATAAAAAAACATCAACATACCGACTACCTATGTTATCAATCAAAATCAATTCCTTATCCCACAGTGCCAAACTGGTTTTTTCGCTCTCAATAGCGACTGAAATAAGAGCGTAAGAATACGTGTGCTGAGAGTAACTGCTCGTTTGAGTCAAATCGCCCATGTCTGATATACATACATTCATGTTGCTTGCCATCACTGCATATATGTACCAGATGCACATATGTACACGTTGCTTGCCATCACTGTATATACCAGATGTATGTACATGGATATGTACATGTGCCTGAATAATCGTTTTGTTGTTCATGCTCTAAACCAGGCCCAGGCATTTAGTGGGACAATTGTCCGTATAATTGAGAACCAAATTCACACAGATTATTACGCTCTTTGCTTGCTTCGCTTGTGTGAGCGCACTGATAAACGAAGTGCTGTTGTTTATTTCTGTTCAGTGTCTTACTGTCAAGCAACAGCTTATGCGGAAGTATTTCACTAAATGAATGAATGTAATTATTTCATGATAACAAATGCGCACATCAAATGAAAAAACATAAAAGATTGCTTTTGCTAAAAGCATTGATCAACATACACGAAATAATTATATTCATACACATTGTGTACCTAATAATATTTATTTCTTGCGCGATAACAAAAATGATGCGCACCACCTTGCTTCTTTCTTAGCTAGCGACGCACTGAACACAAACAAACGACAGCATTTCAGTGGTGCGCTCTCACTAACACTACCTCAATTGCAAAATTGCCGAGGCCTGCTCTAAACCAAAGGTGGGCAAATGAAATGTAAGCATGTATTGGTAACCGCGAGCGCAAAGTGGCTACCATGGGACAAAGAACATTTGCAGTCAGTTGATTAACAAACAACAGCGAAGCTTGATTGTTTTATGATACTATTTATGCGCGTACCTATATGTGTTTGTTCAAAATGAATGACAAATATTGCTTTATGATTTTCGATGCTTTTGGTAATATGCAATGTCTATTGTGTAATATGTGTGTAAAGGGGACCCGGGCATATAATTTTAGGAGGCACTATAATACCTTTCATAAAGACTTTGAGAAATATGAGGTTATTGAGAGAGATAATATTTTTTGAAGTTTGTACGAACTCCTTAAATTTCCGCTAACTAGTTTGCTAGTCAACTCCGAATTTACCCCACCAAAGGTATCTGAAATTATAACATTTTATTTATGTTATACATTTCAAATGGGGCAAAAATATACTAGGACATAAAAAAACATCAACATACCGACTACCTATGTACCTCGTTGCTGTCCGCAACGCGACTGGCAGGAAAATCAATTCTTTATCCCACAGTGCCAAACTGGTTTTTTCGCTCTCAATAGCGACTGAAATAAGAGCTTAAGAATACGTGTGCTGAGAGTAACTGCTCGTTTGAGTCAAATCGCCCATGTCTGCTCTAAACTGAACAACATTGTTGTGTGGAACATTCGCAGAATGTTGGAGTAGTAAATGTAGATATGTACTTCGATTGAATGCATATGCATGGTATACCGAGCTCGTGGGATTTATTCAAGGACGTATAGGGATACGTTCGAGATTACTTCGGGACCATTTCGGGGCTTTTTGGAGAAAATTTTCGGGATAATTTGGGCACTTTTTCGGGATTTTTTTTGGACTCATTTCGGGACTGTTTTTGGGACTATTTGGAATATGTATGAGACTTTTTCAGGTTTTCTTCCCGACCATTTTGGGACTATTTTGGGCCAATTCCAAATGTGTTCTGCATTATTTTAGGATTTTTTGAGACGATGTTAAGGAACGCAACTTTGCGCAAATATATTGCACTAAATACCGCTACGTAAAATGATCGCAACGCATGTTAATTCAACTGACTTGAAACCAGCTTAAATTTATTAAATGCACTTATAGAGCACAAGATCTAGAGACAGAAGTTGAAGCTATAACAAATATCCCTCTACCACGTAAAAGAAAGTATGGATTCGGGTATATAGGAGACATATAATCATATAAAATATAAAATATACTACCCAAAAATTATGGAATTGATTCAAATAGTAATTAATCAATGCGACATATGCAAAGAAGGAAAGTACGACAGGAATCCAATCAAACCTAAATTCCATTATACTGAAACTCCATTAGATAAAAATCAAATTATTCACGTAGACACTTACGTAATGAAAGGATTTCGGTTTTCAACTATAATAGATAAATTTGTAAAATTTGGAGCAGCATATCCATTAAATGATCGAAATCCCATTACAATGATCGAACAACTCGAAGACAATTTTGCAAAAATAGGAAAACCAAAGAAAATAATAGCAGACGTCGAATTTAACGCATTAAGAATTAAAGAATTTTCAAACAGTGAAAATATTAATTTGCATCTCACTAAACCAAATAGCCACACAGGTAATGCTGATGTAGAGCGACTACATAACACAATAGCCGAAAAGTTTAGAATAATATATAAAGCAAATAAAGATATGCCTATAAAACAAATTATCCAAAAAGCAATGAGGGATTATAATGACAGGTACCATTCTACCATTAAATGTACTCTCAGGCCCGCTTTCATAAAAGCCGGTTAAACTATTCCTAATCGGCGATTCCTTAATCGCTGATTTTCTGTATCGACAATTTGGTTTTCACCAAAGCCTGGTTAAGTTATCGCCGATTAGACACATCATTGTGAATAAATTAGCAAAAAATTGCATTGTGAATTGGCAAAACAGCTGATTTTTGTTTTGTTTACGTTTTCACAGAAAGTAAATTAGTGAATTGGCTGAATTAATATATTAGTAATGTTCTTTAAATGGCAAGCAAACATGTATGACCATACATGGTGGCCTGTATTATGAGGGTAAATAGTATGAGACACATTTACAAGAGAAAAAAACAGGCGATTTATCCGAAGAGCTGCGTATAGGTCTTGGTTTGCCGGTTGGACCGAATTCACATAAGATTCCACCACCATGGTTGATTGCACAGCAACGATATGGTCCACCACCATCATATCCGAATTTAAAAATTCCAGGTTTCAACGCACCCATACCAGAGGGTACATCATTTGGCTATCATGCTTTGATAGTACCAAGCTTTGATGGTACAACAGCGATATGGTCGAAGGCAACTGGTATGTGTTAAGATGAACAAAAGTTAATTTCCTAATCTAAATTATTTTGTTTAAGAGAATTTGAGTGCGGTGCTACATTGGAGGGACATGAAAATGAAGTAAAAAGTGCATGTTGGTCAAGTTCCGGCAACCTTTTAGCCACATGCCACGCGACAAATCGGTATGGATTTGGAAATTGGCTAGTGATGATGAATTAGATGTTGTTGTTGTTCCGGCAACCTTTTAGCCACATGCCACGCGACAAATCGGTATGGATTTGGAAATTGGCTAGTGATGATGAATTCGATGTTGTTGTTGTTGTAGCGCTACCTAGCCCTACCCTGATTAATTCGATTGTGCTGCTGTACTCAATTCACATAACCAGGATAGCATCAGCTTCCTATGATAATACAATAAAATGTATGCTGAAAATGCCACAGATAACGATTGGTACACAACGGCTACATTAGATTCTCATACGGTGTGGAGCATCGATTTCGATGCAGATGGTAACGTTTGGTTTCTTGCAGTGATGATAAGACTGAAAATATGGCGTGCTTATCATCCGGGTATTGAGGAAGGTATATACACACCAGAAGATAAAACAGTTTGGAAATGTGTTTGTACCTTATCTGGCGACCATTCGAGAACTATTTATGATGTGTCATGCTGCAAAAAAATTGGACTAATCGCTACTGGTTGTGGAGATGATGCAATACGCATATTTAAAAAACATTCAAATTCAAAAAATAATGAACCAACCATGATTCCATCGGAGGATAAGGCGCACACACAAGACGTCAATGCCGTTAAATGGAATCCAGCACATGAAGGTCAACTTATATGTAGCGATGATGGTACAATTAAATTATGGTATCTTCAATTAATTTAATAAAATCAAGTTTGATTAAAATATTGTATCATTTCATTGAGTTTCTTTAAAAGATGTTCGTATTATTAATTTGAAATAAACCTGAATATTTTAGGAAAGGTATTTTAGTATGTATACTAAGGTAGAAGTGTCTTGTTTTATGTTTACGAGCCGATAATACCGTGGAATATTGAAGGGATTGGAAATCTTGTACTCGTTGGCTGAGTGTCCTGTTGCAAACAGTCAATAATATAATATAATTCATTAGCCGAAGGCCTTAGTAGCCAGTGCTATATAATTTTTTGTTAGCTATAGTTTTTAAACTTAGCTATCAATATTAATAATAATAATAATATAATTCACATATTCTAATTTATTCGTTAAAAAACAAAGCAGAAGAGAATGTTCAGAAAATTCGATTGGATTTTGTTTAATTGAAGCTGTGTTAAGCTATGGCAACAGTATTAAAGTCAGATCCTTCAACATTCAATCACAAAATAGGTAAGCTTAGAAGTTATTCCATTTTTGCAAATAATTTTATTCAATAAATATAAATTGCCAGTTAATAACTTGTTTACTTGGTAAGAAAATGTTCATGCAGAGTTTTGTAAAGCTTTGCAGCTTTCCGAGGCCCCAGCCCAATTACAAGCGATAGTCGTTCTTCGCTAGCATTTATGAGGTTCTCCAATTTTCCAAAATTCTGTACCAGTGTTACGGCATCGCTTTTGTTCACGGGCTTAATGCTAGTCGTTTTTCTGTCGTTATGAAGTCGGACGGTCGTTCGATTTCTAGTAGGATGGGTAGGTGGTCTGATGCTAGTGTAAGCATAGGTTGCCAGTTAACGTGGTTGATAAGGCCCGCACTTGAAATGGAGATGTCTGGCGAACTGTGGCAGTTACCTGCCACCCTAGTGGGGGCATCTCCATTCAATGTACAGAATGCCGAATTATCTATTTGCTCTGCGAGTGCGTGCCCTCTGCTATCAGCTGGCAAGTTGGAGTGCCAGAGATCGTGATGTGCGTTGAAATCACCTAGGATGAGGCAGTTATCGCCCCTTAGCAACGCACTAATATCAGGGCGATAATCACGGGGACAGCACGTGACAGGGGGAATGTATATATTTAACACTCGCAGGTTGACGTCGCCTGTCCGGACTGCTATGCCCTGGCATTCAAGGGTAGAGTCCTTGGGGTCGACGTCAGGGGCAAATAGGTTATACTGTACGGTATGGTGTGTAATGAATGCGAGGCCGCCCCCATGACCGCTGGGACGGTCTTTCCTATGTACATTGTACCCACCTCGAGTACGTAAGTCCGAGTTAGCATTCAGTTTGTTAGCATTCAGGCTGTTATTTCAGTGTAACCCTGTCCAGTTTGTAAGTCTCTATGATTTTGCCTGCCTCTTCTGAGCTCCATGCAACCATAAGCGTTAAATCGGTTATTAAGGATATGGTTAAATTTTTCAAAGCTGCATGTGGTTCCTAAATAGAAATATTTGTAGAAATAGTAGACTTGTTTTAACAGCATCTATACTTACTTATAGCAGCACGCGAGGTTCATACTGTTTTCCAAGATCTTTGAGACGCTGTTATATATAATCAGGATTGAGTGTGTGATATTTAAGCGAAATATATAGTATACAAGAGGTGCGTCCAACTACATAATCGGGTTTTATATCATCACGAAATTCAATTGGAACATTAACAATGCACTTAAGTACTGGATTACCCCGTTGTTTGGGATTTACTAGGATGCAATGTGGATTGGATGCAGTTTTGAGTATTGGCATTTTTAAGCAGCTGAGAGCATCGAATTTCTTGCATAGTCCAAATTTAACCATTTCACCAATGAAGCGTACAATTTTAATTTTTGATTCGATATTGGGTTGATTCTTTTTACGTATATGCCATTTGAATTCTTTGCGTAACATCTCTGAAAGATCGTTAGCAACATCAGTATTGCATAGGTTAACAATGGCAACAAAGCGTGAAAGAAAGGGCAGTAAATCCAAACGTGTTCTGTAATAGGAGTATAAATGCATTATAAAAGTGATACTTTTTAGGCAAGAAAAATACATACCTCTGTACTGTAAAAATTGATTTCGTCAGCTTTTTCCGATTGTTCTTTGTATTGAAATTTAGCAGGAATTCAGTTGCTGCCGAATCTATAAGCTCCTTGTTGACACAATTGTTTAAGTTATTCAGAAACTGGTCGAAATGTTGTTTGCTGTGTGATACTTGAACCGAGATACGTCCGACTTCCATGAGTTGCTGGCATTAGTGGCAGTTGCGCTGAGTATGGTGGTGCTCGCTGCTTTAGTGGTTGGTGCACCAACTGCTTCACGTGTGGCATATGGGGCGCCCTTCAATTTGCGTGCCTCAAGCCTTTGCTTGCTCTGCTCTGATGGTGAAGATGGTGATGGTGTTTCGCGGTGAGCTGAAAGTAAATGAAATATGGATTACTAAGTCAAACTTTATAAGCCAAAAAATTTTAACTAACCTGTTGCTGCTGCTTCGTATGCCATTGGTACTCGACGTGCCAGCAACACCACTTGTGGCCGACGAAGCTGATGTGCTTGGTGCCTCAAAGCTTATGCGCGCACCACGACTATAATGCGGTGTGGCGCCCAAAAAATCATTCAATATATGTATAACTGTAGAGATATCGCGTTTGCGACGTCCATAACGATCTTGTAAAGCTGGATTCAATGTGCCCGAGAAGGTACCCGAGTAGATGCCCTTACCATGATTCTTCATAGATTCAATAACAGCGCCAGAGCGCTTATTAGTGAAAACCTCTTTGGAGAGTTGGTAAGTCCTTATATATTTATTACATACCAAAACGTTTTTGATATTTGCATTTAATCAATATTATAAGTGAATTCGAGAATTCAATCACTGCTTCACTACTTCAATTACACAAATATACGCAACTTTTATTTTCTACACAGCTGACAGACGTCAAAGTTTGCCCAATCAGCAGTTAACCGGCCATCCATCGCCGATCAAGTTAATCGGGCTTTAATCGGCTGATCCATGTTAACCGGGCATGGTGAAAACGAATTTTAGGCAAATGACCGATTAAATTCCGATAAAGCGCTAACCGGCTTTTATGAAAATGGGCCTTAGTCCATATGTTATTTGACTGTGCCATTTCAAATTAAAAATGCTTTTGTTATACAATTTATTTCGCTGATCTATGTATTTCTTCAAATGTAATTTTGTGTGTAAACTTATTTATATTTTCATGTTTCATGCTTACAATATTTTCTTCTACAATTTCAACAATATTGGAAAAATAATAATCGTTTATTTTTAATGAGCAGTTGTTAAATTTCATAATATAATTTCCATTAAGAACATCGTAATCTCATGTGTTATTTATAATCAAATCAATTGCATTTTTTACAACTATTGTTTTTTCATCAAGAGATATAACTTCTAATTCTTTATTTGTCACAAGTTTACAATTATTTTTTATTACACAATGGGTGCTAGGTTTTAGTTGTTTAAAGTGTTTATTTTCCTGGTATTGTATTGATATATTTTCATAAGAAAAAATTTCCTCTATTTTCGATTATATTTCTTTTTGCTATTTATTAGGAATAGGAATAATTTTGGTATTTTAATTCCTAATATAAGAAAAGTGTTATTTAAAGTTGCTGTCCCTAACTGCAAATATTTGAGTTTATTAAAGTCTATATCGTATTGTTTATTTCATGGTTTGTAAAAATTTTTGGGTGAATTATTCCATATTTGGCGGATACTGCATTTTCTCGTATTTGTTCAATTTTATTTTTCAAAAGCTGCATTTTTGCAAAATGGTTCCAAGTACATATTTGGTTCATGATCTTCATTTACATATTTATTAATTTAATTAAATTCGTTCTCAATTTTTCTTCTATCGCTCTTAGCAATATTTTTTATTTGTTCTAAGGCTAAATTGAAATGTTCATTTATATATATTTGGTTACTTAAATTTTCGATCGTCTGTAAGAAATGGCTTTGAATTGTTTTTCTATCGTCGTCATCTATTGTCCCAAATATCCATTTGGATACGCTTCCTACTGCGTTTATTAGTTAGGAAATAATGTTCGTAATTTATTTCTAGTGTCTAAAAGTTCTGTTTGTAATATGTCTTTATTTTTAATTTTCATTAGACTAATATTTTCAGTCATATCTTTTATTATTTTGTCTATTTCTTCTAAATTTATTACATGTATTACTATGTCTGTATCTTTTACTATATCTTCTGTTCTTATTTGAATATCGACAAATCCTACCTCGTCCGTTAATTTTGTTGTTGTAATGATCCTTCAGTTAGAAATATCCATGTCAGTAGTATCATCGTTATCGTTAGAAATCTCTGAAAATTTTAGAGGTTTTTTTATATATATATTAGATGAATATTCTTGAGATACGTTGTCTTATATCGAGGTTGTTCCTTGTGTCTAAGTGCTTTATAATTTTTAATAAAGCCCTCTTTTCTCCTTTCTTCATAACTTATTCTATTTTTTTTAAGTCTATCTATTGTTTTTCTTTTAGTGTTTTCTATATTTTTTTTTAAATATTTTGTATATCTACTTTACCTAGATGTACCTCATTGGGAGTACATTTAATGGTAGAATGGTACCTGTCATTATAATTCCTCATTGCTTTTTGGATAATTTGTTTTATAGGCATATCTTTGTTTGCTTTATATAGTATTCTAAACATTTCAGCTATTGTGTTATGTAGTCGCTCTACATCAGCATTACCTGTGTGGCTATTTGGTTTAGTGAGATGCAAATTAATATTTTCACTGTTTGAAAATTCTTTAATTCTTAATGCGTTAAATTCGACGTCTGCTATTATTTTCTTTGGTTTTCCTATTTTTGCAAAATTGTCTTCGAGTTGTTCGATCATTGTAATGGGATTTCGATCATTTAATGGATATGCTGCTCCAAATTTTAAAAATTTATCTATTATAGTTAAAAACCGAAATATGAATAATTTGATTTTTATCTAATGGAGTTTCAGTATAATGGAATTTAGGTTTGATTGGATTCCTGTCGTACTTTCCTTCTTTAGATATGTCGCATTGATTAATTACTATTTGAATCAATTCCATAATTTTGGGGTAGTATTTTTTATATTTTATTTGATTATACATATGTCTCCTGCATACCCGAATGCATACTTTCTTTTACGTGGTAGAGCGATATTCGTTTAATAGCTTCAACTTCTGTCGCTGGATCTTGTGCCCTATAAGTGCATTTAATAAATTTAAGCTGGTTATCATTTGAATACATAGAAATTAGTTTTTCCTGTACTATATTATATCGTTGTTGTTGTTAGCAGTGCTTCGCCTGCCCAAAGGGCCAGTACACTCCTAGTTGTCATCGGGCTCTTCTAACGGAAGGGGCCACTGTTTCAAAAGGGTTGGACCAAATTGATAGGGGGGTTAGAAGAGTATGTTCCGAAGAACACGAAAAGAGATGTTGCGTGTCATGGGGGGCCATACCGCATGCAGGGCGTGTGTTCGGTAGGGTGGGGTTCAGCCTATTGCAATATCCAGACCGAAGTTGAGCCAGCATGACTCTAGTCTCCCTCGGAAGGCGGAAGGACACGTTCTTCCTCAGCAAGAACGGGTGGTTGCGCACCAATAACAGGGTTCACAGGCCGGGACCTGAGGGATCTGTCCACCGACTCAGTGTGGAAGTCCTTTAGGGCCCGCCTATGATCCCGCAGATCAAACAGCAACGAGATGTGATGCCGGATCTCATCATAATGCTTTCGGAGATGTTTCCTTTTGTCTCTGGGGGGCGGAGTTTCATCCAATAGCTGTCGATTTGGATGACTGGGTCTTTGACAGTTCAAAAGGAACTGCCTACTTAAAAGTTCCTCATGCTCGCGAACGTTGAGCATTTTAGCCTCTTGGTGAAGGTGACACTCAGGAGACATAAGCAAACAGCCCGTCGCGGTTCTGAATGCGGTGTTTTGGCAGACCTGCAATTTCCTCCAGTTGGTGTCGTGAAGGTTTGGCGACCATATGGGCGCAGCATAATCAATAACCGGTCGGCCAATAGCCTTATAGGTGACCACCAACGTTTCTTTGTCTTTGCCCCAAGTACTGCCGGCCAGTGACTTGAGGATCTTGTTGCGGCTTTGTACCTTTGAGGCTATTGCGGTGGCATGATTAGCGAAGGTGAGGCTATTGGCTAATGTGACCCCTAGAAATTTGGGGTGGTTGACTGTAGGTAGTGGAACACCATCTACGTGGACATTCAACTCCAGTCCCATCTGCGCATTCCGCGTGGTAAATAAGGTCGCCGTAGATTTGGTCGGGGACAGAGTCAGGTTCCGCTCTTTGAAGAAGCTGGAAAGATCGCGCAGGTAGTCGTTTAGTCTACTACAGAGTTCGTCCGTGGAAGGTCCTTTGCCCGTGGCCATCACGGTGCAGTCGTCAGCGTACGAAACGATGGAGACCCCCTCTGGTTAGGGAGGGAGGCTCGAGATGTAGAAGTTACACAGAAGGGGTGAAAGGACACCACCCTGCGGTACCCCTTGTCTAATTCTTCTAGGTCTACATCTCTCGTTTCGAAACTGCACTGACGCCAGCCGACCGTTTAGATAGTTGACAGTTCATCGTTTTAGGCCGGCAGGGAGCGGCGTCTCCTCCAGGTCTTTAGGCTTTCGACAGGTCGAGCGCCACGAGAACCGTCCTGTGGTTTGGTTGGTGTTGGTTCAAACCGAAGTTAATCTGCGTCGTGATGGCGTTCAAAGCCGATGTTGTGCTGTGATTTTTACGGAAGCCATGTTGATGATTGGCCAGCTGCAGGTTTGCAGTATAGTATGGGAGCAAGATAGGCTCTAACAACTTCACTACCGGCGAGAGGACAGATATCGGACGATAAGAATCTCCTTGGTTCGCCGGCTTCCCAGGTTTTAGGAGGGGGACCACAGTCACGTGTTTCCAGATATCTGGTATGACGAAAGTGGTCAGTGAGAGGTTGAATAGAGCCGCCAAGTACTTGTGCCCCTCGTGGCCGAGGTGTTTCAGCATCTTCATGGCAATTCCGTCGGGTCCGAATGATCTGAATGGATTCGCCTTCCTTATAGCTTCCTTCACCTCTGCGACGGAGACGACAATGGGTGCGGCTGTATGTTTGTGTTTGTGCGCACGCGCATTTCCTGGGGTCCGATTCGACGCAATCGCCGAAAGCAATGGCGACCTTGTCATTGTAGTTGGTCGGGTTGGATAGGGCCTTGACTGTTGACCATAGTTTGCCGACACCGCCGGAGAGATTGCATGACTCTAGGTGTTCTTTCCAATTTTTCAATTTATGGTCATTGACAGTCCGACGGATTTCTGCGTTGAGATCCTTTGTTCTTGGATTTGCAAGGTTCAAGAGTCTCACTTGGTCACGCTCTCTTGCCATTGCCGCTGCTTCCGCAGGGAAATTCGGTCGAATTTCCGGGATTCTGCCAGCAGGAATGAAGCGGCCGGAGGCTGAATCGATGACTTTGCGAAACTCTTTCTCACCTTTGCATACGTCCGTCGGTGTGGGTAGGTCGGCGAAGGAGTGCTCTGTAAAGTCCGTGAAGCGGTCCTAGTCCGCTTTACTAAAGTAAATGTATGTTCGTTTTTCTGTCGTTATGAAGTCGGACGGTCGTTCGATGTTTATTAGGATGGGTAGGTGGTCTGCCAGTGTAAGCATAGGTTGCCAGTTAACGTGGTTGATAAGGCCCGCACTTGAAATGGAGATGTCTGGCGAGCTGTGGCAGTTACCTGCCACCCTAGTGGGGGCATCTCCATTCAATGTACAGAATGCCGAGTTGTCTATTTGCTCTGCGAGTGCGTGCCCTCTGTTATCTGCTGGCAAGTTGGAGTGCCAGAGATCGTGATGTGCGTTGAAATCACCTAGGATGAGGCAGTTATCGCCCCTTAGCAACGCACTAATATCAGGGCGATAGTCGCGGGGACAGCACTTAACTGGGGGAATGTATATATTTATCACTCGCAGGTCGACGTCGCCTGCCCGGACTACTATGCCCTGGCATTCAAGGGTAGAGTCCCGGGGGTCAACGTCCGGGGCAAATAGGTTATACTGTACAGTATGGTGTGTGATGAAAGCAAGGCCGCCCCCATGACCGCTGGGACGGTCTTTCCTATGCACGTTGTACCCATCTCGAGTACGTAAGTCCGAGTTAGCGTTCAGTTTGGTCTCCTGAATGGCGGCCAGTTTAATGTTTCTCGACTTCATAAAGTCTGTTATCTCCGCGATCTTTCCAGCTAATCCGTTGCAGTTCAGCTGTAGGATTTTGAAGTGTGTCGGGAGGGAGGGTGAAGGCATGCTGGGGGTAAGGGACGGATGTGGTTGCCTGGATGGAGGTAGGCTTAGTCCCAAGCTGTGGCGCAGTCTAGGATTCAGCGTGCCTTGGCCGATGTTGTGTGGCGTGGAGGGCGGCTGAGTACTGCAGCAAGGGGCTATAAATGCATCCGTCCAAAGGTTCCTGTTTGCAAGCCCAGAGCACATATGAATGTGCCACAGGCCAAGGCAGTTATTGCACTTAACAGATGCCGCAGGCGTATATAATCTTTGCCGACAAACAGTGCACGTGGTGAAAAATACGAGGAAGTTATGTTCCTGACCCACGTGCATGCTGGAAGTAGGGGGGGGACGAGAGTGAGGACTGAGGTGAGGCGGGAGCAGCAAGACTGCTGGTCGTGGAGATGGTAAGTGCGGTGTGTGTACACCGGAGCGACGAGAACCGCGGGACGCACTTGCGCGCGAACAACATGGTGCCACAAAAGTACTGAAAAAAGTACGGGTTCTGGGGATGGCAGGGTTAAGCCCTGAGCATCCAGATCTATGCAACCATCTCTTGCATTTACTGCATTGAACGTTTGACATATATTTTCTTCCAGCAGACGCAGCAGATCCAGTCTCTTGGTCCGGGGTTGGATTCGATACCAGCCCGTAACAAGAGACATTGGAGCAACCCTGCTGCAAGGGATTGCTCCGAGGATGACAATTTAGGAGTGGGGCTGGACAAATTGGACAGGGTTACACTGAAATGACAGCCCTTGGCCGGGTAAAACCCGGGTCATTCCGGTACGTAGAACCGGTTTTTGTGGGAATACTATATTATATTTGTGATCGCTAAGCTCAGAACATATTCCTATATTTCCTTTCTTTATATATCTTCTAAATATATTGCCCATATTTTCAAAATCATTTTCAGCTCTAAATATTTGCTTTTTTCCGTGAATTATTTTCAATTCTTCAGTTTTATTGTTAGTTAGAATTATTTGCATTTTATATTTATTTACAATTTCTTTCTTGATAGGAAAATAGTCACCTAAATTTTCGTCTGCGGAATGAATAGTAGAAATTGTTGCATCATCCTCTATGCTATCGATTATATTCAGATCGGAACAATCGTCTTAAATATTTTTGAAAAAAAATTCTGAAGTCGAACTCTATTTTTCGTTTATTTCATTTTCAATGTCTAAACGACTTAAAAAATCAGCAATTTTATTTTCTTTACCTTTTAGGTAGAATGCAATCATATTCTCCTAGTTTTAAAAGCCACCTTTGATGTCTAGGTGATATGTCCTTCCCTTTGTATTTTGAATGTAAATATTTTATCGGTTGACGATCCGTTAAAATTATAAATTTTCTACCGTATAGGTAAGGTCTGAAATATCCTACACTCCAGATGATTGCTAAAAACTCTTTATCCGTTGCTGAATAATTTCTTTCATGATTATTTAGTGTTCTTGATGCAAAACAAACCGGGTGTCCTTCTTGAGAGAGTACCGCTCTTAATGCATATTTTGATGCATTGGTTGTACATGTCAATTTCTTTCGAAATTTGGAAATCGAAGTATTGGATGCGATTTAATTAAATTTTTAAGTTTTTCGAAAGCTTCAACGTATGTAGGATCTTTGGTGTTAATCCTCACACTCTTTTTTAAATATTTAGTAGTTGGTTGTGCAACTTTAGCATAATCTTTAAAAAAAATTCTATAGTATCCTGTGACTCCTAGAAAACTTTTAATTTGTCTCTCTGTTCGTGGCAACTGTAATCCTTCTATAATTTTTATTTTATCGGGATTTAGTTTCATTCCTTCTTCAGTTAGAATGTGTCCTAAAAACTCTGTCTCTTTTTTTAAGAAATTACACTTATCTATTTGAATGTTTTAACTTGTTTTTCTCTAGTTCACTAAAGATTTCTGAGACTGCTTTGACATGTTCTTGTAAAGAAGTACTAAATATTAATATGTCATCTAAATATACGACACAAGTTTTGTTAATGTAGTCTCTTAGGATTTCGTTCATAAGCCTTTGAAATGTGGCTGCAAATCCTTAATCCATACCTTAATCATGACCTAAGCGCGAAAGGTTCAGCAAATATTTCCACCGCTAAAAATATACATACAAACACAGCCATATGGATTGAAACGAATGAACGTTCATTTTGAGATTCCGCTAACTTCTTAACATTAGCCGGTTTCCAAATAGTGTTGTTGTTTTTGGGGTAAACAGACAGTTTTCTCAATTTTTCCTTTAGTTGTGGATTTTTTGAAGTCCGTATAGCGGGAGAATATTGCAACTTGAAAATATGATGGTTTTCTGGTTTTTTTCGTCAACTTCAACTCAGAAATATTGAAAACACATATCTTAACTGGCCCAATTTAGCCTAAATATGTAAGGATTGCGTTTATATGTCGACTCTTTTACAAATTAAAATTTTTAGGAAGAAAAACTCTAAACGACTAAACTCAAGAAAGGTCGATAAATGGGATTTTAAGATCCTACCTTAACGGGAAGTTCGTTGAAAAATTAATTAAACGACACCGAAAACGGACCTTGGAATTTCATAAATAGAGGAACTCCCGGACCTCCTTGCGGGTCCAATTTTTTTTTAAACATATGGAAATTAATTAAGTACCACACGTAAAATATTAGCCAAATCGGTCCAGAATAAAGATTTTTAGTATTTATAACCGCGATCTCAGCTCATCCTAGCGGAACTTTTTTTTTTGGAAGTATTTCTTTTCACGGCAGTAATACATGTTCATAATTTCAGCCAAAGCGGACAATAAATGCTATTTTTGAAAATATAGCGACCTATGCGCCACCTATCGGACTTTTTTTTCATAATATTGCATTGTCCGGGGCTATATCAAGTTTAACTTGCATGATTCCATTACAGGCAGCCGTCAACTGAAACTAAATAAAAGCTTATAAACGGCTCACATAATGTTCGGGCACGAATTGCCGATATCGTTTGCCGGTAACAAAGTCACACCCTTATTGCATACTAGCTGACCCGGAAAATTTCTTTCTGCCCAAAATAGATTTTAATATTAATTTGTTTAAAAAAAAAGATCCAACTGAATGATAAACTATGTATCTAGTATGTATGTATGTAATATTCGCCGACACACTAAATCATGTCTAGTTATTCTACTGCAAACAATTCACCACCTAACAACTATCCATATCAACCACATTCCAGTCATTCAATCCATGTTTCTAAGTTAAACTCGGAAGATGTTTTATTACATCTCAAGACCTTGAAGGAATCATTTAAACATGGTCCCGATTTAATACCGACATGCTTTCTTAAAAAGTGTGCTGAACACATACATAGATATACCAACCTTTCTTTGCAGTGTGGCGTTTTCCCGGCTTCATGGAAAGAGTCTTTCCTTATACCTCTTTATAAAAATGGCAGTAGGTCATCGATAGAAAACTATCGTGGTATTGCAAAACTCTCGGCTATTCCCAAATTATTTGAAGCTATTGTTACTAACTGCCTAACCTTTTCGATCTCAACCTTAATTGCGAACTCCCAGCATGGATATATTTATTCTTTTATTTATTCGAAATTTTCCTCTTTCTACATGGCTAAAAATTTGAGGCCCAATTTGAAACCATTCATTGGTTTACATGCAATTACCTACAAAAACTCTCAATTTTTTGCGGTTTAGATATAAAACTTAACTGGGATAAACAAAAATACAACAAAAGTCGTATACTTTTCATGAGTACGCCGTAGTTCAGTAGGTAGAGCATTGCGAACTGATTTGGGGCACGTCGCACAGTGCCGCGAAGGTGGACAAAAATACAAAAATCGACTGTCTTGAAACTTAGATGTCAAGTTACAGCTAAAACTCCAACTAAGAGAATTTCATTAGTTATTTTGTGATGAAAACAACTTTCAGCCTCACACACCCTCTCAAAGTACATCTATTTTCTACATACCATTTAATTTCGGCGCTTCGCACATAAAAGTGCCGCAGTTAAAAATTTGTAAAAAATACATTTTTGTTCGTAGCAAGATCAGCTTTTGTAGATGATATATATGCGAGAAACCAAAAAATGATTGGTTCATGAAAAAACGTTTATACAAATATTTTTTTTATTAGTAAATAAATATATGATCAAACACACCAAAATCCGAAAATTGGTAAACTTTGGAGATAAAAAAAAAGTCATGAAATACCGTGACATTTTTTGTTTGTTTATGACAGTTTTGACCTTCTACTAACAGAAATGTATGAAATCTCTTTCAATCAATTTTGAAAAATTGACTAAATGCCCTTTTTTTGGTTCAATTTTAGCTGACCGATATTTATAATACTTTTTGTGAATGCCCTAAGGTCTAAATTTTTGGTTCGATTTTTAAAAATAAGATGTGGAATTATAGGTAATAATGCAAAAAAAAAGGAGGTACAGGGTGCTTTATAACGAACAAATTATAAGCTAATTAAAATACTAAAATATGCATCACGGTATGAGAGTCAAAGACAAGGGTATACGAAGATTTACATATATATATATTTATATGGAGAGCAATAACCAGTTCCAAATAATATGCGGCCACCGTGGTGTGGAGGTAGTGTTGCCGGCCTCCCACACCGAAGGGCCGGGTTCGAGCCCTGGTACAGGTTTTTTCAAAACGGGGTTGCCCCTCGGCAGTGGTTAAGCAAACTCTCCGAGTGTATTTCTGCCATGAAAGCCTTCTCAGCAAAAATTCATTCAATTGTAGATGCCGTTCGGAGTCGGCGAAAAACCGTAGGTCCCGCCAATTTGTAGGAAACAATTTCAAAGCGGCATACCACAAATTGGAAGAGAAGCTCGGCGCAAAAATCTCCTAGGAGGTTGATGATATAACTGTTGTAAATCGCACCATATATATATATATCTTATAAATAAAAATGAATGTGTGTCTGTGTGTCCTTTATAGGCGTCCAAAGTACTCAACCGATTTTTATGAAGTTTTCACAGTATATTCTTGGGATCATGAGTTAAAGCATAGGCTATATATATTATTGGAAAAGTGGACGGTGCCACGCCCCCAGGCTATATAAAAATTCAAATTGTCATAGCTATGAATTTCAAATCGTCATAACTATGAACATATTTGGTCTAAATTAATGATCTTTGGATATGTGTATCCTTTAGTCGAGGCTTATACAATTTCCGAAAAGTGGCCGTGCCACGCCCACTTTTTTCGTGTTTCGTGTGTACTTCAATAATGTCCAAAGTTTATGGTCGATCTCTTTTAAACTCTCCAGTTTGGTTTAGAAGATTGTTGTGTAGGACTTAGGTTGTATACATTTTTGGAAAAGTGGGCGGTGCCACGCCCCCAGGCTATATAAAATTTCAAATCGTTCTAACTATGAACATATTTGGTCTAAATTAATGACTCTTAGATATGTGTGTCATTTGGTCAAGATTTATGTAATTTTGGAAAAGTGGGCGGTACCACGCCCACATTTTTTGTGTTTTGTTTGTACTTCAATAATGTCCAAAGTTTATGGTCGATCTCTTCTAAACTTTCCAGATTGGTTCAGAAGATTGTTGTGTACGATTTAGGCTATATTAATTTTTGCAAAAGTGGGCGGTGCCACGCCCACATTTTTTGTGTCAAAGTTTATGGTCGATCTCTTCTAAACTTTCCAGATTGGTTCAGAAGATTGTTGTGTACGATTTAGGCTATATTAATTTTTGGAAAAGTGGGCGGTGCCACGCCCCCACGCTATATAAAATTTAAATCATCATAACTTTGAATATATTTGGTCTAAACTAATGATTTTTGGATATGTGTGTCCCTTGGTCAACAATTATATAATTTGAGAAAAGTGGGCGGTGCCACGCCGACATTTTTTGTATTCAGTACGTTATTTGTACTTCAATAATGTCCAAAGTTTACGGTTGATCTGTTTTAAACTTTTCCAATACGTTAAAATCTTCGTTGGGTACGACATACATAGGCTACATTTGTAAATTTTTTGGAAAGTGGGCAATTCCAAGACCACAAGCTAAGTAATATTTCAATTCGTTATATCCCTGAATGTATTTGCTTTAGTGACATTTTAACGTTCTTAAATCTTAATTAAAGCACATAATTTTTTTTGTTTGTTATTGCGTGGAAATCAGGTGCCGGATCTCATCGTAGTGTTTGCGTAGATGGCTCCTTATGCTCCTGGGGGGCGGATCCTCGTTGATCAGGCGTCCGTTCGGATGCTGCGGTTTGCAACAGTTGAACAGGAATTGCCTGGTCAACATCTCGCTATGCTCTTTAACGGCGAGCATTTTGGCTTCATTATGTAAGTGATGCTCAGGAGACATAAGAAGACACCCAGTGGCGGTACGAAGGGCGGTGTTTTGCCAGACCTGTAGCCTCGCCCAGTGTGTGTCAGCTAGCCCCGGCGACCATATAGGCGTCGCGTAGCTCAGTACCGGCTGGCCAATTGCTTTATATGTAGCTAGTAACGTTTCTTTGTCTTTACCCCAAGTGCTGCCAGCTAGGGACTTGAGGATTTTGTTACGGCTTTGGACTTTATTGGCAATTGCGGTTACATGAGCGCCGTATTTGAACATGCTATCAAACGTCACCCCTAAGATTTTGGGGTGTGAGACAGTTGGTAGCTTGACACTATCAACGTAGACGTCTAATTCCATGTTCACTTGCGTTGTCCACGTCGTAAATAGGGTGGCCGAGGACTTATTCGGTGACAATGCCAGGTTTCTCCCGGCGAAGAATTCGGACACGGCTGGGAGGTATGAGTTAATTCGAGAGCAGAGTTCTTCTACGGAGGGGCCTGTTGCCAGAATCGTACAATCGTCGGCGTAAGAGACGATCGAGACACCCTCTGGTGGGGGGGGGAAGTTTCGATATATAATAGTTGAACAGGAACGGGGATAGGAAACCACCCTGTGGCACCCCTTGTTTAACTATTCTGGGTTTTGATCTTGCGCCTCTGAACTCAACCGACGATTGACGACCACTCAAATAGTTGGCAGTCCAACGTTTAAGACAGGGAGGAAGGGACGAATCTTCAAGGTCTTTCATTAGTTGCGCATGGTTGACCGTGTCAAAAGCTTTGGCCAAGTCAAGCGCAACTAGCACTGTCCTGTGGTTAGGACGCTTTTGGTTTAGTCCGTCCCCTATCTGAGTGGTTATGGCGTTCAGCGCGGTGGTGGTGCTGTGATTTTTGCGAAATCCATGCTGATGTTCGGTGAGCCGCAGGTTTGCGGTGAAGTACGGCAACAAAGTGGATTCCAACACTTTCACTACTGGCGAGAGGAGAGATATCGGGCGATATGAATCCCCTACGGCAGCTGGCTTGCCAGGCTTTAGTAGTGGGACCACCTTTGCTTTTTTCCATCTTTCAGGAATAACAAAGGTGGAAAGGGAAAGGTTGAAAAATTGTGTAAGGTATCTTATGCCTTCGTCGCCGAGGTGTTTCAGCATGAGCATGGAAATGCCATCGGGGCCGATATATTTGGTGTTCTTGGATCTCCGAATAGCGTCATGAACTTCTGTTGTGGAGATGGCAATGGGCGCATCGCTGTTTTTGTGTTTGTGCGCTTCCCTGGTGGCTCGGCGAATATCTTTGTTCAACGTAGGATGCATTACAAATTGTCGGCAGAAAGCGCTCGCGCATCTTTTTGGCTTCGACTGAACCTTATCACCGAAGGCGACGGATATTTTGTGTTGGTCTACTAAGCGTCTGATTTCCGCATTGAGATCCCTTATTTGAGGATCCGTAGCGTCAAGGCGTCTAATATGGTCACGTTCATTTGCCAGGGCCGCTGCCTCTGCGGGGAAGAATGGACGCACTTCCTTTATTCTACCTGACGGAATGTGTTGATGGGAGGCTGAAATTAGGGCCAAACGAAACGCCTTTTCCCCTTCTCGTACGTCAGACGGGGTAGGAAGAGCAGCGAAAGCGCTCTCTGTGGTGTTGAGAAAACCCTCCCAGTCGGCTTTATTGAAGTTAGTGTAAGTGCGTTTCTCAGCGGTGACAAAGTCGGTGGGGCGATCGATAGAGAGCACTATAGGTAGGTGGTCTGAAGCAAGCGTCAGCATCGGTCGCCAATCAACGCAGTTTATTAGGCCAGCGCTGACTATGGTGATGTCTGGCGAGCTAGAGCAGTTTACCGCCACTCTAGTGGGGGCATCCCCATTTACCGTGCAGAACGTCGAATCATCTATTTGGTCAGCCAGCTCCTGTCCCCTACCATCGGCCTGCAAGCTGGAGTGCCACAGGTCATGGTGTGCGTTGAAGTCACCAAGGATGACGCGATTCTCGCCTCTGAGTAACGCACGAATGTCGGGGTGGTAATCCCTGGGACAGCAGCTGACAGGAGGTATGTTAATGTTTATGATTTCAAGGTCGACATCGCCTGACCGGACAACCATACCTTGACGTTCTAAGGTGGTGTCCCTCGGGTCGATGTCAGGCTCAAATATACGATACTGCACAGATTGATGCGTGATGAATGCCAGACCACCCCCAAGCTCTCTCGCACAGTCACAACGGTGTACATTGTACCCGTCTGAAGAGACGACCTTCCACCGAGCTTTGTCTCCTGAATCGCCGCCATCTTGATGTTGTGCCGCTTCATTAAGTTTATCACTTCAACAATTTTACCGGTTAGGCCGTTGCAATTAAATTGCAGGATACCGAAATGCGAAGGGGGAGCAGAGTTGATGCTGGGGTCAGGGACTGATGCATATGCCTTGGTGGTAGTAGGCTGGGTCGCGCACTGTGGCGCATTCTTGAAGTCGAAGGAATCGCGTTACCAGAGGGTAGAGGCGAGTCAGACGACGTTGAAGGTTGCGTAACTCGACAGCATGGCGCAACGTACGTATCGGCCCATAGGTTCCTGTTCGCGAGTCCAGAGCATATGAGCAGGTGACACAGGCCAAGGCAGTTGTTGCACTTGACTGATGCCAAAGGCGTGTATAGTCTTAACCGACAAACAGTGCACGTAGTATAAGGGACCAGGAGCTAATGGTTGTGGCTTACACACGTGCTGATGCTGGAAGAAGAGGGGCTGAACGAAGGGGTGGGAGAGAGCGGACGCTCAGCATTGATCAAATCCACTTGGGAAGTGCTACGTAGGGAGTAGCTGTGAGCTGCTGTGTGAGATGTTGACGCCTGGGGGCGTGAGCGGCCGCTCGGAAGGTCTACTTGCTGATGTGCATTAGTAATGCTAGTCGTGAAGACTGATGTGACAGAGTCAGACATATGTGGCGGAGCGATACTTGATCCACGGCGGCGGTCACAGGACGTCGTAGGACGTGAACAGCAGGGGGCCACAAAAGTTCTATAAAAACTAGCGGGTGAGTAGAGGGATTTAGTCAGGAGCAACTAGTTAGATGCAACCATCTATTACAATTAGAGCATTGTACTGAATGTGAACGTTTCACATAGATTTTCTTCCAGCATATACAGCAGATCCATTATCTTGCAGGAGAGTCTTGAGCAGTCCAGCTGAAAGGAGCTGCTCGGAGGATGACATTATCGGGGGGGGGGGGGGGATAACTGACGATTTAGGCAGGGGGGTAGCGAAATAACAGCCCTTGGTCGGGGAAACCCCGAGTCATTCCGGTACGTATTAACTATAATTAAAATTATGAATTTTATTGAAACAACTCCTTTGCAGGTGTTGTGTGCATTACGTTTCTATGCTACAGGAGGCTACCAACGGCCTGTTGGGGAACAGTAGGGCATCTCTATGAGTCAAACCTCAATAAGCCGGTGCATTCACCGTGTTACCGATGCCATAAACACCGTAAAGCTTTTCGAGGAGATTAAATTCCATATGTCGCAAGTGGAACGTCAAGCAGCTAAGGAAGTGTTTTAGGGGGTACGATAGGCGCAATTGATCGTACGCACATTCTATATTAGCTCCTAAAGTTCATGAAGAAGCGTACCTAAACCACCATTCGTACCACTCCTTAAATGTTCAAATGGTAATGTATACCTCTAACAAACATTCTAGCTCAATATAACTTGCCAATTTTTGGATTTAAGATTTGTGACCCAAACTTGAAAATATTAATTGTAAATGCCAAGTTTCCCGGGGCGCACCATGACGCATATATGTGGAGCTCATGTGCGGCACGGCAAGTCATGCCAAGGGAGCATGAAAATGGAAACCGCATCATGTTTTTGATTGGTAATATTATAAAATTTTACAATGCACATAAGTTTAATCTTGTAGGTGATTCTGGATATCTCTTGGAACAGTGGCTTATGATAACACCACCAAACCACGACACCAAATAGAACGGCTACTTGGGGTCCTTAAAGCTACTTGGCGATGTTTGTCGAGACAACGGGTTCTTTTATATGAGCCCGGATTCGCGGGAAAGGTGGTAAACGCGTGTGCCACCTTACATAATGTTCGTTTAGTCGAGCGATCAGACGAACTTGATAACATCGCTATAGTCTTCGACACGCAGAGCAATGAAAATTACGACAATTCAAGCTCAGTATCTTCCGCAGGAAAACGTGTCCAAGAGAGATTAATTTCAAATTTTTTCAATTAGAATTAGCAATTTTAGATATTAGTTAATTAATCAAAAATTGTTCAACTAATTGCAACAAGTAAGGAAGTCTAAGTTCGGGTGAACCGAACACTAAATACCCAGCGTATAAAATATTTCATGCAAAGATCTACATTTTTACTCAAGTTATGTGATTTTCAAAATTTTCGATATCGAAAAAGGGGGCGTGGTTATTATTCGATTGCGACAATTTTCAACAGCAGCCTACCTTGGCCAGAAAGTAACCAATACACGAAATTCCATGCAAATATCTCAGTTTTCACGCAAGTTATGTCAATTTATGTGATTTTTGAAATTTTCGATATCGAAAAAGGGAGCGTGGTTATCATCCATTTTCAATAGCAACCTACCTTGGCCAGAAAGTAACCTGTATGCAAAATTGCATGCAAATATCTATATTTTTACTGAAGTTATCGTGTACACGGACGGACATGCCTTAATCAATTAATATTTTCAACCTAAGAACTCTCATACCTGGAGCTCTATATCTAACTCAATTATTTTTCGCCGTTATGTGGACAAAATTATAATACCCTTGTACTAGTGCTAGTATGCTGGGTATACTTAGTTTTTTTTGCTACCTTTACAATTAGAAATGTAATTGACTTCTGCTAATGCAATTAGATATTCAATTAGCTCGAATTAGAATACAAATATTTGAATTATCTAATGGCAATTAGTTGAACAATTTCTAATTGTTTAATGAATTAGAGAATTTCATTTAAGCACGACTTAATGGCCGCCATTGTTATATATTTGAGCCATACTAATTGAGTTAAGCCAGCTTGTTGTCCTACGATTACCAAACAAAATTAATCGTACTACTTTTATTGATTGAAAACTTCTAATTTCTTATTTTATTGTGGAATTTGGTCTAAAGATATTCAGACCATTAAAACATTTTTATTAAAAACTACAAGTACGAGAGAAATCATAAAAAATACACCTCTTTAACCTAATAATGGTAAGAGAAAACATTACATCAACACTTTACTTATACTATTTACAAAAAAGAAAACATTACAACTTCATGTATACATATTAAATTTAACATTAAAAGCTTTCGTTCTCTTTTTATTATTAGCTTGAACATTTTATAAAGAAAAATACAAAATGACTGGAAAACTTAGACTAACATTTTGAACAGGTACAAAAGGAAAATAATTAATTTATTTGGAGATCGTAGGCTAGTTAGACCTAATTTGGTTTGGTGCAAATAAAAGTTGTTCGCATCCCAGTGTCCGAAAAGGGATCTGATGATGAGCTTGGAAACTCTGAAACATGTAATCCTATCCATCGCTGTGACTTAACAATGTAATTTTTCTCCAATTATCAATTTTTCCCAAAAACTGACAATTAAAATTCATTACGAATTATTGTTTCTCTGATCTCAAGCTTGCAAAACTTACAAATATGTAAAAACAAGAAAGATCGCAAAAACCAACAACAAAATATTAAGAACCGTAGCACGGGTTTACGTACATACATATGTACAAACAAAAAAGTCCAGCACACGCATTCGTTCGTATGACCGAAGGTCTAAACAACAATGTGTGCTCACTGTTGGCAAGAACAAACAAACAAAAGGGAATTAATTGAAGTGGAGATAAGTGCATTGTGACGTCACAGGGCATCATAGCTTAGATGTTAGAATTTTCTAACAGCGGCTTTGGTGCAGACACTGGTTCGCATCCCAGTGTCCGAAAAGGGATCTGATGATGAGCTTGGAAACTCTGAAACATGTAATCCTATCCAGCGCTGTGACTTAACAATGTAATTTTTCTCCAATTATCAATTTTTCCCAAAAACTGACAATTAAAATTCATTACGAATTATTGTTTCTCTGATCTCAAGCTTGCAAAACTTACAAATATGTAAAATAAAAAATAATAATAAATTAAAAAACAACTCGCCTACTCTAAAGCTTAGACATGCTCCTTCGAGCCGGATACGAACCGGCGACTTATGCATTTCACTAGACGACTAAGCCGTCTAGGGGGGCGAGGATGTTTAAGCGACATACATACATACATAAGCTACGGGTATTTCATTCGTTTATTTTGTTTGCATTGCATGCTATTGTAATTCGCAATCAGCTTATAAAATATTTCGAAGATATAGTTTATATTTTGGAAAGCCAAAGGGTGGTTTTTCATACCGAAAATGAGGAAGCCAATCGCGTCATGCCTCAGAGCCAACAGTGCTCGCCACCAACAAATACATATAGGGTGTCGCAGGTGTCCCGCACCTCCCGTTCTCTAAAGAACAGAATGTTTTTAGCATTTGCGCAACACGGTCATCAGCACCTGAGCCAAATGATTTAATAAATACCTTTTGAGCAAGACGGTCGCCTAGGCCTGAGCCAAAAGGTGGTTTTTCATACAGAAAATGAGGAAGCCAATCGCGCCATGCCTCAGAGCCAACAGTGCTCGCCACCAATAATACATATATACTCTCTCGTTCTCCAAAGAACATTTTAGGCAAACATGGTCGTCAGAACCTGAGCCAAATGAATAAATACCTTTTGAGCAAAACGGTCACATAGCACCTGAGCCAAATAATAAAATGAAATAAAAAATAATAATAAAACTTAAAAAACAACTCGCCTTCTCTAAAGCTTAGACAACCACAGCATACTGAAAGAACAAAACATCACCTTAGCTTATAAATCCAACAACACTTTATCCAACATTTATACAAGAACAAAAGATCCAATAGACAAACTACAACAAAACAATGTGATATATAAAATAGAATGCAATGGAAAAGCCAACGAACAATGTGATAAGATGTACATCGGAACTACGCGAAGAGAACTCGCGGTACGAATAGCCGAACACAAAGCAGACGTCAAAAAACAAAAGCCAAGCACAGCGCTCTCACAACATATAATCAGCAGTGGCCATACAGCTGATTTCAACAACACCAAAATTATTGATAAGGAAAAACGAGAATTAACCAGATACACATTGGAAAGCTTGCACATATTGAGAAATAGAGAAAAGACGATCAACAAAAAAGAAGACTACGACTGCATAGGCGCTGCTTACATGTTAGGTTTAACAAATAGATTTAGTAATGACAAAACTACCACGCAAGGTGGTACGGATGATTAGTTTTAAGTGTTCATATTGTTTATCTTTTTGTAAGTGAATTTTATTGCTCTACATGTTTATATGTAATCTTCTGTTTGTTTATGTTCATGAATGTTTATATGTAATTTTTCTTTATCTCTTGAAAAACAAATAGTGTAGCCCCTGATGAAGCTGGAATATGCAGCGAAACGTTGGGCAAGAAGGTGAAATAAAAACTTTTATTTGCACCAAACCAAATTAGGTCTAACTACCCTACGATCTCCAAATAAATTCATTTATAACTGACCGCAAAAAACAATCAAAAGAAAATAATTAATTCATTTAAAATATGTAGTTCAAAAGGCTATAAGTTCATCTTTAAAAATATCGCTATCGTCACATATTAAGCCATCTTCCAGAAAATTTTTCATCATTCATTCATTCTTACTTACTTAAACTTACTTTTGTTAAAATCAACTAAAGGGATCAATACAAAGCAAACAATCTAAGATACATATATAAAACTTAACATATCAACACTAAGATACATTAAAGCTATTAGTACTTAAATTAATTATTCTCTGGTATTGCATTAGAAAGCCTGCTGAAAATCTCAGTGCAGATTCTTCCCCAAAAAACGTGGTGTCACTGTCATCTATTTTTGTCAATTTTAGTATAATAAGTATATATAGTTTAATAAGGTGTTTGGGAATTTTTTTCTGAGAAAAAAGTTGAAAATCATTTTAACTTTGCATTATTTCTTATCGTATCGGCCTGCTTTTCAGCGATCGCCGAAAATCGCTTCTCAGCTGCGCTCTCTGCCACATCGTCATTCTTCCACATCGTATCTTCGCCTATCGGCAGCAGATGGTGTAGCTGGTGAGTCGCGAACCTCGCAGGGTGCTTGCAGCTCGCTACTGGCACCATGTTCTAGGTACTCCTCTTCCACGATCAAATTCAGATGCTATAAGTTTATAAGATAATGAAAGGATGAGTAAAAATAATAATCAACGGCACACGGTACTTGTTCGGCTTTTATAATCTCGCCAGACCTGCAAAAAAAGAAAAATTAACAACAAAGTTACACACGATGCACCATTCCATAGAAGTGGTGGTAATTCTTTCATTTAGGATACGACTGCTAAAAGGTTTCAAACAATGTGTAAGCAGTTGTCTCCTAAAAGAAACAATCACACATTGTTTGATACCTTTTAGCAGTCGTCTCCTAAAGGAAACAATTACCGAATTGGTTAGCAACATTTTATTCACTTTTGTACTTACCGTAACCCATTGCTCCACACTTTTTACAACTACTCCAATGGCGTTCAGCTCCTCCGCTATTTCCTTCCACTTCTTCTGGTTTTCCAGCTTGCCGTGCATTCGCTGGAATCTTCCTGACGCCAAACCATGATTTTGTCCCAGAATATCCACCATTCCCCTTATTTGCTCAGCTGTTGTCCGACTCCTTTTGGTTGCTGCAGCACTTGTTGACGCCATTCTGAAGAAAAGAAAAGTTCCTCTTTGAACTTTTCGTAAATTTTGACATTTCAGTACCAGTGATGCCAAATTTTCTCAAATTTAAAACATAGATAACAAGTGTTGTTTAATCCGAGCTAGTGAATCGCACAATTGTTAAAGTAAGCAATATACGACAATGTTAAATATCTCTATTGCGGGATTGTTAAAAGTTAGTGAATCGCGCTCGCTACTGATCACCACTACCATCAGCGACATCTACAGCCCAGTGGATTAAGTATCTAATTCACATTGGTGCTGCAGTACAAATTGATTTTTTGTGCACGCACAATCATTTATTTAAACAAAAAAACAATTTATAAAATGCAAAAAAAAGCACTCCTGTAATTAATATAGACACCTTTGAAACGATACCTCATTTATTAAAATTGGCTCGAAATGAGAGCAGAAAATTAGGAGCAAACACAAAAAGACCTTACAGAAATAATATATGTATATCATTTTGAATTTAGATGTGTGGAAATTTGACAAGCTTTGCCAGTTAACACAAAATTCGTCCTACAACTGTGTTTTCAAAGCATTGTTTTTGTGATGAAATATATTGTAAGTGCGCAAATCGGTAAAAGTTTAGAACAGCTGTCCACTACTTAAAAACTAAGAATCCAGCAGTGGTGCCCAGAGACTCATTTCGAACGCAGGATCACGAGGCAGAAACCCTCTGAAGAAAATGTGTATTTTCCGGTTGCGTATTATTGATACCGAGAATTTTCACATCTATATGTGATTCGAAGTCAACCGTTGTCCTAGACTTTTAGTAGAAAATAAAATAGTCAATCGGTAAGTTCTTAAAATTTTAGATTTTTTTCCAGAAAATGACAAGACCGCATAGAAATTGTGATCGCCTTTTACGAAGGCAAAATCAATCTGAAGAAGAAAGGGAGCAACGAAATCAAACTGAAAGACAACTTAATTCAAGACCGCGTTCAGGTCATTCCGAAAAAGAACAGCACGTACCTACTGATTGTGATAGTTTGAGAATGCAAGCGAGACGTAGAACATCGAGTGGCAACGAAAGTGTTGGAAGAGCACGTCGCGCTGAGCAAGTTCATAATAACATTCCTTTAAAAGGTGCAGCATTTCGATACGATAATGCAATTGAATAAAGTTTGCATAATCTTGTTGGTGTTGGCAATATGGATAGGATATGCCAATATTGTAGAGCACTAAAATATAAAGCACAAACTCCGGGATTGTGTTGTGCAAGTAGGAAAGTTCAACTGCCCCCCCCCCCTTAGAATATCCACTCGAAACATTGGCAGCGTTTTTGGCTGGCGAAACTAAGGAATCTAAACATTTTTTGAACCACATACAAAGCTACTTTCAAATGGCATCATTTGGTGCGACAAATGTTGTAAATTACACGAATTTAATGTTGCGATAACGTCGCAAGAATTTGGGTCGATATTGTGAAACTATGTTTACGCATATTTTTTCGAACTCTACCCGAATTAGAGGCAAGCACAAGAAAGTAAATTCTCAGGAGGTAACTTTTGGTTTTTGTTTTTAATTTGATATCTCATATACATAAGTCATTAGGCCTTATGCATAATAAGCGAGCATTTGCTCAGAATAGAGTTTTTGGGTAAAAGGTAGGTTTTGTATGCTTAAACATTGTTGATCTCGCTTGCTTTTACTCGGCGCGTGAGATAGATCTCACATGTCGGGTTTGTCATGAAATGTTCGTGAGCTAGAATTTACTTTGGTATGCATAAAAGCAAGAAGTTACTCACTTTTTTGAGATCGATCTCACAAAAAGGTGAGACTGCCTTTTAGTTGACTGGCGTGTTTACAAGTACAAAGATGGCCGAATATTTTGTTCCTCTTGGCTTGTTTTTTCTTAGCTAACTCGAGTTCAAAGTATTTGCTCGATCTCATTTTTATGCATACCAAATTGAGCACGAGCTCGGTCGGTTTGCTCGAATTCACCTACTTGAGATAGATCTCACAAGACTCGACTCAAGCAAATGCTCGCTTATTATGCATAAGGCCTATTGTGTTTATTCGAGTTAGAAAACGATTTTAGAAAGTGAATACACACGAATTTGTAAAGAAGTCAATGTCCACCAGTGTAGTGTGTCCAGAAAGGCAGGATCTCAGTTTAGCAGTTAATATTTTCCTAGTCCAGGATGGCAGGGCAGGATCGCCATGTTGCAATATTAAGTTAAACTCCAAATGTTGTGTGGCTCAGTGCCGAATTGATAATGCTCTCTTTATTATGAAATTCAAACTTATTTATAGTAAATTAATCTAAACATTTCATTATACATATTTACTCTAATTCTTACATAGCTAAGCCTAACATAAGGCATGAAGCCCAACGCACGATCACACATATGCACGTATTTACATATGTGCATAGCGCTAAGCTGCTTCAACGCTTTGGTCGCAGCAGAGAAATACATAGCGTCAGCAATTACTTAGTTGCAGTTTGTCAAAAAGAAGCTTCCCCTAAGGGAGGACAATTTGTTGAAAAATTGTGCTTATAACTTGGTGCATGGAAAACTGTCAGCCCAAGGGTGAATCCTTCTAACACAGGTGCCCGTGAGGAGAGGCGAGCTTTTATATTGACTGCGACAAAATAGTGGTCGGATTCGATATCGGGACCTCCAATCGTGGTCGATCTGGCCTGGTCTTACACAAATTTTAAACTTAACAAAAGTACCGCTTTCATTTCTTAGCACAAATTGTTTTTATTAATATGGGTTTTAGAATATGCCCACAGTAGGCATGCCGGTCGTAACAGGCGACTAATATACACAAAGGTAAAGACGTGCAACTCGATAGCTGATCTACGGAGACGATGCCTCTCAGCTCTCATAACCGATCTTCTCTTTCCTTTCGGAAGGAGGGATGACATGACCTAGAAAGTTACACTGGTCACAGCTAATCGAAAGGGAGTACCGGAGCGTACCGGATTCATGCCCGGCTAAGGACTGTCAGTTCGACAACACTCCCCTAAACCTTCAGGGAGTTCTTTTGGTATTAACACAACACCAACATCATGATGAGCTTAAAGACTTCATAAAAACCATTCATAATTTCTTTGAAATGGTTCTTCCCAAATTTTTAACTTTTAAAGCCAAGTTAATAAATCTATTTGAATTTGCTTGCTGAATAAAAAATTGCTTATACATCCATTTGTCTTTATAATAGATAGCTTTCCAAACAATTTCCTACATTTCTTTCGAGTAGAACGTGGGCGAGGTTTGTTCGAGCCGAGTATCGCGCCCAGTTATTATTATTGTTTGTATCTTTTATTTGTTAATTAAATGTTGTATAAAATAATGTTATAAAAAAGGGTTCTAAACATGAAATTTAATGTACCCAGCGTAGGTACTAGTACTAGTACAAGGGTATTATAATTTTATCCACATAACGGTACTACGTAATGGCGCAAAATAATCGAGTTAGATATAGAGTTCCAGGTATGAAAGTTCTTAGGTTGAAAAGATTAATTGATTAAGCCATGTCCGTCCGTACACGATAACTTGAGTAAAAATTGAGATATTTGCATGAAATTTTGCATACAGGTTACTTTCTGATGATAACCAGGCCCCTTTTTCGATATCGAAAATTTCGAAAATCACATAAATTGTTATAAATTGCGTAAAAACTGAGATATTTGCATGGAATTTGGTGTATTGGTTACTAACTTGCCAACTTGCTGTTGAAAATTGTCGCAATCGAATTATAACTACGCCCCCCCTTTTCGATATCGAAAATTTTGAAAAACACATAAATTGTTATAACTTGCGTAAAAATTGAGATATTTGCATGGAATTTATGTATTGGTTGTTAACTGGCCAAGGTAGGCTGCCATTGAAAATGGACGAAGTCGGATGATAACCACGCCCCCCTTTTTCGATATCGAAAATTTCGAAAATCACATAAATTAACATAACGCTTTTTAACGCTGGATATTTAATGTTCGGTTCACCCGAACTTAGACTTCCTTACTTGTTATTTTTTATTTAATTAATTTATGACCGAATATGTGTCTGTTTGTGACCTTCGTAGACCTAGCTGATAAATTGGGGACTTTTTTTCGAGACTAAAGTGAAGAGACAGCTTACTCAATACCAAATTGTCTCAAAATTAAAATTAATTTTGCAAATCTTATTATTGTTTCATGGAAATCACACCGTCTTTTATTTTTTTTAGACTACATCGGAATGGTCGTCAAATAATATTGTCAAAAACACAAATAATAGCAAAAGTGAGAAACATGGCGCTATATTGGATAATATTGCTGGTACTTGCCGTTGGGAGTTTCCCCGACACCGACTTAAATTTTTTAATATACTAGGGGAAGGAGCCTTTGGTCAAGTTTGGCGCTGTGAAGCAATCGATATAGATGGTAAGTATGTACATATGTACATTAAGGCGCCTCGTCAAAAAAAGTTGCAGTGTTTCCACCAGAATTCCAAAATTCATGCTTTTCTAAGGACTCTCGTAAAATATTTCGAAAAGTATTAAGATTTACTGGAGCTAAACCGCCTTAAAAAACGCTAAAAATATCCTTATTTATGTATAAAAGAAGTATGAAAAAATATTTCTATCAACGCAATCCAAATATTGAGATGTATGATGCTATTTTTGGTCATATTTCGAGGGGTAGGTTTGTGGAAAATTTTAATAACTCAGCCAATTATTGACGGAATTGGACGATTAGGGTATCATTTGAGAGGTATTTTCAATTTGTCATTTCTGCAAAATTTAACCCTTTTTGATTTTCAAGCTTTTTTATGCTTACCTTTTGTACTCCAGCTAATTTATCATCTCAGGTGCTTTTTATTAAAAAATATTTTTTCATACTTCTTTTATACATACAAAAAGGATATTTGTAGCGTTTTTTTTAACGCGGTTTAGCCCCAGTAAATCTGAATATTTTTTCGAAAAATATTTTGACCAAGGTCTTAGAATACATTGAAGTTTCTAATTCCGATGGAAACAGGGTGTCCATTTTTTTATGTATGGAGCGTGAGGCGCCTTATATCTATATATACATATCTATAGCATAATGCGTAAATTGAAAAAGCTGGTCCCACTTTACGGACAAATTATGGATCTAAGGCAGTGGTGGCCAGAATTGAAATATCAATGCACGCGTGCATAGGCTACCTTTTGCTGCCGACGTCGATGCCATCACACGCATAGTATCAACGAAGTCGTGTGGCGAAGTTCGGGAGAGTGGCCGATCAATCTTGTTTACTTTTATCAAGTAAGCATAGCGCTGAGCTCTCTCTGGCACACATACAAGCAAAATTGCGCATGTGGTCGTTTGGCCACCACTGATCTAAGGTATTCACAATTAGATATATACATATATACAGGTGCAGTAATTAAACAATTATTTATAATATAGAAAAATCAGTTTTAAAATGACACTAACACAAATGCCAAACATGTATTCACACTATAGAGTAGGTATAGGCACGAAGCTATTCACGAGTAGTTTCGAAGTCGCATATATGTACAAAAACCATAAAACGTAATGTATTTGCCTTTTGAGCTTATAGGGTTTCTAAGGCTACGTGATCGTCCATAATATGGTTAGAAAATGCATTATTTAAATTTTGAAAAATTGTGAGGGCGAAGCTGACTTTTGTACATTACATTAGTGCAACTAATAATAAGAAAAAGCAAATAAATTCAATCTTTGAAATATCCACATATTTCATCGCCCCCTTTTATTTAAAAAAATTTACGACGCCAACGAGATTTTGTTTTCTTCTTTCATTGTATGTCTGTACTGTAATGTTTGACACGCTTCACAGTTCTTTACTAGCAATATTGAAGTATTATATGTATATATGAAAAAAACGAGACTGGTAATAACCCGCCGTTAGCGTTATTTCTTTGGAATTTTACCAAATGCTTGCTAGGTTTTTTGAGGAAAATTTACGGAATGCCCCACAAAGCATATTAATGTTAAAAGAATTTCAAAGCGATGGTAACAAGATTTTTGCTAGTTCTAAACCGGCAGTTGTATTATCATTAAAAGGCATTTGCATTAAAACTTCATATAGAATTCATTGAACCAGCATGTAAATTTTAAATCACAAAATAAAAAAAAAAATTTAAAAATAAAAGTTTCAGTTGGTAGGTGTTCAATGAACATGCTAAGCTACAAACATACATACACTAATAGTAGCGATCGTTGAACCTAATTCCACAAGATCGACTTGCTACACACAAGCATATATAAATCAAATAGCTGCCCGTGTGCGAGGTTGTTCGCAATACCATTGTGTTTTGTTTGTATATTTACATGCTATACATATTAAGTTGAATAAATTGTTTAAAGATGTCTCACTTCAAACCCAGAATTTACCAACTCAAATCATTGTTTACTTACACAAAATGCACGTTTTTAAAAACACATTTTTATAATTCAAGTAAAGTATATTTCCAATCAGAAATAAGATAAGCTCATACATACATATATGTAAATGTGTAAAATGGAAAAAGGAGTGCATCATTTATTTCGTTTTTTATTGATTTCTGCTAATGTGTCGTTTTTAATATTTATTTTTACGTAATGCAGGCGGCAAGCTCAACCCAGTGAACTAAAAGACTCGCTACAACAACAACAGCAACAACTCGTGAAGTTCTCTTTTGTGATGGTTTATGAAAATATGGGACTGTTAAATCGAAATTATTAAAAAAAAGCAACGAAGCATTACCCATGGAATATGTACATACAAATGCGGTCAAAATAATAGCAGCAAAGGGTAATATAGTAGATATGCTAAAATATGTTAAAATACTTCTATTTTCAATTCGCATGTGTTACTATCCACCACTGCTATTATTTTGACCGCAGTTGTATCATATATATTATTTCTGTAAGGTCTTTTTGTGTTTGCTCCTAATTTTCTGCTCTCATTTCGAACCAATATTAATAAGTAAGGTATCGTTTTAAAGGTGTGGGTTACCTCTACATGCGAAACTATATATTAATTACAGCAGTGCTTTTGTGAAAGCGTATGTTATAAAAATTAATTTGTTTAAATAAACCATTGTGAATGCACAAAAAAATCCCTTCTCCCACTTTTCTTCCTCCCTCTTCCCCCATCAAAAACTTTTATTTGCTACCCATATCGTATAAACATCTCACGGTCCACATTTCGATCGATATCTCACATAAGTGAAAGTTACTCCCTGTATTCTGGGTAGCCCCGGTCCACGATTTAATCGATGTTCAAAACCAAGTTTTCGCAATTTTTTCAAACCACAACTATTTCATGCACATTGTTAGTTTATGTTCCAAATTTAATCAAAATCTGCTCGAGAGAAGAAAAAAACGGCATTCAAAATATATAATACTAGCAGACCCGGCAGACGTTGTTCTGCCTGACCAGTGACTTCCCTAGAAATACATTTTCAAATATTTTTCTTTAACTTTTAACATTCCATTTGATTTAGGATATATAATGTTTCTGGCTTTAAAGTCTTTGGTATAAACAAATAAATTTTTTTGATGTCCAACTCAAAAAACGGATCTTTTGAACTCAATGGGTATGACAAAAACCATTATGCGCTGCTGAGCAGATGTATAGTTAGTCCTTATTTAATTATATCCTATATCTACCTATAATACTCAGGATATGTATGAACGGCAATAACAAACAAAAAAAATTAAGTGCTTTGATTAAGATTTAAGAACGTTAAAATGTCACTAAAGCAAATACATTCAGGGATATAACGAATTACTTAGCTTGTGGTCCTGGAACTGCCCACTTTTCCAAAGAATTTACAAATGTAGCCTATGTATGTCGTACCCAACGAAGATTTTAACGTATTGGAAAAGTTTAAAACAGATCAACCATAAACTTTGGACATTATTGAACTACAAACAAAGCACTGAATACAAAAAATGTGGACGTGGCAGGCCCACATTTCCCAAATTATATAACTCTTGACCAAGGGACACACATATCCAAAAATCATTAGTTTAGACCAAAAATATTCAAAGTTATGATGATTTAAATTTTATATAGCCTGGGGGCGTGGCACAACAATCTTCTGAACCAATCTGGAAATTTAGAGAAGATCGACCATAAACTTTGAACTTATTGAAGTACAAACAAAACACAAAAAATGTGGGCGTGGGACTTTTCCCAAATTATATCCATCTTGACTAAAGGACACACATATCCAAAAATCTTTAATTTAGACCTAATATGTTCAGAGTTATGAAGAATTTAAATTTTATATAGCCTGGGGGCGTGGCACTGGCTGCTTTTCCAAAAATTCATATAGCCTGAATCGTACACAACAATTTTCTTAACCAATCTTGAAAGTTTAAAAGAGATCGACCATAAACTTTGGACATTATTGAAGTACAAACAAAATACAAAAAATGTGGGCGTGGCACCGCCCACTTTTCCAAAATTATATACATCTTGACTAAAGGACACACATATCCAAAAATCTTTAATTTAGACCCAATATGTTCAGAGTTATGAAGAATTTAAATTTTATATAGCCTTGGGGCGTGGCACCGCCTACTTTTCCAAAAATTGATATAGCCTAAATCGTACACAACAATTTTCTTAAAAAATCTTTAAAGTTTAAAAGAAATCGACCATAAACTTTGGACATTATTTAAGTACAAACAAAACACAAAAAATGTGGGCGTGGCACCGCCCACTTTTCCAAAATTACATAAATCTTGAGCAAAGGACACACATATCCAGAAATCATTAATTTAGACCAAATATGTTCAGAGCTATGAAGAATTTAAATTTTATATAGCCTGGGGGCGTGGCACCGCCTACTTTTCGAAAAAATTGTATAGCCTAAATCGTACACAACAATCTTCTGAACCAATCTTGAAAGTTTAAAAGAGATCGACCATAAACTTTGGACATTATTGAAGTACAAACAAAACACAAAAAATGTGGGCGTGGCACCGCCCACTTTTCCAAAATTACATAAATCTTGACCAAAGGACACACTTATCCAAAAATCATTCATTTAGACCAAATATGTTCAGAGTTATGAAGAATTGTAGTTTTATATAGCCTGGGGGCGTGGCACCGCCCACTTTTCCAAAAATTAATGTAGCCTATGCTTTAACCCATAATCTCAAGAATATACTGTGAAAATTTCATAAAAATCGGTTGAGTACTTTGGACGCCCATAAAGGACACACAGACACACATTTTTATTTGTAAGATTATGTATGCGTAACGCATACTTGGGTCACCATCTATTTATCCACATTACTGGGGAACAGGCTCAATTATGGGCGTGAAAACCACTACTTCTTAAAACCCTCATTACAGGGCCGTGCGCAGGAATTATCCTTGGGGGGGTTTTAATTTAGATTTGCATTCGCATACATTTTTAACTAAGATAAACATATTTGCTGAAACAGATGCCTAGACCCATACATCACTTCTTTCATCATCTTTAACTTTTCTGAAACTGCATACTCTGATGCCTAAAACCATACCCCAGAAAATTTTTTTGGTTGTATACATTTTTCTGTATTTGATAGAGAATTGATGATATGATGGCATATCCCTGCTAACCAAAAGCGCAAAAAAAGACTCCTTTCGGAGCCATAAAACGCTCATTTCTCAGAGCTTTACTCTCCAAAATGAGCTTCTTTCGGAGCCCAAATGGAGGGAAAAATCGCTCTACGCGGGCACTCCAACGGAGTCATAAAAAAGAGTCCGAAATGAGTCCGATTTCGGTGAATTTGAAGCGTTTTATGCCTCTTTTTAAATGAACTGCAGAGCCTTTTATTGGTGCTTTTCTGAACCTTTTTCGGAGCCTTTTATTCCTCCAATCTGAGGGTTTTTGGAGCCTTTTCAGACTCCTTTCGGAGCCCTTTAATTAGTGCTTTTCTTTTATTCCTCCATTCAGAGGGTTTTTGGAGCCTTTTTAGACTCTTTTCGGAGCCTTTTATTGGTGTTTTTCTGAAGCTTATTTGGGGTCGTTTTTTATTTCTTTTGGGTCATAAATAATAAAAAATAAGGTTTATGAAGTTTTATTGACACAATTCGGAAAATATGAAATGTCCTATGTTTATTTTCCACAGACTATTGATAAACGTCCATGAAAAATGCGATCTTTATCTTCTGTTAGGTGAAATAAAAAAAACCTCAGAAAATGTTTGAAAACATTCAAATAATTGAACGTTGTCGCTCATCTGATCTCCAACGTTCATTTTCTCACAATTCTCTTTACGCCTACAACAAAAAGGGTCAGAAAGCAGTCGAAAAGGCTCCAATTACGGACTCTTTTTGGATGCTTTTTTGGGAGCGCTGCGATACGGAAACGAATTTTGTCAATACTCATGAAAAAAGTAGAAGTCAGCTGCTCACTTGACACAACCTTATCATCATTTGGTCATGACATCAATTGTACTGGTACAAATTAGGGAGTCCCATGAACAGATTAAATCATATTTTGATTAGTCATAATTCTGATTCATCAAAACCTAATTAATCAGGTCCTGAATAGTACTGTATACAGTACTTGTTAATTGAAACTGCTCACTGTTTTCATCAGTAAAGTTTTTTTAAAAAATGCCCATACGCTACACAACTTTGTAATTTCGAAAAGCTCCCAGTGCAATTCAAAGTGCCGGACTTATATATTGGCCAACCTTATTTTTAGCTACTTTCACCAATTTCTTCTTCCGTAAAATTATTTTAACTAATTTTGTCAAAAATTATGATTCAAGATTCAATACAAAATTTATAAACTGTATTTTAATTTTTGCACAATCATTGCAACTTAGATTTGGCCATGAGGGAGGTTTTAACCCCCAAAACCCCCCGTGCGCACGGGCCTGTCTCATTAACACCTTTAATTTGATGCCCATATCGTATAAACACCTCCTGGGGTCACCCCTGGTCCACATTTTTGTCAATATCTCGAAAATGGGTTGACATATTGACTTCTCATCAATACCTGTCAGCTGATACTAATATTGCTTAAATTCATTCAAGGATAACCCCGGTCCAAATTTTGACCAACATCTCGAAAACCGGGAAAATTTTGCACACACAGAGTTAATGTTTCAAATTCTTTTAAATATATTTCAAAAATTAGCAAAACCGGTTTGACCAATATCTAGTGAGAAAATCATCAAAAACTGAGAGATTTCGAAAAGTGTTGTTGATAGCTATAACTTTGAAAGTAATTCGAAAAACGGTTATATATGTGTTTTTGTTTAATCGTTGTGAGCCTTACAACAAACTTTCTCAAGATTGCATGGCCGTCGAAAAAAGAAGAATGTGCATAAACGAATCCAAGGCCACCCCTGGTCCACATTTTTGGCGATATCTCGTAAGCGGGGTAGTATAGGGTCCTCTTTTTTAAATACTCATTAACACCTTTTATTCGATACCCATATCGTATAAACACCTTCTAGGGTCACCCCTCGTCCACAATTGGTTGATATCTTGGAAAACGGGTCCCACAGGTTATTGAAAATCACCTCTTTTTTAAATACTCACCAACACCTTTTATTTGATACCCATATTGTAGAAAACGTCTGGTGTCACACCTGGTCCATATTTCGGGAAATACATCGAGTACTTGGTCCTATATGGGACTCATAACTACACCATGTTCAAGCACTCGTCAACACCTTTTATTTGATACCCATATCGTACGAACCCGTTATAGGGTTACCAATATCTCCAAAATATTCCCAGATTGTTATACGTTTTTTGGTCCTAAACCATGTCGGGCTCAATCAAAAATTACATGCAACATTTCGTTCAATTCGGTCCAGCCGTTCTTGAGTTATAAAATCACAACGAAAAATTACATTCATACACCATTCATTACACCTATACCTCGCTTTGCGTCGTTTCGTTTTGCGTCGTTTCGAAGTTGCGTCGCTGATGAATTAGTACCAATTCTCACTGTGCGTCGTTAGATTTTCGAAGTTGCGTTGTTTTGGGTTCTAGTTTAAATTTTTTTTTTTTTTAATTTTCTATTTTTTTTTTTCTAAAAGATGGCACGACTTTTGTTTCTAATGTCCGTGTTAAAAAAAGGCAGTCAACATAAAGTAAATGACAATTACGGGCAACACAAAGCGTGTTGCCCATGCACGCGAAACTCGCTCTCAATCGCCTTGGCGGCGACAAGTTATTGGCAACTAGTGTTTGTGTATGAACACGGGCAATTGCGCGGTGTCATCACAATTCGGGAATTCCCTTGCTTACTCAAAATCAACGCAACTTGGTACAGTTTTATTCTCACTTTGCTTTGCTTATTTTAGAGTTGAGTCTCAATTAGTGTGTTGTGTTTTTTTTTAAGAAAATAGTAAATCGTTATAAATTTTTACGGGTATTTTCTGGTTACCAAAAAGGTAAATATTTTTCCAATTTATTTATTGGCGGGGTTATTATTTTTTTGTATACACTTGTAATTTTTTAGCCAAATGAGTGGAAAGGGCGGTGCTGGTAAAATTACCAAAAATAAAAAAAAGACCGTCAGCTTGGAGACAAAATTAGATATTCTGCGACGATTTGAGAAAGGAGAGAAGGCCGTAGAGATAGCAAAGGCTGTTGGTCTGGCTGCAACCACTGTCAGAACTATAAGAGATCGAGATGGAGATAAAATAAGAGAAGCTGCAAAGTCTGCAACATCATTGGATGCTAAGACGATGACCCGTGCAAGGAGTACTTTGATGATCCGAATGGAGTCCTTGCTTTCTATGTGGATTGAAAATCAAGTTGCGCACAGGATACCATTAAGTAAAATGGTAATTCAGACGAAAGCAAAAAGTTTATTTGATGACATAAAAAAAGAAGCAGTATCCAATGAAAATGCTAGTGGTAGTCATACAGACAACAATGAAACATTTGAAGCTAGTCAGGGCTGGTTTGAGAGATTCAAGGTCCGAGCAAATCTGCACAGCATTGCTCTTAAAGGCGGAGCAGCTAGTGCTGATATAACTGCTGCAGAGCACTACCCGGAAGAGTTAAAAGCTTTAGTTCATGAAGGTGGCTACGATCCAAAACAAGTCTTTAATGTTGACTGGGTTATTTTGGAAACGTCTACCTAATAGAACTTTCATATCTAAAACAGAAAAATCTGCGCCAGGATTTAAAGCTAGCAAGGATAGACTGACTCTTCTTCTTGGTAGTAATGCAAATGGTGACTTCAAATTTAAACCATTTCTCATTTATCAATCAGAAAATCCAAGAGCTATGAAAGGTTGTTCAAAGGATCTGCTTCCTGTCCACTGGCGAGCAAATAAAAAAGCATGGATGACAGCATCATTATTTCAAAACTGGGTTTCAACTTGTGCTATACCAGAAATTAAAGCTTATTGCAACAAGGAAAACTTAACCTTCAAGGCTTTGGTCCTAGTAGATAATGCTCCTGGTCACCCAGTTTATGTTGATGAGTTGTCAGAAAACGTAAAATTTGTTTTTTTGCCACCTAATACGACATCAGTTATTCAGCCGATGGATCAGGGAGTAATATCGACTTTTAAAAGTTATTACCTTCGACGAACATTTCAACTTCTTTTAAGTGAGACTGATGGACAAGATAAGCCTACTATGCTAGAGTTTTGGAAAAAGTTCAACATTATGAAAGCCATAGAAATTATTTCCGATTCTTGGGAAGAAGTTAAACCATCTTGCATGAATGGTGTTTGGCGCAAAATATGGCCTGAATGTGTTCACAGAATATGCGCCGCAGAAGTTGATGGTACTCCAACAGTTCGTCATGAAATTTATAATTTGGCTAAATTTTATATTACTTCCGTTTTTAAATATTTACTTTGTTCCTTTATTTAGGTAGTATTTTCGTAACCCTGGAACCTATCTTCGATCTTTTCATGGTTTTCTATAGAAAATCATAATTCACTTTGCGTCGTGTTTTTTTGGAACGTATCTACGACGCAAAGCGAGGTATTGGTGTATGGGTAAAATCACCTGGGGCCGAATGGTCACGTACGTGATCGTATCACTCGTCACGGAAAAACTTGGTTTTCGGATCGTCACATACGTGATCGTATAACTCGTCACGGAAAATGGAACATTTTGGATTGTTACATACGTGAACGTACCCTTTGTGTCGTAATATGGCATCGCTACAGTCGTGAACGAGTAAGTGATCACACTCGTTCGTTCGTAATTTCATTCGTTCACAATTTTTCAATCGGCAACGGAAAAATTTAGCGGAAAAATGTAAGTTAATTTTTAAAATGCGTATTAAAATAAGAATTTTGAGTATTTTTAATATTTCAGGACAAATTACAACAAACTTAATCCGAAACAAAAAGAAACAATGGCCCAATATATGGCGGAGCACCCCAACCTAGCCAAGAACAAATTCCCCAACAGCGCACAAGGCAGAGCAACCTCTAAAAGGCTTTGGGAAGAGCTCGCAAGACGCTTGAATGCTGACGGACCACCAGTGAAGGATGCGAGAATATGGAGGAAGGTATGTACATATGTGTGTGAAATGCGTACTTAGGTTTAGTATATAATGCTTTCAATTTATTGAAGGTTTTTGACGATCAAAAATACCAAGTTAAGAAGAAGCTTTCGGACAATAAACTGTCGAAGTAGAAAACTGGAGGAGGACCGTATACCGAAAGGCAAATAAGTGCAACAGAGGAATTAATAATAGAGGCTGCCGGTCTTACGGCTGCGGTAGCTGGGAACGCTTCTGTACGAACGTTTGGAAACAATGAAGTAGCATCCAGAAGCGCCGATGAAAGCAGCGACACCTCCGGCGGCAGTGGTTCATCAAGCAGAGAATCACCGGGCCCATCAAGGCCAGCTTCGACGCCAACCCAACGTCTAGCGCCTCGGAGCAGCACACCACGAAGAAAACGTGCGACGGACGTAAAGTTAGAATTGCTCCAAAAAAATTTAAACAATGTTTCTGACTTTCAAAGGGACTTAGGGGAGAAGCTAGACAAATTGGTAAGAGTCCAAGAAAGTATGCTGAAGGTGCAAGAGCGTATGCTTCAGCTTGCAGAAGAAAAGCATCGCGCAGAACAAGCCTCGAGGGAAATTGACTTGCAAATAAAGAAGTTGGAGTTAGAAACCCTATCAATAAGTGCTAAAAATCAAAAATGAATTGAACTTTATTTGTAAGGTGTTAGATATAAGAAAATGTGATGAAGTAATTTTTGTTTTTATTTGTACCTGGATTATTTGTTTTTACTTTTTTAGTTTTAAGATTCACAAAAATTAAACTTTATTTTACTTAACAAATAAATAAATATTTTCTCTATAAATTTTTGGTTTTTTTATTAGTCCTCAATATTTTTACAGATCTACATTTACTTATGTTTTTAGGTCTAATTGGAGTTCACAAGTGAATGCTTTATTTGATCCCTTATTTGCTGACCAATCGTGGTAAATTGATTACCTTCGCCCGGGTCAACTTCCATAATTTCCTCGGATTCATAGTTTCGTAGGTTCAAAATTCTCCAACGTCCCTTATATATGCCAATTGTACGTTCGATGATGCACCTTGCCTAAGAGTGTACATCATTAAATAGAGATTCATCTGAACCATCGGAAGGATTTCTGTAAGGCGTTATACACCACGGCTCAAGTGGATATCCAGAGTCTCCTGGTGAATTGTAAATTAACACTAGCAGTAATGCAATAACACTAAAAAATAGTAGCATACCTAAAAGCCATGCATTTTCACGCCTATTCACCTCAAATCCTTCATGTAAAACTCGTCTTTGATTAGAATGTCTCCAAACAAATGAGTCATGGGCAGCACCTCCGTATTGGCAGTTAGTTGCCAAAATTTTATAATTGTGATCGCATATCTGGAGAAATGTGTTAACAGTTAGTATTCAGGTTGTACTACATAGAAAATTAACTTACTATCATGGCATTTAGGCTATGATACCCTTTTCTATTAAAGTACATATGTTCATCCAATGAAGGCCTTTGTAATCCGATATGTGTTCCGTCAACGCAACCGATTACTGCAATTAATTATTGAAAAAAATAAGACACTTGTAAAACTTAAATGGACGTCTATCTACCTCCAGGTATCCTATACTTCTCCACAAACCATTCTTTGCACCGTGAGGAATCATTTGGCTTGAACTGTATGTGTTGCGGACATAGCTTGTTTTCCATCTCGAGAATAACATGTGATGTTACTTTGGACACGGTACTCTGACACATTCCCACTAAGTAGTCACTGCCAACACAGTGCTGATACCCACCACTTCCTAGCAGAGAAAGAGTAGCAGCTAGTTGTAGTACTGGAGGCACTTCCTTTGCATCGGACTGCTTTAAATTTAGCTTATTTAGCACGTAGTTGAAAGCGTCCTTGTTCAATCTAAACCGTTTTATGAATCTGCGGAATAAACAAATGTTGATTGGTTGATAAACTTTATTTGTTACAGACTTACGCTGTATCCGTCAAAGCAAAAGGATTACTTTTATCCCTAAGCAGCCTCCGTGCTACCCTTTCATCATCCTCACTATCGCTTAAACTTAAATAAAAAAGTAAATGCACGTCCATTTGTAAATATGAAATGTTTTTCATTTAAATATTAAAATCTTTTGTAAATATTGTCGTATTTATCAAAAAAGCTCAGCTGTTTTGACAGTTCCACAACTATTGTGACACAAATATACGATCCACAGTGATGTGCATCTCGAATTCTATTGTGAACTAAAAATAAATTACGATACGTTAGCTTTCGTATGTGACGCTCCCATTTAGTTCATACGTCTGACGTATCACGGAATTATCTTTCGTATGATTTTCGATCCGTGATCGTATGTGACGATTCGGCCCCTGAAGTGAGCCCACCATTTTTCCACTCATTATCAAATTCAGGTATGAGTACTTTTTCATGAAGTATTCACTATAGACAATTAGTCCCCAAAGGGGTTTTTAAAAATTTTGTTTTTTACAACAAACGAATGTTTTTGCTTTAAATTGAACGACCAAAAAGCTCTAAATATACCAAAAAATTTTATCAATTCCTTGGTCTAATATCTACAAAAGCAACAATTTTTGTTTTAGAAAAAAGTTGTATGACCTTTAGTAAAAAAAGCAATAACTCAGAAGGTATTAGAGGTATTCTAATGAAACTTTCAGGGTTCATAGTTCAATACTTGTATTTTAATAACATATATAGAAGTTAAAATTATTTATTTATTTCCATACTGTTAACTAATTTTTAAGTTACAAGCCAGAATATCTTTGACTTCTCCCTCAAAAAACGAAATAATTTTTTTTCAGTACTATGCATTAAACGTCAAAGTAACAGAATCCGCAAAAAAATTTCACTGCTCGCGATTACTTTCAAGAAAAACAAATTTTTTTATGACGCGCTCGTAGATATTTTCGTGTGTTTTAATTATTTAAATTGCATTGTTGCTCGTAATTTTGTTCTTTTTTTGTCATGGGTCGTGTAAATAAATGCTGCAATCCGTTCAATAAACAAAATCATAAAAAAGTTCTTAAAAATATAGTTTTAATTACAAAAAACCGTGCTCATAGTTTTAAAGGTTTTGTTAATAATTATATGTGTAATTCGTGTGAACGTGCAATTTATTTAGGTCGAAAACCTGAAATTTCTAGTGAACTATCTTTAAATAAATGCTCAAAAATCAATGAGACTGAATCATCAAATTATTCTACTGAAGATAACGAAAAAAAGACCCATCTTTCCAATGTGGCTTTGTCGACAACAAATTAAAAATTGATAAAGTTAATAAAGTGTTATCGGAAATTGGTGGACCTCCAATCAAAGTGTAGCGACTATCAAATGCAAAAGAATGTCAAAAAGCTTTAAATATTGTTTTGAATAAAGTAATAAATGATACTAACATTACAAATACTGAAACTAATTCTAATGATGTTGTACTTAACAATTTTAAATGTGCGTTTAATAGTAAGAGTAGTAGAGCTGACAAAATTCAAGTTTTGACCACACTTCCTCCAGATTGGTCGATAAATATGATAAGAAGAGAGTTTAAAGTTTCCAAACGAATGGTTCAAAAGGCAAGAAAAATCCGGGCGGAGAGGGGATTCGCATCACATCCCACAATTAAAAAAGGGAAAACTATAAAAAATGAAACAATCGAGCGCGTTAAAAGTTTTTATTTATCCGACGATGTATCTCGCGTAATGCCTGGGATAAAAGATTATGTATCGGTTATGGAAAACGGAAATAAAGTTCATAAACAAAAGCGTTTATTGTTATTTAATATTGAGGAGCTATATAAACAATTTAGTGAAGCTTTTCCCGACGACAAAATTGGTTTAACAAAATTTCAAAATCTCCGTCCACGTGAATGTGTATCTGCAAGCAAGAGCGGGACTCACAATGTTTGTGTATGTAAAGTACGTCAAAATGTAAAATTGCAGTTGAATGGATTAAAAAATGAACTAAAGAAAAAGAAAATTAATTTATCGCAAAGTTTAAATGACTTCATTAAAAGTTCAGTTTGCGAAGAATCGACTTCATTGTGCTATTTTTCAAATTGTACTAAATGTCCTTGAACTGATCATACAGTAAACAACTTGAAAATAATGCTTGATAATAATGAAATTAATGAAATCACATATAGCCAATGGAAAAGTACCGACAGGTAGGAAAAAGTTTAACCGAATAATTTTTTTTTATGAAATATATTAGCTTACTTGACAAAATGTTGTTATAAAAAAAGAAATGGATCTATCAGCAATTTTCTTGTAACGGGAAACTCAATAGAAATCATGAAATTAATCGAAGTTACCTACCGAATTCCGATAAATTTCGTGATTCATACCGAAATTTCAGCTCCGACGAAATTGCTGATAGACCCCTTAATTGTATCGATATATTAGTAATTAAATATTTAGGCATTGTCCATCTAAATTGTATTTTTTTTATAAAGATTTTAATTCAATTATTTTGCTTGAAATTTACAGGACTGAAATAGTTGAAGAAAGGAAAAACAAAGAAGATTTTTGTAATGATTTAAAACAAAAATGGCCTGAATTGTTAAGACATGATTTCCTTGCACGATCTCAAGCTGCATATTTTACTGAGAAGAAACAATGCGTTGGGGATGGAGAATTTATTGTTTGTCTTGATTTTTCTGAAAATTATACTTTTTCTGTACAAGACGCAATACAATCCCACCATTGGAGTAATACCCAGGCTACAATTCACCCTTACATAGTGTATTATAGAGCTGATGAAGAAACAAAACATGCAAACTACGTTATAATTTCTGAAAAAGTTAGTCATGACGCGTGCTCGGTTCACCTTTTTAATTTTAAATTGGTTGAATTCTTAAAAAATAAATTCGGCGAAGATAAGATTAAAAAACTTTTATATTTTTCGGACGGAGCTGCTTCGCAATACAAAAATAAATATAATTTTACAAATTTGATTTACCACAAAAAGGATTTTAACATTGACGCGGAATGGAACTTTTTTGCTACAGCTCACGGGAAAGGAGCATGTGACGGCTTGGCAGGCAGTGTAAAACGACAAGCTTATCGTGCAAGTCTGCAAAGGGATAATGATAACCACATTACTAATGCATATTCATTGTTTGAATGGGCTGAAAAATCATTTAAAAAAGTAAATTTTCTCAACAAGACCATGAATCTCATGAGGAAAAATATAAATCACGATATGAACATTCTTTTACGGTCAAAAATTCACGCCAATATCATTACTACAAAGCTTTCGATAACACATCACTCGAGTGCAAGCTTTTTTCCAAAGACAATAAAATTAAAATAAAATTGTTAAAAACAAAGTATGTGCTTAAAAATAGAAAGATTTAAAATTAAATTATAACATAAATATTTCATTTCTTCACTTTGAAAAAAAAAAAATAAAAAACTTATTACTGCATTAATGCAATTTGTGCAAAAAAAAAATATTTAATAAATAAAAATATTCATAATTAATAATATTTTTATTGAAAAAAATAAAGTATTGCTTCTTTTTTATAATTACAGAGCAGCTGAAAGGTAAGTTAAGGACCAACAGAGCTAACCGTGCTACATAAAAAATAAGTTTTTGTTGAAAGTAAGCGTGAGCACTGAAATTTTTTTGCGGATTCTGTTACTTTGACGTTTAATGCATAGTAATGAAAAAAAATAATTTCGTTTTTTGAGGGAGAAGTCAAAGATATTCTGGCTTGTAACTTAAAAATTAGTTAACAGTATGGAAATAAATAAATAATTTTAACTTCTATATATGTTATTAAAATACAAGTATTGAACTATGAACCCTGAAAGTTTCATTAGAATATCTCTAACACCTTCTGAGTTATTGCTTTTTTTACTAAAGGTCACACAACTTTTTTCTAAAACAAAAATTGTTGCTGTTGTTGTAAAAAACAAAATTTTTAAAAACCCCTTCTGAGTTATTGCTTTTTTTACTAAAGGTCATACAACTTTTTTCTAAAACAAAAATTGTTGATGTTGTTGTAAAAAACAAAATTTTTAAAAACCCCTTTGGGGACTAATTGTCTATAGTGAATACTTCATGAAAAAGTACTCATTCCTGAATTTGATAATGAGTGGGAAAATGGTGGGCTCACTTCAGGTGATTTTACCCATATGTATATACTAGCAGAGACCCCGCGAACTTCTTTCCGCTGAAAATAAGTTAAATATAACTGAAATACTTGTTTAATCCTGTTGAAAAACTTTAGAGTGTTCATTGTGCTTTTATCTCTACTAGGATCGCCCGTGGTCGAAATTCGACCAACTTAAGTATATGTATGTAAAATAAATATATATGTAAAAGGAATGAGTTTTAAAATCTTTGAGCTTACAGGATTGCCCATATACGTGAGCGTATAAATAAAAGGAATGAGGGAAAAAAATTTGAAAATTTGAGCAAGTACTTTCGGAAATTGCTTCACGCATATTAGTAAGTCAAATAAATGAAGGCTAAGTTATATGATGTTCATGCTGAAGTTAAAATTTGCATTTTGCATTTCCGGGTATTGGTTTCGAAAAAGCGTTCATGCTGGCGCATTTAGCAACTGCACATTTAGCAAGTTCAAACATTTTTTTGAGGTTATGCCGTGTAAAAAAATGTACACCTTTTTATAAATCTTTTATTTAAATCCGTTCACAAACATCAGATTAACTTGCAAATTGATTTATTTTAACAATATCACACAAATTACAAATTGGAAATCCGAGCAAATTTGCTAAATGTTTACGAAAGACAGATAATGAGAGAATGCCAAGAAAAAACTACCAATATTGTCACTCTTTTGAATTCGAATCGCGCTTTTCTTCGAAGGTTACAGGGTTGATTTCTGCATTTATAATGCTAATGCAAAAATAAAGTTGCATTTTTCTGTGGGTGGTGCTTAGAGTGGTGCAGGTAAAGTATTTAGTACAACAGAGTTAGGGTATTAATATATAGATATTGCTGAAATCTTTCCTAAGCTGATGAAAACATGCACCAACTGAAGTGATTAGATTTCGGCTTGTAGTAAGGCTACAGATTATTTTCAACAACATTTGAAAGTTAATAACTCCTGCTTTACATTTCTTTGCATGGATTTTGATATTTTTTATTTTTCTTTTCTATTTTTGAAAATTCCTCTTCTGGTGTTGCGATCAAAATTTTTTATTCTATGTAACTAACTTCATTCTTAGTATGAAAAATACATTTTCTGCTTAGAAAATATACTTTTCCAATATTTAATTCTAGTAGACTACTACTTTTTTAGTCTCTTTTAGATGGAATAAATTGGTCACATTTGTTCGAGCATGTCCTATGAAGACACTAATTGTACCCTTTTTATACCAAAATGGGTATAAATGTATACTACTTGCAGGACACCTGACTTCGATTCTCGGGATTCTTGGTGAAGACAAAAATGAAAATTGTTTGTTTTTTAATTCTTTTAAAGTAAGGAAACTTATTTAAAACTACACCAGCAACTACTTATACTTTCCAGCGTCTATTTACAGCTTTGCTCTAAATGAGGAGACAATTGGTAATATTTTTCTGGCCAATCTTCAACTATATGAAAAATATATGTATGTATATGAAAAATTTTCATTTAACCCCTAAAAATTTCATATGTAAGTAAATTAAACTTTAAAAAAATCGAGAAAAACTTGGAATATAAAATAATCAAATTAAAAATGTGTTTTTCGTAAAAAAAGTAAAGTTACCGGCCGATTCTGTGTTATTGATATATTTGGCAATTTTGATAAATAATAAAGAAGAAATATCTTTATCAAGTGTTTTTGAAATTTGCGTCAAAAACAATTTTTTTTTATTCGTTGTAGTCTATTTCTCGCGGAATTCGAAACAGTTGATAAAAATATTTTTCCCTGATTATTTATCAAGGTTGACAAATTTATCAAGAGCACAGAATGGGGCTGTTAGTGTCAAGGCCGTATCTAGGGGGGGGGGGGGGGGGGGATGGCAGGGATCTCTCCCCCCCGAAATTAATGCGATATAAAATTTTTTTATAATATAAATATGCTTAATTGTATTTTTTAGAAGCATAGAAATTATGTAAAAAGTTATAGGCGAATTCTGTAAGCTGTCTCTAGTCACTAATAGAGACATTTTGTGGTCAATTTCAATTTTGAGACAATTTGGTATTCAGTAAGCTGTCTCACATCTCAAGTCTCAAAAAAAGTCACTAATTTGTCAGCTGTTTGTAGGCAGGTCACAGACAAGAAAATTTAGGGTTAAAAATTAAATAAGTTAAAACAATTTTTAAGTTTGAAATCATTTATATTTATTTAAAAAAATAATAATTAATGAATAAAAAAAAGAAAAAACAAAAATAATAAATTGCCCCCGATCCTGGGTTCGAACCTGCACCGCTCACGTTGTATCCCGAGACACTTACTACCTGTGCTATTGCACCATTTATTTGAGCGCTGTGAAATGCTATACTTCAGATTTATGCATATCTGTTTTTACCACGCATCAATGGTGAACTTTTTGTGATTTTCTCTTACAGACTATCGAAATCAGCGAAATCCACAAAAATTTTCTCTGATGTAAAATCTCAAATTTAGTGATTTGAGATGAGACAGACTTACAGAATACAGCTATTAGTCTCAATTATTATTTGTATCTATGTATGTATATTCTTTACTACTGAACTAACGACAATCTTTATAGATAGGTACGCATATATTTTGTGGCACGCTTGCTTTATCGCTCTCTCTCCCACAAACTACGAATTGCCGCAATAAAAGCTGCCGTGTTTGAAAGACGACTAAGCATGCAAGTTTGTTTTGCCATTTTCTTCTTTGTAAATTTTAATAACGGTTCTTATTTCGCGCATATTGTGATGTATGCCCTACAGGGTAATCATTATTACTTTGAATTTTTTTTTTGTATAACTACCTTGCATATTTTAAAAAAAAAAAACTTCATGGTTTCAGAAACTTTCAAAAAGTTTAAGCAACCTTTTGAAAATTTCATCATAAATAGTTGTTGGTATTTTTTTCATTTAGCTAACTACTTTACAATTTTCGAAACTTTCAAAAAGTTTAAGCAACCTTTGAAATTTTCATTACAATATGATCATATATTTAATCAATTTTGTCACTTTTGAAGTGCGTTTAACAGTGGCAAGTTCGTTATAGTTAATGTGGTTAATAATATTGTTAAGTTTGCTTGAATAAATAAAAAGTTTTAGTTTATTTTATTGATTAGGTAAGTAAAGCGCAATCTTATGTTGTTAGAAAGAAGTTGTTTGTATTCGTAGGCATACTAATTTTTTTTTTAAATAGTTTTGTGATGTCGAAGCGTTCAAGCAACAACACACTTTTCAAATACTTGGAAAAAAAACAAAAAAATGATGATAGTGCTAAGGAACCAGAAGCAGATCAGTGTTCATCAGTGTCTACTGATAACTCAACTACTATTATTCCTGTCGACGCCACTACCAGTTCTTCTGGAGACGAAACTACGTTTAACCCGCTTGACAAATTGGATTTAGGATCTTATGCTAATTCAAAAGAAAAAATTGATGATGAACTAAAATATGCGTTATTGAAAAAGCCCTGGGTACCAGAGAAATCTTACAAATTCCCAATCACAGACGACAAAAGACATTTGAAATTTCAGCACAAATGGTTCGATCAATTCTCCTGGCTGGTCTACACCTTAAAAAAGCCTGAAGGTGTTTTGTGCAAGATTTGCGTTTTATTTGCAGCTGAATGTGCTGGGAAGGGTGCACACCAAAAGCTGAGCTTATTGGTTGTGAAACCATTAAACAAGTGGAAAGACGCGAACGCAGATTTTAAGCGGCATGAGCAAAGCAAGTATCATCAAGACTGCACATTATTTGCTGATAATTTTATAAGCGTATATGAAAAAAAAAACAAATAGACATAAGGAGTCAACTAGACATCGCACGATCTGCTAATATTGCCAAAAATAGGAAAAAACTGGTTCCCATTGTTGAAACCATTAAGCTGTGTGGACGACAAGAATTATCATTAAGAGGAACTTGCGATTTCGGATGGATTAAATTCAATGAGTCTGAACCAGATATTAATGATGGTAATTTCCGAGCTATATTACGTATGCGTCATAAATGTGGCGATATAGATTTGAAGCAACATGATGAAACTTTGCAGTTAAATGCTACATATTATAGTCCAACTATACAAAATGAATTGATTTCTGTTTGTGGTGAAATAATTCAAAAGCAACTGGTGTCGGCTATTAATAATGCTAAGAGTTTTTCCTTGCTGGCTGATGAAACAACGGATATATCACGACAGGAACAAATGTCCATCTGTGTAAGATACACCGAGCTCCACAACAATGTTTATATCGTACGAGAAGATTTTCTTACATTTGTTACTGTTGAAAGCACAACAGGAGCTTCTTTAGCTCAAACAATTCTGGAAAGTTTACACAATATGCAAATTGACTGTAATTATTTAGTTGGGCAAGGCTACGATGGTGCTGCAAGCATGAAAGGCAATTTGAATGGTGTGCAGGCAATAATCCGAGAAAAATATCCTGAAGCTCTCTATGTGCACTGCAGCTCTCATTCGCTAAATTTAGCTTTGTGTCACTCATGCCAAATTCAACCCATCAGAAATGCAATTGGCATTATAAAGTCAATAGGGCTCTTTTTCAAATCCTCCGCCAAACGAACAAATTGTTTAACAGAATATATTAAACAAAATATGCCAGAAACAAAATGGAGAACATTAACTGCAATGTGCGAGACCCGATGGGTTGAAAACCATGATGGGCTGCTGAGGTTTAAAGAGATTTTTAAAGCGATTGTTGGTGCATTAGAAGAATTAAGTGGTAATAGCGATTGCGATACTTCATCAAAAGCATCTTCTTTTATAAGATCAATATCAACTAGCGAGTTCATGATAAGCTTGTGCTGCCTAAATTGTATATTTACATATACCTTACCATTATGCAAAACTCTTCAAACAACTTCATGCGACTTAGCGGCTGCTGTACAGCACGTCGATCTCATTATAAACAATTTTAAAAATATGCGTACAAACTCAAAAACAGAGTTCGTAGATATTTTTAAAGATGCTGAGAACTTGATTGAGTTTCTGGGTGAAACAATAGCGTTGCCTCGAATAACTGGGCGACAGCAAAACCGCGCAAACATAGTTGAAAAAGATCCAAAAAAATACTACCGAATAACCATTTTACTTCCACTTTTAGATGATTTCATTAACCAATTAAAACTAAGGTTTGAAAAGCATAATGTAACAGTGACACAACTTTACAAATTGCTACCAAAAGAGTGTGTAAAGGCTGGCACAGTATTTCACGAAAACACCTTTTCATTTTATGAAAATTTTTACACTAAGTCTGAATTGCAGCTTTGGCAAACAAAATGGCGCAACGAACCCGAAATAAACATGCCTAATTCAGCAATAGAATCGCTTGAAGCATGCAATAAAGATTTATTTCCAAATGTGCATTTTCTTTTAAAAATTTTGGTGACTTTGCCAGTTACTACAGGCTCTTCCGAGCGATCTTTTTCAACTATGAAGAGGTTAAAGACGTACCTCAGAAACTCAACAAGCACAGAAAGATTAAATGGTTTGGCATTGATGTCGGTTCATCGCCGTATAAATGTGCCAACAAAAGAAGTTATTGACATATTTGCTGCGAAAAAAGCTCGCCGATTAAATTTAATTTTATAAATACATATATAGTACATATGATATGTGTTTTTAACAATTTATAGGTGTAGATCAACATATGTATGTATGTACATAATAAATGAAATATTTTTAGTTTTTTTATTTTATGATTTTTTAATAGATTTTTTAAGATGTATAAGTATGTATTATATGTAAATAATCACTGTAAAGCCTGAATAAAGATATGTACATATGTAATTTGAATTTGAAATGTTTTTTTTTAGTTAATCCCCCCCCCCCCCAAATGAAATCCTGGCTACGGCCTTGGTTAGTGTCATTTAAAATTGTTCTTTAGTTAAAGTCCGTACGTTATTTAACATTACAAATTTCGATCTTAACATTGTGGAATTTTGCTTTGAGAATGAAAACATGTACTAATTCAAGCCAATATACATATATCAACTAATAATTCGGATATATTTGAATGTTTTTTCTTAAACTAATTTTTTAAAACGATAGTTTTTGAAAAGTACAACTCTGTTGTTACCATAAAATTTTTTAATTTAAAATAACAGCATCCGGTTCTTCAAGAAAATAGTTGATGTCTTTAGGAAAATTAACGCGATTTCTAACTACTTCGTAAATATAAAATTGAAGAAGCTACAAACTGTGTTTTTACTTTTTGTATATTAAATATGATATATTTCTTAAAAAAAAAAATAAAAAGAGAAATATTGATAAATTGGAATAATTTTAAATTTTTTGTTTGTTTTTAAATTTGATTTTTTCACTCCAAGATAGAGGTCGTAAACAGAAAAACATTGAAATATTGGGTTCCAAATATAATAAGTTTAAAAAAAAAACAATATTATGATAAAAGGTTTTTATATGTTATATGTTTCAAGGCAAATTCAATTTATAAAAAAAAAACTTAACCTGCCCTGAACCCGTGCTTGAACCTGTAAACGCACGAATCATAGCCGACACGTTTACCACCTGCGCCACTGTTGTATGTATATATACAATAAAATATACATATGTATATATACAATATATATACAATAAAACAGTCAGATACTATAGTTAACAGCTTTGGCTTTTGGTGAAAACGTTTATGAATGTTGTGCTGTTGGAGATTACAAAATAGCTGGAGAGTTTGTAGACTTCTTTTTTGTTTAATAACAAATAAACAAAGCATAATTTTCAAAATCTTTTTTCGCGAGACAGCAGAAATAGTCCATACCAAGATGGCAATATAACTTTTATAGGGATCTATCTATAAACACTATATGAAGTTGGGTCCTCCACCTTATACTAGTCGGTTAAAACTTATCGATCTCCTAACTCTTTCTACTTGTAGGGAAATGCTTGGTGTAATTTTTATTGTAAAATTAATAAACGGATACATTTCAAGTCCATTTCTTTAATATTTCCTCCCGAGCTTCAAGACATTTCAAACCTATTTTATTGAAGCAATGTAGAAAAAATTTTCAACTGAACGAACCTTTTCAATGTTTATGTGAAAAATATAAGTCTCATTCATGTAATTTTGATACTTCGGACTCTCTTTTTACAATAAAAAAATCTGTTCTTTCCTCTCTTAACTAATTATTTTGTTAATGTTTACGTATTTTAATCTCTTATGTATGCACCTTATTCAGCTGATGAAGTTTTTCTGTAGCTGAACAGTTTGAGGTATCGACGCTTAACAAATCTCCACCTTTCAAACACTCGGCAAATATGATCCGCGCGTTATGCGGATGCGCCCCTCGTGTCGGTTGGACGGGGAGGTGGGTAATCCGTTGGGTTTATTATCATTATTATCCCCATACCAATTTCCAGGGCCCTACCTGAAACCCTTTTAGAGATAATCAGCATGAAAAATTAAGATTGTATGGAAGGTGCCATGCGCCCGATTCTGATAACCCCCACTTTTCTGCGTGAGAAGGGCTTTGATATAATCCAGCTCTATATAAAGTTTTAAGCTCCCTACCTTGAACTCTTTTAGAGATAATCAGCTGGAAAAAATCGTATTTTACGATTTCCCCTCTTTACATTTCGTGTGAAATCATTTGAGATATTGAAATAAATCCCACAACACAATGTAGTACTCATTTCTACCTTTCGTTTGACACCCATCTTGGAAAAACTAATTTTGGGTCACATTTGGGCAATATCTCTGGAACCGGATAAGATATCTTGATGGAAGATGTCTTAGATTTTAGGATAGACGTCTAGTAATTTAATGGTGGTATATATGAACGTATTCATATATACTAGGATATCCCGTGGTCGAAATTCGACCAACTTAATTAATGGATTTCTTAGGCTTCAAATGACGTTATACAGGATTTTGCAAAATTTGTTAATTTTTTTGGCACACAAATAAAAGCAAGTGGCAGCTACTGGTTTACTGCATATGAATGTGAGCAGAGGGGTGGGTGTGGGCTTTCGTAGTTTTTAAAAAGTTCGAAATTTAGCGAGGTGGTGATGCCACTCAAAGTTTTCATACATTAGGGTGGTGCAGTAAAGTAGTTCAATAGAGTTAGGGTATTAATATATATGTATATTGCTGAAATTTTTCCTAAGGTAATGAAAACTTGCACCAACTGAAGTGATTAGATTGCGGCTTGTAGTAAGGCTACAGATTATTTTCAACCACATTTGAAAGCTCCTGCTTTACATTTCTTTGCATGGATTTTGATATTTTTCCTTTTTCTTTTCTATTTTTGAAAATTCCTCTTCTGGTGTTGCGATAAAAATTTTTTATTCTATATAACTTACTTCATTCTTGAAAATTGTTTTTTTTAATTTTTTTAAAGCAAGGAAAGTTAAAATGACGCCAGCAACTACTTATACTTTCCAGTGTCTAAATACAGCTATGCTATGGTAATATTTTTCTGGCCAATCTTATTGAATAAATATGATAAAATGTTGAAATATTGGATTACAAATATAAGGATTCCTTTACGAATTAAAAATTTTAGGAAGAAAATAGTTGATTTCTTCAGGAAAATTAACTCGATTTCTAACTACTTCGTAAATATAAAATTGAAGAAGCTACAAACTGTGTTTTTACTTTTTGTATATTAAATATGATATATTTCTTAACAAAAATAAAAAGAGAAATATTAATAAATTAAAATAATTTTTCAGCGTTTTTTTTTTTTAAATTTGATTTTGTCGCTCCACGTTAGAGGTCACAAACAGAAATATATTGAAATATTGGGTTACAAATATGATAAATGTAAAAAAAAACTTTTGTTGTTTGATTCTTGCGGTCTTTCTTGTTGTACATATTTGTAAGTTTTGCAAGCTCGAGACCAGTGAATAGTGAATTTTAATTGTCAGTTTTTTGGGAAAAACTGATAATTGGAGAAATATTACAATGTTAAATCCTAGCGATGGATAGAATTTCATGTTTCAGAGTTTCCAGGCTCATCATCAGATCCCTTTTCGGCCACTGGGATGTGAACCAGTGTCTGCACCAAAGCCGCTGTTAGAAAACTCTAACACTAAACTATGATGCCCTGTGACGTCACAATGCATTGATCTCCACTTCAATTTATTCCCTTTGTTGTTTGTTGTTTTGCCAACAGTGTGCACACATTATTGTTAGACCTTCGGCCATATGTTTTAATGTGTGTGCTGGATTTTTTTTGTTTGTACATATTTATGTACGTAAACCCGTGCTATGGTTTTTAATATTTTGTTGTTGGATTTTTCCGGTCTTTCTTGTTTACATACATATTTGTAAGTTTTGCAAGCTCGAGACCAGTGAACAACAATTCATAGTTAATTTTAATTGTCAGTTTTTTTTTGGAAAAATTGATAATTGGAGAAATATTACAATGGTAAATCACAGTGATGGATAGGATTACATGTTTCAGAGTTTCCAGGCTCATCATCAGATCCCTTTTCGGACACTGGGATATGAACCAGTGTCTGCACCAAAGCCGCTGTTAGAAAATTCTAACACTAAACTGTGATGCCCTATGACGTCACAATGCATTGATCTCCACTTCAGTTTATTCCCTTTGTTGTTTTGCCAACAGTGTGCACACATTATTGTTAGACCTTCGGCCATATGTTTTAATGTGTGTGCTGGACTTTTTTTGTTTGTACATATTTATGTACGTAAACCCGTGCTATGGTTTTTAATATTTTGTTGTTGGATTTTTCCGGTCTTTCTTGTTTACATACATATTTGTAAGTTTTGCAAGCTCGAGACCAGTGAACAACAATTCATAGTGAATTTTAATTGTCAGTTTTTTTTTGGAAAAATTGATAATTGGAGAAATATTACAATGGTAAATCACAGAGGCGGCCACCGTGGTGTGGAGGTAGTGTTGTCGGCCTACCACACCGAAGGTCCGGGTTCAAGCCCTGGTACAGGTTACATCAAAAAGTGGTTTGAAAAAGTTTTTCAAAACGGGGTCGCCCCTCGGCAGTGGTTTGGCAAACTCTCCGAGTGTATTTCTGCCATGAAAGGCTTCTCAGCAAAAATTCATCTGCTTTGTAGATGCCGTTCGGAGTCGGCGAAAAACCGTAGGTCCCGCCAATTTGTAGGAAAAATTTCAAAGCGGCACACCACAAATTGGAAGAGAAGCTCGGCGCAAAAATCTCCTAGGAGGTTGATGATATAACTGTTGTATATCGCGCCATATATATATATATATAAATCACAGTGATGGATAGGATTACATGTTTCAGAGTTTCCAGGTCCATCATCAGATCCCTTTTCGGCCACTGGGATATGAACCAGTGTCTGCACCAAAGCCGCTGTTAGAAAATTCTAACACTAAACTGTGATGCCCTATGACGTCACAATGCATTGATCTCCACTTCAGTTTATTCCCTTTGTTGTTTTGCCAACAGTGTGCACACATTATTGTTAGACCTTCGGCCATATGTTTTAATGTGTGTGGTGGACTTTTTTTGTTTGTACATATTTATGTACGTAAACCCGTGCTATGGTTTTTAATATTTTGTTGTTGGATTTTTCCGGTCTTTCTTGTTTTACATATTTGTAAGTTTTGCAAGCTCGAGACCAGTGAACAATAATTCATAGTGAATTTTAATTGTCAGTTTTTTTGGAGTTTTTATTCTAGTACTTTTTTAGTCTCTTTTAGATGGAATAAATTGGTCACATTTGTTCGAGCATATTGTTTTTTTTTTTTAAACTCGTTTAAAGCAAAGAAAATTAAAATGACGCCAGCAACTACTTATACTTTCCAGCGTCTAATTATAGCTTTGCTCTAAATGAGACAATTGGTAATATTTTTCTGGCCAATCTTATTCAATAAATATTGAAATATTTTGTTACAGATATAAGGATTCCTGTTATAATCCGACTCTTTTACAAATTAAAATTTTTAGCAAGAAAATAGTTGATGTCTTTAAGGAAAATTAACGCGATTTCTAACTAACTACTTCGTAAATATAAAATTGAACAAGCTACAAACTGTGTTTTTACTTTTTGTATATTAAATATGATATATTTCTTAAAAAAAAAATAAAAAGAGAAATATTAATACATTGGAATAATTTTTTTAGCTTTTTTATTGAAATATTGGGTTACAAATATGATAAATGTAAAAAAACAAATAATATGTATGATAAAAAGTTTTCATATGTTTCAAGGCAAATTCAAATTAGTACAAAAAAAAAAAAAACTTAACCCTGAACCCGTGCTTTAACCTGCGAACGCACGCATCATAGCCGGCACGCTTACCACCTGCTCCACCGCTGTATGTGAAATAAAATAGTCGGATACTGTAGTTAACAGCTTTGGATTTTGGTGAAAACGTTTATAAATTATTTTTATAACAGTGCTGAATAGTATTGTATAGTGCTGCTGGAGATTACAAAATAGCTGGAGAGTTTGTAGACTTCTTTTTGTTTAGTAACAAATAAATGAAACATAATTTTCAAAATTTTTTTTCGCGAGAGAGCAGAATTAGTCCATACCAAGATGCCAATATAACTTTTATAGGGCTCTATCTATAAATACTATATAAAGTTGGGTTGCGAAAGTTAATATGGGGAGACCGTTAGCCTATTAATGTATAGATATATGTATATACAAAAGGAATATCGTTCATATTACCGCCAGGCCATTTTCTTGATGCAGCAGTATTTTCAGCGGTTCCACAATTTCTCGTCTGACATTTAATTGAATTTCACATCGAAAATCCAACTCGACATTTGAATTGCCAATAAAATAAATTTGAAAAAAAGTTGCAGTTTATAACCATTTGTTGAATTACTTACATGTATTTTTCTTGTTAAATATTATCTAAGCTTTGAGGGAGCGAGTAGTTTATTTTTATTTTTATTGAGATTTTTTATTCATTTACTTGTTTTAGAGGGAAGGTCGGGGGTTTGCAAAGCACCGGTTAATAGAGACGACCTTTAGTTAATTATAATTATTTTATTATTTAATTTAATTTATTTGTTCTATATAGAACTGGAAGGGTGCAGGGAACCTGCTACACCTGGTATGTATTAATTGGGGGCTAGCACTGTTGGCTCTGAGGCATTGCACGGGATTGGCTTCCTCAATTTCGTTGTGAAAAACCCCATTTGGGTTATGCAGCCATAAACAATCACCCCTATTAGAATAGATAATCGACTACTAAGCGGTTAGTGATCATCGAGCAATTGCGAGTGTCGACCAGATCGATCAACGAGCGACTGTGAATGCTCAATCGATCATCTATCTACTGCATTTTTGCGGTCGTTGGCGTGTCGATTGCTTTGAAAAGTGCTAATAAAATGAATAAACAGTCAATTATTGGCAAACAATTTAAAATACATTAAAAACGTGCAGTTCTAGTTCGATCAAGTTACACAATACCAAAATAAAATGCGATCGACTCAATCGAAAAATGTCTATGCTACTGCAAATCGACACTCGCAATTGGGGTGAATATCTTCAGAATATTTCATAAGCTGGTTGAGAATTATAAAAGAGTATGCAAATGAAATGAACGAAAGAAATTGCTTAAGTCGCTTAAACAAATATAGGTGTCTTAATTTACGAAAAAATCGTTTTGAAAGCTTCTAAATTTTGTACATCATTTTACATAAGTTTCTTAAAGTATTTATTTATTGAATATTTACTCTAAAATTACCGATTTTTCAATCACTAATTATATTAGATAAATTTTCCAATGTTGACTATATTTTTAACATATCCCATTCATCATATTTTCTTTTTAAATTTCCGGGGCTGCACCTGTAATTTTTTAATTAATACGCGAACTAATTGCACTGAAAGAAGAAAAAACGCAAAACCCGCTTGACAATTACTGTTACTTGTGGTGGGTGAAGTGTGGTGAGGTGAGCTACGGTTAGGTAAGATGAGCTGCGGTTAGGTGAGGTGAGCTGCGGTTAGCTGAGGTGAGGGAACGTTTCCCTCCAAAGCGCTCACGGATGTTCCAACCGCAAGCGAAATCGGCCCAACCATTTAGTACTTTGTGGCATACCGAGTACTGACAACAGAAGAAAATTGCAAAGTCATGAGGTCTAAGCTATATATGTATTTATGTACGTATTTGCAACGCCTTTTTGGATCAGACCTGGTTCACATTTTGGTCGATATCTCTTTAAAAGGATCACATATAAACGTGAAAACCTCTTATCGCTAAAACCCTTATTAATACCTTTAATTTAATACCCATAACGTATAAACGCCTCCTAGGGTCGCCTCTGGTCCACATTTTCGCCTATATCTAAGAAACGGGTTCTGATAGGAATCCGAAATTGACCCCTTAAAACTCTTATCAACACCTTTCGTTTGATACGCATATTGTAAAAATATATGTTAGGGAAACCCGGGTTCAAGTTATGACCTATATCTCCAAAACCTGGGATCGGGACGCCAGCGCTACCCCGCAAGTAAATTTATGGTAGGAACGTTTCCCTTCAAAGCGCTGATGCATACTCCAAATACAAACGAAAACCAAATCAGTAGTTTATGGTATACAATGTACTGAAAACGCAAGAAATTGTGAAGTCTCAGCTTTCCGCATTTTTCGGCCGCAAAATTAAAACGTTTTGAATTTTTTCTTCTATAAACCTTCCACAAAGAAGGTCCACGAAAATACTTTTTACAGAATTGAGATTGGTTTAGCCATTTGAGCAGGCATCGCGGTAATAGGAAAGACATTTCATTTTTATATATATAGAGATAGAGATATAGATGATATCTAGATGCAGCTTACATTGATATTTAAATGGAGTATTTTTAATCTCCAAAATAGAAATAGCAATCAAATTCACAAAGACCAACTGATTGAGAACTTTGATCAGTTACTTTTTTTGTTACTTCACAGTTAGAATAAGTGTAAGGGGTTGTTTAGTAATAATAATTTACTATTTTTGGTCCATACGAACCTTAGAGCAGGGACAGTGGAATAAAATTGAAATGTATTATATTAAATGTATTTTAAACTAGTAAGGAAGTCTAACTTCGGGTGTAACCGAACATTAAATACCTAGTAGTGATCTGTTTTGGTATCCTAATTTACTCAGGTCTATTTTAATACCTGAAAAGTTGTTATAAAGACAACTGATTGTTTTCCATTAAAAACACTTCTGTTGTAAGTGGTAAATTAAATTATCACTAAATAATAAAATTTAAATAGTTTTCCCCATGCTTATGAAAGGTATGAAAATAAAAAAAATTAATGAAAAAAAGGCAATAGGGTGTTAACTACTTTCCCGTAAATCTTGCCTGTTTGTTATTCGATTTTCGTAATTTTGGCAGGAGTACACTACATACTATTAGGAATTATCTCACAAAATTTCATTGAAATACATTCTTTAAATTCCAAGCAATCGCTTTTGAAAATAGCAGAGCTTTTATGCTAAAACGTGGGCTGCGCCATGCCTACTTCACCAAAATCCACAAAATTTTTATACAGTTTAGTTTTGCTTAAAAAGCTTATTATGTGTGTAAAATCTTATTAATATAACTTATACAAGGTGGCGCAAAAGTAATCTTCCTATCAGAAAATGCTATAAATTTTGTGATTGGCCCCTAAAATCAATTCGGTTTTGACATTTGTGTAGTAAACACATGCAAAATACACCTTAATAAACAATGTTACGCTACACTGCTCCAGAACGCGGAATATTGCTGACTTGAAGAGGAAGATGATTTTTCATCAAAAATAATCATGAGTGATGAGGCCCATTTCCATCTTAGCGGGTACGTAAATAAGCAAAATTCTCGCTTCTGGGGCACTGAAAATCTGCGTGTAACCCACGAAGAGCCATTACACCCGCTCAAAGTCACTGTATGGTGTGCTGTTTTCGCTGGAGGAGTCATCGGACCTTCGGTCGCGGACCAAACGGTTACTGTGAATAGTGAGCGCTACAGAGCAATGATCAACGAGTTCTTTTTGCCGCAACTTCATGAATTGGGATTGGAAAACATGTGGTTCCAACAAGACGGTGCAACAACACACACTGCACGTGCCACAACCGATATGCTGAAGGATGCATTTCCCGGGCGCCTAATCTCCCGTTTTGGCGATTTGCATTGGCCAACAAGATCGCCTGATTTGACCGCTCCAGACTTCTTTTTGTGGGGCTTTTTGAAGTCGCGGGTCTATGTCAACAAGCCTCAGACTCTTGCAGCTCTTAAAGACAATATCCGTCAAGAATGTGAGGACCTATCGCTGCCAAAGTGATGGAAAATGCCATAAAAAGGGCTCAAATGACAATCAACTGTAGCGGCGGCCATTTACACGGCATCATATTCTCGACTTGATGTAAAAAAAATTAAAAGACCAAATAAAAATAATCCACAAGAAGAATCAAAGTTTTTAATTTTTTTTTTTAATTACAGCCAAAAAACATCGGTAGATTACTTTTGCGCCACCCTGTACAATTATGGAAATATCGCGATTTTAATTTTACGAAGAAATTTTTTAGAACTGTGTTCAAACAGTGGGCGTGTCCGTTCACCGATTTTGTTTATTTTTACAGCAAAGACTTAGCTTTATATGTTGAACACTTTCTCTAAATATCGTTTCAATAAGCAAATTTTTACCGGAGTTATGGCATGGAAAGTTTTGTGGAATAATCCCCCATAAAAGGGCGGGGCCACGCCCATTTTCCAAAAATTTTGTGCTTTCGACTTTCTTTGCCTACGAACACCTTAGAGGTGAAATAGGAATGATATACAGCTAGTTTAAGCAAAGTTATAGCATATTCAATATATCTGTGCTCCTTTTCAAAATCTTTCTTATAAAATTGGGCGTGGACCTAACCCAATTTCGCTAATTTTTTTTCGAAATATTGCCTGTATTAATATAAATATGTGTGCTGAATTTTATTTTGCTATCTTGAACGGTTTTTGATTTATGATCAATAATATTTCCAAATTTGACTTAATCAAAAGTGGGCGGTACCACGCCCCTTTTAAAAATTTCTTCAAAAATGTATTTGTTGAATTAACGCTAAAGTGCACACCAAATTTTATCCTTATAGGTGTATTATTTACTGAATAATCACTCTTTTTGTATTTTCGAAAATATTATATATGTAGAAAGTGGGAGTGGCTTTCAGCCGATTTTGCCTATTTTCAATAGCACTCCGAGATAAGTAAAAAGGAACCTGCATACCAAATTTCATTGAGATATCGCAAGATTTACTCAAGTTATCGTGTTCACAGACGGACGGACGGACGTGGCTTAATCAATTTCTCTTTTCCTCCTGAGCATTTTGATATATATAAGTCAATATCTATCTCGATTCGTTTATGCCGTTACATACTACCGTTAGGCGAATGAAGTTAATATACCTTGTGTGCGAAGCACTACTAGGTATAAAAATGCGTTCTAACGGCTAGCTGTTTAAGCTGTTTCGTAAGAAAAAATTTGTTAACTCTAATTTTGGTGCTAACCACAGTGAAACGTGTGAAAAGTGTGGTTGTATACTAGCATTACCAACAGTTTTGACACTAAATTTTTTTTTTTTGTGTAAGGTATAGTAAGTTTCCTAATAAAGAGCATTACCAATATATGTAAGACGAGGTAGCGAAGCCTGCTCGCATATTGGAAAAATTTACGCAACAAAATCATATGTTATCGAGAATAGCAACCAGCGGCTGTGAGTCGAGGCACAGCAATGTCAACCAGGCGACCAAATCAATTTTCTCCAACGGTTCCTTTGGAGAAGAAGTAGCAATTTATATAAATTAAAATTATTTGAATAAAAATGTATACTAAGAACGAAATTTATGAGGAGCGGAAGAAGTTTGACGGACAATTTAGCACGTTGCTGTTGAAATTGAAAGGGCGAAAAACACTCGCAACAGAGGAGGCGAAGAAAAATATTCTCGAAATAAGACAAAGATTTACATCGAATCACAACCAATTACTAAAAGTTGGTGAGGAGTATGACGCGTATTTTACTTCTCAATTTTATGAAGGCTGGATAAACAAAATTGCCGAGGGCCTAAAAAGATATGACGCAGAATGAGAAGAAATTATAGAAACTAGCGATGATCAGAATATTATTCTCAAAAAAGAGCTTGAAAATCAAATGATTCGCTTTGGAAAATATGTTCTATTACTTTTGGAAACTATAGAGGAAGAGCTTAAATTACTAAAGAAAAAGTACGAGGTATATTCATCCATCAGCGAAGTATGCTATACAGAATGAATGAATGTGAGATCGAAATGCACGTCTGACGAAAGTCAGTTGCAAAACTGAATAATAAAGCAATTCGCAAAAGTCGAATACTCTTCATCACTTAAAGGTAGAGGATATAAAAATCTCGCCATTTTATGGAGATTTGTCACAATGGCCTACATTTGAAGTTGCAAACAGCCACCGACGTGTCTAACGGACGGTGGCGGTGGACGTACTCGAGCAAATTTGCGATTTTTTATGAACGTTGGGCTTACGTAGAAACATTCAATACAGTGTTACCATTCCTCAGTTTGCATGTATGCTTACCCAAACCTCTACTTTTGTATTTGTAATTTTTCATTTTGTAAAATGTCGAAAGTAATATTAAATAACTACATATAGTATATTTATTTATAAACTTTAACATAAGTCAACATTTTTAAGATATTTCGACAATATTTAAAACCTTTTTGGGTATTTGTATAAAATAATTGCAAACGGCCCAAACTCAACAAGCAAATAGTTGAATAGGCAACACTGTGTGGCGAAGAGCGATCAGCTGACACGTTTCCTACGTAAAAATCAGAAATTTTTTGGTTTGGACGTAGCGACGTGCGTAAAACGTACGTCACGAACGTCGGTGAAAAATCGCTTACACGCAATTCTCATAAGATAGATCGTGTCAGCTGACACGTCGTCCGTTTTTCCGTCGGTGGCTGTTTGCAGCTTAAAGCAAGCATCGGCGCTTCATAGATCTTAAGATCAGACAAACATGTTACGCTCTTCACACAGACAGGTTGCGCTCTTTGCCTACCAAACGATTTAGTCGTCGCTGAACAAGTGGCAAAACAACATCGCGCATAGTTGTCGCATATTTGCGCATATGTGCTTGCATGTTGCTGTCTAACAAGCGAATGACGCGAAAATAAATTGGTTTGAGCGATCAAAGCGCTCTCACTACAAATCTGCCGATGCTTGCTTTAAATCAGAGATCGGCAAAATGGTATGTCAGAGTGTATTGGTAAACGGGAGAGTAACTTCGCTACAGTGGTGCTAAGCAGTGTTGCCATTTTGGTGCTTTTAGAGCTAGATCTAGCTCTTTTTTTTGGCGTTTAGCTCCAAAATTCTGTTTTAGCTCCTAGCTCTTTTTCTAGTCCTTTTTTTTTCATTTTTAGCTCTTTTTTGGCTCCAAATTTATTTGTACAAATTGTATTGAAAAATGAAGAAAGTTTTTATTTCTTTTATAATCGACGTCGAAATTATTATATTAGTTTCATTGTGTACCATGTGGCAACTTAGTTTCCCTCACCGATAACAAATACCTAAATCGGTTAACTTGTCGAGTAACATTCCTAAATGCCATATGTTTATTTTGCGAACAAGAATCAAAATGGAAAGGTAAGTAAATTGTGTGCAAAAAGCACTTTCCTAAGTTGCTAAAGATTCTGAACAACCTTACCCTCCGATTCTGTCTTCATGATAAAAACTCAGAAAAAATATTTCAAGCGTTTTGAATTCTGACAAAATGACTTCATTTGGCGTTGACGCAAAAATAAAAATAATTTTTGAGTTTTACTAAAAATGAAATATTTTTTTCTTAACTATTTATCAAGCTTGATAATTTTTCAAGAACACACTTATTTTTTTTTTGTTGACTTAGTTATACTTTTTATACGTTTTAAACATTAGCCGTGTTTTTTTTTATCGGCGTCTGCGTTTGCGCTTAATATTTGTATGGACTGCTAAGCGCACAACTTTATCTGCAACTACGAAATAGTGGCTGATAAAATCAGTACTTCCAAGAAGTTTCCATTCATTTTGCAAACTGCCTTACCAACTTCCAGCAATCTGTTTATCATCCCTTAATAATAACCGGAATGTCAACAGAGGAAATGTATGTATGTATGCGCGTTGATAATGGAATAACCGCAATTGTGGATGACCGTTTTTTTTTAGTCGCAGACGCAGATGTATATGCGTGTAAAAAAAACAGGACTATTGTTTAAGTTAAATATATGCTATAATAAATCTCAAGAAAAGTCGTACATTAAAAATTTCTTTGAAAAAATGTCTTGGGGAATGCTATAGAGTTCATCTGTTAAATTTTTAAAATTATTTTCTGTCTGTTTGAACTTAAGGATCTTGGAAACTAGGAAATGAATTTTGATGAGAGTTTCACTAATGGACTGCTTGAAGCTTAGAAAGGGACCTGCACTTTGTTTTATCAATATCGACAAACAAAATAGATATACTGATTTGTAGGAAGGTATGCACCTATGACATTTTTTTCTTACATAAATTTATTTGAAGAAAAATTCACTTACTTTGTCAAAAAAAAAAACTAACTCTTTAAAATTTTTGTTCACTTTTTTTCAATTTCAGCTAAATCAAAAATCAATTGCATATGTACACTGCCGTCCTATGTGGGTATCAGCATATCTTTAATAAAACTCTAGATAAGTTGTTTCTGTATATTTGAAATTTCTTTGAAAAATGACTGGGGGATGACTTGGGGAATGTTTAGGCAAAGCTAAAGAGTCAAATAGAGGGGAGATGGCAAAATGTCGAAGTTAGACTGGTAAAAAACGCCTTTACTTTAGTTGGTTGCCGAAGACATAAACGGGATATAATGTGGGAAAATAAATATTGTTCTGAACCTTCTCAGCCTGTAAATTGTTTTCGCAATTGAAGGTAGCAGGAATTTATTAACTACATAAATGTACAAACTTACATGGGTCAATTTCAAAAAAAACGTACACAACGAGTTTTTTTTTGCTTATTTTTAAAGTTTTTCCGATTCGCCTGGAAGAGTGGCCAATTTATGTAGAAATTGATGAAGAATCCGGTGGGACCTTTAGGCTCTCAAAAAAATCAATATTTTTGGTTTTTTTTTAGGTTTTCTATGATTTCTATCTTGAGCGTCACACACCAAATATGTATAAAAAATCGCTGAAAATGCAAAAATATTTGAGATTCAAGTTTACTATGTTGTTCTTTTGTTTTTCAAGATTCACTTTTGCCAAAATCACCTTTTCGAGTATAAACACAAAATCACGATTCACCTTGATTTTTTTTTTTTTTTAAGTGACTAGTTATTTACAAATTTTAAGATGAAAATATGTAAATTATTGTTAAAAAGAGACTTTAACTAAGGGGTTAGTTGCAAACTAATAGGCTTGTAACAATGTATTTTAAAAAAACTGCATTTATAAGCGTTTTAAGGAAAAAAACTGAGTGTGACGCTCAAGATATTTTGTGACGATCAAGATGAAAATATGTAAATTTTTGTTAAAAAAAGACTTGAACTAAGGGGTTACTTGCAAAGTAATACTCTTGTAACAATGTATTTAAAAAAACTGCAAATATAAGCGTTTTAAGGAAAAAAAAACTAAGTGTGACGCTCAAGATATTTTGTGACGATCAAGAGATTTTGTTGCACGTAAACAAGAAATAATGCCAAATTTAAAGTGTAACGAAAAAAAGTTTATTTTTTACAAAAAGTAAATAAAAGAAAACAAAAATTCTTCAAAAAACAAAAATTTTCATACCAAACTAAACATGTACATACATATTCTTTGATGTCTTTAACAAAAGTTAAAAAAAAGGAAGTAATTCTTGAAGAAACTTATACACATACGCGCTTTATCGAGCTTTATTTTCTCGCGATATTTTCGTGCTCTTTCCGCCGCCGTTAATTTTGTTGTTTTACTCTTGAAAATTAAAAAATAAAATCAAAATTAAGCATTTTAAGCTATGAAGCAATATGTATGAAAAGTGATGCTCATGAAATGTTTGCCTATTTTGGTTTTTTCCGTAGGCAATTTATTTCCCAAATTCACAAATTATAAAAAAATTAGTTGAGACCATGTAAACAATGATTGTCAACTTTAATTTTTTACATTTAATATATTCACTTTTAAAAAAATTAGCGTGACGCTCAAGAATTTTTATCGCGCCCTTACCATGGTGCTCACAAAAACTACGCAAATCCACACTTTTTTTAATAGTTTTTGTTTTCGCTTTTTCACTATTGTAATAATTAAAGTTTGTACTTTTCTTACGTTATTTACTTTATTTAAATGAAAATTGAAAACTGCTAATATTTCTTGATTTATAAAAAAGTGACGCTCAATGCAAATTGGGGGGACAACTGTTCTTTGCAACGCCAAATTCGCACTAATTAATTTTTGACAACTATATCAAATCAAAACAAAAGAAAGATACCCAATAATTCGAAAACTGTTATTAAATGTTGCCCAGTAACTTTTTTCTTGATTTTATTTTATTTTGTTTACTAAAAATTCTAACGGGGGACACATGCTTTTGTATGAAAGGAGTCAGAGGGAGAAACAAAACACCATACTGAATAAACAAAAAAACAAATATACAAATTTGAGAATTATGTTTTTTTGTTACATATTCCTCGGTGATCACTGTCCCATTTTTGTTTTTTTTTTTTAAATTTGTTTTTTACCTAAAATAGTAGTGTAAAGTGCGGGGACACAAAAATTGCGTTTTTTTTGAAATTGACCCACATACAATACTTAAGTGCCTTTTAGCTCATTTTTTACATGTTTTGGATTTTCTTGAATAAATCTAGCTCTTTTTTTTTCTCAAATCTAGCTCCAAAATAAATTGTATCCTGGCAACACTGCTACAGCGATACCACTACCGCACCAATGCCCCGGCCTTAAGAATACGTGTAATCAACAGTGTTGCCATTTTAGCCGTTTTCCGGCTAGATCTAGCCGTTTTTTCCCCATATAGCCGGGAAAATTTGTTAAAGTTTAGAAGCTGTTTCTAGTAAAAACCTTAAGTAATAATGGGTTACAAAAATGAAAATAGGTTTACAAGTATCTATGCCAGTAGCACAAAAAATACTGAGGAAGTAGCCTTGTAAAACACCAGGGCATAAAATTTGTTACTGCACAAAGTTTAAAACATTACCAACGGTACAAAGAAAAGAGTTTGCATCAAAAGTTAACCTATGTTTCCTTTGCATGGAGTATTATTATGGCTCAAAGAGCAACAATTATAAAAAAAACATCACTTTCTGCTCCATGAGGACTATAAACCGAAAGAAGTCGGAAAAGTTACAACAATGATATCGAGAGAAAATTCACAAACTGTGCTTTTAGCCACAGCTTAAATCAGCTACTGGCGAGCATATTTCACATCAAAGGCTGAAATACACTTTGAACTTTTGCATAGAGGTACATCTAACAGACCCAATCACAACCTCATTTTTAGAAATTTCAAAAATTACGATAATAACTATTTTTAAAGTGTGATTACTACGGAAAGACTTTATCGATTTCAAAGACCATATAAAATACCATTAAAATTGATTTTTAAAAAATACACTGTACAAATTTTTTAGTACACTGAAAAAAAATTTTCTTCCAAAATAAAATTTTTAACTGAAAAAACACTTCAAAGATCAAGCGATTTTGAAAAATAAAAGGTCTATTTAATATGTTATATATGCATATCTTAAAAGTAGAATAGCGTTTTTTTTCTTTTCTTTTTAAAAAATGTTTAAGTAAAACCATCTCTTGATAACTTTTTTATTTTGATATCATTGTGTAACAAAAAAGGTACCTAGCTATACTTTTGAAATTATACAGATTTTTTTTTAATCCTATTGTCAGACATTCTCAAAATATATAACACAAATATTTAACCGCTCATCAAAGGATACAGCGAAAATAAGTGTTTCTACCTGTTTGTTGTGCTGTTTACTGCAACAACTGAAACAAATTCCTAGGATATCGCTATGAAACTAACAGTCAGGTAGAAATAGTATCTAAAAGAAAGGTGTATATTTATGTTGAAAAAAATTGTTTTTCTTCGTTTTTAGTTTCTCATTAAATTACCAATATATATAGAATCAACCAATAAATACAGATGTGTACATCTGTCAACAAAATGCTCCTCTCAACTTCGAAACATTAGCTTAAACCAGTGGTGTCCAAAATGAAAAATGTGAGTGTATGAGTGAAAACGAGAGAATGGGAGCATCCCCGTATGAAATTTAAAGCAAAATAACAACGTATTGAATTGGAGTAGAAAATTTGGATGTGTTAGACTTTTAGATAAAAAATTCAAGGATGTTACTTGTTAAGCCTACACATTGTTAAATAAGGGGGGTATTTTATAGATTTTGCATTTGATAAACTTCTTGTACTATCCATATTAATGACCTGCAAATTAATATATGTTGTGGGAAAAAGTGATAGGCTCTGAAAAGATATTCTTTTCAATATTGGATACGATGCTCCTTCTAAAATTTTTCATAATTCAACATTATTGTAACATAAAAGGCATTTCAAGTCTCCAAAGGCATTTTCTAGCATAAAAAGTTCTCACAGGGCATTGCAATGCATACACTAATCGTCGCGGACAAGCTTGGTGTTTATTCGTTGCTGGTTCGCTAACGAGTGAACGATAGAGAGTAAAGTCGGGGCAGAGGTGACGTATCGGTAACCTTATAAAACAGCTGATTCAACCAACCTTATTAGAAACCATGTAATCGATTATTGGTGCTACTATCTATAACAGTCGTCGGCAAAATTGTAAGCAAAGATGACTAGATACGAAACTTCGCGCTCTCTGAGAGCGCTCAAAAAGTGGTCGTTTTTTATACCATTTTCCAATGATGCCAGTATGGTGAAAACAAAATATGGGCAATTTGAGTAGCATTTTAGGAATTTTGCGATTCCCACAGACCAAGAGGTGTGCAAAAATGTTCTATCGAATTCATTTTTGAATTTTTCTTGCTCGGAACGTATAAAATGAGACAAGATATATTTAAAATAAAATATATGAAATAATAAATAATATAAAGTTAAATTTCCTAGATATCTTAAAATAAGGTAAAATCCTTAATGATGTACATACATTTCGTAATGAGATAGAACATGATAATGGAAATAATAACATTTCAAATAAAAATTATCTATAGTATTCTAAAACAAGGCGCTGATCTAGACTTAACTACAATACGTACATATGTAAATGAAATGTGTATCAAATGAATGCTTATCATGAGCATGTTTGCACAAAATTTCAATTCTTAATTTGTTCATAAGATATTAGCGTTTAAAGTTTGCTTTAATTTTTTTCTAAAAAAAAAACACACCCGATTATCGGGAATTACATACTAGTTATAATTAAAATAAATATTTGCAAATAATACAAAAAGAAAATTCGTATTGTTTGTATCTTGTAACCTTTTTTATACCTGTAAACCACTCAAATGGGTAAAAAAATATAATTCTCTACATATATTTTCTGCAGCTGTGTATTTACGTATTTTCTCTCAATCGTGCGATATTTTAAGTTTATCGAAATGTTCATTTGTTTGATTTCCCAAATTTGGTGCGTTTTTTGCTTTCTGGCTCCTCATTGTTTATGTATCTAATGTCAGATGGTCCTCGATTGTGTAGTATTGCCAACTAGCGCACACATAGAAAAGTAGGCAACACTGCATAATCGAGGACCGAAATGAGAGAGCGGGAGAGAGTTTCGTATCAAGTCATCTTTGATTGTAAGTGCGCTAGTATTGGTAAAGCGCTCTCAACGCACGAACCAGTTGATATGTTTGTTAGTTGCCTGCTAGACAGCAAAGCAAAAGCACATATTTATGATACCGTCGCACTTTTTTTATGTAAATTGCAAAATTAAAATGCAATAGTCTAATAGATCCGTTTTATTTCTATGAATATACATAGTTTCTGACTAAGCAAAACAATTATTCATTTCATAATATGAATGTACATAAGCAAAAATGTTACGTACATACAAGCGATCGCCCTGCACGATGTTGCTCAGCGACGACTAAATCAATCACCGAACAAAGAGCGTAACCTATCCCTGTGAATTGCGCTGCATCTTAAGATGTATGAAACTGCCGACATCTGATCTATAACGTAACCTTACCGACCAATTGCATGTTGCTTTTTCTCTTACGTTAAGGATACGACTACAGCGCAGTGTTGCCATTTTGGTGCTTTTAGAGCTAGATCTAGCTCTTTTTTTTGGCGGTTAGCTCCAAAATTCTGTTTGAGCTCCTAGCTCTTTTTCTAGTCCTTTTTTTTCATTTTTAGCTCTTTTTTGGCTCCAAATTTATTTGTACAAATTGTATTGAATAATAAAGAAAGTTTTTATTTCTTTTATAATCGACGTCGAAATTATTATATTAGTTTCATTGTGTACCATGTGACAACTTAGTTTCCCTCAGCGATAACAAATACCTAAATCGGTTAACTTTGTCGAGTAACATTCCTAAATGCCATATGTTTATTTTGCGAACAAGAATCAAAATGGAAAGTTAAGTAAATTGTGTGCAAAAAGCACTTTCCTTAGTTGCTAAAGATTCTGAACAACGTTACCCTCCGATTCTGTCTTCATGATAAAAAATCAGAAAAAATATTTGAAGCCTTTTTAATTCTGACAAAATACCTTCATTTGGCTTTGACGCAAAAATAAAAATAAGTTTTGAGTTTTACTAAAAATGAAATATTTTTTTCTTAACTATTTATCAAGCTTGATAATTTTTCAAGAACACACTTATTTTTTTTTTTGTTGACTTAGTTATACTTTTTATACGTTTTAAACATTGTTTAAGTTAAATATATGCTATGATAAATCTCTAGAAAAGTCGTACCTTAAAAATTTCTTTGAAAAAATGACTTGGGGTATGCTATAGAGTTCATCTGATAAATTTTTTAAATTATTGTCTGTCTGTTTGAACTTAAGGACCTTGGAAACTAAGAAATGAATTTTGATAAGAGTTTCACTAATGGACTACTTGAAGCTTAGAAAGGGACCTGCACTTTGTTCGAACGACAAACAAAATAGATATACTGATTTATAGGGAGGTATGCACCTATGACATTTTTTTTCTTACATAAATTTATTTGAAGAAAAATTCACTTACTTTGTCAAAAAAAAACTAAGCGCGCCTCTTTAAAATTTTTGTTCACTTTTTTTTAAATTTCAGCTAAATCAAAAATCAATTGCATATGGGAGTTTCCATTGTAACGGGCGAGACACTTTTGTGCATAGTTCTTTAATTTAGAAGAAAACTATTAAAGTAATCATTGAAATAATATACGCTTAAAATGCTGTTAGAAGTAAGGAATTAACTCATATGAACTACATTTTAGAAATAAATCAGAACCAACCACAAAATGCCAAAGAAGAGCGTAAAGGGCGCGACGTTATAAAATTTATAAATTGCGTGTAATCCACTTTCACACGAAGCAATGTAAAATTTTTGTATTAAACTGACTAAAAATGTCTTGGCATATTTAAATTTAGAATGTTTCCTATTATTTCCGCATTCGAAGAAAAAACACTTCTTAATCCATTTGGATTTATTAACATTTTAAAGTGTAACGGGCGCGACACCTCGTTGTAACGGGTGCTACATGTCTATTTTTTTTTACATATTTCAACTATTTATTATATTTTTCCATTACGATAGTTCAATTTCAAGCCAAAACAGGAAAATATATCTATGTTTAAACAAGTTAACACGTTAAAAGTAAGTACATGGGTATGTTATTTATAAACGATCTTTCCTGACGCCAGCTTTAAGGTTTGGTTAAAGTAGCCATCCTAATCCTAATTCAATATTTATGCTGATAGCATTATGCATGATCAAATAATTAATTCTATTGTTTTAGAAAAAAAAATTTATAAAAAATTAATAATTAAAGAACAATTTCTATAAAATTATTTTCTTAGGCAAAATTTCTTAAGCGTAGATTTTGCTGTCTTACCAGCAAACAGACAGCCGTCAGATTCTTCATCCTTAATGACGAAGTGCTTCTCTTGCAAATTTTTTATAGGAGCAATGTGGGCCCATATCTGACCATCGAATGGTAGAGAATTTTTATACCGTTGAAGTTTTCTCTTGAAGAAACTTAAAACACTCTATGACTCATACTCATATATTTTGTGGAGTTTCTCTTATTGGACGGACAAAACTTGGTCGCAAGGCAAAAAATAAAAAAAGTTATTAAAAATTAAAAAAAAACGGGTTAACAAATTTGTTTGAAATTTTCGCAATATAATCCTTAGCAGTTACTTGTTATGTATGCAAAGATTTATTCATGTAAAGTTACTAATCCTTTTACCACAAAACTAAATCCTTTTTTTTTTGTAACGGGCGCGACACCAATTTTGCTTAAATTTAAATAATTACTGTGATTTATACTTAATTCGCAGAATCTTGAAAGTCAAGCCCAAGTGAAGAAAAAATATGTCAAATTTCACGCAGCTCAAATAAATATCCGTGAAAAATCGAAAACTTTGAAAAAAATACTATGCAACTATGATCACGATTTTAAAATTTTTAATATCATAGTGTTGTGAACTTTGCCAGGCGTTCGCACCTCCATCACGATATCAAAATATAAAAAAATGGTATATAACAATAGAGTAGACATGCGTGAAGACAAATATCAGCCTTCGGACTGGAAGCAATGCAATTTATATCTAGGCTCAATGGGGTCTGATTTCGTGGAAAATCCCATATGTACACTAGGACACCCACAAAAAAAAAAAAATTGGCTAATATCTCCTAAACTAGCAAAATTATGGATTAGATAAGCTATACATTGTTTGGTAGGATATTAACCACAGTTTAATAATAACATTACATTTTAATTTTACCAACATTTCTGCAATGGTTGGTTGACATAAAACTGAGAAAAAACTGTTTTTACATTTCTAAAAACATGCAATATGGGATAGTTCAGGGGTCAAAGTTCTAATTCTCTTCCCTCCAAATGCATTTTCTGAAAGTTTGGGGGTAAACGACAAGATGTGTAAAAAAGTTTAGCCATCTGTAGTGAAAAAATGCCATGGAAATTTCATTTTCTTTCAAACAAGGAATTTGGGGAGTTTTTTTAAAACTGAAAATTTCATAATAAAGATTAACTTTTCGGGTGTAATAATGGATATTTTACAAATTTTTTAAAATTAAACCTATTAAATAACAAGCATTGTAAATTTGGAAGCTCAGAAAATGAGCCTTTTGTAGGGAGGCCTCTTAAAGAAACTGTTAAGGAGACCAGTCGATTTTGTTAAGCCTGTAAAAATTGTATCTTTACATTTTTTTTTTTATGATAATTTTTTTGTTTTTATTTAACATTTCTTAAACGTTTTTATTACTGCAAAACTTATTTCAATAACTTTTCATTTACATTTTATTTAATATTTAAATACCACGAAATTAGGGACACATGTTTTTTGTGATGTACCTAATTTCGTGGTACCCACGAAATTATGGGAATGTAATACTTTATGTTTTCCTTATTTTCTTTCACATTTCATAAGATACCCTATTATTTTAAGTATTTTAATTATTAAAGAAACCCCTGAGGAAGATTTTGACGTAATTTCGTGGTACACTTTTATTAACCCATTCGTCAATATTTTAATCGAAAAGCTCTGCGAAGCACAACATTTTAACGAAATAATGGCATTATAGAACTTTTGTTTATTCAATAATTTTTCATTTGATTTAAAAAAATATGTCAAGGTTTATGCTTTTTTGCTTTTGTTATGAATGAATAGCGATAATAAACAAAACTAGTAAGGAAGTCTAAGTTCGGGTGTAACCGAACATTAAATACCTAGTAGTGATCTGTTTTGGTATCCCAATTTACTCAGGTCTATTTTAATAACGGAAAAGTTGTTATAAAGGCAACTGATTGTTTTCGATTAAAAACACTTCTTTTGTGAGTGGTAAATTCAATTATCACTAAATAACAAAATATAAATAGCTTTCCTCATGTTCATGAAAGGTATGAAAATAAAAAAAATTAATAGAAAAAAAGGCAGTAGGGTGTTAACTACTTGCCCGTAAATCTTCCTTGTTTGTTATTCGATTTGAGTAATTTTTGGCAGGAGTATACTACATACTATTGGGAAGTATCTCACTAAATTTCATTGAAATACATTCTTGAAATTCCAAGCAATCGCTTTTGAAAATAGCAGAGCTTTTATGCTAAAAAGTGGGCGGCGCCACGCCTACTTCACCCAAATCCACAAAATTTTTTTACAGTTTAGTTTTGTTTAAAAAGGCTATTATGTGTGTAAAATCTTTTTTATATAACTTATACAATTATGGAAATATCACGATTTTAATTTTACGAAGAAATTTTTTAGAACTATGTTCAAAAAGTGGGCGTGTCCGTTCACCGATTTTGTTTATTTTTTCAGCAAAGAGTAAGCTTTATATGTTGAACACTTTCTCTAAATATCGTTTCAATAAGTCAATTTTTACCGGAGTTATGGCATGGAAAGTTTTGTGGAATAATCCCCCATAAAGGGGCGGGGCCACGCCCATTTTCCAAAAATTTTGTGCTTTCGACTTTCTTTGCCCACGAACACTTTAGAGGTGAAATAGAAATGACGTACAGCTAGTTTAAGCAAAGTTATAGCATATTCAATATATCCATGATCCTTTTCAAAATCTTTCGTATAAAATTGGGCGTGGACCTAATCCGATTTCGCTAATTTTTTTTCGAAATATTGCCTGTATTAATAGAAATATGTGTGCTGAATTTTATTTTGCTATCTTGAGCGGTGTTTGATTTATAATTAATAATATTTCCCAATTTGACTTAATCAAAAGTGGGCGGTGCCACGCCCTTTTTTAAAAATTTCTTCATAAATTTATTTTTTGCCTTAACGCTAAGGTACACACCAAATTTTATCCTTATAGGTGTATTATGTACTGAATAATCACACTTTTTGTATTTTCGAAAATATTATATATATATAGTGGGCGTGGCTTTTAACCAATTTTGCCTATTTTCAATAGCGTTCAGAGATAAGTAAAAAGGAACCTGCATACCAAGTTTCATTGAGATATCTCAAGATTTACTCAAGTTATCGTGTTTACAGACGGACGGACGGACGGACGGACGGACGGACGGACGGACATGGCTCAATCAATTTCTCTTTTCCTCCTGAACATTTTGATATACATAAGTCAATATCTATCTCGATTCGTTTATGCCGTTACATACTACCGTTAGGCGAATGAAGTTAATATACCTTGTGTGCGAAGCACTACTAGGTATAAAAATTTAAATATAAAACTCATATTACCGCTTAAAGCGATACCACGAAATTACGTACATCAATTTTATCGCATGCCCCCTAATTTCGTGGTATACTGCGCATTTACATACATTGTTAACAAGAAATCAAAAATAAAAAAAAAGAATAAAAAAACCAAATTAAATTTAAAAAAAATTTAAAATTAAAAACACAAAAAAAATTAAAAACACACCAAAAAAATTAAAAAAAAAAAAAAATATTATGAAATTATAAAAAAAAAATTACATCAATTGCATAAATTTTTTTTTATTGTTTATTTTTGTTGTAAAACTTAAAAGACCAAAAAACACAAAAATTAAAAAAAAAAACATTTTTAGTAATAATAAATAAAAGTAATTTTGAGAAAAGTAACAAATTACATCAGTTAAATTAATTTTTATTGGTTTTTTTTTCAATCGTAATCAATTACTAATTGCCTTTTCTCGAAAACCAATTGAAATAATCATTAACAATTAAAAAATCCGTCTAATCAATTGATTACTAAGTACTACTTAATCAAATTTAACAGGTCCGCTTACAAGTAATTTTTTACTTACTTACTTGGTCTTAAAACGCTTTCTTTTCATAAATACAATAACAATAAAAAAATTATTTAAAATTTAAAATTTTTGAACATAAATTTTAATAAATAAATTTGTGTATCTTTAGGAATTTGCGTTGACAATAACTTTTATTTTCCACAAAATTAGAGAATAACCAAATACCACGAAGTTAGGGACACTTTACCACGAAGTTAGGTACATCAGAAAATTTTTGCCACGAAATTAGGGACATTTGAGGTACTCACACATCTTTATTTATATAAAAAAAACATTTGTTAGTTTTGTTTGACATTAAGTGGAAAGCTATCTTAATAGATCAACTCAATGGGAAAAATTTACTTTTTTAGTTTTCCTACATCCGTTTTTACTCAAGAGAGGTAGAAAGTCAGAAAATTCCTTAGTACCACGAAATTATGGACATTTACCTTAATGTTATTATTAAACTGTGGTTAATATCCTACCAAACGATATATAGCTTATCTAATCCATATTTGCAAGTATTTTATTTGACCATTACAAAAAAATGAAAAATAAAAAATTTACTTCGACTTATTAAAAGTCCTTGAAAGGACACTCACAGGTACAACCTTTATATGGGCAATTTATTCCTGACTCCAATCTAAATAAAAGTCGTTATGTCATTATTTCCCCTAAAATTACTAGTTTAGGAGATATTAGCCAATAAAGACATACTCAATTTTTTAGCGCATTTTTAGCCTTTAGGTAAAATTTCCATGGCATTTTTGCACTACAGATGGCCAGATTTTTTTACTGATCTTATTTTTTATCCCCATTCTTTCAGAAATTGCGTGTGGAGCGAAATTATTTCATACTTTTTCAAATCCCATACATTCTGTGGGTGTTCTAATGTACACTGCCGTCCTATGTGGGTATCAGCATATCTCTTCTCTACATATAATAAAATTGTAACAGGTCAATGTCTGTACATGGCAGATATCAACAAAAAATTTATTGGGGGAAGCATTATTAAACGAGTAGAATCCAAATCAACCATTTTTTTAATTTTTGTGTGTCTGTCTGTCTGTCTGTCCGTATGTTTGTGGCCGTATCACTCTGAAAGTACTGAATGGAAATGAATGAAACTTTTTTCGTTGGATTGCTAGATACTCAACTTAAAATTTAGGATATTACTTTTTTCGATATCTCAACCGGTTTTGGAGTTATCGCCCAATATGTGGCCCATGTCTGTATGTATGTTTGTGGTCGTATCAATAAAAGTACTGAATTGAATGAAACTGGATTGTCAGACGCTCAACCTAAGGTTTGAGATATTAGTTTTTGCGATATCTCAACCGGTTTTGGAGTTATCGCTGTGGACCAGGGGTGACCAAAAATGTCTTAGTACAATATGGATGTCAAACGAAAGGTGTCAATGAGTGCTGTAATATGCGATGTGATCAATTGAAATATCCCAAATGGTTTCGGAGATATCTTGAAGTTATCGACGAATATGTATTTGCAAAAAAATGTGTTAGTACAATATGGGTATCAAACGAATGTTATATGCGATATGCTTAATTTAAATATCTCAAATGGTTTCAATTATATATCTTCAAAAATTTCGGACGGAAAATGTACAGACATCGACCTGTTACAATTTTATTATATGTAGAGATATGTATGTATTTCAAATTTCGAAAACTGGCCCAAATGTATTTTTTAATTGTTGTTGTGAACTATACAATCAAGTTATAGAAAGAAAGTCGAACTTCGAAAAAGTGCGTATAGGCTATAATGATTAAAATCGGACTCCGTCTGTTATAAGTTCTGATACGCAGCGAAGCAAGCGGGCCTTACTATCTCTTACATATAACAAAATTGTAACATGCCGATGTCTGTACATGTCAGATATCAACAAAAAATTAACTGTTCTATCTGTTAAATTAACAATTGAAGTGAATTTTTTTGAGTTACCAAGCAATTGTATCTAAAAAAAAGTATAGCTTAAAAAAAAAGATATATGTCTAAGTTCCCAACAAACACAGACAATTTTTTTCTCCAACTTGAGGTTAAGCTTTGTTCTCCAACGTTATTTCTCAACTTGCGCAATTTTTGAGATGAAGTTGAGAAATTGCCTGGCCCCTGCGGGTTGGGGCTTAGAATATGCCCGCGGTAGGCATACCGGTCGTAAGAGGCGACCAATATGCACAAAGGTAATGATGTGCAACTCGATGGTTGATCTACGGATATGATGCCTCCCACCTCTCATTACCCATCTTCTCCTTCCTTTCGGAAGGAGGGATGACATGACCTAGAAGGTTGCACTGGTCATACCAAATCGCTCCCACGACAGTCGGGCAGTACCGCAAGGGAGTACCGGAGCGTACCGGATTCATATCCGGCCAAGGACTGTTATTTCGACAACACTCCCCAAAACCTTCGGGGAGTGATTTTGTTGTTAAAACAACAACAACAACATGCGCTTAATTTAAATATCTCAAATGGTTTCAATTATACATCTTCAAAAATTTCGGACGGAAAAAGAGAAGGGTGGGTAGATGCCATGTACAGACATCGACCTGTTACAATTTTATTATATGTAGAGATATGTATGTATGTATTTCAAATTTCGAAAACTGGCCCAAATGTATTTTTTAATTGTTGTTGTTAACTATACAATCACGTTATAGAAAGAAAGTCGAACTTCCAAAAAGTGCGTATAGGCTATAATGATTAAAGTCGGACTCAGTCTGTTATAAGTTCTGATACGCAGCGAAGCAAGCGGGCCTTACTAGTCTCTACATATAATAAAATTGTAACAGGTCAATGTCTGTACATGGCAGATATCAACAAAAAATTGATTGGGGGAAGCATTATTAAACGAGTAGAATCCAAATCAACCATTTTTTTAATTTTTGTGTGTCTGTCTGTCTGTCTGTCTGTCCGTATGTTTGTGGCCGTATCACTCTGAAAGTACTGAATGGAAATGAATGAAACTTTTTTCGTTGGATTGCTAGATACTCAACTTAAAATTTAGGATATTACTTTTTTCGATATCTCAACCGGTTTTGGAGTTATCGCCCAATATGTGGCCCATGTCTGTATGTATGTTTGTGGTCGTATCAATAAAAGTACTGAATGGAATTGAATGAAACTTCTCCGTTGGATTGTCAGGCGCTCAACCTAAGGTTTGAGATATTAGTTTTTGCGATATCTCAACCGGTTTTGGAGTTATCGCCCAATATGTGGACCAGGGGTGACCAAAAATGTCTTAGTACAATATGGATGTCAAACGAAAGGTGTCAATGAGTGCTGTAATATGCGATGTGATCAATTGAAATATCCCAAATGGTTTCGGAGATATCTTGAAGTTATCGACGAATATGTATTTGCAAAAAAGTGTGTTAGTACAATATGGGTATCAAACGAATGTTATATGCGATATGCTTAATTTAAATATCTCAAATGGTTTCAATTATATATCTTCAAAAATTTCGGACGGAAAATGTACAGACATCGACCTGTTACAATTTTATTATATGTAGAGATATGTATGTATTTCAAATTTCGAAAACTGGCCCAAATGTATTTTTTAATTGTTGTTGTGAACTATACAATCAAGTTATAGAAAGAAAGTCGAACTTCGAAAAAGTGCGTATAGGCTATAATGATTAAAATCGGACTCCGTCTGTTATAAGTTCTGATACGCAGCGAAGCAAGCGGGCCTTACTATCTCTTACATATAACAAAATTGTAACATGCCGATGTCTGTACATGTCAGATATCAACAAAAAATTAACTGTTGTAGCTGTTAAATTAACAATTGAAGTGCATTTTTTTGAGTTACCAAGCAATTGTATCTAAAAAAAAGTATAGCTTAAAAAAAAAGATATATGTCTAAGTTCCCAACAAACACAGACAATTTTTTTCTCCAACTTGAGGTTAAGCTTTGTTCTCCAACGTTATTTCTCAACTTGCGCAATTTTTGAGATGAAGTTGAGAAATTGCCTGGCCCCTGCGGGTTGGGGCTTAGAATATGCCCGCGGTAGGCATACCGGTCGTAAGAGGCGACCAATATGCACAAAGGTAATGATGTGCAACTCGATGGTTGATCTACGGATATGATGCCTCCCACCTCTCATTACCCATCTTCTCCTTCCTTTCGGAAGGAGGGATGACATGACCTAGAAGGTTGCACTGGTCATACCAAATCGCTCCCACGACAGTCGGGCAGTACCGCAATGGAGTACCGGAGCGTACCGGATTCATATCCGGCCAAGGACTGTTATTTCGACAACACTCCCCAAAACCTTCGGGGAGTGATTTTGTTGTTAAAACAACAACAACAACATGCGCTTAATTTAAATATCTCAAATGGTTTCAATTATACATCTTCAAAAATTTCGGACGGAAAAAGAGAAGGGTGGGTAGATGCCATGTACAGACATCGACCTGTTACAATTTCATTATATGTAGAGATATGTATGTATGTATTTCAAATTTCGAAAACTGGCCCAAATGTATTTTTTAATTGTTGTTGTTAACTATACAATCACGTTATAGAAAGAAAGTCGAACTTCCAAAAAGTGCGTATAGGCTATAATGATTAAAGTCGGACTCAGTCTGTTATAAGTTCTGATACGCAGCGAAGCAAGCGGGCCTTACTAGTCTTTAATAAAACTCTAGATAAGTTGTTTCTGTATATTTGAAATTTCTTTGAAAAATGACTGGGGGATGACTTGGGGAATGTTTAGGCAAAGCTAAAGAGTCAAATAGAGGGGAGATGGCAAAATGTCGAAGTTAGACTGTTAAAAAACGCCTTTACTTTAGTTGGTTGCCGTAGACATAAACGGGATATAATGTGGGAAAATAAATATTGTTCTGAACCTTCTCAGCCTGTAAATGGTTTTCGCAATTGAAGGTAGCAGGAATTTATTAACTACTTAGGTACATACCGAGCTAGGCTGGGTACCCTGCTAGTATGAAATAAATGTAAAAACTTACATACAATCCTTAAGTGCCTTTTAGCTCATTTTTTACATGTTTTGGATTTTCTTGAATAAATCTAGCTCTTTTTTTTTCTCAAATCTAGCTCCAAAATAAATTGTATCCTGGCAACACTGCTACAGCGATACCACTACCGCACCAATGCCCCGGCCTTAAGAATACGTGTAATCAACAGTGTTGCCATTTTAGCCGTTTTCCGGCTAGATCTAGCCGTTTTTTCCCCATATAGCCGGGAAAATTTGAATCTAGCCGCTAGCCGTTTTTCAGCCGTTTTTTTATTTTATTTTAGCCGTTTTAGCCGTTTTTACTTTTTTTGCCAATGTAACAAACAATTTTTATACCTTTCATGAACATGAAATGGTATTATAACTTTGGTCCGATGTTTGTAAGTATGAGAAGAAGAAGAGATAGACCCACTATTAAGTATACCGAAATGATCAGGGCGACGAGCTGAGTTGATTTAGCCATGTCCGTCTGTCCGTCTGTCTGTTTGAACGCAAACTAGTCCCTCAATTTTAGAGATATCTCGATGAAATTTGGTATAGAGCCGTCATTTTGCATGGGATTAATCATTTGTCGGAACCAGCAAGATCGGACCGATACAACGCATAGCTCCCATACAATCGATTGTTTCGATAAACGGGTTTTGGCCTATAACTCTTGCAATTAAAAAGCTAGAAGCACGAAATTTTGCAGGTTTAGTACATATTATATGCGTAACATGTGTAGTGAAAATGATTCATATCGGACCAACATAACATATAGATCCCATATAATCGATAGTTTCGATAAATGGGTTTTGGGCTATAAATTTTGCAGTTAAAAGAATAGGAACGTAAAATTTTGTATGTTTGGTACTTATTATATATGTGATGTGTGTAGTGAAAATCATACAGATCGGACCAACATTACATATAGCTCCTATATAATCGATTGCTCCGATAAATGTGGTTTGGGCTACATCTGTATTTTTAAATTAACAGTTTTGAAGAGTTTGTACCAATTGTAAGTAAGGATCGGACGCTCAAAACAGTTACGCATATTCATGAAAGGTGTAAAGCCTTCGGCACAGCCGAAGACAGCCCTTTCCTTACTTGTTTTTAAATAAACTTAGTTCAACACCTCTCTCCAAAATTGACCAAAAAATCGATTCTGCATATGTGTAGCAGATGTATGGCACCTTAAGGCCAAATAATTGATTATTGTAATGTTTCTAACATCGACATGCTGTCATGACTTCATAATAACTTAAGATCTCGTTTCGCTTATGAATAACTCTAGCATTTATGATAGTTCAGAGCAAGATATAGAAAATTGTGATATAATAATATTGTAAAATGTATATATGTACATTTCCCTCAATTTTTTTTTTTTGTCATTTTATGCCATGAAAGTATATTATTTAAAATATATTCGTTACCTGATGCGTTATTTTATTGCGACATTTTATTAAGTCACATTATTTTTAAAGCAGTAAGCTCTGCTTAAAATTTTACTCGTTGTACCTTTTATATAAGCACATCTATGTAATAGATATAACAAATACATATATGTAAATGTAAGCTTTACATTGAGGCTATTTTAAAAAATACAGATTTGAATTGTTGAACTATTATAGCTCTGCATATTAGGATGCAAAGCATCTGTATAAGAAACTTTTTTTTATTGTTATGAAACTGGAGCCATTTTCTCAAGTAAACCTTAAAATTCATCTAAATTTTTTAAAACAAAATTTTTTTTTAGAGTGAACTTGTATATTTAAGGCTAGATGAGAAACACTCCTTTACATTGTAAAATATTTATATCAATTGCTTTAATGACAGAAAAACGAATAAAACATGCGAAAATTTGACTTAAAACTGTTAGCTTTAGCGGTACAAACAAAGAGTACAAATAACTTAATATTATAAAATATTTATATTATATGTTTTAATGAAAAAAATAGAATAAAACGTGTGAAAAGTTGATTCATAATTTTTAGCCGTTTTTCCGGCCAAAACTGTAATTTCTCGATCTAGCCGGATTGCTCGAAAAAATTCTGGCAACACTGGTGATCAATTGATCTATGGCAGATGTCGGCAGTTTCATACATCTTAAGATGCAGCGCAATTCACAGGGATAGGTTACGCTCTTTGTTCGGTGATTGATTTAGTCGTCGCTGAGCAAGTGGCGTGCCAACATCGTGCAGGGCGATCGCTTGTATGTACGTAACATTTTTCCTTATGTACATGCATATTATGAAATGAATAATTGTTTTGCTTAGTCAGAAACTATGTATATTCATAGAAATAAAACGGATCTATTAGACTATTGCATTTTAATTTTGCAATTTACATAAAAAAAGTGCGACGGTATCATAAATATGTGCTTTTGCTTTGCTGTCTAGCAGGCAACTAACAAACATATCAACTGGTTCGTGCGTTGAGAGCGCTTTACCAATACTAGCGCACTTACAATTTTGCCGACGACTGATCTATGGGATGGACACCACTGGCTTAAAGCTATACTAAACCTCGAGCGCAACAAACTCGTCGACAAAAAAATAACCATGTCATTCCTCATCTTGGAAGCCATCCATCGCCAATGAAGCGAAAATATTTAGAAAAGAATTCATACTGCAAAAAAAAACGCAGCAAATTGCGCAAAGTATTTCGGATTCACTTGGAGATTTTTCACTGTCAACTTTATCAGAAAACCTAAAGAAGACTAAAGCTTACTACGAACAAACTTTGGAGAACATGAAATATCAAACCGAAAACTGCTCAAATAATTTGAATAAGCAAAAAATATTATCTCTATTATCAAACACCATGACATCTAAGGAAATTAGAGGCATTTTTGGGCAGGATTCATCTTACGAATTAATAAAAATTAGCAAAGGTATTCAAAAAAATAAAACAAAGTGTTCGGACATCACACGCTCTAGCATGGACAGACGCAGTTTACCTGAACAAACTTTAAAACCAGTAAAATTGTTTAATGAAGATGATGAAATCAGCCGAATTATTCCGGGGTCACAGGACTTAATTGTAGTAAGACAAGACAACGTACGTGAGAAAGTTCAAAAAAGACTAATACTGTCATCGCTTCGCGAAACATACTATGAATTTAGAAAAATACATCCTTTACTTTAATTAGGATTTAAAAAATTTACCATGTTGCGACCAAAGAACTGTATCAAACTTGGGGTTGGAAACCAGGAAAATGTTTGTGTGTGCACATTTCATCAGAATGTAGAGCTGATGAAAAATCCGGTTTGAAGTCGATGGAAACTGAAGGTCAACGTAATTTCATAAACTACAGAGATGTTATTAAATTCGTTGTCTGTAATGGTAATATAGAAAAAAGCGAGTGTTGCGTATCAATGTGTGGTCGGGGCTACGATAATTTAAGGAACCTTAGAACGAAGATGTTGGAATATTACGAAAAAAATTTGATTGAATTGAATTTTGATTTGAAAATTTGATTCAAGAAGTAATTTACAAAACAATGTAACACAACACTCAGATGTTATCTCGAAACCATTTCCTCTACTACAAACACATTTGTTGACGATTTTGTACAACACACCAATAAGCTGGTGTCACGTCATTTCATAGCTAAGCGCCAGCCCCGCTTCGTAAGTGAAAGAAAAATGACACTGCTGCCAGGAGAACTGCTAATTCCAACGGATTTCGCTGAAAACTGTGCGTTTGTTATGCAAGATGCCATTCAACGATATTATTGGAATACTAATTATTGTTTATTACAAAAGATAACGATCATTTAATTCATAGAACCTTTTCCATAGTATCCGATTGTAATATCCATGATAGCATAGCAGTTCATCTATATATTTCTAGAATGATTAATTTCGTTAAGTCTAATATAAGCAATTCCATTACGAAAATTATCTACGTGTCAGATGGTGCAGGAGCACAGTGCGAAAACAAGAACAACTTAATTAATTTATGTCATCATAAAATTGATTTCGAAATATTTGCTGAGTGGCACTTTTACGCAACCAGCCATGGAAAATCCGCATGTGATGGTACAGGTGGGACATTAAAAAGAGGCGCTGGGAATTATAGCATAGCAAAAAAAAACCAAATTCAAAAGCTAATGACCTTTATCATTGGCGCAGACGCTGATGAATACAACAAAACAAAAGAAGAGCTACTTTCAAGATACAAACATTCCAAAACTATTACAGCCTCAAAACTTCCATTCTTTCGTAACTTTAGATAAAACATCACTGAAAGTAAGCAAATATTCCGAAAGTCAGCAGTATGAGCTGCGCAAAGTTGTATATTAAGTCTAAATAAATAACTAGTAAGGAAGTCTAAGTTCGGGTGTAACCGAACATTAAATACCTAGTAGTGATCTGTTTTGGTATCCTAATTTACTCAGGTCTATTTTAATACATACCTGAAAATTTGTTATAAAGGCAACTGATTGTTTTCGATAAAAACACTTCTGTTGTGAGTGGTAAATTAAATTATTACTAAATAACAAAATATAAATACCTTTCCTCATGTTCATGAAAGGTATGAAAATAAAAAAAGGCAGTAGGGTGTTAACTACTTGCCCGTAAATCTTGCTTGTTTGTTATTCAATTTGCGTAATTTTTGGCAGAAGTATACTACATACCATTGGGAACCCTCTCATTCTTGAAATTTCAAGCAATCGCTTTTGAAAATAGCAGAGCTTTTATGCTAAAAAGTGGGCGGCGCCACGCCTACTTCACCAAAATCCACAAAATTTTTGTACAGTTCAGTTTTGCTTAAAAGGCTTATTATGTGTGTAAAATTTTATTTATATAACTTATACAATTATTGAAATATCGCGATTTTAAGTTTACGAAGAAATTTTTTAGAACTGTGTTCAAAAAGTGGGCGTGTCCGTTCTCCGATTTTGTTTATTTTTACAGCAAAGAGTAAGCTTTATATGCTGAACACTTTCTCTAAATATCGTTTCAATAAGTCAATTTTTACCGGAGTTATGGCATGGAAAGTTTTGTGGAATAATCCCCCATAAAGGGGCGGGGCCACGCCCATTTTCCAAAAATTTTGTGCTTTCGACTTTCTTTGCCCACGAACACTTCAGAGGTGAAATAGAAATTATATACAGCTAGTTTAAGCAAAGTTATAGCATATTCAATATATCTATGATCCTTTTCAAAATCTTTCGTATAAAATTGGGCGTGGACCTTACCGGATTTCGCTAATTTTTTTTCGAAATATTGCCTGTATTAATATATATATGTGCGCTGAATTTTATTTTGCTATCTTGAGCGGTTTTTGATTTATGATTAATAATATTTCCAAATTTGACTATATCAAAAGTGGGCGGTGCCACGCCCCTTTTTAAAAATTTCTTCAAAAATGTATTTGTTGCCTTAACGCTAAAGTGCACACCAAATATTATCCTTATAGGTGTATTATGTACTGAATAATCACTCTTTTTGTATTTTCCGAAATATTATATATATAGAAAGAGGGCGTGGCTTTTAACCGATTTTGCCTATTTTCAATAGCGCTCGGAGATAAGTGAAAAGGAACCTACATACCAAATTTCATTGAGATATCTCAAGATTTACTCAAGTTATCGTGTTTACAGACGGACGGACGGACGGACATGGCTCAATCAATTTCTCTTTTCCTCCTGAACATTTTGATATATATAAGTCAATATTTATCTCGATTCGTTTATGCCGTTACATACTACCGTTAGGCGAATGAAGTTAATATACCTTGTGTGCGAAGCACTACTAGGTATAAAAATAAAAAACATATTTGTAAGTTTTGCAAGCTCGAGACCAGTTAACAATAATTCATAGTGAATTTTATTTGTCAGTTTTTTTTGAAAAATTGATAATTGGAGAAAGTTTTGAAACACTTACAAATATGTAAAACAAGACAGACACCAAAAATCCAACAACAAAATATTAAAAACCATAGCACGGGTTTACGTACATATATATGTACAAACAAAAAAAAGTCCAGCACACGTATTAAAACATTGGACCGAAGGTCTAACCCTCTTCAGTGTAACCCTGTCCAATTTGTCCAGTCCCACTCCTAAATTGTCATCCTCGGAGCAATCCCTTGCAGCAAGGTTGCTCCAATGTCTCTTGCTACGGGCTGGTATCGAATCCAACCCCGGACCAAGAGACTGAATCTGCTGCGTCTGCTGGAAGAAAATACATGTCAAACGTTCACATTCCGTTAAATGCAAGAGATGGTTGCATAGATCTGGATTCTCAGGGCTTAACCCTGCCATCCCCAGAACCCGTACTTTTTTCAGTACTTTTGAGGCACCATGTTGTTCGCGCACAAGCGCGTCCCGCGGTTCTCGTCGCTCCGGCGCACACACACCGCACCTACCATCATCAAATGGCCACAACAGTGGTCCGGTCTTCACGACCTGCAGCCTTGCTGCTCCCGCCTCACCTCAGTCCCCACTCTCGTCCCCCCCTACTTCCAGCATGCACGTGGGTCAGGAACATAACCTCCTCGTACCTTTCACCACGTGCACTGTTTGTCGGCAAAGACTATATACGCCTGCGGCATCGGTTAAGTGCAATAACTGCCTTGGCCTGTGCCACATCCATATGTGCTCTGGGCTCGCAAACAGGAACCTTTGGACGGATACATTTATAGCCCCTTGCTGCAGTACTCACCCGGCCTATACGCCACACAACATCGGCCAAGGCACGCTGAAGCCTAGACTGCGTCACAGCTTGTGACTAAGCCTACCTCCATCTAGGCAACCGCATCCGTCCCTTACCCCCAGCATGCCTTCACCCTCCCTCCCGACACACTTCAAAATCCTGCAGCTGAACTGCAACGGATTAACTGGAAAGATCGCGGAGATAACAGACTTTATGAAGTCGAACAACATTAAACTGGCCGCCATTCAGGATACCAAACTGAACGCTAACTCGGACTTACGTACTCGAGATGGGTACAATGTGCATAGGAAAGACCGTCCCAGCGGTCATGGGGGCGGCCTCGCATTCATTACACACCATACTGTACATTTTCCTATTTTCCGCGGACGTTGACATCAGGGACTCTACCCTTGAATATCAGGGCATAGCAGTCCGGACAGGCGACGTCGACCTGCGAGTAATAAATATATACATTCCCCCTGTTACGTGCTATCCCCGTGATTATCTCCCTGATATTAGTGCGTTGCTAATTGATTTCAACGCACATCACGATCTCTGGCACTCCAACTTGCCAGCAGATAGCAGAGGGCACGCACTCGCAGAGCAAATAGACAACTCGGCATTATGTACATTGAATGGAGATGACCCCACTAGGGTGGCAGGTACTGCCACAATTCGCCAGACATCTCCATTTCAAGCGTGGGCCTTATCAACCACGTTAACTGGCAACCTATGCTTACACTGGCATCAGACCACCTACCCATCCTACTAAACATCGAACGACCGTCCGACTTCATAACGACAGAAAAACGAACGTACATCAACTTTAGTAAAGCGGACTGGGACCGCTTCACGGACTTTACAGAGCACTCCTTCGCTGACCTACCCACACCGACGGACGTATGCAAAGGTGAGAAAGAGTTTCGCAATGTCATCGATTCAGCCTCCGGCCGCTTCATCCCTGCTGGCAGAATCCCGGAAATTCGGCCAAATTTCCCTGCGGAAGCAGCGGTAATGGCAAGAGAACGTGACCAAGTGAGACTCTTGAACCCCGCAGATGCAAGAATAAAGGATCTCAATGCAGAAATCCGTCGGACTGTCAATGACTACAAATTGAAAAAGTGGAAAGAACACCTAGATTCATGCAACCTCTCCGGCGGTGTCGGCAAACTATAGTCGACTGTCAAGGCCCTATCCAACCCCACCAAATACAATGACAAGGTCGCCATTGCTTTCGGCGATAGCGTCAAATCGGACCCCAGGAAATGCGCGAGCGCATTCTGCCGGCAATTTATACTGCATTCTCCTGCGGATAGGGCTAAGAGAAAAGCCATTCGACGTGCGAACAAACACAAACACATAGCCGCGCCCATTGTCGTCTGGGAAGCCGGCGAATCAAGGAGATTCTTATCGTCCGATATCTCTCCTCTCGCCAGTAGTGAAGTTGTTAGAGGCTATCTTGCTCCCATACTATACTGCAAACCTTGCAGCTGGCCAATCATCAACATGGCTTCCGTAAAAATCACAGCACAACATCGGCATTGAATGTCATCACGACGCAGATTAATTTCGGTTTGAACCAACACCAATCAAACCACAGGACGGTTCTCGTGACACTTGACCAGTCGAAAGCCTTCGACACAGTCAACCACGCCACACTCCTTAAAGACCTGGAGGAGACACCGCTTCCTGCCGGCCTAAAACGATGGACCGCGAACTACCTAAACGGTCGGCTGGCGTCAGTGCAGTTTCGAAACGAGAGATGTAGACCTAGAAGACGTAGACAAGGGGTTCCGCAGGGTGGTGTCCTTTCACCCCTTCTGTTTAACGTCTACATCGCGAGCCTCCCTCCCTCCACCAGAGGGGATCTCCATCGTTTCGTACGCTGACGACTGCACCGTGATGGCCACGGGCAAAGCACCTTCCACGGACGAACTATGTACTAGACTTAACCACTACCAGATGGGGCAGAAGTTGAATGTCCACGTAGATGGTGTTTCACTACCTACAGTCAACCACCCCAAAATTCTAGGGGTTACATTCGACAATAGCCTCACCTTCGCTAATCATGCCACCGCAATACCTTCAAAGGTACAAAGCCGCAACAAGATCCTCAAGTCACTGGCCGGCAGTACTTGGGGCAAAGACAAAGAAACGTTGGTGGTCACCTATACGGCTATTGGCCGACCGGTTATTGATTATGCTGCGCCCATATGGTCGCCTAACCTTCACGACACCAACTGGAGGAAATTGCAGGTCTGCCAAAACACCGAAGTCAGAACCACGACAGGCTGTTTGCTTATGTCTCCTGAGTTTCAGCTTCACCAGGAGGCTGTCACATACCCAGTCATCCAAATCGACAGCTATTGGATGAAACTCCGCCCCCCAGAGACATAAGGAAACATCTCCGAAAGCATTATGATGAGATCCGGCATCACATCGCGTTGACGTTTGATCTGCGGGACCATATTCGAGCCCTAAAAGACCTCCACACTGAGTCGGTGGACAGATCCCGGCCTGTGAACCCCGTTATTGGTGCCCAACCACCCGTTCTTGCTGAGGAAGAACGTGTCCTTCCGAGGGAGACTAGAGTTATGCTGGCACAACTTCGATCTGGATATTGCAATATGCTGAACTCCTATCTGTCCAGACCGAATCCCACCATACCGAACACATGTCCTGCATGCGGTATGGTCCCCCATGACACGCAACATCTCTTTTCGTGTTCTCCGGAACATACTCTTCTAACTCCCCTATCACTTTGGTCCAACCCTGTTGAAACAGCGCGTTTCCTTGGACTTCCGTTAGAAGAGCCCGATGACAACTAGGAGTGTACTGGCCCTTTGGGCAGGGCGAAGCACTGCTATCAACAAGAACAACCGAAGGTCTAACAATAATGTGTGCACACTGTTGGCAAAACAACAAAGGGAATAAATTGAAGTGGAGATGAATACATTGTGGCATAACAGCGCGTCATATCTTAGTGCTAGAACTTTCTAACAGAGGCTTTGGTGCAGACACTGGTTCATATCCCAGTGTCCGAAAAGTGATCTGATGATGAGCCTGGAAACTCTGAAACATGTAATCCTATCCATCGCTGTGATTAAACATTGTAATTTTTCTCCAATTATCAATTTTTCTCTAGCTCGCAAAACTTACCAATATGTATAACAAGAAAGAGCGCAAAAATCCAACAACAAACATAAAAAATTAACTTTATCAAGTGTAATTCAATTTATTGTAGGTGTCTGAAAAATTTGATAGTACGATTCTTGTTCGAATCTATTAGAATACTTAGCCATTAAAGGTTTATAGTACTATCTAAAGGAAGGGTGTATGTTTATGTTGTACGTTTCTTCACTACTATGCATAAGATCTATTGTTCAACATAAACATACACCCTTCGTTTAGATACTATTTCTACCTGACTGTTAGCTTCATAGCTATATCCTAGGAATTTGTTTCAGTTGTTGCGGTAAACAGCACAGGTAGAAACAATTATTTTCGCTGTATTCTTTGATGAGCGGTTAAATATTTCTGTTATATATTTTGAGAATGCCTGAAAAATTTAACAATAGGATTAAAAAAAAATCTGTATAACTTCCAAAGTACAGCCAGGTACCTTTTTTTGTCACACAACAATATTTACTTAAATTTTTTTTTTTAAAAGAAAAGAATAAAACGCCATTCTTCTTTATAGATATGTTATATATATTAAATAGACATTTCCAAAAGAAATTTGTATTTTTCAAAATCGCTTGATATTTGAAGTGTTTTTTCAGTTGAAAATTTTATTTTGAAAAATTTTTACAGTGTATTTTTTTGAAATCAAATTTCAATACCCTTCTAATGGTATAGAGATCTTTGAAATCGATAAAGCCATTCCGTAGTAATCACACTTTAAAAGTATCTATTATCGTAATTTTTCGAGTATTCCCTGTGGGAAAATGGGACATGCATTACCTTTTTATGCATGAAAAGATATACAAACATTGTTGTAAGAAAAGATCAATCCAAAGTATATTAAACAAAGCGAACTTGCTCTCTTTTCTGTAGGAGTTTTAATGTCAAATGAAAGAAAATGTTAACCCGTTCGATTGTAAATATCTCATTTTTATCAGTTTGTTATTTTTATTGAAGAAATAACAAATCGTGGTAATTGTTTACGACTGCAACCGAGTGCTGAAACACGTCCAAAAATTGCCGACAGAAGTATCAAGAGACACGCCCAGTACCCATAAATAATAATCCGATTCCGAGATAGTTTATGAATAACTATATTAATAATTTTTTAACTTTTAACTTTTTAATACAAAAATTGTATGGTGCCCAAATATTGTACGTGGGCCAGTAAGGGTAAATATGTAGGTTTATGCTTTTCTGAAGTTAGAATTTCTACAAAAACAAAATATTTCAGTTGTCAATTCTACCTTGTTTAATTTACCTTGGATCAATCCAAAAGCAATCCAATGAGTAATGTGTCGCTCTATTTTTATTTGCAGTTCTACATTTTTGATTTTTTTCACTGTGTTTTGTGGTTTTTTATAGAAGCAGCCAATGTGAAAAATTTAAAACTCATTTTGAAAAATGAAAAAAAATAAAACACATTGAAAAATTTTCTGGAGGGCGCTTTCGCTTTCTGCCGTTTTTTGTGATATGGCGAGCTCAGGGCTCAAACGATTGATAAGGTACTTATCCCGTCCACAAAGGCAGAGTCCCATGATGCGGTAAGGTTTTTACAACTCATGAAGTGACCCCGATATTTGTTGTCAACTTGCCGTCTTGGAATTACACTAGTCTATACGGTGTCATATAACACCTAGACTAGAAGTCGCCACCTCTTAGCTGGCGTTTTCATTATGCTTATGCCAACCCCCGTGGTAGTCCTAATAATGGTCATAGCTTGTAGGTATTTTGTTTTATAAACCGTAACACTGCACAAAATAATTTGCATGTAATGCGTATTTTCTATCATGCAAAGTAATGACAGATATAATGTGTCCCTTGTAATGCATCTTTTCATTTATAAAAGGTAATATAAGAAGTAATCTTCAGTTTGCTGCGAGCGACACATTACTACCTATGACATCGCTGTAGAAAAATGCATGCATTCTTTCATGTATGGTCCATAGGGGATACACATTACTTTATGCATTCCTATACATTACCCTTTCCCACTGGGTTTCGATAGCTTGCCACGCCTACAAATGGTCGGGTTCAATGCATATTGGGTTTGATATGAAATTGCCAAATAGAAGGAGTGCTGAATTCACGGCCATTGTATACACTACGATCAGAAATTGAGAATAACAACGTTCTGACACCTGGACATTTTCTTATTGGAAGGCCGCTACTACATAGATATCTTCTTCTTTAAATGACCATCTAACCGCCTGAGCGATTTTGACCGTCCAACATAGCTCGCCAGTCATTTCTTCTTTGCGCCAACTGGCGCCAATTGGAGACCCCACGAGATAGCAGGTCGGTCTCCACTTGTTCCTTCCATCGGAGTGGTGGTCTTTCTCTACCTCTGCTTCCACCGGCGGGTGCCGATAAGTATACCTTCTGGGCTGGATCGTCTTCGTTCATTCGCACGACGTGGCCTAGCCAGCGAAGCCGCTGTGTTTTAACGCGCTGTACTATGTCGACGTCTGCGTAAAGCTCATACAACTCATCATTAAATCTTCTTCGGTACTCGCCGTCGCCAAAGCGTAGAGGACAATAAATCTTTCGCAGAACTTTTCTCTCGAATACTCCCAATGCAGCCTCGTCAGATGTTGTTAGTGTCCACGCCTCTGCAACATATAGCAGGACGGGAGCGATGAGTGACTTGTAGAATGTGATTTTGGTGCGTCGAGAGAGGACTTTACTTTTCAATTGCCTACTCTAGCAGTCCGTTGAATGGCAAGTTGGTTCCCTCCACTTCATTGGTGTAATAAATTTCACACGTCGCCTAAATAGATAGTTTCAGAAATTAGTCAGCTATGCATTAAAAGGGAACAAATTCCTAATTTTTACAACGTACCTTTTTGTTCCGGTTTCCGAAGAAATCAATTCGACTCGGCATGTGGTGCACACAGTGTTCGGTGTCCATGGTTTTTCATTGTTTTTAGGCTCAATTCCAAAACACTTTGAGGATTTGAAAACACACGTCTCATACTTTTAACAATAAATTGACCACAGATGAAACAGAACATATCTGGATCATTTGTACACTCGAACTCTCGCGCCCTTTTATTCATTTTTTATTTTTAAGTAAATGACGGGTTATAAACTGCAATTATAAACTGAACAGTATCCGGCGAGCCTTGCAGATATTATGAAGGAACAAGGCGCATGTACTCTTATTTATACTTAGATCCAGTAAAAATTCAAGCCTACCTAAACAAAAAGGTTCCCTAGTTTTACAAAGAAAACACTACCTGCCTCAAAAATATGCTCTTGTTTAAAATGTACCTAGGTTTGAGAAAACGACACTAACAGCTTTTTGTATCTAATAACCAGTGTTGCCGTTTTGGTCCGATTGGACCAAAATTGGTAGGTTTGAATCGCAAAATCACGATTTGGTAGGCTGGTAGGTAGGTTGCGATTTTGGAGGGTTTTTGGTAGGTTTTACCTCACTCCAAAATTTTTGTATATGAAACTTCAGGCAACTCGGTTTTTTCAAGCACTTGCAATCACCCTGTGTTTATAAATGTTTCAAGTGTTCACTTGTAAACGTCAAATTTAGTACCCAAAGCAATTTGCATGGAATGTTGACAACAAAAATTTGTCATTGTTGTACTGTCTTCTTCTATCACATGCAACTGCTTTCAGTTAGAAGAAAACAAGCAGGATAAAGTATCGCGTGCTCAGAAATTATACACGCATTTATTTACTTTATTCTACCGAAAAGGAGCTGCGATTGAAGCCAAGTTATGGACAAGTAAGTAAATTTATATATTTTTGCATCCACAATATATTAAACTATGACTTTCCATTAGGTTTGTAAATAAAACGCCGAAAAATGGTGATTCAACCAGTGACAACAATAACAACGACGAAAATGCGAAAGATACTTCAAAAAGAAAATTCAGAAGTGAATGGCTGCAAATGTTTGACTGGCTGCAAGAAAAAAATGGGAATTCATTTTGTATCGTGTGTGACAAAAGTATTTTCAATCACTGCACACACCTGAAAAATCACGAAAAAACTACTCTTCATTTACAAAACTACAAGGTCAAAAAGAATCAAATAAACATGGAGAAATTGAAAATTGAAATTGTTGATTTGGAACAAAGAAATGCTGAGCTTACTCTTGTTATGTTTTGCATTACGCACAACCTTCCATTTCTTTTAATGGACTATCTTCCAGACTTGGTTGCTGAGTGTTGTCCAGATTCCTCCATCGCAAAGCTGCTTAAATGCGGCAGAACAAAGTCAGTGCAACTAACTGAATTTATTGGAAAACAGGCAAGTGAAAAAACGTTGTCAGCTTTAAGAACAAACAAGTTTTCACTTGCAGAGCTTAGTGAGGTCCAGGAATACTGCTCAGTTAAGCCCCATAAGATATTAGGGATTTGCCAAACAAGGAGGCTGTCGTTAGAAGGAGTGATTTCTCGGCTGGTGGAACAATGGGAATGCTTACGACTGTATTTTATTTCGTGTTATTCTCAAGTACACGGTGTGAAGCCTGCTGAATTGGTACGTGAAATGATTCCAAAAGTTAAAGCTTATTTCCTTTTCTTGACTTATATATTACCTATTATAAATAACTTGAACAAAGAATTTCAATCGGAGAGTTCGCGGTTGCCATATTTGTATTCGAGTATTAAAACAAACTTTATTTTAATTTTGAGTAATTTTATAAGCCAAGACAAGTTAAAAACTGGTGTTGACATAAACTACAAAGACATAAACAACTACAAGCATATTTCGACAATATTCATTGGATTGAAAGCCGAAATATTTATGGAAAACAATTTATCTGCCGTCGAAATAGTTGAAATCAAATCAAATGTTCTCCTCTTCTACGTTGAATTTTTAGATCAGATTAAGTCTAGGTTTGATTTTAACAGAGAAGATTTGATGTTGCTACATATCATAAGACCAAATAAAGTCCTTTCGGAAGACAACTTAACACTCATTCCTTTGATTTCCAAATTTCAAAATTTAGTGGATTGTGATCCTGATAAAATAATGACGCAATGGAATTTATTGCGCTTAAGTAGCACCGGGCTAAAAAGCGACATGGATATCAATTTATTTTGGCGCGAGGTTAGCAATATTAAAAATGGATTGAATGATTTTTGTTTTAGTGATCTCACTAACTTTGTATTTAATTTGCTTTCACTTCCACACAGCTCCGCCGCTGCAGAGCGAAAATTTTCCGAGTATTCTCTTATAAAAACCAAACATAGAAATAAGCTAGACTTTAGCACTATAAATAACATTATGTTATGTAAGGAAATAATTAAAAAGACTGATGGGCACTATGTGTGGTCTGCAAAACGGGATCTCAATTAAGAGTGGCATGTACATATGTATATATGTATTGAATATGAATTGAATTAACTTTTGTTCCTGTTTTGTGTTTGTTTTTCAATAAAGTGTTATGTGTCTAAATCACATTATCAGTGCAATTCATATTTTGGTAGGTTGAGTGAGCATTTCCTACCAAATTTGGTCAGAAAAAAAATGGTGAAGTGGCAACACTGCTAATAACTTTTCGAAAATCTACCTGCTAACTAACTGATATACGAATACTAACACATATGTATCATTAGGGTACTTAAGCATTAAATGGATATATTTACTTGAATGCTTATAACTTTTGTATTAGTTCATCGATTTTGTTCACTGATAGCTTATTTGTAATAAAACAGAGCTTAGGGGGGGAAAAAATATCTGCAAAAAAACAAAAAGTTTTCGAGATGCTTCCTCGCAAAGTACAAATTTTTTTATATTTTTACAAAAAAAATTTAAAAAATCCGTAATGATTGTTCAATATGTTTGAATCTGAGGGACCTAGCAAAAAGTGTTGTATGTACTGATTATAGTGAATTTTATAAGCTTTCAAATTTTTCAAACCGTTTTGGAAGAGCTCAGTTTGTTCTTGAGATATAAACGATTAAGTGGAGCCATCTTTTTTTTTTTTTGAAATAACGGTAAATCGTAAATATCTCAAAAACGGTACCATTCAAGTAAAAATAACCTTGATTTTCGGAATATGGAGGTGATTTCACATAGGAATTTCACTATGGCGTCTCTGGTGCATTTTGGCTGTAAACCAGTGTAGTTAATTGTTACTGAATAAGTCAGTGAAATAGTATACTCATACATTAACCCAAATTCTTTTAAAGGGAGGAGGTGTAGCATAACCGCTAAGGAAAACAAAATGTTCACACAATATTAAGTAAAAAGTTCAATACACTTTTGGCAATAACTAGGCCAAAGTACTCAAATCAATTTAGCTTGCGCTGCGCTTCTCCACTAACATAAACTCGATTGAACCCATATACATACGTAGAATCATAAGCATGACTAACAATTTAGAAATGTAAGTTTGTAAATAAGATTACTCATAACGTAGATGCTTTTGCTTTAAATGGCCATCTAACTGCCTGAGCGATGTTGACCGTCCAGCATAGCTCGCCAGTCATTTCTTCGTGGCACCAACTGGCGCCAATTGGAGACCCCACACGATCGCTGGTCGGTCTCCACTTGGTCCTTCCATCGGAGTGGTGGCCTTCCTCTTCCACTGCTTCCACCGGCGGGTGCCGATAAGTATACCTTCTCGTCTGGAGCGTCTTCGATTATTCGCGTGACGTGGCCTAGCCAGCAAAGTTTTAATTCGCTGTACTATGTCGACGTCTGCGTAAAGCTCATACAACTCATTATTAAATCTTCTTCGGTACTCGCCGTCGCCAACGCGTAGAGGCCCACAAATCTTTCTCAGAACTTTTCTCTCGAATACTCCCAATGCCGCCTCATCAGATGTTGTTAGTGTCCACCCCTCTGCACCATATATCAGGACGGAAGGGATGAGTGACTTGTAGAGTGTGATTTTCGTGCGCCGAGATAGGACTTTACTTTTCAATTGCCTACTTAGTCCAAAGTAGCATTTATTTAATTCTTCATTGGATTTCTAGGCTGACATTATTGTTGGAGTTAATGCTGGATCCAAAGTAAACGAAGTCCTTCACTATTTCGAACTTTTTGCTGCCAGCAGTGGCGTGGCTGCCAAGGCGCGAATGCGCTGACTCTTTGCTTGATGACAGCATATACTTCGTTTTTCCCTCGTTCACCACCAAACCCATTTTTTTCGCTTTTTTTCTACTTTGGAGTAGGCAGAGCACTATTTTCTCTTAAACGTATCATTTGCCGGTTTTTAAACATTCGACTAAAATACAAATTTAATTTAATTTCAATCAAAATGTCGGTGTCTCCAACCAAAAAAACTAAGATATTAAAATAAGCAAATGGCTGTTTGCTGCTACTGCAAAAAGACTTTTAAGGCAAGTTGAAATAGCAGAAACTTATGGGAATTGTTGATCAATTTACTTGACTTCGAAAAATAAGCCACCCATGGAAAGTGAAACGTCGTCACCCGGCCCACTAAGACATGCGGCACAAAGTTAAGGTGTGAAATATTTGATATCAATAACTTTTGGACGTGTTTTAGCCGGGTATCGTTCTAGAAACTTTTCAATGCCTAAGTTCAGGCGCGTATTCTGGGGGGGGGGGGGCCTTTAACGGTTCAAACCCCCCACGAAATTTCCGAAAACTAAAAAATATACGTCCGTACTAGAATAATTACTCTATTCACTTTTAAAACCTCTGTTAAGAAATTAGCATTAATAACCATAATGAAAACATGATATAATAAAATTAAATAATATTTCACACTGAGAGAAGTTATTGGTAGTCGCTAATCAATTATCAGAGCAAGTCTGAAAGGTCACAACTAAATTCCTGCAAGGGTTCACTCATTTGGCCCTTTAAGAAATTCGCGTAAAACTATGAGACTTGCTCTGTATTAGATCAACTTAGCATTTCAACTACATAGCATGTTAACAACAGCAAGAGTGATTCACACTCAAGTCTGTTGAAATTCAAATTTTCTTCTCGAGTTATGAATACTGCGGGCAAAAATCGTAAAAATTAGTGTCTCTCGTTACAAAAAAAAAAAAATTACCAAGCAGTTCACAACGCAGTCGTATTGAATTATGAGAGAAAGAAACAATTAGATTGTACTTATACTTGGCAGGTGATAATAAAACGTGACGCTAATTTGGCGAAAAAGGATTGAAAAAGTTTAAAAGTAAATCCCTGTATGCTGTTGAAAAGAAAATAATTTCAATTACTTCTTGACCATGAAATTGTCATGAATAGCCAAAAAAGTTTGACGTTCCATTTTTATAAGAATTTCAATGTTATTTTATTATATTTTTTTGTTTTTATTTTTCCGAAACTTCTGTTTTTCTTCAAGAAATAAAACGACAACTATTTATTTCTTGCCAAAGCCAAAGTTGCTCAGGTCGCTTTTTTGTAAAAATTTTCCAGAAATTAGCAGTAGAAAAGTAGAAGACACTTAAACACTTATCTAAGAAGTACCGAAAATCCACTCTACTTTTGAAGTAACTCCTGAAGAAATCCTAAACAAAATTTCAAAACAAACAAGAAAAATAAATATTATTGTGTAAAAGCTTCAGCCTAGATTTAAAACTTTTTGGGGCCACATATAGACCAGTACGTCTGCGTTCAAAGTGTTGGTTGGAATTTCCAATAAAATTAACTTCATTTGACTAATTTCATTATTTTTGAATGAAAGTATGTGTAAAAACACAATAAAAATACTGCAACTCAAAAAAGTGTTAACAAAATTTTCGGTTTTTAATTTTAATAATTTTTATACACGCATTTCTATGACAACCGGCGTAAATTTAATTCTAAACCAAATTTGGTTTGGTCATACACCTAGACCAGTATGTTTGCGTTCAATGGGTTTTTTTGGAATCTCCAGTAAAATTAACTTCTTTAGACTAATTTCATTATTTTTGAATGAAAGTATGTGTAAATACACAATAAAAATACTGCAAAATGTTAGGACTCGAACCGACGTGCCCCAAATCAGTGCGCAATGCTCTTCCTACTGAGCTACGGCGCACTCATGAATTTTATGCGAAAAGTACACATATTCGCTGTGTTGTTGTATTTTTGTTTATCCCAGTTAAGTTTAAAATCGAAACCGCAAAAAATTGAGATTTTTTGTAGGTAATTGAAAGGTTTGGAATTTATTACCAAAAAGTTTTAAAAATTGTGTAAACCAATAAATGGTTTAAAATTTAGGCTAAAATTTTGTTGTTGGTGTTTGCGGTCTTTCTTGTTATCTTTATATTAATAGGCTAACATTTTTTCCATACAATCAATTGCCAGAGTGTATCTCATAAAACAATGCATAACTCCAATTATTATATATTTTGATATGTTTTCATGGGCCAGGAGCTTTGCATAGGCATATTATATTTAACAAAAAATGCTTCATTAATTTGTAATAATTCACCAAAGTTTTCACCAAAACCCAAAGCTGTTAACTACAGTATTTGACTTTTTTGTTGTACATACAGCAGTGGCGCAGGTGGTGAGCGTGCCGGCTATGATGCGTGCGTTCTTATGTTCAAGAACGTGTTCAGGGCAGGTAAAGTTTTTTTTTTTTTTTACTAAATTGAATTTGCCTTAGAATACATATACGAACACTTTTTATTATATTTTTTTTTTAATTTATTATATTTGTAATCCAATATTTTTCTGTTTATTATGTTTATGACATCTATCTTGGAGTGAAAAACTCAAATTTTTTGAATAAAATCTAAAAAATTATTCCAATTTATCAATATTTATAAATTTATATTTTTTAAGAAATCTATCATATTTAATATGGAAAAAGTAAAAACGCAGTTTGTAGTTCTTCAATTTTATATTCACGAAATAGTTTGAAATTGCGTTAATTTTCCTAAAGACATCAACTATTTTCTTCATAAAAATTTTTATTTGTAAAAGAGTCGACATATACCCCAATATTAAATTGGGCCAGTTAGGTTATGTGTTTTCAATATTTCCGAGTTGAATTTGACGAAAAAAACCAGGAAACCATCATATGTCTAAGTTGTAATATTCTCCCGCTATACGGACTTCAAAAAATATACAACTAAAAGAAAAATTGAGAAAACTGTCTGTATACAAAAAAAAAACACAATTTGGAAACCGGCAAATGTTAAGAAGTTAACGGAATCTCAAAATGAACTTTCATTCGTTTCAATCCATATCGCCAATTTTGTTCGATATGGCATCATTCTATGTGACCATTATCTTTATATTAATAGGCTAACATTTTTTCCATACAATCAATTGCCAGAGTGTATCTCATAAAACAATGCATAACTCCAATTATTATATATTTTGATATGTTTTCATGGGCCAGGAGCTTTGCATAGGCATATTATATTTAACAAAAAATGCTTCATTAATTTGTAATAATTCACCAAAGTTTTCACCAAAACCCAAAGCTGTTAACTACAGTATTTGACTTTTTTGTTGTACATACAGCAGTGGCGCAGGTGGTGAGCGTGCCGGCTATGATGCGTGCGTTCTTATGTTCAAGAACGTGTTCAGGGCAGGTAAAGTTTTTTTTTTTTTTTACTAAATTGAATTTGCCTTAGAATACATATACGAACACTTTTTATTATATTTTTTTTTTAATTTATTATATTTGTAATCCAATATTTTTCTGTTTATTATGTTTATGACATCTATCTTGGAGTGAAAAACTCAAATTTTTTGAATAAAATCTAAAAAATTATTCCAATTTATCAATATTTATAAATTTATATTTTTTAAGAAATCTATCATATTTAATATGGAAAAAGTAAAAACGCAGTTTGTAGTTCTTCAATTTTATATTCACGAAATAGTTTGAAATTGCGTTAATTTTCCTAAAGACATCAACTATTTCCTTCCTAAAACTTTTCATTTGTAAAAGAGTCGACATATAACCCAATATTTCAATATTTTTCGGTTTATGACATCTTTTTTCGAGTGAAAAAACCGAATTGTTTGAAAAAAAAAGCTAAAAAATTATTTCAATTTATCAGTATATATTTTTTAAGAAATATATCATATTTAATATACCTACAAAAAGTAAAAACGCAGTTTGTAGCTTCTTCAATTTTATATTCACGAAATAGTTTGAAATTGCGTTAATTTTCCTAAAGACATCAACTATTTTCTTCATAAAAATTTTTATTTGTAAAAGAGTCGACATATACCCCAATATTAAATTGGGCCAGTTAGGTTATGTGTTTTCAATATTTCCGAGTTGAATTTGACGAAAAAAACCAGGAAACCATCATATGTCTAAGTTGTAATATTCTCCCGCTATACGGACTTCAAAAAATATACAACTAAAAGAAAAATTGAGAAAACTGTCTGTATACCAAAAAAAAAACACAATTTGGAAACCGGCAAATGTTAAGAAGTTAACGGAATCTCAAAATGAACTTTCATTCGTTTCAATCCATATCGCCAATTTTGTTCGATATGGCATCATTCTATGTGACCATTATCTTTATATTAATAGGCTAACATTTTTTCCATACAATCAATTGCCAGAGTGTATCTCATAAAACAATGCATAACTCCAATTATTATATATTTTGATATGTTTTCATGGGCCAGGAGCTTTGCATAGGCATATTATATTTAACAAAAAATGCTTCATTAATTTGTAATAATTCACCAAAGTTTTCACCAAAACCCAAAGCTGTTAACTACAGTATTTGACTTTTTTGTTGTACATACAGCAGTGGCGCAGGTGGTGAGCGTACCGGCTATGATGCGTGCGTTCTTATGTTCAAGAACGTGTTCAGGGCAGGTAAAGTTTTTTTTTTTTTTACTAAATTGAATTTGCCTTAGAATACATATACGAAAACTTTTTATTATATTTTTTTTTTAATTTATTATATTTGTAATCCAATATTTTTCTGTTTATTATGTTTATGACATCTATCTTGGAGTGAAAAACTCAAATTTTTTGAATAAAATCTAAAAAATTATTCCAATTTATCAATATTTATAAATTTATATTTTTTAAGAAATCTATCATATTTAATATGGAAAAAGTAAAAACGCAGTTTGTAGTTCTTCAATTTTATATTCACGAAATAGTTTGAAATTGCGTTAATTTTCCTAAAGACATCAACTATTTCCTTCCTAAAACTTTTCATTTGTAAAAGAGTCGACATATAACCCAATATTTCAATATTTTTCGGTTTATGACATCTTTTTTCGAGTGAAAAAACCGAATTGTTTGAAAAAAAAAGCTAAAAAATTATTTCAATTTATCAGTATATATTTTTTAAGAAATATATCATATTTAATATACCTACAAAAAGTAAAAACGCAGTTTGTAGCTTCTTCAATTTTATATTCACGAAATAGTTTGAAATTGCGTTAATTTTCCTAAAGACATCAACTATTTTCTTCATAAAAATTTTTATTTGTAAAAGAGTCGACATATACCCCAATATTAAATTGGGCCAGTTAGGTTATGTGTTTTCAATATTTCCGAGTTGAATTTGACGAAAAAAACCAGGAAACCATCATATGTCTAAGTTGTAATATTCTCCCGCTATACGGACTTCAAAAAATATACAACTAAAAGAAAAATTGAGAAAACTGTCTGTATACAAAAAAAAAACACAATTTGGAAACCGGCAAATGTTAAGAAGTTAACGGAATCTCAAAATGAACTTTCATTCGTTTCAATCCATATCGCCAATTTTGTTCGATATGGCATCATTCTATGTGACCATTATCTTTATATTAATAGGCTAACATTTTTTCCATACAATCAATTGCCAGAGTGTATCTCATAAAACAATGCATAACTCCAATTATTATATATTTTGATATGTTTTCATGGGCCAGGAGCTTTGCATAGGCATATTATATTTAACAAAAAATGCTTCATTAATTTGTAATAATTCACCAAAGTTTTCACCAAAACCCAAAGCTGTTAACTACAGTATTTGACTTTTTTGTTGTACATACAGCAGTGGCGCAGGTGGTGAGCGTGCCGGCTATGATGCGTGCGTTCTTATGTTCAAGAACGTGTTCAGGGCAGGTAAAGTTTTTTTTTTTTTTTACTAAATTGAATTTGCCTTAGAATACATATACGAACACTTTTTATTATATTTTTTTTTTAATTTATTATATTTGTAATCCAATATTTTTCTGTTTATTATGTTTATGACATCTATCTTGGAGTGAAAAACTCAAATTTTTTGAATAAAATCTAAAAAATTATTCCAATTTATCAATATTTATAAATTTATATTTTTTAAGAAATCTATCATATTTAATATGGAAAAAGTAAAAACGCAGTTTGTAGTTCTTCAATTTTATATTCACGAAATAGTTTGAAATTGCGTTAATTTTCCTAAAGACATCAACTATTTCCTTCCTAAAACTTTTCATTTGTAAAAGAGTCGACATATAACCCAATATTTCAATATTTTTCGGTTTATGACATCTTTTTTCGAGTGAAAAAACCGAATTGTTTGAAAAAAAAAGCTAAAAAATTATTTCAATTTATCAGTATATATTTTTTAAGAAATATATCATATTTAATATACCTACAAAAAGTAAAAACGCAGTTTGTAGCTTCTTCAATTTTATATTCACGAAATAGTTTGAAATTGCGTTAATTTTCCTAAAGACATCAACTATTTTCTTCATAAAAATTTTTATTTGTAAAAGAGTCGACATATACCCCAATATTAAATTGGGCCAGTTAGGTTATGTGTTTTCAATATTTCCGAGTTGAATTTGACGAAAAAAACCAGGAAACCATCATATGTCTAAGTTGTAATATTCTCCCGCTATACGGACTTCAAAAAATATACAACTAAAAGAAAAATTGAGAAAACTGTCTGTATACCAAAAAAAAAACACAATTTGGAAACCGGCAAATGTTAAGAAGTTAACGGAATCTCAAAATGAACTTTCATTCGTTTCAATCCATATCGCCAATTTTGTTCGATATGGCATCATTCTATGTGACCATTATCTTTATATTAATAGGCTAACATTTTTTCCATACAATCAATTGCCAGAGTGTATCTCATAAAACAATGCATAACTCCAATTATTATATATTTTGATATGTTTTCATGGGCCAGGAGCTTTGCATAGGCATATTATATTTAACAAAAAATGCTTCATTAATTTGTAATAATTCACCAAAGTTTTCACCAAAACCCAAAGCTGTTAACTACAGTATTTGACTTTTTTGTTGTACATACAGCAGTGGCGCAGGTGGTGAGCGTACCGGCTATGATGCGTGCGTTCTTATGTTCAAGAACGTGTTCAGGGCAGGTAAAGTTTTTTTTTTTTTTTACTAAATTGAATTTGCCTTAGAATACATATACGAAAACTTTTTATTATATTTTTTTTTTAATTTATTATATTTGTAATCCAATATTTTTCTGTTTATTATGTTTATGACATCTATCTTGGAGTGAAAAACTCAAATTTTTTGAATAAAATCTAAAAAATTATTCCAATTTATCAATATTTATAAATTTATATTTTTTAAGAAATCTATCATATTTAATATGGAAAAAGTAAAAACGCAGTTTGTAGTTCTTCAATTTTATATTCACGAAATAGTTTGAAATTGCGTTAATTTTCCTAAAGACATCAACTATTTCCTTCCTAAAACTTTTCATTTGTAAAAGAGTCGACATATAACCCAATATTTCAATATTTTTCGGTTTATGACATCTTTTTTCGAGTGAAAAAACCGAATTGTTTGAAAAAAAAAGCTAAAAAATTATTTCAATTTATCAGTATATATTTTTTAAGAAATATATCATATTTAATATACCTACAAAAAGTAAAAACGCAGTTTGTAGCTTCTTCAATTTTATATTCACGAAATAGTTTGAAATTGCGTTAATTTTCCTAAAGACATCAACTATTTTCTTCATAAAAATTTTTATTTGTAAAAGAGTCGACATATACCCCAATATTAAATTGGGCCAGTTAGGTTATGTGTTTTCAATATTTCCGAGTTGAATTTGACGAAAAAAACCAGGAAACCATCATATGTCTAAGTTGTAATATTCTCCCGCTATACGGACTTCAAAAAATATACAACTAAAAGAAAAATTGAGAAAACTGTCTGTATACCAAAAAAAAAACACAATTTGGAAACCGGCAAATGTTAAGAAGTTAACGGAATCTCAAAATGAACTTTCATTCGTTTCAATCCATATCGCCAATTTTGTTCGATATGGCATCATTCTATGTGACCATTATATATATTATAAGTCTAACTATGTTGTTGGTATATGCCCATGAAATTTAATTTTGTTTATTGAAATATTGACGGAATATGAAAGGAGTGGTGGGTCTGATGGTGGACTTTCAAACTTTACTAAGTACCGTTTTTGCCATCTCCTATTAATGATTACTGGTCTTTAATGGACGGATTTTTTTTGGTTAGTTGTCAAATTACACGGCTTTAGAGTAAACCAGCTTTTATGAAAGCGACTCTCAATAACTCAACTATAAATAATTATTTTCAGCAATAAAAATGTCTCCAATATTTATGCCTCTAGGCATTAGGTACTGGAGAAAAATGCGAACAGAGGATTTAATAAGTTAAACTAATTTAAGGTGGTCGAATTTCGACCACGGGATATACTAGTACATATTTGTAAGTTTTGCAAGCTCGAGACCAGTGAACAATAATTCATAGTGAATTTTAATTGTCATGTTTTTGGGAAAAATTGATAGTTGGAGAAAAAATTACAATGCTAAATCACAGCGATGGATAGGATTACATGTTTCAGAGTTTCCAGGCTCATCATCAGATCCCTTTTTTGGACACTGGGATATGAACCAGTGTCTGCACCAAAGCCGCTGTTAGAAAATTCTAACACTAAGCTTTGATGCCCTGTGACGTCACAATGCATTTATCTCCACTTCAATTTATTCCCTTTGTTTTTTGTTGTTTTGCCAACAGTGAGCACACATTGTTGTTAGACCTTCGGTCATATGTACGAATGTGTGTGCTGGACTTTTTTTTTGTACATATTTATGTACGTAAACCTGTGCTACGGTTTTTAATATTTTGCTGTTGGTTTTTGCGGTCGTTCTTGTTATACATATTTGTAAGTTTTGCAAGCTCGAGACTAGTGAACAATAATTCTTAGTGAATTTTAATTGTCATTTTTAGCCGTGTAGAAAGAGAAACATTTCAAATAAATAAAATTATAAATAGCTAATATGTAAAAATATAAATACGTGTGTATTTACAGGTAATTCTTATTTACGGGTCGATTCTATAGTGGTAACAACATTCGATTTACCCGGCAAACAAATATCTTGGAAACTTTTACACCCGTTTGGTATTCTGCCGGCTCAAGTTGCAGTTCAATTTCGTAACCACCGAAAGAGGTGGTAACGCCAAGTAACCGCGACAAATTGCACGTGTTTTGTAAATATTTTTTTGGACAGAAAATAGCACAAATTTTATACACATACTAGTTCAGAAGAATTAATAAACAATATAAGCACTTTTTTACGCGATGTTTCGTTTTTTGTTTGCCTTTTATTCTCTTTTGCGCATTGTTTGTTTTTGACATCGTTACCATGCGCGCTAGAATCGCGGGTACATGTACCGGTTACGATTTTTGGTTAGATAATCTTCTGGGCACAAAGTTTCCGGTTACGCTCAGAATCGACACGTTACTGACACTTTGGCCAGAAAAAAATTTTTTTCTGTCTACGCGCCTGCCTAAGTTACATCAAAAATTGTCGATAAGAGTTTCAAAAACTTAACTTCACTTACCCGATTTCGTCTGGTTAGATCTTCAGAATGTTGGGGTTATGTTTCCTGCTAATGTAACGCGTTCCCTTTATATACATTTTATAGATAGCCTTTTAAGTTGTAATCTTATTCAAATAAATAATGCCTTTAATGTATTTGCTAAGATTTTAGATCTGGTTTTTGTGGATGAGAATTTGATTTTTAGCCTCTTTCCGTTGTGGCAGCCTGGCAGACATCATGTTCCGCTCGTCATCAACTTAATTAGTATTGATACCATCCTGATATGTTCTGACTTAAATAACTTTTCTTTTAATTTTCGGTCATCTGACTTTGGTGTACTAAATAGTACTTTTTCTGATATATCATGGGAAAATATTCTGCAGTCCAATGACGTTAGTTTCTGTTTCGAGACTTTCTTGAGGACGTTGGCTAAGGTTTTTTGTGATAAGGTGCCTCGCCGGGCCTCTAAAATACATATATTACCCTGGTACAATACTACTCTTAAAAAGTTGAAAAACAGACGCAATAAATATGGAAAATCGTATAAGGCCGTCTCTTCGAATACTGCCCTTATGGATCAGTACTTAAATATTGTGAAGGAGTTCAATGATCTTGATAATTTTTTATATAATCAGTATATGAGCAAGTTATAAGTGGAGTTGAAGGAAGATCCTAAGGCATATTCTAGACAAGTTACGAAGGGCGAAGTACATAAGTAGTCTAGATCTCAAGAACGGCTACTGGCAGATACCCCTGGAACCTAACAGTCGGCCATACACCGCTTTCACGGTACCTGGGCGCGGCCTATTCCAATGGCGGGTTATGCCATTTGGGTTACACTCCGCACCGGCAACATTCCAAAGAGCGTTCGACCAAGTCATAGGCCCAGAGATGGATCCACATGCCTTCGCTTATCTAGACGACATAATCGTTATTGGCTCCACGTTGGAGGAGCACATGCAGAACCTACGAGAAGTATTTCTACGGCTACAGCGCGCCAATCTGCGAATAAACCCAGAAAAATGCGTTTTTTTTAAAAAGGAACTTCGGTACTTAAGCCACGTAGTCAGTGACAAGGGAATCCACACGGACCCCGAGAAAGTTGCCGCCATCCAGGAGCTGAAGCCACCGACCAACATCATGGAGGTACGACAATACTTGGGAATAGCATCCTGGTACCGCCGTTTCGTACCTGACTTCGCCACGCTAAGTCAACCACTCACTACATTACTTAAAAAGGGAAAACATTGGAGATGGGGAGCCGAACAACAGGAAGCCTTCGAAACCCTCAAGCGTAAGCTCACTGAGGCCCCTATCCTCGCATGTCCAGACTTTACAGAGAAATTTACTCTACAGACGGATGCAAGCAACTTCGGCCTAGGAGCAGTACTAACGCAAGACTTGGAGGGCGGTGAACGCGTGATTGCCTACGCTAGTAGGAAACCAAACAAGGCAGAGGCCAATTACTCCCCCACTGAGAATGAGTGCCTGGTGATCGTCTGGGGAATCCGCAAGATGAGGCCTTACTTGGAAGGCTATCGTTTCAACATAATAACCGACCACATGTCACTGAAGTGGCTGAACTCCATCGAGAGCCCTTCTGGCCGAATTGCACGATGGGCCTTGGAGCTGCAACAACACGCCTTCGATATCGAGTATAGAAAAGGGAAACTGAATATGGTGGCAGACGCACTATCCCGACAACCTTTGGAGACCCTGCTACAGACCACTACAACGGATCCACAGTGCAAATGGTGGCAGCGACGTGTCAGCGAAGTACGAACCAACCCTGAAAAGTACGGCGATTATACGATACAAGATGGGCAACTTTACCCGCACATCCCCTGCAGATCTCACGACGAAGATACGGAACCATGGAAGTTATGCGTACCAACTCCGCTCCGACAACGGGTGCTACAGGAGAACCACGACACACCAAGTGCCCCGCACATGGGCATACGCCGCACGGTAGCAGGGATCGCCAAAGGTACTATTGGCCAGGCATGTTCGGCGACATCAGCCGCCACGTACGCCAATGCGAGTCGTGCCAAAAATATAAAGAGGGACAACAGAAACCAGCCGGAAAAATGCTCTCACTGGTAGCACCATAACCCTTCGCCACGGTCTACGCCGATTTCATTGGACCACTACCACGCTCAACACACGGTAACACCATGCTATTGGTGTTCTTCGACCGCTTCAGCAAGTGGGTAGAGTTGATCCCTATGAGAAGGGCTACAGCCGATGGTCTCCGCCGCGCTTTCAGAGAAGCCAACTAATGCAGACAACGCTCCCGTGACCACCGCATGCGCACCCACCACGTCAACGCGCGCGCTCGTCGCGATGGCCAACGCCCGACGCACAGCTACGGCTCATACGCCACGCACAACAACTTGGGCCGAGCCCACAAATATCAGCAAGTCTCCAAAGTCGGTATCGACCTGCACAGTGGGAAGGGATCTCCCGAAACCATTACCGACCTGCACCGTGGGAAGGATAATGGTGGAGGGAGCCGACGTCAATTGGAGCAACCAAAAAGCGAGAGAGAAACCCCAACAAGACAACCCCATCAACAACAGCCCACCAAGCGACACCGATAGCGACGCAACTTCAAGCGACTCCTCCGAATCGATTGACGACATCTCGACCAACCGTAGCACACCCGAACCAACACAATCGATGCAGGTCATTGATCTCTCCTCGGATGACGAAACAGTGGGAGCAAACGGAACACGAAACGAGTTAGTGTATCCACCGAGGCCCGGAGGCATTGCCCTGTACCACACGGACCTCCAATCGCTCGGGGAAGGGCACTGGCTGACAGACACGGTCATCGGCGCATGGGCAAAGGGGCTTGATCTGAAGTACGGGGAACAAGGGGTCGTACTAAGCCCATTTATTGTGTGGCAACTAAACCAATAGGGAGGAGTACTACCAACGGATCCACCGGTCGTTACGAAAGTTCGACCTATTTGGTAAACGCGCAATACTAGCGCCGCACAACGTAGCCAATTACTGGTACCTTCTCGGACTGGCATGCCAAGAAGTCACCCACCACGTCGCAGACATCGAATGCTGGCACAAACGATACGTGTGGACAGTCGACTCGAGGGTCAAGGGTAGGGCACCACACTCAACCGAGGCTTGGATCGAGTTTCTCCAGTGGGAGTACTGGCAGCGATACGGAGTAAACGACTTCGAAGTTTGCAAATTGCAATTAGCAGTACCGCAGCAAGAAAATGACAATGACTGCGGGGTATACGTGGTGGAAACGGTCGAGAGGGTTCTGCGGTACGTCAACCAGAGAAAAGGAGCACCGGGACTTATATCCGAGCCATTCACGAAGGATGTGGCAAGCCATAAACGGCGCGAGATGCTATGGGAGTTCCGACACCATATGCGCGGTCAACCCGAGATACCACCACTATCGCAACAACCACCCACCCAAACTACGGCCCCAACATCACCACTGCCACCAGTAAGCCAACATCCATCACCACCGACAGCAGAAGAGGAACCAGAACTCCCACCAGAGGGAATTACAGTTACGGCGGAAGACGCGAATGGCCCAGCGCTTGACCGATTCCCGGAAATAGCAAAAAGAGTGAGGGACGGCTTCAAAAACATAGCGAGGGGCATAGGAAAATCCCGCATCAGATTCTCGACGCAGAGGCACCGGGTAACAATATACCGGTCGCGTGCACTTATATGCGGAAGGGGCAGGGGGCCATAGAACCCCAAAGTATGGGGGAAGTGTGAACACCAAATGTGGCCACAGATTTGGCCCACACAAACATCAACAGCATAACACCAAAATAACTAAACGGAACAAACGAACCAACATACAACAGCAACATCAGACAAACCAACTCCAACACGAAACGACACAACAAGTCGCTAGAACATGACAACAGCGAACCACAACAAGTCGTAGCAACACGGTCACAACATTTAATCATGCGCACAAGCATCAATACGAAGAGGTGTATATAACAAGCAACACGAGGAGACAAGAGGCAGTCAGCACGGAACTGTGGTAGTGACAAGATGTAGTACTAGTGATCATCGTTTAACGTTGGCCTAAGCTGTACTTGAGGTGTGCTGGATTTACCCCGCCCATTATACGTTTAAGGCTGCGATAACCTGATCAGCCGTGGATACGCGAGTACATCTGCGACAGCATAGCCGTGGGTACGAGATCGCGACATCGACGCAATCACAACGGTACGCTCTCACACCAGCAAAGCAGTAGCAGAGATAGCGGAACGCATACAAACCACAAGCCCGCCAACGCCATACCATCTACACAGCGTGGGCCAGTACGGAGTCACGGTCAAGATCGGATCTACGCTTACCAATATTAGTGATCATCGTTTAACGTTGGACTAAGTTGTACTTGAGGAGTGCTGGATTTACTCCGCCCATTATACACTTAAGGCCGCGCTCCGCCGATCAGCCAGGACTCGCCGTAGGCACGCGCAGTAGAGGCAGCCAGACATTGCCGCTGCCAAGTCACATAGCAGCTAACACGCGCAGCACAGAGCAACGCCAGCAGACGTACGCCGACGCCAACAGCACAGAGCGTCGTTAACCAGGGGTATAACGGGATACGGCGGGCCGTTACCGAGCCAAGAGGCCCATTATCGCGCCAGACAACGTCGCTGCCAAGTCACATAACAGCTAACACACGCCGAAAGAGGGACGCCACCGCAAGCAGCAAGGATCAACGCCAGCAGACGCACCGAGCGTCGCTAATCGAGATATAACGGGATACGGCGGGCCGTTATAAGTATAATTAAGCTAAATAGAATTGAATAAAGTAAGAATACGACTTGAAAAGGGCCCCAAAGTATAAATTTATTGTACAAGGCACCAGATAAGAAGCGTAGGGGCAGGGAAAAGCTTCGTTACAGTGTGGAGCCCAATCTACAGCTGTCACGCAGCTAGAATTGAAAGGGTTCAAAGAAAATGTATTCGGTTTGGTCTTGGTCCAGTTAATTTTCATGATCCGTTGCCTTCCTATGTGTCTCCCTGCACATTAATTAACCTTGAATCCCTTCATTCCAGGAGAACTCTGCACCTTCTTATGTTCGTGTATGATCTCGTTGTTGGTTCGGTAAATTGCCCGGACCTCCTCGAGAAAATCACTTTCAATATGCCTAGTAGGTCACTTCGGTTTTCCCCTCCTTTCTACTTGAGCTATATCAGGGTAAACTACGCCCTCTTTGATCCAATATTCCGCTCTCTAGTGCAATTCAATAAACTTTCGAGAAGGCTAAATATCGATTTATCTCCGTCCAGGGACGTTTTTAAATCTCAAATTCTTTTGCATTTAGATATTTAGTACAAACGTAGTTTTATATACATATGTATTAGTTTTATTAGTTATTTTTTAAAATGTAGTCTTAGAAATCTCTGTATCTAGTCTGTAAGATTTATAATCATAGACTGAATAAACATGAATTGAATTGAACTGAATTGAATTGAAAACTCGTCTTGACCCCTAAATTAATAGTCCGAAAGCGAAAATTTGAAATATGTTTCTGTGAAAAGTTATCGCCTCAAAACTAAAAAGGTGCCCTAGATCGTTCCAAAACCGAGGGCCAGATCGGTGGCATTTATGTGCATAACACCTTTCTGCTTTGGAGGTCTTTGGCTGCGCTTATAAAAAATAACCCACAGACAGCCCAATTGTCAGTTAATAGAAATAAAATAATTAATTTCCGCTTTCGGATTGTTGATTTAGGGTTCAAGGCGTATGCTTTGATACCCTTTAATAGCCCGATCGGAAAGATCTGATAAATATATAAGTTAACACGTATCAGTCGCGCTCGCTGAGACACTCCCACGGCTGGCCGTTACATTCTCACAGCGTATGGCAACGTAACACCCGAATTCAAGGCCATAGTTAGTACCAGCGGCTAATACGTATGCTAAGGTATTAATCCAGAGGCATCGTCAGCATAATTCTATTTCACATGCTTATGAAATAGAATGAACGCATAACGCGCCTGTGGGAACTAACGGGCTGTCAACAGTTAGGCAGCAGGCACGCTGCTGCTAGACATCGGCTATAAAGGCAAGCAGAGGCCATGGAGCGGGCAGTCGAGTAGTTGTAATTACGGGACGCGTAGTTGTAATTACTATTTGTAGTCTTTAATTAAGTAATAACAAAGTAAACTGTGGTCTCCCCAAATTGTGGTATTTTTATATTAATAGGATATCTGGGCGAGTTGGCTCAGCAACGTTATTTTTTTGAGTGTAAGGACCTGGAGTCCTTTAAGTTATATAAGGCATTGAACCGTCTTCTAGAAAGGTCTCCCATATGCAGATCAAGAGAATGTAGAAAGTATATTCCATAACCTCTGCCAGTCTCTTAGTTTGCCTGGGCTACAAGTGCGCTCTGCTTTTCGAGTACCGAATCATAATAACCCCACCATAGCCTCTGTGATAGTGAAGTTGGTTTCTTCTGCTGATCGATCCACTCTCTTCAAATCATTTTCTCGCTTTTGTAAAAACAAAAAACGTACTTTGTTGCTCCGTGATGCTGGGCTCGATGCTGACGGGAAAATACATATGCATGAATGCCTTACTAATTACAATCCTGAGGTACTGCGATTTGCAATGCAGTTAAGAACGGAGAAAAAACTAGTAGCTGCATTCTCGATACGAGGGTATGTGTATGTACGTGTTCGTCCGCAAAGCAAAGCTTTCAAAGTACTAAGTGTTGACAACATTAAAAACGTCGTTGCTGCAGGAACATGAAAACTTATACTAAGAGCGTAATTAATAAGTAATGTGCTTAATCTTTGCCGACAAACAGTGCACGTGGCGAAAGGTACGAGGAGGTTATGTTCCTGACCCACTTGCATGCTGGAAGTAGGGGGGGACGAGAGTGGGGACTGAGGTGAGGCGGGAGCAGTAAGGCTGCTGGTCGTGGAGACCGGGCCACTGTTGTGGCCATTTGATGATGATAGGTGCGGTGTGTGTGCGCCGGAGCGACGAGAACCGCGGGACGCGCTTGCGCGCGAACAACATGGTGCCTCAAAAGTACTGAAAAAAGTACGGTGTTCTGGGGATGGCAGGGCTAAGCCCTGAGCATCCAGATCTGTGCAACCATCTCTTGCATTTACTGCATTGAACGGAATGTGAACGTTTGACATATATTTTCTTCCAGCAGACGCAGCAGATCCAGTCTCTTGATCCGAGGTTGGATTCGATATCAGCCCGTAACAAGAGACATTGGAGCAACCCTGCTGCAAGGGATTGCTCCTAGGATGACAATTTAGGAGTGGGACTGGACAAATTGGACAGGGTTACACTGAAATAACAGCCCTTGGCCGGGTAAAACCCGGGTCATTCCGGTACGTAGAACCGGCTGTTGTGGGAATGTCACCAAATATTCAAAGTCTTCGGCAAAATTTTGATTTATTGCTGTGTCATTTAGAACTTTTTAAAAACCCCACGGATTTAATTTTTGTCTCCGAGATCTGGATATACTCTCACGAAATTCCGGATTTTAGTATTCCTGGCTATAATTTCTTAGCAAACACTAATGACTGATATTCTGCAGGTGGCGTTGGAGTTTTTGCTCGTAGTTCGTATGATTGTGAGTTCGTTAAATATAATATCACGAGTGCTGATGTTCTAAAGATCTCATTAAGCAACTCGAGTAGGACTTTTAACTTTCTTTGTGTATATAGGTTTTTGAAGAAAACTCAAATAACACTGTTATCTTATGTGATTTTAACATAGATATACTTAGCTTTAGTACCACAATAGAAAGTTATCAAACGCTTATGGCCAATCACGGCTTAACATCACTTCTTAACGAGCCAACTCGTAATGTTTCGGGAAGCTGCCTTGACCATGTATTTGGTCGGAGTAGCTTAAACTTGTTTAATTCATTTCATTATTATCATATATTTCCAAAATCTTCGGGAAACTTATTTAAGTTAGAATTCTTTCTTTTCTTCTTCTCAGTCCAATGCAATTCGGTTTTCGATGTGGGCGCTCTACAGAAGACGCCCTGTTGCACTTTTGTTCCTTTTTATACAGACAGCTGGATAATAAAAAAAATGCGGTGGTCTCTTTGTGGATATCACGAAAGCGTTTGATATGGTAGACCACACTATTTTGCTAAGTAAATTGTATGACGCTGGCTTTCGTGGCTTTTTCTATAACTGGCTTAAGAGCTACCTATCAAGCAGAGTGCAGAAAGTTAAGGTTGGAAACCAATTAAGCAATCCTGTGGAAATTAGTTTGGGAGTACCTCAAGGATCTGTTGGTGCAGTGAAATAACGCCCAAGGAAATAACGCCCATGGACGTTATTTCCCATTCAAAAAGGATATAACGCCCATGGGCCTTATTTCCTTTTTAAATGGAAATATCGCCCATCTGCAAAAAGAAATAAAGCCCATGGCTCTTATTTCCTTTTTAAAAGAGAAATAACGCCCATAGGATTTTACGCGAGCAACACGAACTGTTGATTAGAATTTTTTCACAAATTACCCTGTGAGAAAAGAGTGGGAAACGTGGCACGCGGAAGGACATCACCGTGGCGGTAGCCACGGCTATGGCACACACCCGGAGTTGGAATGGCGTAGCCCAGGGTTATTTTTTAAAGCGCGGCCGAAGGCCGCCTACGCGGAAAGGTGTCCTGCACATAAAAAACGTGAATGGGGCCCCGAATTGGGGATCTGACCCGATTCAATTTTCGGTTTTTCACTAATAACTTTTCACAGAAACAAAATATTGCTTTTCCCCCTTCGGATTATAGTTACGGAGGCCCGATCCACAATTTTTAAGTGCAGAATACCTTTCCGCGTAGGCGGCCTTCGGCCGCGCTTAAAAAAATAACCCTGGGCTACGCCATTCCAACTCGGGGTGTGTGCCATAGCCGTGGCTACCGCCACGGTGATGTCCTTCCGCGTGCCACGTTTCCCACTTTGGTTAACGTGAAATTTGTGTGTAACTATTCAATAAAATACAAAAAGAATTAGAATATTATTGTTTCATTAAAAAAAATGAAAGGGCAATAAGGCCTTTAAGACTTTATTACTCTTTCGAAGTGTAATAAAGCCTTTTTTTAAATAAAGGCCTTATTTCACTTTCAATAGTGTAATAAGGCCTTAAAGGGCTTATTTCACAAGGCGCTGTTGCACCCCACCTTATAAAAACATAACAAATATGTTAAAATTTATTGAAATAAAGAAAACCATAAACTTAATTCTTGAATCAGCTTGTTTTAATTCGTTTTTAACGTCCGTGGGCTTTATTTCTCTTCGAAAAAGGAAATAACACCCCTCAGCAAAAGGTGATAACACCCATGGGCGTTATTTCCTTGGGCGTTATTTCACTGCACCGGATCTGTTTTAGGTCCGATACTATTTCTTATATACTTGAACTCAATCTTTTGTTTGCCGTTCTCTGGAAAGGTTACTGCTTTTGCTGATGACCTTGCTATTGCCTATGGTTCATCGAACTTCCTGGACTTGGTAGCAGGCGTCAATAACGATGTACATTTATTGAGGGTATGGTTTGCTGAACATATGCTAAGAGTAAGCACGAAAACGAAGATGATGTATTTCAGTCTACATGCAGCAACCGTCTCCGACTTAGCTATTATATTTCATGCCACTGAATGCAAGCGGTTTGCCCTTAATAGTTTATTTGGTTCTGGCAAATCTTTTAATTCGGATGAAAGCTGTTGCGACATATGTTTCTCTATTGAACAAGTAAGTGATTTCCAATATCTGGGTGTTTCTGTTGACCAAAATTTAAGTTGGTCCACGCATATTTCTTTTTGAAGTCTTACATGCGGTCTTCCACTCGCTACTTTTATGGTCTCAGAAAAATCTGCTCAAACGCAACTCTGAAGACTCTTTACTATGCTTTGGTCCAATCTAAGCTCCAATATGGTATAAGTTGCTGGGGCGGTGCATCTACAACGAAAATCCAGCAGCTAGCTATTCAAAAATGCATCATAAGGAAAATATGCAATGTGAACCGTTTTCACCACACCATGGAGTTGTTCAGAGATCTGAAGATTCTACCAGTTAAACACATGTACTACTATAAAACTTTAAAGGTATTTTTTATACGACGTTGGTATTTACATAGTCTGATCTAGGATAACTATAATTTGACGCAAAATTCCCACGGACTGGTAATTGTTCCGACATCTCGTACAACCCACTTCAATCACATTTTTCCTATTGTTTCCTTTAAAGTTTTCAATCCGCTTCCTGTATCTATACGTGCCATTAGGAATTTGCGTGAATTTCTATCCAAAGTTAAAACTTTTCTATTAGAAAAATCACACAGCGAAATCAAAAATTTTCTTAACCGTAGCACTTAGTAAATTTGTTCTGGCGAGAGAGAGAGCGGACAGGGCAGTTGCGATTGAAAGGAAAGTAGAAATGCAACCATAAAAATTGAGTTTTTATTTATTAGCGAAAACATTTTGGTCCATCGAGCCGATGGTTTGCGAGTTACAGTCAATTACTGCGAAATATCTGCGAAAATGCAAGTGTATAAGTGATAAATCTGAAAAGTAAGGTGTGAAAATATTGTTCAGCGAAAAAGTCTTGCATCGACATGCGTGAGTCTATATGTATGATGCTGCGAAAACATACATATAAGCTTGTGGTTAAATGTTCTGCTCAAATCTGTTCTCGGTTGCTCTGAGCGCATACGACGGCGAATTCATGGTGGATGAAATATTTAATTAATTGTGACATATTGGGGTGCGTGGCTGCGGCCAATCTCTTTCTGCAAAATGTTTCATACAAATTACTGTGTTTGCCAAACATTGCGTTTTCGCATTCTTTAATACACATACTCATGTGGACAGCGCAGCACGAGTGTTTGTATGAAGTGGCCTGAACTGCGATGGCTCTGCTGCGCCTTGAAGTTGGAGTTGTCTGCGAGTTTTTTTGTGTGTAAATTGTCGGCGACTTCGTAGCAAATGTTCGCGTGTACATACATATAGTAATGGTGCCGGCGTAGGCGAACAAAACATATTTATCTTATTTCCCTTCTTTGAAATTTGACAGCGAGCATGAATGTATGTACATGGCGGTGTTTTGGGCAGCCGGCGCTCTGCGTTCTGGTTTTAGCGACAGCGCATGATTTCTGGGGAATTCAGTAATCAGGTGCAAATTGCCACTCTTCAGCCTTTTACGATAAATTTTTGTGAATACATAACATTTTACATCGTAGCGGGCAACATCTGCATATTTTCTGAAAGGTTTTAAGTTTGTAATCATATTGTGGGAGTATTCTATTTATTCACCGGTAAAACTGCATTTTCTTTGTGCAGCAAGCTTGATTATGTACAATTATTTTGGTTATATTATAATTTTAATATGTAGGAATAATGGAGAAAGCCAACGCAACAGAGGTTGCAGCGAAGAAAGGAAATAAGAGGGTGCAAAAGGCGAATCCTGATGTTTCAAAAAAGAAAAGCAGGAAAAATGGTGCGTATCCAATAGAGTGTACATCGATTCCCGTCCTTTGGTGCGACTTATCGGCGTTTGGTAAAAAAAAAAAAACACACTAAAACACCTGAGACTTGAATTATTGCGTTGTTATAACCCGAGTTGTACTACATGCATGTTTCTGAGCATAATGGAACTGCATGTAGATGATCGGTGACTTCCTTTTAAATTGCTTTAGCGCATTCTGTTTGGCATGAAATGATTAGCGATTTCAAATTGTAAAAAGGCATATATATATTTGGCGACATCGTTGTTTTTTTTTTTTATATTTTCAGTTGGTGAGTAAGTGGCCATGGCACAGGTGGCTAATGTGGAGAATTCAGTAGCGGTTGTCGGCGTCTCCTCGAACAATAATGTGGATACGGGTAATAGCATGGGGGGGGAGAGAAATTATGCAGTCTCTCAAATTCAGCGGCAAGCAGATTGGTTAGCTGCGGTCACTGTTGATGAAATGGGGGTTGAGGTTTTACAGGCACGTCTGGATATCCTAAATAGAGCTTGGGAAAGGTTTGAGGAGAAGGAGCGAGAATTGCTTCAGACAGCTAGGCAAGTACTGCAACAAGCTGAAAATTTTCTAGGTCAACAGGCGGTAGAAGATGTTTATGTCAGGGTTAGGGCAAACGAATTAAAATGTTAGAGCGAAGTTGCAATGCCGCAACATGCATCCCTGCTAATAGTCGGGCGCTACAATATCAGTTTGCCGAATTGCCCTTAGCAGATCGTCTTCCAATATTTGACGGAAGTCATCGAGAGCGGATACAATTCCGCGACATATTTACAGCGGAGGTTCTGCACCACACACACCTCACAGATCTGCAGCTGCTTCGGCGTCTACAAAGCTGTGTTAAGGGTGATACAGCTAGAGCTTTAGGATATTGGCCCCAGCGAGACGATAGTTTTGCAGACGCTTGGCGCACCTTGTGCTTAGCTTACGATAACGAGTACTTATGTCATGCAGCGCATTGTTCAGCGATTTATAATTTGCCATGTTAGCCAAAGGCGACGCATGCCCTAATTAGGAGTATGCTCGAAGTTACGTGCAATAGCATGCGCATGATTGCCCGACGATTGGGTGCTGAGGAACAACGCGACTTATTCATACTAAATTTTTTGGAATCGAGACTTGATAACTTATCACGTACCCAGTGGGAAATGTCCCGACCCACAGATCGCGTACCAAATTTACAGGACGATTTTTTCACTTGGCTCGAACGCGCTGCGGGTTACTTAGCCACGCAGCACATCCTATTACTTACTACCGTGATAATCCAAGCAACAACCCTCTAGCGATTCCGCGTATGGGAGCAAATGTTTCGGCGAGCATTAATTATAGATCGTGTCTAAGCTGTGCGGGAGATCATGCGTTACACCGATGCCCTACGCTAGGGCGCTTAAATCGTGAGCAGAAAATGAAGCGTATAATCGAACTCGGCCTGTGTCAGAATTGTTTGAGAAAAGGGCATATTGTTAAAAATGACTTATAAAGTCGTTGTCCCAGGTGCGCCAAGGCGCCTCATAACAGTATCATTTGCCCGAAACTAACAGCGCCCTCCAAGAAGGACACCCCTCAGACATCCGTATCTACAATCTTGGAAGAGGATGGGGTTCCGGAACTATAAATCAACAGTCGACGCGGAAGCCGGCCTCGGGGTTTTCCACACACATTCTACGTCTGCGCCAGACACACAAGCGAACATTTGTACAATGATGCAAGGAGATATGGACGATCCCCAATACAGTTTGTTGGCCACCGCTGGGGTTCGTTTTGTAACTCAGAGTGGAATTGTAGTAAGATTACGTGCTTTGTGCGTCACTGGTGCGCAAGTAAATCTAATTGATAGGGATTTTGTCACTCATAATCAAATTCACATGCACCGAATCAAGATTGGTGTTTCTTCTGCTTTAGGCTCTGCACCCCATGTCTGTAGCAAATCCATTTCTGGGTACAAGCGCAATATGTACCCAGCGATATATTGAGGTGTTTAGCGGATCCGACTTTCAATCAACCGGCCCCAGTAAAAATATTGTTAGGTATCGGCGAATGGGCTCAGTTGATGCTAAATAACATGCGGCGTCTATCGGCGGGTTTTGTAGCGCAAGAAACGCGTTTGGGTTGGCTTCTATTTGGCGAGGCACCACCTATCCCGAGGAAATTTCCTCAGAAGCTGATTCGCATCTGGAGCAATTAGTGCGAAACCTTTTCGAAGCGGACCGCCTAGGGGGGGACGATTCAGATTGGACGGAAGAACAGCAAGAATGTGAAACTCATTTTCTGGCGACACACACTTTCGAATCCCAGGAGAAACGTTATATTGTGCAGCTTCCGCTAAGACGTCTTCGATGCTTTATGCTCTACGGACACCGGGATTTCCTTGAACGATGTTCAGATGATTGGGCCAAAGTTGCAACGAGATTTAATCGATCTCCTTTGGGGGTTTCGCTTGCATGCCTACGCTATATCGGCGGATATCAAGCAGGTGTTTCCGCAGGTAAAAATAGCTCCGTAGCACTGGGATTTTCAGCGAATGTTCTGGCGAAATCAGACAGGGAAGATATGCGAGTACTGGCTTACTCGAGTGACCTTTGGTATGGCGTCGGCTCCATTTTGTGCCGTTAGGGCAATGCAACAATGCGCTAGGGATAACGCGGCCAGAAGGCCTCAAGCTGCAGAGATAGTACTGAATAATTTCTATATGGATGATTGTCTGGCGGGGGCAGATACAGAAGAGGAGTTACTACCATTATGTAACCAGTTGCAACAGCTTTTAGCGGAGGGAGGCTTCGAGCTTTCCAAGTGGCGATCAAATTCAAATCATGTTCAGCGGTCCCTGCATATAGAAAATGAATTAGACGACAATTGGCTCAACGCCCACACCCAAGCATCAGTATTGGGGCTTAAATGGATCCCGTCGACGGATAAATTATCATATGCGGTGAAATCGTTCTCACCAGTAGATCCCGATTCTTGGTCTAAGCGTATGGTTTTAAGCTTCACTGCGAGGTTATACGACCCAGAAGGTTTAGCATCGCCCTTTGTTGTAAATGCTAAGATTTTACTTCAAAGAATATGGGATACCGTCTTACCCGAGCCGCTGAGGCTGGCGTGGCAAAATATTTTTACCCAAATACAACATTTCAGTAACGTGCGTGTACCACGGTGGATATAGTTTTCACGGCGACTAATCATGACGCTGCATGGGTTTGCCGACGCTTCGACTCAGACATTTGGGGCAGCTATATATGTAGTTATACGCGATAAGGAGTCAGTGAAATCCAATCTAATGCTGGCCAAATCAAGGGTGGCCCCCCTGAAGCAGGAGTCGATTCCACGGCTGGAGCTGCGCGCCGCAACATTGCTTGTCGAATTAATGCAACGTGTAATGACAATCTGCGAAACACAGCACAAGACCCAGATCCATTCGGCGTATTGCTGGTCAGACTCGATGGTGGTGCTGTCCTGGTTGAAACGAGATAGCGCTAGCCTGAAGCTGTTCGTGGCGAATCGTGAACGGCTAATCAACAAAACCACCCCGACCTGCAATTGGAGATACGTACCCACCAACGTAAACCCGGCTGATCTGATTTCTAGGGGTATGCCAATAGATGAACTGATTAATTCCAGGATGTGGTGGAATGGTCCAGAATTTCTTGGCTTTCCGGAAGCACTGTGGCCCAGGCCTAACGACGGGGCACATGAAAGTGTGGGCACAGAAGTTGACAACGAATGCCGAGTAAAAAATGGTCGCACACAAAAGGGAGCAACTGATCAACCTACAGCGAAGGTGATCGCATTATTAATCAAGGAAGAGTCCCTATTGCAGCGGTATTCGTCTTTAAATCGATTGATCCGCGTAACGGCTTGGATGTTAAGGTTCGCCCGGAATTGTCGTGCTGCTTCAGCAAGCAGGCGGAAACTACATTTGGGTAGCGACGAACTTAATGACCATTTTGCAAACGATATTCGAAAGATAGAACGTTATGGCCGAGATAAAGATGCCAGCGAAGGTCTCCGCTTGTCAAATTCACTAGGGGCCTTGGCGCCGTTCCTCCAGGATGGAATACTGCGGATGAGTGGTCGTTTGCAAGAGGCTAACTTATCCGAATGTCAGCGGAATCCAGCAATACTACCAGGGAAGGAAAGGTTAGCCAGGTTAATTGCACAGTCGACCCACTTGCAGCTTTTACATTGCGGGACGCAGCAGTTGACCTGTCTACCAATGCATTCATAATGGCATTCATTCGTTTTACTTCACGATATGGACACTGTCTCCACCTATGGAGCGACAACGGGACCAATTTTTTTGGTGCTGAGCGAGAACTGAGCAGGATGCTACAGACCTGGCGAGGATCGGATCTCTTCGAGCGGCTGTCGGCACGACAAACTGAGTGGCATTTCATCACTCCATCAGCGCCTCACCAGGCAGGCTTGTGGGAAGCCGCCGTGAAGGCAACGAAACATCATCTTCGTCGAGTCATGGGAGCGCGGTTATTAACCATAGAAGCTATTCAAACCCTATTGGCAGAAATAGGGGCAGTCCTCAACTCACGACCGTTATGTGCTCAAAGCGCCGATCCAAAAGACCTGAATCCGCTAACCCCCGGGCATTTCTTGATTGGGGAAGCTCTGGTTCCCGCCTTAGGGGAGCAGATATCGCTTGAACAGCCGGAGAATCGACTCAGCTACTGGCAATCTCGGCAGCTATTAACGCAACGATTCTGGAAACTATGGATTGATAGTTATCTCCATGAACTTCAACAGCGTCCCAAATGGCGAGAAGCAAGGCAGAATATGAATACAGAAACTTTGTATCCTACCAGTGGAACCGGTTGAGCCTCGAGTGGCATCGAGTCTCAAGGCCGGAGGATGTTCTGGCGAGAGAGAGAGCGGACAGGGCAGTTGCGATTGATCTGTGTACAAGACAAGGCGTATGTGGCTCAATAAAAAGGAAATTAGAAATGGAACCATAAAAATTGAGTTTTTATTTATTAGCAAAAACAAAATTTGAGCTAAATCTTTAAACGAATTTAATCCAAAACTGTTATTTCTTATTGCCTGTACACATCTTTTGTATAATTTTAAGTAATTTAAATTAATCATATTAATTACTCTCACCCCACACATATTTGTTAACATTTGTAAATGCTTTGTATAAAATAAAATTCACTTCCTTGGGTTTTACAAAGACTTTATTTAAGTTAAAGGCAACACTATGTATTTCGACTAAAGTCGCTAGCTTATCACAAGTGATTCGTTCAAAACTCGTCCAATGAATGTCTTAATTTTTGCGCAATTAGGCTGATCACTCCCGTTGCATATTCATTTTTAATTCCGCATTTTTTGTATTGCATTTTTGCGTGTACCAACAATTTAGTTTCTCTCGATACTGGTTTTGTCGCTTTGCATTGCAGTTAGGCTGTGCTTATTGATACCATTGTTCTTCCCAGCATGAGGTGACGATTCCGTTGGAGTTAACAATGCTTTTGCACACGGTACCAATATCATTATCATAATTATGCTCTTAACTGATGTAAATATGTATCTATGTATGTGCATTTTATATCCCAGCATCAGCTTGGTTTACAATGCAACCCAGTAGTGGCGTACTGGAGGGGAAAATAAACTTGTGGATCATTGTCATTGTTAACTATCCCCCTTGTCAAGCTCGGAACGTCCTCGATTCGAAATAATAAAAGTACGTTGCAGCATCATCTTTGCGGTATTGATGTTAGAGATTCGTTAGCAAGATGGATAAATACGGTTTATATAGTCGCTCGAGTTTACAAATTTTGACTTAAATATTAGACAATTTTGCTTCTTATGACACATGTATGAACAATTAACTATCAAAATACATACATATATTACATACAATTATTAACAATCAATGTTTGTTTTCTTAGGAAATGTGATAATTCAAAATTGGTGTGTGGAATTTATAGGTGAAACATAAAGACAGTTAATGGCACAATTAAAGCAATTTTCTTCATTAAAGCGCAATTTCTCAAGTAAAATGGAAAATTTTGGCCTTTTTTATAAAAAAAGAATTATATTTTTAGGCAACTGACAGATAATTTTAAACTGTTGAAATGTTTATGTTTGAACGACAAAAAATTTGTCATTCAACTAAATTGTACATATGTACAAATGTATGTAGTATTATATAATAATAGTAACAATAAAATAATTTCTAGTTGTTTTCTTTAAACCATTACTTTTCGACAGGAACCTTACTTTATCGCAGATTGCTTTTGTGAATTTTTTTTCCAGCGATCAGAACTGTGGTGCCAAGATCCTTTTCAATAACCTTCTCAACATAAATCCTATCGAGCTTACCTCCAAGTCTTTTATTTCGTTTCAGGAAAACCTTTTCACCAGGATAATAAGTTCTTAATTTTTTTCCTAAGTTGTTCCTGTGTAAAATTTTTTCTTGGACCTCCAACAATTTTTGTCTTACTATTTCTAATTTTTCTGGAGGGTAATTATGGAATACTTCGGTGGGTTTAGCATTAATGACGGAGTGGATACTGCAATTATACTTATGTGTCGCTAGCAAGACTAGGTCAACTGTTTCATCTATCTTCTGTTGCTCTTTTATGCAACGCGCTATTTCCAGCAAGGTCGAGTGAAACCGTTCCACCTGGCCATTGCTTTCGCTGTGGAGAGTGGGTATAAAAAACTGTTGGATAGAAAAATTGTCCCTAAGTAAACTCTTAATTAAATCCGAATGAAACGCTTTTTCATTATCTGAAACAATGGTTTTAGGGTTATTGAATGTCAGTAAAATTTCTAATAGGGCAACTTTAATGTCAATTGAGGATCTCGATGCAATAGGTTTAACAATTGCAAACTTTGAAAGTTTATCGACACAGGTTAGAAAATGGTATTTACCAGTCATAAAAATATCCATATGGAGTATTTCGCCTGGAAGGTAGGGGATAGGAGTTTTTCCTATTCCAGGATCGGGCGGTTTTCTCTGGTACTTGTTTTCCAAACATATTTTGCAATTTATGAACATCGTTTGCAACATTTTTTTCATCTTTGGAAAGTAGTATTCTCGAGATATTTGTTGGAAATTCTCGTGCAAGCCACGGTGAGCGCGGTTACGCTCAGCTGCTATTGTTTCTAGCTGATCGTCCTTGTTAACCAAGTCTATCACTAGGATTTCTGTATGGATAAACTTTACCCCAGGAAATGTTAATTTTAGGGTATGTTGTATTTTGGCCAAAGTTGAAAGGTCACAATGAATGCCATTGCTAACATTGGGGTTAACAGCATATTTTATGCACTGTATTAGGTTTGCGATGTTGTCGAAAAAGATTGTATGCCGGACGAGGTTTTGAAAAAGTATCTTAGTGGTTTTGCTAAACGTATTTGATTCGGATAAAACTAACTGATTTCTGAATTGATTAATAGGGCACTTAACCGATTTAATGACAGAAGTTGAAGACTCTTCACTGTGCACACTTTGGCTTTGTTCCGTACAATTAAGGTTGTGACAGTATTGTCTGGAAAGCGCGTCTGCTACTTTATTATCTTTTCCAGGCTTGTAGTGGAACGTAGGTGAAAACTCTTCTATGAAAGATTTCCATCTTTTCATTTTTGCATTCGGATTTTTTTCCGAAATGGCAAATATGAGTGGCTGGTGATCTGTGAAAATATTTATGTTTTTTATTCCATACAAATAATGCCGTAGTCTTTTCAATGCCCATACAATCGCGAGTAGCTCACGTTCATTAGTTGCATAGTTTTGTTCGCAAGGTGACAGTGTGCGTGAAATCATGGTGATCGGACGACCATTTTGAGACAAAACTGCACCAAGTGCACTAGACGAGGCATCAGTTGTTAGCTCGAATGCTTGGTTGTAATCAGGGTATTGTAGCAGAACATCATCAGAAGCCAAAACCCGTTTTATTTCTTCAAACGCCTGGAGTGCTTCTGAGCTAAGATCAATTTTTACACTTTTTGAACTCCGCGCACTAACGTTACCATTTTCACCCCGGAGATATGCAGTCAACGGTTTGACTATAGCAGCATAGTCCCTAACAAAGCGTCGGTAGTATCCGGATAGGCCGAGGAATGATCGTAATGCTCGAAGTGATTTTGGGGGTTCGTAATTAATAATATCATTTATCTTGTCTGGGCAGGTTTTGATACCTTTTTCGGATACCAAGAAACCCAAAAACTCTACCTCGGTTTTGAAAAACTTAGATTTTTCTGGCGATACTATCATCCCCGCCTTTTCAAGTTTTTCCAAAACAGCATCGATGTCTTTTAAATGAGACTCTTCGTCAGGAGAATAAATGATTATGTCGTCGACATAAACGTGGCAAAACTTTCCTATACCCTCTCGTAGGACGTCATCTATTGCCCTTTGAAATATGCTAGGCGCATTTCTTAAGCCAAAAGGTAACCGACAAAATTCATACTTGCCATTATTTATGCCAAACGCCGTTTTTTGAATATCTTTTTCGCACATGAGAATTTGGTGAAACCCTGACTTAAGATCCAAGGTAGTGAAGTATTTAGATTTTCCTAAATTGGAAAGAATTACTGTTGTATCCGGGATGGGGTATCGATCGGGGATAGTTTTCTCATTGATCTTCCTAAAGTCTATCACCATCCGCAACTTCGGCTTACCATACTCGTCCAGCCCTTTTTTGGATACCACATGAACTGGTGAGTTGTAGGGCGAACATGATTTCCTAATGATACCGTCCTTGAGAAGGGTTTCAATTTCCTTGTTAATGAAGGGAGCTACTGAAATAGGGTAGGGATAACTTTTACTATATATCGGCTCGTTGGTAATTGTGCGGATTCTGCCCTTTACAGAGGTGTTGTATGGCAAAGCCCTATCTGGGTCAGCAAAAGCGTTTACGTTTTTATTGATTATATGACGAAATTTAGATTGAAAATCGAATGGGACTGAGTCTGTTTCTAGTGTTATTGAATTGACTTGTTCACTTGAGAGATATTGTAATTTAACTTTGCCGTTACGATAAAGTAAATACCCTCTGTCAGTGATGATTTTTGCATTGATTTTCCGAAGAAAGTCATACCCTATAATACCGTCGAACATGTTTAAATTTGAAAGTAAATAAAATGTTGAGGTATGGTCTAATATATTAACTAAGCATTTTTTATCAATGATATTCGTTCCATTAATCGAACTTAAACGAAACGGCTTTTCTAACAGTTTAACACCTTGAAGAAATGGAGAATTCTTGATATAATTTTTTGACGTACCAGTGTCAATTAAAATACGAAGCTCCTGACCGTTTCTAGTTGTCTTAGTAATATACGGCAGGAGCGAATTTAGTTTAAAAAATTTATAACGTCATCGTGATCTGCAATTGCATCTCCCTCCTCACGAATAATACAATCACTGTGTTGGTCATAATCACTATAGTAGTAGTCCCTACACTCGACACCTTCCTGAGCTTCAGTCTCACATATCGTGTTGGGGTTAGTTGAATCTGGCATAAAGTTAATCTTCTGGGCCTTTTGGATAGGTATTCGGTCGGAACTCGATTGCTCACGAGCTCGTTTCTGCGTGAATTGCTGGTTAGAATTGGAAATGTGCGGCTTAGGGGTGTATGTAAATATGTTAGGCTTAGAAAAATTGTTGTTGTGTTGCTGTTGTGACAAATAAGGATTGGTGGTGTGCTGCCTGTAAAAGGATGAACCGTTGTCAACCTCCATTGGGGTTGGCATCTTCGTAACATTCGGGTGGGAGCGTGGTTGCTGCTGTGACATATAAGGATTGGAGGAATGCTGTCTGTAAAAGGATGAACCGTTGCCAACCTCCATTGGGGTTGGCATCTTCATAACATTCGAGTAGGAGCGTGGTTGCTGCTGTTGCACTGATGCTCTGGGGTTGTTAGGCTTTGGGGTGTAACCCATTGCAAATGCTTGTGCAAAGTCATAACGCATATGACTCGTTTGAAGTTCTTGTGCGACAGCGAGAGCGGATGGAAGATCTTTCGGCCTTGCCGAGAAAAGTATGTCGCACATTGGTCGACGGAGACCAGATATAAAGACGCGCAACGCATTATCCCTGGCACGATCATTCAGAGCTTCTACAACATCATTATTGCCACTATGAGTCATAATTTGTTTATTAATTATTAACGATAATTGCCTATCCACCTTGTCGTAATACTCTGCGATTGACAAGTTATCCTGTCTCAAAATACTAAGCTCGTTTTCCAATACGTATAATGGCCTTTTATCAGCATAGGTTTGATCGAGCCTGGAAATTATCGCCTTATAGTTTAAAACTGTATTAAATGATGCGAGAGTAGTGTTGGCAGAATCAACTATCTTATTCCTAAAAATCCCCATGGCTACATAATACCTCTCCGACCCCTCTTTGTAATAATTCATAGCGAATTCTGCGGCACTTCGCCATGCCGGGTACGTGGAAGAGTCACCTTTAAACTCAGGTAGAGATTTAATTAAGTCTAAACTGACATTATTTTGTTCAATTAATGGGTTTATGGATACTGGTAAGAACGGCTCAACACTGGCTGGTTCCAACCGACTAACGGCTAAAGTTAGACGTCGTATCTGCTCGACTAGCTCCTGCTTGGTACGTTCATTAGACGCATCGACAATTTCTAACACCTGTTCTCTATTAACAAACATTTTCGCTTATAATTTCACCTTTCGAAAAAAAGACTTGGCTCACAACTTGACACAATTTATTTTATTTGAATTGGTTATTGTATGTACTAATGATATCACAACTTCCTGGATTTGACAGTCATGAAAGCACAAAAAATTGAGTTTGTATAAAAAATAATATATTCTCACTGATTTTGAAGCAAAAGAGCCTCCACAAAACGCAACCTGATATGTAGATTTAAACAAATATAAATGGGAATATTGAGGCTTATCTAAGCTTATGTTTGCTGTAATCTGTAAAAAAAATGTGTAAATGTGAAAAATTTCACAAAGTAAGGTTTCTTAAATTCGGGCCTTGATTGGTCCAGTTATTGCCAAATCTCGCTATTAATTAACACACATATGTACGTATCTTTTATAGTTTTATTACTTTATATAAAGTATTTAAAGAAGTTTTACTGCTAAAAGCTATCGAACTACCGCATTTGGTAACAATTAAGTGAAAAAAAGTTCGAATGACTTTAAGCACTTTTTTACTTTCTATAATTTATTATTTTTTTTTTTCGTTCAATGCAGTAAATAGAAATATAAATTAAATTTTTGGGGCATCAAGAAAAATCTCGTGGCAGTTTTCGAACATGTGCTGTTTTTAATTTTTATAAATTACTTTTAATGCACACAACACATAAAATTCAATGTTTAAGTTCCACGTAACCAATATTTGAAATAACACTTACATAAATAATTTCATCATTAAATCAATATATGTATTAATAATGGTGTAAATCAGCTCCTCAGGGTTTCTATGGTCCTCTTCTTTTCTGGAAGCCTGCTAGTTGGGCGCCAAATAAAATTCACTTCCTTGGGTTTTACAAAGACTTTATTTAAGTTAAAGGCAATACTATGTATTTCGACTAAAGTCGCTAGCTTATCACAAGTGATTCGTTCAAAACTCGTCCAATGAATGTCTTAATTTTTGCGCAATTAGGCTGATCACTCCCGTTGCATATTCATTTCTAATTCCGCATTTTTTGTATTGCATTTTTGCGTGTACCAACAATTTAGTTTCTCTCGATACTGGTTTTGTCGCTTTGCATTGCAGTTAGGCTGTGCTTATTGATACCATTGTTCTTCCCAGCATGAGGTGACGATTCCGTTGGAGTTAACAATGCTTTTGCACACGGTACCAATATCATTATCATAATTATGCTCTTAACTGATGTAAATATGTATCTATGTATGTGCATTTTATATCCCAGCATCAGCTTGGTTTACAATGCAACCCAGTAGTGGCGTACTGGAGGGGAAAATAAACTTGTGGATCATTGTCGTTGTTAACTTATATATTAATCTATTTTAGTATATGGCGGCATTCGATACAAAATACTATATTTTACAGAATGCCCTTACTTTTCTTTCACTTAATATTAGTCTTTAAGTTACTATTGTAATATACACATGCTTGTTTTGTAAGAAAATGAATAAATAATAATAATATTAATAATATCTTTATGAGAAGCTGATATCAGTTAGGTCGCAAAGACACCACAGTCTCATAGTTCCTATACATAAATATCTAATATCCTCCAGATTGTTCTTCGTTAACGCGGTAAGAGTTTGGAACTCAATCCCTGAGTCCCTAAAAGCTGGGTTGAACAGATCCAATAACAAGACGAAAATTTTTAATTTCTTTGGCACATTATAAGTGTATGATACCAAGGCATTAACTCTCTCTTTCTGTTTTTTATTTTACTTTCCTCATTTCTACCCAATTAAATAATCCTTTAGTCTTAAAAAAATGTAATAAAATAGTTTTTAAGTATTCAACATTACTTACTCATAGTTGTTAAATTTATGTAAATTGAAGTCTACTAAAAGACTTAAGTCTTACTTTGTACTACCTGAACAAATGTATAAATAAATAAATAAAATAAATAAATACCAAACCAGATATCATTCTCCTACTGGCTACAGTGTGCAGACTAATCAGTCTATATCTATAAATATAGGGCGAAATCGGAAATTCAAACCTTATACTTGATAACAACTTTTTTTGTACCCTTTATATTCTGTTAGAATGCACATCGTAAAACGGATTCCAGTTAAAGGCAGCGTATTCAAGTTTAGACCTTACAAATGTATTAAGCAATAACTTTGTTTGTATAAGGACAATTGAATTCTGAACATATACGCCTACCAAACGCAAGAGATGGATATGCTTTAGGTATGATATAACTAAGATGTTCAGAAAATGAGAAATTGGAGTCAACACCTACTCAAAGATCTTTAATTTTATTAGCAGAAAAGGAATAAAATGAAGAAATAGGTGATCGAATTTTGTTATAAGTGACGGAACAACATTTTTCTATATTGATGGACAAATAATTACGAGAACACCAAACTTTTAACTTATTTATCTGATTCTGCAAAGATTTTACACCTTCAACAACCACATAGTTGACTCTATTTATGAGATATGCTTAAACCCATGATCGAAAAGATGAATGAAAACCAAATTTGTATAATTTGGAAATCATAAGTTTGTGAAACGCTCTAGATAAATCTGTATAAATACAATGTACCTGAAAACCATCCACACATGCAGAAATGAAGTAATTAGAAAAAACAGACAGGTTGATGATCGTTGACCGTCCAAGAATAAAACCGTGCTGAGATAACGATATGTAAGGTTTAATTGCAAAAGAAGGCTAAGAACTAATGATTTTCTCGAACAAATTAGCAATATTCGTTATTTTTGAAATTAGACGATAGTTGGATGCTACATTTTTGCTCGCAGATTTGAAAACTGGAGTAACAGAAGTCACTTTCCACTTATTGGACGACATACTTTGAAAGGAAGAACTTGATTCCTATACATTGTTGTGAGTAATATTTTATACTATCTCAAAAAACTGTGTTTTGGAAAAGGCGCCAATTTGGTGGCGCGAACTAACGTCAGTGGAATTAACGTCAGTGACGTTAATTTGCACCCAAAAAGCGAATTAATGTTAGTGGCATTAAGACGCATGACCAAAAACGAATTAAAGTCAGTGCCGTTAATTCGTATAATATTTTGACTTTAGTTCGCTTTGGGCATGCGAATTAATGTCATTTAGGCATTTGGGTTTGAGATTCGACGAAGTAGCGCCGCAGGCGAAAATTTGACTTAGGTCACATCCCCAATTCGGGGCGTGATCCGCTACCGCCACGGTGGCCTACTTCTTTGCGTTCAACGTATGGATACATTACATATTATTCAACAAAAAAAGAATAATATGATATAATTTTGTAAAATATTTCCGTTTTGCTTCTGTTTATTTGTAAACAAACCAAAGCGATTTGACAGTCATTTGGCAGCGGAACAACAGCAAACACACCAAGCTTGTGACGACGCAACCTGTATTTAAATTAAATTAAATTACAATTAAATACCTTCGAATATTTCTCACAAATTTGTTTCTGCTGCAAATTACCAGAACCTTTATATCTATGCCGCAATGCATGGGACACCGATCGGGGTTGTAACTGGCACTTTAAAAGACCAGTTATCAAGCAACTCTTGTCAGAAAGTTGAAAGGGGGACGCGTTTCCAATCTTCCAATGCTCCACCACTACATTTGTTTCAGTTTATCAATATGTATGCTGTCGAAATGGGCAGGATTCCGACGAGTTATCAAGCAACTCTTGTCAGAAAGTTGAAAGGGGGACGCGTTTCCAATCTTCCAATGCTCCACCACTACATTTGTTTCAGTTTATCAATATGTATGTTGTCGAAATGGGCAGGATTCCGATTACAAGCACGAGTTGGATTTGTCTGATGCCGCCGGTGAATATAATCTCAACCGACAAACAGTGCACGTGGCGTAGGGACCAAAAGATGGTGGCCTTAGCTTACTTTCGTGCTAGTAAGCTTTTTTTGTGGCTAGTTTTCTATAGCTTTTTTTAAATCTGTTTTTAAAAAGCTCCACTCCCCCAAGTGGTACTCTTTGGCTTAAAGCTTCAACCAGTTGATAGAGTCGAATTTTATTGCATTTTATTGTATTACCTTACGTTCCCAGCGCTTTTATAGTGACAATAATGAGAATTTGAATTTAAAAACAGAGCAAAATAACGGGGGGAAGTACCTATGTCTTTGTACTGTTTCTACGCAGTTGGATTTTATTTGTGCAGGTCGGTACATGATAAATGATATTGATTTTCCTGATGATTAATATGTTAAGTAAAGGCGAGGAGGAAAACACTGCCCATACAAATTATATTTTGAATTAGTCATACTTTTTACGCCTTATTTTATATAATTATTTGGGTATGACAAGGGACAAGCATGAAGCTGACAGTGAAGAAAGGAAATAATTGAAAGTTTTAAAGACGAAGGCAAGGCATATTTGAAAAGCAAAAAGCACCTCAAAATCTTATCTAACCTGAACAACGTTAGTTACCCTGCTTATTTACGAATAAATGAAGCATTATCTAATAAATATGATAAAGCTCCTCACAACTGTCCATTGTTTATATTTTCATTCTCTTAAATTTTCAGGTGTGGCTGGCGTCACAAATGTTGCTGTGAAAACATTAAAAGAAAGCGCTACAGAAATTGAAAAGAAAGACTTAATGAGTGAGCTAGAAGTAAGTAGCACATAAAAATAATAGTTTTAGTACGAATCTTCATTTTATATTAGACACTAGCAGACCCGGCAGACGGCGTTCTGCCCATCGGTCGGGCACCACCCCACTTCTCCCAGTTTATATAAATCTTCACTAAAATACACACTTGTCCATAAATCATTTATTTAGACCAAACACGTTCGGAGCTATGACGATTTGAAATTGTGTATAGCCTGGGGCGTGGCACCGCCCATTTTTCCAGAAATATATATAGCCTTTTACCCGTGCCTATGCTCTGAAACTTTTCGGTTGAGTAGTTTGGATGCCTTTAAAGGACACTTAACTTATGTACAGAAATATTTAACGAATGAGTATTGGGGAGTTTTACCCTGAGGCTAACGTTTTTTTAACTGATGGTGAGTACCGTTTTTCTTAAAAACTATCAAAAAAAAAAACAGTAAACATGAGCATCATACTTCAAAAACCTACAGGTTTACCAAGTTTAATTTTAAACCAGCAGGGTACCAAACGGTGTTCGTTTTGGATATATGTTATATTTCTAAATACTCCTTACTGTTCTCTTTCGTTCGTATTGAGCTTTCGGTTAAGGCTATGCCCCAAAACAAACATATTTATATGCAAAGATAGTGGTGGGGAGGTTGAGATATTGCTAAAACTTATCCAAGGTATGGTCGATTAAAAAAATATTTCGGTTTCGGTTCCGGAATCCTTCTTCAACATTTTTTTCGGTTCGGGTATTAAGTTTCTTACTTAGTTACAACGTTCAAGTGGTTAAAAAATAGTTTTGATTTTTTAAACATTTTTTTCTTAAAATCGTTTTCTCCACTTTTGTTGAAGTTATTCTTGTTACGGGATTTAATTATATATAAATACTAGCAGGGAACCCGGCGTTGCTCGGGATGTAAGTAGTTCATAAAATTCTGATTCCCTCACTTGAGAAGACAATTTACAGGCAGAGAAGGTTCAGAACAATATTTTTTTCCCACATTCTATCCCGTTTATGTCTACGGCAACCAACTAAAGTAAAGGCGTTTTTTAATAGTCTAACTTAGACATTTTGTCATCTCCTTTCCATTTGACTTTTTAGTTGTGCCTAAACATTTCCCAAGCCATCCCCAGTAATTTTTTCAAAGAAATTCCCAATATACAGACACAACTTTTCTAGAGTTTTATTATAGTATAGATAAGCCGCAATATCGAAAAGTGAAAGAAAAATGAAAGCTGTGGCCATGCCCTTCGTCAGCTAGTATGTAATAATAATAGGTTTGATGTATGAGGAAAGAATATTTGTTTTTGAACTAAGAAAAATAAAAAGAAAACCCTATTTCAAATGTACATATGTATTTTGTTTTCGGTACTCGAAAAAAAAACGTAAATGAGTAATAAGGCAACATATGCGAATCCATACAAAAAAAATTAGTACAATTTGAACGAAAAAATTACGATTTTTGAGTGGATTTAGTACAATTCATGAAATGTCATTTCCCAAGCCTGCATTCAACCATTTTTAGGTAAATGCGCGAAATACTCATACATAAATTTTGAGTTACTGGATGTATGTAGCTTTTTTTACTCTCACCAATGTTGCCAGGATACAATTTATTTTGGAGCTAGATTTGAGAAAAAAAGAGCTAGAAAAGAGCTAGATTTATTCAAGAAAATCCAAAACATGTAAAAAATGAGCTAAAAGGCACTTAAGTGTTGTATGTAAGTTTTTACATTTATTTCATACTAGCAGGGTACCCAGCTTTGTTCGGTATGTACCTAAGTAGTTAATAAATTCCTGCTACCTTCAATTGCGAAAACAATTTACAGGCTGAGAAGGTTGACAACAATATTTATTTTCCCACATTATATCTCCTTTATGTATGTATGTCTACAGCAACCAACAAAAGTAAAGGCGTTTTTTAACAGTCTAACTTCGACATTTTGTCATCTCCCCTCTATTTGACTCTTTAGCTTTGCCTGAACATTCCCCAAGTCATCCCCAGTCGTTTTTCAAAGAAATTTCAAATATACAGAAACAACTTATCTAGAGTTTTATTAAGGATATGCTGACACCCGCATAGGACGGCAGTGTACATATGCAACTGATTTTTGATTTCGCTGAAATTGAAAAAAAAGTGAACAAAAATTTTAGAGAGCGCGCTTAGTTTTTTTTGACAAAGTAAGTGCATTTTTCTTCATATAAATTTATGTAAGAAAAAAATTTTAATAGGTGCATACCTCCCTAAAAATCAGCAAATCTTTTTTGTTTGTCGTTCGATTTTGATAGTGCAGGTCCCTTTCTAAGCTTCAAGCAGTCCATTAGTGAAACTCTCATCAAAATTCATTCTTCTTCTTTAAATGGCCATCTAACCGCCTGAGCGATTTTGACCGTCCAACATAGCTCGCCAGTCATTTCTTCTTTGCGCCAACTGGCGCCAATTGGAGACCCCACGAGATCGCAGGTCGGTCTCCACTTGGTCCTTCCATCGGAGTGGTGGTCTTCCTCTTCCTCTGCTTCCACCGGCGGGTGCCGATAAGTATACCTTCTGGGCTGGAGCGTCTTCGTTCATTCGCACGACGTGGCCTAGCCAGCGAAGCCGCTGTGTTTTAATGCGCTGTACTATGTCGACGTCTGCGTAAAGCTCATACAACTCATCATTAAATCTTCTTCGGTACTCGCCGTCGCCAACGCGTAGAGGCCCATAAATCTTTCGCAGAACTTTTCTCTCGAATACTCCCAATGCAGCCTCGTCAGATGTTGTTAGTGTCCACGCCTCTGCACCATATAGCAGGACGGGAGCGATGAGTGACTTGTAGAGTGTGATTTTCGTGCGTCGAGAGAGGACTTTACTTTTCAATTGCCTACTCAGTCCAAAGTAGCATTTATTTGCAAGAGCAATTCTTCGTTGGATTTCTAGGCTGGCATTATTGTTGGAGTTTATGCTGGATCCAAGGTAAACGAAGTCCTTCACTATTTCGAACTTTTTGGTGCCAGCAGTGGCGTGGGTGCCAAGGCGCGAATGCGCTGACTCTTTGCTTGATGACAGCATGTACTTCGTTTTGCCTTCGTTCACCACCAAACCCATTTTTTCCGCTTCTTTTTCTAGTTTGGAGTACGCAGAGGTTACGGCACGGTTGTTAAGGCCGATAATGTCAATGTCGTCAGCATATGCTAACAGTTGCACGCTTTTATAGAATATTGTTCCAGCGCGGTTGAGTTCTGCAGATTGTATTATTTTCTCCAACATCAAATTAAAGAAATCGCACGATAGGGGGTCACCTTGTCTGAAACCTCGTTTAGTTTCAAACGGCTCGGAGAGGTCCTTCCCAATTCTGACTGAGCTGGTGGTGTTGCTCAATGTCATTTTGCAAAGCCGTATAAGTTTTGCGGGGAAACCAAATTCAGACATAGCGGCATATAGGCAGCTCCTTTTCGTGCTATCGAAAGCGGCTTTAAAATCAACAAAGAGGTGGTGTGTGTCGATTCTTTTCTCACGGGTTTTCTCCAGGATTTGACGTATTGTAAAAATCTGGTCGATGGTAGATTTTCCAGGTCTGAAGCCACACTGATAAGGTCCAATCAGTCTGTTCACGTCAGGCTTCAATCGTTCGCACAATACGCTTGACAAGACCTTATATGCGATATTCAAAAGGCTGATTCCGCGGTAGTTGGTGCAGTTTGCAGGATCACCTTTTTTGTGGATTGGGCAAAGAACACTTAGATTCCAATCTTCGGGCATGCATTCATCCGACCATATTCTGCACAGAAGCTGGTGCATACGCCTTACCAGCTCCTCGCCGCCATGCTTGAATAGCTCAGCAGGCAAACCATCAGCGCCAGCTGCTTTATTGTTTTTTAACCGGGATATTGCTATTCGCACCTCATTATAGTCGGGTTCTGGGACGTCAATTTCGTCGTCTTCGATTGTGGGTTCGGGTTCGAGCTCTTCTCTGGTTTCTTGCTCAATTTCTCCATTTAAAAGGGCAGAGAAGTGATCCCTCCATATCTCTAGTATTCTCTGAACATCAGTCACCAGGTCGCCGTTCTCGTTCTTACAGGAATTTGCCCCGGGCTTGAAACCTTCCGTCATTCGTCGAATTTTTTGATAGAATTTTCGGGCATTATTCCCATTGGCTAGCATCTCAAGCTCATTGATTTCACGCTTTTCTGCCTCTCTTTTTTTTGCCCGGAAAAGTCGCCTCGCTTCCCTTTTCAACTCGCGGTAGTGTTCACACACACTCCTTGTTGCACTCGATCTTAGCGTTGCCTTGTAGGCTTCGTTCTTTCTTTTCGTTGCAGCTCGGCACTCTTCATCATCGTACCAGTTGTTTCTTCTCGTTCGCCGGAATCCAATTACTTCTTCGGCTGCGGTACGGAGTGCTCCTGTGATGTGCTCCCACTGCTCATGCATTCCACTGGGTTGAATTGTGCTCTCAGAGAGCAGGTGTGAGAGTCGGTCTGCAAAATCATTGGCGGTCTGTTGCGATTGCAGCTTTTCGACGTCCAGCTTTCCTTGCGTTTTCTGTTGCACCTGTTTTGTCGTACAGAGGCGGGTACGAATCTTAGCTGCTACTAGGTAGTGATCGGAGTCGATGTTTGGACCTCTTATTGTGCGAACATCTAAAACGCTAGAAGCATGCCGTCCATCAAAATTCATTGCTTAGTTTAAAATATCCTTAAGTTCAAACAGACAAACAGACAGACAATAATTATAGAAATGGATCAGATGAACTCTATAGCATTCCCCCAGTCATCACCAGTCATTTTTTCAAAGAAATTTTTAATGTACGACTTTTCTAGAGATTTATTATAGTATAGATTTAACTTAAACAATGTTTAAAACGTATAAAAAGTATAACTAAGTCAACAAAAAAAAAAAGTGTGTTCTTGAAAAATTATCAAGCTTGATAAATAGTTAAGAAAAAAATATTTCATTTTTAGTAAAACTCAAAACTTATTTTTATTTTTGCGTCAAAGCCAAATGAAGGTATTTTGTCAGAATTCAAAACGCTTGAAATATTTTTTCTGATTTTTTATCATGAAGACAGAATCGGAGGGTAAGGTTGTTCAGAATCTTTAGCAACTTAGGATAGTGTTTTTTACACAAAATTTACTTACCTTTCGATTTCGATTCTTGTTCGCAAAATAAACATATGGCATTTAGAAATGTTACTCAACAAAGTTAACCGATTGAGGTATTTGTTATCGGTGAGGGAAACTAAGTTGTCACATGGTACACAATGAAACTAATATAATAATATCGACGTCGATTATAAAAGAAATAAAAACTTTCTCCATTTTACAAATAAATTTGGAGCCAAAAAAGAGCTAAAAATTAAAAAAAAAAAGACTAGAAAAAGAGCTAGGAGCTAAAATGGAATTTTGGAGCTAAACGCCAAAAAAAGAGCTAGATCTAGCTCTAAAAGCACCAAAATGGCAACACTGACTCTCACTGCTTGCAGCGAACTTAAGCAAGCGTAGCTACAATAAAAACATTCAAATTGCGTGCATATAGTCGAATTGAGTAACATGCAGTAATTGAATTGAGCGTCTGCTTGTTTGTGTGAATATGTGTGTCACCCTACATTCACATGCATTGCTATAAGTCAGGGCCGGCAAAACAAATACCAAAACATTTGCATAAGTGTGCATAAGTTTTGAGTGATTTTGGGTACAGTGGCTGCAAAGAAAATGCGGACTGTGAAACTATAAAATCAAAACGAAATTTTATTATTTGATTTCGCGTCAAACCATAATTTTATTTTGAGTTTTAGACTTTTTTTAGATGTGTGAACATCTTTGGAAAGGAAAACAAAGGAAAGGAAAATGAAACACATTAAGGAAGAAAATGTAAGGAAAGTTAATGTAAGGAAATATAAAAAAAGAATGAGAATGAAAATAAAGGAAGGAGAGGAAAGAAAAGAAAAGAAAAGAAAAGATGCGCAAGAATAAGTTTGTGCATTTTCATTCGTCATGACTGTTGCTTGTTGATTGTCATGCGACATAGTCTTGCTTCATTGATAATTGAACAGCGACTGACAAGCGAAAGCAAAATTTCGTGCTCGCACATTGTTAGCGTCGGTGTGAAAATACGAACTCAAAGTGCACAATGTGGAGCTCTTCGCCGGTCCTGCTATAAGTATACGGTGGCACTCATATTTTTGTAGCTGTGCTAGCTGAGTACAAAAATAGAGAGGAATATGTGGTCTGTTGATGCTCTCTAAGCACAAACGACTGAATGGTAAAGCGTCCAAGCAAAGAAGCATACAAAATTTATTTGAATTAAAAAAGTTTTTCATAAAACCTTTATTTAAAAAAAAGTATCTATGGTCCTATTCTGGCTAGATTATGAAATATTAAAATTTGAAAGAACATAAATCGGGCCAGTGGATCGGCTGTTAAGCTTTAACACAATTTCGAGTTTGAATTTTATATAATAGTATAGATAAGAGTTATTCAGGGCTGCTAACGGCAAAAAATTGGTTAATTATAGACCGGTAATCGTTAGATGGCGAAAATTGTTCTTAGGAATGCATGACATTCCACCCCCAAAACCAGCACTCCTTTCAGGATCGTTCAATATTTCATAATAGGGAAACGAATTTCGATACTTTACGATTTGGCTCAGGTGCTATGTGACCGTTTTGCTCAAATTGTATTTATTCATTTGGCTCAGGTTTTGACGACCATGTTTGCCTAAATGTTCAAAATTGTTCTTTGGAGAACGAGAGGGTATATATTATTGGTGGCGAGCACTGTTGGTTTTGAGGCATGGCGCGATTGGCTTCCTCATTTTCGGTATGAAAAACCACCCTTTGGCTTTCCAAAACATAAACTATATCTTCGAAATATTTTATAAGCTGATTACGAATTACAATAGCATGCAATGCAAATAAAACAAACGAATGAAATAACCGTAGCTTATGTCGCTTAAACACTGTATTATGCAGTAGCTTTTCTTATAAACTATCCGTGTAATGCCACGTTGCAATAACCTGGAAACAGTACACCCTGATTAGACTTTCGCTGTGTAAATGATATACAAAGCCGAAAATTGAGTTAATGTCTGGAACGCCTGCATCGAATAAGAGGCTAGTCATGGAGCCCGATAATAAATCTACTACTCCACTAATACACCCTGGGGGCTGTAAGTGAACTTGTAGTTTAATTTCTTTAATGCTATGTGTTACGTAAAATAACCCTGTCTAAATCGTCATTTCCCCCACCCTAAAAATGCTATCCTCCGACCTCCTCCCAGAGAATGGATCTGGTGCAGCTGCTGGAAAATTTATGTAAAATGTTCACACTCGGCCCCTTACTGTGGGCGCTCTAGGGGAACTCTTGCCTTGGGTTATGCCACCTGCTTATACACTCCGATCTTGGAGACAGGAACATAAGTTGCACCATACTGTCGAACTACGCAGTAAACAACGACGACTGACTATCCTCCCTGATCATGAGGGACACGTTGACCCTAGGATTGTTTAAGTTAACCTCAATGCTGAAATTAAACGGCTAGTTGAGCAAGTGGGAGAAGCCCCTAAGATTCTGGTACCTTTCTGCTGGTGCTGGCAAACTATGGTGGAATTCTGTTGTTGTTGTTGTTAGCAGTGCTTCGCCCTGCCCAAAGGGCCAGAACACTCCTAGTTGTCATCGGGCTCTTCTAACGGAAGTCCAAGGAAACGCGCTGTTTCAACAGGGTTGGACCAAAGTGATAAGGGAGTTAGAAGAGTATGTTCCGAAGAACACGAAAAGAGATGTTGCGTGTCGTGGGGGGCCATACCGCATGCAGGGCATGTGTTTGGTATGGTAGGGTTCAGTCTGGACAAATAGGAGTTCAGCCTATTGCAATATCCAGACCGAAGTTGAGCCAGCATGACTCTAGTCTCCCTCGGAAGGACACGTTCTTCCTCAGCAAGAACGGGTGGTTGGGCACCAATAACGGGGTTCACAGGCCGGGATCTGAGGGATCTGTCCACCGACTCAGTGTGGAGGTCCTTTAGGGCCCGCCTATGGTCCCGCAGATCAAACGGCAACGAGATGTGATGCCGGATCTCATCATAATGCTTCCGGAGATGCTTCCTTATGTCTCTAGGGGGCGGAGTTTCATCCAATAGCTGTCGATTTGGATGACTGGGACGGTGGCAGTTCAGAAGGAACTGCCTACTTAAAAGTTCCGCATGCTCGCGAACTTTGAGCATTTGAGCCTCCTGGTGGAGATGAGACTCAGGAGACATAAGCAAACAACCCGTCGCAGTTCTGATAGCGGTGTTTTGGCAGACCTGCAATTTCCTCCAGTTGGTGTCGTGAAGGTTAGGCGACCATATGGTCGCAGCATAATCAATAACCGGTCGGCTAAAAGCCTTATAGGTGACCAGCAACGTTTCTTTGTCTTTGCCCCAAGTACTGCCGGCCAGTGACTTGAGGATCTTGTTGCGGCTTTGTACCTTTGAAGCTATTGCGGTGGCATGATTAGCGAAGGTGAGGCTATTGTCGAATGTAACCCCTAGAATTTTGGGGTGGTTGACGGTAGGTAGTGGAACACCATCTACGTGGACATTCAACTCCTGCCCCATCTGCGCAGTCCACGTGGTGAACAACGTCGCCGTAGATTTAGTCGGGGAAAGAGTCAGGTTCCGCTCTGTGAAGAAGCAGGAAAGGTCGCGCAGGTAGTCGTTCAGTCTAGTACAAAGTTCGTCCGTCGAAGGTCCTTTGCCCGTGGCCATCACAGTGCAGTCGTCAGCGTACGAAACGATGGAGACCCCCTCTGGTGGGGGAGGGAGGCTCGAGATGTAGAAGTTAAACAGAAGGGGTGAAAGAACACCACCCTGCGGAACCCTTTGTCTAATTCTTCTAGGTCTACATCTCTCGTTTCGAAACTGCACTGACTCCAGCCGACCGTTGAAGTAGTTGGCGGTCCACCTTTTTAGGCCGGCAGGAAGCGGTGTCTCCTCCAGGTCTTCAAGGAGTGTGGCGTGGTTGACTGTGTCGAAGGCTTTCGACAGGTCAAGTGCCACGAGAACCGTCCTGTGGTTTGGTTGGTGTTGGTTCAAACCGAAGTTAATCTGCGTCGTGATGGCGTTCAAAGCTGATGTTGTGCTATGGTTTTTACGGAAGCCATGTTGATGATTGGCCAGCTGCAGGTTTGCAGTATAATATGGGAGCAGAATAGCCTCTAACAACTTCACTACCGGAGAAAGGAGAGATATCGGACGATAAGAGTCTCCTTGATTTGCCGGCTTCCCAGGTTTTAGGAGGGGGACCACAGTCGCATGTTTCCAGATATCTGGTATAACGAAGATGGTTAGTGAGAGGTTGAATAGAGCCGCCAAGTACTTGTGCCCCTCGTGGCCTAGGTGTTTCAGCATCTTCATGGCAATTCCGTCGGGTCCGAGTGATCTTGAAGGTTTGGCCTTCCTTATAGCTTCCTTGACCTCTGCAGCGGAGACGACAATGGGCGCGGCTGTGTGTTTGTGTTTGTGCGCGCGCCGGATGGCTTTTCTCATCCAATCCAGCTCAGTTGAAACCCAAGAGATGAGCGAGCGCTTTTTCCCGCCTATTTGTGGTGCCCCCTTTGTTGGGCGAAGAAATCCGACTAGCCATCAGGGAAGCGTATAAATAAGTTAGGAGAATGACGAATGTACGGGGTACGGATCGCTACTAAAACAACAATAACTAACAACCCCTGCGGGTTGGGGTTTAGAATATGCCCGCGGTAGCATTCCGGTCGTAAGAGGCGACTAATATGCCCAAAGGTAATGATGTGCAACTCGATGGTTGATCTACGGACATGATGCCTCTCACCTCTCATTACCCATCTTCTTTTTCCTTTCAGAAGACATGACCTAGAACAGTCAGGCAGTACCGCAAGGGCTAGCGGATTCATATCCGGCCAAGGACTGTCATTTCGACAACACTTCCCTTAACCTTCGGGGAGTGATTTTGTTGCTAAAACAACAACAACAAGGGACGCTTTGGCAAAATCCGGTTAACGCTATTCTTATAAAAGGCTGTAAAAGAGTTAAATTGTTATAATTTTGTTAAATTTTCATAATTTTCTAACAAACTTACCAATTTCAACCATGATAAAAATATTTCAAGGTAGTTTCACTCAAAATTTTTTGACACTAACCGTGTTCGGAAAGAGGGCGTGATGTTGCCACAGTTAAATTATTAGTTGTTATTAAATTTGGCAATTTTGTAAAATTTTATTAGGTATTTTTTTGTATATAAAAATGTGTAGTTATTAGCAAAATGAAATATATAACATACATATGTATTTTAGCTGCAAAATTTTCTGAGGTAATTATGAGCGGAGGTTTAGCATGCATCAATGATCCGAAATAAATTTTTTGTGTCAGTGAATAGTTATTAACAAAAAACTAAAAAATGAGCCAGGACAAATCCTGATTGGGGGCCCGATCCATGTTTTTTATGTGCAGAACACCTTTCCTTCGGCCTCCGCGCGCTAAAAAAGTAACCTTCAGCCGGTCCAACACCAGCTACGCGATCCCTATTATTTTTCGTAATTGTAATTGTAGTTTGACCGGAAAAAATGCTTCAATTGCTTTTCATTTAACTATAGGAAAAATGGTGGATTTTTTATTTTAAAGAACTGGTAGCACGAAAAGTACGGAACACGATAGCTAATCAAACGGAGAAGAAGAAGAAGCGGAACTACCTTCAAATATTTCTGCCATGATTTCAAAAATAACAGAAAATTTCAATTGACAGAATAAAAGCAAAACAGAAGCCAGTGTTGCTACAATTTTTTTGGTATTGAGATTTTAGGTTTTTGGAACCATTTTCAAACGTTATTGGAAAGAAGCAACACAGTCGGTGAATGCCAATCCGATGGCAATTAATAAGGGAGCTTGTAGTCGCCAACTGTCATAAACGTCAATGGCTGCCAAACCTTCTGTAATTGAATCATGGTTGTTTGTATTTTTCAATTGAATTTTTAACTAAACTTTCAAATAAATTTTTCGATTATATTTGAAAATACAGTATCGATATACCGCATGAAAAAATAGCACTTGATAAATTTGCTATAACTTTTATATTTATTAACAGATTTGGAAATGGTTTGAAAATATATTTTTTGCAATCGATCAATCTCCAATACTACATAAAAATAAATGCAAACAGGTTACTGCTCCTAAGTGTTCTGATTTCTGAAATGCATTTGCAAATAACTCTTAAACTCATAATCCAATTGGATAGATGTATATGGTAGGTTATTAGGGCAATGAAAGATCTTTAATAAGATGAAAAGAGTTTTTTCATTGTATATGTAGAACTGGAAATTTTTTAAATAATACGAAAATGGCGTTTTCTCACTATAGCTTTTTTTAAATTTTTGTCTTTAGAATCGTAATCTGCAAGTTTTTTCACGTAATAAATGTGAACCAAGTTTACTGATTACAAGTTTTTTGTATGATCTGCTGCAACCTGAGTGCATATGGTTTTTAAAGTTTTCAAATGCAACGCGCGAGTATTAAGAGTTATCCAATTATATATGTGAAAATAACAATGTTTGTTACATTTACACGCGAAAACTAATGCACCTAGCAGTATGAAACTTTGTACACATATTCTCTCTCAACTGGAAGGGTTTATCGAGATGATATTTTTTCAATAAATTAATCGATAACAGAGTTATTGGCGAAAATAAGGTTGGCCTAAAACTTCAAAATTTACATGCAATATGGGTTTCACTTAGACTCCGACAAATTTATCGATAACTGAGTTATCGGTCAAAGTGTGATTGCCCAAAAATGTCCCTACAATATGTCAATCCTAATATCAAACGGAAGGGAAGTCCCCCAGGATTCATTAAAGTTCAAAACATTTCAATTTGGGATTCGATATATTTGGATAAATTTATCGATAACTGAGTTATTGGTCAAATTGTGTTTGCCCAAAAACCTTAAAATGATTCTACAATATTGGTATCAAAGGAAAGTCCCCAGGTTTCATTTGGACATCGATATATTTATCGATAACTGAGTTATCGGTCAAAATGTGATGCACAAAAACCCTAAAATTACCCTACAATATGGGTATCAAACGAAAGGGGCAACTTTCGCGTATGCCATCAGCGCCACCACACTCTACTTCATAATACTTTAGCTTCACCTGAAACTAACTGCACAACCGCAAAACCCTGCTATCGTCAACACCCCTGTACTCGAACCGCCAGAAACCCCTTAGAATAATGCTGCAGCTTGCGTATCATCCTGCGTAAGCACTTACCCGCTACCTACTCCGGCTAAAACAGTCCTGTTGGCTACCGCGCTAGTTAGAGTTCTAGATTGTACAGATCGTTGGCAAACCGCTCGTATTTTATTTGATACTGGATCGCACGCATCCTTTGTAACAGAGGAGTGCGTCCAGCGCTTAGGGTTGCCACGATTATCGTAGAACATAACCGTATCTGGTATCGGCTCAGCGCAAGGAGGTCGCTGCAAAGGCGAAACGTCTTTATCACTTTCATCGCATTACGCTAACGAACGTTATTCTGGTAGCGCGTTAATCTTGCCAAAAATTACAAGTGACCTACCAACTCATCCAATCGGCATAAGTAACTGGTCCCACCTTCAGGGTCTCTTTTTAGCAGATCCGCATTATATGAAGCCTAGTCGCATAGATGTATTGATCGGTATGGACTGCATGGATGAGCTAATCTGCGAGGAGATCCGCAAGGGTCTACCCGGCACACCGATGGCACAGAAAACAGTCTTTGGATGGACTTTGTTTGGTAGTGTCGCTAGTGCAACTCAACGCTCGCCAAATCTACAGTCGCTGCACTGTGACGTGCAACTGGAATTCGCCGTCCGCAATCTTTTACGAATCGAACGTAGGTTTTCTAGGGATGGATCTTTACGTTTGCGTTATAACGAATTCATGAACGAGTTGCTTGAAATGAATCACATGGAAGTTGTTTCCGAACCAAAGAACGATGCATACTACACGCCGCATCACCCTGTCCTCACGGAATCGAGCCTTACCACTAAGTTGCGGGTTGTTTTCAACGCGTCTGCTAAGACTTCGTCAGGTAATTCGCTAAATGATGCATTGTACGTCGGACCACAACTTCAGCAAGATTTAGTGTCAATATTAATGCGTTTTAGAACACACCGCTATGCCATCACCGCTGATATAGCCAAGGATGCATCGTAACGTTAATATTATCGCTTACCGAAAAAAACCAATCGTTTCTGTTGCAACGATCCAGTTTTTTAACATTCAAGCAATTATCACAATAATTTATTTTCGCTGACAACGATAATGGAATTATCGAAATAATTTCATTTCGGTAATTAACGTAAACGAAACGTTGATGATAACGTTTAAACTCTACACTTTTGGTTTTTATGCTGCTGGCAATGCCGTCACTAACAACTACAATTGCCCAGTGAGTTGTTTGACAAGCTACTCCACTATACATTGTAGGGTAGCGAGTTCCCACCCCAACTTTTGTTAAATGTTTTTTAACTTTTTATAAACTTTTCTTTGTTTTTTAATTGCAAGTATTATTTTTTTTTATATATTTTCACTTTTTTGTTTTGTCCCCGACACAAAAACATACAAATTTGAGATATGAATACAACGTAGCCGACCAGAAAATGGTAATATTACAGAATTATAAAAGAAAAAAATAATATAAAAAAATTTTGAAAAAATTTGGGGTGCGAACCCGGCTCCGCAAACGAATTGAGTCAAATGAAATAGATTTGCCAACATAGCACCCCAATAAGCAAAATACGCTTACTATAAGCTTACAATAAACTTACTTTTGTAATCTTTTCGCTTGGAAAACGTTTACTATAATCATTGTAAAACGTTTGGAAAACATTTTAGACTCAACGAAAGTGGTCCCTTTCTAAACGATTGGAATTGATGCTTGGAAAACAATGTTTAATAAACGTTTTATTCAATGTACAGTAGGGGTTTGTTGAAAACTGATTGATAAAACTCCAATTTGGGCAACAACGGTGAAAACGGGCCAATAGCCTAACGAATATGTTGTGGGAGTTTGCTCCGAAGGTTGCTGGTTCGAATCCTTACCATTTCCTTAACTTTTTTTTTTTTAAATTAATTATTTAAATATTATGTTTTATAATAAATTCTTATTTGGTGCAAGAGGAGATAAAGGGCCAGTTTTTGCTGCTTGCAATTTTTTATGCAGTCTGCATCTGCAAGGCAAATATGTGCATTTTTTCTGAGAAGCCGTTTTAAAAAACCTATTCAAATAATTTTTCATGTTGCCTGCAGCGGGGCTCGAACCTATCTCCTTCTGTGTGGTAGGCCAGCTGCACTACCGTCACACCGCGATGCCCATATAACAAAATCAATATAACTGAAGCATATAAAATGTTAAACATTATTTTTGAAAACTGACAAATTTTTTACCTCGCTGAGAGTTCACCTCAAGTAATTTCTCCAAGGCTACCACACCATTGGAAAAACATATCTAAACGTTTGTGAAATTTTTTTGTTACAAACTCGTTTGGAAAACATTTACTTTTTACGCATTGTTTAATAAACTAGCTTACTTCTTTGTTTATTGGGACCTTTCGCAAATGTAAGTATGTATGTATGTGCTCGTGGAGGCATTGCCAGTTCAGTTTAATTGAGGTATTTTTGTTGATTTATTTCGTTGCAACGTTATCATTTCCATTTCGATAATTTAGTTTTGTGAATTACCGAAACGAAATCATTTTGATAATTTGTTTTTGTGAATCAACGGAGCGAAATTATTTCGTTAAGTTTTTTTTTGTGAAATAGCAAAACGAAATAGAATCGTTTCGATAGTTGAGCATCCCTGGATATAGCCAAAATGTACCGCCAAGTGTGCGTCAATGACAAGCACGTAGACCTCCAGAGCATTGTTTGGCGCTCTGATACAAAATCGCCTATAAAAGATTCTATAATCTTGTGCGTGTAAAGAATGGAGTTGCGGCTGCATCCCACTAAGCTGTCAGATCGTTACAGCAAACAGCTAAAGATTCATCAAATCCGTGCAAAGCAGCTATTTCCGCAATCACTCAAGATTTCTACATGGATGATCTTTTGAAGGGTGCGTCCTGCTATGAAGAATTAATGGTCATACACAATAATGTATCTTTAATTTTGCAATAGGGTGGGTTCGAGTTGCGAAAATGGGCAACGAACTGCGCGGCGCTCAGAGAGAGCATATCAAGCACGTCCAAGACAATTTCGCATTACATCGTCGACGACGAAAACGTCAATGCATTAGGAATAGTCTGGAATACAGAGGAAGACTACGTCACGTTTGCAGTAAATTTGAGAAAACCGTCCATCGTTCCAACAAAGAGAGCGTTCCTGGCTGAAGCCAGCACTTTATTCGACCCTCTCGGGTTACTCGCTCCTGTAACAGTAAAGTCGAAGATGTGGTTCCAAGATATATTGCGCGCTGAAGTTGGTTGGGACGACCTGGTAAAAAACGACATGGCAAGATCTTGGACCGAGCACCGCTCGCAATTAACAACCCTAGCCAACGTGAGAGTTGATCGCTGGCTCGGCTCCGGAGTCAACGAATCTTTCACCGAACTTCATGTTTTTTCTGACGCGTCTGAGCGAACTTATGCTGCTGTAATGTATGCGCGAACCGTTTACGATGATGGACGAGTTACTTCGCGCCATGAAACTGAGTGGACCTCTCACTTGCCACGAAGTGTCAGAAGCAGAACCTAGACTAATCAAACACACTCAACAATTTTGTTTTTCAAACGAAATCGCTCTATGTGGAAAAAACCAACCTATTCCATATAGAAGTAGCCTGTTGCGTATGCAGCCATTTCTTGATCAACGAGGCGTTCTTCGGGTAGGAGGTCGGCTAAAATCGGCAAACGTTTCGTACGATGCAAAACACCCTTGCATTTTACCTAAAGGTTCACCTTTAGCCAAACAGAGTGCAGATATTCATCACTTCACGGTACATGCTAGGCCTCGGATAATGCAGTCAGTTTTACAACGACGCTACTGGGTTATCGGCGCTCGAAACTTAATACGCCATATTTATCACAAGTGCGTGAAATGCACTCGCCTAAACCGAAATCTCGCTACGCAGTCGATGGGTGACCTTCCGTCGGTACGCACGACTTACGTTCGTTGTTTCACGCACACCGCCGTAGATTTCGCAGGCCCGTATATGCTCAAATTTACGCATGGGCGGAGGGGCAAAATCCACCAAAAGGGTATATCTCTTCTTTTATTTGTCTGGCGACTGGGGCGATGCACCTGGAACTCGACGGGGCTCTCTCCAGTTCGTCTTTTCTCAGCGCACTAAAGAGATTCATCAACCGCAGAGGGCTTTGTAAAGTCTTGTTTTCCGATAACGGCACGAATTTTGTCGGTGCTGAAAGAGAGTTGCGTAGCGAATACGAGAGATGCCTGAAAGACGACAAGCTACAACAATTTTTTGCGAATTCAGCCATTGAATGGCGCTTCAATCCTAGCGCTTCAATCCTAGCACTCCGCATATGGGTGGCTACTGGGAGATAGGTATCAAGAGGATAAAATATCACATGAAACGCGTACAGCCAATAAAAATGAATCATAACTTAAGATCTCATTTGTTTAATTAATGAATATGAAACTAAAAGTCCAATGCTCTACCGACACGTATGAAACTAAAAATGTAACATAAATTACAATACATATAATTATGTATATAATTTCAGAAATAATTAAGATATTTCTGTTAAGTTGTAAGCACCTTTCGTTTCATACCCATATTGTACTTACACATTTTTGGTCACCCTTGGTCCACTTATTGGTCGATAACTCGGAAACTGGTAGAGTTATTGAAATAAGGGATATCTTAAATTTTAAGTTGAACGTGTACTAATAAATGACTAAAGATTCATTTGTTGTTGTTGTTGTTGTTAGCAGTGCTTAGCTCTGCCCAAAGGGCCAGAACACTCCAGTTGTCATCGGGCTCTTCTAACGGAAGTCCAAGGAAACGCGCTGTTTCAACAGGGTTGGACCAAAGTGATAGGGGAGTTAGAAGAGTATGTTCCGAAGAACACAAAAAGAGATGTTGCGTGTCATGGGGGGCCATACCGCATGCAGGGCGGTATGTTTACGGCAACGAGATGTGATGCCGGATCTCATCATAATGCTTTCGGAGATGTTTCCTTATGTCTCTAGGGGGCGGAGTTTCATCCAGTAGCTGTCGATTTGGATGACTGGGTCGGTGACAGTTCAGAAGGAACTGCCTACTTAAAAGTTCCGCATGCTCGCGAACGCTGATGATTTGAGCCGCCTGGTGAAGATGAGACTCAGGAGACATAAGCAAACAGCCCGTCGCAGTTCTGATGGCGGTGTTTTGGCAGATTCCTCCAGTTGGTGCGGTGAAGGTTAGGCGACCATATGGGCGCAGCATAATCAATAACCGGTCGGCCAATAGCCTTATAGGTGACCAGCAACGTTTCTTTGTCTTTGCCCCAAGCACTGCCGGCCAGTGACTTGAGGATCTTGTTTTGGCTTTGTACCTTTGAAGCTATTGCGGTGGCATGATTAGCGAAGGTGAGGCTATTGTCGAATGTAACCCCTAGAATTTTGGGGTGGTTGACAGTAGGTAGTGGAACACCATCTACGTGGACATTCAACTCCTGCCCCATCTGCGCATTCCACGTAGTAAACAACGTCGCCGAAGATTTAGTCGGGGACAGGGTCAGGTTCCGCTCTGTGAAGAAGCGGGAAAGATCGCGCAGGTAGTCGTTTAGTCTAGTACAGAGTTCGTCCGTGGGAGGTCCTTTGCCCGTTGCCATCACAGTGCAGTCGTCAGCGTACGAAACGATGGAGACCCCCTCTGGTGGGGGAGGGAGGCTCGAGATGTAGAAGTTAAACAGAAGGGGTGAAAGGACACCACCCTGCGGAACCCCTTGTCTAATTCTTCTAGATCTACATCTCTCGTTTCGAAACTGCACTGACGCCAGCCGACCGTTTAGGTAGTTGGCGGTCCATCGTTTTAGGCCGGCAGGAAGCGGTGTCTCCTCCAGGTCTTTAAGGAGTGTGACGTGGTTGACTGTGTCGAAGGCTTTCGACAGGTCAAGTGCCACGAGAACCGCCCTGTGGTTTGGTTGGTGTTGGTTTAAACCGAAGTTAATCTGCGTCGTGATGGCATTCAATGCCGATGTTTTTACGTATCCATGTTGATGATTGGCCAGCTGCAGGTTTTCAGTATAGTATGGGAGCAAGATAGCCTCTAACAACTTCACTACCGGCGAGAGGAGAGATATCGTATGATAAGAATCTCCTTGATTTGCCGGCTTCCCAGGTTTTAGGAGGGGGACCACAGTCGCGTGTTTCCAGATATCTGGTATAACGAAGGTGGTCAGAGAGAGATTGAATAGAGCCGCCAAGTACTTGTGCCCCTCGTGGCCGAGGTGTTTCAGCATCTGCATGGCAATTCCGTCGGGTCCGAGTGATCTAGAAGGTTTCGCCTTCCTTATAGCTTCCTTAACCTCTGCAGCGGAGACGACAATGGGCGCGGCTGTGTGTTTGTGTTTGCGCGCACGTCGAATGGCTTTTCTCTTAGCCCTATCCGCAGGAGAATGCAGTATAAATTGCCGGCAGAATGCGCTCGCGCACTTCCTGGGGTCCGACTTGACGTTATCGCCGAAAGCAATGGCGACCTTGTCATTGTATTTGGTCGGGTTGGATAGGGCCTTGACTGTCGACCATAGTTTGCCGACACCGCCGGAGAGGTTGCATGACTCTAGGTGTTCTTTCCACTTTTTCAATTTATGATCATTGACAGTCCGATGGATTCCTGCATTGAGATCCTTTATTCTTGCATCTGCGGGGTTCAAGAGTCTCACTTGGTCACGTTCTCTTGCCATTACCGCTGCTTCCGCAGGGGAATTCGGCCGAATTTCCGGGACTCTGCCAGCAGGGATGAAGCGGCCGGAGGCTGAATCGAGGACTTTTCGAAACTCTTTCTCACCTTTGCATACGTCCGTCGGTGTGGGTAGGTCAGCGAAGGAGTGCTCTGTAAAGTCCGTGAAGCGGTCCCAGTCCGCTTTACTAAAGTTGATGTACGTTCGTTTTTCTGTCGTTATGAAGTCGGACGGTCGTTCGATGTTTAGTAGGATGGGTAGGTGGTCTGATGCCAGTGTAAGCATAGGTTGCCAGTTAACGTGGTTGAGATGTCTGGCGAACTGTGGCAGTTACCTGCCACCCTAGTTGGGGCATCTCCATTCAATGTACAGAATGCCGAGTTGTCTATTTGCTCTGCGAGTGCGTGCCGTCTGCTATCTGCTGGCAAGTTGGAGTGCCAGAGATCGTGATGTGCGTTGAAATCAATTAGCAACGCACTAATATCAGGGCGATAATCACGGGGACAGCACGTAACAGGGGGAATGTATATATTTATCACTCGCAGGTCGACGTCGCCTGTCCGGACTGATATGCCCTGGCATTCAAGGGTAGAGTCCCTGGGGTCAATGTCAGGGGCAAATAGGTTATACTGTACAGTATCGTGGGTGATGAATGCGAGGCCGCCCCCATGGCCGCTGGGACGGTCTTTCCTATGCACATTGTACCCATCTCGAGTACGTAAGGCCTAGTTAGCGTTCAGTTTGGTCTCCTGAATGGCGGCCAGTTTAATGTTGTTCGACTTCATAAAGTCTGTTATCTTCGCGATTTTTCCAGTTAATCCGTTTCAGTTCAGCTGTAGTATTTTGAAGTGTGTCGGGAGGGAGGGTGAAGGCATGCTGGGGGTAAGGGACGGATGCGGTTGCCTAGATGGAGGTAGGCTTAGTCCCAAGCTGTGACGCAGTCTAGGGTTCAGCGTGCCATTGCCGATGTTGTGTGGCGCGGAGGGCGGCTGAGTACTGCAGCAAGGGGCTGTAAATGCATTCGTCCAAAGGTTCCTGTTTGCAAGCCCAGAGCACACATGGATGTGGCACAGGCCAAGGCAGTTATTGCACTTAACCGATGCCGCAGGCGTATATAATCTTTGCCGACAAACAGTGCACGTGGTGAAAGGTACGAGGAGGTTATGTTCCTGATCCACGGGCATGCTGGAAGTAGGGGGGGCGAGAGTGGGGACGGAGGTGAGGCGGGAGCAGCAAGGCTGCTGGTCGTGGAGACCGGGCCTGTTGTGGCCAGTTGGTGATGGTAGGTGCGGTGTGTGTGCGCGGAGAACCGCGGGACGCGCTTGCGTGCGAACAACATGGTGCCTCAAAAGTACTGAAAAAAGTACGGGTTCTGGGGATGGCAGGGTTAAGCCCTGAGCATCCATATCTATGCAACCATCTCTTGCATTTACTGCATTGAACGGAATGTGAACGTTTGATATATATTTTCTCCCAGCAAGCGCAGCAGATCCAGTCTCTTGGTCCGGGGTTGGATTCGATACCAGCCCGTAGCAAGAGACATTGGAGCAACCCTTCTGCAAGGGATTGCTCCGAGGATAACAATTTAGGAGTGGGACTGTACAAATTGGACAGGGTTACACTGAAATAACAGCCCTTGGCCGGGTAAAACCCGGGTCATTCCGGTACGTAGAACAGGCTGTTGTGGGAATGTGAATGTGTCATTTAATTCCATTAAGCAGTGTTTGAGTGATGCCACCACAAATATTTAGACAGACATACAGACAGACAGACAGACAAAAATTCTAAAAATGGTTGATTTGGATTCTATTGGCTTAATAATGATTGACCGTATCAATTTTTTTGGAATATCTGCAATGTACAGACATCGACCTGTTAAAGTTTCAGATATATCCTCGAAACAATTAAAAAGGGGTTTTTGCCCCCTATTTCCAGATGCTGACCATGTATTTGAAATTCTCGCTGTGTAGTTTTTGTGTGCTTGACTAGAACTACAACTTAAGGTATGTCCCGTAAAAAGTTAATGCTCGCTGTCACACAGTGTGATAGGTCGCATACAACAATTTTCATTACCCTAACTATGAAACTTCAAGGCGATTTCCGGGGGTTTCAAGCCAACTTTAGACCTAAAGTTTCTTTAGCAAAGTTGCTTAAAATGACCCCTAGAATAGTTTCCGCTATGGCGATTTTTCACTTTTTAAATCAACCCACTCTAATGTACACATATTCGAAATATTAAAATGTAATTTTCGCTATGTAAATCAATTTGTCAACTATTCTTAAGCTACTTGAATCTAAAGTATTAATCTAAGATTATGTTTGAACGTATCACATATTCATAGGTAGTTCAAGGGCGTCGGTATGATGAGTTAGAATAGGGGTAAACGTAGCTTGAATGAAAACTATCAATCACTCGCTTAAAGTGACAGTCCGTCTTACATTACTCGTTGCTATTACATTCCTCTTTGATTTTGTCAATTCATTTGCCGCTAGCTAGACAGCCTTTGCCTGTACAAGAACTCAACTTGGAAATTAAAAGAAATTATTATATTTGATACTTGGGAAACCCGCCTTTTTATTTTCTATTGGAAAAGCATATCCCGCATCATCAAGGATTAAACAAGTATTTCAATTATATTTAACTTATTTTCAGCGGAACGAAGTTCGCGGGGTGTCTGCTAGTTATTTATAATTGTATTTCCAATAAATAAATAAATAAAATAAATCGAAATCGAAATCGCATATGAAAGACGTTATTGTTATAGCTCGATGTTATATAGGGGGTGCTTTAGTTTCGTCCGACACTGTATGTCTTTCTATGTCTCTACGTAGTTTGTAAGTATTTTTGTTGTTTATTTACGTTGTAAAAACGTCACCATGCTATATAAAAAATAAAGTATTTTAAATTATATTACGCTTTAATTTCAGGTAATGAAGTCTCTTGGCCCTCATACCAATGTCGTTCGCTTACTTGGATGTTGCACTGATAAGGATCCTTTATTAGTTGTTATTGAATTCGTTAATAAAGGCACATTGCAAACATACCTTCGGAGCTCACGAACTGAAAGGTGAGCAAGTTACAAAAGACGTGGTTTAAATTTAAATTGCATATTTCCTATACATTCATATATTTCCACTTAACGAAATAGAGTTGATGTTGTTGGGGAAATGCTTCGCCCCTTTTTCGGCATTTCTTTACCTAACCTTAAAACAGGACCTATTAGTTTCAATACAGAAAGTATTTGTCTTGTCAGGGTTCAGTCTGGATAGGTAAAGGTTTATTCTGTTACCCGGAGAGGTGGCAAAGAAACATGCCGATGTGGATGTTGTTGAGTGTCTTTCGGCGCACCTTTGGATTCATCATAGTGTTCGCAAAGATTAATATTTCTATTTTCTATTTAATCTATTGAGCTAAGTCCGAGTTAATGATCCAACTGAACTGAGGCTACACGCCATAAAACACAAATTAAGTAAGGTTAGGTCAAGTATAGGTGGCTGCAACACAGAGAAGCACACTTAGTCCCAGAGTTGGAAAATGACATTTCATGAATTGTACTAAATCTACTCAAAAGTCGTACTTTTTTCGTTCAAATTGTACTGAATTTTTTTTGTATTGGTTCGCATTTGTTGCCCTATTACTCATTTACTTTTGTTTTTTTTAATACATTTGAAATCAGTTTTTGTTTTATTTATACGGAAACATTTTTCTTAGTTCAATAAGAGTTTTTTGAAAAACATAAATATGAACACATACATGAAACATATTATTATTACATACTAGCTGACCCGGCAAACTTCGTTCTGCCCAAAAGAGACTTTACTATTAAGTTCATTCAAAAAAAATATCCAACTGAATGATAAACTATGTATCTATTCCAATGTACAAGTAAGTTGATATTCGCCGACACACTAAATAATTTTCACCAAATCACTCACATATTGATAATCTACACATTCGCAACTGTTCATTTCGTAAATGTAAACTATTTAACACGTAAATCTACCGCTACTACTTCAACTTCTAAATTATAAATAATATTGTAAGCTGTCTTTTAAGAAGGTAAGTGAGAATATTGGTGTAGTATATCGATACATTGGTTTCGGGTTCCTACCACCAACCCTTTTATATATATATATATATATATATATGGCGCGATATACAACAGTTATATCATCAACCTCCTAGGAGATTTTTGCGCCAAGCTTCTCTTCCAATTTGTGGTGTGCCGCTTTTGAAATTTTTTCCTACAAATTGGCGGGACCTACGGTTTTTCGCCGACTCCGAACGGCATCTACAAAGCAGATGAATTTTTTCTGAGAAGCCTTTCATGGCAGAAATACACTCGGAGAGTTTGCCAAACCACTGCCGAGGGGCGACCCCGTTTTGAAAAACTTTTTCAAACCACTTTTTGATGTAACCTGTACCAGGGCTTGAACCCGGACCTTCGGTGTGGTAGGCCGACAACACTACCTCCACACCACGGTGGCCGCCTTTTATATATATTCAGCCTTAAAAGTTTAGTACGTATGGGAGATGCCACGCCCCTTTTTATTAAATTTTTTTTCTTCTGACATTGTATTGATATCGTATATCTCCATAGTGATTTATATGTCCCTACCTTAAACCCTTTCAAAGATAATCAGCTTTTAACATTAAGTATGTATGTGAGATGCTACGCTCCCTTTTAGTAAAACCCTATTTTTTTCCGCGACTATTGAATTGATATCGTTTATCTCCACACCAATTTCCAGGGCCCTACCTAAAACCGTTTTAAAGTTTAAGGTTTATAGTTTCACATAAAGTCATCTTTGGTGCTAAGCGAACTACTAGTGTAAGTACAAAAATGAAAGCAACGTTGTTATTTGTTCGAAAGAAGGTTGCCATAGCGCGAAAATACACTAGAATATTAGCTGTAGGCGAAATTGTACCAAAAGCGACAGCGTAGTACTTCATTTCTTTCTTGAGCCAAATTGTATCGAAAAAGTACAATTGTATCGAAAAACCCAACCCTGCTTAGTCCCTTGTTCCCTAAACATTCATAGAATTGTACCATCCTGTCCGCTTAATGAAGCGCAAAATATCATCGATTTCGGCAGAGCCTAGCTCCGCTAAAATAGTGAAGGGACCTGCTTAGTCACTTCAACCAGGTCCTGGCTAGTGCGAGGAAACTGTAGAGAAAGTATTCGACGCTTTCCATTTCCTCCTCGTCCCTACATTTAAAGGGACCCCAATGCGGTCAACATGTATTGCTATTAGACAAAGTCCTGTAAGCACCCCAATCAAGGACCCAATACAGGTTCGTTTGAGATTGACCATGGACTCGGTTCGTTACTTGCGAATGCAAATATATTACATCTAGAGTTTGACTTTTTCTCGAATTCGCGTAGGAGCCAGATCTTAGTCGTGGCAAGAAGGGGGAAGACACTATTAGTATAGTTCATATCTGATTACTCTGCGGCCTTCCTTGCCAGCTCGTGTTTCACTGATGTGACAGCCCGTGTCGACTACATACGAGCGTATTCGTATATCATGCGACTGCATCCGTCAAAACCGGCTGCCACGCAAGACGGCTTACCCGTTCAGAAGTTGAGAGTATAGGTTCTGTCTTTCGAATTTTCACCCCCCGCCAAAAGCTTGACCATCCCACAAATTAACATTATTTAAATCAACATCCTCCAAACCAAAATGCCACTTGTTTCTTTGGCTAGCTTCGTGCTGCACGTATTTTTCGGTTTCGCGGTACATTGCTGCTAATTTTGCATACAAAGTTTTTTTACGGGAAGCGTGATTGTTACATGTTTTCAATTAACCCGATTCGTTTCAATATATTTAATATCGTAAAAAGTGAATAATAGAATCAGTGGTGTAATAATATTAACCATTTTCGGTAAGTTTTATAATAAACATTTATTACTGGTAAAAGGAGGATTTGACAATTGCCCAGTAGGAGGATTTATCAAATTGTTAAATCCTCCTTTATTCTCCTGGTTCCGTGTTTCAATATGCCTAATATATACAAAAGGAAGCATCCCGACAGGGTTCTTAGTGAGTTAGAAAGCAAGGCAAGCACAAAATATTCTATAAGGCAAGTCCTTTCAAAATCTGAGGAGGGAGAGCTGACGGAGTATTTTAAAAGCTGCTCAAATTTGCACCATGGCTTAACTTTTGACATGGCAAAACAATTTGTTTACGACTACGTTAAAAATAATATCAAATACCCTACTTCTTGGGATGAGGAACAATCTGCTGGAAAAGTTTGGTTATCGGGTTTTATGAGACGTAACCCAAGTCTTAGATTACGGAAACCTGAAAATATAAGCTTAGCTCGTCTTCGAGCTTTTACCAAACTTGTAGTCTTAGACTTCTTCGGAAAATGGAGAGTCTTCTTTTAAAACATTCATTCAAGCTCGAAGACAGGTACATTGTACAACCTTGACGAGACCGGCATTACAACAGTGATGGATTCTGTTAAAGTAAGTTCGCATACATTTTAGGAAAGATATATTGGAATTTCTTACAAATTGTGCAATTTTTCAGATTATTGCCGAAAAAGGTAAGAGAACTGTTTCCCAAACTGCTTCGGGCGAAAGAGGAACCATGCTAACAATGGTTGCCATAGTCAATGCAGCAGGTAAACACGTGCCTCCAGTATATGTATGCCCCCGCAAGCGGGCGACACCTTTATTCATGAAAGGAGCAATGCCTGGAGCCCCCGGGCTCTTTGCTGACAGTGGTTGGATGAATGCAATCATTTTTCTTGACGTTTTGAAACATTTAAAAAACTTGTTCCTTGAATTGTCTGACTGAAAACAGTCCCAATAAGATTTCTTCGAGTCCTAATGTTTTGACCACTTCATTGGATGAAGTGCACCACAGTACACCGGAAAACATTCGACCGCTTCCAAAATTGAAACCTAAAAAAACTTTCAAAGGTTGTCCGGCTGGGAAATCAAGAATTTATACTGAAACTCCGGAAAAGAATCGATTAATAGATCTCACATTGCAAAAAACCAAAAAACAAGAGGCCGAAAAAATTAAAAAAGCAAAGGTCGTCAAACGTGTACTTCTTGATTCTTCCAGTAATGAAAGTGACACTTATAGCGTCAGAGACTCGGACACTTCGTTGAAATGGAAAGAAAGTGACGAGTCCAAAACTGAGTACTTGGAAAGAATAAAGTTCACCGAAAATTTAAAAGCTGTATGCAATGACTACGCTCTCATAAAATTTGGAAGTGATAAGAATTTATATTATGTTGGACAAGTTATAGATGTTTCAAAAACGAGTAATTTGCCATACACAATCAAATAGAAGACAAAACAATACATACAGATCTCGATGTTCGTTTATTTTCATTACCGTCTTATAAATTTTTTTTTTAAACTTACTTATATATGTATGTATCCATAAAAATTGAACTGAATTCGCAAATAAAACTTTGTTTTTTAAATCAAAAATGAAATAATTCTTTGCAGTTTCTTTGAAATTATATACATGTAAAATCCTCCTGCACGTTGTGGTGAAATCCTTCTTAAGCTGTGGCAAAACCTCCTCACAAGTAGGATGATTTGTCGCTTTTCTCATTTTCCCTTTTTGACTTCATATCAACGACAATAGTTAGAATTTGTATTCGGATTGTAGGCACTTTTCAACCCAAATATTTAAGAGAGAATTACCACTCTACACTTTTTAGCAACATGCTATACTTTAGCTGAAAATAGCAAAAATGCATTTTTATGTCAAATCATCCTCGCTTAACCCTAATATCGACGTTAAATTGAGATAATTAAGGTTAAAGTAAATTACTTATTGTAACTTTTGGGTAAATGCGTTTGAAATTATTCCTGTCTAAATGAATGCAGGTTAGTCAACTAATTCAAAGGATGTTTATGGCAGATGTAAAATAACTGTAAATTTTCAAAAACTTCCAAAAATGATTGCAATAAAATTTCGAACGTTGATTGTTCGGCCAAAAGAACATGTAGAGTTTTTTCGGGTATGTAGTTTTGTAACCCCTTTAGTTTTAGTACAATACAGTGCTAAACTTAAGTTTGTAGGTTTGAAACAATTCTATATAATTTCCTATTCAGCGAGACTTCCTTTGAACTTAAGTTCAGCATTTTATTATACTAAAATTAAACGGGCTACAAAATTGAAAAAATTCTGCATGTTCTTTACGCCGAGCAATTAAATATTATTGCTTGGAGGAGCGCACTTAGATCCCTTTGGCTCCAATCACACTGGACCACGAATTTCAACTTTTTCTCTTTACCAGAAACGCCGTTATGAAATTCGTATGTAAAACCACCCCTTGATTTCGATTTTTGATTTTATGGTACCGTTTTTGAGATATTTGCCATTTACCGTTATTCGAAAAAACCAAAAAGATGGCTCCCTTTATTTACGTATATCACGAACGAGTCAAGCAATTGCAAAACGGATTACAGAATCAAAAAGACGATAAAATTTGCTATAATTTCATCATACATTGTTTTTTGCTCACCCAGATAGTTTTCGAGATATTAGCTCATCATTTCAGATTTTTGTTGTTTTTTTTATGAAAAAATATGAAAAAAAGAACTCTTTGCGAGGGCAGCATTCCAAAACCGCAACTTTTTTCCAGATAGTTTTTCTTTACGTAAAGCTCTGTTTAATTAGAAAAAAGATAAGCTATCATCGATGCAAAACTGCGTAAGATATAAGTGATCAAATAAAAATACCCAGGTTGCCCAATTTCAACGTATACCTCAAAACGTATGTATGGTATAAAGAAGAGTGAAATATCTAGCTATGCTCTGTTTCTATTGAGTTATAAGTTCAATTAATGAATGAAATTACCCATATTTTTAACTTTTTTTTAAATTTATTTATGTTTATGCTATATTCTAACAATCTTTTTCTTAGTTTGTTTTTACTATGTAGTCGAAATAATTATGTGTTCAACTTTGACGATTATTCAGTTTAGGATTGGTTTCTCTTATGATAAACCAGCAGTAATCACCCATCAATCCGACGTCCTAGAAGCCTTGATATCGATTCTCAATTAATTTCATTTGCTGGTGAAACCTTTCGCTATGTTCGTCGCCAAGATTTGCTGGAAAAAAACTCAAAGGTGACTGCAGAAAGTGAACTTTTAAAGACATATTTACGCCTGCAAAGAAAATATTAGTTAGGTAAACAAGTATTAAAATTTTGGGGAATTAATTTTAATAAGCCTTTAATATCTATACCCATTTTCACATATTTATTGATTAAGCCGTTCACTATCTACTCGTAGTTAGAAAAGAAGCAACGACCTTTTCAAAGGATTTCCACGCTGCTGCCTCAACTGATGAGACTAGTCCTTTGAATTGATTATTGTTGATCAATTTTTTTATTTGTGGTCCAACAAAGATAAGATGTCGGCTTGAGAAATATCTGGAAAATTTGTTTTCAAATAGTCGAATGCTTCCCTTCTTTGTCCAAAGCCTTTGCAAAGTTTTTAATGAGACCGACCTTGATGTGTGGTGGAAGTATGATTTTTTCTTTCTTGACAAGAGTGGTGTATTTGATGTTATCCACACCAAGGGTAACCTCGACTATTTTCGGCAATCCTTTCTGACGTAGTGGTCCTTGCAGAGGAAGCAGCAGTGCTTGGTGATGCCACTTTGTAGACCGCATAGCATTGCAGCGACTTTGAGATCAGAACATATTTTCCAATCATGCCCATCATATTTGATAAATTTGAGTAGTTTTTGCATTTCCTAGTAGGTTTCCTTTGCATTCACTGCATGTGCGATCGGGATAGAAGGCTTTGTGTTACCAATATGCAATACTCGTCTTCGAATAAACCAGGACTGTCGTTGCAGTCACATATACTGTCTTTCTACAATATATCACCTTAACATCGGATGACAAAAATTTAAATTGCTGCATACGAGAAGTGTCGATCTCGGCCTTTTCCTTGGATAGTTCCAAATCTCTTATCCAATCATTACGCTGTGTCATGCGAAATTCAGTACAACTTGATTCCCCGCACTCAGATATTACTGTTGACAATGGAAATGGATCCGCAACTGCCGTTGAATGTAGAACTGGTAATGTCATTGTAGGTATGCTGGTATAGGTTACTCATCTTGATCTTCCAACGCCAAGTACTTTCGTACACTCTATTGAACGGTAAGTAGGTTCTCTCCAGATCATTGGTGTATCAAATTTTATTTGTTGTCTTGATTCCGACTGAATCAGTTCTACTGGACACGATGTACACGAAGTGCTCGGTGTCCATGGCTTCTCAGCATTTTTAGGCTCAATGCCAAACTACTTGGAGTATAAAGTTTTAATACTATATGAGAACACTCGTCGTCGACTTATGATAGTATATTGGCCACACATGAAACAGTACATATCTGGATCGTTATTACACTCAAATTCTCGCGTCCTTTTACTCATTATAGATTTTTTTAATAACTAAATCGAACAATTTGAATTTGACTTATGAACTGAACTATCTCCGGCAAGCCTTGCAGAGGTTATGAAGTGTTAAGGCGCATTAACTCATATTACAACAAGAATAAAATTGAAAAAATCAAATCTTACCTAGACAGAAAGGTTCCTTTTTATACGAAGCCGGGAAAAGAAAATAATACATGCTTTAGAGGTAGGCTTTAAAAATTTTCTGTGTCTTATAATTTTGAAAATCTCCCTGCACTCTTACCAATAAGTGACAGAAATGCTTGTTTATAACTACATGCCTACAGCAGGTTTGGAACCCAACCACTCTTCCTTTCGATGCAACCACTCTACCTACTATAAAGCAATTCGAGTATTAAAAGTACTATTCGATTTATTTAAAGAAAAAGTATTATCATTGTTATGGTGTTATTCGTTTACCCGGATCATAACCCATTTGCACTTTATACTCATGAATCAATTGTACAAGATTAAGCCATCAACTTTGCCGCCATATTGTGAATAAAACTGCTGACTTTTTGTGACGTATGCGGTGTTCATGTACCGGCACCATACAGTATTTGTTTATTCTGTATAAATTCACGTTTTCTTGGTAAATTATAATATTTGGTTGATTCATTAATAAAAATGAAGTGCGCAGTGTTAAATTGCACAAATTCCCATAAACTCAAAGATAAAAAAGTTGGGTTTTTCCACTTTCCAAAGGATGAAAAATTCCAAGGAAAGTGGCTCAATTTTTGTCGGCGTGCTGCAAATGTGAAAAATGAAAGAATTTGCAGTGAGCACTTCCTTCCAGATGACTTGGAAAACTATATGAAATTTGAAATGGGTAAAGATTCATTCGTATCAATAATAAATAAAGATTTTACTTAGGTAATATCCATAGAATTCGCGAAATACAGAGAACTTAAGCCAGATGCTGTACCGTCTGTATCAATAGAGGTCGAATCAATCAAATCTATAGCTAGGAGCAGCCGAATCACACAACGAACAAAAAAAAAATTGTTTCAGAGCTCCTGAAGGTAGGTTTGAAAGAAATGTATTAAACTTTATATAATTAGTATTTTATACCAATGTCTACATACAAATTTGCACTGGTACACGGCTTTGAGGACCTCATTTAAAATGAGTAAATAATTCTAAACCACATAGCTGAAACTTATTTAATACATTTATTATCGTAAATATGACATTATTTTCTAAACCACTGCACAATTTTTCCTAATTTTATTCGCGAAATATCTGTCTGCAATCTAACTGATGCACATATATGAGGACCGAAACTTTCCATTTGCATTTCCTTAAAAAATTCAATGTAAAGGGCTTTCTATACTTTTAATACGATTTATACAAACTGATTACGTCCGTATTGAAGTTATTTTTAATGACTACCGAACTAAATATTATTATTTAGCAACCTTTATTAGGTTGTTTATATTTTCTTTCTTGAAATGTATGGTGTGTGACAGCTTTGTCAGGTCTACAACACAACGCATACGTCGAGCGAAAAAAATACTTTTTTCTCACACATGTAACGGCTAAACCTTATCTCTTTCATCCATGCGTTAGACCTTTAATACATGTACATCTGTATGTATAAATTACACAAAATCACCCGCTCCTGGTAATCGGATGAGTTCTGTTTGTGTGGGGATCACCTGCTCCTGGTGATTTGTTGATTTCCAAGTATGCAGCAGACAGTGGTCAGTTGCTCGTAAATAATTATTCCTACTACTTTTGAACTATTAAATTAACTTTTTATTTGAGTAAATTGCAGCCGTGTTAGCGACTTGCTGGCTGGATTACAAATCAAATCTTAAAACTATTTTCCAAACCTTAAATACCTTAAGCTAAGCTACGCAGATGGCTGCACCACTTCTGCTGCGCTGTTTCTGTTGTTGTTGTTGCTACTACAGCCGTGGGAACGGTCACTGTTTACATCAGCCGCGCATCTGGCTGGAAGCTTCTTTAATTAAAAGCAACCCAAACAATCAAATGGTCGGTTTGTTATTCAAAGGCTGCAAAGGAAGCTCAATGTTTATTCAAAAATATTTTGTCAACGATCCAGCAATCTTGCCGGATAAAATCCAACATTCGAAGAGGATGGGAATATTAATTAAGTATCGATATTGTCAACATTCAAAGATGAATTTGACTCAAATAATTTTGTTGCCAATATCTCGGGTTAACTTATACATACATTGAAGTTGAGTAACCTGGGTATTTCTATTTGATCGTTTATAACTTACGTAGTTTTGCATCGATTTCTTCGATTATAGCTTATCTTTTTTCTAACTAAACAGAGTTTTACGTAAATATCTGTATAAAAAAGTTGTCGATCTGGAATACTGCCTTCGCAAAGCGTACTTTTTTCATATTTTTACATAAAAAAAAAAATCTGAAATGATAAGCTCGAAACTATCTGGTTGAGCAAAAAACCATGTATGATGCAATTATAGCAAATTTTATCGACTTTCTGAATCTGTAAACCTTTTTGCAATTGCTTGAGATAAACGTAATCAAAGGGAGCCATCTTTTTGGTTGTTTCGAATAACGGTAAATTGCAAATATCTTAAAAACGGTACCATAGAATCACAAATGAACTCCATTTTGGAAATCAGAGGGTGGTTTTACATACGAGTTTCATAACGGCGTCTATGGTAAATTTAACCCGTCGACCAGTGTCATTAATGCAATAAAATTTAGTACGTTTTTGGCCTGGCAAATATATGGCACAACAATGTACGAAATGACTCTTTGCCAACAAATAAACACCATATTTCACTATACAAATATGGGTATAACTAAATTTAAAAAAAATGTCACTTAGATCCTTTTGGTTCTGAGCATTTTATATATAATATTCATCAAACGTGCAAAACGTTCCTTTCTTTTTAACTGCAAGAGTTATAGGCCAAAACCCGTTTATCGGAACAATCGATTGTATGTATCTTGCTGGTCCCCACAAATGATTAATTCTATACAAAATGGCGCCCGGTGGTAAAATTTCATCGATATATCTTTAAATGAAGGGACTAGCTTGCGTTAAAACAGCCGAGCATGGCTAAATCAACTCAGGTTATCGCCGCGACAATGTCGGTATAATTAATGGTAGGTCCATTTCTTCTTCCTCTCATATACGGCGCAGCTATTATGGCCTAAAATGTCAATGTCTTCAGCATATGCTAAAAGTTGCACGCTTTTATAGAATATTGCATCATTTTCTCCAACAACAAATTTAAAAAATAGCACGATAGCGTGACCCTTGTCCGAAACCTCACTTAGTTTCAAACGGCTCGGAGAGGTCCATGAAGTTTCACTAAGCTGGTGGTGTTGCTCATTGCCATTTTGCTCCTCGCCGCAATGCTTGAATAGCTCAGCAGGCAAACCATGAGTTTTGTTGTTTTTTAACCGACATATTGCTATTCGAACCTCATTATAGTCGGGTTCTGAGACGTCAATTTCGTCACCTTCGATTGTGAGTTCGGGTTTAAGCTCTTCACCCGTTTATTGCTCAATGTCTCCATTTAAAGGGCAGAGAAGTGATTCCTTCATATCCCTAGTATTCTCTGAACATCGGTCGCCGTTGCCGTTCTTGTCGTCTTGTCGTCTTGCCACGGATTTGAAACCTTCCGTCATTTGCCAAATTTTTTGATAGAATTTTCGGGCATTATTCATTGATTTCACGCTATTCTGCCTCTCAATTTTTGCCCGGAAAGTCGCCGCGATTCACTTCTCAACTCGTGGTATTGTTCAGACGTACTCCTTGTTGCATTCGATCTTAGCGTTGCCTTGTATGCTTTCTCCTTTCTTTTCGGTGCATCTCGGCACTCTTCATCATCGTGCCAGCTGTTTCTTCTCGTTCGCCGGAATCCAATAACTTCTGCGGTACGGAGTGCTTCTGTGATATGCTTCTACTGGTCATGCATTTCACTGGGTTGAATTGTGCTCTCAGAGAGCAAGTGTGAGAGGTGGTCTGCAAAAGCTTTGGCGGTCTGTTGCGATTGCAGCTTTTCGACGTCCAGCTTTCCTAGCGTTTTCTGTTCCTGTTTGTCCTACAGAGGCGGGTACGAATCGTGGTCAATGTTAGGTCCTCCTATTGTGCGAACATCTAAAACTCTAGAAGCATGCCATCCATCCATCACAATGTGATCGATACGGTTACGGGTTTTTCGATCGGTATACAGCCATATGAACTGATGGATCTTCATATATTTACATAAACCTGGTGCTGGATATGACCATGTTTCGGGCACCGGCGAAGTCGATCTGCCTGTATCCATTTGGCGAAGTCAGATCGTGCAGACTGAACTTTCCTACTGTGGGTCCAAATACGCAAATTACAAACCATTTAATTTAACTGGTTAAGTAGAATAAAGTGGAAGGGGAAAGTAGTAAAAGAGGGAGCAGAAACTTCAAACCAAAGAGGGACAAAACATTCTTTATAAAGACTTTCTGAACTCCAAATAAAAACAGCATATTCAAGTGAAATAAAGAGTGTTTTTAAAGTATCTATAGAGATCCGAGAAATCTAGACTGAAACGTCTGACAAAAGACATCAAAAAGTGCGGCTACCAATAGTATTATTTAGATGGATTTGATCAGTGATTTTGGAAACAATGTTTAGTTGAGAGCCTCCAATAAAATATGAGGAAGTTATAAGAGTCCAGGACTTAGAACATTTTCTAATATTTGAGGGAAGCATATTTTTCTGGCACCAAGCTACAATATTGTCTAGATCTCTCTGTAGTTTAAATGAGTTAGAGGAACACATGATATTACTAAAAATCTTCATGTCATCAGCATACAAGAGAAATTTTTAATATTTGAAACAACTAGTAAAATCTTTGATAAACAGTATTGATTCGCAAACGTCAATCTGTGTAGTTGTGTTTTTATTTGCTGTGTGTTTTTCTTTAAGAAATGAATAATTTCTTGATATTTTAAATATTAAAAGTTAAATTTTAAGTTAAGAGAGTTAAATACTTAATGTGCTTCACTACTTGGTGGGAAAAATTACTTAAAGCTTTGAATAGTGAATAATCTAAATCCATTCTACTGAATTTGTGTGTGCTGAGTCTTTTGCATATTTTTTTTTTTTTGCAGCTGTTTGCGTGGTTTGTTAAACGTCAAATATACAATGTGGTTTGTTAAACGTCAAATACAATGTGTTTAAAACTGGTCGCTCAATTCTGTACCTTTCAAACTGTCAGGGTTGTTTTTTCTTTTATTTGATAAAATTAAAATTTTCTTTTATTTTGATAAAATTAAACTTTGTAAATCTTAATTTTTTATGATTGAAAACTGCCAAATAAAGAGAGTCCGAACGCTTTTTAGCATGCTGGCTGTGCGATGGACTTGGCCACGTAAAATGCACCGGGTTAATCGGTAGAATAGCAGACTTGATTAACGACGGAAAAGGCCTTAGTTGGTCCTGTTCTAAATGTCGATCGACGGATGTTGATCTATGCAAAACCTATAGGCACATAAGGAACGGGTTTTCTGAAATCAGCAAAGATTTTTCATTGCTGACTGAAAAGTTCAAAAAATAAGTGAAATTATTTTCAAAACATTAAAAACTCTAGATAGTTCGCCTAACTTGTAATGCCTCATATTCGTACGGATTATCTGCCTATTACTTCAACGGCGCCGAACTTGCCTCCAGCCACTGAACTTATAGATTTGGCATCTCCAATACATAGTGTGGTTGTTCGGGCAATGTACAAAAACGAAATTTATAAAAAAAGCAGCGAATCATTACCCATCCGCATGCATTTGGTTTGATCTTTTCTTTCAGTATTTACGCGTTTTTTTTTTTAATTCCAATTTACTTCACGGGTTATACTAATATGCATATGAGTATATTAAGGCTTTTCATTTTAGACAAAAGTTTGTCTCTAACCTACACAAGCGAACTTGTGAACTTTATTTTGAAAATTCGATATGTGATTAAAAAAATAACAGATTTCTAGTGAAAATGTATAATAGTTACAGTAAGATCGTTAGCTTAGTTCGCAAAGGCCCTTACTAACAAACATACAACTTTTCAGTAGAATCAAAAAACATTTTATTTCTATATTCACTGCGGGTTGATAAGAGTTTTTAAAAGTATCATAACTTCTTTGGTATTGGTACCAACACTTAAAAATTTTAAGTGAGGGTACATTTTAGTACATACATATGTACATTCTACAAAAATCGTTGAACAATAAAGTTTAAAAAAATATGTCCGTTAGGGCCTTTGTGAACATTCTGATTTACCTTAACATAAGCAGCAATCAACCCTGCTGTATGTTAACCGTAACAACAAGTTAACTGCTTAATGTTAATATTTTGCTCTGGTAACTTACTTCAGCAGCTTAGCGTTAAAACCAATACCATCAACATTTTTTCTTTTTTTAACATTGTTATGTAAGTATGCATTATGTTCAGTACATTAACAGTAGAAGAGCTCTATTTTAAAATTCGAACTGTCAACCAGAAAAACGCTAATAACTCAATCATTGTGTATGTAAGTGTGATATGTTATCTGTCAAACGTTTGACAGGCACTTCTAACGAATGATAGAACGACATGCAGGATGAAACCAATATAGAATATAAAAAAATAGGTGTTAAATTTTCTCAAAATTTTGACGTCTATGCTTAAGATATCACTCATAATCGCAGCATAGTAGGCCTTTTCATTTACAAAAAAAATGGAATTGACGAATTTTTGCTTTTTATTTAAGAAATGACAGCGATTCGTCACTTCCATTAACAATTTTTTTTTGTAAATGAGCAAACCAAGTGTCAGATTAAAAAAATAAAAAAGGTGAGCTATTTTATATTTATTGAGTCTATCAGCGATTCTATTTAATTTGACATCGGCTAGCTGATGCTAAAACGATATAATCGGAGTTCGAGAGATAATTGAAAGAATTCCTTCATGATCACGAAATAATCAGGCCAATTCTAAATATCTGGGGAAGTTTTTCTTCTCCCACTTTTCTTCCTCCCTCTTACCCCATCAAACATTTTTATTTGCTACCCATATCGTATAAACATCTCACGGTAAACATTTCGATCGATATCTCACATAAGTGATAGTTACTCGTTGTATGAAGATATGTATTCTGTGTAGCCCCGGTCCACGATTTAATCGATGTTCAAAACCCAGTTTTCGCAATGTTTCAAACCACACCTGTCTCATGCACATTGTGAGCTTATGTTTTCATCAAAATCGGCTGGATCGTTTTCGAGAGAAGAAAAAAACGGCATTCAAAATACATAATATTATGTATGGGTAACGCATACTGGGGTCACCAACTATCCACATTACCCGGAAACAGGCTCAAATATGGGTGTGAAAACCACTAATTCTTAAAACCCTCATTAACACCTTTGATTTGATACCCATATCGTATAAATACCTCCTGGGGCACCCCTGATCCACATTTTGGTCAATATCTCGAAAACGGTATCACATGTGGACCTGACATTAACATTTTTTTGAAGCACTCGGCAATACCTGTCATTTGATACTAATATTGCCTCAATTCATTCAAGGATAACTCCGGTCCAAATTTTGACCAATATCTCGAAAACCGGGAAAATTTTTAAAATTTTTTTTAGCCTGTGCCCGTCTCTTGAACACACAGAGTTCATGTTTAAATTCTTTTAAGTATATTTCAAAAATTAGAAAAATCGGTTTGACCAATTGTGAGAAAATCGTCAAAAACTAAGGAATTTCGAAAAGTGTTAATAACTTTAACTTTGAAAATAATTCGAATTTCGAAAAACGGTTAAATATGTGTTTTTGTTTAATCGTTGTGAGCCATACTACAAACTTTCTCAAGATTACATGGCCGAAAAACGAAAGTACATAAATTTAGAGAGCGAAATAGCGTAACGAAAGTACATAAACGACTCCAAGGCCACCCCTGGTCCACATTTTTGGCGATATTTCGTAAACGGGGTAGTATAGGGTCCTTTTTTTTAAATACTCTTCAACACCTTTTATTCGATACCCATAACGTATAAACACCTTTTGGTCGATATCCCGTAAAACGGGCCGCATAGGGTATTGAAAATCGCCTCTTTTTTAAATACACATCAACACCTTTTATTTGATACCCATATTGTAGAAAACCCGTCTGGGGTCACACCTGGTCCATATTTCGGGAAATGCCTCGAGTACGGGGTCTTATATGGGACTCATAACTACACCATGTCAAGCACTCGTGTACCGTGGCTACATACAGGCGTTTTCATCCACTAACAGATTCACTTAATTTTCTCTTCTTAAAATTTTCTTTCCTCTCTAATACCCTGCATTGTGAATGTAGCGATGTTTGGATGTCCAGACGTCTGCTTTTGTTCCCTAAAAACGTGAGAATGGCAAGACGGATTTTGTTGAAATTTGGCACGCCTACAGGTTATAGTCTGGAAGGAACTACAGGCTATTTTTATTTTGGGGGCTCCGACCCTGCTAGGGACCGTTACTGTTCGAAATTTTTTTATTCCATATAACTCTAAGTATACTGAACCTATACTTATGATATTTCGCATATAAGTATAGAAAGATCGTACACTATGGATATCAAACAAACGGGGAAGGCCGCATGGTACAATTAACAGGTAACCGCATCAGAGTTGCATTTTTTATTTTTTTTCATTGGAACTGGTTGTCCAATTGTCAATGTCTGTTAACATTTTTGTTTTGTTTACATTAAGCAATAGTTTTGTAAATTATGATTTTCCTGTGTTTTACAAAAAAATAAGCCAGGAGAAGGTTTGTTGAATTATGGAAAGATGTACGCTAGTAGAGGGACCGGGGAAGGTTCTTTTACAGTTCTCAAAGATCTCAAAATCATGCGGAAGCTGGAAAAATCTTGTATCTTTGGTTCACGTCTTGGTTTCACGTTTTAACTAAAAAACAACCTGAGATTTTAGTGAAGCATTTCCACCATCACATCTTTTCAATTCATTTACTTCTAAAAACAGCCACTAAACGCGCAAAATTGTAAAAATGTTGCTGAAAAAACATTAACTTTCATTTCGTTTTTTTTTTTACACATGTAAACAATAATGAAATGTCAACTGCTTACATATATCAAAGCTGTAGAACACCACATCTGTTATTGCGTTTTCACCGCTGTTGTTGCTACAGGCGCTTTTGCATTAACTTCATATTTTGATAAAATGTTAATCCGGGCACAAAATATTTGAATACAAATTCTGTCAGTACTTCAAAAAGATCTGCCGTCAAGCAGTTTCGAAATAGACTTTTTTCAATTACTATAGTCTCGTAGTCAGTGCCACCTATATAACAAGTAACGTAAATTGCAATTCTTGCTGGAAGTTCTTCCGTTACCGAAATTCACTCGAAAAGTTTAGAAAGCCACTGCCAAGGGATTATCCTGCTTTTGAATAAACTTTTTCATACCTTTCTTGATGTTCACTGTCGCGGTACTCGAACGTTGGATCTTCCGCCAGCAATGCTTCCGCCATACCACGGCAGCAGCCGAAAGGTGTGTTCCAGTCCAAAGAATCATAATTCACTTTTGGGAGGATTAGGTTTCGAATTCGGATTCTTTATCTTAAGATTGGTTTTGTTTTCTAAACTGCGCTACCCTCAAGTTGGTGTCAGTCTTTACTCCAAGCAAATACACAATTGAGCACCGGCAATGCGCTGGCTTCATGGCATCAGCGCAAAAAACTTTGCAGCAATAACCATCCATAACTTCTATCACTTTTGGCATGACTTCGACACAAGATATTGTTGACAATTTACCAACCAGCAAAATACATAGCTGGGTTGCTTTTTATTTCTGCGTCTACCTGTTAATTGTACCATGATTCCTTCATTCCATACGATTATTAATGAGTAGCTTATATCCGGAGCCGAGATCGTTCTTCTCCTGAAGAACCATTGTGCTGAGCAGATCGTAAGTGTGGAAGTGAAGTCAAGTAGCTAGAAGTTCATATAGTTACTCGAAAGTTAACGCGGGTCGCGAGTGTATCCAGTTTAATTCACGTCTATCAATAGACGGCAACTCACTTCCCACTAGCATCTAGCAACTCTCATTCCCTACAAGCAAATTAAATAGAATCGGTAAGAAGTGCCCTAAATTTTTAATTAAAGTTTAAGTGTTGCAAAGTGCTAATGCGAAATCCTCTTCTTAGGCTATCTACCAAAAGGCCTACAAGCGCAGCCTGGAAAACGCGCAGAAAAAGTGTTGTTGCGGTCGTAATCATCGTCAGAGCCAATGCCCCAAATAAAAGAACCAGCTCCTATGTATGCCAGAAAATAGCGACCGAATATGACCACCCCATCCACCTCACGCGAGGCCTCATTCTTACCAGTACCGGTTCCAGTAACCAAAACCTAACCTAAGAATTATAAAATTCAAGGAATATTTCCTATATTTTTTATTTTTTCAATCTCTCTAAATTTCCAATTTTTCAATTTTAATGAAAAAGGTTAGAGAGTAAATAAACAAGTGGAAAAGGTGGTTTTCCACCCTATCATTAAGTTCTAAAAGAATCTAAAAGTATCATAACCTGAAAAAAGAAGTCATTTAACTTAATTAGCTTTTACTCATGTAGATTTTTATGTCTGCATATATGTAGATATACATACTTACTTACCTAGGCATAACAAAAAAAAAAAAAAAACAAAGTGTAAACTTAGTTTATAATTGATTGATGTAACCTTAGTGTAAGACTAGCGATAAGGTAACTCCAAATATAACTTAACTTTAGCAATAAGAATAAAAGGTAGCAACACTGGAAAGAGGATGGCCAAACACTTCCCGCGGAGAAATAAAAAGAAAAGGTTGTTTTGCAAATACCCAAATAGTAATCGAGTTTTATTTAAACGCCGCAGGCTAATCAAAGTACAATTTATAACGTCAGGTGTGAGGTTCAATCCTAGCAACTGGAAAAATAAATATGGCTAACCCACGACAGCTTCTAATTGATGGGCTTACCGAAGCACATGTGGATTTTCCACCATCTGCCACAACTGCATAATTGCGCAATTTATTAAGGGAGGTGGTGCACAATGAGGTCGCTACTATTACCGATAATGTGTCCAACGATGGTACTGCTGCTGCTGTTAATGCTGTTCCCACAAATGCTGCTGATAATGCTGATCATGCCACTACCAATGCCGCTTCTGCTGTTGCAAATGCTGAGAGTGATTTAGTTTCGAGTCAATTTGCCGCTAATACTGCCGTTCACGCCACTACCAATGCCGCTCCTGACGCTGGAAATGCCGATACTAATTTAACTCCATTTGTTGCCGCTACCAATACTTCCGTTCACGCCACTATCAATGCAGATCCTGCCGCTGGAATGCCGATACTAATTTAACTCCATTTGTTCCCCCTACCAATCCTGCCGTTCACGCCACTACCAATGCCGCTCCTGTCGCTCGAAATGCCGATACTAATTTAACTCCATTTGTTGCCGCTACTAATACTGCCGTCACTTGTTCCGCTGCCGTTGCCATAGACGCCGCTCATGATGTACGTAATGCTGATCACAATGCCGCCGGACTTCCTGGTAAGTCATTACCTAGATTATGTTCTATCGACGAAGAGGTGGTAGCGCTTCAGAAACGCCTTGAAATGATGAAACTTATGCAACAGATTGAGGCACTAGACAAGACCGCTATGATCATAGGTCGAAAACGTTTAGACTTCGGGGATATAACGCATGCTCAACCTAAATTTAGTGGTGATGAAATTGCCTACCCTGTCGGAAATTTTTTAAGAGATTTCGAAGAAATTTTAAAAACAACAAATGCGGATGATAATTTTAAATTACTTTCCCTCCGTCGTTGTTTGGCTGGTACAGCCCGAGTGTTTCTCTCCACAACTACGGCCTTATGCTACAATACTCTAAAAGCAGCACTTTTGAAAGAATTTAGTTTTGTTATCGGCAGGCAGGAGATTTATAAAATGCTAGCCCAAAGGAAGTGGAAGAATAAGGAGCAAACACTGCACTGTTATGTGCTAAATATGCAAGATATAGCAAAGAGGGCGGACATTGAGGAGGGTGAGGTAATCGATTTTGTAATTGACGGTATTGGAAACATGATTCCCAACGTTCACTTGCTACTGACAGCACGAACGCTGGAATTAAAAGAAACAATAAGCAGGTATCAAAAAAAATATTTTGCTCAGGGTATTGCACAGTCAGCACTGACATTTTGAAACCAAACGGCTCATGTCACAGTCAGGGTCGACATCAAGAGGTCAGACGACAACTGGTGGTGGTAGACAGAGACTCGACGAAAAATTGCTCTGCTGTAATTGTTCGCAGCATGGCCACATTAAGCCGAACTGTCCGTTTCCGTTGAGGCCAGTTGGCTCATGCTTCAGATGCTGGAAAATGGGAGCATGACCATCGGAATTGCCCAAACCCTAAGAAGACACTTAAAAACAAAAATTATGTAGCAACGGTAGAGATCGAGGATGAGGAGATGACTGAAGTTGGCGCTTATAATTATGTAAGAATAGAGTTTAGACTTAAAGATAACAATAATCCTTATTCTTTTTTTTGTGTCTGACACTGGCGGCCCGGCTAGCTTTATTAAAAGTCTGCAGTCCCAAAGGAGCTGATTAGTTCAGGCAAGGAAATAGCTTCCAAGTACAGAGGAATCGGTGGGAAAAATATTAGATATATTGAAGTTTTGAAATGTAAAATAGATTTTTTTGAAAAAGTAAAAGTTATTGAATTGAAAGTATTACCTGATGATTATATGAGCACATTAAGTTAGTTAAAATTAATAAAAACGGTTTATATAAAAACCAAGTAAAGCTAAGACAAGTCAACCAATTAGTAAGTAATCGGAATTTTAAAACTCAAGTTGTTGACAATGGGTATGCTCAAACACGTTGTAACACTGATGTGCCGGACATTTTCTCTATTGATATACAAATAGATAAAGATACGCTTCATAAAAATTCCGAATTTCCGAAAGAACATTATCATAATTTGAGACAGATAATTGAAGATAGTTATTTAAAGACCGGTAGGATATCAGATCCACTAAAATATGAAATGAAAATACATCATACGACGGATGTACCTTTCCATTGCGCTCCACGCAGACTTTCCTATTCCGAGCGAGCAGAGGTTCAATCTTTAGTAAACGAATTAATAATAAGACCTAGTAACTCACCATATGCATTAGCCATAGTATTAGTGCGGAAAAAGAATGGGAAAGTTCGTATGTGCATTGATTATCGGGCTCTTAATAAAGTAACTGTTAGGGATAATTACCCGTTGCCATTAATTGACGACTGTATTGAGTTTTTAGAAAATAAGGAATTTTTCTCCATATTGGATCTTAAGAGTGGCTTCCACCAGGTACAGATGTCACCTGAGTCCATTCCGTACACCGCTTTCGTGACCCCAAATGGTCAGTACGAATTTTTAAAAATGGCATTTGGTCTAAAAAACGCTCAGGCTGTATTTCAGCGTTTTATTAACAATGTATTCCGTGATTTGATCGATAACAAGAAAATTTTAATACATATGGATGATATCGTTGTTGCCACTAATAACTTTGAGGAACACAAAGCTCTATTGAAAACTGTGTTAGATCGACTATCTTTAAGAGGCCTAAAACTAAATTTAGATAAGACTTAATTCGGGTTTCAGAAAATTGAGTACCTGGGATACGAGGTTTCATGTACGGGAATTCGACCGAGTGGTTCGCATATTCGGAGTATTGTCAAGTTTCCAGTGCCGCAAACCCAAAAGCAGTTACAATCTTGTATTGGCTTATTTTCCTATTTTCGCCGTTTTGTTCCGGCATTCTCCCAGATTGCTAAGCCACTACAAAATCTATTGAGATGTAATTCTAAATTCGATTTTGAACACAAGTGTCTTGACGCTTTTAAGGAACTCAAGTCCCGGCTAACAAATGGTCCCGTCTTGGCAATATACAATCCCACAAAAGAGACTGAGCTTCATTGTGATGCTAGCTCGATTGGATTTGGAGCCGTTTTGCTGCAGCGACAGGATGATAAAAAAATGCATCCCATTTCCTACTTTTCGAAAACTGCGTCAACGGCCGAGTCACGATACCACAGTTTCGAGCTTGAAACATTAGCTATAATTTATGTGTTGAAGCGATTTAGAACTTATTTAGAGGGTATACCATTTAAGATCATTACTGATTGTAATTCATTAGCCATGACATTAGAAAGAAGACAATTAAATTCACGGGCTTCATGAGATAGAGCATAGGAAAGGATCGTCTATGGGACATGTTGATGCATTAAGTAGGACGCAGATCGCACACATAATTAATGCAGATGAAATCGAATTTCGAATTAGAGTAGCCCAAGAGCGCGATGAAACTATCAAGGCCCTTCGGAAGCGTCTTGAGGATGGATTAGTTAAGGACTTTGATTTAGTAGATGTTATAGTTTGCAGGTCTCAGGCCAATGGGAAACACTTGTTTTACGCACCCACTGAAATGGAATCCAATGTCATAAGATCTATTCATGAGAAGGTGGGACATCAGTCAGTCGATAAAACCATAAGCAAATTAACTCTTTGTTATTGGTTCCCTAATATGAGGAAAAAGGTAGGAATATTTGTAAGAAATTGTTTAAAGTGTCTGATGTATATGGGGCTTCCACGAGCTAGTGAAAGGAACTTACATGTAATCGCTAAGACTCCACTTCCGTTTGATACACTTCATATTGATCACTTTGGTCCACTGCTGTCTATCCATTCGAAACGTAAACACAATTAGTTGTAGTTGGTGCGTTTACAAAGTTCGTGAAGCTTTATCCAACTAACTCGACTAGTACCAGAGAAGTAACCGCAGCCCTAGAGAAGTATTTTAATTATTTCAGCCGACCAAGACGCATAATAAGTGACAGGGGCACCTGCTTTACATCTTTAGAATTTAGTGACTTCTTATCAAAACATAATATCGCTCATGTAAAGGTAGCCGTCGCTTCTCCTCAAACCAACGGGCAAGTGGAACGCGTTAATAGGGTCCTTAAGACAATGTTAGGCAAAATAACTGGTCCTATACAGCATTCTGATTGGTGTAAGAAGTTATTAGAAGTAGAATATGCTTTAAATAATTCAGTTCACAGTTCCTGCCAGGATACTCCTAGAAGGCTTTTGTTTGGTGTAGAACAACGGGGTACGGTGATAGATGAACTTACTGAATATCTCCAGGAAGTAGTATGTTCCGATCCCGAAAGAGATTTACCACCCATACGCAAACACGCTTCTGATGCTATGAAAGCCAGGCAAGATTATGACTCAAGGCGGCAAGCTGCAAAGAGCTCTGGGGCTAAGGAATACGCTGTGGGAGATTATGTTGCAATTAGGAATGTGGATACAACTGTAGGAACGAATAAAAAATGTGTACCCAAGTACAAGGGACCTTATGTGGTTCACAAGGTGCTAGCAAATGACCGATACGTTATCCGCGACATTGAAAATTGTCAGCTAACTCAATTACCTTATGATAGTGTACTTGAGGCTTACCGATTGAGAAGCTGGGTGAATAACGGCACTAGTGGAGACAGTCCAGAGCAAGACCCTTTAGAAAACGATTAGCTAAGCCATTTTAATTAGATGATCGAGGCCGATCAATTTTCAGGTTGGCCGAGCTGTAAACTTAGTTTATAATTGATTGATGTAACCTTAGTGTAAGACTAGCGATAAGGTAACTCCAAATATAACTTAGCTTTAGCAATAAGAATAAAAGGTGGTAACACTGGAAAGAGGATGGCCGAACACTTCCGGCGGAGAAATAAAAATAAAAGGTTGTTTTGCAAATACCCAAATAGTAATCGAGTTTTATTTGAACGCCGCAGGCTAATCAAATTACAATTTATAAAAGAAAGGAAAAAAATTGAAATTTTTACTTAAAACTCTAGATACATCTTGACCCCCTGTAATGATGGATTTAGGCTTACCTTAATACTTACCTTGGTCATATTAACCTAAAAGATTTAAATTTTTGAATATTTTCGACTCGCATGGATTAATAGTTTTAGTTTGCATGTACATACATACCTATATACATAAATATGTTAACATAGGATTAGCTTCAAAAAGTGTCTTAGATCCACAAAAATGTTAAAGCTTAACATTTGATTCAATCCGCGCCCAGTCTTAAACCCATAAAGTAAGAGCTAAGAAAAACTCAAGACATTCTCTTAATGATTTTTTTTTTTTTTGGTTTTCTTGCAAACTCTCCGTTTTTAGTTATTTATGTACACATAAATGTCAACTGAGTAGAACTTGTTTTTTGGTGCTCTCAGGTATTTGCGTGCTTTTGTTCATAAAACCAAAGTAATTTGCCTTAAGTCGTCAACCTACCGCTGTACGTGATTGTGAGCTATTTTGCCATAAGATCGCTGCTGACATTTGTTTTATAATAAAAAATAAAAAGTGAGCGTAATCGTAATTTTATTTAATTATTTATTTATTTATTAATTTGTTTTAAGGCCACACAAACAAAGAGGTCGACTAAGGACAGATACTATTAAAATTGCACATAACTTAAAACTAACAATATGAATTAAAGTATTACATGAGATGTTTGGAGAGGCAGTGTCTCCCATCCACCCACACATACGGTCGATTATTCACGGAATTTTGTCATCAGAGCTAGTTGGTTATTAACTGGAAAGATTAGAGTGGCCGTGATTGCTGTCCATCTTATAAAACGATCGATTCATCCATAAGGATGGACTTGAAAATCATTGACTGTTCCATCCTCACCGGGTGGTTGAAGAGGCCGAGTCTCCAATCCACCCTGACATACGGTCGAGTAATAATTTGTTTAAGTGTATTCGTTGATATTGTGTGAGAAGCTGGTGGAATGGACGCGATTCCACGCAGCGTTCGGGCCAACAACGGAATATTTATCATTTAATATTGTGCCTTGAAATCTTGAATTATCCATAGGATGGTTGAAGAGGCCTAGTCTCCAATCCACCCTGACATACGGTCGAATATTTATTTATGTAAAGTCGAGTACCAGAGCGATATGAGATTTGCTGGTGGAATGGACGCTATTCCACGCAGCGTTCGGGGCAACAACGGAATATTTATCATTTAATATTGTGCCTTGAAATCTTGAATTATCCATAGGATGGTTGAAAAGGCCGAGTCTCCAATCCACCCTGACATACGGTCGAATATTTATTTATGTAAAGTCGAGTACCAGAGCGATATGAGATTTGCTGGCGGAATGGAAGTGATTCCGCGCAGCGCATAATTTAATTAATGATAACATCAGTTTGCGGGGTCACTCTGTGCGAACACTCAGAAGAAAAGTCAAGATTTACGGCAGTATTCGAAACTTCAGGGTTGTTTTTATTCTTTTTAGACCTATCAGAACCGCGCCAATTGTTAAAGGGCACGGTTTGCCACTCACCACCAACGGTAGAAGCGGATTGAGAAACGGACACAGTGTTATTGCCACCCGCAATAACAGCAGATTGAGTGCCCGGTATAAGGTTGTCGCCATTAGCAGAAACGGCAGACTTAGCCAAGGTACCTGAGCGAATGCAATCGGATTGTGATTGCACGAGCGAAGGTAAGATAGGTGTAACAGCACCATCAGTAGAATTATGAGGAGGAAGGACAGTAGAGAGGGAACCCGAACCGCTAGGTAGCGGCGAAAAAGAAAAAAGATCCGTTTCGGTAGAGGAACAATTTTTGTTAGAAGGTGAAGCACCGGAACTAACAACAGCAGCTTTTAGCTTAACCTTATCATTTACCTTTCCTTTTTCCTTTGCACTGGGTTTATTCCCTTCAGATTCAATTATGATTTTTTTAAGATCATCAATTTGAGAAGTTAAATCCTTGAACCTAATCTCAAAAATAGTCATGATAGTCTCGAGGCCTAGCTTTTGGGTGGAAATGACAGAGTCTAACACCTTCGAAATTTTTTCGGGTCCATTGACACAGTCAGGGCAGAAATACTGAAAATGGGTGTTTATTCTCAATAACTTCACATCGTATTCCGCAATAGGGCCCTCACAACATCTTCGATGGTAAAGCCTCTTGCAAAAACCACTACAAGGCACTATAAGAAGCTCAGATCTTCCGAAACATTTATCACATTTCCCACAGAACTCATCCATGATAAAGAGCGTATGTGAAAAGTAGGTACACAATAAAAAGGAAAGTGTTATACTGGAACTCAGCACACTAAGCTAACGATTGCACAGTCGGCCAGCAGTGAACACAGGCAGAATGAGCGCGCAAAGCAGTAAAAGGTGTTATACTGGAACTCTGCACACTAAGCTAAAGATTGCACAGTCGGCCAGAAGTGAACAGGCTGAATGAGAGCGCAAAGCAGTAAACCAAAAAAGTGATTTGCAAATAGCAACACACAAACAGATATATGTATATAGGCACACTCAGAAATTTAATGGAGATTTCAGCACTATTTATTAGGAATTGCACAATTTTACACTGTTTTCCTATGTAGGACCAACAAGTCTAGCACAGACAGTCACTGTTGAATGCAATTAGAATAATATTAAGGCCAAATAAAGGAAAAAATCGAAATGAAAAAAACGAAATAAAAGAACACGTCCGCACTCGATGACAGCTTTCTATATTACGTAATGAATCCAACAAAAAGAAATGCCGCGCAAAAATCTAATTTTTCCGCTAAAAATCATCTCACACCCACAACTTCGCATGAGAGAAAACAAGAACAACCTGTAGTGCGGAGAAATCCCTCTCGGAAAATTACTTCCCCACCCAAAATGCCCAATATGCCATCTCCAACTGCATTGGAAAGAATAGAGAGAAAACTTGATCAACAGACAGAGGGGCTGACTGCGGTGGTTACAAAATTGGAGGAATTAGAAGAGAGGATAATGCAGAGAATTAGTGAGCTATCTGCCGAAACTGCAAATCTAAAATCAACTATTGCAGCCGTAGAGAAAAGGGTTGTTGCGGTCGAGAATGCTTGTGCTGACGTTCTGATTTTACGCGGCGAACTAGCAAACACCAAGGCGCAGCTCTGCGCCCTTGAAAGCAGTGCGGTCACAACTGATCTCATCGTCAGCGGTATTCCTCAAGCAAATGGTGAGTGTCTCTCAGACATTTTTACAAAAATTTGCAGAGCTGCCGAGCATAACCCTCCTCCCACTCGTGATGCTTTCGGTTGCGAAACATAAGGGACAATGAACAAAGAAACAGCAGAGCTTGTCCTATTGTTGTTAAATTGTTCACAGCTAATGAACGCAACCAACTACTCAAATCAATAGCTCTGTTCTGCAAGTCGAAAAAGAGATCGCTGGCTCTCTCTGACGTCGAGTTACCGGGATATGGCTCTATTTATCTACATGAGAGTCTGCCTAAAGCCCAACGTGAAGTGATGGCGTATGCGTCAGAGCTTAGGCGAAAGAAGTTGTTAGTGTCAGCCTTCTCTATTCGTGGCAAAATATGTGTGAGACTCAAGAGTGGAGACGAAGTGAAGCACATCAGTAGCAGAGCTGAACTGCAAGCACTTATTAGCACCAAATCGCAAAAGTAGTAGCTTTTATAAGTATATATATAAATATAAATATGCAATGCTATATATTAGTTTTAATTTGAATTTGTTTACAATTTAAGTTGGAAACAGGTTTTTTCTCTTATATTATTTTCACTTTTCTGCATATTTTTTATTTGTTTACTTTCTTGGTTACAAGTACTCAGCTTATTTTCCTAACTCTATTCAAATTCCAAATGCTTTCATTCTATACTATGCTCTTCTTCTTCATTATTTTCTTTTATTGCAATCATAATTTATTTCTGTTGTGTTCTTTTGTTCTTGTGTTGCATTCCTTTTGTGGTTTTCTCTTCATAGAGTCGGTGTGATTGATTTAAACCCCACTAGGACATTGCCCTCCAGCACTAATAATAACTATTATTATAACCATAAGGCTTTAATTCATATTTTATGTCAGCAGTCTAATGGCCTGAATGTGGTACATTTTAACGCGCGTAGTCTCAAAACTGGATTACGTTAAAGATATTTTTGGAAGGTCCGGTGTTGACGTCATATGTGTCTCAGAAACATGGCTTAACCCTGCAATATCTGATATTCACTATAACATTCCAAATTTTAGTCTGATTAGGCATGATCGAACTCACAAAAAAGGTGGAGGTGTTGCAATTTATTTCAGGTCTATACTTGCTGCTAGAACTTTAGCAATATCAAATAACTCTGACACTGAATTTATTATTATTGAAATTACAGATAATGTTACTAAACTATTAGTGTCATGTGTGTATAATCCTCATAGATGTTGCATGTTAGATTCGTGTTTTGTTGAGTTGTTTACGTATTTGCTTGAATATGAGCGCTATGTTATTTGTGGTGATTTTAATGTTAATCTTCTCCTAAATGATTCCTATACAATAAAATTACTGGACCATGTGTCTGCTACAGGACTTACTGTCGTTAACAGATTCATCCCAACAAGATATGCCAACAACTCTAGTCCGAGCCTGCTGGATCTCGTTATTACATCTAGTCCTGACCATGTTATAAAGTTTGACCAAATTTTTTTATATCGGATCATGACTTAGTATTCTGTTCACTAGATGTATCGTTTAACTGTCCACCTACTAGTAGTACTTTTATTTACCGTGATTTGAAGTCTGTGAACGTTAGTGATCTGTGTGCTAGTGTCTCGAATGTCAACTACAAGCTACCTTACTGGAAGAACGCAAAGTGTTGCCTGTAATGGTGCGTCTTCTGTGGCTAGTACTGTTACCTCTGGTGTGCCCCAAGGTCTGTTCTTGGTCCCCTTTTGTTCAGTATTTTTGTCAACGATGTATTTTCTGTATGTCAGCATGTCAAAGTTCATGCTTACGCAGATGATATTCAACTGTACTTGTCCAGTCGTGTTGGTCTTGTCGAGGATTTGTGTTTTAAAATTAACAGTGATCCTCAATGGGCATCCGATAATTCTCTTTGTCTTAATGCCACTAAGTCGTATGTATTGCCTATAAGTAATAGTGTAGTTCATGGGGAAGACATTCCAAAATTGTATATTGGTAGTAGCGTGTTAACGTTTACTGAGAAGATACGGAATTTGGGGTTTGTGGTGAACTCATCGCTAACATGTGCTGACCATATAGACAAAGTTGTTAGTAATGTGTATGTTGTTCTACGAAGATTAAGAATGTCAGCGTCATTTACGCCTTTAAATACCAGAAAAAAGTTAATAATAGTTAAAATAATTCTGCCTCACTTTACGTACTCGGAACTCGTATACAGCAAACTCGATTCTATTTCGCTTCACAAAATTGATGTTGCAATCAACAATGTAACGCGATATGTTTATGGTGTTAAAAGATATGACCACATATCAGCCTGGAAGACTAAAATTTTGGGTTACACCATTTCCGATTACCTGGCAGCAAGAAACTGTATATTCATGTATAAGCTTATAGAGTATAAAACTCCTGAATATCTTTATGAGAAACTGAAATTTGCAAGGTCTAAAAGGCATCATAACCTGATCATTCCGAAATATACCTATTTGTGCTCATCAAGACTTTTCTTTATTAATGCTGTGAGGCTCTGGAATTCTATTCCAGAACATGTCAAAGCTGCTATGAGTAGGTGTAATCACGGGAGAGTAATTCACAATTACTTTAGTTCTGCGGAGTGAGTATGATTGCCATCTAACTATTTATCCTATATATTTATAATTTTAACCTTGAAATTAAAACGGAGTTTTATCTAAAAAATACCTAAATTTAATTTGATAAAAGTTTTAATTTAATTTCATTTAGTTACAGTTTAATTTTAACCAAATTGTATTAGACTTAGATTTAAGTTATACCTGTTAAATTTCCATCTTGTTGATATATTTTAAAAGATTAAAGTCTTACATATGTATACACACTCATACTCAAATAAATAAATAGATAAATAAAATTTTTTTTTTTGCTAAAGCTCATTGTGAGGGCGCATTGCTCACACCTTCCAAGCGACCTTCGCTTATCCCACATACAGTTGGGAGCATAAAAATGGTGACGCGAACTAACGTCAGTGGAATTAACGTCAGTGACGTTAATTCGCACCCAAAAAGCGAATTAATGTCAGTGATATTAAGACGCATGACCAAAAACGAATTAAAGTCAGTGCCGTTAATTCGTATAATAATTTGACTTTAGTTCGCTTTGGACATGCGAATTAATGTCATTGAGGCATTTGGGTTTGAGATTCGACGAAGTTGCGCCGCCGAAAATTTGACTTAGGTGAGATCCCCAATTCGGGGCGTGATCCATGGTATTTATGGGCAGAGCTCCTTTCCGCATTGGCGGCCTTTGGCCGCGCTTCAAAAAATAACCCTGGGCTACGCCATTCCAACTCCGGGTGTGTGCCATAGCCGTGGCTACCGCCACGGTGATGTCCTTCCGCGTGCCACGTTTCCCACTTTTTCACTTTTTGGCTCAGCCTAATGTGCCATTACAACAACCACATAAAAATGACAGAAAATTGTGAACTTTAACTGCAAATAACTTTTGAACGGTTGAAAAAAATCTCATTTCAGATTCTAAATCTAGACGTGGGTAATCGTTTACGTGGGGTACCGAGCGCTAATACACAACCAAAAATGTTGAGATATGTATCAGGAGACGCGCTTTGGTCCCAGGAGCATGAATATAACTCCGCTGAACCAATATTTTTTAGTAGTTTGCGAGATATTTGCAGTTAAAGTTCAGAATTTTCTGTCATTTTCATGTGGTTGTTGTAATCACATTACCCTGTGAGAAAAGAGTGGCACTCGGAAGGACATCACCGTGGCGGTAGCCACGGCTATGGCAACCACCCGGAGTTGGAATGGTGTAGCCCAGGGTTATTTTTTGAAGCGCGGCCGAAGGCCGCCAATGCGGAAAGGAGTTCTGCACATAAATACCATGGATCACGCCCCGAATTGGGGATCTGACCTAAGTCAATCCCAGATTCATTTTTTAAATCCCAGATTCATGATATAATGATCATAAGTCGAAGGTGATAATGAAAAATGAAAATTTGGAATATAAAAAAAATGTACTGACTTTAGTTCGCTTTCTTAATGCGAATTAATGTCAATGACGTTAGTTCACTAAAAATATTGACCTTAGTTCGCTTTTGGCATGCGTCCTAATGTCACTGACATTAATTCGCTTTTGGGGTGCGAATTAACGTCACTGACGTTAATTCCACTGACTTTAGTTCGCGCCACCATAAAAATAGCCGCTGGTTAACTTAGTATACTTGGTTGGACAAAATTTTGCCTTATTTATTTTACTAAGGACCCATAAGAGCAACTCATAACCCAGATCGCCAGCAGCTACGTACTCACCAAGCAAGGAAGGCCTTCGTCGCTTCGTGGGGCAGCGTTGGATTCAAATACAACATAAAAACAAGTAAGTCAACTTAATACATTTTGTCCATCAACCATTTTATAGCATCATAGGGAAGTTGCCTACTCACTCAGGTGATTACCCTGCAGTCAAGCCCATTAGTCCGAAAAAGATTCAACAATCCTAGTCTAAATGTAAAAATATTTTGCTATCTGCTTAAAGCTTATCTAAATCGATGATTCATAATTTTTTTTTGTAATATTAGTAGATAGTTAGTTAGTTTGAAGTTAGTACAGGACTATTCTCGAACTGGGACAATTTCAACCAGACAAAAAAAGAGGTAGCTGCATACTAATATGGATTGTACCCTTTGGGATTTAGTATAATTCTTAGTATGTTTCTGACTAGTTAGTGGTTTCACTGCAGGGTATATTCCAGTGTTGGGCTAATCAACTAATATATTCAATCAATTGATCAATCATGATTGATCTAATCATGATTAATTTAGTCATGACTAATTTAATCATAACTAACGAGATCAATCATTAGTCATGACTAAATTCGTTAATCGCAAATCATCAATCATTAGTTTTAATCATGAATGTATGACTATGCTCGGTGCACAGGTGTTGGTACACTACACATACAGGGTGTAAGGATCAGCAGACCGAAGTCTCAGACCATCATCTCGAGTAAAGTACTGAAATAATTAGGTTCGGAAATGAAAAAATTTTTCCCGAAAATGAAAAGAATTTTCTACTCTCTCCTCATACAAAATATGCGACTCGGCAGCCAATTTTGTATGGAGATGTCAAAAATTCTTTGAATTTCCGAGAAAAATTTCTTTGTGGACTTTGCTCAGGAGGATTGTCTGTACCTTACACCCTGTATCAAACGATTGATTTTCTCTTAGTATCAGGGTTGGGCCACTTTGAATAAAAAATTATTCAAATAAAAAAAAAAAAATAATTGATCATTTTTTAAATTTTGAGTGATGAGTGACTGGTTATTTGTTATTCAAAAAAATCTAAATTCCTGAGATCCCGGAAAATTATACCCATATGCGCATTATATTTGTCGTCTTTGCGGTATAATTTCGGAACGGTATCGGGATTATTTCGGGACCAGTTTCGGGATCATTTCGGGACTATTTCGGGACCATTTTCGGGACTTTTTCGGGATCATTTCGAGACTATTTCGGGACCATTTTCGGGACTTTTTCGGGATCATTTCGGGACTATTTCGGAACCATATCGGGACTTTTTCGGGATCATTTCTGGACTATTTCGGGCCCATTTCTGGACTGTTTCCTGACTATTTTCGGGATTGTTTCGGGATAGTCCCGAAATGATCCCGAAAAAGTCCCGAAAATAGTCCCGAAATGATCCCGAAAAAGTCCCGAAATGATCCCGAAAAAGTCCCGAAACAGTTCCGAAATGATACCGAAAATGTCGACAAATATAATGCGCATATGGGTATAATTTTCCGAGATCTCAGGGTACTTATTTTTATTTTTTAAATAACTGAATAAAAATTAAGTTTTATCGTTATTCAAGAATTCCAGAAATAAAAATAACATGTTATTCAGCACTCAGGATTTCTTGAGGGACGATAGCCACACTGCAAAACCCCGTAAGTCACTATTATTCCAAAAATAAGGTTCTGAGCCTTTCCCATAGATCGTGATGTTTCGCACATTAAAATCCAGTCAAAATCGGGTTACAACTTTCCGTTTCTTTCCAGTGGTGAAATGAAATAACCGTCGCTCATATATGTACATACATACGTTATAATTATTACAGTTTTTTCCCTCTCCTGAAAACTTTTTGGTTTTGAACATACAGGGTTTTGCAGTCCGGCTGTCGATATTATTTTTCTTCAAGCACTTCTTGAATAAAAATAACATGTTATTTATCGGTGCAGTGAAATAACGCCCAAGGAAATAACGCCCATGGACGTTATTTCCCATTCAAAAAGGAAATAACGCCCATAGGATTTTACGCGAGCAACACGAACTGTTGATTAGCATTTTTTTCACAAATTACCCTGTGAGAAAAGAGTGGGAAACATGGCACGCGGAAGGACATCACCGTGGCGGTAGCCACGGCTATGGACACACCCGGAGTTGGAATGGCTTAGCCCAGGGTTATTTTTTAAAGCGCGGCCGAAGGCCGCCTACGCGGTAAGGTGTCCTGCACATAATAAACGTGGATGGGGCCCCGAATTGGGGATCTGACCCGGGTCAATTTTCGGGTTTTCACTAATAACTTTTCACAGAAACAAAATATTGCTTTTCCCCCTTCGGATTATAGTTACGGAGGCCCGATCCACGATTTCTAAGTGCAGAACACCTTTCCGCGTAGGCGGCCTTCGGCCGCGCTTCAAAAAATAACCCTGGGCTACGCCATTCCAACTCCGGGTGTGTGCCATAGCCGTGGCTACCGCCACGGTGATGTCCTTCCGCGTGCCACGTTTCCCACTTTGGTTAACATGAAATTTGTGTGTAACTATTCAATAATATACAAAAATAATTAGAATATTATTGTTTCATTAAAAAAATAAAAGAGCATTAAGGCCTTTAAGACTTTATTTCTCTTTCGAAGTGTAATAAAGCCTTTTTTGAAATAAAGGCCTTATTTCACTTTCAATAGTGTAATAAGGCCTTAAAGGGCTTATTTCACAAGGCGCTATTGCACCCCGCCTTATAAAAACAGAACAAATATGTTAAAATTTATTGAAACGTCCGTGGGCTTTATTTCTCTTCGAAAAAGGAAATAACACCCATCAGCAAAAGGTGATAACACCCATGGGCTTTATTTCCTTTTTAAAAAGGAAATAAGGCCCATGGGCGTAATTTCCTTTTTGAGTGGGAAATAACGCCCATGGGCGTTATTTCCTTGGGCGTTATTTCACTGCACCTTATTTATCACTTTGATTTTTTTGAATAAGAAATAACCAGTCACTCATCACTCAAATTTTTTTGAATAATGAATAAAAATGTATTTTTCATTTTTTCGTCACTCAAATTTTCTAATATTGCCCATCCCTGACGAGTATTTTACCGGGGCATGTATTTATCTGAACACCAAAAAATACTGAATTTTACACTAAAACACCAAAGTCTAACCTAACCTACAGTAACGTTTTGTGTGCAATTCAGTATTTTTTTCAGATGCAGAAAAATATTTTACTTTTCCTGGTATTAAAAAATAGCAATCATAAAAAAATAATCATGATTATTTGATTATGATTAAAACTAATCAATCGTTAGTCATCACCTCGTCATTGAACTAAGTAATCATTCGTCATCAATCATGACTAACACATTCAATCATTAGTCATCAATCATTAGTTAACTAAATTTTGCCCAACACTGGTATATGCCTAGCTTTTTATGTATGCACGTAGAGGCAATAGCAAAGTTATTTTGCTTAAAGTGACTCAGCACAAATTTGGCCTACAAATATACATACATACATACCTATGTAGGTGGGCATCTTCTCCGTGGTCTTTTTTTTTCTCTCTACATACATAATTATATTTTCCTAATTGCGCCTGAGTATTGGGATCTCTGAATGGAATTGTAATAAATTTTGTATAAAATGGAATTTTAAAATAACTTCATTGGTCTGACTCCGTAAGTAATGTGGGCAGTCATTTGGGGCTCTATTGACCTCTTAGAGCCATGGTAGGGTGGGTTAAGGGCAGCCGTTCACCTCCTACGCGCGCTGCCAGGTATGGGGTTTTCCAGGGGTAAGTTAGGGGTTTCATGCTTTCCGGTAAGTTTCATACGTGTGCAAAGTATTGTTCTCGTTAGGCTCCTTCAGCTGATAGATGATGGTTTGGTTTGGCATGAGTACTTAGAACCCTCCCCAGGCTGAAGCTCCCGGAGTAATGCCAGTGCACACACCCCTCGTACCAAACAAGCATTGCAACCTCATCTTGAGTGCAGAGGCTAAAGGGGCTTGTAACAGAAATAGCGCCCGAGCAGGGACCACACAACCACCTAGCGAGGAGCACTCGTTAGTATTCCTACTTTCTGTGGTCTCTTAATTTAAGTCCTTCTTGGAATAATTTTTGTCCTTCCGTTTTCTATTAAATATGTATATCTTTAATTTTTGCTTACATGATTCAAGGTCAATAGATTTGGAATCGCAAAACTTAAAACTAAATGTTGTGGTTTTGACCAACTCGGTTGACTGTTAGTCTTTGTATATTTATTTGGTTGATGATAGTGTGCCAGTGCTGACGCGGGAATTGTAGAGTTCTAAAGGTCTCATGTCTAGGGATCTGACCGCTGACGCTGAGGTACACATTCGATGATTAACTAAAATACTTATAAATTTCAGATTTTGTTTTGTACGGATAAAGACACTATCTGGAACCGTGGTTTTAGTTTGACTTTATGCCAGCTAACCATCCGATAGCGTTTTCTTTGTCTACAATTTCAGAAATTCTTGCAAACGCAAATCTTGACTTTTAGCCTTTTGTTGTTAACTTTTCTCCATATGATTTTTGTTTTTTTTTTGAGCCGTAAGCTTAGAAAGCCCACGACATTTGACCTGGAATACCCCTGCCAAACTGACTGCCACACACCACGGAAGTCAGACCAATTCTTTTTGCATATTCCTTGCTGCTATTTTGATATTTTGATTTTTGCTGCTTCGAGCTTTGATAGTAGTGGTTTTGTTTGCAGATTTTGATCAATAAATTTTTTTTGCGATTTTACAAATACTAAAAAGTATCCAAAAATAGTAGCTTATGCTAGCTAGTATTATTATAGCTATCTATGTATATATAGTTCTCCTTTTTAGAAACCTGTCATTTAAATATATATATTATGCACTGCCTCTTGGCTTTGACCTTTTGCTTAGTAGGGTTTTTTTGCCTATACTTTTTCTTACAAAAACTGCTAGTTTTGACCATTTGGTTTTAATTGGTTTACAGCCGACATAAGACCAGTAAACTTCAGTTTTGTCCCATCGGGAACTAGTTCTCTTGGAATTTAAGTTTTTAGAATGTTCCTACAATGGCGTTTAGCCATGGTTCGGCCCGGAACAATGACTGTGCAATCTGCCAGGAAAACATTGAAGAAGCCGATGAAATATTAACAACAGCTTGCTCACATCCTTTCCACCGTGCATGCATAATGAGTCCGTCGCAACATATGTCCATTTGCAACCAGCAGTAATTTGCGCTCTTGAAGTTACTTCCACCAACTGGAAAGACCTAGCAACTTCGTCTGATGTCCATGCATATTTTGAGTTCGGTGAATTCTTTTACATTGTCTCTGAGGCGAATACTTTAAGGAGGCAATCAAGAGGCTATCAAATTGGCTGATGCAGCGAAAGAAATTTTGATAGAAGTAAGAAAAAACGCTAAGGGGGAGTTTATACCAATTTTAAAAATCGTGAGCGAAATTCGAGAGCAATACGAAATTGATTTGTAAAAGCCAGGGATTGCGTCACAGCAGACCCAACGTTCCAACGTACACTGATTCAGTTGAAGACTATTTCCGTATAACAATCTGCATACCGTACATTCTTTCGTTTCTGACACAATTTCGCCTGCATTTTTCTCAACAAAATGAACATTTTCGAAGAGTCTTCGCTTGAAACTCTCGATATTTATAATAAAAATCTCCAATGTTTTACCTGTGACAACAACGACTAATGAACGGTCCTTCTCAACTATGCGACGACTAAAAACGTATTTCAGATCAACAATGTCTTTGATAGCCAGAACGGCTTAGCTTCACATATCTTAACTTAGCCTATCCCCAAATAATTTTAAAAAAAATTTTCAGTACGTGGAAGAGTTTATTTATTAAATAGTTGTAACTAAATTTTAATTTTTAAATTATTTAAAATAAAAGTAAAATAAACTAAAAAAAAAAAATTTGTCAGCTAAGGGTAAGCCGGAAGTATGAGCGCCCTGTAGTCACCGCACGGTCTCCATGTTCCATCATGTAGCTGCCATTATTGCTGCGGGATGGCCTGCATATTCCTGTTTTAAAAAAAATCAGATTCTGCTTTCGCAGCTTCCAATTTTTCCGGCGAAAGCCGTCGTGGTCTCGAAAATGCTGGTTGACCAGTAGTATTTATGCGATGAAATATTGTCGATGTCGTTTTGGAACCGTGATGTACCAACTTCGTGATTGCTGGGAACTCTGCTAAAATGTCTATAAATATATCTTCTTTTGTAAATATTCTTATAGATTCTGCAGTGCAGGTTTGATCTCTTACCTGGAGGGGGAAAACTGAGCATGCAGCGCTGGAATGACTATTTTCGGGATTGTTTCGGGATAGTCCCGAAATGATCCCGAAAAAATCCCGAAATGATCCCGAAAAAGTCCCGAAAATAGTCCCGAAATGATCCCGAAAAAGTCCCGAAACAATCCCGAAACAGGTCCCGAAATATTCCCGAAACAGTTCCGAAATGATACCGAAAATGTCGACAAATATAATGCGCATATGGGTATAATTTTCCGAGATCTCTGGGTACTTATTTTTATTTTTTAAATAACTGAATAAAAATTAAGTTTTATCGTTATTCAAGAATTCCAGAAATAAAAATAACATGTTATTCAGCACTCAGGATTTCTTGAGGGACGATAGCCACACTGCAAAACCCCGTAAGTCACTATTATTCCAAAAATAAGGTTCTGAGCCTTTCCCATAGATCGTGATGTTTCGCACATTAAAATCCAGTCAAAATCGGGTTACAACTTTCCGTTTCTTTCCAGTGGTGAAATGAAATAACCGTCGCTCATATATGTACATACATACGTTATAATTATTACAGTTTTTTCCCTCTCCTGAAATTTTTTTGGTTTTGAACATACAGGGTTTTGCAGTGTGGCTGTCGATATTATTTTTCTTCAAGCACTTCTTGAATAAAAATAACATGTTATTTATCACTTTGATTTTTTTGAATAAGAAATAACCAGTCACTCATCACTCAAATTTTTTTGAATAATGAATAAAAATGTATTTTTCATTTTTTCGTCACTCGTCACTCAAATTTTCTAATATTGTCCATCCCTGACGAGTATTTTACCGGGGCATGTATTTATCTGAACACCAAAGTCTAACCTAACCTACAGTAACGTTTTGTGTGCAATTCAGTATTTTTTTCAGATGCAGAAAAATATTTTACTTTTCCTGGTATTAAAAAATATCAATCATAAAAAAATAATCATGATTATTTGATTATGATTAAAACTAATCAATCGTTAGTCATCACCTCGTCATTGAACTAAGTAATCATTCGTCATCAATCATGACTAACACATTCAATCATTAGTCATCAATTATTAGTTAACTAAATTTTGCCCAACACTGGTATATGCCTAGCTTTTTATGTATGCACGTAGAGGCAATAGCAAAGTTATTTTGCTTAAAGTGACTCAGCACAAATTTGGCCTACAAATATACATTAGTGCGGATTGATCCCCATACAAAAAAAAAAAGTGTTTCCAGTCCACCCCTAGGATTAAAGATATTTTGAAGGCGATCCCAAAAAAAATTTTTTTTTTTTTTGCCACGCCCCCTCGATGGGCTATTTACTTTTTTTGACACTACGTCCCCATTTTAAGTCTGATTTTAATGAGCCGTACACCGTTGTTCATGGCTTGGAAGCCGCCACAATTCCTACCTTAATCATTTTTTATTCCGAGTTCAAATTCTAGTAGTGACTGTCGGTATCTCGTTTCACATCATACCTAAATTCCATTTTTTTTTAATCTGTCGAAAAGGCCTTTAAATTCTGTGAAACTTTTTCTTTAACAGTTACTACTTTTGTTCATAACTAAAAAAGTTATAAAGGTTTCAAAAATCCAAATATAACCCTGTGTTAAATTTGGCAATTATGCTACAATTGGCAACACTGGTTACTATTACTTTTAGTTAAATGTTTTTTGTTTATGATTACTCAATTTTCTCTATGATAATATTTCAGTTTTTTATTTTTTTTCTCTCTCCTCACTAATTTTTTTTTAATTATATGTAAAAAATATTGCATCACTTGTTGGTTTGTTGGTAATTTATTTTTTTCTATATCACACGCTTCAAACGGCATTTTGTGATTTTTTTTTAACTTATTTTTGTATTTGATTTTACTTCACTTCACTTTTGTTTCTACGTTGTTTACTTTGCGAAAGCTCAAAACCGATTGATTGGTTGCAGATCAAAGCTTTAAAAAAATGCATTCAAACGCACAGAACTATAATTTTTAAATAAATAGAGGAAAAATCAAGAATTTGTCATAGAGATGATACAAATACTTATAAGGTAGAACCGTATATGACATCTATGACAATTTTTCACAAAATCCTAAATTCTCAGTAGCTCACAAGCTCAGTTATGAACAAAAGTAGTAACTGTTAAAAAAAAGTTTCACAGAATTTAAAGGCCTTTTCGACAGACTAAAAAAATGGAATTTAGGTATGATGTGAAACGAGATACCGACAGTCACTACTAGAATTTGAACTCGGAATAAAAAATGATTAAGGTAGGATTTGTGGCGGCTTCCAAGCCATGAACAACGGTGTACCGATCATTAAAATCAGACTTAAAATGGCCACGTAGTGTCAAAAAAAGTAAATAGCCCATCGGGGGGGCGTGGCAAAAAAAAAATAAAATTTTTTTTGGGATCGCCTTCAAAATATCTTTAATCCTAGGGGTGGACTGGAAACACTTTTTTTGTCGATCCACCTTAATATACATACATACATACCTATGTAGGTGGGCATCTTCTCCGTGGTCTTTTTTCTTCTCTCTACATCAGGCCCAGGCATTTAGTGGGACAATTGTCCGTATAATTGAGAACCAAATTCACACAGATTATAACGCTCTTTGCTTGCTTCGCTTGTGTGAGCGCACTGATAAACGAAGTGCTGTTGTTTATTTCTGTTCAGTGTCTTACTATCAAGCAACAAAGCAACAGCTTATGCGGAAGTATTTCACTAATGCGCAACAAATGCGTGGGGGCGGGTTTTTTTTTTATTACAGGACATGTGGTTTCGTGTCTTCGCTGTTTTGAACAAATATACATATGTATTTTTCATCAGAGAATGTTTGTGGACAAAAATAATTATATTCATACACATTGTGTAATAATATTTATTTCTTGCGCGATAACAAAAATGATGCGCACCACCTTGCTTCTCTCTTAGTTAGCGACGCACTGAACACAAACAAACGACAGCATTTCAGTGGTGCGCTCTCACTAACACTACCTCAATTGCAAAATTGCCTAGGCCTGCTCTACATACATAATTATATTTTCCTAATTGCGCCTGAGTTTTGGGATCTCTGAATGGAATTGTAATAAATTTTGTATAAAATGGAATTTTAAAATAACTTCATTGGTCTAACTCCGTAAGTAATGTGGACAGTCATTTGGGGCTCTATTGACCTCTTAGAGCCATGGTAGGGTGGGTTAAGGGCAGCCGTTCACCTCCTACGCGCGCTGCCAGGTATGGGGTTTTCCAGGGGTAAGTTAGGGGTTTCATGCTTTCCGGTAAGTTTCATACGTGTGCAAAGTATTGTTCTCGTTAGGCTCCTTCAGCTGATAGATGATGGTTTGGTTTGGCATGAGTACTTAGAACCCTCCCCAGGCTGAAGCTCCCGGAGTAATGCCAGTGCACACACCCCTCGTACCAAACAAGCATTTGCAACCTCATCTTGAGTACAGAGGCTAAAGGGGCTTGTAACAGAAATGGCGCCCGAGCAGGGACCACACAACCACCTAGCGAGGAGCACTCGTTAGTATTCCTACTTTCTGTGGTCTCTTAATTTAATTCCTTCTTGGAATAATTTTTGTCCTTCCGTTTTCTATTAAATACGTGTATCTTTAATTTTTGCTTACATGATTCAAGTTCAATAAAGTTGGAATCGCAAAACTTAAAACTAAATGTTGTGGTTTTGACCAACTCGGTTGATTGTTAGTCTTTGTATATTTATTTGGTTGATGATAGTGTGCCAGTGCTGACGCTGGAATTGCAGAATTCTAAAGGCTTCATGTCTAGGGATCTGACCGCTGACGCTGAGGTACACATTCGATGATTAACTAAAATACTTATAAATTTCAGATTTTGTTTTGTACGGATAAAGACACTATCTGGAACCGTGGTTTTAGTTTGACTTTATGCCAGCTAACCATCCGATAGCGTTTTTTTGTCTACAATTTCAGAAATTCTTGCAAACGCAAATCTTGACTTTTAGCCTTTTGTTGTTAACTTTTCTCCCTATGATTTTTATTTTTTTGAGCCGTAAGCTTCGAAATCCCACGACTATTTGACCTGGAATACCCCTGCCAAACTGACTGCCACACACCACGGAAGTCAGACCAATTCTTTTTGCATATTCCTTGCTGCTATTTTGATATTTCGAGGGAGCCACGAGTTTGTCCACCTCAGAACAAGACGACGGTAATCGGGATGACGAAGGTCGAGTTAGGCAAATAGTATCGGCCGTGATAGCAGCTAGACAAGCTACGTTGGTAGATGACCTTGAGAGCAGGGTAGCCCACCTGGTTGACCAGAGGCTTGAAAGTACCCTTGCCAATGTCTTAGCTAGACTAAACCTGAATAGGGAAAATCCAAGTGCACCAGCAGCTCCTTCAGCAGCTAGCCCAGCGACTAACCATGTCCCAATAGGTCCACCGAACAACAATTCGACGGGATTCTGGCCTAGGGACATACCTCATTTGCCCAATAACTCCAACCAAACTTTCCATCGTGCGATTGATCAGTTTCGATTTAGCGATATGTCGAGTGTACCGAATTCTGGTCGGGTAGCCCAACTCATTTCGAACTGGGGAGTTACTTTCGACGGATCCGCACGATTATCGGTCGACAGTTTTATTTATCGTATCAAATGCCAGGTCATCGATACACTCGGCGGTAATTATAATTTGCTTTGCGAACACGTACAAAGCCTGTTCACGCACGATGCGAAGTATTGGTACTGGAGATATCGACGGTCAGTGGAACGCGTCACTTGGACTTCCCTATGTCAAGCCCTCAGGACTAATATCCAACAGCACAAAAGCGATTTTGAGTTGAAGGAGCAGATTAGGAGCAGAAAGCAGGGTATGACCGAGAGCTTTGATGAGTTCAGGAACTCGGTTCTCAAGTTGGCCGAACCTTTACAAGTCCCTTTAAGTGAGGCGGAGCTCACAGAGATTTTACAACATAATTTGCGCTACCGAATCAGACAACAGCTATTGTATCTACCGATTAACTCGCTCGCCTAGCTGCGTAGGCTTTGCTTGAAGGGCGAGAGCCTCGCGAATGAGATCAACAAGTCGAATAACGCACTAACAACTGGAAACTCACGACCAGGCATCGAAGCTGGTATGCTGGAACTGCAGATCCGAAGGCCATCGATACATGGATTGGTTGGAGGATCTAACCGTGTTTTGTTACGGCTGTGGCAAGGCCAATGTGCATAGGCCAAAATGCGAGACGTGCTCGGGAAACTCGAAAACGAGCGAGGTTTCCAAGTTGAACCATCGCCAAGACCCAAAACTCAAACCATGAAACCCTTTATTTTACATCCAGAAAACCCTAAAAAGATTGCTAAGACTAGTTCCGTTATCCACACGATAGTTCCTTACGATGTCCGTCTGAGAAATTACAATGAAACTCTAAACCGAATTTTTTTAGAAGTTAACGCCGTATCCTCATGTTTGAGCCGTTCGTACGTCCGTATTAAAGAATTTTGGCGAGGTAGTAAGGAAAAACGAAAGTCCCTTAAAACATTTGTTTGTTTGTTGAGCAAAAAGACATCGGACCTAAGACCTTATGCTAAGATATTGATTGATGGTGTAGAATATTTGGGATAGTGGAGCACAGGTCTCGTGCATCGGATCCTCACTTGCCGATGAGATTCGAAAGCAAAACCGGTTGCGAGACCACAAAACAGCTGTTTGTACTGCAGATGGTAAAACGCAAGAGGTTTTCGGTGTCATAGACCTGGAGGTAGAATTTGAAGATAAGTGTCAACTGATTAAGTTCTTCGTTATTCCAAGTATGTCACAAAAAGTTATTTTGGGAGTCGCTTTTTGGAGTAAATTCCGAATAGCGCCACACATAATATCCGATGTTGCTCTCGGTGTAGAGCCTGATGATAATGCCCTTTTCCTAACTGACGAGCAACAAGTCCAGTTAAAGTATGTTAAAAATAGATTTCCGAACTGCGAGAAAGAAGGTTTGGGAAAAACGTCTCTTATGGAGTACGTGATAGAGTTGCAGTCCAATGTCCGTCCAATCAAGCAAAGGTACTTTCCCATATCTCAAGAGGTAGAGAAGTTAGTTCACGCGGAGATTGACGAGATGCTTAAATTAGGTGTGATGGAAGAGTCGCCTAATAGTCCTTGGTCCAGTCCGGTTGTATTACGGTGTTGCCTCTGAGTCCTTAATAGATTCGGTGAACCTTTTTGCGGATTTTTTCAAATCGAATTTTGTGACCAATGATTCAGAAAGTAATTTCTGTGCATCCGTCGCGCAAACGGTGGATTTTGGCTCTATTTCAGTTTCGGAAGCTGATGTAATTAACGGCATTACTGCCCTGCAAACATCTCTAAAATGCGATATTGATGGATTGGCGTCATTTATACTGAAAAAATGCAGTACGTCGTTTTGCGTTCATAAATTTTTAATTTTTCGTTATCAAGAGGTGAGTTTATTGATCGTTGGAAAATAGCCTCGATCTCTCCAATCTTTAAATCAGGCAACAAAAATGATGTTACTAATTACACTGGTTTACAGCCAAAATGCACCAGAGACGCCATAGTGAAATTCCTATGTAAAATCACCTCCTAATTCCGAAAATCAAGGTTATTTTTACTTGAATGGTACCGTTTTTGAGATATTTACGATTTACCGTTATTTCAAACAACAAAAAAGATGGCTCCACTTAATCGTGTATATCTCAAGAACAAATTGAGCTATTCGAAAACGGTTTGAAAAATTGTAAAGCTTATAAAATGTATTATAATCAGTTCATACAACACTTTTTGCTAGGTCCTGCAGATTCAAACATAGTGAACAATCATTACGGATTTTTAAAATTTTTTTTGTAAAAATATAAAAAAATTTGTTGTTTGCGAGGAAGCATCTCGAAAACTTTTTGTTTTTTTGCACATATTTTTTCCCCCTCTAAGCTCTGTTTTATTACAAAAAAAACAAGCTATCAGTGAACAAAATCGATGAACTAATACAAAAGTTATAAGCATTCAAGTAAATATATCCATTTAATACTTAAGTACCCTACAAATAATAGCATATGTACATATGGTTCTGTCTTAACCCTATGATCTTATTTTATAATTGAAAAAGTTATGTGTCTTGTTTTGACGCTTATTTAGATTAGGATCGGTTTCTCTTATGAGAAACCAACAGTAGTCGCCCATCATAGCGACATCCCAGAATCCTTGATACCGACTTTCAATCACTTTCATTTGCTGGTGAAACCTTTCGCCATCCTCGTCACTTTCGTCGCCAAGATTTTTCGGGAAAAAATTTAAGTGGGAGTGTAAGAAATGAATTTTTAAAGACATATTTACTCCTGAAAGAAAATAAAAAAGTAAATTAGATAAATACATAAGTGACACATTAGTATATAATTTTCTTAGGCTGGATTTATCTTTCAATGCAGAACAAATTTTTTGTTTATATTTTTCCCGTTCTTGTTTGTTCGGAACTGGACGATGAATTCAGATTTATGGCTATATATTCTCATGTAAATTTATGTAATATATAATTTATTATAATATGTTTTTTTATTTACCCATTTCCGCATAGTTTTTGATTAAGTCGTTCACTCTCATCTCGTAGTTAGGACTTTTGTGTTTGCCTAAAAAAGAAGTAACGACCTTTTCAAAAGAATCCCACGCTGCTGCCTCCACTGGTGACAATAGTTCTTTGAAATGGTTATCGGTCATCATTTTCCTTACTTGCGGTCCCACAAAAATGCCTTCCTTTATTTTTGCTTCTGAAATCTCTGGGAAGATTGTCTTCAAATGATGAAAAGCTTCGCCTTCTTTGTCCAAAGCCTTCACAAAGTTTTTGATAAGGCCGAGCTTGATGTGGAGCGGAGGTAGAATTATTTTTTCCTTCTTTATAAGTGTAGAGTATTTTATGTTATCTACCCCAACTTGAAACTCGATTCGTTCTGGCCAATCCTTTATGATGTAGTGGTCTTGACGAGCTCGGCTATCCCATTTGCATAGAAAGCAACAGTATTTTGTGTATCCACTTTGTAGACCACATAGCATTCCAACGACTTTAAGATCGGCACATATTTTCCAATCATGTTCTTCGTATTTGATTAACTTGAGCAATTTTTGCATTATCTCATATGTTTCCTTCGTATTTACTGCATGCGCGATCGGGATAGATGGCTTTTGGTTGCCAATATGCAATAATACGGCCTTTAAACTTAATTTATTGCCGTCTATGAACAATCGCCACTCTTTTGAATCATATGGTTCACCAAATTGTTTGAATAGACCAGCAATGTCTTTGCAGTAACAAACACTGTCCTCCTTCGTATAGTACTTGGAAAATTCTTCGTGACGAGTTCTATAATATGTTACCCTAACATCGGATGAAACAAATTTAAATTGTTGCATTCGAGAGGCGTGTAGTTCGGCCTTTTCCTTTGACAATTCCAAATCCCTTATCCAATCATTGAGTTGTGCTTGTGGCAAAGAATTTCTTTCGTTTTCCGTTTGAAATTCAGTACAAGATGATGCCGCGTAATCAGATACTACTGTTGACAATGAAACTGGAGCCCGAACTAGTTAAATTTGATTCTGACAATGTCGCTTCTGTTGAAATTAGTTTTGGTAATGACACTGTAGATACGCTCGCATAGGTTACTTTTCTGGACTTTCCAACCCCAAGTACTTTTGTAGTACAAATATAGCAGTCCGTTGAATGGCAAGTTGGTTCCCTCCACTTCATTGGTGTAATAAACTTCACACGTCGCCTAAATAGATAGTTTCAGAAATTAGTCAGCTATGCATTAAAAGGGGACAAATTCCTAATTTTTACAACGTACCTTTTTGTTCCGGTTTCCGAAGAAATCAATCCGACTCGGCATGTGGTGCACACAGTGTTCGGTTTCCATGGTTTTTCATTGTTTTTAGGCTCAATTCCAAAACACTTATAGTATGTAACTTTCAAAGGATTTGAAAACACACGTCTCATACTTTTAACAATAAATTGACCGCAGATGAAACAGAACATATCTGGATCATTTGTACACTCAAACTCTCGCGCCCTTTTATTCATTTTTTATTTTTAAGTAAATGACGGGTTATAAACTGCAATTATATACTGAACAGTATCCGGTGAGACTTGCAGATATTACGAAGGAACAAGGCGCATGTACTCTTATTTATACTTAGATCCAGTAAAAATTCAAGCCTACCTAAACAAAAAGGTTCCCTAGTTCTACAAAGAAAACACTACCTGCCTCAAAAATATGCTCTTGTTTAAAATGTACCTAGGTTTGAGAAAACGACACTAACAGCTTTTTGTATCTAATAACTTTTCGAAAATCTACCTGCTAACTAACTGATATACGAATACTAACACATATGTACCAGTAGGGTACTTAAGCATTAAATGGATATATTTACTTAAATGCTTATAACTTTTGTATTAGTTCATCGATTTTGTTCACTGATAGCTTGTTTTTTTTTTTGTAATAAAACAGAGCTTAGAGGGGGAAAAAATATCTGCAAAAAAAACAAAAAGTTTTCGAGATGCTTCCTCGCAAAGTACAAATTTTTTTATATTTTTACAAAAAAAATTTTCAAAATCCGTTCACTATGTTTGAATCTGCAGGACCCAGCAAAAAGTGTTGTATGTACTGATTATAGTAAATTTTATAAGCTTTCAAATTTTTCAAACCGTTTTCGAATAGCTCAATTTGTTCTTGAGATATACACTAAGTGGAGCCATCTTTTTTTGAAATAACTGTAAATCGTAAATATCTCAAAAACGGTACCATTCAAGTAAAAATAACTTTGATTTTCGGAATTAGGAGGTGATTTTACATAGGAATTTCACTATGGCGTCTCTGGTGCAGAAAACAAGTTGGAATTTGTGATCCAGTGTTATAGGCCAATTTCAAAACTTTCTACCTGCTCGAAGCTTTTTGAGAAAGTGGTTAAAGAGAAATTGTTGTTTGCAATTAAGGGATCCATAGATGAGTGCCAACGTGGTTTTCTCAGCGGACGATCTACGGTAACGAATCTTGCCTCTTTCTCGCAATTTTGCATCTCCTCATTTAAGACTGGTCATCAAGTAGACGTCATCTATACTGACTTCGCAAAGGCTTTTGTTACTGTCACCCACAGTATATTATTGTGCAAGCTTGAAAAAATGGGTTTCCACTCAAATTTTGTATGCTGGATTAGATCTTATCTCTCCAAAAGAGTCTCGTTTGTCGAGATTGAGAATATAAAATCATATAAGTTTGAAGCCACATCCGGAGTGCCTCAGGGAAGCATTCTTGGACCAATTTTTTTTCTTCTTTTTATAAATGACATAGGGTCCTGTTTTACGAATTCACATTGCCTACTCTATGCAGATGATCTAAAAGTTTTCAGAACTATCGCGAGCATGTCAGATGCATCTCTTCTACAAGATGATCTTAATAAATTAACTCGTTAGAGCATTATTAACAACTTACACTTGAATATCAAAAAATGTTTTCACATGACACTTTCTAAAAACCTCAACACGCATAGGTCTACCTATACACTTTTTAAAGACAATCTATCTACTGTTACTGAATTTATTGATCTTGGTGTGATGTTTGACTCCGGATTTACTTTTGGCTTTTTTGCGGCGATATGCCAGGGACTTTAAAGATCCATACACAAGGAAAGTTTTATATAATTGTTTAGTTCGTTCCAAGCTGGAATATGCTTCCATAATTTGGAATCCGATTTATTCCGTTCATTCTCAGAGAAAAGTTTCATTCGATTTGCCCTTGAACCGCTTCGTTTTACTGATCCATTACCATCTTATGGTGCCCGATGTGCTCTCATAAGCATGAAGGCGCTTGTGTCTAGGCTTTCTATTCAAACTCTGATGTTTATATATGATTTAATATGTGGCTGGGTTAACTGTCCGGAACTTTTGGCACGCATAAGCTTCAATGTCCCGTACAGATCTCTTCGTATGCAATATCCGTTTCATGTCAGTTAATTACCATAATTATGACCCTATCTCAATGGCTCTTGCTGAATTTAACAAAAATTTTTATAGTCTTGATCTCGACTTCGCACTCCCGAGATCATGTTTTACTTCTAAACTTGCTTCGCATTATGTATAAATGTATATATACTTTGAACATATCTATACTTAAGACTTTGGTTTGTAAATGCTAGACTCAATAAAGTGAATTGAATTAGTGAAGAAACCAAACAAAGTCCGTCTGTGTCTTGATTCTAGGAAAATAAATAGCGTAACCGTTAAGGACGCTTAACCGCTTCCCCATATTGATGGTATATTGAGCAGAATACCACAGGAAAAATATATCACTTCACTAGATCTGCGCCGTGCCTTCTGTCAAATTTTCTTAGCCGAAAACTCTCGAGATTACACTTGTTTTACAGTCCCCAATCAACGTCGAAAAGAGAAAGTTCGGCATCGCTGAGGTAAAATAACTTGGACATATTGTGGGAAACGGAACTTTGCGAACCGACCCTGAAAAGATTTCGCCGTCACAGATTACCCAGTACCGACTACGGTTAAACAAGTCCGGCGTTTCCTTGGGATGGCTGGATGGTACCGTCGGTTAGTAGAGAACTTCGCGTCGATTACCACCCCGTTGACTAACTTGTTGAAAAAAAACAAGAATTTTACTTGGAATGCCGAAGCTCAGAAATCTTTTGATACTTTGAAACACATTTTATGCTCCGCTCCTGTCTTAGCTAGTCCTAATTACGAAAAACCGTTCATCATTCAATGTGATGCATCTAAACTCGGAGTTGGGGCGGTCTTGGCGCAGAAGAATGAAGACGGTATCGAAGTCCCAATTGCATATTTCTCCACGGAGCTAGAGTGCCTCGCAGCTATCCTCAGTTTAAAGAAGTTCCGGGCCTATGTTGAAGGGCAAGATTTTACAATTGTGACCGACCATGCCAGTCTTCAGTGGCTGATGCACCAAAGCGACCTATCCACCCGATTAGCCAGGTGGCCATTGAAGCTTCAGGGTTTTAGGTTCAATATAGAACACCGAAAAGGCACGTTAAATGTGGTTCCTGATACATTATCCCGCCAAAACTTCGAAGAAGTCAATGAGTTAGAGTTCCGTCCGTTAACTGATATAGAATCGTCCGAATTTTCGTCCGAAGAGTATAAAAAATTAATAAATCACGTGGAAATGAATCAGAGTCGTTTGCCTGACATACAAATAGTTGATCATCGTGTGTATAAAAGAACCGAACATGCCAATGGTAACCCTGAGCGAGAGGTGCATAACTGGAAGCTATGGATCCCAAAATCCATTGCTGAAGACGTGATACGAAATTCCCACTGCCAGCCTAACAAATGCCATGGAGGTGTCGCAAAGACCTTGGAGCGGTTACTGATCAACTTCTATTGGCCCAAAATGACGATCGACGTTAAGGATTATATTCGCAATTGCGATACCTGCCAACAAAGCAAACCATCCAACGCTACCCTTCGATCCCCTATGTCTGCGCAGTACACTGCCAACGTCCGTTTCAGAAACTCTATGTTGATTTCCTTGGTCCTTATCCCCGTTCAAAGAAAGGGAACATTGGAATTTTTACTGTCCTAGACCATTGCACGAAGTTTCCCTTACTCAAAGCCGTGAAAAATTTCAATGCCATAGGTATTTGCGATTTTCTAAGAGAATCCGTGTCTAGCATTTTCGGAACACCTGAGATTGTGCTAAGCGACAATGGGAAACAATTCAAAGCGTCGCAATTCAACAATTTGCTTACTGAACGGGGCATCAAACACGTTTATACCGCCCTTTACAGCCCCCAAGCAAATGCATTAACCGGTCGATCATCGCAGGAATCAGAGCCTATTTAAAGGAGGACCACGCGCTATGGGACAAACAATTGCCGAGCATTGCAGAAGCATTAAGAAGTTCTTTTCACCAATCAATAGGTTGTACACCATACTATGCACTGTTTGGTCAGCAAATGCCATCGCATGGAGATGAATATGCGCTATTGAGGAAATTAGGGTCCCTTGATGAGAATATTCTAGGCCGATCAGACAAATTTGCGCTAATACGCAAGTCATTCGGGGAAAACATAAGAAAGGTACGTAGAACCGGCTGTCGTGGGAATGTCTCACACTGGTCTTATAGCGTGACTTCCTGCAAGCTGTCATTCATTCCCTCATCCCTTCATTCCATACGACTGTTGACATATAAAATGTATCGTTAATCGATTATTAATGAGTAGCATGTGGGCTTCGAGCTTATATCCGGAGCCGAGATCGTTCTTTTCCTGAAGAACCATTGTGCTGAGCAGATCGTAAGTGTGGAAGTGAAGTCAAGTAGCTAGAAGTTCATATAGTTACTCGAAAGTTAACGCGTGTCGCCAGTGTATCCAGTTTAATTCACGTTTATCAATAGACGGCACTCTCACTTCCCACTAGCATCTAGCACAGACTCACTTCCCACTAGCATCTAGCAACTCTCATTCCCTACAAGCAAATTAAATAGAATCGGTAAGATGTGCCCTAAATTTTTAATTAAAGTTTAAGTGTTGCAAAGTGCTAGCGCGAAATCCTCCTCTTAGGCTATCTACCAAAAGGCCTACAAGCGCAGCCTGGAAAACGCGCAGAAAAAGTGTTGTTGCGGTCGTAATCAGCGTCAGAGCCAATGCCCCAAATGAAAGAACCAGCTCATATGTATGCCAGAAATAGCGACCGAATCTGATCCCCACATCCACCTCACGCGAGGCCTCATTCTTACCAGTACCGGTTCCAGTAACCAAAACCTAACCTAAGAATGATAAAATTCCTATATTTTTTATATTTTCAATCTCTCTAAAATTCCAATTTTTAAATTTTAATGAAAAAGGTTAGAGAGTAAATAAACAAGTGGAAAAGGTGGTTTTCCACCCTATCATTAAGTTCAATATCATCAAATTTAAAGAATATCTAAAAGAATCTAAAAGTATCATAACCTGAAAAAAAGAAGTCACTTAACTTAATTAGCTTTTACTCATGTATATTTTTATGTCTGCATATATGTAGATATACATACTTACTTACATAGGCATAACAAAAAAAAAAAGAAAGAAAGGAAAAAAAATTGAAATTGTTTAGGCCCGATGCCTAAAGTCTTAAAAAATGCGCCACCCTAATGTCACTTTTTGTTTTATACAAAACCCCAACACCAAGCCGCCCACATGTATGTACATGCACGCATATTCATGTTTGTCAGCAAACATATACATGCATGTGGGTGTGCATGTGTCGGTTCACCTCCCCTTAAAACCGGAGGCTGAAATTCGGGGTTCAACGGTTGTCCGCGACTGGACAACCGTCTACTTTTCCAGCGAACGTTGCAGACACCACACCACGGCCACCCCAGGATTTTCACCGTCAGCCAATATCGAAGGTAAAACAATTTGTAAAATTATAACTTTCAATTCAAATATACGGCCACATTATAACGAGAATATCGTTTTTTCTTATTTCTTTTCTCACTAAATCACAAATCGACTGCGGTGCGTCCGAGCCACGGCCGCTCTTAAGAACCACCGCATCCGACTTTGTTCAGAAATTTTTACTTAAAACTCTAGATACATCTTGACCCCCTGTAAAGATGGATTTAGGCTTACCTTAATACTTACCTTGGTCATATTAACCTAAAAGATTTAAATTTTTGAATATTTTCGACTCGCATGGATTAATAGTTTTAGTGGGGCAGTGAAATAACGCCCGGGGAAATAACGCCCACGGGCGTTATTTCCCTTTGAAAAGGAAATAAAGCCCGCGGGCGTTATTTCCTTTTGAAAAGGGAAATAACGCCCGCCGAAAAAAGGAAATAAGGCCCGCGGGCTTTGTTTCTTTTCTAAAAGGAAATAACGCCCGCGGGCATTATTTCTTTTCTGAAAGGAAATAGCGCCCGCGGGCATTATTTCTTTTCTAAAATGAAATAGCGCCCGTCGACAAAAAGGGAAATAACGCCCGCGGGCCTAATTTCCATTTTGAAAAATAATTTTACAGCGCCGGAGCAAGTTATGGGCACAGCAAAGCTAACATTTTCAGTTTGCAAATTATAACTATGTTTAGGAAGGACATCACCGTGGCGGTAGCCACGGCTATGGCACACACCCGGAGTTGGAATGGCGTAGCCCAGGGTTATTTTTTGAAGCGCGGCCGAAGGCCGCCTACGCGGAAAGGTGTTCTGCATAGAAAAAACATGGATCGGGCGGGGCAGTGAAATAACGCCAGGGGAAATAACGCCCGTGGGCGTTATTTCCCTCCTTTGAAAAGGAAATAAAGCCCGCGGGCGTTATTTCCTTTTCAAAAGGGAAATAACGCCCGCCGAAAAAAGGAAATAAGGCCCGCGGGCTTTGTTTCTTTTCTAAAAGGAAATAACGCCCGCGGGCATTATTTCTTTTCTGAAAGGAAATAGCGCCCGCGGGCGTTATTTCTTTTCTAAAATGAAATAGCGCCCGTCGACAAAAAGAAATAACGCCCGTGGGCGTTATTTCCTTTTTGAAAGGGAAATAACGCCCGCGGGCTTTATTTCCTTTTCAAAAGGGAAATAACGCCCACGGGCGTTATTTCCCCGGGCGTTATTTCACTGCACCGTTTTAGTTTGCATGTACATACATACCTATATACATAAATATGTTAACATAAGATTAGCTTCAAAAAGTGACCTAGATCCACAAAAATGTTAAAGCTTAACATTTCATTCAATCCGCGCCCACTCTTAAACCCATAAAGTAAGAACTAAGCAAAACTTAAGACATTCTCTTTATTATTGTTTTTTTTAGTTTTCTTGCAAACTCTCCGTTTTTAGGCATATTTTTTTTGCTAAATCTCATTGTGAGGGCGCATTGCTCATCCCTTTCAAACGACCTTCGCTTATCCCACATACGGTATACTTGGTTGGACAAAATTTTGCCTTATTTATTTTACTAAGGACCCATAAGGGCAACTCATAACCCAGATCGCCAGCAGCTACGTACTCACCAAGCAAGGAAGGCCTTCGTCGCTTCGTGGGACAGCGTTGGATTCAAATACAACATAAAAACAAGTAAGTCAACTTAATACATTTTGTCCATCAACCATTTTATAGCATTATAGGGAAGTTGCCTACCCACTCAGGTGATTACCCTGCAGTCAAGCCCACTAGTCCGAAAAAGATTCTACAATCCTAGTCTAAATGTAAAAATATTTTGCTATCTGCTTAAAGCTTATCTAAATCGATGATTCATAATTTTTTTTTGTAATATTAGTAGATAGTTAGTTAGTTTGAAGTTAGTACAGGACTACTCTCGAACTGGGACAATTTCAACCAGACAAAAAAAAGAGGTAGCTGCATACTAATATGGATTGTACCCTTTGGGATTAGTATAATTCTTAGTATGTTTCTGACTAGTTAGTGGTTTCACTGCAGGGTATATGCCAGTGTTGGGCTAATCAACTAATATATTCAATCAATTGATCAATCATGATTGATCTAATCATGATTAATTTAGTCATGACTAATTTAATCATGACTAAATTCGTTAATCGCAAATCATCAATCATTAGTTTTAATCAGGAATGTATGACTATGCTCGGTGCACAGGTGTTGGTACACTACACATACAGGGTGTAAGGATCAGCAGACCGAAGTCTCAGACCATCATCTCGAGTAAAGTACTGAAATAATTAGGTTCGGAAATGAAAAAATTTTTCCCGAAAATGAAAAGAATTTTCTACTCTCTCCCCATACAAAATATGCGACTCGGCAGCCAATTTTGTATGGAGATGTCAAAAATTCTTTGAATTTCCGAGAAAAATTTCTTTGTGGACTTTGCTCAGGAGGATTGTCTGTACCTTACACCCTGTATCAAACGATTGATTTTCTCTTAGTATCAGGGTTGGGCCACTTTGAATAAAAAATTATTCAAATAAAAAAAAAAAATAATTGATCATTTTTTAAATTTTGAGTGATGAGTGACTGGTTATTTGTTATTCAAAAAAATCTAAATTCCTGAGATCCCGGAAAATTATACCCATATGCGCATTATATTTGTCGTCTTTTCGGTATAATTTCGGAACTGTTTCGGGATGGTATCGGGATTATTTCGGGACCAGTTTCGCGATCATTTCGGGACTATTTCGGGACCATTTTCGGGACTTTTTCGGGATCATTTCAGGACTATTTCGGGACTGTTTCCTGACTATTTTCGGGATTGTTTCGGGACTTTTTCGCGATTGTTTCTGGACATTTTCGGGATTGTATCGGAACTTTTTCGGGATCATTTCGGGACCATTTTCGGGACTTTTTCGGGATCATTTCGGGACTATTTCGGAACCATATCGGGACTTTTTCGGGATCATTTCTGGACTATTTCGGGACAATTTCTGCGAGTTTACAAATACTAAAAAGTATCCAAAAATAGTAGCTAATGCTAGCTAGTATTATTATAGCTATCTATGTATATATAGTTCTCCTTTTTAGAAACCTGTCATTTAAATATATATATTATGCACTGCCTCTTGGCTTTGACCTTTTGCTTAGTAGGGTTTTTTTGCCTATACATACTTTTTCTTACAAAAACTGCTATGTTTGACCATTTGGTTTTAATTGGTTTACAGCCGACATAAGACCAGTAAACTTCAGTTTTGTCCCATCGGGAACTAGTTCTCTTGGAATTTAAGTTTTTAGAAGATAGAAACTTGCTTTTTTGGTTACCAGATTTGGGTTTAAACCAACAATAGTTCTTGTGTGAACGTTGGTTACGAGTGTTTAGATAGTTGGCCTCCGGGAAAGTTTCACTGCTACATCCTTGGGCTGTCTTCTTCTTCCACGTATAAGCTTAGCTTTCTTCGGTTTAGTTTTGATTGTTCCTACAATGGCGTTTAGCCATGGTTCGGCCCGGAACAATGACTGTGCAATCTGCCAGGAAAACATTGAAGAAGCCGATGAAATATTAACAACAGCTTGCTCACATCCTTTCCACCGTGCATGCATAATGAGTCCGTCGCAACATATGTCCATTTGCAACCAGCAGTAATTTGCGCTCTTGAAGTTACTTCCACCAACTGGAAAGACCTAGCAACTTCGTCTGATGTCCATGCATATTTTGAGTTCGGTGAATTCTTTTACATTGTCTCTGAGGCGAATACTTTAAGGAGGCAATCAAGAGGCTATCAAATTGGCTGATGCAGCGAAAGAAATTTTGATAGAAGTAAGAAAAAACGCTAAGGGGGAGTTTATACCAATTTTAAAAATCGTGAGCGAAATTCGAGAGCAATACGAAATTGATTTGTAAAAGCCAGGGATTGCGTCACAGCAGACCCAACGTTCCAACGTACACTGATTCAGTTGAAGACTATTTCCGTATAACAATCTGCATACCGTACATTCTTTCGTTTCTGACACAATTTCGCCTGCATTTTTCTCAACAAAATGAACATTTTCGAAGAGTCTTCGCTTGAAACTCTCGATATTTATAATAAAAATCTCCAATGTTTTACCTGTGACAACAACGACTAATGAACGGTCCTTCTCAACTATGCGACGACTAAAAACGTATTTCAGATCAACAATGTCTTTGATAGCCAGAACGGCTTAGCTTCACATATCTTAACTTAGCCTATCCCCAAATAATTTTAAAAAAAATTTTCAGTACGTGGAAGAGTTTATTTATTAAATAGTTGTAACTAAATTTTAATTTTTAAATTATTTAAAATAAAAGTAAAATAAACTAAAAAAAAAAAATTTGTCAGCTAAGGGTAAGCCGGAAGTATGAGCGCCCTGTAGTCACCGCACGGTCTCCATGTTCCATCATGTAGCTGCCATTATTGCTGCGTGATGGCCTGCATATTCCTGTTTTTAAAAAAAATCAGATTCTGCTTTCGCAGCTTCCAATTTTTCCGGCGAAAGCCGTCGTGGTCTCGAAAATGCTGGTTGACCAGTAGTATTTATGCGATGAAATATTGTCGATGTCTTTTTGGAACCGTGATGTACCAACTTCGTGATTGCTGGGAACTCTGCTAAAATGTCTATAAATATATCTTCTTTTGTAAATATTCTTATAGATTCTGCAGTGCAGGTTTGATCTCTTACCTGGAGGGGGAAAACTGAGCATGCAGCGCTGGAATTTTCGCTGGATTTCTTTATGTCAATTCTGTCGTCGGCAAGGACTGCGGCACCTTCAAGCGTCAGCACCATACTTGTGATGATTCAGCATTGCTTGATGATTGGCTTCCCGCTTTTCGTGTTATCGTGAGCAGTGTTGGTTGGTCAGAAGCGTGAACGTGAGCGTTCTTGTGTATTCATCCGGTCGAATTGTTTTGACAAAGTTTCGATGGCTGAGCGGAGTTGGTTCATTTCAGCTGTATAGGTACGTACTTGCACTACTTGGTGGGGCGTGATGGCATCGATGATGGAGTCGGCGATCTTCCTAAATTCGGACGCTGTGCCAGACGAGGCTGCGATATCAGGTTAAGAGTACGCTGGTAATCGCTTAGTTCAAAGTCCCTTGAGAACTGCTTCCCCCAAAGTTGTGCCTGCAACTCGTTTCATTTCAAAGTATAGCTCCAAAGGGTTTCTGTCACCAATTAGTTTCTGAGATAACAACCTGTTGATAAGTCTTTGTTCGCTGTCCGCGAAATGTTCAATTATTTTGCCTTTCACGTATTCGAACTTATCGGTCTGTGGAATTTTGGCGATTTCTTGAGCTAACTGACTTATTACTGTAAGGTATAATACGGCGAAAACCGTTGCTACTTTCTGTTTATCCGATATGGATGTGAACCACGCCTCTGTATTGGCTCTTGACATTACGGAAACTGGTAGGCGATCGTAGATAACAGCAGCTTATCTTTCATTCGCTAGTCCCTCCACATCGTTTTGCTGCTGAGCGTTTGTTGGCAGCGAGGCTATACCGCTGTTCCTAGGCATTATTACTGTTAAAAATTATCAAGTGTACACTTATTTTCGGGGTCCCCAGTGTCGCGTGTCACCTTGTAGGTTATCTTAAGTGCAAGGCTCCACAATAAAAATAAGCCTTTAGCCTAATTAACCAAATTGACTTTTAAGGCATGTTGGAAGAAAGGGATTAAGATATAGGTATTATTTGCTATAATTTTGGTTCTGGTTTAACATCGAAGTCCAAACAATATATCAAAATAAGTAGGTAATTATGATATATACACGTACATTAGTTACAATAATATTACGATCAATATTATTTATTATTATTGTTCTCGTAACCTAGAGAAATATTATTCCATAATACCTGCGATAGATAATTCTTGTTTTGGAATAAACCACCCACTTCGCGTACACAAGTGATAAATAAATAATAACACAGCCCCACAGAAAAAAAGTGGTATGTTCTCGGGAGGAGACAGGTCGATTCATATAGATTTTGGGTGGCTGAACACGAATCCGTAGTCAGAATTCAAAAGTTAGCTCTTGTTTTTTTTTTAGCCTCAAAAAACTACCGTTTTTCGAGTTTTAGAGACATAGTAACAAGTCACTAGCTCAATCTCGTAACTTAACATAAAAATTGCATTAAATGTTGATCATTCAATACCCAACATATACCAAAACGTTATTTGTAACTCAAAGTAACTAATTCTGACCTAAAAACGCTCAAAATCGACCAAAAATATCGTATTTTTTTTTTTTTAATTTTTTGTTATTTTCATATAAAACTCAAGAGCTAACTTTTAAATTCTGACTATGGATTCGTGTTTAGCGACCCAAAATACATGTTGAATGACCTGTCTCCTCCCGAGAACATACCTTTTTTTTTCTGTGGGGCTGTGTTGTTGTTGTTGTTGTTGTTGTTAGCAGTGCTTCGCCCTGCCCAAAGGGCCAGAACACTCCTAGTGGTCATCGGGCTCTTCTAACGGAAGTCCAAGGAAACGCGCTGTTTCAACAGGGTTGGACCAAAGTGATAAGGGAGTTAGAAGAGTATGTTCCGAAGAACACGAAAAGAGATGTTGCGTGTCGTGGGGGGCCATACCGCATGCAGGGCATGTGTTTGGTATGGTAGGGTTCAGTCTGGACAAATAGGAGTTCAGCCTATTGCAATATCCAGACCGAAGTTGAGCCAGCATGACTCTAGTCTCCCTCGGAAGGACACGTTCTTCCTCAGCAAGAACGGGTGGTTGGGCACCAATAACGGGGTTCACAGGCCGGGATCTGAGGGATCTGTCCACCGACTCAGTGTGGAGGTCCTTTAGGGCCCGCCTATGGTCCCGCAGATCAAACGGCAACGAGATGTGATGCCGGATCTCATCATAATGCTTCCGGAGATGCTTCCTTATGTCTCTAGGGGGCGGAGTTTCATCCAATAGCTGTCGATTTGGATGACTGGGACGGTGGCAGTTCAGAAGGAACTGCCTACTTAAAAGTTCCGCGTGCTCGCGAACGTTGAGCATTTGAGCCTCCTGGTGGAGATGCGACTCAGGAGACATAAGCAAACAACCCGTCGCAGTTCTGATGGCGGTGTTTTGGCAGACCTGCAATTTCCTCCAGTTGGTGTCGTGAAGGTTAGGCGACCATATGGGCGCAGCATAATCAATAACCGGTCGGCCAATAGCCGTATAGGTGACCAGCAACGTTTCTTTGTCTTTGCCCCAAGTACTGCCGGCCAGTGACTTGAGGATCTTGTTGCGGCTTTGTACCTTTGAAGCTATTGCGGTGGCATGATTAGCGAAGGTGAGGATATTGTCGAATGTAACCCCTAGAATTTTGGGGTGGTTGACAGTAGGTAGTGGAACACCATCTACGTGGACATTCAACTCCTGCCCCATCTGCGCAGTCCACGTGGTGAACAACGTCGCCGTAGATTTAGTCGGGGAAAGAGTCAGGTTCCGCTCTGTGAAGAAGCAGGAAAGGTCGCGCAGGTAGTCGTTCAGTCTAGTACAAAGTTCGTCCGTCGAAGGTCCTTTGCCCGTGGCTATCACGGTGCAGTCGTCAGCGTACGAAACGATGGAGACCCCCTCTGGTGGGGGAGGGAAGCTCGAGATGTAGAAGTTAAACAGAAGGGTTGAAAGAACACCACCCTGCGGAACCCCTTGTCTAATTCTTCTAGGTCTACATCTCTCGTTTCGAAACTGCACTGACGCCAGCCGACCGTTCAAGTAGTTGGCGGTCCACCTTTTTAGGCCGGCAGGAAGCGGTGTCTCCTCCAGGTCTTCAAGGAGTGTGGCGTGGTTGACTGTGTCGAAGGCTGTGGGGCTCTGTAATCTAACACTCTTCATTGCTCTTCATCCGATCTAAGTAGTCAGTTTTCAATTTGATATATTTCTGCAAAATAAATGAAATTTGTTGAAACTATATAAGTTTTCTTTTTAACCAGTTTGATGCTTTAGGTGGATGAATGAGAAAATTTCTTAAAAGGAAAGTTTTTGTAGCTTAATATGTTTCATATAAGGGTCAAAAATGAGCAGTATGTGAGGGTAATAAGAGTCAAAAATGTTCCTATAAGAGCCTTATCGGAGTCCAATCTGTATCTTTTAAGAGGCAAAATATGAACTGTTTATGAGCCCGAAAAGTGCCATGTATGACTCTTATTCAGGCTCATATGATATACGAAATTAGGCCCATATCGGACGACCATCGCAAGAAGGGAAACACTCCAATGCTCCAATTTAGGACTAGGTTTGCTGGGAAGTTTTTATTTAAATATTTCTGGGAGTAAAAAGTGAAAATATTTTTCATGTATGTAAAATCACCCCCTGATCGCGAAAATTGAGTTAATTTTTGAGTCTATGGTACCACTTTTGAGATATTTGCAATTTACCGTTACGGACAGGTCAAGCAATTGCAAAAAGGTTTAGAGAATCAAAAACATGAGAAAATTGAAATACATCTTACACTGTTTCTTGCTCAACCAGATACTTTTCTAAATATTACCTTATCATTTCAGATTTTTGTTTTTTTATAAAAAAATATGAAAAATATTATTCTTTGCGAGGACAGCATTCCAAAACCACAACTTTTTTTCCAGATATTTCACGTAAATCTCTGTTTCACGTAACGCTCTGTTTAATTAGAAAAAATATAAGCTATCATCGTAGAAAATCGATGCAAAACTACGTAAGTTAAAAACGATCAAATAAAAATACCCTGGTTGCGGAGTTTCAACGTATACCTCATAACGTATGTATGGTATAAAGAAGAGTGAAATATCTAGCTATGCTCTGTTTCTATTGAGTGAGAAAGTTAAATTTATTTATGAATGAAATTACCAATATTTTTAACTTTTTTTTTAAATTTATTTATGTTTATACTATATTCTAACCATCTTTATCTTAGTCATCATATATATTATTTATGTAAGGTCTCTTTGCGTTTGCTCCTAATCTGCTCTCATTTCGAACCAATATTAATAGTAATAGTTTTAAAGGTGTGGGTTACCTCTACATGCGAAATCATTTATTAATTACAGCAGCGCTTTTGTTTAAGCCTATTTTATAAAAATTGATTTGTTTAAATAAACCATTTTGAATGCACAAAAAAATCAATTTGTACTGCAACGCCATTGTGAATCAGAGACTTTATATACTGTGTGGTAGATGTCGCTGATGGTAGTGGTGAACATAGGATTTAATAAGTTATACTAATTTAAGGTGGTCGATTTTCGACCACGGGATATACTAGTTTGATTTAACAATGTAGTCGAAATAATTATGTGTTCTACTTTGACGCTTATTCAGCTTAGGATCGGTTTCTCTTATGAGAAACCAGTAGTAATCACCCGTCATTGCGACAGCCCAGAATCCTTGATATCGATTCTCAATTAATTTCATTTGCTGGTGAGACCTTTCGCCATGCTCGTCACTTTCGTACCCAAGACTTGCCGGAAAAGGCTCAAATGTGAGTGCAGGAAGTGAACTTTTAAAGACATAAATATTTACTCCTGGAAAGAAAATATTAGTTGGGTGAACAAGTAATAAAGTTTTGGGAAATTTATTTTAATAAGCCTTTAATATTTACCCATTTTCGCATAATCTATATATTGATAGGCTAACACTCTTCCCATAGTAACTTTCGCAACCCAACTTATATTATATTGCCATCTTGGTATGGACTATTTCTGCTGTCTCGCGAAAAAAAAATTTGAAAATTATGCTTTGTTTATTTGTTATTAAACAAAAAAGAAGTCTACAAACTCTCCAGCTATTTTGTAATCTCCAACAGCACAACATTCATACAAGTTTTCATCAAAAGCATAAGCTGTTAACTACAGTATCTGACTGTTTCATTGTACATACAAAAGTCGCGCACGTGGTAAGCGTGTAAAAATAAAATTTTTTGAAAAAAAAAATTAAAAATTATTCCAATTTATCAATATTTCTCTTTTTATTTTTTTTAAGAAATACATCATATTTAATATACAAAAAGTAAAAACACAGTTTGTAGCTTCTTCAATTTTATATTTACGAAGTAGTTAGAAATCGCTTTAATTTTCCTAAAGACATCAACTATTTTCTTGAAGAACCGGATGCTGTTATTTTAAATTAAATTTTTTTATTATAACAACAGAATTGTACTTTTCAAAAAATATCGTTTTAAAAAATTAGTTTAAAAAAAAAACATTCAAATATATAAAGCAGGATTTATTAGCTGATATTGGCTTGAATTAGTACATGTTTTCATTACCAAAGGTATCTACAAACTCTCCAGCTATTTTGTAATCTCTACACACAGAATAATTTCATACGTTTTTATTTAACATGAATCATGTTAAATCAACATGAACAACTCTAATACGCAAATCAAAAACAATATCGGAAAAACAACACTAACATATTAACATGAAGCTTGTGGTCAAAATAACATGAAATATTTCTGCATAAGAATTACATTAGTGTGCATCCCTAACTATAAATTCGGTTTGTTTTAACATGAACAAGTGTTGTTTTCGACCACCGTCTGTTCCTACTTTATGCTCATCAAAGCTAGGGAACAGAAGTATTGGCAGGCTGAAATGGATTTTGGTCAAATGGATACGTCAAGAAGAAAAATTATTTTTTATTGAATATGAGCTAAACTTGTGTACTCGAACTTTACACAAAACAAAGATTTTATGCTTCTTCTAAAATTCTTTTATAAAATAAACGAATGTTGAATTCTTGTTAGGGGCTGTGCATTGTCGAACAGAATTTTACTTTCGATTGTCAAATTATTTTAAATAATTTGTCTGCCTTTTTAACTCTCTTCATTCATATTTTTCAAAAACTATGAGGCATAGTCATAGTTAAAATTAAGTATGAGTTACTAAATTTAACTCCAGCTCTTAGACCGAAAAATCTTGATCTGAATTTAATTCATACTTAATTTTGACTATGACTACGCCCCCATACTTATATATGCAGAAATCCATTGCAAAAAAACAAATCTGCATTAGAAACGAACTTGGTAATTAAAACACCCCATTTTATTATTTATTTTATGTTTGAAAGAAAAAACTGGCTGTGGCAACTCTGTTGATTCGTTTTTCGCTACTGCGCTGCGTTTTAGTATACTTTCTGCAAATTTAATCTGCTAGCGCATAGAAAGTGCTGAAAAGTTGTGTTAATTAGAAATTATTAAATAAATCGTCAAATTTTGAACGTGTTAATGTGTGAAGAAATTAATTTCGATATAACGCATTTCGACCAAGAGTCGAATGCATTATTTATTGAAGATACGGATGTAATTATAGGTGCACATTTGATCCAATCCCAAAGTGATTGTGGAGATAAGGAACTGCGCGAAATCATTTGCGACAGAATGGAGTTCGACGAAAAGGTCAGGAAGTCATTGAAAGACGCGTTTTGACCTCGACATCAGTGATACGGAGGCAGACTAGATTTCTTGGTAGTCATTTCCTATAGGACACAATTGCTAAAACACGTCCAATAATATCCGGACACGTATCAAAGGACGCGTTTTAATCCTAAAGCGAAATTTAGATTTTTTTTTTTTCAGTAAAAAGTTACTGCCAAAAAACCGAAAAATTTCCGGTCAGATCTCAAATGGAGGGCGTTAGCCATGTTTTTTATGTGCAGAACATTTTTCTAAATAGACAACCTTTGGCCGCACTTCAAGAAAATTATAATGACACCGAGGTAAAAATGAGTCTTTTGATACCCCTTCCTACATTTTAGGACGTGTTTTAGCAGTTGCCGGCTAAAAGAAACCATTACCCTTTTTAACGAAACAGTTTTTGTTTAATTTGCAGACTGTGGCCTAGATGCGGAGAGCTTGTGTCTTATGAAGGATGAAGCCTTAATCGAAATTTTCCCAAATACAATGATTGGACTTAGAATCAAATTCTGGGAACGTCTTTCACACTGGCGTCAAAACGAAGTAAGAAAATAATTTTTAAAATGTTTGGTTTTTAAATATTTTTCTTATTTGTCTTATCTTTATTAGGCACGTACTCTTTCGCCTCTCAGTACGATTATGACCGGGCTGACTTCCAGTCAGGAATCTAAAAGCTCTATCGAAATCGCACAAAAAGGCTTAGATGAGATTCTGAACGCCTCACCTGAAGGAAAAAGCATACTTCAGCAATACATTCAGCAAATTATTTTGAACTACTTTACCAAAAGGAATCTACCTATGACAATTAACGATATTTTACATTTTTCACAGTAAATAATACTTAGCCTTGTTTCCCACTGAAAATATGGTAAGATCATCCTACACACAGTACTACTACAAACATAAAAACGCATATAGTGACCATAACCAAGAAAGGGCAAAATTTTAATTATATTATGTTAGGAGAAAAGTTATGTAGTTTTAATTTCATAAATGCGGACAAAATATCTTCACCTCCTCTGCATATACACACTATTCGAAATAACAAAAAATGTATACGATTAAAGAGCATTTAGTTAAAAACAGTTTACAGTTACTCAAAATAAGAAATAGTAATTTTTTTCATGGTACCGAAAGTGTTTACCTCATAACTTTTTTTTCTTTATTTAAAACGCACCTCAATTCATACCAGGAACCACAAACAAATAGAAAATTATATTAGTAATATTAATATTGTTATGATAAATTATCACTAAAATTAGTATATACAAAAGAAAAAACTGGTTGTTGAATTATACAAATATTATATTCATTTATGTATGTTTATTTATGTGCCTTGGTTGGTGTTGTATGATGTAAACAGTCTTGGATTTCTATTGTTTCAAACCTTTCTTTCGTTATTTATTAGTTAATGAATAAAATCAATTTAAAACAAAAAATAAAGTGTTTCATTTTTACCATGTTAATTTAACATCAAAGATGTCTAGTGTTAATTTAACATGATAGATCGTGTTAATATAACTAGACATATAGTGTTAATTTAACAAATCGGACCATGTTAATTTAAAAGGACAAATCGTGTTAAACTAACATGATATAGTGTTAATTTAACTAAACAAATCTTGTTGATTTATCAGGAAGACATGTTAACTCAACCACTGTTTTCATGTTAATTCAGCAAGAATTTCATGTTAATTTAACAGGTAGTCATGTTAATTCAAAACTTAGTGATCTTGTTAAATTCACACTGTTCCTTCATGTTGATCTAACATGTAGGAACAGTGGAAAAGTAACTCCGTGTTAGAATAACATGAACAATAGTGTTGAAAAATAATAACCTGAAAAAGTGTTAAAAAATTGTTGATTCAACATGAAAATTATTCTGCGTGTACCAGCACTATTCAGCACTGTTATAAAACTCCCAAAGCCACACCTGCCCGCTCATTTCCATACATACACACGTAAAAATTTATGCAATGATCCAGCAGCTGCAACTTGCTTTTATTTTTGTGCCAATGCCTTTTTGCCTTGAAGAGTCTATTTTTTTTAACAATATGATTTTATAACCAAAATTCCACAATGTTAAGATTGAAATTTGTAATGTTAAATAACGTACGGTATATGTTTCCTTTGGCACTCAACTACTAATAAATTAGCTAAAAATATTATAGGGGTATCAAAAGACGCGTTTTGACCTCAGGATCAATGATCCGAAGTCGAAGTTCCATTTTTTTGTTCCAGTGAAAACCTGAAAATTCACCCGGGTCAGATCCCCAATTCGGGGCCCGATCCATGTTTTTTATGTGCAGAACACCTTTCCGAGTAGGCGGCCTTCGGCCGCGCTTCTAAAAATAACCCTGGGCTACGCCATTCCAACTCCGGGTGTGTGCCATAGCCGTGGCTACCGCCACGGTGATGTCCTCTTTTCTCACAGTGTAATTTGTGATTACAACAACCACATGAAAATGACAGAAAATTCTGAACTTTGATGCAAATATCTCTTCACTGGAACAAAAAAATGAAATTTCGACTTCGGATCATTGATACTGAGGTCAAAACGCTTCTTTTGACACCCCTATCATATTTTTAGCTAATTTATTAGTAGTTGAGTGCCAAAGGAAACAAATACCTAACGTACGGACTTTAACTAAAGAACAATTTCAAATGACACTAACAGCCCGATTCTGTGCTCTTGATAAATTTGTCAACCTTGATAAATAATCAGGGAAAAATATTTTTATCAACTGTTTTGAATTCTGCTAGAAATAGAATACAACGAGTAAAAAAAATTGTTTTTGACTCAAAATTCAAAAACACTTTATAAAAATATTTCTTCTTTACTTTTTTTACGAAAAACACATTTTTACTTTGATTATTTATTTTATATTCTAAGCTATCCTCGAGTTTTTAAAAGTTTAATTTACTTATGAAATTTTTAGGGGGCTAAATGGTAAAATTTTTCATATCCATATGGGCATATCCCAAATAGTGTTACATTTTTGGATACTCGGATGCTACACATCGATTAATGAATTAAAGCGGGGAAAAAGCTTATGGATATTTAGTTTGCCGTATCGACTATCTTCTCTGAAAATGTGGATGAAAAAAATGTAGACAATAAGTTTTTACAGAACATTGAAAGGCGAAAAACGTCGAATTTATCGCTTTTTCGAGTGATACTCTTAATTTTCATTTTGGTATTTGTTCTATAAAATTTTGAGGCATCAATATACCGCTCTAAAATTTTACCAGGGTGTAGTTTTTGAGATGGAGGTTCTAAAAATGTAAGCGAGGTTAATGTTATCATCAATGAAAGTAGGATACTCTGTTTTTGGTCATTTTCAATATTTGTGATTTTGTGCTTATAACTTTTTGAGGCAACAGAGTATTAAAATTTTGATTTTACACAATGATAGCCTAATATACAGCAAAACTTTCGGTGGTTACATTGGTGCGTAACTTTTTTACGGTAGCATGTTTTTTGTAGGCACAGCTAGTGTTACTTTTATTACGTGTTACACTTTTGTAATTTGTTGTCAAACACTACAGTAGTATAAAACCAAATGCCTCATTTTGAAATATTAGCATAAGTAAAGTTATTGAAATTTGTACAAGAGGCATATATGGTGAATTCTCAAGAAATATCAGAAACCGTAAAAAAAATTGGAAAAATGTACCTTACTTCCAAACTAATTTTTATTCAACCGTTAGTGAATTGAAACTCAAATTTATTATAATAATTAAAAAAATCAAAATATGCAAGTATACATACATAATTATTTCTCTTTAATAGCTTAAAGTTAAAGATTTCTTAATAGGGCCTTAAGTGAAAAGAATTAAGGTTCTCCTGTTCGTTAAATAAGATAAACCAAAAGCTGGAGAACAGAGGTCAGGTAAATATAATACGTCCGACTATCTCATAACTGTAATTGAGGTATTAATAGGAAAAAATTAATACTTGCATGGCTTCCGGATTTGCCACTTTAGATTACGGTTTGCAAAACTAAACGTTTTTTTTGTGTTTTATTGTTCTGAGTATTTAATTTATAGTTCAACAGAAAGATTTTTTGATATCAGTGGTTTAAAACAGAAAAAAAATGGGTAAAAGTTTTTTTTCGAATTGAATATAATGTATATTTTCGAATACACAACACATCGCTTTATTTTTACACACTAATTTTACCCATGAAATCGAAACCACCTTGCTTTGTTTCTCGCTTCTACGTCTATTTGATACCCTTATTGTTTATACAAGTTTTGTGGGTACCTGGGTCCAAAATGTAGAAATATCGATATGAGAACCATAGTACGTCAAAGCTCTCTTCAGTACTTTTTATTTGATACCCATATTGCAGGTAGACATTTTTTTTTACCCGATTTCATATTTTTGAGTATATCTCAAAAACCGGATTTCGGGTATCAAAAAGAGTTTACTTAAATATACTTTACATAAATATATACATGCTGCTAGACTTTTAACATAATCGGTAAAGAACTGCCTAAGATAGCAAAAATATTTAACGACTTCCCGGGTTTTACTTTTATCAATATATCCAAAACCGGTTATCGGATATCTACAATTTTTTTCCAAATCATTCTCCGCTTATATATCGGTATGTTGCTAAAATTTCAAAATGATCGGAGGAAAAGTGTTAATGTTATTGAATAACCAACTTCGCTTTAAAAAATATTTGACGATTTTTCGGGTTTAAATTGTTAACGATATCTCCGAAACCGGGTGGCGGGTATCATATTTTTTTTTGCCTAAATATAAATTTCACATATCTCCACTCGTTGATAAAATTTCAACAAAATCGGTGCAGTACTGTTTAAATAAATGCATATTAAACACTGCGACTTGAATTTATATATATAATCTTCGATCTATTGACTATATCTTTTTGAGGCATTGTGTAAGACGAATTACGCTGATAAATTTAAGCTCCTCTTTATCTACCAATATACCAGAAAAAAGGTTATTCTTGTGCTTCCATGTTTCATTTTATTTTTTTTTTGGCAAAAATGTAACACTATTTGGGATTTGCCCATATACCAAAATAATTTTTTGATGATTGCTGCAAATTAAGCCTTTTTTTTTTCAAAAAAGTAAGTATAAATAAATTGTCACATAAAAAAGGAATGTTGTGAAGTGCATTTTCTCGTTGTTATTGCAGTGAAAGTGGAGAAAAGTGCGTTTAAAAACTCGAAGGGGTAGACGTCAAAAGGCAATGCACAGTGATCATCTCTAGGCAAAAGTGCCAACAAAATTCTGGTCCAGGATCTGAAGGACTGGCTCAAAAATAAATATCCATATAATATATTCCCCTTATTGTATGACCATGACATATTTTACATAAAATTTATTTAAAAATATAGGAAGACTTTTAATATTGCTACCATAGAAGTTCGTAGGTTGAAGTACCATATGAAGTGGTTTGCCGTTAAGAGTCGCTATAAAACATTCAGGTCTGGCATATATTTCCGGAAAAATTGAAAACACGAATTGGAAAAGAAATTTCCAATTTCCAATTAAATCATTATTATGAGAATAATACTTAGCTATCACAAGACTACTGTTTACAAAAATCCCATAAAGTTTGGAGTTTCACTTGTAGTAAGAATTATCCGCAGAATAAGCTTTTAAGATAATTTTTAATGTGAATGATTTACAGCTTTGTTGGCATTTTGTAACTGCAGATTTTATATTTGTAGAAAGTAAAACACATGAAAACATGTTTTATTTTCTTCGCCGAAATTTAGGAACGGATAATAAACTAACTTTTCTATAGACTTTTATCCAGAATACTGCTTATCTTTTTAGCCTTCTTTAATCATAAGCAACAAATCCGGGAGAGAAATTACATAACTAAATTGGAAGATAAACATTTTTCCATGCAATATGTTTATCTTAACTTTGTTGCAAATGATACACTGTACATTCGAGGGCACCGGCCATGTTTTTTTCTATTCAATTTTGTGCATGGCGTAATTACTATCTTGATATCAAGGCAAATTGATTGTTTTGGTAATGGCAGAGCGAATTCGGCAATATTCGCCTCTATTCGCTTCAGGTTTTTGTAACCTAGAATGTCATAGTGATAAAAAATTTGAAATGACAACCATCGATTGTTTTTTTTATATTTCATAAAAATTAAATTGAACTAATGGTGTCGGGAACAATAAATACGTGTTTGGACAACTCATGCGTGCATAAAATTTAGTCAAAACCATCGTCATCGTATCCTTTTGGTAAGTTGCGATGGTTTTTTGAAAATAAATACAAAATACTATATTCAAAGTCAACAGTAAAATCTTTCTTTTTATGACATTCTACATTACACGGCGAGTTAAAAACGTGAAGAAGAGGAAGTCAGCTGTTCACTTAACATTACCATAAGAATGAATTTGCCTTGGGTGATATCGAGCCATCAGCTGATTTGTATTTTTTTTCGCCGCAGCGGAATCTGTTTGTCAAATTATTTGTTTTTAAAAATTATTTGTCAACTAAAAATTACATGACAAAAATATACCCAACAAGCAAAGTAACCTTAAATTAAATGTTTTAAAAACTTTCCAAAATATTAAGCTTACATAATTCCTATTTTTCGTTTATAAAACGCAAGTTTACTTCATGGTACAAATATGTAAAGGTAGTTCCACTTCTTCTTCTTCACCACCATTGTCGCAACTTAACATAAACCTATTCTTTAACCAAAAACGAACTAATTTTTGTTAATTCACATTTTTTAGTTTTTATATTTTCGTGAATGTAGCCAAAGTCGTGCTTTATATAAGCAGTTTGAAGGTTAAGACCACTTTTCCGCTGAAAACTTTAAGCTTCGTAACCGACGTTCCCAATCGGATCGCAACACCGTACCAGGTGACATGGCAGATTATGTTAATCTATTAAATTTTTAATTGATTTGGAAACTAATTGCAATTAAATAAATTGAGGTTGTTGCAGTTATATAATATTGTGTCAGATTACGTCCGGGTATCGTATTTGTTAATTGTTAATTTAAAACAATTTGATCTAAATAACGGAGCAAATTTGTGGGATTTTGCTTTTAATTTATTCTTGTCAGTTATCGGGATCTATAGTTTTCAATAATATAAAGCCAAATATGGCGATGAAAATCTTTAAAAGCGTTGCTCCTTTTTTTAATTTTAAGCGAAATACAAATAGTATTGGTCTGCTTTTGTAAATATTTAACTTTGTTTCTTATATTCTAAAAATTTTGTTTAATATTATAAAAATAATCAAATCAATTTTTTTGTAAGATGGAACAAATGACAAATGATGTGAATGACGGAAAACACAGTTTATGTCATAGTGGAAATACCTTGACTTTCTTGTACCATGGTTTAGTTTAAAATATTTTTTAAAACATTTACAGAAATGGTTGTTGGGCTGTTACGTTAGCTGGCGAATTCAAATTTTGAGCAAGGCGGGTATAGAGGGGGAGACGGCCCGGGGGTCGGTTACTTAGGCTTGGCCTGTATGTGATAACCTTTTTGTTTCTTTATTGAATAATAATAAATGAGATAAACCTAAATCATTTTTCTTTTATTACTATTTAAGTTCTCACTATTATTGGCATAAAAAACGTGGTGTCCTTTTAAAAGAAAAAGTTCTTATTTTTGCATTTTTTCCTAGGTTTTGATAAGTTTATTTTGCGTCCCTACCGGAGACAAATGAAACTTCAATTTTGTTATTTCTAGTTTACACTCAAAATGGAAAAAATTTGGGCCCCCTGAAAATATTTTTTGGATGCGCGCCTGGCAAGGCGAATACAGCGAATAATGATTTTGACAGTAAAATATGACAAACAAGTGCCAAAAAACACTAACAAAATACATGGGAATAGTTGTTGTTGGCTTAACGAGACGACCAGTATAATTGGGCCATGATTTTGTGTTTTTAACTGACAATAGCTAAATACCTACCCGGAAATTACTTTCCACTACATGTTTTTGGAATTAACACATTATCATACAAATATTGCTACAACCCAGTAGGAAAATGTAATGTATAGGAATGCATAAAGTAATGTATAGGGGATAGACTATACAAGAAAGAATGCATGCATTTTTCTACAGCGATGTCATATGAAAAGTAATGTGTCGCTCGCAACGAACTGAAGCGACAAACTATACATTACTTCTTATATTACTTTTTATAAATGAAAAGATGCATTACAATGGATACATTACTTCTAGCATTGCATGGGACATCTAGAATTGCTTTCCATGATAGAAAAAACGCATTCCCACAACAGCCGGTTCTACGTACCGGAATGACCCGGGTTTTACCCGGCCAAGGGCTGTTATTTCAGTGTAACCCTGTCCAATTTGTACAGTCCCACTCCTAAATTGTTATCCTCGGAGCAATCCCTTGCAGAAGGGTTGCTCCAATGTCTCTTGCTACGGGCTGGTATCGAATCCAACCCCGGACCAAGAGACTGGATCTGCTGCGTCTGCTGGGAGAAAATATATATCAAACGTTCACATTCCGTTCAATGCAGTAAATGCAAGAGATGGTTGCATAGATATGGATGCTCAGGGCTTAACCCTGCCATCCCCAGAACCCGTACTTTTGAGGCACCATGTTGTTCGCGCGCAAGCGCGTCCCGCGGTTCTCGGCGCACACACACCGCACCTACCATCATCAACTGGCCACTGGCCCGCCTCACCTCAGTCCCCACTCTCGCCCCCCCTACTTCCAGCATGCCCGTGGATCAGGAACATAACCTCCTCGTACCTTTCACCACGTGCACTGTTTGTCGGCAAAGATTATATACGCCTGCGGCATCGGTTAAGTGCAATAACTGCCTTGGCCTGTGCCACATCCATGTGTGCTCTGGGCTTGCAAACAGGAACCTTTGGACGGATGCATTTACAGCCCCTTGCTGCAGTACTCAGCCGCCCTCCACGCCACACAACATCGGCAAAGGCACGCTGAACCCTAGACTGCGTCACAGCTTGGGACTAAGCCTATCTCCATCTAGGCAACCGCATCCGTCCCTTACCCCCGCATGCCTTCACCCTCCCTCCCGACACACTTCAAAATCCTACAGCTGAACTGAAACGGATTAACTGGAAAGATGGCGAAGATAACAGACTTTATGAAGTCGAACAACGTTAAACTGGCCGCCATTCAGGAGACCAAACTGAACGCTAACTCGGCCTTACGTACTCGAGATGGGTACAATGTGCATAGGAAAGACCGTCCCAACGGTCATGGGGGCGGCCTCACATTCATCACCCACCATACTGTACAGTATAACCTATTTGCCCCTGACATTGACCCCAGGGACCCTACCCTTGAATGCCAGGGCATATCAGTCCGGACAGACGACGTCGACCTGCGAGTGATAAATATATAAATTCCCCCTGTTACGTGCTGTCCCCGAGATTATCGCGCTGATATTAGTGCGTTGCTAAGTGGCGATAACTGCCTCATCCTAGGTGATTTCAACGCACATCACGATCTCTGGCACTCCAACTTGCCAGCAGATAGCAGACGGCACGCACTCGCAGAGCAAATAGACAACTCGGCATTCTGTACATTGAATGGAGATGCCCCAACTAGGGTGGCAGGTAACTGCCACAATTCGCCAGACATCTCAACCACGTTAACTGGCAACCTATGCTTACACTGGCATCAGATCACCTACCCATCCTACTAAACATCGAACGACCGTCCGACTTCATAACGACAGAAAAACGAACGTACATCAACTTTAGTAAAGCGGACTCGGACCGCTTCAGGGACTTTACAGAGCACTCCTTCGCTGACCTACCCACACCGACGGACGTATGCAAAGGTGAGAAAGAGTTTCGCAAAGTCATCGATTCAGCCTCCGGCCGCTTCATCCCTGCTGGCAGAATCCCGGAAATTCGGCCTAATTTCCCTGCGGAAGCAGCGGTAATGGCAAGAGAACGTGACCAAGTGAGACTCTTGAACCCCGCAGATGCAAGAATAAAGGATCTCAATGCAGGAATCCGTCGGACTGTCAATGACTACAAATTGAAAAAGTGGAAAGAACACCTAGATTCATGCAACCTCTCCGGCGGTGTCGGCAAACTGTGGTCGACTGTCAAGGCCCTATCCAACCCCACCAAATACAATGACAAGGTCGCCATTGCTTTCGGCGATAGCGTCAAATCGGACCCCAGGAAATGCGCGAGCGCATTCTGCCGGCAATTTATACTGCATTCTCCTGCGGATAGGGCTAAGAGAAAAGCCATTCGACGTGCGCACAAACACAAACACACAGCCGCGCCCATTGTCGTCTCCGCTGCAGAGGTTAAGGAAGCTATAAGGAAGGCGAAACCTTCTAGATCACTCGGACCCGACGGAATTGCCATGAAGATGCTGAAACACCTCGGCCACGAGGGGCACAAGTACTTGGCGGCTCTATTCAATCTCTCTCTGACCACCTTCGTTATACCAGATATCTGGAAACACGCGACTGTGGTCCCCCTCCTAAAACCTGGGAAGCCGGCAAATCAAGGAGATTCTTATCATACGATATCTCTCCTCTCGCCGGTAGTGAAGTTGTTAGAGGCTATCTTGCTCCCATACTATACTGAAAACCTGCAGCTGGCCAATCATCAACATGGATACGTAAAAACATCGGCATTGAATGCCATCACGACGCAGATTAACTTCGGTTTAAACCAACACCAACCAAACCACAGGGCGGCTCTCGTGGCACTTGACCTGTCGAAAGCCTTCGACACAGTCAACCACGTCACACTCCTTAAAGACCTGGAGGAGACACCGCTTCCTGCCGGCCTAAAACGATGGACCGCCAACTACCTAAACGGTCGGCTGGCGTCAGTGCAGTTTCGAAACGAGAGATGTAGATCTAGAAGAATTAGACAAGGGGTTCCGCAGGGTGGTGTCCTTTCACCCCTTCTGTTTAACTTCTACATCTGGAGCCTCCCTCCTCCACCAGAGGGGGTCTCCATCGTTTCGTACGCTGACGACTGCACCGTGATGGCCACGGGCAAAGGACGTTCCACGGACGAACTATGTACTAGACTTAACCACTACCTGCGCGATCTTTCCAGCTTCTTCACAGAGCGGAACCTGACACTGTCCCCGACTAAATCTACAGCGACATTATTTACTACGTGGAATGCGCAGATGGGGCAGGAGTTGAATGTCCACGTAGATGGTGTCTCACTACCTACAGTCAACCACCCCAAAATTCTAGGGGTTACATTCGACAATAGCCTCACCTTAGCTAATCATGCCACCGCAACAGCTTCAAAGGTACAAAGCCGCAACAAGATCCTCAAGTCACTGGCCGGCAGTACTTGGGGCAAAGACAAAGAAACGTTGCTGGTCACCTATAAGGCTATTGGCCGACTAGGCAGTTCCTTCTGAACTGTCACAGACCCAGTCATCCAAATCGACAGCTATTGGATGAAACACCGCCCCCAGAGACATAAGGAAAAATTCCGAAAGCATTATGATGAGATCCGGTATCACATATTGTTGCCGTTTGATCTGCGGGACCATAGGCGTGCCCTAAAAGACCTCCACACTGAGTCGGTGGACAGATCCGTCAGATCCCGGCCTGTGAACCCCGTTATTGGTGCCCAACCAATAGGAAGGAAGAACGTTTCCTTCCGAGGGAGACTAGAGTCATGCTGGTACAACTTCGGTCTGGATATTGCAATAGGCTGAACTCCTATCTGTCCAGACTGAACCCCACCATACCGAACACATGCCCTGCATGCGGTATGGTCCCCCATGACACGCAACATCACTTTTCGTGTTCTCTTCTAACTCCCCTATCACTTTGGTCCAACCCTGCTGAAACAGCGCGTTTCCTTGGACTTCCGTTAGAAGAGCCCGATGACAACTAGGAGTGTACTGGCACTTTGGGCAGGGCGAAGCACTGCTAACAACAACAACAACAACAACAACATAGAAAAAACGCATTATTTGCAAATTATCAGAAAATCCAAAAGTGGTTATAGACAAACTTATGATTTTATAAAACTAAGCTTATTGTCCATCTAATAATTCCAACTTACGATTGTTCTATTTAAATTTTTACGAAGAATGAAAGAATCTGAAATGATGTTTTCCGTGTCTTTGTCGTTTATTCATTTTAAAATAATTTAATTCACAATATTCGAATTAATTGGTTTCAGTTTTATTCATAACATAATTAAAAACAATACGAGCCATTAAGAAGTGAAAAATGTAAGCCATCTACTCTTGGGGCATTGCGTGGTACGATTCCAACATTCTTATGTCATTCGTCTCCGCCTTTTTAATGCAACTCTTCTCCTCTGACTGATAGTTCCCCTGTCAACTTTTTTTGACAGGGCGATAAGAGAATGGAGGAATTGGCGAAGATTTTTCACTTGTATGTATTCACAATGATTTAAATTTTATTTTGTTGACAATGCAGTTTGAAATTTTTTACATTGGCTGCTTCTGTAAAAAATCCCAAAAAGCAGTGAAAAAATGAAAAATGTAGAACTACAAATAAAAGTAAAGCGACACATTACTCCTACGATTGCTTTTGGGTTGATCTTTTGTATTTGTATTTATTGCTTTTAGTACATCCTAGCACTACAATGAACATCATTATATTTATTGTGCTAATCACATCTAGATGACACATTTTATCGGAACATTTATAATAATATGAATAAAAAATATAGTAAATGAATTAATAACACAGTGCATTAAAAAAGAAGATGAAAAAGTTATCAATTGTAATTAAATAGCATTATAAAACTGTTCAACTTGTTTCTTAAATAGCAGTGCATTGCTTACCTCCCTGATTCGTATAGGAAGGGAGTTCCAAAGACTATTGAGTAAACGAAAAACTGGCGTCCAGAAACAAGAGTATTATATTTAATGTGTACAAGTGCGGTATATCGTTGTGATCTGAGGAACTGGAGCCTCTCATGCAAATATTTGGGTTCCTTAGTGAAAATAATTTTGTGGATAAGAATCAGAGCTCTGATTTTTAAGAGATTGTCAAGTGAAGAGTTTAGAATTAGCTTGGCGCTATCCGAAACATGGTCTCGTCTGCTTAGGCCGAACACGAACCTTGCAATACTGTTGTAAGCAACATTTAGTTTATGACTACACACAGCGTCGCAGTTGGCGAAAATTTCGCAACCGTATAGCAGTGTTGGTATCAGGTATGCCTTGGCAAGTAGAAGACGAATATTGGGCGGAAGGAAAAAAAAAACACAAAAATCTGAAATGATAACCTAATCCCTACTAGACAGCTGCAGGTTATTTGACGAGTCAGATAACCTCTCGGCCTAACTTGCGCCTGCGTTATTTTTACATATATTTCTCAATTAGTTTCTGCAGAGCATTGTGCCAAATCTAATCGTGTGTTTGCTGTTTTTTTGCACACGTACGTATACTGCATCTCATACTAGCGCATGTAAAACCACATAAATCCGCACTCTTCACTCATGTTATCAATAACGAAAAGTTTGGTTAGCGCTAACAGTCAGGTATAATGCAAACACAAGCCAGCGCTAATGGTTATGAAGACGCAAACTTTATACATAGCTAACTATGAAAAGACAATTGTTTGCATTATTAGATTTGCTTTTTATTGTTTAATATAAGTCAAAATTGCACAATTTTCATTCACAATAATCAGTAAATTCTTCAAATACATATTTCTATCACTAAACATTTGCAAAAGTATAATTTTATTCCATTTGCCCAAAGGTTCCTTGATTTGCTCGTCCCTCTGAAAGAATAAAAATTTGGTGCATAAATATTCAAAACAGTACTTCCCTTGTTAAATAACAATTATAAGTACTACATACTTTCCTTATCAAGGCGTTTTAGTTGCAATTTCACTGCTAAACTCCTTCTTTAATATTTTTTACATATTTTAAAGACGCAGTTGCATTTTGCTCACACTTTCAAGAAGAAGAAACACAAAGAAAAAGCAAAGTTTGAAAGAAGGCTTTGTGAGTGTTAGTAATTTACAATTTTCGCTAGCATGTATTAGTGAGTGAGGCCGGTCTAGTAGGGATATTACGAAAACTGGTTGAGGAAAAAAAAAATGTATGATGAAAATCAGCAAAAATGAACTAAATTTTCGAAATCAGGGTTTGGTTTTACATACGAATTTCATAACGGCGTTGCTGGTAAAGAGAAAAAGTTGAAAGTCGTGGTCTAGTGTAATCTTAGATTACATAAGTACATTTCTTTGATACAAATATACAACGTTGTAAACGAACAAACGTTGTCAATAATAAACAAATAAATAAACCACATTTAATACAAATGTAAACATTTGAATTAAATAATACTTGAGACTTTTATGTTACGTCATAAATCTTAATTGAAATAATACGATTGTGAGGTCAATGTATGAGCATTCTTTTTGAATTTCATAAAATCACAATGAAATACGACCGTATTAAGTGGCGCTTTAGTCCACCCGGCGCTCCTCATATAGGAGGCGCGTGGGAACGCCTCGTACGAACAACGAAAAACATTTTGTGAAATATATGTATATAATTCGGGACACTTCACTGCACTTTTGCACTCACTACCGTCCTTTAAATAAAACGAAATACGAATTAGGTTTTAAGACTTTGTAAATATATTTTGGCTCAGGCGATATGCGACCGTTTTGCACAGAAATTTACGAATTGTGTTTTTGTTTACAAAGTGTATGTATTTGGTGTTGACAATTAGTTGGTGCGTGACTGTGTAAGTGTGTGTGTGTGGTGTGGTGAATGCTGGCGGCAGGGTTGCACCCGCCAGTGTTGTGGCTAATCTAGCCATCCCGGCCCCCCTAGGCGAGTGATCAGCCTAGAAGTCGTTGCAGCTGCTGCAGGGTCTCCACGACATTGCTGAGCCCGGTTGGGCGACGACGGCCTCGACTTGCTGGCTGTGTCTGGTAAGCGGATGCTGCTGGACGGCGATTACGGGCCGCGCGATGAGTCCATATTCGTGGACGCTGTGGTTGTTCCGGTGGTACGGTGGGCGCTGTTGCGGCCCTTGGAGTGAAAGTGTGCGGTGCTGCAGTGGGCACTGCTCGTGCTCGTGGCACGGTAACCGCAGAGCGGATTTTTGGTGTCTTATTAAGAATAGGGGTGCTTGAAGTTAGCACTTGATCAACATCTGATTTCAAATGTGATATGATTATTGTATCTTTTATGCGGGTTTTTATTTGCGGTATAATTTCATGTTTAGATCGAGGAAACGAAAGTCCTTCGAGCTACCTCTTTAGGAGTGAGGTATTTATTTCGGATAGCAACATCGCTTCGTTGCCATCGATTTATGAGGGAGAGTGAGTCCACGTTTTGTTCTGGTATGTCCAGAAGTGGCGCTCCTCTAAGAAAATGCCCAGGGGTGAGGGCTGTAAAGTCGGAGGGATCTTGCGAGAGTGATGATAGTGGCCGTGAGTTTAAAACGCCTTCAACTCGAATGAGTAACGTAGTGAACTCTTCAAAGGTAAATGATTGCCAGCGGTTTTTTTGAAATGCGATTTAAAGCTTTTAACCGCTGATTCCCATAGTCCACCCATATGTGGGGCACTTGGAGGAATAAATTGCCAATTAAGGCCTTGAGGTGCGTATTTTTCAATGATGTGCGGCGAGACTTCTTTGGCGAACTATATGTATTCATTTGGCTCAGGTTCTGACGACCATGTTTGCCTAAATGTTCAAAATTGTTCTTTGGAGAACGAGAGGGTATGTATGTATTATTGGTGGCGAGCACTGTTGGCTCTGAGGCATGGCGCGATTGGCTTCCTCATTTTCGCTTGGAAAAACCACCTTCTGGCTCAGGCCTAGGCGACCGTATTGCTCAAAAGGTATTTATTAAATCATTTGGCTCAGGTTCTGATGACCGTGTGGTGTGGTAGATAAAAGGAGGCGTGTTTGCCTTTTCTTATTTTTTCATAGGATTTTACGGCTTCCATATGATCTAATTTTATGTATTCCTCAAGGACGTTGTCATATGAGGTTTTTAGCTCGCCTTTTTTAAGTAGGTTTCTTTCCATACTTAGAAACTGCTGTAGAGCTGAGGTTCGTGAGTGACCTAAGGCGAGTGTGTCGGGAAATTGTTGTTTGAATGGTAGTCGTACGACGTACCGCCCGTTTTCTGATCTCGTAGTTGTGGCCTCGTAGAAGTCTTCCCAATACTTGTCGTCAGCTGTAGTAACGGGTATTGGTGGTAGTTCTTCTACCTCCCAGAATTTTCTCAATTGTGAGTTAAGATAGTCATTCGAAATATCTTCCACATGCGTTGTGAAGCTGGACATTTTCTCTTTGACTTGACCGCTTAAAATCCATCCAAAGATGGTATTTTGGGCTAGTAGGTTGTTGGAGATTTTCTCAATACCTTGAAGTATTATTTGGGGGATTAGATCGCTTCCCAATAATATGTCGATTTGATCGGGTGTATGGCAGTTGGGATCGGCTAGTTTCAGATGTGAAAAGTTTTGCCAGTGCTCGCTACTTATATTATAGCTTGGGAGCATATTCGTAAGTCGCGGCAGAACAATAGCTTGTGCTTCTATTCTTTGGTCCGCGCTTGTTGAAACCAGGGTCATGAAGCTGATTTTATTTGAGTTTTGAACAACTCTTCCGCCTATTCCTGAAATTTCGAAGGTGGCTTGTTTGGTTGGCAGATTTAAGCTTTTTTGGACCTTAGATGCTATAAAGGATCGCTGTGATCCTTGATCTATTAAGGCCCTTAGCTTAAATAGTTCTCCTCTGTGTTCGATGGATACTATTGCTGTCGGTAACAGTGTTTTGCTTTCATTTTCTGAATGAAGCGTTTGTACTCTGGCTGCATTTGAGCAGCATCGTTGTTCTTGACAACTTTCGGGATTGTCTCTTTCGGAATTTTCCGATCTAGCAGTTGCAGCTAGTCCCGTGGTTCTTTTGGCATTTGAATGATTTTGGGCATGAGTTATTTTTATTTTCTGTTTTTCCGACAGGGTGAATGCTAGATTTATATTGGAACGATTTTCCGTCATCCCTTGTCAATTTTTGTTTGTTTACAAACCGGTTTCGGCGATCCGCCATCTTCAGTGTAAGTTTTCGTTCTGATCTGTGTCTATCCGTTGTCCAGTATTTATAGTTTGAATGCTGTAGGTAAAGTTAGTATGCGTGTATATAGTTCGTGCGTTAGGTTCGTGCGTTAGGTTCGTGTTTCACGAATGTTCCCGAGCGGCAAGCTGCAATAGGGTTGTTTTGAAACTCGTCTATTAGTTTGTTTGTCAGGCACTGCTGAACGCTATGTAATGTCAGGTAATGCTGAATGTTCTCGAGCGGCAACTCGTTAACTAGTTTGTGGGTCAGGTAATGTTAATCTTGTGCTTGAATAGAAGTCGGTAATTTTTGTCCTTTGGTTTATTTTGTGTGTTCGCTCGTTTATCGTTAATTGTCTGGTTATTGTACCTGCTGCGTTGTTCTGTTTTTTGTAGACTAGTTTTAGAGGTTCGAATATTGCATCAGAATTGGTGCTAGTTTGTTCGTTTATTATTCTTCCGTCAAATGTCTTTAGTTTGTATATTTCCATGTTCTCAAGCACATTTAAGCGTCGCCCTTTTGTTTGCACGTGAAGTGTTTTTTCTGTGCTTTTGATTTTAGCCGGGGTGCATTTGTTTTCATACATGTGGTTAGCAAAGTTCGATTCTGGTGTGATGGAGGGTTTCCGTGTCTTTCGGTTGTAGTCCCTGATATGTTCCCGAAATCGTGTACTTATTTTCCGTCCTGTTTGTCCTATGTAGCTGTGCTGGCATTCGCAAGTAAGTTTGTATACCCCATGTTCGCTGAACGGCTCCGCTGAGTTGGTGTTAGTTGCTAGTTTTTGTCCCAAGTTGTTCGATGTTCTGAATGCTGTGCTGATGTTGTGTTTCTTGAAAAAGTTGGCCAACTTGTATGTGGTGTTTCCAGTGTATGTCATAACTGTCCAAATTTTGGCCTTTTCCCCTTCGGTTTCCCTTCTCTGCACCAAATGGTTGCTTCGGAGTTTGTCCACTAGGGTCTTTTTGTATCCGTTGCTAGTTGCTATGCTGTATATCGTGGTGAGCTCTTTCTTGTATGATTCCTTAGAGAGAGGCGTTCGCTGAAGTCTGTCCACCAGATGTCTTAATGCTGCATTCTTGTGTTGTTGCGGATGGTTCGATGTACAGTGGATTATGGTGTCCGTGGTTGTTGGTTTTCTGTAGATGTCATAGTTGAACTTGTTCGTGAGTTTGTTGATTCTAACCGTTAGGTCCAAGTAGTTCAGTTTTCCCTCCTTCTCCGTTTCCATTGTGAATTTTATGCTCTCATGCTGCTTATTTAGAAATTCCAGTACTTGTTCTTCACAGTTATTATTTAATACGCAGATAATGTCGTCGACATACCTTGCGTAAAATATTACCCCCAGCTTGGTTTTTAGCTCTTGCATATACTTCATTTCCAAATTCTGCATGAATGCCTCCATGAGGACGGATGAGGTTGGGTTGCCCATTCCCAGATTTTGGGCATTGTTATAATTATTATTATGGAGCATCGAATGATGTCTCCTACGGCATAATGAGCAAGTGTATTGACTCGCACATGTCTGTGCAGTATGAGTAGGCGATAGGCAATTGTTGCAAAGTTTCTTAGTTCTGACTAAGTTATTTCTTCCGTTTATTGGTAAATTTCTAAATTTCTCGCAAGATCTTAGTTGATGCGCTCCGCTGCACAGTTCGCATGACATGTTTCTATATTGTTCAGATGTGAACGTTTGAGATTTATTGAAACTCTTGTTGTGTGAGTTATATTTACTCCTGTTATGGGAGTTATAATTACTGGCTTGGGGTTTAAAGAAGCTTTTATTTTTGTCTTCATTTGCATTTTTCGGCTTTGTTTCTTTTGTGCCTACCCGTTCTGCAATTTCGAACTGGGTGGTGAGAAAATCTTTCATTTGTTGCCACGTTGGGCATTTTTTTTCCAGATGAGAGCGATTGCTCCCATAAGATTAAAGATTTTTCTGGTAATGTGGCAGCGCAAATATTGACCAGAATTGGGTCCCAGTTTTCAGTGGGAATTTTTTGGGTTTCTAGAACCGAGAAACAGTTTGTTACTGTGGATTGCAATGTGAGGAATTCTTCACTAGTTTCTTTTGGAATTTTTGGCAAATTCATTAAGGTCGTTATTTGTTTATCGACCAAGACTCTTTCATTTTCTTATCTATCTTTTAACGCTTCCCAAGCCAGATTAAAATTGTCATCATTGAGTGCGAACTGTTTTACTATAGCCGCTGCTTGACCTTTTGTTTTATTTCGCAAATGGTATAATTTTTGCGCTTGTGATAGCTTTGGGAGGTTTATGTAAACGGCTGAGAACATGTCTCGGAACGTAGGCCATTGCTCATAACCCCCATGAAATACTTCAGTATCACAGGCCGGCACTTTAAGGTATATGCCGGAACTTGAATCGTTCATTTGTTTTTGGGGCAGCTCTACTCACTGGGGTGGAGCAGGTGCAGTCATAGGCTTAAGAAGTTTGAGTTGATCGGAGATCAAAGCCTTAGTTTCTTCGTACTGGTCTAAGCAGTTTTCATATTTGGAATACGCCGAGCTTTTAAAGTTTTCGGGCAATTCTGAATCATCTGTTTCGATGATTGCGTCATATGCCGCTTGGAGCCGTGTCCAAAATCTATCAAGTGATTTTTCTTTCACTTCAAGAACCGATTCTGTATTTTCCTCTATAGCAATTGAGGAAAACCTTGTGCAGTATCTTATGATACTGTCACTTTCTGCAATGAATTTTTCAGCTGAAAAATCTTTGCCCTTTTTTTGCTTTGCACCCTGTTTTGAACGGGTGCTTTCAGCTGGGCTGCCTTGAGGCTTTTCTTCTTCACCCATTTTGGGTATATCTAATAATAGATTAGGTGATTTTGGATCCGTTGACATTATGAGTCGAAACTGAACCTCTTTTACGATAAAAGTTTAGATATATGTTTTTTTTTTTTGGTGAATTTACCGAGCTTTTATGTCTGCCGGTGTTTATTTTTTTTTCTTGACCGATAAGTCGATATATAAATGCAAATATTTATGAATATATGCTATTTTTTAAAGGACCGAGATTTTTAATTGACGCTACTATTGTTTTGTACGCGACTGTAGTTTCTAAATTGGTTTTTTCTTGTTTAAGAAATGTCCAAGACTAATTGTAATTCTTACCGCTTATTTTTTCCTTATATATTTTTTTTTACTACTTACAGTATTTTTTGTAACGTTTTGTCAATTTATAAGTACTTCCACTATTTTTTGGTGGGTATATTTAGTTGTTAATTTTTGCTTTGTCGCGAGGGTGGCTATGCTATGTACACGTTTGTGTGTATGTCTATTAGTTTCTATGTAAACCAGGCCCACGCAATTTTGCAATTGAGGTAGTGTTAGTGAGAGCGCACCACTGAAATGCTGTCGTTTGTTTGTGTTCAGTGTCTTACTAGCAAGCAATGAAGCAATAGCTTATGCGGAAGTATTTCACTAATGCGCAACATTATTTTTTTCGCATGTTATGACTATGCTGGAAAATTTTGATTTTAAATAAATTGTCAAGATACAACTTACTTGGGTACCGCTTCTAAGGGGTTAGGGATACTTATCCTTTAGTTGTTGTCCTATTTTTGTGCAGTTTAAGTTTTTTATTTATTTGTTCGCGCCCGAATTTTGTGGACTGTATAGTTTTGTTGTTATATATGTATATATGTTTTTTTTTGATTGTGGTTTGTATTTATTAACCGGCGCGCCGTATGTAAATTTTTGGTTTAATGTATTTTTATGTTAACTGCACTTTAAATATTCTTTTTATTTTTTGTTTGGCCTTACCCAAACCTCTTTTAAAATTTGTGTTTTTTAAGATATTTTTTAATTTTCTTTAGAACTGTCCATAGGTGCCTGTCTTTGAGGCGATGTAGGACCATATATAATTCGGGACACTTCACTGCACTTTTGCACTCACTACCGTACTTTAAATAAAACGAAATAAAAATTAGGTTTTAAGACTTTGTAAATATATTTTGCCTCAGGCGATATGCGACCGTTTTGCACAGAAATTTAAGAATTGTGTTTTTTGTTTACAAAGTGTATGTGTTAGGTGTTGACAATTAGTTGGTGCGTGACTGTGTAAGTGTGTGTGTGTGGTGTGGTGAATGCTGGCGGCAGGGTTGCACCCGCCAGTGTTGTGGCTAATCTAGCCATCATGTCCCTCATACTCTCAATAAGCGTGTGAAATGCTGACATTAGGCCCGTCCACAATGAACACGACGACGGCGAACGACAGCGTCGAAAAACTGAAGCTTGACGATATTTGCAGTCAAGCATTGGCGACATGATTAGAATGGCAACGACAGCCGCGATATAAGCTTATTCTCTGATTCTAATAATCTCGAAAAGATTCGGGTTTCTTCGGATCCCATTTTGGCCAGGTCTGCTTAGATATCTGGCAACCTGCTGTTTGCAGCCATCTTTTTTTGGCTTGGTCGTAGATGTATTCTTTCAGCATTAGCTTGCATGTGGCGAAGGGCATCCCTAAGCGTTCTTTATCTGGAAGAACTTGCTCGGTCGTGCCCTGCCTGGCAAGTTCGTCTGCCTTGCAGTTTCCCTCGATGTCCCTGTGCCCCGGGACCCAGATGAGGTTCACACAGTTCTGTTGGGCCATCTCCTGCAGAGATCGGCGGCAGTTTAGCTTAAGTTCACTAGTGTCATTCCCTATCTTTTTAGCGGCTTCCCATATTGCTGAGACTTCAGAATGGAAGACACTGCAGTGATCCGGTAGTGTGAAAGACAGTTCGAGGTTTTGGTCCTTCGAGTAAACCCCGCCTCCCACTCTACCATTTAATTTAGAGCCGTCGGTGTATATGGATACACCGCCTTTCGCCGTGAAGCAATTATTAGGCTCCTCCCAGTCTTCCCTACTGGGAATACGTTTTTTGAAGTAACGGTCATCAGCTGTTGTTGTCGCACAGCGATCCGTTCTTGTGGGGAGAAAACTGTATTGGTTCAGTATGCTGGAATGCCCCGTGGAATTTATGATCCAGCAGGACGTTTCCCGCAAACGCAGGGCTGATGCTGCCGCTGCTTGGTATCCTGAAAGGTCTACAGGCAGTACGTCAAGGATGACCTGAAGAGCTTCACTCGGTGCAGTTCTCAGGGCCCCACTGATACTGATCATACTGGACCTGTGGACCTCGTCTAGTAAGTTTCGGTATGACGCCTTGCCCAGGGCAGGCCACCATACTACGACTCCGTAGAAAAGTATGGGTCGTATAATCGCAGTGTAAATCCATTTGCAAGCTTTCTTCCCAATCGCTCTTTTACACGTGTATAATGCTATGTAAGCTTTATTTTGACGCTGAACGAGGTTATCTTTCCAGTTCAGCTTTTTGTCTAGAATTACGCCTAGGAATTTCGCGTTATCGGCTAGTTCAAGGCGCACCCCGTTTAGTTCTGGTAGAGCTAGGGCTGGTTTTTGTACCGTTTGGTGTATAGAACAAGTTCCACCTTCTCTGAGTTGACGCTTAGCCCGCATCGAGAGGACCATGAGGCAAGCTCCCGTAGAGCTGGCGGCATCAAGTCGCATAAAGTTTGTGGGAACTTGCCTCTGTATGCAATGGCCAGATCGTCCGCGTAAGCCACAACCTTCCCGCCTCCCCAGCAGGTATCTCTTAGCAGCGAGTTCACTGTGAGGTTCCATAGGAGCGGCGAGAGGACACCACCTTGTGGTGTGCCCCTTGTGACGTGGCGTTTCATCTCAACTTCGCCAAAAGATGAGAGTATTATCCTCCCTCTTAGAAGTTGATCGCTAAATCCCACCAGGGTTGTATCTACACCCAAGTTTATCCTCTGCAGAGTCTTGAGTACAAAGGATGAGAGACTGATGGGTCTGTAGTCCTTTGGCTCGTAGTGAGAGGCCTTCCCTGCCTTAGGGATAAAGACCACAGTAGCGCTTTCCATGCACTCGGAATGTAGATGAGAGCTAGGCATGCTCTGTAAATATGACTTAACCATTTGGCTGATATGTCCAAGGTATTGATAAGTTGTGCGGGGATGATCCCATCAGGTCCGGCAGCTTTGAAAGGTTTAAAACTTTTGACTGGCCATTTTACCCTGTCCTCCGTTATGGGTATGTTCATCGCCCGGTTCGTTGCAGGTATTGTTGGTGTACTCTGCAAGTTTCCCGGGAAATGTGTATCCAAGAGTTGCTCCAGGGTTTCCCCTTCTGAGCTGGTCTAGGTGCCGTCAGATTTCCGCAAGAAACTCGAAGCGGTTTGCGTCTTTGATAGTATGCACCTTAGTCTCGAAGTGTCCTCGACGCTTTCAACACCAGTGCAAAAGTTCTTCCACGAAGTTCTTTTCGCCTGTCTTAGAGCCTTTTTATAGGTTCATAATTTTTCTTTGTATTCCAGCCATTGGAGCTCGGTGTTGAGGCTTTGGCTGTGTTGAATTGTTTCCTGCAGGATATGCGAAGTGAATCCAAGTCTTGGGACCACCAATGAGGTTTACGCTTACCGCGCGCTGTTGGCACTGGGCAAGCTTGCTCCAGGGCATTTGAGAGTGCCGAGTTGAGGGTTGTGACCAGATCCTCCAGTTCCTCAGTTGATGAAGGAATTTGGGAGGGTAATTCCGGTAGTTCCCTAGCTAGTATTTCGTTGGGTACCTCCCAGTTTGTGTTACGTAGGTTACGTTTCACATTGGGTTGTTCCACTAAGAAGTTTAAAACTATTTCCATATATCGGTGATCAGAGAACGAGTGTTCATCGAGAACGCGCCATTTCCTGACCCACCTAGAAGTGCTTTCGCTACAAACAGTGAGGTCTATTACCTCTTTTCGGTTTTTAGTAATAAACGTTGGCCTACGTTGCAAACTACCAGGTTAGTTGTTAACAGGTAATCAAAGAGTGACTCACCTCGGTTGTTGATATCGGAACTCCCCCATTGGATGTGATGGGCATTCGCATCCATTCCGATAAGTAAGTGGCCATTGCTGTGGTCGGTCACCATTTGCCTCATGTTGTTTTGTGGTGGAGGTTCCTCTGAGTCGTACGGCATGTAGACCGACGCAAAGGTTGATTTCGTGCCGCTGGCGGAGATAATGACCACCGTTGCGTCGCCGTTGCTATAGTTAGGTAAGAGAAATGTGTTTAGCTCAGACTTAACCAAAATACAGGTTCTAATTTTACCTTTGTCATCAGCTCGATACAGCTTGAAGCCATTGGCCCGCAGTCCGCAAACCCTTGAATTATTGACCCAGGGCTCTTGGACGAGGACCACGTCGACGTCGCCTTTAGAAAGGCGACTTATTAGAGCAGCTGACGCTGCTTTAGATCTGTGGAGGTTTATCTGGAGCACTCTCATCCCCATCAGGACTGTGCCCAGACTCCCCTTCCACCACCGTAATATCTAGGTCCTCCCCGTCGGACTCAAGCAGAACGACACTCCAGTCCTGCGTCGGAAGAGCCGGATTCATCGCCTGCAGCATCCTTAGAATCCTCTCAGGCTCTGCAGGGACCGATGGAACCCATGCCCTTGCCCTCGGCCGGGCTGGAATGTCCTTCCAGTTAACGACGTCTATTCTGGCTCCGGGTTAGACCTCACCCAGCCTTGCGACAGCTGCCCTATATAGGGGGCGACCCGTCGTTGCCATCGCAGCCGCCCTTTCGTTGTGAGCCTTGCAGCTTCTCTCCCTCGGACCTGCGTGGCCAGGCCGTGAAACCTCAGCCGCATTCGTCGGGAGAGTGGTAGCTGTACCAGCGCTTAGTGGGGGTACAGCATCAGCAGGTCCAGCGGTGTTCGCTGTTGCCAGCGCAACTGTTGCTGCGGCCTTACTGGTGCTGGCCCTCACCTCGCTGCCCGCGCCCAAAGAGGTTGCCCTCAGTATGTCCTGGTTGGACCGACCCGTAGTTGCCATCGCAGTCGGTTCACCGGTTGGAAGATTTTTTGTGGCCTCCCTCTCCTCGAGCTGAGCGTGGTCGTGAGACCTCTGCCACATCCCTTGCCGTGTGGAGACGGGTTGCCGTCCGTTCGCCTGATGAGCGGTCAGCATCAGCAGGGGGAGCGAGCCCGTCGTTGCCGACGCAGATACACTCGCCACCAGTGTTGGGCAAAATTTAGTTAACTAATAATTGATGACTAATGATTGAATGTGTTAGTCATGATTGATGACTAATGATTACTTAGTTCAATCACGAGGTGATGACTAACGATTGATTAGTTTTAATCATAATCAAATAATCATGATTATTTTTTTATGATTGATATTTTTTAATACCAAGAAAAGTAAAATATTTTTCTGCATCTGAAAAAAATACTGAATTGCACACAAAACGTTACTGTAGGTTAGGTTAGACTTTGGTGTTTTAGTGTAAAATTCAGTATTTTTTGGTGTTCAGATAAATACATGCCCCGGTAAAATACTCGTCAGGGATGGGCAATATTAGAAAATTTGAGTGACGAGTGACGAAAAAATGAAAAATACATTTTTATTCATTATTCAAAAAAATTTGAGTGATGAGTGACTGGTTATTTCTTATTCAAAAAAATCAAAGTGATAAATAACATGTTATTTTTATTCAAGAAGTGCTTGAAGAAAAATAATGTCGACAGCCACACTGCAAAACCCTGTATGTTCAAAACCAAAAAGTTTTCAGGAGAGGGAAAAAACTGTAATAATTATAACGTATGTACATATATGAGCGACGGTTATTTCATTTCACCACTGGAAAGAAACGGAAAGTTGTAACCCGATTTTGACTGGATTTTAATGTGCGAAACATCACGATCTATGGGAAAGGCTCAGAACCTTATTTTGGGAAAAATAGTGACTTACGGGGTTTTGCAGTGTGGCTATCGTCCCTCAAGAAATCCTGAGTGATGAATAACATGTTATTTTTATTTCTGGAATTCTAGAATAACGATAAAACTTAATTTTTATTCAGTTATTTAAATATAAAAAATAAGTACCCTGAGATCTCGGAAAATTATACCCATATGCGCATTATATTTGTCGTCATTTTCGGTATCATTTCGGACCTGTTTCGGGATCATTTCGGGATTGTTTCGGGATTATTTCGGGACTTTTCGGGATCATTTCGGGACTTTTTCGGGATTGTTTCGGGATCATTGCGGGACTTTCCCGAAACAATCCCGAAAATAGTCCCGAAATGATCCCGAAAAAGTCCCGAAACAATCCCGAAAATGTCCGGAAACAATCGCGAAATAGTCCCGAAATGATCCCGAAAAAGTCCCGAAAATGGTCCCGAAATGATCCCGAAAAAGTCCCGAAACAATCCCGAAAATGTCCGGAAACAATCGCGAAAAAGTCCCGAAAATAGTCAGGAAACAGTCCCGAAATAGTCCTGAAATGATCCCGAAAAAGTCCCGAGAATGGTCCCGAAATAGTCCCGAAATGATCCCGAAACTGGTCCCGAAATAATCCCGATACCATCCCGAAACAATTCCGAAATTATACCGAAAATACGACAAATATAATGCGCATATGGGTATAATTTTCCGGGATCTCAGGAATTTAGATTTTTTTGAATAAGAAATAACCAGTCACTCATCACTCAAAATTCAAAAAATGATCAATTATTATTTTTTTTTTTTTTGAATAATTTTTTATTCAAAGTGGCCCAACCCTGATACTAAGAGAAAATCAATCGTTTGATACAGGGTGTAAGGTACAGCCCCTGAAAGCTGAAAACACAGACAATCCTCTTGAGCAAAGTCCACAAAGAAATTTTTCTCGGAAATTCAAAGAATTTTTGACATCTCCATACAAAATTGGCTGCCGAGTCGCATATTTTGTATGGGGAGAGAGTAGAAAATTCTTTTCATTTTCGGGAAAAATTTTTTCATTTCCGTACCTAATTATTTCAGTACTTTACTCGAGATGATGGTCTGAGACTTCGGTCTGCTGATCCTTACACCCAACACCTGTGCACCGAGCTTAGTCATACATTCATGATTAAAACTAATGATTGATGATTTGCGATTAAGGAATTTAGTCATGACTAATGATTGATCTCGTTAGTTATGATTAAATTAGGTATGACTAAATTAATCATGATTAGATAAATCATGATTGATCAATTGATTGAATATATTAGTTGATTAGCCCAACACTGCTCGCCACCCTGTTGGTGCTGCCACCCCCCAGATCGCCATTAATTGCTGCTTGGTGTGAGGTAGCCCTCATGCCCATAGTGTTTGTGCCGCTTTAGCGTGACACTCTCGCCGTTGTCCTCCTCTGAGATGAGGAGGACGAAGTTTTGTTTTGCTTAAAATTTTTATTCATCTTGTTCTTACGACCATTTGCCGGACGAGGCCGGCTTGTGGTCAAGGACATAAGGTGGGGAAATGGTTACTCTCTGAGGCGGCTCGGTGTCAGAGAGGCTCCGTACTAATACAGCCACGATTAACCTCCCGGCTGCAAACGTATTCAATGGGCACGGTGCCGCATAACACCCTGGATTGGGAGGGGTAGATCTTGGTCATCGCGTTCCAGAAAGACTGGGCTTGCCGTTTGATGGTGTTCCATGTGGGAAGCCGTCATCCGATAAGCTTAGTCCTGTGGCTCGCGACTAAGCCCTCGCACCACGTCAAGGTATATACCCTTCGCGAGGGTCAAGCCCACTTACTTTAATTACCTTTTGGGTCAGGCACACTCCCATTATGGCTACTTGAAGCTCTAAGCGGGGAATAGAAATTGGTTTTAATGGGGCAACTTTACCTTTTGCGGCAATCAACGACACCTCGATCTCATCCCTTAGGCGTACCCTCGCATAACAAACTGCGGCATATGCGTGTTCGCTGGCGTCAATGAAAGTGTGAATGCTGACGTCGGTCGCGAATGCTAGGCTGCATCTTGGAACTTCTACCGCCTCAATTAGAGATAAAAGTTGATTCCATTTTACCCAGTCTTCGTAGAGTGCCTCGGATAGTTTTTCATCCCATCCAATATTTGTTCGCCAGACTCTTTGAAGAAGTATTTTTAGGCCCACCGTATAGCATGACAGTAACCCCAAAGGATCCAAAACTGACATCAGTACTTGGAGTACCTCCATTTTAGCTGGAACTATATCTTCATTAAACAAATCTGTACCTAGTCGAGCGAACCTGAAGATATATTCAAAGCGGTCAGATTTAGGTTCCCAGTACATACCTAACATTTTATCGGCATCTCCAAACTGGACTGAGGTTGGCACCCCCGGGTCGACGCCTAGTAGCTTTGCGAGAACAACTTGTGATTTCGATGCCCAATTACGTATTTCGAACCCGCCGGCTTGATGGACTTTGCGGACCTGTTCCGCTACCTCAAAGGCTTCCACATCGTTGTCTGCAGTGTCTATATAGTCGTCGACATAATGTGCGTTGTTAATGGCTTCATAAGCTCGTGGATATATATGGCGATATTCCTCACGTTGTGATTACGCACATAATGCCCGATGCAAGGCCCACAGCTTATCGTACCACATAAATCGCTGCGCGTGCATGTCTTCATCGCGGATATTGATTTGGTGAAACATCTCCGCGATGTCACCGCACAATGCGACCTTACCAACTCTGAATGCTAGCAATACTTCGATGAGTGGCTCGCTCTTCTTACCTTCGCGTATTTTACGTGGAACAGCAATTTTCCAGTTGTCCGTACCGATAAGCAGCATCGGTCTAATGCTCGTATATGAAGGCAGCGGAATGTCTCTTAGGTGCGAGTACTTGGACCGAAGCTCTGTTGCGTTTGTTGATTGCAGTGGCAAAGCAATGTTTTCCACCGTGTGCACATTTCTGAGCCAATACAGCTTACTACTATTTGATGCGGAAATTTGAATCGACACATGCATCAAATTATTTTCATTACGCGTAGTGTTGCTTGTCCACTGCAAGCATATTGGTGCTGGAACACCCCTTACACCGAGCCCTTTCATTAGCGACTCGTCTATGAGTGTTACAGAAGACCCTTCATCCAAAAATGCAAACGATTGTATAATATTTCCACCTGCATGTATGTTCACTGGCATAATTCGAAAATATTGTGTACTTCACTTACCACTCTGATGTATGCTTACGACATCTCGATCATTTGCCTTATTTTCTGAATTTTGCGTGTGTTCGCTGTGCAGCAATGGGTGGTGTCTTAACATATAACCATTTGTGCCGCACTTATTTTTTGAAAAACAACCTTTTCGAGGACTTTTGAGGCACATATAAAAAGCCTTATTAGACTTCACCATATTCCATATTCAGTTGCGTTCTGGAATCGTTTACAGTTTGCAATGAAATGATCTGATGCGTCACACGCGATACATGGCATTGTTTGCTTTGGTTGAGACTTGGTAGTGGAGATTTGAATCTCTTTAGATGGACTCTTTAAGACACGGTCATCGTTGCTACTGTGCGTGTTTATCGAGCCGGCCTTGTAAATAAACGCTGGTGATACAACTGTTGATGCCGCTTCGGCTATGCGATACAACCAATCGCTGAATACTTTGATAGATGGTGAAACATTGTCACGAGGGTACATCGCCCAGTTGAGTTTATGGTGGTTTGGCAATTTGTCGACCAGTTCCTTTACCGACATAGTTTTATTTAGATGTGCATCAAGTTTCCACGTTTCCATTGTCCCGCATATGATACGTACTGCGAGTGCAATCTCTATAAGAGACTCAAGTTTATCTTTAGGAGAAGGAAGCTTTCTAACCTTGTCGATCATTCTCTCCAAGATATGCTCTGGCCTGCCAAAAAACCTTTTGAGTGTGCTTATGACATCTTGGACCATCGCCGGCAAAAGTAGTTTGTCCTTCACCAGCTCACGTGCCCTGCCCTTTAAACATCGTTGTAGCCGTAGCATGTTTTCAACGTATGAAAACCCAGCGACGGACTGGCTGTGGTCAAATGTACTTATAAACATTGGCCACTTTTCCGGGTCACCGCTGAATGTTGGTAAGTCTTTGGAGATGGCCTGCCTGGCAGCTATTTGTGCACTTGATGGCGTGTTGTTTGGTGCAAGTTGCATCGATGGTAAAAAATTTGGCATTGATAAATCTCCGTTAATCATTTGCGAAAGCAGTCGGTATTTCTGTTCGATGAATCGTTCTTCGGCGGCTCTTCGCTCCTCAAGCATGGCCAGGATGAGCCTTTGTTGATTACTAACTTCATTCGTAGCAGCGCGTTGTACATGGCATTCGCCTACCTTTAGCGAGCTAGTTATGCTTTCAATTTCACTGTTGACTCTTGTCATCAATGTTGGCGCTCGTGCTGTAGCGGATGTTGTTGTTGTCGACGTAATCGTGGACGTTTGTTCCGCTATAGCTGCGGATGTTGTTGTTGATGATGTAATCATTGTGGTCACTTGTGCTAGTGTAGCAGCGGATGTTGTTGTTATTGTTGTAGTTGCTGGTTGCATTACGTTTGCAGAAGTGTGTAGTTCACCTACAACATGTGCACCTTGAGTACAGGTAGCACAACTCCAGTCTCGATTTTGCACGCTTGCATCTACTCCAACACATTCGAAATTGAACCATTCGCACTCGTCGCACTGCACCCAGTTTTCAGCGTCACTTGCATCTTCCTTTTAAGCGCAGATATTGCAAACGCACATGTTTGATTGTGTAAAAAAATGTAAAGTCGCAAAAACTTTATAATTGTGTGAAATCGCAAAATGAATTGAACGAGAACGAAATATACGCTCTTGAATGTTGATGGTTTTGATTTTTGTGGATTTTATTCTTGCGAATGCTTTTGTTGTAGCCCGTTTGCTATAAAAGGTATTGGCGGCACGTGCACATTCAAAAATTTTCGGTGTAGCGAATCCAAGTAATAATTTCCAATCACAACATTAAATTTTTTAAAGAATTGTAAAAGGAGTCGGATAGGGAGTTTTGTTTCAACAGCAAGCTTTATTCGCTTTATTATTTATTAATTAAATTACAATATTAATATCGCAGCAGGCTTTAAGAAATTTTATTTTACCTTCCCTGTCTTCTATCTTTTTTCAAGTGAGTATTACAATTACAATTTATTAGCTTTGCATGACGTTCGTACAGAGTTGCCTTAGGGAAGTTAGATTTGTAGAGTTTTAAAAGCTGCATTGATTAGGTACAAAATATTACATTCTAAAGGAATTCAAATAACTGTATGTTTACATTAAGCTTTCATAATGGCGGTAACACGATGTCTGTACATTGCAGCTATTCCAAAAAAATGTATACGGTCAATCATTATTAAGCCAATAGAATCCAAATCAACCATTTTTAGAATTTTTGTCCATCTGTCTGTCTAAATGTTTGTGGTGGTATCACTCAAACACGTTCAACTTAAAATTTAAGGTATCCCTTATTTCAATAACTCGACCGGTTTCCGAGTTATCGGCCAATAGGTGGACCAGGGGTGACCAAAAATGTGTAAGTACAATATGGGTAGGTTAGGTTTAGGTTAGGTTGAAGTGGCTGCCAAAGAGGCACACTTAGGCCAGTAACATTAGGCCCGTTGTGATACCACATAGAGACACCTTTATACCTCCTCCTCTTCGAACCACTTGGAAGACTTGATGAAAGCCATCACGTCCTTGATGTCATACTTCGCAATTTGGCGAATGTTGTCCAGGAAGGGAGCACCCAGGCAGCGACGTCTAGCGCCGCTAAGTGCGGGGCAGTTGCAGATGAGGTGTTCTACAGTTTCTTCCATTTCGTCGTCTTTGCAGCTCCTGCAGCAACGGCGGTAAGGCACGCCCAGTCTCTCTGCGTGCCTCCCAATAAGACAGTGGCCAGTTAGCACTCCTATTATCTTGGAAATATCAGCCCTTCTTAGGGTGTAGATCTGTCGGGATCTCTTTGGATCCCTTTTTGGCCAGGTTTGTTTGGATATCAAACAACCTGGGGTTTGGAGCCATCTTTCGTTGGCTTGTCGATAGGTGAATTCGTTTAGCATTAGCCTGCACGTTGCAAAGGGTATACCCAAGCGTTCTTTATCAGGAAGAACTTGCTTGGTAGTACCCTGCCTGGCAAGCTCGTCTGCCCTACAGTTACCCTCAATGTCCCTGTGGCCCGGTACCCACGTGAGGTTAACACAGTTCTGCTTGGCCATCTCCTGAAGAGATCGGCGACAGTTTAGCGTTAGTTCAGAATTGAACGAGTTGGAGCCAAGTGCTTTGATGGCGGCTTGGCTATCGCTGAAAATGAATATTTCCTTGCCGATAGTGTCCCGTTCGATCCGGGCTGTGGCCTCCATGATTGCACAGACTTCGGCCTGGAAGACACTACAGTGATCAGGTAGTCTGAAGGAGAGCTCTAAGTCGCAATCTATTGAGTAGACCCCTCCACCGACTCTCCCGTTTAGTTTGGAGCCGTCGGTGTATATGCAGATACTGTCTTCTGCGCCATAGCACCAGTCCGGCTCAACCCAGTCTTCCCTGCTGGGGATGTTTACCGTAAAGTCGCACTCCGTGACTGTAGTAGTCACGCAGCGATCCGTACTTCCGGGAATAAAATTGAAATTATTTAGTATGGTGGAATGTCCTTTGGTCCGAGTAATCCAGATAGACGATTCCCGTAGACGCAGGGCTGATGTCGCCGCTGCTCGGTAACCCTCTATGTCTAGAGGGATGAGGTCTAGAATGACCTGTAGAGCTTCGCTCGGAGTAGTTCTCAGAGCTCCGCCTATGCTGATCATGCTAGACCTGTGAACCTTCCCCAATAGGTTCAGGTTTGAGGCCTTGCACAGGGCAGGCCACCACACGACGACCCCGTATAGCAATATGGGTTTTATAATAGTCGTGTAAATCCATTTGCATATCTTGGGGCTAAGACCCCATTTCCTGCCTATGGCCCTCTTGCACGTGTATAATGCAATATACGCTTTCTTTTGGCGCTGAATGACGTTTTCTTTCCAATTCAGCCTTTTGTCCAGAACTACACCTAGAAATTTGGCCTTATCGGCCAGATTAAGGCGCACGCCGTTTAGTTCTGGTAGTATCAACGGTGGTATTTTGTATCGCTTAGTGAATAAGACAAGTTCCACCTTCTCGGAGTTGACGCTAAGCCCGCAGCGAGAGGACCATACTGAGATCTCTCGCAACGCCGCCTGCATCAGATCGCACAGGGTTTGTGGGAATTTGCCTCTGTATGCCACGGCCAGGTCGTCGGCATATGCCACCACCTTGCCGCTGCCCCAACATGTGTCTCTTAGCAGCGAGTTAACTGTTAAGTTCCACAGGAGAGGCGAGAGAACGCCGCCTTGAGGAGTGCCTCTTGTGGCGTATCGTGTTATATCAACAGACCCCAGAGATGAGAGAATTTTTCTCCCTTTGAGTAGTTGGTCGATCAGTCCCACCAGGGACCTGTTTACCCCCAGATCTGTTAGTGCGGTGTTAACAGCAGCTGGGCTAATGTTATTGAAGGCTCCTTCGATATCGAGGAAGGCAACCAGACAGTAGTCTTTCTCGTCCATGGATGCCTCTATGGTAGAGACTAGGGTGTGGAGCGCAGTCTCCGTAGATTTACCTTTGAGGTAAGCGTGTTGACAGCTTGATATATGGTTGCTGTCAATTGTGGTAGTGAGGTAGTTATTTATTATCCTCTCTAGGGTTTTGAGAGCAAAAGACGTTAGACTTATCGGTCTGTAGTCTTTCGGCTCATAGTGAGAGGCCTTACCTGCCTTCGGAATAAAGATGACCGTTGCGCTTCTCCATAAGCACGGAATATGGTTGAGAGACAGACAGGCCGTGAAGATGTGATACAGCCAGTTAGCTGATGTCTCCAAAGTATTGATTAGCTGTGCGGGAATAATCCCGTCCGGTCCAGCGGACTTGAACGGCTTGAAGCTCTTGACCGCCCATTTAACTCCCTCCACAGTTATGGGTATATTTACGGCCAGGTTGGTTGCAGGTGCAATTGGAGCACAATGCATGTTTCCCGGAAAGTGAGTATCCAAGAGCAGTTCTAGAGTCTCCTCTTCTGAGCTGGTCCAGGTACCGTCGTGTCGCCGCAAAAAGCTCATGGCCGTTTGCGACTTTGATAGCACGCACCTAAGTCTTGCTGTGTCGTCGACACTTTCGACTCCAGTGCAGAAGTTTCTCCACGAAGTTCTCTTCGCTTGTCTCAGGGCTTTTTTATAGGCCCTCAGTTTGTTTTTATATTCAAGCCATTGACTCTCACAATCGAGGTTTTTGGCTATATTAAACTGTTTCCTGCAGGATTTCCGTAATGAGTCCAGATCCCGGGACCACCAGTAAGGTTTATGTTTACCTCGCGGTTTTGGTACTGGGCAGGCCTTTTCTAAGGCGTTTGAGAGTGCCGTTGTGAAGGTCGTAACCATGTCCTCTAGCTCCGCTACAGAAGAGGGGCATTGAGAGGGTAGTTCTGGCAGACCTCTATCAAACAGCTCGTTATGCAGTTCCCAGTTTGTGCTACGTGGGTTCCGTCTCATAATGGCCGTTTCGACGGCAAGGTTTAAAACCACCTCAATATAGCGGTGGTCAGAGAAAGAGTGGTCATCAAGAACCCGCCAACTCCTAATTAACTCGTAAGCGCTTTCGCTACAAATAGTAAGGTCAATGACCTCTCTTCGATTTTTAGTAATAAATGTTGGTTCATTACCTACGTTGCAAACTACGAGGTTAGTCGTTAAAAGAAAATCAAAAAGAGACTCACCTCGAGCGTTTATGTCGGAACTTCCCCACTGGACGTGGTGGGCATTTGCGTCCGTTCCAATAAGCAAGTGGTCCCTGCTGCAGTCGGCCACCAGTATTTTCACCTTGTCTTGCGGTGGAGGATCTTCCGCGTCGTAAGGCATGTAGACCGAGGCAATAATTAACTTAATGTTGCCAACTGTGAGATTGGCCGCTGTGACGTCGCCATTGCTGTAGTTAGGTAAAAGAAAAGTTATTAGCTCAGACCTAACCATAATGCAGGTTCTAACTTTACCTTCTCCATCAGCTCTGATGAGCTTGAATTCCTTAGTCCCCAGTCCGCAAATCCGTGCTTTGTTGACCCACGGCTCTTGGATGAGGACCACATCAACGTCGCCTTTAGAAAGGCGACCAATTAAAGCAGCCGAAGCTGCCTTCGATTTATGTAGGTTTATCTGAAGCACCCTCAACATGAGTGTGCCCAGACTCCCCTACCAACACCGTGACGTCGAGGTCTTCCCCGTCGCTGTCCAGCAGGGCATCCTCCATCGACAAACTGTGCAGGGCGCCTGCGCAATTTGACGTGGCGGACACCATACTGCCAGCGTCAGAGAGCTCCGCTTCCTCTTCGGGTGTTTCGATGTCCATGTCCACCGGAGCACCCGAAAAGGATGCGCGCTGCGCGTCGCCACGGTAAACGTGGATTACGACTTCGCCAATGCCGTAATGCACACGTCCATTTGATCTATTCAAAGGCTCGAGCGCCTCCTTATTTAGGGCCAGAACTACCTCCCTTCTGTGCCCTTCAGCGTCGCCGACTTGAATGATCTTCCAGTCCTGGGCGGGGAGAGTTGGGTTCATGACTCGAAGCATAGCCAGGATTCTCTCCGGCTCTGCAGGGATTGCTGGAACCCAGGCCCTCGCCCTAGGCCGAGCTGGAATGTCCTTCCAGTCGACGACCTCTATCTTCGCCCCAGGGTAGACCGGGCCTAGCCTTGCCGCTGCTGCCTTGTACAGCGCAACAGTTCTTGCGTCTTCGCAAGCGAGGATCTTTATTTGACCCTGGTACCAGCCCGCATCAGCACCACGCGGCGGACTGCCCGGAGCCTCCATCAACACGTCGAGAACGGCGTCGCCGATGGCGTTCCGGACATACGGCCACTGATCTTTCGGGATGGCCCCACGGTCGTTTCCCCGGTCCAGGATCCCTATAAGGATCCGGTCCTTTGCCACCTCGGCAAAGCTCGGTTTGCCCACCCCAGGGTGATTCTGGTGCCTTTTGGAGGGAGGTTTTATGTCCTCATCCGACCTCTGGCGTTTGAAGGGGGTTGCGCTTTCCCCAGTTGCCACCGCAGTGCTTTGGAACTCCGGTAGCAGAGCTCGCGCCCTCGTCACCGCGCTCCTGGCATTTTGGGACAACGTATCCAGCGGAACCCCCACGTATTTTTTCAGTACCTTAGAGGCCTTCCTTTTCTCCCGATGCGTATGGCGATTGGGAGGGATATTTAAGGGGATCTGACCCGTAGTTGCCCTCGCGGTCATTCCCCCGGTTGGTGGATTGGTTGCGGCCTCCTTCTCCTTTGGCTCTTTGTGGCTAGGTCGTGAGACCCCTGCCAGAGCTGTGGGGAGAATGGCTGCCGTGCCGCTTCCTGAAGGGCGTTCAGCATCAGTGGATGCGGCGCCGTTCGCCGTTGCCAGCGTAACTGCGTTCGCTACCGCACTGGTGCTGACCCCCTCCAGGTCGCTTTTGCCTGTCATTTGCGAGGTTGCCCTCGAAGTGTCCAGAGGGAGCCGACCCGTAGTTGCCATCGCGGTCGCTCCCCCGGTGAAGTTAAAATTGTAGCCGGCCACCTTCTCCTTTGGCCCATTGTGGCCGGGTCGTGAGACCCCTGCCACAGCTGTGGGGAGAGCGGTTGCCGTAGCTGTCCGTGATGGACGTTCGGCATCAGCAGGTGCAGCGTCGTTCGCCGTTGCCAGCGTAACTACACTTGCCACCTTGCTGGTGCCGACCCCCATCAGGTCGCTTGAGTGTTGTGGGTGTGGGGTTGCCCCCTTACCCGAAGAGCCGCTTGGGCGTGAAAGTGTTTTCGGCGCTTGCGCCGTGGCTGTCCTCCCCCGTGAGGAAGAGGACGAATTTGTTGCTTTATATTTGTTTTTGTTCATCTTGTTCGTACGACCACTCGTTGGACAGGGCCAACTTGTGGTCAAAGTATAGTAAAGGGGAAGGGTATCGTCCGCCGCGGCAGTGCCCCATACCGCGGTAAGACCAAGGTTACTCTCTGAGGTGGTCCGGTGTCAGAGAGGCTCCGTAGAAATACAGCCACGATTTACCTCCCGGCTGCAAACGTCCAATGGGCACGGTATCGCATAACACCCTGGATTGGGAGGGGGTAGACCTTAGTCATCGCTATCCAGAGGAAGTGCAGCTAGCCCCGTGACAGAGCTCCTTACGGGGCGGTGTCCCGAGGATAACCGCATCCTGTTTCAGCGACTAAGCCTTCGCACCACGGCAAGGTATCTACCCTCAGCGAAGGACAATATGGGTAAGAAACGAAAGGTGCTTACGAGTGATTTTATAATCAAAGATATGATAAATTTCAATATCTCAGCTTTTTTCGGAGATATCCCTAAAAATGTGAAGCGGAAAAAAGGAAGGGTGTAAGGCTCGCGTGCGTATACTTTGGCACTTCATTTTATACAAATAATATAAATTACTAGAATGCCTTTTGCATTTCAATGAACTACCTTTAAAACACCTTTTCGAATTCCTCGATAATTCAAAAACTAGTCGAAACAATTAAAAAGGGGTTTGTGCCCCCTATTTCCAGATGTTGACCATGTATTTGAAATTCTCGCTGTGTAGTTTTTGTGTGCTTAACTAGAGCTACAACTTAAGGTATGACCCGTAAAAAGTCACACAGTGTGATAGGTCGCACACAAAAATTTTCATTACCCTAACTATGAAACTTCAACGCGTTTTCCGGGGGTTTCAAGCCAACTTAGACCTAAAGTTTCTTAGCAAAGTTGCTTAAAATGACCCCTAGAATAGTTTCCGCTATGGCGATTTTTCACTTTTTAAATCAACCCACTCTAATAACGGTACTATGTAACGGCGCAAAATAATCGAGTTAGATATAGAGTTCCAGGTATGAAAGTTCTTAGGTTGAAAAGAGGAATTGATTAAGGCATGTCCGTCCGTCCGTCTGTCCGTCCGTGTACACGATAACTTGAGTAAAAATTGAGATATTTGCATGATTTTGCATACAGGTTACTTTTTGGCCAAGGTAGCTTGCTATTGAAAATGGGCAAAATCGGATGATAACCACGCCCCCTTTTTCGATATCGAAAATCACATAAATTAACATAACTGAGTAAAGATTGAGGTATTTGCATGAAATTTGTTATGCAGGCTACTTTCTGTACAAGGTAAGCTGCCTTTCAAAATTGTCGAAATCGGATGATAACCACGCTCCCTTTTTCGGTATCGAAAATCACATAAATTAATATAACTTGAGTAAAACTTGAGATATTCGCATGAAATTTGGTACACAGGTTACTTTCTGGCCAAGGCAAGTTGGTGTTTAAAATGGGCGAAACCGGATAATAATCACGCCCCCTTTTTCGATATCGAAAATCACATAAATTTACATGAAAACTAACGCTGAGTATTTAATGTGCGGTTCACCCGAACTTAGACTTCCTTACTTGTTTTTAATATTTTTATTATTTTACAAGTGAGCATTGGTGTACATCCATATTTACATTAAAAAAATGTATTCAAGAAAATTATGTACATTTTTATATTAAATATGTAAGTATCTATGTATGTACATATGTATACATGAAATTTTCTACTGAAAACATGAGGCAAAAAAATTACTTCAAGCAAAAAAAGAATACAATTTCTTAAAAAAAAAGTCGTGTAATGTGGTTTGTCTAATATTTTTCGCTGCCATCACGGATAATAGAGGTAATCACGGTTAATCGAAGCAAACAATTTGAAAACACTGCAAAAAAAAAAGCTAGTAAGGAACTCTAAGTTCGGGTGTAACCGAACATTAAATACCTAGTAGTGATCTGTTTTGGTATCCTAATTTCCTCAGGTCTATTTTAATACCTGAAAAGTTGTAATAAAGACAACCCAGTTGGAAACGGTAATGTCTGCATGACTATTAACACAGCACATGTCCTACGAAAGTAATGTGTCGCTCGCAACAAACTGAACATTACTTTTTATAAATGAAAAAATGCATTACAATGGACACATTATAACTACCATTACTTTGCATGATAGAAAAGAAGCATTACATGCAAAATATTTTGTGCAGGGTTACGGTTTATAAAACAAAATACAAGCTATGACCATTATTAGGACCACAGGGGTTGGCATCAGCATAATGAGAACGCACGCTAAGAAGTGGCGACTTCTAGTCTAGGTGTTATATGATACCATACCGACTATCAACGCACATCACGATCTATGCCACTCCAACTTGCCAGCAGATAACAGAGGGCACGCACTCGCAGAGCAAATAGACAACTCGGCATTCTGTACATTGAATGGAGATGCCCCCACTAGGGTGGCAGGTAACTGCCACAGCTCGCCAGACATCTCCATTTCAAGTGCGGGCCTTATCAACCACGTTAACTGGCAACCTATGCTCACACTGGCATCAGACCACCTACCCATCCTACTAAACATCGAACGACCGTCCGACTTCATAACGACAGAAAAACGAAGGTACATTAACTTTAGTAAAGCGGACTGGGACCGCTTCACGGACTTTACAGAGCACTCCTTCGCTGACCTACCCACACCGACGGACGTATGCAAAGGTGAGAAAGAGTTTCGCCAAGTCATCGATTCAGCCTCCGGCCGCTTCATTCCTGCTGGCAGAATCCCGGAAATTCGACCGAATTTCCCTGCGGAAGCAGCGGCAATGGCAAGAGAGCGTGACCAAGTGAGACTCTTGAATCCCGCAAATCCAAGAACAAAGGATCTCAACGCAGAAATCCGTCGGACTGTCAATGACCATAAATTGAAAAAGTGGAAAGAACACCTAGAGTCATGCAACCTCTCCGGCGGTGTCGGCAAACTATGGTCAACAGTCAAGGCCCCATCCAACCCAGGGCCATGCGCAGGAATTGGCCTTGGGGGGGGTTTTAATTTAGATTTGCATTCACATACATTTTTCACTAAGATAAACATATTTGCTGAAACAGATACCTAGACCCATACATCATAAATTTAAATGTTCTTTAACTTTTCTGAAACTGCATACTCTGATACCTAAAACTATACCCAAGAAAATTTTTTTGGTTGTACACATTTTTCTGTATTTGATAGAGAATTGGTGATGTGATGGCGTATATCAGCTAACTAAAAGTGCAAAAAAAGACTCCTTTCGGAGCCATAAAACGCTCATTTCTCAGAACTTTACTCTCCAAAATGAGCTTCTTTCGGAGCCCAAATGCAGCGAAAAATCTAAGCGGGCACTCCAACGAAGTCATAAAAAAGAGTCCGAAATGAGTCCGATTTCGATGAATTTGAAGCGTTTTTTGACTCTTTCTAAATGAACTGCGGAGCCTTTTATTGGTGCTTTTCTGAACCTTTTTCGGAGCCTTTTATTCTTCCATTTTGAGGGTTTCTGGAGCCTTCTCAGACGCCTTTCGGAGCCCTTTAATTGGTGCTTTTCTTTCATTCATCCATTCAGAGGGTTTTTGGACACTTTTCGGAGCCTTTTATTGGTGTTTTTCTGAAGCTTATTTGGGGTCCTTTTTATTTCTTTTGGGTCATAATTTCTTTGCGCAATTTTTCACTCCTAACTATTCTGCCGTCACCAACTCTGACTTTATAAATTATCCCTATGAGCTACATGGGAACAATTTAATTAATTGTCCAACTATATGTGCCAATGATGTTCTTATTTATCTGAAAACCTTGAAGGAACCTTTTAAATGCGCCTGATAGGATTCCTATATGCTTCTTGAGGAAGTGTGCTAACAATATTTACCAACCCCTTACCAATTTGTTCAATCTGTCACTAAAGTGTGGTGTTTTTTCAAAAGCATGGAAAGAGTCGTTTCTTCTACCGCTTCATAAAAGCGGAAGCAAGGCTTCTATAGAGAACTATCGTGGCATAGCAAAGCTTTCTGCCATCCCAAAAGTGTGTGAAGCTATTGTTACCAATCAGCTTACGAATCCTATCTCTACCTTGATTTCCGACTGTCAACACGGGTTCTGTAAGGGAAAGTCCACCGTTACAAACTTACTTGAATTTACTTTGATTTCAGTAAAGCTTTCGATAAAGTGTGCCACTCTTTACTTATTCATAAACTGGATCAGTTGGAATCCAGCCGGGTCTCAATCGCTAGATCTCTTCTTGCCTTAGCGACAGAGCACAAAAAGTAGTGTTTAAAAATTGTGAATCCGATGTTATTTATGTCTCCTCAGGAGTTCCTCAAGGAAGCCATCTTGGCCCGATTCTGTTCTTGTTGTTTAGAAATGATATTTCTACAGTAATATAATTTTCGAAAATTTTAATGTATGCCGACGATGTAAAGCTTTGTCATTCGAAGAAGCTTCAATCAGATCTAAATACACTAGTTACTTGGTGCGATTTAAATTATATGCCGCTTAATCTAAAGAAATGTAAATACCACAGCCAGCTTCCTATACAATTAACAGTTATAGTCTTGAGCAAATGTATGATTTTGTTGACCTTGGGGTTACTATGGACTACAAAATCAGTTTTAACTGCCACATTAACGTAACAGTCAATAAAGCTAGAGGCGTTCTAGCATTTCTTAAACGATGGTCTAAAGAATTTAGCGACCCTTATGTAAATAAAACTCTACTACATTAGTCAGACCGATACTTGAATACCGTTCTATAATTTGGAACCCACGTTACCAGGTCCTCGTGGATCGCTTAGAATCAGTTCAAAAACAATTTTTAATATTTGCCTTAAGAGATCTTCACTGGGATCCCTTGTATAATTTGCCATCGTATACGAGTCGCTTAAAACTAATTAATCTTCACAGCCTTTCTAGTCGGAGGGAACTGCTTGTAACTGTTTTCATGACTAAATTACTAAATGGTTCAATCGTAAGCCTGTTTCTTTTGAGCGAAGTGAACTTCAATGTACCTTCTCGTCCATCAAGACATTTTAAACCACTTATATTGAAACAGTCTCGAACTAATTTTGAATTAAATGGGCCTTTTCGTTGTTTGTGTCAAGATTATAACTCTCATTCTGGTACGTTTGATATTTCAGACTCACTATGCAGCATAAAAAAGTCAATTCTTTCTATCCTAAATACATATCAACAATTTGCTTTCATATCCTTTGATTCTTATCTTTATTCTTTACAATAACTATTCGCTGTAAACTAATTATTTATTAATTGTGTCATCTATTTTTTATCTACCTTACTTAGCTGATGAGGTTTTCTCTGTAGCTGAGCAGTTTTAGATCTCGACGATTAACAAACCAAAACCAGACTATTGATAAACGTCCATGAAACATGCGATCTTTACCTTCTGTTAGGTGAAATAAAAAAAAAACCTCAGAAAATGTTTGAAAACATTCAAATATTTGAACTGTGTCGCTCATCTGCTCTCCAACGTTTATTTTCTCACAATTCTCTTTACGCCTACAACAAAAAGGGTCAGAAAACACTCGAAATCTTTCATATAATTGAGCCTTGCAGTTCATTCGCTCTGTTAATTGAAACTGCTGACTGTTTTCATCAGTAAAATTAAAAAAAAAAAATGCCCATACGCTACACAAATTTGTAATCTCGGAAAGCTCCAAGTGCAATTCAAAGTGCCGGTCTTATCGTCGCTACCGACGAAAAAGGCGCATTCAACAAATTGTCAACGAAAAAAGGCGCATTAAAAATATTGCGGGAAATAAGGACGCATTAAAAAATATTTTGACGAAAAAAGGGGCATTAAAAAATATTTTGACGAAGAAAGGCGCATTAAAAAATATTTCGAGGAAGAAAGGCGCAGTGTATACATTTACAGTAAACTTCACAAGGGATTTGGTGCTGGATTGAAAAAAATTGGGCCAGCCCAAGTACCCATTATACGTATGTATTTTTATTTAGTATTACGTTTTTTGAATAACTTATATTGCAGCTAGTTATCGAAGCGCGTCTTTCTTTCCTAAAAAATATTTTAAAGTGCTTTCTTTCTCAATATATTTATAATGCGTCTTTCTTCAAACTTCGTCGACAAACACCTTTGCGCCCTTTTTCGTCGATAGGAACGTTATGTATTGGCCAACCTTATTCTTTGCAACTTTCACCAATTTCTTCTTCCGTAAAATTATTTTAACTAATTTTGTCAAAAATTATTAATCAAGATTCTATAAAAGATTTATAAACTGTACTTTGAAAACATTTGCAAAATCATTGCAACTTAGATTTGGCCATGGGGGGGGTTTTAACCCCCAAAACCCCCCCCCCCCCCCCCCCCCCCCGTGCGCACGGGCCTGATCCAACCCGACCAAATACAATGACAAGGTCGCCATTGCTTTCGGCGATTGCGTGAAATCGGACCCCAGGAAATGTGCGAGCGCATTCTGCCGGCAATTTATTTATACTTCTAGGGGTCACATTCGACAATAGCCTCACCTTCGCTAATCATGCCACCGCAATAGCTTCAAAGGTACAAAGCCGCAACAAGATCCTCAAGTCACTGGCCGGCAGTACTTGGGGCAAAGACAAAGAAACGTTGCTGGTCACCTATAAGGCTATTGGCCGACCGCCTAACCTTCACGACACCAACTGGAGGAAATTGCAGGTCTGCCAAAACACCGCAATCAGAACCGCGACGGGCTGTTTGCTTATAGCTCCTGAGTCTCACCTTCACCAAGAGGCTAAAATGCTCAACGTTCGCGAGCATGCGGAACTTTTAAGTAGGCAGTTCCTTTTGAACTGTCATAGACCCAGTCATCCAAATCGACAGCTATTGGATGAAACTCCGCCCCCCAGAGACATAAGGAAACATCTCCGAAAGCATTATGATGAGATCCGGCATCACATCTCGTTGCCGTTTGATCTGCGGGACCATAGGCGGGCCCTAAAGGACCTCCACACTGAGTCGGTGGACAGATCCCGGCCTGTGAACCCCGTTATTGGTGCCCAACCACCCGTTCTTGCTGAGGAAGAACGTGTCCTTCCGGGGGAGACTAGAGTCATGCTGGCTCAACTTCGGTCTGGATATTGCAATAGGCTGAACTCCTATTTGTCCAGACTGAACCCCACCATACCGAACACATGCCCTGCATGCGGTATGGCCCCCCATGACACGCAATATCTCTTTTCGTGTTCTTCGGAACATACTCTTCTAACCCCCCTATCACTTTGGTCCAACCCTGTTGAAACAGCGCGTTTCCTTGGACTTCCGTTAGAAGAGCCCGATGACAACTAGGAGTGTACTGGCCCTTTTTGCAGGGCGAAGCACTGATAACAACAACAACAACAACCATACCGACTAGTGTAAAAAAAAATTTATAAAAAAAGGCAGTAGGGTGTTAACTACTGGCCCGTAAATCTTGATTGTTTGATTTGCGTAATTTTTATCAGGAGCATACAACATACTATTGGGAAGCATCACACTAACTTTCCTTGATATACCTTTTTGAAATTGCAACCAATTGCTTTTGAAAATAGCAGAGCTTTTTTGCTGAAAAGTGGGCGGCGCCACGAATACATCAACAAAAATTGTTTTGCACTTTAGTTTTGCTTAAAAAGTTTATTACATTTGCACTTTATATAACTTATACAATTATGGAAACATGGCGATTTTAATTTTACAAAGAAATTTTTCAGAAATTAATATAAATATGTGTGCTAAATTTGTAATTTGTTGGCTCTCACTAAATCAATTTTAGAAATATATTTTTGTTTCGTAAGTTCATATTAAAATCGTGGATATGAGGTATGGGATAACGATCGGGCACTGTTACAACATTGAGTCAGTCCTTAACGTCCTTTTTAGGTATAAGAGTGAGAGGAGATGCCACTGAGGAATTTGATGGTCTACAAATTTCAGTCTTTAACGAAAATTCGAATTCGGTTTTGGTCACTTTAAATTTAGTCGGATCTAAAGCGCCTGGGCTTAGAAAATTTAAGATGTCCTTTTGTTTCTAGTTTATGAACTGTAGTATGCTTAACTGGATTTGAATAATCTGGTTCAGCTATCAAAGATGGAAAAGTTTATAATTTAGAGAAAATTGTCGGAAGAGAGACGTTGCAAAAACATAAGATAATGTTGACTGAAAGCTTTGTCAACGGGTAGACTAAACGCTTATTCTTAATATGACCTGCTGATATTTAAACAAACGATGTGAGCTATTAAAAACATAAATGGCAATTCGAATCTTAATTCTAAATTTATATTTAAAAGTTTCTTTTTATATGTCGAAATTATAGTACCGTCTGTCAAAATTATATCTGATTTCTTCTTGCCTATGTATTTTGAAATCGACATCACTGAAATTGCTGCACCGCTGTCTATAGGAAAATTAAGTTTATTATCTCGGTCAAATTTGAACAAGCGAGTTCAAAATATCCGTCATTTGTCGCAGCTATTTGGTTATTGAAGGTATTTCTTTTTTATTTATAGCTTCCCAAATACTATCAGATAATTTAATTAGTTCATTAATGTCAGTTGAGTTCGAGCTAGAAAGGAGTACCATCAAATTTTTCGGCAGTTTCCTCATCCAAAGTTTTTTTACTAAAATATTTCCAGAGAGTAAAATGTTTGCTTTTGTTTTATGCTTATTTTGCTAAACTTCAAGTTATGAATTTGCACTTTTTTTTGTGTTGGGTTTTTGTAAAATGTCTTTTAAATTATTGCAAATGTATTTGTAAATTTTCCTTTTTTTTTTTGATTTTCAACTGTCACGTATTGCTAAAAAAGAAGCTGGCTTAGTGCCATAAGTGACAGTGTCCAGTTTATATATACGAATATCTTCAGTAGGGTTATCCCTCTATACTATGCACTGAAGATAATTATCCGGTTCAGACATTCTAATACAGCGATACATTTTACATATATCCGCTGTCAAACCAATTTTAAAGGAACGAAATTGTAAAAGAATCCTAAATAACGAAGGCTGTATTGTAGGGCCTGCCATTAAAATTGAATTAAGAGAGCGCCCATTTGTTGTTGGCGCAGAGCCATCGAGCACAACTCGCAATTTTGTTGTTGTGCTCTCGTCTTTGTGAACACAGTGATGTGGCAAAAAGTGCTTTAAACCGATTTACGCCTGATGATATGAGTCTCCCAATTCTTCTACTAGCATCTTTTGAGGTAGTCGTACCGAGTAAGCGCCAGATTCCAAACGATGATAGTTTTTGACAAAATGGTTTCGCAGCTGGCTTCTTCAGTAGTCGTTGTGGGTGCTATATTACTACGCTCTTCCGTTTCCCAGAAAGATTTTACGACATCATTTAATTCCCTATCTGTTTCTATCTCACCTGAAGCTTTTAGTGCTGACAAACATGCATGTTTTGATGACCGTGTTGTACTGCCTCCAGACACAACCCATCCTAATTTAGTTTTTTGTAGAACTGGTAGGTCCTCTGCCAAACGTATTTGTCCAATACATAGGAGATCGAAAAATTAACCAGCACCAATCAGCATATCAATGCGCTGGGGTTCGAAAAACAAAGGATCCGCTAAATGAGTGTTGGATGGTATTTTCCAGTCCAGGGATTTTAAAGAACGGCTTGGCTGCACGTCGGTGATGGTATGTGTGACGACTGTTGACAATTTATTGCAATAATTAGTAGTGCGTGAATGTAAATCCAGATCAACGATATGATCGGCAACGAAACCATTTTGGCCTATACCAGAAATGGACAAAGAAGATTTTAATGTTTTCAATTGAAGCTGATTAACTAGTCGATTTGTGACAAAATTTAGCTGGGATGCAGAGTCAAGAAACGCCCTGCAAGGAACCAGCAACCCAGTACGATTTTTTACGTATATGACTGCGGTAGCTAATATAACGAATTCTTGATTAATATTAATTGTATTAGACTCAGAACTCACCAATGCAGAACCTGAGGACAATGTCTGAGAATTTGATGCCGAATGCGATGTATGTAAATTGTTAGCGGTAAGTCCATAGTTGTTGTTGTTGTTGTTGTAGCACTACGTTGCCCTGCCTAGGTAGTCAGTATCTACCTTACCCAATATTGTCATCGAACTCTTCTAACGGAAGTCCTAGAAACCTAGCGGCTTCAACAGGGGAGGACCAGAGGGATATGGGTGTTAGAAGAGTAGGCTCAGTTGAGCAGACTAAAAGATGGTTAGTATTATGGGGAGACAAGCCGCATGCCGGACAAACATTAGGCAAGTCGGGGTTCAGTCTGGATAGGTAAGAGTTTAACCTATTACAATATCCAGACCGGAGTTGAGCCAGCATCACCCTAGTCTCCCTAGGCAGCTCGCGCTCCTCTACGGCAACGGGTGGTGCTATTGCCTGAAGAACGGCGTTCACCGGGAGAGAGCTAACAAAGGAATTTACCGAATTAGTGTGGATGAGGGTGAGGGCCTGCCGGTGCATCTTAGGATCAAACTGCGCGGAAATCAGGTGCCGGATCTCATCGTAGTGTTTGCGTAGATGGCTCCTTATGCTCCTGGAGGGCGGATCCTCGTTGCCCAGGCGTCCGTTCGGATGCTGCGGTTTGCAACAGTTGAACAGGAATTGCCTGGTCAACATCGCGCTATGCTCTTTAACGCCGAGCATTTTCGCTTCGTTATGAAGGTGATGCTCAGGAGACATAAGAAGACACCCAGTGGCGGTGCGAAGGGCGGTGTTTTGGCAGACCTGTAGCCTCGTCCAGTGTGTGTCAGCTAGCCCCGACGACCATATTGGCGTCGCGTAGCTCAGTACCGGCTGGCCAATTGCTTTATATGTAGCTAGTAACGTTTCTTTGTCTTTACCCCAAGTGCTGGCAGCTAAGGACTTGAGGATTTTGTTACGGCTTTGGGTAAGTAAGTCCATAGTTGGACGTCGAGTGTGAAGTGGGTACCAATGCGTTGTTAGCAGCGACACTACCTTGATAAAGCAACGTGTTATGTTTCGATGAACAATATTTGCAGCAGCCAGATCTACAATTTTTTACCGAATGACCAGCCCTAAGACAATTTAAGCAAAGTTGTAATTTTTTCACTTCCTTGTAAAAACAAAGGCTAGGATATTAGCAACAAATGTGCAAGTTACAGGCAAAACCAACGGAAATAAGGGAAAGAAAACGAAAGGAATATCTGCGCACAAATAATACTTTAAATTGCATCTTTCTAAACGTTAATAGCATAATATCTAACAAGAGTGAATTGGAAGTTTTGGCGGCAGCACACAAGCCGAGTATTATACTATGCTCTGAGACGTGTACGACAGAAAATGTGGCAGATAGTGAATTAGAAATAGCCACATATAAACTGGTTCGTTGTGACTCACACAGCAGGCACACTGGAGGAGTGATAATATATGTGCATAGCACAATTGACTTCAATATAATTTATAATGCAAGTGTTAATAGAAATATATGGTGTATAATAATTAGGGTGGAGTGAAAACTGTTTTTTCATCAGGCTGGATTCTAATAGTGAAATTCTGGTGCCTCTTGGGCTTAAATCACGTTTGCCAAAATGTTGTCTAATTCGGATTAGAGTAACTGCCTCCGCATCGGTGAAGATACGAAAGTTCCCAATTTTGCAAAACACTACTTCATATAGGTACGAAAAAAATTTGCATTTTTCATTTTTTCGATTCGAACTGTTGAATTATACATTATACTAATTCCTATAAATATTTTTTGCCTTTATCTCTTTAAGTATCTTCAGTAGTTTGGCCACTATGCCAAAAAACGTTCAAAAAACTTCCAAAAAATAACGATTTTTTTTTTTATTTCAGATTTAACCACTTTAAAATCAGAAAAAGTCTATGGACGAAAAAAAGTTAGCCCTTCTATGTTGTAGTAAATTCAATTATGAAAATTTTAAGCGTAGTAGTACAATATTATGATGTGCCCTTGACTTTATAAGTCCTGCTATATTGAAAGTCTTCAATCAAAAATTTTCTGTTTTTACCCAAGAAATTTTCCGAAATTTCCATATCCTAAACATTTGATACATAATTTCCATGTAGAATTTTCTGCTGATTCCGAAAATGCAATCATTTGTCTTAAAAGTAGAAGAGTTTTCGAGATATCTTGAAATTTCAGGGTATGGAAATTTCGGAAAATTTCTTGGGTAAAAACAGAAAATTTTTGATTGAAGACTTTCAATATAGCAGGACTTATAAAGTCAAGGGCACATCATAATATTGTACTACTGCGCTTAAAATTTTCATAATTGAATTTACTACAACATAGAAGGGCTAACTTTTTTTCGTCCATAGACTTTTTCTGATTTTAAAGTGGTTAAATCTGAAATTTAAAAAAAAAAATCGTTATTTTTTGGAAGTTTTTTGAACGTTTTTTGGCATAGTGGCCAAACTACTGAAGATACTTAAAGAGATAAAGACAAAAAATGTTTATGGGAATTAGTATAATGTATAATTCAAGAGCTTAAATCAAAAAAATGAAAAATACAAACTTTTCACGTACCTATATGAAAAACATTGGGAATTTTCATACTTTCATATCTCAGAAACTACATCAGCCCCATAAAAATGGATGTGATATTCGGAATCAGGAGACGATTTTACATTAGTATAATAGTACTTTCATTCTTGGAGAGATTTTTGTTGTCGAGTAGTGTTATATATTATATGAATATTTCACCATATACATTTTAGCGATCTTATAAATTTTGAAGGCACTGCGGAGGCAGAAGACATTGACCGATTTCAATAAAAAAAAGAGGGTATTTTTTTTGTTATTATAAGGCACCTATCCCCCCCTATTAGAACTCTGAAAGGTGAAACAAATTTTTTTCCATATGTTCACGCTCCAGCCTAATAATAATACAACTGAAAAAGGTTGATAAAAAATTTCAAATTGGGGTGCTTTATCAATTGCCCAGCACAAGTGATGCAGATTTCTTGGATTATCTAACAGAAATTTTATTTAATAAATATGATAAAAGCAACCATAATATAGTAGTTGGAGATTTCAATATAAATATGAACTACACTTCTACATATAGTACTAAACTGTCCGAGATATTTTCTGTGATGGGAATGTCCCAAAAAGTAGAGTTTAACACAAGAATTACAGATGTAACTGAAACTAAAATTGATTTACTGTATTCAAATTCAGAAGAAATAGAATGCAAACATTTGATGGAATTCAAAATATCTGACCATGAAACAATAAATTTCAGTGTTAAAACGTCTAAATCATTCAAAATGAGAATGGTGAAGAAAATTACTGCTTGGGACAGATACAGTCGTGAAAGTTTACAAAACATACTAAGATCGTTTAATTTCAATTTCAATAATAACCTGCAAATTGATGATAAAGTCGAACTTATAAATAACAACATAATGCAAGCCATGGAAAGCTTGACTTACGAAAAGGAAGTGTATATAAAGCTAATGAATAAATGGTATGACCATGAACTGGCACGAGTGAAAACATGCTTTACAGACTGGAGTGTGGGATGAATACAGAAGGATAAATAAAACGTACAAAAAAATGGTTAAAATAAAAAATGGAAAATAAAGTAAAAATGAGCGAAAATAATACTAAAGAAATGTGGAAGTACCTCAAACAGGCGGCATGTCTTACCGAGGATAACGACGGTATCAAAAAAGCGATAATAGATGGTGTACTGGTTGAGAATGACACAGAATTCTTTATAAACAGTGTAATTGAAATAAATAGAAACATACCTAGTATTGATTTAGTAATGAACAATAGTCAAGTCAGCTGTACATTTAAGTTTTCGAAAATCGCCACCGCTGAAGTTATAAATATTTTAAAAACGTTCAAATACAAAATTGGCGGCAGAAAACTGTTATCAGATGGAGTACTGAAAGACTCAATAGAGTATTTAGGGTACTTCTATGCACTCATTATCAATGATAGTGTGGAAAGTGGCATGGTACCTGGAAGGTGGAAAACGTCGACAGTGGTACCTAGGGTTGCCACATGGCCTGGAATGAGCTTGATTGTCAAGATTTTTTAGGTCCTGTCAAGTGTCAAGATAAAATTTAATTTGTCCAGTTAATTTTTAAAATTAAAAAAATTCAATATTAAAAAATATGTATCATCATTTGCTAAACACCAAACCCAAAAACAAATTCTTATTTTTTGCCCAATATCAATAATTCATTGCAATCGATAACCAAAAAAGCATCAACACTTGTAGTTTCCCCCCTAACTCACCATTGACTTATTGCTTGTTTTTGCCCATCACTAAAAAAATACAACATTAAACAGCTGATTGAAATTAAGCGTAAATTTTTCTGATGCGTATAGTAAACTTAAATTGTTTAATGTTATATTCGTTTAAGAATTTAAATTAATGTTGTTGCAATATATTGAGCCTTTTGTCGTTCATTTACCATGGAAAATAACGAAGATGCCGGAACTTCAAAAAAAGGAAGATATACAACATTCTGCGATGGATGGATTGAAGAAGCAGAATATAGCAAGTGGATTTAAAAAAAAGATGATTATACCGCATTTTGCAAATTGTGCCAAATTGATATTTCTATAAAATATGAAGGGAGTCGAGCATTACGCAAACATGCCCAAGCAAAACGGCATATGAAATTAGCATTGTCTCAAAAATTGTCACACAGCATGATAAACTTCACTGTTCCGGCAGACTCAAAGGAGGATTCACACATATCCAGGGCTGAACTAATGTCCGTTTTTCACAATGTTGTTCACGGGCTTAGTTACAACAGCTTAGCCTGTCAATTAAAACTAAGTTCTTCAATATTTTGCGACAGTAAAATTGCTAATAAAATAAGTTGTGGCCGTACCCAAGGCAAATTCATTCTTATGGTAATATCAAGTGAACAGCTGACTTCCTCTTCTTCACGTTTTTAACCCGCCGTGTAATGTAGAATGTCATAAAAAGAAAGATTTGACGGTTGACTTTGAATATTGTATTTGGTATTTATTTTCAAAAAACTATCGCAACTTACCAAAGGATACGATGGCGATGATTTTAACTAAATTTTATGCACGCATGAGTTGTCCAAGCACGTATTTATTGTTCCAGATACCATTAGTTCAATTAATTTTTTATGAAATATAAAAAAACAATCTATGGTTGTCATTTCAAATTTTTTATCACTATGACATTCTACATTACAAAAACTTGAAGCGAAAAGAGGCGAATATTGCCGAATTCGCTCTGCCATTACCATAACAATCAATTTGCCTTGGCCGTACCAAAGCAGCAGCTATAACACGCAACGTATTGGCACCATACGCACGAGAAAAAGTAACTGATGCTTTAAAAGAAAGTTTTTACTTTTCGGTAAGCAGCGACGCATCAAATATTGGAAACGTGAAAACGTATCCATATGCCGTTCAATATTTCGATGCCGAAACAGGAATACAACAGAAAATTTTAGATTTTTATGAAGACCCAAAAGAGGCTGCCAAAGACATTTTTGGCAATATCGTAAGAATAACAACTGAAAATAACCTTAACATTCAGCAAATTGCAGCATACAGTGCGGATAATGCGGCAGTGAATTACGGTGTTCATAACTCCGTATATAAAAAACTTAAAGAGGTAAACCATAAAATTGTAAAGGCAAATTGCAACTGCCATGTAATAAATAACTGCATCAAAAGGGCTTTAAATGCTTTATCTGTCGACGTAGAAAACATTGTGATTAAAACGTTCAATGAATTTAGCTCATCAGCTTTGTCAAATGAAAAGTTAAAGGAATGTTTTGAGTTAGCATGTATAGAATACAAGCATCTACTTCGGCATGTTCCCACTCGATGGCTTTCCCTTTTGCCAGCAATTGACCGATTATTACATTCTTGGCCTGCGGTTAAAAGGTACTTTTTACAAAAGGGGAAAAACAACTGCAGAAAAGAAATCTGGAAATTTGTATCATATGGAATGTCAGATACTGAACTAAATAATGCGGATGAAGAATGCTTTTCTGAAGGTTTATCAGAGGCGTATTTGTATTTTATTCATAATGTAATGCATGAATTCCAATCAGCTATACTAGCGCTTGAAAATGATTCTTGTACAATAATGGAACTTCACAGCATAATGAGTAAACTTATAAATAGTCTTCAAAACCGAAGAAAGGATTGTTTCTATGGAAGTCGAGTTTTGGTTATTTTTAAAAATATTTCAAACAATGATGTTGAAGCATTCAAATTAGAAGCAAATCAATTTTTAACAAATGCTATTTCATACTTGGAGCAACGATATGATTTAGAAGATGAATCAATTTACAAACACATATCAGTTTTAAATCTGAAACAATCTCTTTTGTCATGGGCTACATTAGCAGAGCTTCCAAAAATTTTACAGATATCAAATTCTATTGATAATGATATGTTATATACAGATTATTGCTGTCTTCGCGAAGTATTTGATCAATTGCCAAAAGATATTCCGCTTGACAAAATATGGTCTTACTTTTTCAAAAAATGTGATAAAAATAACTTGATAATTATATTTAAATTGATCTCGTTTATTTTTTCTATTCCAACTAGTAATGCTTTTTGTGAAAGAATTTTTAGTACATTAAACGATTTATATTCTAAAGATAGGAATAGAATGGCATTTGACCTTATAAAGGCTGAATTGTTAATAAGACAAAACTTACATGAAAATTGTAAAAATTTTCAAAACTTTTTGCTAACGCCTAAAGGAACAGAACTAGTTAAGTCTGTTACTAAAAGTACAAAGTATATGTGGAAAAATTAATATAGTTAAATGTGAATTAAATATAGAATTTTTATATTATTTGACGTATATTGAATTGTAATACGCTTTTGTTTTTTTTTTAAGTTTTTGTATAATTTGTTATGTTCTTATTGTTTTTTTTTAAATAAAATTTAGCAGTTTTTCTGCTCATTTATACGTATGCGTTATTTTGATTGTCAAGATATTTTTTTGAAATCAAGCTCATTTTATGTGAGTGTCAAGCTGGCTGGCTTTTGGGATGTGGCAAGCCTAGTGGTACCTGTTAAAAAAGTTAAAAAGACAATACCAAGTGATGCTAAAATATTAGAAGTACATGTCAAAAATCAACTGATGAAGCACCTAGAAGAAAATAAAATTTTAGTCCAACAACAATCGGGCTTTAGGGAAAAACATTCGTGTGAGACAGCCCTCAATTTGGTGATATCTGATTGGAAAGAAGAGCTAAATAAGAAGAATGTAGTTGTTTCGGTATTCCTGGACCTCAAAAGGGCATTTGAAACAGTGGATAGAGACATTCTACTAAAAAAACTGCAACAAATTGGTATAACTGATATGGAGCTAGAATGGTTTAGCAGCTACTTGAAGCAGAGAAGACAACGAACTGTGATAAATTCAGCGATATCCGACGAATTGGAAGTACCCATAGGGTTACCACAAGGGTCGGTTTTGGCACCGATATTGTTCCTAATTTACATTAATGATATTGTCAATGCCGTCGAGGGATGCGAAATGCGACTCTTTGCCGACGATGCATTAATTATGATAAGTGAAAATAATATTAATGTCGCTATATCAAAAATGCAAATGGGACTGAATAATTTATATACATGGCTGTGCGGAAATAGATTAAAACTTAATATTAATAAAACAAAGCACATGGTTATAACCAGAAGAAACTTTAATGATCTCAACACTGAATTGAAAATAAATAATGAAAGTATACAAAGAGTAGAGAGTATAAAATATTTAGGTATTATAAATAATTGATAATAAACTAAAATTTGAGGAACACATAAAATACACCGTTGCGAAAGTAGCTAAAAAAATTGGGATTATGCAGAGAACATCTAAATATCTACATAAAAAATACAAAATACTTATATATAAATCTATTATTGAGCCACATTTTGTATATTGTCCATCGATATTATTCATAATATCTGATGGGGAAATTGATAAACTTCAAAAGCTTCAAAACCGGTGTATGCGATTTATCCTTAAAAAACGTAGTGATGCCAGAACGGCTGATATGCTGAATAGTTTGAACTGGTTAAGTGTTAAGCAAAAAATTTTCTTTCACTCCATGAAGTTAATTTTTAATATAAAGCATGGCAATGTACCTGAATACCTTAGTAAAAATGTAATTTTAGTAGAGCAAACACACAATGTAAATACTAGGAATAAACAAAATTTTAAACTACCACTGTTTTGAACTGAAATAGATAAACAAAACATTTTCTATAAAGGTCTCAAATGTTTCAATGAACTCCCCGTGGATTTAAAAACATGTAATGAAATCTTAGTTTTTAAGAAAAAACTGTATGAGTTTTGTAAAACCTTAGCTATAAGATAGCAAATTGTTGATACTTGAATTAGGCTCTAGCGGCCGTAATAAATACATGATAATGATAATGATAATAGGAGAGCATGTGGGGAGTTACTTTACGGAATGCACATAAATTTTTACATATGTATCCAACAGAACAAGTTTTGTTGATTGAAAATTCACGAATATCGGATCCAATAACGGTCTTCCCCGTAGACATTAATTCTTCTTTAAAATGCGCGCAATCCTTTTAAAAACAAATAGCAATAAACAAATCTTTATGTTTACGTACATACATAGCTGGCAAATTTAAATTTTATATGGATTTTTCTATATTTTCTAAGACTATACGGTAATACTCATGGAAGATCCAACATTCTGACATCAAGTGATTTAACGTCATTCATGTACCAAGTGGCGAGGGGTATGGACTACCTCACATCACGAGGGGTAAGTTTAATTATATTTATTGGAATATGCATATTCAACTAAAGAAAATGAAAAACGTATATCTTCCCCGCTTCTACATATGTATATCGACTGCTAAATGGAAGAAATGGTTAAAGTGTTTTTAACCTTCATAAGTTCTTCAAAATTAACGACGTTACAGTTCTTCGGGTCAAATTTGACCCCTGTACTAAATACATGGTATACAACTGATTTAACACACTACATTGTTTTAGAAAATTTCACATTCTATATTTAGGTAAAAAAAAAATTATTTTTCTAACGGTATTTAAGTACTGAAGTTTTTTTATTATTACTTATATACAGCGTATGTGGTAATAATAAAATATGGATTACAGTAATTCCTATGAAAAATATATTCATGTTAAATTTCAATCTTATTCATGTTTTTAATTACTGCATTGTGTACATAAAATAATCGTTTTAGAATGCTCCTTGCATACAAATTTATCACAAGTACTACAGATCAATGCCGTTTTATTTTCTGAGTTCTTACACAGTTGACATCGCCGCCGTTTTGCTGAATATTTGTCTGGTCTTCCTTCCGATGTTGTAGAAGTAGACGGCTGTTGATCCACATTCTGAATTATCTTTACGATTTCCCGTGAAAAATTAGCCCTTGGTAAAGTTTTCCGTTGCTTTATATAAGGTTCAGTAAGCTGCAGTCCTAGATTTTCCAAGAAGTGTCGGCGTTTGGAAAGACAGTTTTCGTTGAAGCTGTTATTCACAGATGTAAATAAAACAAAAGCATTATACGCTGATATGTCTATCATATTGCTAAATACAACTTGGGGCCATCGATTTGTCTTTCTTTTGCAAGTATAACCGGACACAACTTTATCTAGCGTATCTACACCTCCTTTACATTTGTTGTAATCCAATATTATCTGGGGCTTTTTGTCTTCGCGATTACTTACTTCTGGGCTATGATGCAAAGTGCTGAGTAGAAACACTGCTTTGTTTTTTTTTGGGATGTAAGATACCAAGGTAGTGTCCTCCGTAAAGCAAAATGTCGAAGAATATCTAGGTACTCCTTTAGTTGCTAATAACACTGATGGTAACTCAGGCTTATTTTTACGAATGGTTCCAACTAAAGTTATGTGTTTTTCCAGTAGTTTTTGTCCAAGCTGATAAGATGTGAAAAAATTGTCTGCAGTCACATTGTGGCCTTTCAGTCCAGCTGTCAAATCAAGAACTACACGCATTCCTTGGTTTCTTTCGGGCATTGCTCCAATATCTTTGCCTGTATATGGTTGGATATTCCAGGCATAACTTGTAACCGCATCACAAATAACCCAAAATTTGATCCCATATTTTGCTGGTTTTGATGGAATATATTGCCGGAATGGGCATCTTCCTCTAAATGCTACCAGCTGTTCATCGATTGTAACATCCTGCGAAGGGTTGTAAAATTTAGGCAGTAAATCAACCCATTGATTCCAAAGTTCACGTATCGGTGCAAACTTGTCTACCATTCGTCGTTGGCTTCGAGTAACTCTATTATCAAATCTTATTACTTTTGAGATCAGTTTGAACCTTTTCAATGGCATGACTGCTCCAAATATGGGCCTTCCCCTTTCAGAGTGCCATAAACTTTCAGTACTTTCATTATTTGACCTATATACGCCAGCTAACAAAAGTAATCCAAAAAATGCGAACATTTCAGTGTCGTCGATGTCAGTCCAATCGTTGCCGAAAATACGTTTTCCTTCAATATTTGTGCATCTCAATATGGTTGTCATCACGGGAGCTGGGAAGAATAATATAAAACTTGATTTCTCTTCCTCAGTGATTCTCGAAGAGGCATAGCGAGTCACACCTGGAATCATGGTGATGACATTTTCTATGGGCGCTCTTCCATACCTACTAATACAAGGCACTTTGGAATATCTTATTAGTCCATTTTTTGACACGATTTGGTCAGTGGAAATATTTTCATCACCACTATCACTTGAAGTATCAGACGATTCAGCGTATTCAATGCTATCTTCACTCTCTGAACAAGATTCCTCTTCGTCTGATACTTCATTCACTATGGCCTCTATTTCACTATCTTTAATTCTTCGAGAAGACATTTTTCTCAACTTCCAAATCAAATAAACTTGCGCTTTCCGTTCCGTGTTTACCATACTACTGGTCAAAATGCAGGCACAACTTTCTAATTTACACTCAAATCAATAATCTGGGGATTCCCCGATATAAATGTACAAAATGCAGTAAGAGGAAAAGAGACAACTATGTGTTCACAAACGTTTATTTTAAATTAGCCGACCTTAGAGAACTCGATAATTTATCGATGAGAACGTTTTCAAAGGACAAAGTAGAGTAAACCGTTGCCCAACATCAGCGGAAAAATTTATGTTCACCTTTTTGACGTAAAGTTCCAGGTGTTTTGTGGAACGCAACTTCTCGTTGCGCTTCTGATATTGACCACTAATCAGCTGAGCCGTTAGTTCACAAGTAGTGTGCTTCAGAAAAGTGCCCAATATGATTGTTTAGCAAGGCATTCTGCCCAGATAAACAAATAATAATATTTTTGCAAAATGGGTAAAATTTGACCCTAAGAACGAATTTGTAAAAAATTATGTAGGTAGAGAATTTATAAATATATGAGCCCGAAATCATCAGTACCTCTTTGGGTTCGGAAATAAATAAAAGTCATACAATATCAGAAATGTTAACCACAAACTTTTCCCGGAAAAACGATTTTTTTCCTAAAATGGGTCAAATTTGACCCGAAGACCCTATGAAGGTTAAAAAACGCCCTAATTTAGAATGTTTTTCAATAACGCCCAAGAATACTTCGAAGAGATCCTTGCCAATTTTGATGGAGCTGTCTAACAATATTCGTCAGGGACCAACGACAATGATTATTTTTTTAGTTTTTATGAAAAAAATCAAAGCCTTCGCGGTATCGGAGGATCCATCGTCGTGCTCAATGAAAATATGCTTTGATTGAAAAAATCTGAGCGAACCTTTTTTTTTTGTTTTTGCTACGACTATGTACATAAAAACTAGGCAGTATAAGTTCAGGTATATTTTTGTAATTCTCACCCCTTTTTGGTTCGGTAAAATTATATTTACTGATTTTCATTAAAATAATAGGTCAACATCTAATACAGAAATTGAAAATTATGTTTTGAAAGTGTATCCAAAATTCGACTAATTTAAAAAAAAAAGGTTTTCTCAGAATTTTTTTTTTGAGTATGCAGTTTTTATATAAGAGATGTTGATCCGATTTTTATGAAATTTTCTCTGTAAATTCTGGGCTCATGGGTTAAATCATAGGCTATACATATTTTTGTAAAAGTTGGCGGTTCCACGCCCCCAGGCTATATAAAATTTAAATTCTTCATAACTCTGAACATATTTGGTCTAAATTAATGGTTTATGGATATGTGTGTCCTTTGGTCAAGATTTATGTAATTTTTGGAAAAGTGGTCGGTGCCACGCCCCCAGGCTATATAAAGTTGAAATCATCATAACTATGAACATATTTGGTCTAAATTAAAGATTTTTGGATATCTGCGTCCTTTAGTCAAGATTTATATGATTTGGGAAAAGTGGAAGAAGATTCAGAAGATTGTTGTGTACGATTTAAGCTATATTTATTTTTGGAAAGGTGGGCGTTGCCACGCCCCCAGGCTATATAAAATTGAAATCATCATAGCTATGAACATATTTGGTCTAAATTGAAGATTTTTGGATATGTGTGTCCTTTAGTCAGGATTTATATAATTTGGGAAAAATGGGCGGTGCCACGCCCGCATTTTTTGTGTTTTGTTTGTATTTCAATAATGTCCAAAGTTTATGGTCGATCTGTTTCATACTTTTCCAATACGTTAAAATCGACATAGGCTATATTTGTAAATTTTTTGGAAAAGTGGGCAGTTCCAGCCTACAAGCTTAGTAATATTTCAATTCGTTATATCCCTGAATGTATTTGCTTTAGTGAGATTTTAACGTTCTCAAATCTTAATGAATGCAGTTAATTGTTTTGCCATTTATACATATCCGGAGTATTAAAGGATTTTCATGAAATCATAATAGTGTCGTTAAGTGGTCAGTGTGTACAGTAATGTTTAAGGACAGTCTAATGAGAGTAGGATAGAACTAAATAAATACTAACTATACTCATTGAGTTGAAAAGATCCGTTTTTTGAGTTGGGCATCCAAAAAATGTATTTGTTTATACCAGGCGCGTAGCCAGAAAAAAATTTCGGGGGGGTTTTGGCCAAAGTGTCAGTAAATAAGAATTACCTGTAAATACACACAAACATATTTGTATTTTTACATATTAGCTATTTATAATTTTATTTATTTGAAATTTTTCTCTTTCTACACGGCAAAAATTTAGCCTAAATTTTAAACCATTTATGGTTTACACAATTCTACTTCTTGTTAATAAATTCCAAACCTTTCAATTACCTACAAAATTCTCAACTGGGATAAACAACAACGCAACAAAAGTCGTATACACAGCGATAATATGTACTTTTCGCACAAAAGTCATGAGTGCGCCGAAGCTCAGTAGGAAAAGCAGTGCGCACTGATTTGGGGCAAGTCGGTTCGAGTCCTAACATTTTGCAGTATTTTTATTGTGTATTTACACATACTTTCATTCAAAAATAATGAAATTAGTCAAATGAAGTTAATTTTATTGGAAATTCCAACCAACACTTTGAACGCAGACATACTGGTATATATGTAGCCCCAAAATTTTAAATCTAGGCTGAAACTTTTAGCCGTGTACAAAACAATATTTATTTTTCTTGTTTTGAAATTTTGTTTAGGATTTCTTCAGGAGTTACTTCAAAAGTAGAGTGGATGTTGAGTAAGCCAGCCTCTCCTGCCCCATTGTACTTCTTAGATAAGTTTTTAACCTTCGAAGGGAAGAGAAAGACCGTTCGCTAGGAGCAACGGAAACTGGAAGCGTTGCAGCAATTTTTATATATCGATGTACCATAGGGAAAAAAGACAAGGAACAATTATTTCATGCATCAGTGAACGTGCTTGGTCGCTCCTCCTTTGGGATTGGAAAATATTTTTCTTTTTTAGGGCTTTACGCTGTTCAAAAGAAATCCAAAGCTCTATATGAAATGACGCTTAAGAAAAATTTCTGGTGTCAGAATCTCTTTTACTTTTCTACTGCTAATTTCTGTAAATTTTTTACAAAAAGCGACCTGAGCAACTGTTTCTTTGGCAAGAAATAAATAGTTGTCGCTTTATTTCTTGAAGAAAAACTGAAGTGTCGGAGAAATAAAAAAAAATATATAATAAAATAACATTGAAATTATTTACATAAAAAGCGGCAAATTGTATTATTCGACATGCAAAATGGAACGTCAAAATTTCTTGGCTATTCATGACAATTTCATGGTCAAGAAATAAGTGAAAATATTTTTTGACCATTTTCTTCTCAACAGCATACAGGGCTTTTACTTTTAAACTTTTTCAATCCTTTTTCGACAAATTAGCGTCACGTTTCATTATCACCTGCCAAGTATAAGTACAATGTAATTGTTTCTTTCTCTCATAATTCAATACGACTGCGTTGTGTACTGCTTGTTAATTTTTGTTTTTTTTTAAGTCTTGGTAATATTTATACCTAGCACACAAGGTATATTAACTTCATTCGCCTAACGGTAGTATGTAACAGCATAAACGAATCGAGATAGATATTGACTTATGTATATCAAAATGGTCAGGAGGAAAAGAGAAATTGATTGAGCCATGTCCGTCCGTCCGTCCGTCTGTGAACACGATAACTTGAGTAAATCTTGAGATATCTCAATGAAATTTGGTATGCAGGTTCCTTTTTACTTATCTCGGAGTGCTATTGAAAATAGGCAAAATCGGTTGAAAGCCACGCCCACTTTCTATGTATATATATAATATTTTCGAAAATACAAAAAGAGTGATTATTCAGTAAATAATACACCAATAAGGATAAAATTCGGTGTGTACGTTAGCGTTAAGGCAAAAAGTAAATTTTTGAAGAAATTTTTAAAAAGGGGCGTGGCACCGCCCACTTTTGATTAAGTCAATTTTGGAAATATAATTAATCATAAATCAAAAACCGCTCAAGATAGCAAAACGAAATTGAGCACACATATCTATATATTAATAGGCTAACACTCTCCCCATAGTAATTTTCGCAACCCAACTTCAGTTATATTGCCTTGGTAAGGACTATTTCTACTGTTTCGCAAAAAAATTTTTTTAAATTATGCTTTGTTTATTTCTTATTAAACAAAAAAGAAGCCTACAAACTTTCCAAAACTCTCAACTATTTTGTAATCTCCAACAGCACAACATATATAAAAGCTTTTACCAAAAGCCAAAGCTACAGTATCTGACTGTTTCATTGTACGCTAGATGGACCAGTGCGCGCCTTGCGCATGAATTTCACCACTACCCTCAGCGACATCTACAACCCAGTAGATTAAGTCTCTGATTCACAACAGAAATGATATACATGATACAGCAGTGGCGCAGGTGGTAAGGGTGCCGGCTCTGATGCGTGCGTTTACAGGATCAAGCACGGGTACGGGGCAGGTTCAGTTTTGTTTTTTTTATACCCAGCGTACTAGTACTAGTACAAGGGTATATTAATTTTGTCCATATAACGGTACTATGTAACGGCGCAAAATAATCGAGTTAGATATGGGGTTCCTTATATGAAAGCTCTTAGGTTAAAAAGAGGAATTGATTAAGGCATGTCCGTCCGTCTGTCCGTCTGTCCGTCTGTCCGTCTGTCCGTCTGTCCGTCCGTCCGTCTGTCCGTCTGTCCGTCCGTGTACACGATAACTTGAGTAAAAATTGAGATATTTGCATGAAATTTTGCATACAGGTTACTTTCTGACCAAGGTAGGCTTCTATTGAATATGGACGAAATCGAATGATAACCACGCCCCCTTTTTAGATATCGGTAATTTGGAAATCACATAAATTGACATAGCTTGCTTAAAAACTGAGATATTTGCATGGAATTTGTTATGCAGACTACTTTCTGGCCAAGGTAGGATGCTGTTGAAAATGGGCGAAATCGGATGATAACCACGCCCCCTTTTTCGATATCGAAAATTTCGAAAATCACATAAATTGACATAGCTTGCTTAAAAACTGAGATATTTGCATGGAATTTGTTATGCAGACTACTTTCTGGCCAAGGTAGGATGCTGTTGAAAATGGGCGAAATCGGATGATAACCACGACCCCTTTTTCGATATCGAAAATTTCGAAAATCACATAAATTGACATAACTTGCGTAAAAACTGAGATATTTGCATAGAATTTGTTATCCAGGCTACTTTCAGGCCAAGGTGAGCTGCTGTGAAAATTTTCGAAATCCGGTGATAACCACGCCCAATTTCGAAAATCACATAAATTAACATAAGTTGAGTAAAACTTGAGATATTCGCATGAAATTTGGTACACAGGTTACTTTCTGGCCAAAGCAGGTTGGTGTTTAAAATGGGCGAAATCGGATGAAAACCACGCCCCCTCTTTTGATATAGAAAATTTCAAATAAGACTCTAGGGATAATATCATTGCCAAGTCATGGTATTTGTATCTCGTTCTGAAAACTAACGCTGGGTATTTAATGTTCGGTTCACCCGAACTTAGACTTCCTTACTTGTTTTTAATTAAATCCGCCTTGAAACATATAACATATGAAAACCTTTTATCATAATATTTTTTTTTTTTAATTTATTGAAGATTGGCCAGAAAAATATTACCAATTGTCTCATTTAGAGCAAAGCTGTAAGTAGACGCTGGAAAGTATAAGTAGTTGCTGGCGTCATTTTAAATAATTTTCCTTGCTTTAAAAGAATTAAAAAAAAAAACAATTCACATTTTTGTCTTCACCGAGAATCCCTATTCACCGAGAATCCCGAGAATCGAAGTCAGGTGTCCTGCAAGTAGTATACATTTATACCCATTTTGGTATAAAAATTGTACAATTAGTGTCTTCATAGGACATGCTCGAACAAATGTGACCAATTTATTCCATTTGAAAGAGACTAAACATGATCCAACTATGGAAGGTCGTGGCATGAGACAGCTGATTAAAAAGTGTTTTTCTTTAATTTTGACATTATGCCCATTTTTCAGTGTAATTTTGACTGTGATACATTACACAAATTACGTACGCACGGGTGTATGTCACCATGCGATCACCTGTTTATTGCATCATGAGACTAAAAAAGTAGTAGTCTACTACAATAAAATATTGGAAAAGCATATTTTCTAAGCAGAAAATGTATTTTTCATACTAAGAATGAAGTTAGTTACATAGAATAAAATATTTTGATAGCAACACCAGAAGAGGAATTTTCAAAAATAGAAGAGAAAAAAGAAAAATATCAAAATCCATGCACTGTAAAGCAGGAGTTATTAACTTTCAAATGTTGTTGAAAATAATCTGTAGCCTTACTACAAGCCGAAATCTAATCACTTCAGTTGGTGCATGTTTTCATTACGTTATGAAAAATTTCAGCAGTATATATATTAATACCCTAATGTGTGAAAACTTTGAGTGGCATCACCACCTCACAAAATTTCGCACTTTTTAAAAACTACGAAAACCACACAAACCCCTCTGCTTTCATTCATATGCAGTAATCCAGGAGCTGCCACTTGCTTTTATTTGTGTGCCAAAAAAATTTTGCTAAATCCTGTACAACATCATTTGAAGCCTAAGAAATCCATCTTAACTACTCATGGCTTTAGCTGCCATTATGCATATTTAGCATAGACTTGACTTGACTTGAGAACTGTCACTTAGCACTTAGAAAAATAGCAAGAGAGCACACTAGCCAGTTTCAAATAAGAGTAAAAGTTTCCCATATCGAATTGCTTTTTAAAAGTAATCGTGTGATTTTTTACATATAACTCAGTAAAAAGTACCAAAACGCATTTTCTTGGCATTAGGTTTCGATTTTCTGAGCTTATCTACAATCAGTATATAGTCAAAGCCAAAAAAAAACTATAAAGCATTTTGGGAGGAAAAAAATTTTTTTTAGGTTAGCCTAATTTGAATTCAATTTATTTGACAGTAAGTTTTGCTGCTGTCATATGAATAATATACATCCAAAAATTCTTATCCCTATAGAATAGTTGGAGGATTTTATTCAAAATGTTAAAAAAAAAGGTATGGCATCACACAGTTCTCTCACGGCGCTCACTAAACTTAGAATTTACATAAAAAATCAAAACTCAGCAGAATTCTAAGTTAGGTCAAGTAGGGTAATCGGATACATGCAAACTTCATTAAACAGAACGCTAAGTGGCAGTTCCAAGTCAAGTCAAGTCTATGCTAAGTATGCATAATGGCTGCTTTAGTTATTTTTCCACCTACTTACTTGGTATTGCATTTGTCACGGGAGATATGTATGTTAAAGAAAAGATTGTGGCCGGGAAAATAAGTATTTTATTTCAAAGTTTTATTTTTAGAGGAGCTGAAGGATATTTAAATTGTCCACGGGCGAGTTTATATTAGTACAGGCAATATATCGAAAAAAAATTGCCGAAATCGGGTAAGGCCACGTCCAATTTTATACAAAAGATTTTGAAAAGGATCATAGATATATTGAATATGCAATAACTTTGCTTAAACTACCTGTATATCATTTCTATCGAATGCACAAAATTTTTGGAAAATGGGCGTGGCCCCGCCCCTTTATGGTGGATTATTCCACAAAACTTTCCATGCCATAACTCCGGTAAAAATTGATTTATTGAAACGATATTGGGAGAAAGTGTTCAACATATAAAGGTAACTCTTTGCTGTAAAAATAAACAAAATTGGTTAACGGACACGCCCACTTTTTGAACACAGTTCTGAAAAATTTCTTTTTAAAATTAAAATCGCGATATTTTCCTATTTGCAAGAGTTATATAAATAATATTTTACTCACATAATAGGCTTTTTAAGCAAAACTAAACTGTAAAAAAATTTTGTGGATTTTGTTGAAGTAGGCGTGGCGCCGCCCACTTTTCAGCAAAAAAGGCCTGTTATTTTCAAAAGCGATTGCTTGAAATTTCAAGAAGGTATTTCAATGAAAGTTAGTGAGATGCTTCCCAACAGTATGTAGCAGGCGCGTATTCAGGGGGGGGTTTCGGGGGTTCAAACCCCCCCGAAATTTCCGAAAATTAAAAAATATACTTCTGTACTAGAATAATTACTCTATTCACTTTTAAACTCCCTGTTAAGAAATTAGCATTAATTGCAAAATAAAAACACGAAAGAATAAAATTAAATAATATTTCACACTAAGAGAAGATATTGGTAGTCGTTAATCAATTATCAGAGCAAGTCTGAGAGGTCACAACTAAATTCCTGCAACGGTTAACTCATTTGGCGCATTAAGAAACTCGAGAAAAATTATCAGACTTGCTCTGCATAAGATCAACTTAGCATCTCATCTACATAGCATGTTAACAACAGCAAGAGTCATGCGAACTCAAGTCTGTTGAAATTTAAATTAACTGCTTTTCGAGTTATGAATACAGCGGACGAAAATCGTAAAAATGAGTGTCTCTCGTTATGGTACTCACGGTTGCCATAAGTTTAACCAAAAAAATGACCAAGAAGTTAAAAAAACTTACTAAAAATTACCAAGCAGTACAAAACGCAGTCGTATTGAATTATCAGAGAAAGTAACAATTAAATTGTACTTATACTTGTCAGGGGATAAAAGTTTAAAAGTAAAAGCCCGGTAGGTATGCTGTTGAAAAGAAAATGCTCAAGAAATATTTTCAATTATTTTTGTTTTGACGTTCCGTTCTGCATGTTGAATAAATCCAATTTATATGAATTTCAATGTTATTTTATTATATTTTTTGTTTTTATTTTTCCGAAGCTTCAGTGTTGCGCAGGTCGCTTTTTTGAAAAATTTTCCAGAAATTAGCAGTAGAAAAGTAGAAGAGGTTCTGACACAAGAAATTTTTCTTAAGCGTTTCTGCTCTATTCAATATCCACTTTACTTTTGAAGTAACTCCTGAAGAAATTCTAAACAAAATTTCAAAACAAACAATAAAAATAAATATTGTTTTGTACACTGCTAAAAGTTTTAGCCTAGATTTAAAACTTTTTGGGGCTATATATACACCTAGACCAGTATGTCTGCGTTCAAAGTGTTCTTTGGAATTTCCAGTAAGATTAACTTCCTTTGACTAATTTAATTATTTTTGTTTGAAAGAATGTGTAAAAACACAATAAAAATACTGCAACTCAAAGTTAAGAACTTTGTGGAAAATTCATGAAAATTCAAGAAAACTCGAAAAATTTTCATCAAAATTACTAAATTTTTAGTAAAAATTTTTAGAGTTTTTTCGAGTATGTAGTTTTGTGGCCCGTTCAATTAAAGTGAGCAAAGATACCAATCTTAAGCCGCTAGAAGAATTACTCGATTTTTGGCAATTTTTTTTCTAGCCAAGTGCATTATCTTCCATACAAATTTATAAGCGTAATATTTTTATATTGAAGAAAATGCTCTTGGTCGGCTCTTGACAATTTAACGGGCTACAAAACTGCAAACTCGAAAATAATCAAATTTTACCTGAAAGTTAAAAATTTTGATGAAATTTTTTCAAGTTTTCTTGAATTTTCATGAGTTTTCCACAAAGTTCTTAACTTTGAGTTGAAGTATTTTTATTGTGTATTTACACATACTATCATTCAAAAATAATGAAATTAGTCTAAAGAAGGTAATTTTACTGGACATTGTAAAAAAAATTCGGTTACGCCGGTTGTCATAGAAATGCGCCTAATAAAAATTATTAAAATTTTAAACCGAAAGAAATTTAGAATTCACTACCAAAGAGTTTTAAAAATTGTGTAAAGTTTTTAGCCGTGTAGAAAGAGGAAAATTTCAAATAAATATAAGTGCAAATATGTAATATGTAAAAATATAAATATGTATGTGGGTATTTACAGGTAATTCTTATTTACTGACACTTTGGCCAAAACCCCCCCCCGAAATTTTTTTCTGGCTACGCGCCTGGTATGTAGTATACTCCTGCCAAAAATTATGCAAATAGAATAACAAACAAGCAAGATTTCCGGGAAAGTAGTTAACACCCTATTGCCTTTTTTTAATTAATTTTCTTATCTTCATACCTTTCATAAGCCCGTTGCAAATCTATTTATATTTTGTTATTTAGTGATAATTTAATTTACAACCTACAACAGAAGTGTTTTTAATCGGAAACAATTAGTTGTTTTATAACACCTTTTCAGGTATTAAACTAGACCTGAGTAAATTAGGATACTACAACAGATCACTACTAGTTATTTAATGTTCGGTTACACCCGAACTTAGACTTCCTTACTAGTTTTTATTAATTTTTTTTATTTTCATACCTTTCATAAGCTCGTTGCAAAACTATTTATATTTTGTTATTTAGTGATAATTTAATTTACAACTTACTTGCTGTTGTTAACATGCTGTTGTTAACATGCTATCTAGTTGAAATGCTAAATGAGTAAGCCGTTGCAGGAATTTAGTTGTGAGCTCTCAGACTTGCTCTGATAACACTAGTTTACAAATAATTAATTTGAAAAAATACCAAGATATTCATGTATATGGCTGCATTGGCATTGGTATGCCGAGCACAAAACATATTTTGAAAAATTTTTGTATGGTTAGGTTTTCGAGATATCGGCAATTTTGTGTTTTTTCAGGTATCACTTCTTTCAAAAATTCTTTTCATCGATATTAGAAAAGCGATGGACGCAAGCAGTACCTCGTTTGAAAGGAAATTGAAATACGCTTCCAACGATGTATAATATGTAGGGGTGGACCAAACCATTGCTGAGCAATAGGTGGTCAAAGTCAACATTTTGTCGAATTTTTACGATTTTTGAAAAAATTTTGATTTTGAAAATGTTTTTTTATGCGGAGTTGTAAAAATCAGGAACTTCTAATTTTTTCTAAAATTAGTGTGTATAATTACAAACATTTTAAGCATAATATTACCAAGTTCTATTAAAAACTGTATTTTGGGGATTTTTTTTGTAAATTTCAACATTTATTAAAATTTTAGCAGCGAGGTCTGAATATTGCAGATATTAAAAAAAATTTCATAGTGTCAATCCGTATTAAGCTAATAGGCCCGTCCACAATGAACACGACGGCGGCGAACGACAACGACGAAAAACTGAAGCTTGACGATATTTGCCGTCAAGCATTGGCGACATGATTATAATGAGAGCAGGGGCGACAGGTGCGAATCATCTTGAAAAGTAGCAAAAAATGTTGTAAAAAGTGTGAAAGAGACATATTCTGTAATAATTGGAACTTATTTTACAAGTTATTTACTCTTCCTTTCGTTTTTATTGTCAAAAAACCAAACGCCACCATCTGCCGCTTGTCAAAATAGAATTAGATTTAATCTGGCGACAGCGGCATCTGTGATTGATTGCCGCTTTGTCGCGTCGTGTTCAAAAAATTCCTCCCCATAAGAACACGTGTAAAAATAATTTGACAGATGCCGCTTGTCGTTTGCCGTTTTCATTCTGGTTACCACTAATAGCGTGCAATTCAAACTTTTTTTTTAACTTTTGTCTGTCTGTCTTTCTGTTAGTCTTTCTGTCTGTATGTTTGTGGTCGCATCACTCGAAAACTTCTAAATAGAATGAAATGAGGCTTTCACCATGGTATTATTACACGTTAAACTTGAAATTCAAGACACGTCTTATTTCGAAAACTCGACCGGTTAAAGAGTTATCGACCAATATGTTGACCATGGGTAACCAAAAAAGTATTCATACAATATAGGTAACAAACGAAAGATGCCAACGAGTGCTACCATGTGCTAAATTTATATATCTCTTTAAGTGTAAGACGGGAGAACGGAAATGTGGGACGTCATGTTAGTGTGCGATTTTTGCACACATACTTCATCAATGAATTAAATGCTACATAAATGTTTTGTTTCTGTTATATATTCGTTGTTTGTTTAAATTCATTTTTTAATGTTTTAACATACATTTTTAACGTTTAAGTTTTTGATTGTTACCAAATAATGTATTAATATTATAAGTTTATAATTGTAGGGTTAAAGGTATGGGTACATTTATGTAACTATAGATTTAAAATGACATCGACTTTTTACTGGCGTTTTTTTTCTGACAAGTCTTCCCTCACAAGGAACCAGCAATAATCTCCTAGCATGTTTTCATCCCAGTAACCTTGCTAGCGTATTTCTATTTTTTCAATTTCTTGATGGAACCTTTCTCCCTGCTCGTCACTTTCTGCGCCAAGGTTTTCCGGGAAAAATTCCAAATGACTGAATAAAAAATGCAACTTATTTGTCATATTGCAGCCTGAGAATAAATAAATTCGTATAAAAATTGGTTGAATTAAATAGTTAATATAATTCTTACAAATTCGGTTATATTTTTGTAGTAAATTGCTTATCTTTCTATCGAAATCCGAACTTTTGTGGTTTCCTAGGAAGTTGTGCACGACGTCTTCAAATGCATTCCATGCTTCTAAGAAGTTTTTGCTCAAGCATTTCTTAAATGAACTATCGCCATACAGCGCTCTTATTTGGGGTCCATCAAACACCCCTGCTTCAATTTTACTCGCTGACAACCTTGGATATTTATCTTTTAAATACTTTATTTCGGGGCCATCTTTCGGCAGTTTTTTCACGAATATTGAAAATAATCCAAGCTTAATATGTAGAGGAGGAAGTATTATTTTTTCACCAGGGATTAAGGGATCGTTTTTCATGTTGTAGTCTCCACTTGTATGTTGTTGTCGACTTGGCCAAACTCTTCTGGTAAAGTGATTGGCACGGTCACGGCTGTCCCACAAACAAAGAAAGCAGGGACATTTTGTATTCCCTCCTTGAAGTCCTGATAATATGGCAACGACCTTTAAGTCTGCACAAACTTTCCACCTGTGTTGATCATACTGAATGTAGCTCAAAATTTGTTTCATAGATTCATAGTTTTCTTTGACGTATTTTCCATATGCAATAGGAATTGATGGTATTGAATTTCCCTTAAAAGGCAAAACAGCTTTCAAACTGTCATTGCCTCCATCAATAAAAAGTCGCCAACCACAAGCATTATAATTATGTTGTAGCGCAGAAAATAGACCAGTGACATCGTTACAAAAGTAAATATCTTCCACTTTAGAAAAAAACTTCGCGAAATCGTTACTTCGTTGACGATAATAGGACACACGAGTATCGGGTTTTAAATATTCCCATTGTTGCATACGCGATGCAAGTAATTCCGAGTCAGATTTCGTTAAATACAGATCTCTGCACAAATCATTTAGTTCAGCCTGATTAAGCAACTTTTTAGCACTTGACTCCATTTCTGGGTCACTCCAATCAATAGACGGGTTTCTTTTATATTCTGGTTGTTGCTTTTCAGAAGAGTTTGCTTGACTTAATACCTGTTTTGGAAGTAAGGCTGAATGTGGCACTGTATACGTAACTGATTCAACAACTGGATAAATTGCTTCTTTTCCGCGTCCGCCAGGTTTTTCTGTTAAACAGAAATAACAGTCGGAAATATGGTTTTTCGGTTCCCTCCATAACATCGGACTTCCAAAAGTAAAAAAAAACTGTCTTTACCCTTACCGATTCGGTTCAAAATTCCTCGGCAAGCATTACATACACAATTCGGCGCCCACGGTTTACCGATATTCTTAGGAGCAAATCCAAAGTATTTTTTATAAGGTTCCAATAAATTGTTAGCACTAATTCTTCTCATTAAATGACGAGATATCGCTTTCACAAGAACACCACAAACGTAGCAAAAACTATTAGGATCATTCGAACACATTTTAATAAAGTTAAATATAATTTCAACCGATTTACATATGTTTTTAGAATAGTGGATAAAGCACATTTAAGAAATATCATTTATAATTAATTGTCAAATTTTCGCAACATACTTGATTGAAAACAAAAAGTACTGCGATATAGAAGTGCAATGCATCGCACAGTAATTTTGAAAATATTGAAATTTAAAAAAAAAAAATCTCCAAAAATACAGTTTTTCCTAGAACTAGGTAATATTATGCTTAAAGTGTTTGTAATTATACACACTAATTTTAGAAAAAATAAAAAGTTCCTGATTTTTACAACTTCGCAAAAAAAAATTTTTCAAAATCAAAATTTTTTCAAAAATCGTAAAAATTCGATAAAATTTTGACTTTGACCAGCTATTGCCCAGCAATGGTTTGGTCAACCCCTACATTTTATACGTCGTTGGAAGAGTATTTTAATTTGCTTTAAAACGAGGTACTGCTTGCATCTATCGCTTTTCTAACATCGGCGAAAAAAGTTTTTGAATGAAGTGATAACTGAAAAAACACAAAATTGCCGATATCTCGAAAACCTAACCATACAAAAATTTTTAAAAATATGTTCACAACTCGGGATGTCAGTGCCAATAAATCAATATGCATGAAAACTAGTGTAATTGATTTGCGACTACCAATAACTTCTCTCAGTGTGAAATATTATTTAATTTTATTCTTTCATATTTTCATTATTGCTATTAATGTCAATTTCTTAACAGGGGTTTTAAAAGTGAATAGAGTAATAATTCTAGTACAGACGTATATTTTTTAGTTTTCGGAAACTAAATACGCGCCTGGTTTATACCAAAGACTTTAAAACCAGAAACATTGTAAATCCTGAAGCACTGCAATAAATGGAATGTTCAAAATTAATAAAAAAATATTTGAAAATGTATTTCTAGGGAAGTCACTGGTCAGGCAGAACAACGTCTGCCAGGTCTGCTAGTATATAATATAAATCAACGCTGTACGAGGCAGTTGCACTTTCAGGCTACTCGGGTACGTGCTTTAAAAAAAAAGATAGCGGTGAAAATAACAAAGTAGTAATTATAATCAAAAACAAGTAAGAAAAGGGCTGTCTTCGGCTGTGCCGAAGGCTTTATACCTTTCATGAATGCCAAACCACACTTATCGGAACAATCGATTGTATGAGAGCTATACGTTATGTTGGTCCGATCTGGCTGATTTTGCCTACAAATGTTACATGTATAATATGTAGCAAACGTACAAAGTTTAACGTTCCTAGCTTTTTAACTGCAAAATTTATAGCCCAAAACCCATTTATCGAAACTATCGATTATATGGGAGCTATATGTTGTTGTTGTTGTTGTTGTTGTTAGCAGTGCTTCGCCCTGCCCAAAGGGCCAGACCACTCCTAGTTGTCATCGGGCTCTTCTAACGGAAGTCTAAGGAAACGCGCTGTTTCAACAGGGTTGGACCAAAGTGATAGGGGGGTTCGAAGAGTATGTTCCGAAGAACACGAAAAGAGATGTTGCGTGTCATGAGGGGCCATACCGCATGCAGGGCATGTGTTCGGTATGGTAGGGTTCAGTCTGGACAAATAGGAGTTCAGCCTATTGCAATATCCACACCGAAGTTGAGCCAGCATGACTCTAGTCTTCCTCGGAAGGACACGTTCTTCCTCAGCAAGAACGGGTGGTTGTGCACCAATAACGGGGTTCACATTCCGGGATCTGAGGGATCTGTCCACCGACTCAGTGTGGAGGTCCTTTAGGGCCCGCCTATGGTCCCGCAGATCAAACGGCAACGAGATGTGATGCCGGATCTCATCATAATGCTTTCGGAGATGTTTCCTTATGTCTCTGGGGGGCGGATTTTCATGCAATAGCTATCGATTTGGATGACTGGGTCTATGCCAGTTCATAAGGAACTGCCTACTTAAAAGTTCCACATGCTCGCGAACGTTGAGCATTTTAGCCTCCTGGTGAAGGTGAGACTCAGGTGACAAAAGCAAACAGCCCGTCGCGGTTCTGATTGCGGTGTTTTCGCAGACCTGCAATTTCCTCCAGTTGGTGTCGTGAAGGTGGCGCAGCATAATCAATAACCGGTCGGCCAATAGCCTTATAGGTGGCCAGCAACGTTTCTTTGTCTTTGCCCCAAGTACTGCCGGCCAGTGACTTGAGGATCTTGTTGCGGCTTTGTACCTTTGATGATATATTGCGGTGGCATGATTAGCGAAGGTGAGGCTATTGTCGAATGTAACCCCTAGAATTTTGGGGTGGTTGACTGTGGGTAGTGGGACACCATCTACGTGGACATTCATCTCCTGCCCCATCTGCGCATTCCACGTGGTGAATAACGTCGCCGTAGATGTAGTCGGGGACAGAGTCAGGTTCCGCTCTGTGAAGAAGCGGGAAAGATCGCGCAGGTAGTCGGGTAGTCTGGTACAGAGTTCGTCCGTGGAAGGTCCTTTGCCCGTGGCCATCACAGTGCAGTCGTCAGCGTACGAAACGATGGAGACCCCCCTTTGGGAGCTATATGTCATGTTGGTCCGATCTGAGTCATTTTCCCTACACACGTTACAAATACAATATGTACTAAACTTGCAAAATTTTACGTTCCTAGCTTTTGAATTGCAAGAGGTATAGGCCAAAACCCATTTATCGGAACAATCGATTGTATGGGAGCTATGCCTTGTATCGGTCCGATCTTGCTGGTTCCGACAAATGATTAATCCTATGCAAAATGGCGCCTGCTTGCAAAATTTCATCGAGATATCTCTAAAACTAGACTAGTTTGCGTTCAAACAGACGGACGGACAGACGGACATGGCTAAATCAACTCGCCTCATCGCCCTGATCATTTCGGTATACTTAATTGTGGGTCTATCTCTTCTTCTTCTCATACTTACAAACATCGGACCAAAGTTATAATACCATTTCATGTTCATGAAAGGTATAAATATAACAAAACAGTGCAATCAAAATTGACGAACGGGTAAAATTTGTTTATTATTATTCTTCCACGCCCCCATTTTAACACATTTTTTTTCTTCGAACCTTGTATTGATATCGTATATCTCTCTAGTGATTTCTATGTGGCTACCTTATAGATATATTAAGCTTTCAAAATTAAGTATATATGGGAGTTGCCACGCCCCCTTTTCGTTCAACTCCAATTTTTCTTCGTTACTATTGAATTGATGTTGTTCATCTCCACACCAATTTCCAGGACCCTACCTGAAACCCTATTAGAGATATTAAGCATGAAAAATTCAGTTTGTGTTGGAGGTACCACGCCCCTTTTATGATAACCCCCAATTTTCTGCGTGAGAATGGATTTGATGTAAAAGAGCTCTATGTCAATTTTCAGGTCGCTGCCATAAATCCTTTTAGAGATGTTCAGCTTGAAAAATTAAGTTTGTATGGGAGGTGTCACGCCGACTTTTCTGATAACCCCCACTTTTCGGCGTGAGAATGGTTTTGATATCATCTAGCTCTATATTTCTATTTTCAGCTCAATACCTAAAACCCTTTTAGAGATATTCCGCAAGACAAATTTACTGATTATAGTTGCTAGTATATTATAAAATGGCGAAAGCAAACATCAAATTTTAGCAGTCTTTTTGTAAAACTGAGAGACTAGTTTGCGTTCAAATAGACAGGCGGAAATGGCGAAATCGACTCAGCTCATTGTGCCGATCATTTCAGTAGACTTTTTCCTTCTTCTTCTCATAGATACTTACATACATTTTATGTTCAAGCAGAGGGGTATTAACAACGTGCTCCGATATTTTGCTTGTGTGTTATCCGATTTGGCTAAACTTTGATAACACATACTATTGAAAAGCAGATGATCAATTTCATTCAAATAGCTATTTGGAGTTATTGCAAAACTTTTATGTCGAAAAGTGGGTGGCGTCACGCTAACTTCCCCAAAATGTACAAATATTTTTTGCGGTCGAGTTTTACTTAAAAAGCTTAATATGTGTGCTAAACCTTCAACATATAGCTTGTATAGTTGTAGAAGTTTTAAATTTTACAAAAGAATTTTACATATTTTTGCAAAATTGTCTGAGCTTAAGCCCAGTTGATAATAGTTCTTAGTCAATTTTTATTATTTTAAATCTTAAGGAAAAGTTTTTATTAGAGAAAATTTCCTAAAATTTTACAGAAATATTTTAAATACATAACTGGGCCCATGGACCGATTTCGCCCAATTTTACAAGGAACAGGTGGCTACGCCGAAATTTAATTTCATGTAGCTACAATACTTTTGAAAACATTTCATATATAAGTTTGCGCTGACCGTAACAAATTTCTGACATACTACCATTAGGCGAACGAAATTAAGGTATAATAAGATTTCAAAATTGTAACATTCTTATGGCTTGTACCGCCGAAAGATGTGAAAATTTACAACGGACTGCTCCCACATTGGGTTGACGAAGCAATTGTTGGTGTGGATGCACTGTCATTAGCAAACGTGCTTGACGCTTTTGACAATCACTGCATTCCAGAAAAGAACGTGGAAATGGCGCCTTTTAAGTTTAATACGTTAACTCAAAATAAACTAGTAAGGAAGTCTAAGTTCGGGTGTAACCGAACATTAAATACCTAGTAGTGATCTGTTGTAGTATCCTAATTTACTCAAGTCTAGTTTAATACCTGAAAAGATGTTATAAAACAACTGATTGTTTTCGATTAAAAACACTTCTGTTGTAAGTTGTAAATTAAATTATCACTAAATAACAAAATATAATTAGTTTTGCAACGGGCTTATGAAAGGTATGAAAATAAAAAAAAATAATAAAAACTAGTAAGGAAGTCTAAGTTCGGGTGTAACCGAACATTAAATACCTAGTAGTGATCTGTTGTAGTATCCTAATTTACTCAGGTCTAGTTTAATACCTGAAAAGGTGTTATAAAACAACTAATTGTTTTCGATTAAAAACACTTCTGTTGTAAGTTGTAAATTAAATTATCACTAAATAACAAAATATAAATAGTTTTGCAATGGGCTTATGAAAGGTATGAAATAGAAAAAATTTATAAAAACTAGTAAGGAAGTCTAAGTTCGGGTGGAACCGAATATTAAATACATAGTAGTGATCTGTTGTAGTATCCTAATTTACTCAGGTCTAGTTTAATACCTGAAAAGGTGTTATAAAACAACTGATTGTTTTCGATTAAAAACACTTCTGTTGTAAGTTGTAAATTAAATTATCACTAAATAACAAAATATAAATCGTTTTGCAACGGGCTTATGAAATGTATGAAAATAAAAAAAATTAATAAAAAAAAGGCAATAGGGTGTTAACTACTTGCCCAGAAATCTTGCTTGTTTGTTATTCGATTTGCATAGTTTTTTGCAGTAGTATACTACATACTATTGCGAACCATCTCACTAACTTTGATAGAAATACATTATTGAAATTTCAAGCAATCGCTTTTGAAAATAACAGGCCTTTTTTGCTGAAAAGTGGGCGGCGCCACGCCTACTTCAACAAAATCCACAACATTTGCTTGCAGTTTAGTTTTGCTTAAAAAGCTTTTTATGTGGGTAAAATATTATTTATATAACTCTTACAATTAGGAAAATATCGCGATTTTAATTTTACAAAGAAATTTTTCAGAACTGTGTTCAAAAAGTGGGTGTGTCCGTTAACCAATCATAAACGATTTACCACAGGTTATCTCATTTTCCAAAACCTTAATGTACGCGGATGATGTTAAACTTTGCTACACGTACTGTCCCTCTGACAAGTCGGCAGGTGCTCTTCTCCAGGCTGATTTGGACTCATACCATTGCTGGTGCACGGTAAATTTACTTGCGTTAAATTGCTCTAAATGTAAACAAATGACATTCCATAGAACGAAGCCAGTTCTGACATCCTATTTATTAAATGATACCGCCTTAGAACGCATATCCGTTGTTAACGATCTAGGTGTCCTTTTTGATGCTACACTGTGTTTTAATATGCATATTTCTTCGATTACTAACAAAGCTAAGAGTATGTTAGGATTTGTGAAGAGGTGGGCTAAAGAGTTCGATGATCCGTTTCTCACTAAGACGCTCTACACATCGTTAGTCCGCCGTATACTTGAGTACTGCTCGTGTGTTTGGTGTCCCGTATATCAAAACCATATAAAACGAATTGAGTCTATACAAAAGCAATTCCTAATTTTTGCCTTCCGCGGACTCAATTGGAACAAAAATATTAATCTACCTCCTTACAGAAACCGACTTCTTCTAATTAATTTACCCACTCTGGAAAATCGAAGAATTTTACTAGGGGTAATATTCCTTCATAAGCTGGTTATTGGTGAATTTGACTCTTCTGAACTAGTGGGCAAATTAAATTTTGCTGTACCTGCTAGAAGGCCCAGACACTACGTCCCATTTCACTTACCTCTTTGTCATTCAAACTTCATCAAAAATAGTCCGCTGCTTATCTGGTGTTCGTACTACAATGACTTGTCTGGCTGTATAAGCTTTGAACGTACAATTGCCACTTTACGTAACGACATAAATACTTGTATTTCTCACCAGATCTTAAAAGTAGATTGGAAACTCGTCCTTTTTCACTCCTCTTTAATCTCTACTTTATGAATTCATCGACCGAAATTGACGGTGGATTGGAGACACGGCCTCTCCAACCATCCAGTGAATAATAAAGATTCCTGAGCATATCCTTGCGTGAATACATCGACCGAATGTCAGGGTGGATTAGAAACGGAGCCTCTTCAACCATTCAATGTACAAACAAGAGCTCCAAGCACAGATTAATTCAATTATTCCACCGTTCTGTAAGATGGATTGGAGACCCGGCCTCTCCAACCATCCAGGGAAAGATCAGGATTCCTGAGCATATATTTGCATGAACACATGGACCGAATGGCAGGGTGGATTGGAGACTCGGCCTCTCCAACCATCCACTTGTGTAATACGATAGACTTAAATTTATTTTTTTATAATAGAATGTTTTATATTCGTAATTAGTCGACCGCTTTGTATTAGTGTCGACTTAAAATAAATAAAATAAATAAAAAAATAAATAAATATAAGTCAATATCTATCTCGGTTCGCTTATGCCGTTACATACTACCGTTAGGCGAATGAAGTTAATATACCTTGTGTGCGAAGCACTACTAGTTATAAAAAGGCAATAGGGTGTTAACTACTTTCCCGGAAATCTTGCTTGTTTGTTATTCGATTTGCATAATTTTTAGCAGGAGTATGCTACATACTATTGGGAAGCTTCTCAATAACTTTCATTGAAATACCTTCTTGAAATTTCAAGCAATCGCTTTTGAAAATAACAGGCCTTTTTTGCTGAAAAGTGGGCGGCGCCACGCCTTATTGGTGTATTATTTACTGAATAATCACTCTTTTTGTATTTTCGAAAATATTATATATATAGAAAGTGGGCGTGGCTTTCAACCGATTTTGCCTATTTTAATAGCACTCCGAGATAAGTAAAAAGGAACCTGCATACCAAATTTCATTGAGATATCTCAAGATTTACTCAAGTTATCGTGTGCACGGACGGACGGACGGACGGACATGGCTCAATCAATTTCTCTTTTCCTCCTGTACATTTTGATATATATAGAAGTCAATATCTATCTCGATTCGTTTATGCCGTTACATACTACCGTTAGGCGAATGAAGTTAATATACCTTGTGTGCGAAGCACTACTAGGTATAAAAAAGGTAATAGGGTGTTAACTACTTTCCCGTAAATCTGGCTTGTTTGTTATTCTATTTGAATAATTTTTGGCAGAAGTATACTACATACTACTGGGAAGCATCTCACTAACTTTCATTGAAATTTCAAGCAATCGCTTCTGAAAATAACAGGCCTTTTTTCCTGAAAAGTGGGCGGCGCCACGCCTAATTGGTGTATTATTTACTGAATAATCTCATTTTTTTGTATTTTCGAAAATATTATATATATAGAAAGTGGGCGTGGCTTTTAACCGATTTTGCCTATTTTCAATAGCACTCCGAGATAAGTAAAAAGGAACCTGCATGCCAAATTTCATTGAGATATCTCAAGATTTACTCAAGTTATCGTGTGCACAGACGGACGGACATGGCTCAATCAATTTCTCTTTTCCTCCTGAACATTTTGATATGTATAGAAGTCAATATCTATCTCGATTCGTTTATGCCGTTACATACTACCGTTAGGCGAATGAAGTTAATATACCTTGTGTGCGAAGCACTACTAGGTATAAAAAAGGTAATAGGGTGTTAACTACTTTCCCGTAAATCTGGCTTGTTTGTTATTCGATTTACATAATTTTTGGCAGTAGTATACTACATACTATTGCGAAGCATCTCTTTAACTTTTATTGAAATACCTTCTTGAAATTTTAAGCAATCGCTTTTGAAAATAACAGGCCTTTTTTGCTTAAAAGTGGGCGGCGACACGCCTACTTCAACAAAATCCACAACATTTTTTTACAGTTTAGTTTTGCTTAAAAAGCTTATTATGTGGGTAAAATATTATTTATATAACTCTTACAATTAGGAAAATATCGCGATTTTAATTTTACTAAGAAATTTTTCAGAACTGTGTTCAAAAAGTGGGCGTGTCCGTTAACCAATTTTGTTTATTTTTACAACAAAGAGTTAGCTTTATATGTTGAACACTTTCTCTAAATATCGTTTCAATAAGTCAATTTTTACCGGAGTTTTGGCATGGAAAGTTTTTTGGAATAATCCACAATAAAGGGGCGGGGCCACGCCCATTTTACAAAAATTTTGTGCACTCGACTTTCTTTGCCCACGAACACTTCAGAGGTGAAATGGAAATTATATACAGGTAGTTTAAGCAAAGTTATTGCATATTCAATATATCTATGATCCTTTTCAAAATCTTTTGTATAAAATTGGACGTGGCCTTACCCGACTTCGGAAATTTTTTTTCGAAATATTGCCTGTATTAATATAAAGTACCTGAGTGACCGAAACTTGCTCGGTATTTTTCGAATTTGCCGCATAATCTTACTTACCAAGAGCATAAATTTCCAAAATATCTAACACTAACCACAAAAAGTCACTTAACATACATTGGCGACACCTGTTGTATATTAAATATTCTGGTTGGTATACGCCCTAAAATACCTTTCATTTGATACCCATATTGCCATATATTTAGAAAAAAATCGGAAAGGTGGCAACCGTCTAAGCTTCCTTTAGTGGCAACATCCAAGTAGAAAATCTAAGAAGGAAGCACAAATTTTATCGAAATCGGTTTAGCCTTTCCCGAGATAGTGGTCTATATTTTAAAGAATAAATAAAATGCGTTCAGGTGGCAACCCTAGGTGGCAATCCTACTCCAAAATATTTTGGTTGTCATCGCCATATATTGCTTTACATTTAAAAAGAAATTGGAGAGGTGGCAACCCTCTAAGTTCCTTTAGTGGCAACATCCATGTAGAAAATCTAAGAAGGAAGCATACTATCCATCTACCAAATTTCATCGAAATCGGTTTAGCAGTTCCCGAGGTAGTGGTCTATATCTTAAGGAATAAATAAAATGCGTTCAGGTGGCAACCCTAGGTGGCAATCCTACTCTAAAATATTTTGGTTGGAATACGGCCTAAAATACCTTTCATTTGATACCCATATTGCCATAAGTATATTGCTTAATATTAAAAAAAAAATTGATATACTAGGTGGCAACCCTGTGAACCACCCCAAGTGGCCGCACGAAAGTAGAAAATCTTAAAACAAAGCTTAGTACCTATGTACCAAATTTCATTAAAATCGGTGAAGTCGTTCGGGAGATAGTAGTGGATATACAAATATACAAACATACAAATATACAAATATACAAATATACAAATATACAAGAATAAGTCGTTTAAAGTTATAAGATATGTGTGCTCAATTTCGGTTTGCTATCTTGAGCGGTTTTTGATTTATGATTAATTATATTTCCAAAATTGACTTATTCAAAATTTTTCAGAACTGTGTTCAAAAAGTGGGCGTGTCCGTTAACCAATTTTGTTAATTTTTACAGCAAAGAGTTAGCTTTATATGTTCAAACACTTTCTCCCAATACCGTTTCAATAAATCAATTATTACCGGAGTTAAGTTTTGTGGAATAATCCACCATAAAGTGGCGGGGCCACTCCCATTTTCCAAAAATTTTGTGAATTCGACTTTCTTTGCCCACGAACACTTTAGAGGTGAAATAGAAATGATATACAGGTAGTTTAAGCAAAGTTATTGCATATTCAATATATCTATGATTACATAGTTTTGCAAGCTCGAGACCAGAGAAAACAATAATTCGTAATGAATTTTAATTGTCAGTTTTTGGGAAAAATTGATAATTGGGGAAAAATTACAAAGGAAAAATCAACAGCGATGCATAGGATTACATGTTTCAGAGTTTCCAAACTCATCATCAGATCCCTTTTCGGACACTGGGATATGAACCAGTTGTCTGCACCAAAGCCGCTGTTAGAAAATTCTAACATCTAAGCTATGATGCCCTGTGACGTCACAATGCATTTATCTCCACTTCAATTAATTCCCTTTTGTTTGTTCTTGCCAACAGTGAGCACACATTGTTGTTAGACCTTTGGTCATACGTACGAATGTGTGTGCTGGACTTTTTGTTTTTGTACATATTTATGTACGTAAACCCGTGCTACGGTTCTTAATATTTGTTGTTGGTTTTTGCGGTCTTTCTTGTTTTTACGTATTTGTAAGTTTTGCAAGCTCGAGACCAGAGAAAACAATAATTCGTAATGAATTTTAATTGCCAGTTTTTGGGAAAAATTGATAATTGGAGAAAAATTACAAAGGAAAAATCAACAGCGATGGATAGGATTACAAGTTGCTCCGGACTAAATCCCTCTACCCATAGGCCCGCTAGTTTTTATAGAACTTTTGTGGCCCCTTGCTGTTCACGTCCTACGACGTCCCGTGGCCGTCGTCGATCAAGTATCGCTCCGCCGCATATGTCTGACTCTGTCACCTCAGTCTCCACGACTAGCATCACAAATGCACCTCAGCAAGTTGACCTTCCTAGCGGCCGCTCACGCCCCCAGGCGTCAACATCTCACACAGCAGCTCACAGCTACTCCCTACGTAGCACTTCCCAAGTGGAATTGAGCAATGCCGAGCGTCCGCTATCTCCCGCCCCCTCAGTCAGCCCCTCTTCTTCCAGCATGAGCACGAGTATAAGTCACAACCATCAGCTCCTGGTCCCTTATACTACGTGCACTGTTTGTCGGTTAAGATTATACACGCCTTTGGCATCGGTCAGGTGCAATAACTGCCTTGGCCTGTGTCATCTGCTTATATGCTCTGGACTCGCAAACAGGAACTTATGGACTGATACGTACGTTGCGCCATGCTGTCGAGCTACGCAACCTTCAACGTCATCTGAATCGCCTCTACCTTCTGGTAACACGATTCCTTCGACTTCAAGAATGCGTCGTAGTGCACGACCCAGCCTACTACCACCTAGGCATGCGCATCAGTCCCTGACCCCCAGCATCAACTCTACTCCCCCTTCGCACTTCGCAATCCTGCAATTTAATTGCAACGGCCTAACCGGCAAAATAGCTGAGATTACAAACCTCATGAAGCGACACAATATCAAAATCGCTGCTATTCAAGAGACAAAGCTCGGTGGAAGGTCTACTCTTCTGACCTGCAACGGGTACAATGTACACCGTTGTGATCGTGCGAGAGGGCTTGGGGGTGGTCTTGCATTCATCACGCATCAAACTGTGCAGTACCGTCTATTTGAGCCTGACATCGACCCGAGGGACACCACCTTAGAACGTCAAGGTATGGTTGTCCGGTCAGGCGATGTCGACTTGGAAATCATAAACGTATATATACCTCCTGTCACCTGCTGTCCCAGGGATTATCACCCTGACATTCGTGCGTTACTCAGGGGTGAGAACCGTGTTATCCTTGGTGACTTTAACGCACACCACGACCTGTGGCACTCCAGCTTACAGGCCGATGGTAGGGGGCAGGAGCTGGCTGACCAAATAGACGATTCGACGTTCTGCACAGTTAATGAGGATGCCCCCACTAGAGTGGCGGTAAACTGCTCTAGCTCGCCGGATATCACCATAGTCAGCGCAGCTCTTATAAACTGCGTTGACTGGCGACCGATGCTGACGCTTGCTTCGGATCACCTTCCCATTGCGCTCTCTATCGATCGCCCCACCGACTTTGTCACTTCTGACAATCGCACCTTTGTTAACTTTAACAAAGCCGACTGGGAAAGTTTCTTAACATCTACAGAGAGCGCCTTCGCTGCTCTCCCCACTCCGTCTGACGTACGAGAAGGGGAAAAGGCGTTTCGTATGGCCCTAGTTTCAGCCTCCCGTCAACACATTCCGTCAGGTAGAATAAAGGAAGTACGCCCATTCTTCCCCGCAGAGGCAGCGGCCCTGGCAAATGAACGTGACCATATTAGACGCCTTGACCCTACGGATCCCCAAATTAGGGATCTTAATGCGGAAATCAGACGCCTAGTAGATAAACACAAACGCGCTAAGTGGGAAGAGCACCTAAGGTCTTGTAACCTCTCGGCTGGGGTTGGCAAATTATGGTCGACGGTGAAATCTTTGTCCCACCCGACTGAATCAATCGTCGGTAGAATTCAGAGGCGCCCGATCAAAACCCAGAATAGTTAAACAAGGGGTGCCACAGGGTGGTGTCCTATCCCCGTTTCTATTTAACTATTATATATCGAAACTTCCCCCCCCACCAGAGGGTGTCTCGATCGTCTCTTACGCCGATGATTGTACGATTCTGGCAACGGGCCCCTCCGTTGAAGAACTCTGCTCACGCATAAACTCGTACCTCCCAGCCGTGTCGGAATTTTTCGCTGGTAGAAACCTGGCATTGTCACCGAATAAGTCCTCGGCTACCTTATTTACGACGTGGACAACGCAAGTGAACATGGAATTAGACGTCTACGTTGATAGTGTTAAGCTACCAACTGTCTCATACCCCAAAATCTTAGGGGTAACGTTTGATAACATGTTCAAATACGGCGCTCATGTTACCGCAATTGTCAATAAAGTCCAAAGTCGTAACAAAATCCTCAAGTCGCTAGCTGGCAGCACTTGGGGCAAAGACAAAGAAACGTTACTAGCTACATACAAAGCAATTGGTCAGCCGGTACTGAGCTACGCGACGCCTATATGGTCGTCGGGGCTGGCTGACACACACTGGACGAGGCTTCAGGTCTGCCAGAATACCGCCCTTCGAACCGCCACTGGGTGTCTTCTTATGTCTCCTGAGCACCACCTTCACAATGAAGCGAAAATGCTCGCCGTTAAAGAGCATAGCGAAATGTTGACCAGGCAATTCCTATTCAACTGTTGCAAACCGCAGCACCCGAACGGACGCCTGGTCAACGAAAATCCGCCCCCCAGGAGGATAGGAAGCCACCTACGCAAACACTTCGATGAGATCCGGCACCTGATTTCCACGCCGTTTGATCCTAAGGTGCACCGGCAGGCCCTCACCCTTATCCACACCGATTCGGTAAATTCCTATGTCAGCTCTATTCCAGCGAACGCCGTTCTTCAGGCAACAACTCCACCCGTTGCCGAAGAGGAGCGCGGGCTGCCTAGGGAGACTAGAGTGATGCTGGCCCAACTCCGGTCTGGATATTATAATAGGTTAAACTCTTACCTATCCAGACTGAACCCCGACTTGCCTAATGTTTGTCCGGCATGTGGCTTGTCACCCCATAATACTAGCCACCTTTTCGTCTGCTCAGCTGAGCCTACTCTTCTAACACCCATATCCCTCTGGTCCGCCCCTATCGAAGCCGCTAGGTTTCTAGGACTTCCGTTAGAAGAGCCTGAAGACATTATTGGGTAGATACGGACTACCTAGGCAGGGCTACGTGGCGTTACAACACCAACAACATTACATGTTTCATAGTTTCCAAGCTCATCATCAGATCCCTTTTCGGACACTGGGATATGAACCAGTGTCTGCACCAAAGCCGCTGTTAGAAAATTCTATTATAAATTATTGTTTTCTCTGGTCTCGAGCTTGCAAAACTTACAAATATGTATAAACAAGAAAGACCGCAAAAACCAACAACATATATCTATGATTCTTTTCAAAATCTTTTGTATAAAATTGGACGTGGCCTTACCCGATTTCGGCAATTTTTTTTCAAAATATTGCCTGTATTAGTATAAATATGTGTGCTCAATTTCGTTTTTCTATCTTGAGCGGTTTTTGATTTATGATTAATTATATTTCAAAAATTGACTTAATCAAAAGAGGGCGGTGCCACGGCCCTTTTTAAAAATTTCTTCAAAAATTTACTTTTTGCCTTAACGCTAACGTACACACCGAATTTTATCCTTATTGGTGTATTATTTACTGAATAATCACTCTTTTTGTATTTTCGAAAATATTATATATATAGAAAGTGGGCGTGGCTTTCAACCGATTTTGCCTATATTCAATTGCACTCCGAGATAAGTAAAAAGGAACCTGCATACCAAATTTCATTGAGATATCTCAAGATTTACTCAAGTTATCGTGTTCACAGACGGAGGGACGGACGGACATGGCTCAATCAATTTCTCTTTTCCTCCTGAACATTTTGATATATATAAGTCAATATCTATCTCGATTCGTTTATGCCGTTACATACTACCGTTAGGCGAATGAAGTTAATATACCTAGGGTGTTAACTACTTGTCCGTATATTTTGCGTGTTTGCTATCCGATTTGTGTAATTTTTGGCAGGAGTATACTACATACTATTGCGAAGCATCTCACTAGCTTTTATTGAAATACCTTCTTGAAATTTTAAGCAATCGCTTTTGAAAATAACAGGCCTTTTTTGCAGAAAAGTGGGCGGCGACACGCCTACTTCAACAAAATCCACAACATTTTTTTACAGTTTAGTTTTGCTTAAAAAGCTTATTATGTGAGTAAAATATTATTTATATAACTCTTACAAATAGGAAAATATCGCGATTTTAGTTTTAAAAAGAAATTTTTCAGAACTGTGTTCAAAAAGTGGGCGTTTCCGTTAACCAATTTTGTTTATTTTTACAGCAAAGAGTTACCTTTATATGTTGAACACTTTCTCCCAATATCGTTTCAATAAATCAATTTTTACCGGAGTTATGGCATGGAAAGTTTTGTGGAATAATCCACCATAAAGGGGCGGGGCCACGCCCATTTTCCAAAAATTTTGTGTTCTCGATAGAAATTATATACAGGTAGTTTAAGCAAAGTTATTGCATATTCAATATATCTATAATCCTTTTCAAAATCTTTTGTATAAAATTGGACGTGGCCTTACCCGATTTCGGCAACTTTTTTCGAAATATTGCCTGTATTAGTATAAATATGTGTGCTCAATTTCGTTTTTCTATCTTGAGCGGTTTTTGATTTATGATTAATTATATTTCCAAAATTGACTTAATCAAAAGTGGGCGGTGCCACGGCCCTTTTTAAAAATTTCTTCAAAAATTTACTTTTTGCCTTAACGCTAACGTACACACCGAATTTTATCCTTATTGGTGTATTATTTACTGAATAATCACTCTTTTTGTATTTTCGAAAATGTTATATATATAGAAAGTGGGCGTGGCTTTCAACCGATTTTGCCTATATTCAATTGCACTCCGAGATAAGTAAAAAGGAACCTGCATACCAAATTTCATTGAGATATCTCAAGATTTACTCAAGTTATCGTGTTCACAGACGGACGGACGGACGGACATGGCTCAATCAATTTCTCTTTTCCTCCTGAACATTTTGATATATATAAGTCAATATCTATCTCGATTCGTTTATGCCGTTACATACTACCGTTAGGCGAATGAAGTTAATATACCTAGGGTGTTAACTACTTGTCCGTATATTTTGCGTGTTTGCTATCCGATTTGCGTAATTTTTGGCAATCGCTTTTGAAAATAACAGGCCTTTTTTGCTGAAAAGTGGGCGGCGCCACGCCTACTTCAACAAAATCCACAACATTTTTTTACAGTTTAGTTTTGCTTAAAAAGCTTATTATGTGAGTAAAATATTATTTATATAACTCTTACAAATAGGAAAATATCGCGATTTTAATTTTAAAAAGAAATTTTTCAGAACTGTGTTCAAAAAGTGGGCGTGTCCGTTAACCAATTTTGTTTATTTTTACAGCAAAGAGTTACCTTTATATGTTGAACACTTTCTCCCAATATCGTTTCAATAAATCAATTTTTACCGGAGTTATGGCATGGAGAGTTTTGTGGAATAATCCACCATAAAGGGGCGGGGCCACGCCCATTTTCCAAAAATTTTGTGCATTCGATAGAAATGATATACAGGTAGTTTAAGCAAAGTTATTGCATATTCAATATATCTATGATCCTTTTCAAAATCTTTTGTATAAAATTGGACGTGGCCTTACCCGATTTCGGCAATTTTTTTTCGAAATATTGCCTGTATTAGTATAAATATGTGTGGTCAATTTCGTTTTTCTATCTTGAGCGGTTTTTGATTTATGATTAATTATATTTCCAAAATTGTCTTAATAAAAAGTGGGCGGTGCCACGGCCCTTTTTAAAAATTTCTTCAAAAATTTACTTTTTGCCTTAACGCTAACGTACACACCGAATTTTATCCTTATTGGTGTATTATTTACTGAATAATCACTCTTTTTGTATTTTCGAAAATGTTATATATATAGAAAGTGGGCGTGGCTTTCAACCGATTTTGCCTATATTCAATTGCACTCCGAGATAAGTAAAAAGGAACCTGCATACCAAATTTCATTGAGATATCTCAAGATTTACTCAAGTTATCGTGTTCACAGACGGACGGACGGACGGACATGGCTCAATCAATTTCTCTTTTCCTCCTGAACATTTTGATATATATAAGTCAATATCTATCTCGATTCGTTTATGCTGTTACATACTACCGTTAGGCGAATGAAGTTCATATACCTAGGGTGTTAACTACTTGTCCGTATATTTTGCGTGCTTGCTATCCGATTTGCGTAATTTTTGGCAGGAGTATACTACATACTATTGGAAAGCATCTCACTAACTTTCATTAAAATACCTTCTTGAAATTTCAAGCAATCGCTTTTAAAAATAGCTGACCTTTTTTGCTGAAAAGTGTTCGGCACCACGCCTACTCCAACAAAATCCACAACATTTGTCTACAGTTTAGTTTTGCTTAAAAAGCTTATTACGTGCGTAAAATCTTATTAATATAACTTATACAATTATGGAAATATCGCGATTTTAATTTTACAAATAAATTTTTCAGAACTGTGTTTAAAAAGTGGGATTGTCCGTTAACCAATTTTGTTAAGTTTTACAGCAAAGAGTAAGCTTTATATGTTGAACACTTTCTCTAAATATCGTTTTAATAAATCAATTTTTACCGGAGTTATGTCTTGAAAAGTTTTGGGGAATAATCCACAATAAAAGGTCGGGGCCACGCCCATTTTCCAAAAATGTTGTGCATTCGACTCTCTTTGCCCACGAACACTTTAGAGGTGAAATAGAAATGATATACAGGTAATTTAAGCAAAGTTATTGCATATTCAATATATCTATGATCCTTTTCAAAATCTTTTGTATAAAATTGGGCGTGGCCTTACCCGATTTCGGTAATTTTTTTTCGATATATTGCCTGTATCAAAATAAATATGTGTGCCGAATTTCGTTTTGCTATCTTGAGCGGTTTTTGATTTATGATTAATAATATTTCCAAATTTGACTTAATCAAAAGTGGGCGGTACCACGCCCCTTTTTAAAAATTTCTTCAAAACTGTGTTTGCTGCCTTAACGCTAAAGTGCACACCAAATATTATCCTTATAGGTGTATTATGTACTGAATAATCACTCTTTTTGTATTTTCGAAAATATTATATACTAGCAGGGTACCCGGCGTTGCTCGGGATGTAAGTTAGGGGGCCTTTCAAAATCAATAATATGCTTTAAGATTTCATATTTATATAATATAGCTGACCCGGCAAACTTCGTTCTTCCCAAAATATATTTTTTTTATTAATTTTTCACTACTTCATTGTGCATACAACTTCAAAAATATAAAATTTTAGTATTCCGTTTAAGGCTACACAATACACAAAATTTTTAGTTTTCTGTCCCGGAGCGTAAGTAAATAGCGAAAAAAATTTTCCTACACGGGAACTATTGATATCATTAATCTCCTGATCAATTTTCAGTTCTTAACTTTAAACGTTTTTACGATAACCCCACTTTTATGCGCAAAAATTGTTTTGATATCATTTAGCTCTATACCAATTTCCAGGTTCCTGCCTTAAATACTTTTAGAGATATTTAGCTTGAAAAACTAAATTAATTAATCGTATAACCCCTCACCAAATTTCAGTGGTGTAACCCGAATACTTAGAGAGATACGGACAATGAAAAATTCCATTTGTATGGGAGGTGCCACGCCCACTTTTTCGTTACACCCAGTTGTTTTGGAGGTGGTAGGGATCGATCCCATATAACCCCTTACCGAGTTTCAATGATCTAACAAAAATACTTCCAGAGATATCGACTAAGAAATATTTCATTCGTATGGGAGGTGCCACGCCCCTTTTTCGTTATCCCCAGTTTTTCTTGGAGGTGGTAGGGATCGATCTCATATAATCTCTCACCAAATTTCAGTGGTCTAACCTAAATAGTTCCAGAGATATCGACTAAGAAGTATTTCATTCGTATGGGAGGTGCCACGCCCACTTTGTCGTTATGGAGCTGGTAGGGATCGATTCCATATAATATATGGTAGGGATCGATTCCATATAACCCCTCACTAAATTTCAGTGGTCTAAGCTAAATACTTCAAGAGATATCGACTAAGAAGTATTTCATTCGTATGGGAGGTGCCACGCCCCCTTTTTCGTTATCCCCAGTTTTTTTTGGAGGTGGTAGGAACCGATCTCATATAATATTTCACCAAATTTCAGTGTTCTAACCTAAATAGTTCCAGATATATCGACTAAGAAGTATTTCATTCGTATGGGAGGTGCCACGCCCACTTTTTCGTTATACCCAGTTGTTTTGGAGGTGGTAGGGATCGATCTCATATAATCTCTCACCAAATTTCAGTGGTGTAACCCGAATACTTAGAGAGATACGGACAATGAAAAATTCCATTTGTATGGGAGGTGCCACGCCCACTTTTTCGTTACACCCAGTTGTTTTGGAAGTGGTAGGGATCGATCCCATATAACCCCTTACCGAGCTTCAATGATCTAACAAAAATACTTCCAGAGATAACGACTAAGAAATATTTCATTCGTATGGGAGGTGCCACGCCCCTTTTTCGTTACACCCAGTTGTTTTGGAAGTGGTAGGGATCGATCCCATATAACCCCTTACCGAGCTTCAATGATCTAACAAAAATACTTCCAGAGATATCGACTAAGAAATATTTCATTCGTATGGGAGGTGCCACGCCCCTTTTTCGTTATCCCCAGTTTTTTTTGGAGGTGGTAGGGATCGATCTCATATAATCTCTCACCAAATTTCAGTGGTCTATCCTAAATACTTCCAGAGATATCGACTTAGAAGTATTTCATTCGTATGGGAGGTGACACGCCCACTTTGTCGTTATCTCCAGTTTTTTTTAGGTGGTAGGGATCGATTCCATATAACCCCTCTCCAAGTTTCAATGATCTAACCTAAATACTTCCAGAGATATCGACTAAGAAGTATTTCATTCGTATGGGAGGTGCCACGCCCACTTTGTCGTTATCCCCAGTTTTTTTTTGGAGGTGGTTGGGATCGATTCCATATAACCCTCACCAAGTTTCAATGATCTAACCTAAATACTTCCAGAGATATCGACTAAGAAGTATTTCATTCGTATGGGAGGTGCCACGCCCACTTTTTCGTTATACCCAGTTGTTTTGGAGGTGGTAGGGATCGATCTCATATAATCTCTCACCAAATTTCAGTGGTCAAACCTAAATATGTACTTCCAGAGATATCGACTAAGAAGTATTTCATTCGTATGGGAGGTGCCACGCCCACTTTTTCGTTATACAGAACTGTTTTGGAGGTGGTAGGGATCGATCTCATATAATCTCTCACCAAATTTCAGTGGTCTACCCTAAATACTTCCAAAGATATCGACTAAGAAGTATTTCATTCGTATGGGAGGTGCCACGCCCCCTTTTTCGTTATCCCCAGTTTTTTTGGAGGTGGTAGGGACCGATCTCATATAATCTCTCACCAAATTTCAGTGGTCTAACCTAAATAGTTCCAGAGATATCGACTAAGAAGTATTTCATTCGTATGGGGGGTGCCACGCCCACTTTGGCGTTATCCCCAGTTTTTTTGGAGGTGGTAGGGATCGATTCCATATAACCCCTAACCAAGTTTCAATGATCTAACCTAAATACTTCCAGAGATATCGACTAAGAAGTATTTCATTCGTATGGGAGGTGCCACGCCCACTTTTTCGTTATACCCAGTTGTTTTGGAGGTGGTAGGGATCGATCTCATATAATCTCTCACCAAATTTCAGTGGTCTAACCTAAATACTTCCAAAGATATCGACTAAGAAGTATTTCATTCGTATGGGAGGTGCCACGCCCCCTTTTTCGTTATCCCCAGTTTTTTTGGAGGTGGTAGGGACCGATCTCATATAATCTCTCACCAAATTTCAGTGGTCTAACCTAAATAGTTCCAGAGATATCGACTAAGAAGTATTTCATTCGTATGGGGGGTGCCACGCCCACTTTGTCGTTATCCCCAGTTTTTTTGGAGGTGGTAGGGATCGATCTCATATAATCTCTCACCAAATTTCAGTGGTCTAACTTAAATAGTTCCAGAGATATCGACTAAGAAGTATTTCATTCGTATGGGGGGTGCCACGCCCACTTTGTCGTTATCCCCAGTTTTTTTGGAGGTGGTAGGGATCGATTCCATATAACCCCTAACCAAGTTTCAATGATCTAACCTAAATACTTCCAGAGATATCGACTAAGAAGTATTTCATTCGTATGGGAGGTGCCACGCCCACTTTTTCGTTATACCCAGTTGTTTTGGAGGTGGTAGGGATCGATCCCATATAACCCCTTACCGAGTTTCAATGGTCTAACATAAATACTTCCAGAGATACGGACAATGAAAAATTCCATTTGTATGGGAGGTGCCACGCCCCCTATATATATCAAAATATTTTTTAGCCTGTGACCATCCCTGGAAGATGTATAGTGGGTGTGTAAAATTTGGTTACGATCGGCTTATAAGTTTAGGACGCAAGTCGATCTATACCTACATACATATATATTTACATAATTTGAATTTTATATATATAGAAGAAGTATTTCATTCGTATGGGAGGTGCCACGCCCACTTTTTCGTTATACCCAGTTGTTTTGGAGGTGGTAGGGATCGATCTCATATAATCTCTCACCAAATTTCAGTGGTGTAACCCGAATACTTAGAGAGATACGGACAATGAAAAATTCCATTTGTATGGGAGGTGCCACGCCCACTTTTTCGTTACACCCAGTTGTTTTGGAAGTGGTAGGGATCGATCCCATATAACCCCTTACCGAGCTTCAATGATCTAACAAAAATACTTCCAGAGATAACGACTAAGAAATATTTCATTCGTATGGGAGGTGCCACGCCCCTTTTTCGTTACACCCAGTTGTTTTGGAAGTGGTAGGGATCGATCCCATATAACCCCTTACCGAGCTTCAATGATCTAACAAAAATACTTCCAGAGATATCGACTAAGAAATATTTCATTCGTATGGGAGGTGCCACGCCCCTTTTTCGTTATCCCCAGTTTTTTTTGGAGGTGGTAGGGATCGATCTCATATAATCTCTCACCAAATTTCAGTGGTCTATCCTAAATACTTCCAGAGATATCGACTTAGAAGTATTTCATTCGTATGGGAGGTGCCACGCCCACTTTGTCGTTATCTCCAGTTTTTTTGGAGGTGGTAGGGATCGATTCCATATAACCCCTCTCCAAGTTTCAATGATCTAACCTAAATACTTCCAGAGATATCGACTAAGAAGTATTTCATTCGTATGGGAGGTGCCACGCCCACTTTGTCGTTATCCCCAGTTTTTTTTTGGAGGTGGTTGGGATCGATTCCATATAACCCTCACCAAGTTTCAATGATCTAACCTAAATACTTCCAGAGATATCGACTAAGAAGTATTTCATTCGTATGGGAGGTGCCACGCCCACTTTTTCGTTATACCCAGTTGTTTTGGAGGTGGTAGGGATCGATCTCATATAATCTCTCACCAAATTTCAGTGGTCAAACCTAAATATGTACTTCCAGAGATATCGACTAAGAAGTATTTCATTCGTATGGGAGGTGCCACGCCCACTTTTTCGTTATACCCAGCTGTTTTGGAGGTGGTAGGGATCGATCTCATATAATCTCTCACCAAATTTCAGTGGTCTAACCTAAATACTTCCAAAGATATCGACTAAGAAGTATTTCATTCGTATGGGAGGTGCCACGCCCCCTTTTTCGTTATCCCCAGTTTTTTTGGAGGTGGTAGGGACCGATCTCATATAATCTCTCACCAAATTTCAGTGGTCTAACCTAAATAGTTCCAGAGATATCGACTAAGAAGTATTTCATTCGTATGGGGGGTGCCACGCCCACTTTGTCGTTATCCCCAGTTTTTTTGGAGGTGGTAGGGATCGATTCCATATAACCCCTAACCAAGTTTCAATGATCTAACCTAAATACTTCCAGAGATATCGACTAAGAAGTATTTCATTCGTATGGGAGGTGCCACGCCCACTTTTTCGTTATACCCAGTTGTTTTGGAGGTGGTAGGGATCGATCTCATATAATCTCTCACCAAATTTCAGTGGTCTAACCTAAATACTTCCAAAGATATCGACTAAGAAGTATTTCATTCGTATGGGAGGTGCCACGCCCCCTTTTTCGTTATCCCCAGTTTTTTTGGAGGTGGTAGGGACCGATCTCATATAATCTCTCACCAAATTTCAGTGGTCTAACCTAAATAGTTCCAGAGATATCGACTAAGAAGTATTTCATTCGTATGGGGGGTGCCACGCCCACTTTGTCGTTATCCCCAGTTTTTTTGGAGGTGGTAGGGATCGATCTCATATATTCTCTCACCAAATTTCAGTGGTCTAACCTAAATAGTTCCAGAGATATCGACTAAGAAGTATTTCATTCGTATGGGGGGTGCCACGCCCACTTTGTCGTTATCCCCAGTTTTTTTGGAGGTGGTAGGGATCGATTCCATATAACCCCTAACCAAGTTTCAATGATCTAACCTAAATACTTCCAGAGATATCGACTAAGAAGTATTTCATTCGTATGGGAGGTGCCACGCCCACTTTTTCGTTATACCCAGTTGTTTTGGAGGTGGTAGGGATCGATCCCATATAACCCCTTACCGAGTTTCAATGGTCTAACATAAATACTTCCAGAGATACGGACAATGAAAAATTCCATTTGTATGGGAGGTGCCACGCCCCCTATATATATCAAAATATTTTTTAGCCTGTGACCATCCCTAGAAGATGTACAGTGGGTGTGTAAAATTTGGTTACGATCGGCTTATAAGTTTAGGACGCAAGTCGATCTATACCTACATACATATATATTTACATAATTTGAATTTTATATATATAGAAGAAGTATTTCATTCGTATGGGAGGTGCCACGCCCACTTTTTCGTTATACCCAGTTGTTTTGGAGGTGGTAGGGATCGATCTCATATAATCTCTCACCAAATTTCAGTGGTGTAACCCGAATACTTAGAGAGATACGGACAATGAAAAATTCCATTTGTATGGGAGGTGCCACGCCCACTTTTTCGCTACACCCAGTTGTTTTGGAAGTGGTAGGGATCGATCCCATATAACCCCTTACCGAGCTTCAATGATCTAACAAAAATACTTCCAGAGATAACGACTAAGAAATATTTCATTCGTATGGGAGGTGCCACGCCCCTTTTTCGTTACACCCAGTTGTTTTGGAAGTGGTAGGGATCGATCCCATATAACCCCTTACAGAGCTTCAATGATCTAACAAAAATACTTCCAGAGATATCGACTAAGAAATATTTCATTCGTATGGGAGGTGCCACGCCCCTTTTTCGTTATCCCCAGTTTTTTTTGGAGGTGGTAGGGATCGATCTCATATAATCTCTCACCAAATTTCAGTGGTCTATCCTAAATACTTCCAGAGATATCGACTTAGAAGTATTTCATTCGTATGGGAGGTGCCACGCCCACTTTGTCGTTATCTCCAGTTTTTTTGGAGGTGGTAGGGATCGATTCCATATAACCCCTCTCCAAGTTTCAATGATCTAGCCTAAATACTTCCAGAGATATCGACTAAGAAGTATTTCATTCGTATGGGAGGTGCCACGCCCACTTTGTCGTTATCCCCAGTTTTTTTTTGGAGGTGGTTGGGATCGATTCCATATAACCCTCACCAAGTTTCAATGATCTAACCTAAATACTTCCAGAGATATCGACTAAGAAGTATTTCATTCGTATGGGAGGTGCCACGCCCACTTTTTCGTTATACCCAGTTGTTTTGGAGGTGGTAGGGATCGATCTCATATAATCTCTCACCAAATTTCAGTGGTCAAACCTAAATATGTACTTCCAGAGATATCGACTAAGAAGTATTTCATTCGTATGGGAGGTGCCACGCCCACTTTTTCGTTATACCCAGCTGTTTTGGAGGTGGTAGGGATCGATCTCATATAATCTCTCACCAAATTTCAGTGGTCTAACCTAAATACTTCCAAAGATATCGACTAAGAAGTATTTCATTCGTATGGGAGGTGCCACGCCCCCTTTTTCGTTATCCCCAGTTTTTTTGGAGGTGGTAGGGACCGATCTCATATAATCTCTCACCAAATTTCAGTGGTCTAACCTAAATAGTTCCAGAGATATCGACTAAGAAGTATTTCATTCGTATGGGGGGTGCCACGCCCACTTTGTCGTTATCCCCAGTTTTTTTGGAGGTGGTAGGGATCGATTCCATATAACCCCTAACCAAGTTTCAATGATCTAACCTAAATACTTCCAGAGATATCGACTAAGAAGTATTTCATTCGTATGGGAGGTGCCACGCCCACTTTTTCGTTATACCCAGTTGTTTTGGAGGTGGTAGGGATCGATCTCATATAATCTCTCACCAAATTTCAGTGGTCTAACCTAAATACTTCCAAAGATATCGACTAAGAAGTATTTCATTCGTATGGGAGGTGCCACGCCCCCTTTTTCGTTATCCCCAGTTTTTTTGGAGGTGGTAGGGACCGATCTCATATAATCTCTCACCAAATTTCAGTGGTCTAACCTAAATAGTTCCAGAGATATCGACTAAGAAGTATTTCATTCGTATGGGGGGTGCCACGCCCACTTTGTCGTTATCCCCAGTTTTTTTGGAGGTGGTAGGGATCGATCTCATATAATCTCTCACCAAATTTCAGTGGTCTAACCTAAATAGTTCCAGAGATATCGACTAAGAAGTATTTCATTCGTATGGGGGGTGCCACGCCCACTTTGTCGTTATCCCCAGTTTTTTTGGAGGTGGTAGGGATCGATTCCATATAACCCCTAACCAAGTTTCAATGATCTAACCTAAATACTTCCAGAGATATCGACTAAGAAGTATTTCATTCGTATGGGAGGTGCCACGCCCACTTTTTCGTTATACCCAGTTGTTTTGGAGGTGGTAGGGATCGATCCCATATAACCCCTTACCGAGTTTCAATGGTCTAACATAAATACTTCCAGAGATACGGACAATGAAAAATTCCATTTGTATGGGAGGTGCCACGCCCCCTATATATATCAAAATATTTTTTAGCCTGTGACCATCCCTAGAAGATGTACAGTGGGTGTGTAAAATTTGGTTACGATCGGCTTATAAGTTTAGGACGCAAGTCGATCTATACCTACATACATATATATTTACATAATTTGAATTTTATATATATAGAAGAAGTATTTCATTCGTATGGGAGGTGCCACGCCCACTTTTTCGTTATACCCAGTTGTTTTGGAGGTGGTAGGGATCGATCTCATATAATCTCTCACCAAATTTCAGTGGTGTAACCCGAATACTTAGAGAGATACGGACAATGAAAAATTCCATTTGTATGGGAGGTGCCACGCCCACTTTTTCGTTACACCCAGTTGTTTTGGAAGTGGTAGGGATCGATCCCATATAACCCCTTACCGAGCTTCAATGATCTAACAAAAATACTTCCAGAGATAACGACTAAGAAATATTTCATTCGTATGGGAGGTGCCACGCCCCTTTTTCGTTACACCCAGTTGTTTTGGAAGTGGTAGGGATCGATCCCATATAACCCCTTACAGAGCTTCAATGATCTAACAAAAATACTTCCAGAGATATCGACTAAGAAATATTTCATTCGTATGGGAGGTGCCACGCCCCTTTTTCGTTATCCCCAGTTTTTTTTGGAGGTGGTAGGGATCGATCTCATATAATCTCTCACCAAATTTCAGTGGTCTATCCTAAATACTTCCAGAGATATCGACTTAGAAGTATTTCATTCGTATGGGAGGTGCCACGCCCACTTTGTCGTTATCTCCAGTTTTTTTGGAGGTGGTAGGGATCGATTCCATATAACCCCTCTCCAAGTTTCAATGATCTAACCTAAATACTTCCAGAGATATCGACTAAGAAGTATTTCATTCGTATGGGAGGTGCCACGCCCACTTTGTCGTTATCCCCAGTTTTTTTTTGGAGGTGGTTGGGATCGATTCCATATAACCCTCACCAAGTTTCAATGATCTAACCTAAATACTTCCAGAGATATCGACTAAGAAGTATTTCATTCGTATGGGAGGTGCCACGCCCACTTTTTCGTTATACCCAGTTGTTTTGGAGGTGGTAGGGATCGATCTCATATAATCTCTCACCAAATTTCAGTGGTCAAACCTAAATATGTACTTCCAGAGATATCGACTAAGAAGTATTTCATTCGTATGGGAGGTGCCACGCCCACTTTTTCGTTATACCCAGCTGTTTTGGAGGTGGTAGGGATCGATCTCATATAATCTCTCACCAAATTTCAGTGGTCTAACCTAAATACTTCCAAAGATATCGACTAAGAAGTATTTCATTCGTATGGGAGGTGCCACGCCCCCTTTTTCGTTATCCCCAGTTTTTTTGGAGGTGGTAGGGACCGATCTCATATAATCTCTCACCAAATTTCAGTGGTCTAACCTAAATAGTTCCAGAGATATCGACTAAGAAGTATTTCATTCGTATGGGGGGTGCCACGCCCACTTTGTCGTTATCCCCAGTTTTTTTGGAGGTGGTAGGGATCGATTCCATATAACCCCTAACCAAGTTTCAATGATCTAACCTAAATACTTCCAGAGATATCGACTAAGAAGTATTTCATTCGTATGGGAGGTGCCACGCCCACTTTTTCGTTATACCCAGTTGTTTTGGAGGTGGTAGGGATCGATCTCATATAATCTCTCACCAAATTTCAGTGGTCTAACCTAAATACTTCCAAAGATATCGACTAAGAAGTATTTCATTCGTATGGGAGGTGCCACGCCCCCTTTTTCGTTATCCCCAGTTTTTTTGGAGGTGGTAGGGACCGATCTCATATAATCTCTCACCAAATTTCAGTGGTCTAACCTAAATAGTTCCAGAGATATCGACTAAGAAGTATTTCATTCGTATGGGGGGTGCCACGCCCACTTTGTCGTTATCCCCAGTTTTTTTGGAGGTGGTAGGGATCGATCTCATATAATCTCTCACCAAATTTCAGTGGTCTAACCTAAATAGTTCCAGAGATATCGACTAAGAAGTATTTCATTCGTATGGGGGGTGCCACGCCCACTTTGTCGTTATCCCCAGTTTTTTTGGAGGTGGTAGGGATCGATTCCATATAACCCCTTACCAAGTTTCAATGATCTAACCTAAATACTTCCAGAGATATCGACTAAGAAGTATTTCATTCGTATGGGAGGTGCCACGCCCACTTTTTCGTTATACCCAGTTGTTGTGGAGGTGGTAGGGATCGATCCCATATAACCCCTTACCGAGTTTCAATGGTCTAACATAAATACTTCCAGAGATACGGACAAAGAAAAATTCCATTTGTATGGGAGGTGCCACGCCCCCTATATATATCAAAATATTTTTTAGCCTGTGACCATCCCTGGAAGATGTACAGTGGGTGTGTAAAATTTGGTTACGATCGGCTTATAAGTTTAGGACGCAAGTCGATCTATACCTACATACATATATATTTACATAATTTGAATTTTATATATATAGATATAGAAATTGGGCGTGCGTTTTAACCGATTTTGCCTATTTTCAACAGCGCTCCGAGATAAGTCAAAAGGAACCTGCATACCAAATTTCATTGAGATATCTCAATATTTACTCAAGTTATCGTGTTCACAGACGGATGGACGGACAGACGGACAGACGGACGGACGGACGGACATGGCTCAATCAATTTCTCTTTTCCTCCTGAACATTTTGATATATGTAAGTCAATATCTATCTCGATTTGTTTATGCCGTTACATACTAGCGTTAGGCGAATGAAGTTAATATACCTTGTGTGCGAAGCACTACTAGGTATAAAAAAGGCAATAGGGTGTTAACTACTTTCCCGTAAATCTGGCTTGTTTGTTATTCGATTTGCATAATTTTTGGCAGGAGTATACTACAAACTATTGCGAAGCATCTCACTAACTTGTATTGAAATACCTTCTTGAAATTTTAAGCAATCGCTTTTGAAAACAACAGGCCTTTTTTGCTGAAAAGTGGGCGGCGCCACGCCTACTTCAACAAAATCCACAAAATTTTTTTACAGTTTAGTTTTGCTTAAAAAGCTTATTATGTGGGTAAAATATTATTAATATAACTTATACAATTATGGAAATATCGCGATTTTAATTTTACAAAGAAATTTTTCAGAACTGTGTTCAAAAAGTGGGCGTGTCCGTTAACCAATTTCGTTTATTTTTACAGCAAATAGTTAGCTTTATATGTTGAACACTTTCTCTAAATATCATTTCAATAAGTCAAATAGAAATTATATACAGCTAGTTTAAGCAAAGTTATTGCATATTCAATATACCTATAATCCTTTTCAAAATCTTTCGAATGAAATTGGGCGTGGACCTTACCCGATTTCGGTAATGTTTTTTCGAAATATTGCCTGTATTAATATAAATATGCGTGCTGAATTTTATTTTGCTATCTTGAGCGGTTTTTGATTTATGATTAATAATATTTCCAAATTTGACTTAATCAAAAGTGGGCGGTACCACGCCCCTTTTTAAAAATTTCTTCAAAAGTGTATTTGTTGCCTAAATGCTAAAGTGCACACTAAATATTATCCTTATAGGTGTATTATGTACTGAATAATCACTCTTTTTATATTTTCGAAAATATTATATATATAGAAAGTGGGCGTGGCTTTTAACCGATTTTGCCTATTTTCAATAGCACTCCGAGATAAGTAAAAAGGAACCTGCATACCAAATTTCATTGAGATATCTCAAGATTTACTCAAGTTATCGTGTTCACAGACGGACGGACGGACGGACATGGCACAATCAATTTCTCTTTTCCTCCTGACCATTTTGATATACATAAGTCAATATCTATCTCGATTCGTTTATGCTGTTACATACTACCGTTAGGCGAATGAAGTTAATATACCTTGTGTGCTAGGTATAAATATTACCAAGACTTAAAAAAAAACAAAAATTAACAAGCAGTACACAACGCAGTCGTATTGAATTATGAGAGAAAGAAACAATTACATTGTACTTATACTTGGCAGGTGATAACGAAACGTGACGCTAATTTGTATTAATAGTTATAAAAAGAGCCATTTTCCGAATTTGCAACTGAGCTGCGCACTCAAATACGTTATTGCGAATAAAAGTGTAGTGGCCAATTTCACAGAAAACGAATTTTGTGAGATCGTATCTTTTTAGGCGTATATGACAAAACATAACAGTTTCAGTAGAGTTAAGAAACTCCCGTCGTTAATGAAATATAATGAGTTGATTTTAAATGATGATGCCTGGATTGCTTTTATGTTTTCAGACTTTTCCTTTCACGTTACCACCTTCACGTTGCTATTGAAAATAATAATCCACTAATAATCAAAAATGGAAAGAATTCGTACTACGACTGTTTTATCAAAGCTGGTATTTTGTACAAAATCATTAACGACGACGAGTTACTAGCGATTCCCACATCGATGCAAAGGCAAATAATCAGTAAAGCACACGGCACAAGTTCACTTCGCAGCAAAGAAGACGAAGGAGTTGATTTGTAGAACATTTTACATACCGCGGTTAGAGCAGAAAATATACGATTATATACAGTGCTGTATCCTATGCATAGTGAGTAATCGAAAAAGGGGCAAGCAGGAAGGGTTCCTGCATCCTCTTCAGAAGACAGATTTACCATTCTATACCTACCACATTGACTTTTTAGGTCCCCTAGAGTCGACACATAAATACTACAAGCATATTTTGTCCGTTATTGATTAATTTACGAAGTATTGCTGGCTTTACCCAGCGAAATCAACAACATCAATTGAAGTAATTACGAGTCTAACCAACCAAAGTACTGTGTTTGGTAAACCAGTGTATATCATATCGAACAGGGGGTCTGCTTTTACTCCACAAGACTTCGTAAAATATTGCAACGATGAAGGTATCAAACTAGTTAAGACGACAACCTGCTTGCCACGTGTGAATGGGCAGGTAGAGAGGCTGAACTCCTAACTCTCGGCCTAACTTGTGCTTGCGTTATTTTTACATATATTTCTCAACTAGTTTCTGCAGAGCAGTGTGCCAAATCTAACCGTGTCTTTGCTGTTTTTTTGCACACGTACGTATACTGCATCTCATACTAGCGCATGTAAAAGCACATAAATCCGCAGTCTTCACTCATGTTATCAATAACGAAAAGTTTGGTTAGCGCTAACAGTCAGGTATAATGCAAACACAAGCCAGCGCTAATGGTTATGAATGTCGCAAACTTTATACATAGCTAACTATGAAAAGACAATTGTTTGCTTTATTGGATTTGCTTTTTATTGTTTAATATAAGTCAAAATTGCACAATTTTCACGTTCACAATAATCAGTAAATTCTGCAAATACATATTTCTATCACTAAACATTTGCAAAAGTATAATTTTATTCCATTTGCCCAAAGGTTCTTTGATTTGCTCGTCCCTCTGAAAGTATAAAAATGTGGTGCATAAATATTCAAAACAGTACTTCACTTGTTAAATAACAATTATAAGCACTATATACTTTCCTTATCAAGGCGTTTTAGTTGTAATTCCACTGCTAAACTAATTTTTTAATATTTTTTACATATTTTAAAGACGCAGTTGCATTTTGCGCACACTTTCAAGAAGAAGAAACACAAAGAAAAAGCAAAGTTTGAAAGAAGGCTTTGTGTGTGTTAGTAATTTACAATTTTTGCTTGCATGGATTAGTGAGTGTGGTTAGGCCGGTCTAGTAGGGAAGGTACAACAAGCAATTAACTAAACATTTTGTAGAAGCATAGATACGACTCCTTTTGAATTGCTAATGGGTACAAAAATGCGAACTAAAGAAGACGTACAGCTACGAGACCATATAAACCAATAACTTCTAGCTACGTTCAACTTTGATCGAACTGAGTTGCGAGAAAAAGCTAAAACGGGTATTACGAAAATTCAAAGCGAGAACAAGAAAAGTTATAATTTACGACGAAAAGCAGCACGACAGAACAAGATTGGCGAATTGGTAGCCATAAAACGGACGCAGTTTGGTAGCAACCGTAAACTAAAGCCAAAGTTTTTGGGGCCCTATAAAATTACTAAAGTTAAACACAACAATTCATACGACGTACAAAAAATGGGCATCAGCAATGGTCCAATAAATACAACAACTTGCGCTGAGTCTATGAAACCTTGGCCCAATATCGAAAGTTTCTTTTCTTTTCTTTCTTTCTTTATTGAACATTTTGCTTATATCTACATATATATGAACATACTAAGTAACAAATTACAATTAGATAATAATAACACAATTGAGAAAATAGAACCCATTCGGGCTCAAGTAAGGTGCATTTATGTAGACATAAGAAAAGGTAAGACATTTTATGTTAGGTTTAACATAGTTTCAAATGCTATCTCAAGTAATGAAATTAATGCAGTGGGGTGCACTGATAGATACAGAATTTAATATTTAATCGTAAATAAAAGTAGTTATAAATAGAAATTTTAGTCAACGTACAGCAAATGCAACATATACATATTTTGGAAAAATTATTGTAAGCAAAAAGATAAAACCGAATTTACAATATAAAAAGTATTTACGAGATAGTCCTTAGCAAAGCTTCGATTTCATCTTACGAGAATATTAAAAGAAAAGATTTTACGCTGTTCAAAAACTGATGAAGATTTCTTATTTCCCGAATTTCGGCAGGAAGGGCATTGAATAGTTTTCGTGACACTATTGTATTAAATTTAGTAGAGTGTGTGGTTCTCGATGCAGGTACAACTACTGTAGGATGAGAATTACTTCTCAGATTATAATTATCTGACCTCATACTATGTAGATATCCACACCTAACAAAAAAAAATTTTAAAACTTTAAAATAAAATAGGTCACGGACTGGAAGAATCCCAAAACTTCTGAAAAGCTCTCTTGAAGCATGAAGTCGATTAACATTAAGAATTTTTCTAATTACACATTTTGGTAATTACATAAGTGGTAACAATGAAGATACATTCGATGCAAATGTTTAGCAGAATGGCCGAATGTGGGATGATATCACCACTCCATAAATACGCAGTGGCAATATCGTACGACAAAGCGACAAGAGAAACAACACAAAAAGAGAGAGAAGTCGAGGAGTTGAAGTAAAAGACGCGCACGAGACCCCTGCGGGTGGGGGTTTAGAATATGCCCGCGGTAGGCATAGCGGTCGTAAGAGGCGACTAATATGCACAAAGGTAATGAAGAGCAACTCGATGGTTGAACTACGGATGTGATGCCTCTCAACTCTCATTACCCATCTTCTCTCTCCTTTCGGAAGGAGGGGTGACATGACCTAGAAGGTTGCACTGGTCCTACCAAATCGCTACCATGACAGTTGGGCAGTACCGCAAGGGAGTACCGGAGCGTACCGGATTCGTATCCGGCCAAGGACTGTTATTTCGACAACACTCCCAAAACCTTCGGGGAGTGATTTTTGTTGTAACAACAACAACAACAACAACGCGCACGAGACGGTTGACTTAAATTTCGATATGTGCATTTCATTTTTATTAAATACAAATTAAATATGTTTTTTCACTTTGTAACTTACAATTCATTACAACTAAAATGTTAATCTGAACTTATAATTAAACAAAAACCACACATATTGATGAGTCACCAAAGGGTTAAACTCATGCTTGAATGCAACTAGTCAAGCACTCGCTACTATTTGACACTTGCCATTGCAATGCTTTGGCACATCGCTATTTGTTTTACATATTTGGCTTATTGCACGCGCCTTTTGTACCTTTCAATTAAATTACAATAAATTAAAGTTTGGGAAGTCATCAGCACTTGTATTATTATTTGGAAAGCAACGGGTGGTCCGCTACATCACTTTTATACAGTCCACAAGAAAATCGCACCAAGATTTGTTGGTAACTCCCGCAAGCGCCCGCAGCGCATTTTCAGCAAGAATTATAAGTGCTTTAATTAAGGTGAATTGGAACACGCACCCACCTAAGCTTTCTTCCGAGGAAACCCGCATCAACTGCAACATTTTGGTCCATTCGAGCCGGATAGCTCGCAACCGCTTTTCACCGCTTTCGTTCAACCCGCATTGCATTACATAATTGCAATAACCTGCAAATTATCTACACCGCATACATATATATTCGGCCGCACCGCAAGTACAAAATTGCAAGGATAACCTGCAAATTATCAAAACCGCATGATCGCCGCATACGTACGTATAAAATATATTCGCCTATATATATTCACTACGTCCATTAATAGCAACTAATAAAAATAAAAACCTACTACGTCTTATTATTCTTTGAAACACAAACTGCTACGCTTTTTAATTACAATACAGCAAAGCTGAAGTTGCAATTCTACGTTGTAATATTTTTTTCTAATACGTACAACTTTGAAAGTTTTAATAGCCCTTGTCTGCCCTTGAAAAATTAAATCCGCAAAATGTCTGCCCATGTTAAATCCCGCGACTCCGCATTAAATGCCATTAAAAGGTACATGGGGAAGAGCAAAGAAGACGCATTTTTGTTGGACATTGATAATGTAGAAAGTTACTTGTCACTTCTCAACGAGCAATGGGTGCGTTTCAACTTAGCACAAGAAGAGGTCGAAAGGTCTTGTGGTACCGAAAACGCCACGGTAGAAGAACAACAACGCATACAGGCAGAAACCTATTACTCCACAGCATTGGCAAATTTCAAACGTGTGCAGAAATTGAAAGTTATTACACCAAATCAAGAAATGCAGTCATCATCAAGTGCTTCTGCAAATGTGTCAGCATCAATTCGGTTGCCAAAAATGGATCTCCCAACTTTCGCTGGTGATTCCACGGAATGGGTCGCTTTTTATGATGCCTTTACTTCTCTGGTCGACGCTAACAATACCTTGTCGGGTGCTCAAAAGCTGCATTACCTACGTACCTGTCTGAAGGGGGATGCGCTTAGTATAGTCAGTGGGTTTAAGATAAGCGATGCAAATTATACCGAAGCTTGGGAACTTCTCCGTTCGCGATACAATGTTATGCGAGTTATGGTCGAGGCGCACTTTAGGGCCATATCGCAAATTCCCAAAGCCACAAATGACTCCGCTGACTCCATTAAAAACGTTCTCAATGCATTTCAGCAGCATATACGAGGGCTTAAGGCATTAGGGCGTACCGTAGACTTTTGGGATGATTGGCTCGTTTTTGAAATTGTAAGCAAGCTCGCGTATGAGACGCGCAAACAATGGGAATTGTCGCTCGTCAGTGATGAGCCTCCTACTTTCGAACAACTTTCAACATTTTTAGAAGTGAGGTGTCGGTCTCTGTCCATGGTCGCTACCCCTGCAATCCAGTCGTCGGCTGTCAAGCCGAAATTCCCAGTAAAAGCAGCCAAGTCGCTTCACACGCTCTCGGAGCCGCATCGCGCGCGTTGCCAGTATTGCAGCGCTTCGCATAAGATTTACGCTTGCGGCACATTTCGGAATTTGGACCAAGCAGCCAAATCCAAGTTTATTAAGGACTCTAAAGCTTGTATGAATTGTTTAAGCACGGGGCATTACAAAGATCGTTGTAATAGCTCGTCCACATGCCGCGTCTGTCATCAGCGTCACCACACTCTGCTTCACAACGCTTCAAGTTCACCCGAGGATAACCGCACCGCCGCTAACACCGTTATTGTCAACACCCCTGCTCTCGAATCATCCTCAGCTAACAACACTGCTGCTACCTGCGTCTCGTCTTGCGTAAGTTCTCATCCGCTACCTACTCCGCCGAAAACAGTGCTACTAGCTACCGCGCTTGTTAGGGTTCGAGATTGCGCAGATCGTTGGCAAACCGCTCGTCTTTTATTTGATACCGGATCTCACGCATCGTTTGTCACCGAGGCATGCGTACAACGTTTAGGGTTGCCACGCATATCGTCGAACGTAAATGTAACTGGCATCGGTTCAGCACAAGGGGGTCGCTGCAAGGGCGAAACTTCTTTATCGCTTTCTTCTCGTTATTCCACCGAATGCTACGAGGTTAGCGCTTTAATATTACCTAAGATTACAAGTGACCTACCAACTCATCCAATTGTCATCAGTAACTGGTCCCACATTCAAGATCTCTTCTTAGCGGACCCTAATTATATGAAGCCTGGCCGTATAGATATGTTAATTGGTATGGACTATATGGATCAGCTAATTTGCGAGGAGCTACGCAAGGGGTCAGTCGGCACACCAATGGCACAAAAAACCGTGTTTGGATGGGCATTGTTTGGTAGTTTAGACCGGGCAACTCCACGCTCGCTAAATCTACAATCGCTGCACTGCGACGTGCAACTCGAAAGAGCGCTCACTAGGTTGTGGGAGCTTGAAGAATCGCCACGCAAAACTCATTTCACTCACGAAGAACGCATCTGCGAAGATCATTTTGCAACTACGCATCACCGCACGTCTGAGGGGCGTTTCGTAGTCGAGCTACCGCTTAAACCTAATGTTGTACTGGGCGAATCACGAGCATTCGCCGTCCGCAATCGATGGGCGATCTTCCATCGGTACGCACGACCTACGTTCGCTGTTTCACACATACCGCGGTAGACTTCGCAGGCCCCTATTTGCTCAAATTTACGCATGGGAGGGGGGCAAAATCGTCCAAAGGTTATATCTCCTCTTTTATTTGCATGGCGACTGGCGCAATGCACCTCGAGCTCGTCGGAGATCTCTCCAGCTCATCGTTTCTCAACGCCCTAAAAAGATTTGTCAACCGCAGGGGACTTTGCAAAGTCATGTTTTCCGACAACGGCACAAATTTTGTCGGCGCCGAAAAGGAATTGCGTAAACAATACGAAAGTTGCCTGAAAGACGAGAAGCTACAACAGTTCTTTGCAAATTCCGCCATTGAATGGCGCTTCAATTCGCCCAGTGCTCCTCACATGGGTGGCTATTGGGAGACGGGGATCAAACGAATAAAATATCACTTAAAGCGCGCTTTGGGTGACACATTATTATCGTACGAAGAATTCATGACGTTGTTAACTGAAGTCGAAGCATGCGTAAATTCTCGCCCGCTATGTGATAACTCTACGCATCCTAGCGACTTGGAAGTCCTGACACCGGGGCATTTCATTGTGGGCGAACCGCTAAAATCACTTCCAGAGCCTGAGGGTCAAGGGTTTTCTGGAAGTTTACATCAAAGATGGCAGTTAATCGCTGCAATGAGGCAACACTTTTGGCGCCGCTGGCACGACGAGTACCTTGTCAGCTTGCAACGACGCACGAAATGGTTTCGGTCTTCACCGAACATACGACAAGGAGACATCGTAACTGTGTGTAACGAGTCCACCCCTCCGAGTAAGTGGATACTTGGTCGAGTCACACAGTGTCATCCGGGTGCTGACGGCAAAGTACGAGTTGTGACTCTAAAGACAGCGAATGGCGAAATGGTTCGGCCGATCGCTAAGCTGTGCTTGCTACCTGCCAAAGGGGATATATTTTGCGACAACCCTGTCCCATCAGAGTAGCACGAGATATTCAGAATTTTTCTTTGTACAACGTTTTAAAATTTTTACGTATCTACATACATACATAATGCGAATCTCAATTTTGATATATTCAACTAATAATGAATTTTACTCTTTCAAGGAAGAAGAAAGGAATTTTCACACATAAGATGACACAGCCACACGACTGTTTAATGAATTTTAGCTTTAAGCATTAAAAGACTGTAACTTTAAGAATTTGAAAAATTCCATTTTTGCATTTAGTCATAAGAAAACAAAGTACAAACATACATACATAAATGCTCATATGTACATATTCATTCGAAATTAATTTAAATATGTCTATACTTAAATTTGTAACTTAAATACTGAATTTCGTAATTTTCCTATTCTCAAGATCGTAAAATTGAATTTTTGATGGCCTTAAGGCTTAAGCTATTGAAATATTATTTGCAAAAAGCTGAGGTTAACTTTGAACCTATCACATTTCATAGATAGTTCAAGGGCGGCGGTATGATGAGTCACCAAAGGGTTAAACTCATGCTTGAATGCAACTAGTCAAGCACTCGCTACTATTTGACACTTGCCATTGCAATGCTTTGGCACATCGCTATTCGTTTTACATATTTGGCTTATTGCACGCGCCTTTTGTACCTTTCAATTAAATTACAATAAATTAAAGTTTGGGAAGTCATCAGCACTTGTATTATTATTTGGAAAGCAACGGGTGGTCCGCTACATCACTTTTATACAGTCCACAAGAAAATCGCACCAAGATTTGTTGGTAACTCCCGCAAGCGCCCGCAGCGCATTTTCAGCAAGAATTATAAGTGCTTTAATTAAGGTGAATTGGAACACGCACCCACCTAAGCTTTCTTCCGAGGAAACCCGCATCAACTGCAACACATATATTAAAGGTATAAAGTGCAAGTGGAATATTATCCGGATAAATGAATATCACCATTGTTATGATAATACTTTTTCTTTAAATAAATCAATTACTACTTTTAATACTCTCGGTAGGTAGAGTGGTTGCATCGAAAGGAAGAGTGGTTGGGTTCGAAATCTGCTGTAGGCATGTAGTATGTAGGTAGATTTTCAAAATTAAAAGACACAGCAAATTTTTAAAGCCTACATCTAAAGCAGGTAGTATTTCTCTTCCCGGCTTCGTATAAAAAGGAACCTTTCTGTCTAGGTAAGATTTGATTTTTTCAATTTTATTCTTGTGCCGAGTATAAATATGAGTTAATGCGCGTTGAAACTTAAAATGAGTAAAAGGACGCGATTATTTGAGTGTAATAACGATCCGGATATGTTCTGTTTCATGTGTGGCCAATATACTATCATAAGGCGACGACGAGTGTTCTCAGATCGTATCAAAACTTTATACTCTAAGTGTTTTAAGATTCGTGCCGATTAAAATTGATTCAGTCGGAATCAAGACAACAAATAAAATTTGATAACCAATGATATGGAGAGAACCTACTTTCCGTTCAATAGAGTGTTATATTTGTCAAACAAAAGTTGCGGATCCAGTTCCATTGTCAACAGTTATATCCGAGTGCCGGGAGTCAAGTTGTCTTGAATTTCGCATGGGAAACGAAAGAAACTTTCTGTCGCAAGCACAACTTGATGATTGGATAAGAGATTTGGACCTAACCAAGGCCGAGTTCCACACTTCTCGTACGCAACAATTCAAATTTGTGTCATCCGATGTTAAGGTGATATATTATAGAACCCGCCACCAACCATTTTCCAAACACTATACCAAGAAAGACAGTATATGCTACTGCAACGACATTTCTGGTTTATTCAAAGAGTTTGGTCAAACATATGATTCAAAGGAGTGGCGATTGTTCATAGACAGCAATATACTGAGTTTGAAGGCTGTATTAAATATTACATATTGTTAACAAAAAGCCTTCTATCCCGATCGCACATGCAGTAACAACAAAGGAAACCTACGAGGAAATGCAAAAACTACTCAAAGTTAGCAAATATGAAGAGCATGATTGGAAAATATGTTCTGATCTCAAAGTCGCTGCAATGCTATGCGGACTACAAAGTGGCATCACCAAGCACTGTTGCTTCCTCTGCAAGTGAGATAGCCGAGCTCGTAAGGACCACTACGTCAGAAAGGATTGCCGGAAATAGTCGAGGTTACCCTTGGTGTGGATAACATCAAATACACCCCTCTTGTCAAGAAAGAGAAAATCATACTTCCACCACACATCAAGCTCGGTCTCATTAAAAACTTTGTAAAGGCTTTGGACAAAGAAGGGAAGCATTCGACTATTTGAAAACAGTTTTTCCAGATATTTCTCAAGCCGACATATAGGAAGGTATTTTTGTTGGAACACAAATAAAAAAGTTGATCAACAATAACACAGCCCCACAGAAAAAAAAAGGTGGTATGTTCTCGGGAGGAGACAGGTCATTCCACATGTATTTTGAGTCGCTGAACACGAATCCGTAGTCAGAATTCAAAAGTTAGTTTTGTATGAAAATAACTAACAATTAAATTTAAATTTAATTAATTCGTTTTTTATATTAAGTTACGAGATTGAGCTAGTGAATTGTTACTATCTATCTAAAACTCGAAAAACGGTCGTTTTTTGAGGTTAAAAAAAAAAACCAGAGCTAACTTTTGAATTCTGACTACGGATCAGCGACCCAAAATCCATATGGATCGACCTGTCTTCTGTTTCTGTGTTTCTGTGGGGCTGTGTAATCAATTCGAAGAACTATTCTCATCAGTTGAGGCAGCAGCTTTGAAAAGGTCGTTGCTTCTTTTCTCTGTAGACACAAAAGCCCTAACTACGAGCAGATAGTGAACGACTTAATTAATAATTATGCGAAAATGGGTAAATATTAAAGGCTTATTAAAATAAATTTCCCAAAATGTATTACTTGTTTACCCAACTAATATTTTCTTTCCAGGCGTAAATATGTTTTTAAAAGTTCAGATTCTGCACTCACATTTGAGCTTTTTCGGGCAAGTCTTGGTGACGAAAGTGACGAGCATGGCGAAAGGTTTCACCAGCAAATGAAATTAATTGAGAATCGATATCAAGGATTCTGGGACGACGCAATGATGGGTCAATAAGCGTCAAAGTAGAACACATAATTATTTCGACTACATCGTTAAATCAAATTAAGATAAAGATAGTTAGAATATGGTATAAACATAAATAAATTTAAAAAAACGTTAAAAATATGGGTAATTTCATTCATAAATAAATTGAACTTTTAACTCAATAGAAACAGAGCATAGCTAGATATTTCACTCTTCTTTATACCATACATACGTTTTGAGGTATACGTTGAAATTCCGCAACCTGGGTATTTTTAATTGATCGTTTTTACCTTACGTAGTTTTGCATCGATTTTCTTCGATGATAGCTTATCTTTTTTCTAACTAAACAGAGCTTTACGTGAAACAGATCTTTACGTGAAATATCTGGAAAAAAAGTTGTGGTTTTGGAATGCTGTCCTCGCAAAGAGCAATTTCTTTCATATTTTTTTATAAAAAATAACAAAAATCTGAAATGATGAGCTAATATCTCGAATAATATCTGGTTGAGCAAAAACCAATGTAAGATGCATTTATAGCAATTTTCTCATGTTTTTGATTCTGTAAACCTTTTTGCAATTGCTTGACCGATTTGTGAGATATATGTAATTAAAGGGAGCCATCTTTTTAGTTTTTTCGAATAACGGTAAATTGCAAATATCTCAAAAATGGTACCATAGAATCAAAAACTCAAATTTCGCAATCAGGGGGTGATTTTACATACGAATATCATAACGGCGTTTCTGGTACAGAGAAAAATTTGAAATTCTTGGTCCAGTGTAATTATTGTTAACTGGTCTTGAGCTCATAACACTTACAAAAATATGTAACTGAACAGACCACAAACAACAAAATACATTGAAGCGAGAGAAAAGGTTTACGTAGGCACATAAATATGTGCCTACAAAAAAGCCCAACGCACACAAATTTACAAGCAACTGGAAAAAGGTTTACAGAATCAAAAAGATGATACAATTTGCTATATAAGAATCATACATTGGTTTTCGCTCAACCAGATAGTTTTCGAGATATTAGCTTATCATTTCAGATTTTTGTTTTTTTTTATGAAAAAAATTACAAGAGGTACAACACGAAGATAGAGAAATCGAGGAGTTGAAGTAAAAGACGCGCACGAGACGGTTGACTTAAATTTCGATCTGTATGTACATTTCATTTCTATTAAATACAAATTAAATATGTTTTTTTCACTTTGTAAGTTACAATTCATTACAATTGAAATATTAATCTGAACTTATAATTAAACAAAAATATTTTGGAGGCTCGTCCTATTGAAAAAGTGAAATGGCGTGTTCAAACGAGAAAACAAGTGCGATTTTAAGAGTGTGCAGAAAACCGAGCAACGTAGCGTTAAATTTGTATTCGGCAGCGACGGCGACAAAAACAATCGACGTCGGTTGCGCGAATTTTCCGGTTTTGATTTTGACGAAAATAGTGAAGAATATAAACGAAAGATAAAATATATTGAAGATAATTTAACGCAAGCAGACCTGGTATATATTTATAATGTACTGGGTATAAATCATCAAGGCGAGCAGTTGGCTCTGCGTGTATTTCGGAGTTTACAAAAAGGTAGGTTGGTGGAGTGTGAGGAACACAGTAAAGATGATGCAATCGACGAGTTGGACAATGAGTATGAAGACGTATGAAGTGCTAACCACACAGCTACCGCGGAGCACCTTGCAACACCAATGACGCAACCGCAGAAAGTAGTAGCTCAACGCAGAATCAACAGCAGCACTGATATCGACGGCGGACTTGACGACGATAATGACGTCGGTTATAGCGTCAGAGCGTTGTTCGATGAACCTGACAGAATGACGACGCCGCGCTTCGCAATCAGTTTTAGAGATGTAGAAGAGAGTATTCGGAGTGTCGGTAGTGCAAACACTATTGCAGTAGAAATATGGGCACAAGAATTTGAGGAGCAAGCAGAGCTTATGCGTTGGAATCATATATATAATACTTCTACACAATGTGCAAAAATTCATACCAACATTATTTGTATGAAACTGTTCAAATGCAAGTTCTGCGCATGCGCCAGCTGAGTGAACTGTAGCAGCGCGTTGAAAAAATATTATCAAGGGGAATGACGGGGGTCGTTATTCCCTTTGCACAAATTGCGCATGAAAGTTATGAAATCGCAGTTTAGTGGATTAAACAACGAAAGGGCCAACCAATAGAATAAAAATCTTGATGTATTTAATATTTTTACTGGCTAACAGCGATTCAACTTGTACCATTCACATAAATGCTAAAAAACAATTCATTGCACGCGACAAAGTATAAATTCCCAAAAAATTATAAATTGTAATTTTCCTGGAAAACGAATGATAAATAAATGCATTTATTGGAAATTGTTGAAATATCCACATTTTTCAAAGAGGGGGTTCTTTACAAAAGTTTGAAGATATTTTGATATTTTGTCTCGTTTTCTCGGGTATACCTGTACTGTAATGTTGAGTCAACTGAATAGTTCAATAGGCGCAATATAGAAGTATTATATATATGGTTGGAATAACTTTCAGAAGTTCTTATTTGCAAAGAAAGCATTGAAAGGGATTGCAAAATTGTTTGTGGCAAGCGAACGGGGGTTAAATTCGTGGAATGAGCTGAAAGCTGCGCTGCTAGCAGAACTCAAGTCGAAGGTAAACAGCAAGCAAATACACGAAATGCTCTCTCAGAGTAAACGAGAAAAAAACGAAGGCATTTTTGAATTTTTTATCGGTTGAAAGACATTTTGTAGTGTGTATACATAGAAAACGGTGCGCTAATGCAATATGTGATCGACGGCATAGACATAAAATCAACAAACAAAACAATTCTAGACGGTGCGCGGAATATGAGTGAGTTTAAAGATAAGCTGAAGCTATACAAAATAATGATAGAAAAAGAGAAAAGTAGTGGTGAAATTCCAATTCGCAGTGAAGACACTTCAAAGAAGAATGCAAAAGAATTGGTGTGTTTTAAATGTGGCGGCAAAGGACATCTGTCTAAAAATTGTCAGAATAAAGAAAAAGGTAGAAAGTGTTTTGGGTGCAACTCGTTCGACCATATCGCAAAAAATTGCAGTGCAAATAAAGCAAATGACCCAGTGAGAAAAGTAATAACGGTTAGTGCTAAAACAGATATAATGCACAAAATGTAAACATTCATGGATGTTATTATGTGGCTCTGTTTGACACTGGTAGCAGTGCAAATATAATGAGCAGCAATGTGTATGATAAATTGAATCAATCAAAATTGAAAGAGTGCGCAGTGCAACTGTCGGGTTTTGGCAAAACAGCTAACATTAAGCCTCTAAGCCAATTTAAGCAAATAATCGCCGTAGACGATGAAAATTTGGGCTAAATTTTTATGTTGTGAACAGTAACTATCTTGACGTCGATATTATAATAGGTGGCGATTTTTTCCTTAGTTCTGAAATATTAATAAATCCGTCGGGTCTAAAAATTAAAAAAATCTGTAATCAGAGCGAAAGTGTGTCGGCTGACGAAGATGCTGATATTGACATTGGTCATAACGCGAGTGCAGCAGCCAAGAAATATAAACCTTTAAAATCGAAAACGACAAAGATTGAAATGCGAATTATTTTGAAAGATTCTCCTATATTTTCGAAACATCGTAGAATGGCATTAAGTGAAAAAAATATTGTAGTCTAACAAATCGCAGATTGTTTAAAGAAAGACATCATAGAAGAATCCAGCTCCGAGTTTACGAGTCGTATAGTTCTCGCAAAAAAGCGTGCCGGTTCAGCACGACTGTGTGTCGACTTCCACAGAATAAATAAGGTAATTGTCAAAGATAATTTTCCCTTGCCACTTATAGAGGATCAGCCCGAAATATTGCTAGAAGCTAAGGGTTTAGCAACATAAATCTTAAGAATGGCTTCTTTCATGTAACGGTTGCTGATTCAAGCCGGAAGTATACGTCGTTTGTGACGCAAACTCACCGGGCGTATTTCAACGGCATGTCAACGTAATTTTCAGGCATCTTTCGCGTAAAGGCATTGCTCTGCCGTATGTTGATGATGTCATAATCCCTGCCAGAACGAAGAAGACATTTTGCGCAATCTTAAAGAGGCCATTGAAACATGAAAATAATACGGCTTAGAGCTAAATATGAAGAAATGTAGTTTTTTGAAGACACGTGTTCAGTTTCTTGGTCATATTATTGAGGACCAAAAATTGTACCCTACACCAGAAAATATTAAAAACAGTAGTTGTTAGATTTAAAGTACCACAAACGCTAAAGCAATTGCAAAGTTTTTTGGGATTAACTGGGTATTTTAGAAAGTTAATCCCAAACTACGCATTGATTGCTAGGCCATTGTCAGACTTAACCAAAAATGGCGTAAAGTTTGAGATGGATTTAAATGAAGAGAGTGCAGTCAGTTGGTTAAAAACGCTTCTAACAGATAATCCAGTATTAAATATTTACAATCCATCGCGCACCACTGAGGTTCATACGGGCGCGTCTATAGATGGGTTTGGCGCAGTATTACTGCAAAAATCTCCAGACGACTATCAACTTCACCCCGTATATTTTATGAGCAAGAAGACGACGGATGCACAACGAAAGTATACAAGCTATGAGTTAGAAATACTTGCCGTGATAGAAGCCTTGACGAAGTTTCGCGTTTACTTGTTAGGCATACCCTTTAAGTTGGTCACTGATTGTAATGCCTTTACGAAAACACTTTAAAAACAGAGTCTATGTACGCTGGGTCTTGTTTTTGCAAGAGTACAATTATACAATCGAGCATCGTTCTGGGACGCGTATGAAGCACGTGCATGCTCTCAGTAGATACCCAATAATGACGATTACCGACGAAAGCATTTGCATCGGTATTAAACAGGCACAAGACCACGACGAAAAGTTCAAAGCGATCAAGGAAATCATCAAAAATGGAAAGAATTCGTACTACGAATGTTTTATCAAAGCTGGTATTTTGTACAAAATCATTAACGACGACGAGTTACTAGCGATTCCCACATCGATGCAAAGCCAAATAATCAGTAAAGCACACGGCACAAGTTCACTTCGCAGCAAAGAAGACGAAGGAGTTGATTTGTAGAACATTTTACATACCGCGGTTAGAGCAGAAAATATACGATTATATACAGTGCTGTATCCTATGCATAGTGAGTAATCGAAAAAGGGGCAAGCAGGAAGGGTTCCTGCATCCTCTTCAGAAGGAAGATTTACCATTCTATACCTACCACATTGACTTTTTAGGTCCCCTAGAGTCGACACATAAAGACTACAAGCATATTTTGTCCGTTATTGATTAATTTACGAAGTATTGCTGGCTTTATCCAGCGAAATCAACAACATCAATTGAAGTAATTACGAGTCTAACTAACCAAAGTACTGTGTTTGGTAAACCAGTGTATATCATATCGAACAGGGGGTCTGCTTTTACTCCACAAGACTTCGTAAAATATTGCAACGATGAAGGTATCAAACTAGTTAAGACGACAACCTGCCACGTGTGAATGGGCAGGTAGAGAGGCTGAACTCCGTCATAATTTAAGTATTGTCTAAGTTTAGCGCAGATGATCCGTCCAAATGGTACAAACATGTTAGTAACCCTACTAGACAGCCTAACTTGTGCTTGCGTTATTTTTACATATATTTCTCAATTAGTTTCTGCAGAGCAGTGTGCCAAATCTAACCGTGTCTTTGCTGTTTTTTTGCACACGTACGTATACTGCATCTCATACTAGCGCATGTAAAAGCACATAAATCCGCACTCTTCACTCATGTTATCAATAACGAAAAGTTTGGTTAGCGCTAACAGTCAGGTATAATGCAAACACAAGCCAGCGCTAATGGTTATGAATGACGCAAACTTTATACATAGCTAACTATGAAAAGACAATTGTTTGCTTTATTAGATTTGCTTTTTATTGTTTAATATAAGTCAAAATTGCACAATTTTCACGTTCACAATAATCAGTAAATTCTGCAAATACATATTTCTATCACTAAACATTTGCAAAAGTATAATTTTATTCCATTTGCCCAAAGGTTCATTGATTTTCTCGTCCCTCTGAAAGTATAAAAATGTGGTGCATAAATATTCAAAACAGTACTTCACTTGTTAAATAACAATTATAAGCACTATATACTTTCCTTATCAAGGCGTTTTAGTTGTAATTCCACTGCTAAACTAATTTTTTAATATTTTTTACATATTTTAAAGACGCAGTTGCATTTTGCGCACACTTTCAAGAAGAAGAAACACAAAGAAAAAGCAAAGTTTGAAAGAAGGCTTTGTGTGTGTTAGTAATTTACAATTTTTGCTTGCATGGATTAGTGAGTGGTTAGGCCGGTCTAGTAGGGAAGGTACAACAAGCAATTAACTAAACATTTTGTAGAAGCATAGATACGACTCCTTTTGAATTGCTAATGGGTACAAAAATGCGAACTAAAGAAGACGTACAGCTACGAGACCACATAAACAAATAACTTCTAGCTACGTTCAACTATGATCGAACTGAGTTGCGAGAAAAAGCTAAAACGGGTATTACGAAAATTCAAAGCGAGAACAAGAAAAGTTATAATTTACCACGAAAAGCAGCACGACAGAACAAGATTGGCGAATTGGTAGCCATAAAACGAACGCAGTTTGGTAGCAACCTTAAACTAAAGCCTAAGTTTTTGGGGCCCTATAAAATTACTAAAGTTAAACACAACAATTCATACGACGTACAAAAAATGGGCATCAGCAATGGTCCAATAAATACAACAACTTGCGCTGAGTCTATGAAACCTTGGCCCAATATCGAAAGTTTCTTTTCTTTTCTTTCTTTCTTTATTGAACATTTTGCTTATATCTACATATATATGAACATACTAAGTAACAAATTACAATTAGATAATAATAACACAATTGAGAAAATAGAACCCATTCGGGCTCAAGTAAGGTGCATTTATGTAGACATAAGAAAAGGTAAGACATTTTATATGTTAGGTTTAACATTGTTTAAGCGACATACATACATAAGCTGCGGTTATTTCATTCGTTTATTTTATCTGCATTGCATGCTATTGTAATTCGCAATCAGCTTATAAAATATTTCGAAGATATAGTTTATATTTTGGAAAGCCAAAGGGTGGTTTTTCATAAGGAAAATGAGGAAGCCAATCTAGCGCCATGCCTCAGAGCCAACAGTGCTCGCCACCAATAAATACATATAGGGTATCACAGGTGTACCGCACCTCCCGTTCTATAAAGAACAAAATGTTTTTAACATTTGCGCAACACGGTCATCAGAACCTGAGCCAAATGATTTAATAAATACCTTTTGAGCAATACGGTCGCCTAGGCCTGATCCAGAAGGTGGTTTTGCCAAGCGAAAATGAGGAAGCCAATCGCGCCATGCCTCAGAGCCAACCGTGCTCTCCACCAATAATACATACATACTCTCTCGTTCTCCAAAGAACATTTTAGGCAAACATTGTCGTCAGAACATGAGCCAAATGAATAAATACCTTTTGAGCAAAACGGTCACATAGCACCTGAGCCAAATAATAAAATAAAATAAAAAATAGTAATAACTTAAAAAAACAACTCGCCTTCTCTAAAGCTTAGACATGGTCCTTCGAGCCGGATTCGAACCGGCGACTTATGCATTTCAATAGACGACTAAGCCGTCTAGGGGGGCGAGGATGTTTAAGCGACATACATACATACATAAGCTACGGTTATTTCATTCGTTTATTTTATTTGCATTGCATGCTATTGTAATTCGCAATCAGCTTATAAAATATTTCGAAGATATAGCTTATGTTTTGGAAAGCCAAAGTGTGGTTTTTCATACCGAAAATGAGGAAGCCAATAGCGCCATGCCTCAGAGCCAACAGTGCTCGCCACCAATCAATACATATATGGTGTCAAAGGTGTCCCGCACCTCCCGTTCTCTAAAGAACAAAATGTTTTTAACATTTGCGCAACACGGTCATCAGAACCTGAGCCAAATGATTTAATAAATACCTTTTGAGCAAGACGGTCGCCTAGGCCTGAGCCAAAAGGTGGTGACTAAGCGACGGGCGTCACTTAGTACTGAGCAGACGACGTCCCAACTAATACAACCCTGAGCGCCATAATATATAAGTATGAAAATTGGAATCGTACTGGAACTGGCTTCCAGTGTGGCTTAGCTGGGCGCTGAGCGCTCTATCTTTTGCCTCTTTAATTTTTGGACGCCGAGCGGACCAGTCGCAGAACAAAAAGACTACGTATCATTCGCAGAACAAACTAAGTATCATACATATTCTATAATAATATATTTTCTCATTTTCCCATGGTCGCTACCTCATATATTTAATATAAAGTAATACCCCACGTTATCCTATTAGAATAAGTTTAGCCCATAAGGCCAGTGAATTACAGTTGAATAAATATTGTACTTGAAGTTGAAATCGTACATCTCATTTTTTCTTGGAAATAATATTCCCTCCCGTTCACGTAAGTTTGTTCCCTCTCTATACAAATCCTATCTGGATTTAACATTGGTCCTTGCGAGCCAAATTTGGATCAGCAGATTGGCAAGCAAAAAATTCCCTTCGTAGCAAATATACGTGAACAACACTGGACTTAGCTGCGCGCTAAACAAACAAACCCAGCCTCATTCCATTCCCACTTCATTCTCATTTTTTCATAACAATTTTCTCAGCAAAGCCGAACAACAAGTGAAAATTAGTAAAAGTGCTAAAAAAAACCGTGGAAATTGAAGGCAAATAATTAAAACAACTTACAAAGCTGAAATTTCCAAATAATACACTCATAAATACCCTACATCAAATTTAACCTTGTCTTTTTGTGCATTGTATTGCTGTTTTTACCGGCAAGAAAGCGGTATATTTCGTACATACATATTTATGTATACATATGTACATATGAAAAACAGCTAGCTATTTGGTCATACGAGCTTACCCAACTTACCATTTAGTTCCCTTGCACTTTTTAATGCTAGTGAAAAGCAAAAGTTATAAAGTGAAAAAATATTGCGGAAATTTAGAAAATCGTTTGGAAGGGCGTAAATAAATATTTCTTAAAGATTGCAGTAGGGTGTGTTTCAAATTATTTGGGAGAGTACACAGTGATTTTGTACATAATAATTTTGCATCAGCATACGTTATCAACGCGCTTATTGTTTTGTCGTGATCCAGTGCATCGAATCTACTACTCTAATATTTCAGTCCCGTTTCCCTCTCTAGGTCCCTAAACAAAAATTTTCGAAGTCGATACAATCTCTTTAGCTGCCGAGTTCTGGAAAGTTGGTGCGCGTTGGGGTTGCTAGTAACACAACGTGCATAGTTTAAGTTGCAGTTAGCCGCGAAGTATTATTGTTTAATCAAGAGCTTTTTCTTGAATACCGAAATCACTAACTATAAATTTGTGGGGGTGTATATTGCACTAAACAAGATAATCCATAAAGAAAATAAAGAAATGCGCGAACCACTTATGTTGAGCGACAAAATTACAATGTTTATTCAAACTTATTAAAAAATGTACAAAGCAAGAAATCTTAGAAAGAGAATGCCAACTAAGTAGTATGTACGTATGAATGTGTATGTATGTGTGTAATGAGATGTGCAGTGAGAATTTTGTATTGTAGTGTTGTTGTTATATGCGCAAATTAGTCAACTAAGCAATACATGATAATACGGTGTCTCCCACGATTGTTCGGGCACAGTGAGTTGCAATTGTGATCCAACATCCCGGCCCCATTGAAAGCATTCGCTTTCAAGAGACTGGCAGAATAGCAATCTTGTGAATAGGGCGGCAGCAGGTACCATTAACTGTGCGGAGGTGCACAACTCGCACGTGACCGTCTTTTCCTTGGACTGTGGATTCTATACGGCCAAACTTCCAACGTTGTGGTGGCAGATTATCGTCGTGTATAAGTACTAGGGTCCCTTCTTTAACATTAGGTGCAGGAGTTGTCCACTTAACCCGTGAGCGTAGTTCATTTATATACTCTTCCGACCATCGTCGCCAAATACGTTGTTTGATAGCAGTGATCATATCGTACCGATCTACGTTGGAAATGTTTATGTCTTCGAGTGAGCGTTCGGGTAAGGCCCGTAGAGAAGAGCAGCCGACCAAAAAATGTGCGGGAGTGATTGCACCAAAATCGTTTGGGTCGGATGACATCGGGCTAATTGGTCGAGAGTTGAGTATAGCCTCCACTTCGACGGCAACAGTGCTAAGTTCTTCGAATGTCAATCGAGTGTTTGCTAGCGTTCGATTCAAAAGTCCCTTTGCGCTTTTTACTGCCGCTTCCCAAAGACCGCCAAAGTGAGGAGCCCTGGGAGGAATAAAATGAAAATTAATAAATTCAGATGAACAAAATTTGTAGATTTCTTTCTGATTGTTAGAGTCAAAAAGAAATTGTTTTAATTCCTTTAATTGATTGGACGCTCCGACGAAATTTGTAGCGTTATCGCAAAAGATGTCGCATGGGATTTTTCTACGGCCACCCATACGTTTTAGAGCATTTAGGAATGAATGCGTTGAGAGATCAGATACAACCTCGATGTGTACTGCCTTAGTTACGAGACAAACAAACACAGCCAAGTAAGATTTGATAGGGCCTCTACCTCGGATTCGCAAGTAGGTATTTATTGGTCCACAGAAGTCGACTCCACGGCGTTCAAACGGACGAGCGGGAGTGATACGTGTGGCTGGAAGTGGTCCTATGACTTGTTGAGCCAGGATTGGTTTATAGCGTACGCAATGTACGCAGGAACGAACGATACGACGTGCCAAGTCTCTAGCGTTGACAATCCAATATTCTAAGCGTATTAGGGCAACCAATGCTTTAGGACCAGCATGGTAATTTCGCACATGTAGATGCCGAACATAGTTGAGTACAAATTTCGAGTCGCTGGGCAGCAAAATGGGATGTTTCTGAGCATCTGGCAGATCTGCGTAGTCCAAGCGGCCACCAACCTTGATGAGTTCGAATCCGGTTGTATTATCTATAAAGGGAGTTAGATGTTTTAAATTGCTTTTTAAAGTTTGATTTTTTATGAGTAATTGAAAATCGAGAAAAAAGTGTTGTTGTTGCAAATTCCAAATAATGTAGTATAATGCCCGTCGTAATTCGTCAGGAGAAGCAATGGTAGGTGATGTAGGTTTCTTTCTGCACGAGTCGCAGAATCGAAATAACCATGCAACGATACGTAAGCAATGAGTGTATGAGCTGATGCCGCTTATGATGTCGAGAATATAATTTGTGTCCTTGATGATTGTCAAGGCCGTCTTGCGTTTCTCAGCCTTGATAACATCATAGTCGAGGGCAATTGGACCCTTGCTCTTCGGCCATTTGTTCTCATCTTGCAGCAAAAAGTCTGGACCCGAAAACCATTTAGACGAACTAAGCTCTTGTGTGGAACAACCCCGGGAGACAAGGTCTGCTGGGTTGTCTGCCGTTGGTACGTGCTTCCAATGTGAACCCACTGTGAGCTCTTGTATATCCGATACTCTATTTCCGACAAAAGTTGATAGCGAAATTGAATGTTGTTGGATCCAATGTAAGACTAGTTGCGAATCTGTCCACAAGTAAGTGGTAACTGGTCTATCGGAGAATATGTCTTTTATTTTAACATAGAGAGAAGCGAGAAGATGAGCACCGCAAAGTTCAAGTTTGGGAAGGGACTGCGTTTTTACTGGAGCGACTCTGGACTTTGATGTTAGTAAATGTACTGCGACTTTACCATGCGGGTCCTCAGTACGAACGTATACTGAGCAGCCATAGGCGCGTATTGATGCATCACAGAATCCGTGAATTTGTATGTTACGTGTACTAGGCTGCAAGCAAAAGCGAGGCACGGTGAGTGACGAGATAGAGTACAAAGTTGCCAGGCAGTTGGTCCAAGCTTGATATACATGTTGAGGTACGGACTCATCCCAGTCGAGCTTTAATAGCCAAAGTTCTTGCAAAATTATTTTCGCTGAGATTATCAGTGGTGATAATAAGCCAAGTGGATCGAAGAGAGATGAGGCGATGGACAGTATTGTTCTCTTCGTTGCTGCATTGTATTCCTTTTTGGGCTGGAACGAGAACGAAAAATTGTCGGAAAGTTGGTGCCATGTTAAGCTCTTTTGCAGCTTCACTTTCCATGAAATCGGGGTGGTTTGAGTGCCATTTTGATAGCGGAAATTGTCTACGACGAAGTACTTCGATGACTTGGGACTTGAGCGCATGCAAAGCGTCGACATCATCTGCGCCACACAAAAAGTCATCAACGTAAAATGCTGAAGCGCCAATTGGAAGCTCATCCATGTTTTGATCTGCCAAATAGTGAAGACTACGTACTGCGAGATACGGGGCTGAGGCTGTGCCGTAAGTGACCGTATTAAGCTCAAATGTCTGGAGATCGAGGTCAGGCGAAGTTCGCCAAAGAATGTATTGGTATATACAATCATTGCTGTTCATGAGTACTTGCCTGTACATCTTGGTGACATCTGCAGTGAGGGCGAAACGATACAAGCGAAAGCGAAGTAAAACCATGTATAAATCTTGTTGGATGGTGGGTCCAACCAACAAAATATCATTCAATGATGTTTGCGAAGATGTGCGGCATGATGCGTCAAAAACGACTCGAAGCTTGGTCGAGGTGCTGCTAGGTTTGAGTACGCAATGATGAGGTATGTAGTAATGCGGTTCATTCAAGTTTGGTTTTGTTACGACGGACATGTGACCAAGACTTTCGTACTCCTTCATGAATGCGATATATTGGGGACGAAGTTCGGGAGAATGTAGGAGACGTTTCTCAAGAGCGAGAAATCGGCGACGGGCGATATCGAAGGAATCTCCAAGGCAGATGGGATTTTCTTTGAAGGGTAAACTGACGATTACACGACCATTAGCATCTTGCGTTGTTGTTTTTACGAAGTGATCCTCACAAACACGATGATCAGGCAGAACTGATTTTGATGGGGTATTGATGGTTTCTATTTGCCATAGTTTTTGCAGGTTCTCGTCGATGGAAGCTTCACCAGACATCAAGCAGGCTGATCTCGCCACATCACGTTCACCACGGTACCTACCAGAGACGATCCAACCGAACAGTGTTTTCTGAAGCGTAGGTAAATTTGGACCGAGGCGAATTTGGCCTACAGCGAGAGCTTCGAAGAATGCCTCTGTTCCTAGCAACAAATCGATTCGACGTGGTTTAAAGAAGGTTTCGTCGGCCAATTTCGTGTTGGCAGGCAAGTTCCAAGCAGACGTGTCAATTTCGCTGTCAGGTTGGTACGCAATATGTGACAAAATTCCAAACTGAAGCGAAAGTTGAAAACCTGAAGTGCAGGACTTGATTGTCGTACTGGTTCGAGATTTTAGATTTGTGAGTGACTCGCCGATGCTGCGAATTCCGAGGTGATGTTTTTCTCGACGAAGACGAAGTTTTTGCGCAAAGTCGTCAGTAATGAAGTTGACCTGGGAACAAGAGTCAAGCAGAGCCCTACCAAGCTTGTACGCACCTGTGGAGTCTTTTACCAGGACCATAGCTGTAGCCAAAATAACTTGTCCGCAATCAGAGGTCTCCATGTGCGAATGAGTAGCGGCTTGTTGATTTCCCGACTGGATTTTGGTTGAGGAATTTGGTGTGAACGATGGTGCTTGCCATGAAGGTCGAGGGACTTGAGAAGTATTAGAAGAAGTAAGAGGAGTCTGAGATGGCGGAGCTGAATGTGGGGTTGTAGATGTCGATTGAGAAGTACTCGTACTCTGCGAGGTAGCGTCGTGATGTAGTAGAGAATGATGTGCCCGATTGCAAGTACGGCACCGATGTTTCGAAGGGCACTGAGCCATTCGGTGACCGTGACTCAGACAGTTTATGCACAGGTCATGCTTTTTAGAAATTTCGAAACGTTGATTGGTATTCTTTTCCCTAAACTGAGGGCAGGCAGTGAGCTTATGATTGGAGCTAGAACACAGAACACAATTCGAATGAGTTACTGCGAAAGACGATTGTTGATTGCGATTGGTCGAACGACTGGGTTTCGAAGACTCGGGTTTGCGCAACTCTGATGATTCGGATGAATAAAGAAACTGGCAGTGCCTTTCCAATACATTGGGACCATGTGGGGAGTGATTTATAGTCGAGGGACTCATTCCATTTTTTGCGTGCTTGTTGGTCGCATTTGCTTACAACGAGATAGATGAGCATTGCCTGTGCGATGTTGGTACTGATACCCAATGACTCCAATGAGCTAAAAATGGCTGAAGCTTTATCTACTAAACTGCGCAATTTTTGCGGGTTTGATTTTTCAACAGATTCTAAGGTAAATAGCGACGCAACGCCTTCGAAAAATATGAGGGTTGGGTTATCGAACCGTTCCTGTAGTCTATCTAGGGCCTTTGGGTAATTCTCACTAGTCACTTGAAATGCTTTTACCGTTTCTAATGCGGGCCCTTTGAGACAGGTTAATAAGTAATTAAATTTTTCAATATTTGAGAGTCTGGACTCACGAGCGATAAGTTGGGTAAACGATGTTATAAAGTTTTTATAGTCGGCATAGTCACCGCTAAATGTTGGCAACGACAATCGAGGTAAGTGGGGTGATTGGGCAATAGCTGCTGGCGACGAGGCTACTGGATAGTGCATGGTGCTGTTTGCATCTTCTCCTAATTGAGATTAGATGCTAAGTTTTACGGCGACGTAGCTATCCTCCAGATCTGCGCGTCCGTTGTCAGTGGGATCTAAGTCTTCAATGTCCGCTTGAACGGATAACGCCTGCTTGAAATAGGACTCGAGAATTCCTAACCGGCACTGTAATTCAGCATTCGATAGTTTTTCATCTGATTGCTTTGCTGCTTCAACAATGGATTTGATGCGAGAAATGTTTCGCTTGATGTTAGAACGCTTACGCTTGCATTCTTCTAGCGTCATGATTTTTTGGTGGGTATCCTCTGCTTAATTTACTGCTGAGCTAGCAAAATGTAGGTGTTGGGAACTAACTGCCGGCGGTCAACCAATGACGCAAACAACGGCAGCGACGATAACGAAAGGTAGGCAACACAATACCAATATGCGTGGGCAGCGAATATAACAGCAGCAAAGTGCGACGGTGACTTGTGCTGGCAGAGAATGCAGATGAGCGAAAATAGCGAAAGTCAAATAGGTAGCAAGTCCCGAAACCCAATCTCAACGAAATTAAGGACCTAGACCTCGCCGATCCATTTTTCTACACTCCCGGGCAAATTGACATCGTTATTGGCAGTGACTTGATACCAGAGATTTTACTTCAAGGAATCAAACACCAAGTGCTTGGGAGCTTGTTAGCACAAAATACAATATTCGGCTGGTATTTAAGCGGGCCCTTATCCACAAACACACGTTCCAGTTTTCATACTTATGCGACGGAGATCTCGAATGAAGATTTGAATTCCCAACTTAAGCGCTTTTGGGAATTGGAAGAAGTACAGCAATGCCATCCAGCATCTGAGGACGATCAAGTTTGCGAAGAATTGTATCAAAAAACTACTTTCCGGCAAGAAGACGGACGGTATGTTGTACGTTTACCCTTTAAATCTGCATTCCCTTCCCTTCTCTCTCTAGGCCCATCTCGCTCACAAGCAATGAGACAAGCTATTCGTATGGAGCATACGCTCAGTAAAAAACCAGATCTGAAAGACGAATATGAGCGACTATTAGAAGAATATATCTCCATGGATCATATGAAACTAACATCTCCCGAAGAAATCCAAGAAAACGGCAAATTTTTCTCATATTATCTACCCCACCATTCAGTTGTCAAGCCGTCTAGTACATCCACCAAGGTTAGAGTGGTGTTTAATGCTTCGAAGTCCACTTTGTCTGGCACATCTCTCAATGACATTCTCCACATAGGCCCCACCTTACAAACCGACCTTATGTTTGTCATATTGAATTGGCGTCTATATCGATACGTGTTCAACGGTGATATACAGAAGATGTAGCGGCAAATACTTCTGCACGAGGATGACCAGCAGTATCAGCGCATTCTTTTCCGAAGAAGTGAAGAAACAAAACTTTCGGATTTTGCCCTGAAGACAGTAACATTCGGTGTAAACTGCGCTCCCTACCTGGCCATACGAACCCTGCACCAGTTGGCAAATGATTCTCAGCATTCGTACCCCCTCGCCCAAAGAATTTTAACATCGGAAACATACGTCGACGACATATTGTCTGGTGGACACGACATTCCCTCTTGTATTCAGGCCCAGTCCCAAACCATCAACTGTTTAAATTCCGCCGGCTTTCCCCTCAAAAAGATTACAGCAAACCACCCCGAACTTCTCGGTCACATTCCCGCCGAAGATTTACTTGATTCTGATTTTCTCAAGTTCGATTGCTCTAGTTCGACAAAAACGCTAGGGATTAGATGGAACGCTTTGAACGACGCGTTTTCATATACAATTGAGCCAGCGCAATCACCTACAAGCGCAACAAAAAGAGACATTTTATCTTCGGTATCGAAACTTTTTGACCCCGCAGGGTGGCTAGCGCCAATTATTATTCAGGCAAAGATACTTTTACAGCAGATATGGTTAGAGGGCACTGAATGGGATGAATGTGTGAAGCCAATATCTCTTCAGAAATGGGTACAATTTTTGTCCGATCTTCCCTTTATCGAAGATATTCGAATACCGCGATGGACGGAGTTTTCTCCAAGTAACAGGATTCAGGTGCATGGTTTTTGTGACGCTTCAGAGAAAGCATATTGTGCAGCCATCTACATTCGTTCCGAGTCTGAAAACAAAGTCTCACCACATCTCCTTTTCTCGAAAACTAAAGTTGCCCCATTACACACCGTTAGTCTCCCTCGCTTAGAACTGTGTGGCGCAGTGCTACTAGCCAAATGCATTAAAAACCTTTCCCATCATCTCCCCATAGGAGACAGTGAAACATTTTTATGGCCGGTTTCGTCGATTGTCCTGTCATGGCTCGAAAAACCGCCTTGTACGTGGAAAGTGTACGTGGCCAACCGTACATCAGAAATTATCCAGAACGTTGGAAACATAAAATGGCAACACGTACGCACTAACCACAACCCCGCAGACCTGGGTACTAGAGGATGTAGACAAAAGGATTTAATACAACAATAGCTTTGGTGGACAGGACCAGAGTGGCTTCTCAAATCTCACGATCAATGGCCGATTTCGCAACGTGAAAATGTTTCTCCCCCCGAAGAAAGGAAAGTCGTCGCGCTACATACGTTGGAAGAGGAACCAGACATCCTAGATCGCTTCTCATGTTGGCCGAAAGCTCTTCGAGTAATAGCTTACATGTTTCTCTTTATCCATCGAACCAATCCCATACAGTCCACTACATCTCACAATTATACCTCTTTCTCTATTAGCCAAGCGGAAATTCATTTCGTAAAAGAACGTCTGATCAAATTAACGCAGGAAAGACATTACTTTAAGGAGTACGTCAAACTCTCCAACAAGGAACCGATATCCAAAAAGAGCGCACTTCTGCCGTTAAATCCCTTTCTGGATGAACATGACATTCTTAGAGTAAACGGTCGCTTAGCTAATTCTGATCTCCCTTACCGTGAAAACCATCCCATAATTATCCCTGAAGGCTCCCGATTCTGCTATCTTTTTCTTCAATTCATACATAATCAATTGATGCATGCAGAACACCAACTCATGGTTAGGATGGTTAGGCAGGAGTACTTCATACCTCGGCTAAAGTCGAAAATCAAATTTTGTATTCGCAGTTGTAAAACATGCATTATCTTCAAAAAGTCTACCCAATCTCAAATCATGGCAGCTTTACCTCCAGAACGGTCCAATTTGTCCCTCCCATTCACCTTTACCGGATTAGATTTCGCAGGTCCCTTTGAACTCAAAACATCGATGCTTCGAAAATCATCAATGATGAAAGGATATGTCTGCGTGTTCGTATGTTTTTCAACAAAGGCAATTCATCTTGAGCCTTGTTCTGATCTCTCCAGTAAGGCCTTCCAAGCAGCTTTCTCACGTTTTGTTGGAAGACGAGGACTACCGAAACGAGTATATTCCGATAATGGAAAAAACTTCGTCGGAGCACAAAGATCCCTACAAAAAGACTTCGACCGGTTCATCAAAGAGGTTTCTGAGGATCTCCAATCTCAATATTCAACACATGGTTTTGAGTGGCAATTTTTACCACCAAACGCACCTCATATGGGTGGTCTCTGGGAGGCAGCGGTCAAAAGCTTCAAGCTACACTTCAAGCGCACTGTGGGAAGCCATCATTTCACCTTTGAAGAACTTGCTACATTGCTTGCCCGTATCCAAGCTGTGCTCAATTCCCGTCCCTTATCACCCATGTCTGACAGTCCCGACGAGCTACTAGCTTTGACCCCAGGTCATTTTACCCGCGGCGCCCCATTGTTGGCTCCACCGGAGCCCCAGATAGACAAGCTTTCGCTTCAAAACCGCTGGGAGAAGCTGAAGATTCTGCATCAACAATTTGCCCTGCGCTGGAAGGAGGAATATTTGAAGGAGTTACACCAACGATACAAGTGGAAACAGCCGCAGGAAAATCTACAAGTGGGTGACTTCGTCGTTATCAGGAACTATTTACTACCTCCACAGGAGTGGCGATTGGGTCGTATTGAAAGGGATAGCCGCGTCCGAGTGGCGGACGTTCGGACCCAACATGGACTCTTCACCAGACCAATCGTCAAATTGTGTCCCCTGCCAACTTCTCCTGCTCTGCCTAACCCCACTAATCCCATTAATCTCTAACACACACATATCTCACATTCACACATCTCCACTAATGTTTTGCCAAATGTCATATATATGTTGTACTAAAGCTCCTTTTCTTTACAGACGTACACCACGCTTGCCCTCTCCGATCTACCCACCGCTCAATCCCAGGCTGCATATGTGTATGCTGTGCATGCGCAACCACTCATTACGGATGTGTGCCAGGTTTCTAAGCATGACGGTGAACGAAAGGTTGCGGTGTGTGGAGCGGCACGAGTACTGCCCCAACTGTTTGGCGCGGAATCACTACCGGGTGCGCGATTGCGAGTCGGCCGGCAAGTGTCGTATCTGCGATGAACGCCATCACACTCTGCTACACCGTCTACAGGCAGACCAGGTCGCTCCCCCACCGCACCGTCAGCTCGAAGTACGGGAGAGCTTCGACAGAATCATTAAGGAGGTGACGAGGCTACGCGAATTAGTTGCACCCGTGCAAAGGGGCCGCGATGACTAAGCGACGGGCGTCACTTAGTACTGAGCAGACGACGTCCCAACTAATACAACCCTGAGCGCCATAATATATAAGTATGAAAATTGGAATCGTACTGGAACTGGCTTCCAGTGTGGCTTAGCTGGGCGCTGAGCGCTCTATCTTTTGCCTCTTTAATTTTTGGACGCCGAGCGGACCAGTCGCAGAACAAAAAGACTACGTATCATTCGCAGAACAAACTAAGTATCATACATATTCTATAATCATATATTTTCTCATTTTCCCATGGTCGCTACCTCATATATTTAATATAAAGTAATACCCCACGTTATCCTATTAGAATAAGTTTAGCCCATAAGGCCAGTGAATTACAGTTGAATAAATATTGTACTTAAAGTTGAAATCGTACATCTCATTATTTCTTGGAAATAATATTCCCTCCCGTTCACGTAAGTTTGTTCCCTCTCTATACAAATCCTATCTGGATTTAACAGGTGGTTCTTCATACCGAAAATGAGGAAGCCAATCGCGCCATGCCTCAGAGCCAACAGTGCTCGCCACCAATAATACATACATACACTCTCGTTCTCCAAAGAACATTTTGAACATTTAGGCAAACATGGTAGTCAGAACCTCAGCCAAATGAATACATGCAATTTGAGCAAAACGGTCACATAGCACCTGAGCCAAATAATAAAATAAAATTAAAAAATAATAATAACTTAAAAAAAAACAACTCGCCTTCTCTAAAGCTTAGACATGGTCCTTCGAGCCGGATTCGAACCGGCGACATATGAATTTCACTAGACGACTAAGCCGTCTAGGGGGGCGAGGATGTTTAACACTAGAATACACGCGCCTTTTTTTTTACACTAACGCACGCGTGGCCTACTATGGTAGACCATTTTAAAATAGCAATAAAAATTTGTGTCATTACATATTACGGAAACTAATGATTAAAAGCGTATTTATATTTATTTAAAAGAATAATTTAAGTTTTAATTTATCCATAGAAAACAACATTTTAAAATTGAAGCCAATTTTGTTCTATATTGGTTTGGTTCTCCAAACAGCTTGCTAGACTCAGGCATATTAAGTCCAGACTACATAAACGTTTTATAAGATCTGGCTCATCTGACACCTATTCGAAATATTTGGTTGCGCGCTCCAATTTTCAGCTGCTCAATCAGCAGTGCTATAGGGATTACTTAACAGGTTGCAAAACTCAATTTTTCAATAACCCGAAAAGATTTTACAACTTCGTTAATTCAAAACGGAAGACCTCCGGATTTCCATCTTGCTTCTCCCTTGGAAGTAAGAAAGCCAGTTCGGATCAGGACATTGCAGAGTTATTTGCTGATTTCTTCAAGTCAACTTATTCCTCTAATAGGTTCCAACAATTTCCCTATCCTTTCAAATTAGCAGAATCCAACTGCATCCTTAATCCTGTTATGGATAAAAATACCGTTCTATTAAGCCTTTTAGCATTGAAACCTACATTTTCCCCAGGACCTGATGGTGTCCCCAGTTGTGTGCTAAAGTACTGTGCTGTAGTTTTATCTGACCCGGTCCTTAAATTATTAAAACTATCTCTTGATTCTGCGTCATTCCCCGCCGTATGGAAGCAATCATTTATCATACCCTTGCACAAAAAAGGGAGTAGGTCAAATATTGAGAACTACAAGGGAATAGCTAAGCTTTCAGCTATTCCTAAAACCCTTGAACAAATAATCACTCACCAACTGCAACATCTTTGTAGCTCTTTATTATCACCGTGTCAACATGGTTTTGTGCGTCGTAGATCAACCACTACGAACCTACTTGAGTTCACCACATTCGTTATGGATGGATTCGTAAATTGTTTGCAAACTGATGTAATATACACTGATTTCAGTAAAGCATTCGACTCTGTCAACCATGAGCTTCTAATCCATAAACTCTATTTATTGGGTTTTCCAAATCATTTATTGGTATGGCTTGAAGATTATCTAATGAACAGGTCTCAACAGGTTTTGTTCAAGAATATTATGTCTAAGTCGATCAACGTAACCTCCGGGGTGCCTCAGGGTAGTCATTTAGGCCTTTCATTAATGATCTACCTCAAATTATCTCCTATTCCCGCACTCTTATGTACGCGGACGATGTAAAGCTGTGTTACTCATTTTCCCCCACCGAACCATTTCGGGTTGATCTCCTTCAAGCTGATTTGGAAGCGTTCCGGAACTGGTGTACAGTCAATCTATTAAACTTGAATAGCTCGAAATGTAATCAAATGACATTTCATCGAGTGAAGCCATTTTTAGCATCCTACACACTAAACGGCGCGCCCTTGGAGCGTATCTCTGAGGTGGTTGATCTGGGTGTTCTATTTGATCATAAGCTGAGTTTTAATATGCATATCTTATCGATCACGAACAAGGCCATGGGTGTGCTTGGATTTGTTAAAAGGTGGGCTAAAGAATTTGATGACCCGTACCTCACGAAAGTCCTTTACACATCGCTGGTGCGCCCAATACTTGAGTATTGTTCATGTGTCTGGTGCCCCGTGTACCGAGAGCATATAACGCGGATTGAGTCAGTACAAAAGCAATTTTTAATATTTGCCTTGCGTTGTCTCCCCTGGAACCCAGATATACACCTGCCTCCATATAGTAATAGGCTTCTCCTCATTAGTTTACCTACCCTAGAAAATCGCAGAACCTTATTAGGGGTAATGTTCCTCCATAAGCTGATTATCGGCCAAGTTGACTCATCTGATCTTGTTAGTCGGCTAAATTTCGCCGTTCCTGCTAGGACTTCGAGGCACTTTGTACCATTTCAAATACCCATTTATCGTCAAAACTTTGCCAGAAACAATCCTCTGAATGTCTGGTGTTTACAATACAACAAATTATATAGTTGTATCAGCTTCGAATGTTCTGTTGGCCATTTATCTAAAGCAATACTTGATTTCCTTACCGTCCGCCGATAAACAATAAAGGATTCACCCGCTACACCTAGTAATAGCCATACCGTCCAAGTTATTTAATACAATCTAAGTAGTTGATGAAAGAGAGGGTGGATTGGAGACACGGCCTCTCCAACCACCAGTTTTTTCTCAGATTCCTTAGAATACACTCAACCTGAGCAATTAAATCAACCGAACGAGAAGGTGGATTGGAGACTCGGCCTCTTCAACCATCCAGTAGTTTCTTCAGACTTCTTCGTGCAACTTTAATGGATATATTGTTTGATTGTGAGGGTGGATTGGAGACACGGCCTCTTCAACCACTCAGCCTCAAACTTATAATTCGTCCGAACGAGAGGGTGGATTGGAGACACGGCCTCTTCAACCATCCAGTTAGCCGCATAAATGAAAAATAATATCTTATAAGTAAAATTCTTGCTTTTCTCAGTTCTGTTAATTAATTTTTCTCTCTTATACATTTTATATACATATGTATTTGTATTCACTATTGTAATATTGTTTTGTAAACCATGTTGATATTTCTACAGTCGACCCCTGTTTTTAGCGTCGACTTAAAATAAATAAATAAATAAATAAATAATAGTAAAAAATACCAAAACTTGTACTTTTGAGACCAATGATTCAAATTTTTTCTTACATTATTAAAGTTTATTAAAAACCTATTTTTGTGACATTTATTACACATCACAGCCGGTTGATTAGGACAAATCCATTTGTTGCACGTTTTGCACCACTTTTTTGATGATTGATTTCTTGCTGCTATGGTGGTCCGGAGACTTTTTCGCTAATCTTCAGAAATATGTGTACGAGCAGAAAGCTCTCACGGTAGTGACTTGACGACAAATTTAATGCATAGGGCTTTCCTGGAACTACTCCGCTCTAACATACAGAATTGTTAAGTTATCAACAAAAATATACCACTGGTCTACTATAGTAGGCCACGCGTGCACTCCAGTGTTAAGCGACATACATACATAAGCTACGGTTATTTCATTCGTTTATTTTATTTGCATTGCATGCTATTGTAATTCGCAATCAGCTTATAAAATATTTCGAAGATATAGTTTATATTTTGGAAAGCCAAAGGGTGGTTTTTCATAAGGAAAATGAGGAAGCCAATCTAGCGCCATGCCTCAGAGCCAACAGTGCTCGCCACCAATAAATACATATAGGGTGTCACAGGTGTACCGCACCTCCCGTTCTATAAAGAACAAAATGTTTTTAGCATTTGCGCAACACGGTCATCAGAACCTGAGCCAAATGATTTAATAAATACTGTTGTCTCTCAAATAACCAAATACAAATTTTTTAGCTTTGCTTATTAACTTTATTCACACTAATTGGTGCAGTGAAATAACGCCCAAGGAAATAACGCCCATGGGCGTTATTTCCCAGTCAAAAAGGAAATTACGCCCATGGGCTGTTATCACCTTTTGCTGATGGGTGTTATTTCCTTTTTCGAAGAGAAATAAAGCCCACGGACGTTAAAAACGAATTAAAACAAGCTGATTCAATAATTAAGTATATTGTTTTCTTTATTTCAATAAATTTTAACATATTTGTTATGTTTTTATAAGGCGGGGTGCAATAGCGCCTTGTGAAATAAGCCCTTTAAGGCCTTATTACACTATTGAAAGTGAAATATGGCCTTTATTTCAAAAAAGGCTTTATTACACTTCGAAAGAGAAATAAAGTCTTAAAGGCCTTATTGCTCTTTCATTTTTTTTAATGAAACAATAATATTCTAATTCTTTTTGTATTTGATTGAATAGTTACACACAAATTTCACGTTAACCAAAGTGGGAAACGTGGCACGCGGAAGGACATCACCGTGGCGGTAGCCACGGCTATGGCACACACCCGGAGTTGGAATGGCGTAGCCTAGGGTTATTTTTTGAAGCGCGGCCGAAGGCCGCCTACGCGGAAAGGCGTTCTGCACTTAAAAATCGTGGATCGGGCCTCCGTAACTATAATCCGAAGGGGGAAAAGCAATATTTTGTTTCTGTGAAAAGTTATTAGTGCAAAACCGAAAATTGACCCGGGTCAGATCCCCAATTCGGGGCCCCATCCACGTTTTTTATGTGCAGGACACCTTTCCGCGTAGGCGGCCTTCGGCCGCGCTTCAAAAAATAACCCTGGGCTACGCCATTCCAACTCCGGGTGCGTGCCATAGCCGTGGCTACCGCCACGGTGATGTCCTTCCGCGTGCCACGTTTCCCACTCTTTTCTCACAGGGTAATTTGTGAAAAAAATGCTAATCAACAGTTCGTGTTGCTCGCGTAAAATCCTATGGGCGTTATTTCTCTTTTAAAAAGGAAATAAGAGCCATGGGCTTTATTTCTTTTTGCAGATGGGCGATATTTCCATTTAAAAAGGAAATAAGGCCCATGGGCGTTATTTCCTTTTTGAATGGGAAATAACGTCCATGGGCGTTATTTCCTTGGGCGTTATTTCACTGCACCCACTAATTCATGTGCTACTTGCGCAGCGCTTTAAAAATATTTTGTATGGTTAATACGCGTGTCAAATACAAGAAAGACCCAGAATTTTTGTCTGGCGGTGTTATTTATACACTTATGAAAAAAGTACAAAATATAACGGTGGCTATTTAACTATTTACAAAATGTATGTACGTATATGGCAAATATAATGTTGTAGTACGTATGAGATGAAGATGATTTACTTACACGTATGCATGCGTGTATGTATAAGTATGCTAAGGTGGAAAGCAAAGTGATAAGTATACCCGACGGCAGTATAAACGAGTATACCCAGCGGCAACATTCCCCCCCTAGCAAAGGAATCGTCCGTGATGAGTATTGCTTAAGTATTGCCGGTGACATCCAACACTGCCACCTTGGTTGCAGGCCTTTGCAGCAGACCTTTTTGCGTTCTTATAGTTACACGTCGTACCTGTTCATCTTTTGCTTTTACGACATCAACGATGATACCCTTAGGCCAATAATTTCGCTGTAGAGTGTCATCAACAACAACTACGACGTCTCCGATTGCAACTGATGCCCGCTTGCTGAACCATTTGGCTCTACGCTGGATGATTGGTGTATATTCTTGCAGCCAACGTCGCCAGAACTTGTTTGCAAAGTCTTGAGTTTTGTGCCACTGCTGTCGTAGGTTATATGTTTCGTTGAAAACTGGTTTATGTCCGTCTGTAGAACCGAGGAGTAGGTGGTTTGGTGTGAGCGCATCGTCATCTGCGCTGTCGAGAGATACAAATGTGAGTGGCCGAGAATTTATGGTAAGCTCTACTTCACATAAGGCACTTTTGAGTGTTTCATCGGTAAATTTGTACGAAGGGCAAATAGCATTGAGTACGGATTTAACGGAGCGGATTAACCTCTCCCAGGCTCCTCCCATATGTGGCGCCCCTGGCGGGTTGAATCGCCAAACGACGTCTTCACAATTCATGTTTAGTTTTTCGATACCATTAGCATTTGTACGCAAGGCCCTTTCTGCAGCTTTAAAGTTTGTGCCGTTGTCTGTATAGATCTCACGTGGTTTGCCTCGCCGTGCCACAAAGTTTAGAATGCACATTATACAGGAACTGACGTCTAAACTATGGGCCACCTCCAGATGAACTGCACGGACGGTCAAACAAGTAAAGATTACTCCCCACCTTTTCTCTCTGCGCCTTCCAATCGAGACATGTATCGGACCGAAAAAATCTATCCCGACATAGGAGAAGGGACGCTCAAAGCTTGCTAAACGTGCGGCTGGTAGCGGAGCCATTTGCTGAGTGTTCGGCTTAGCACCCTCGTTCTTGCAGCGTTGGCATGAGCTTCGTACCTTGCGGTAAAGTACACGTAGGCGTGGAATATAATATTGCTCGCGAATCGAATTCAAGACTGCTTCATGAAATTGGTGATGATTTCGTTCGTGGTAATGTCGGACTATTAAAGCTGTGATTGAGTTGTTTGTCGGTAAGATTATCGAATCTCCAGTTCTTAAGCTCTCGGCTCTTCCCCGTGATCTTAGTATGCCTTCGTCGCTTAAATAAACATTTAAAGAGATTAGTTTGCTATCGCTTTCAATACTCTTACCGCATTTGAGGTTGATCACTTCTTGCCGATATTCACTTTGCTGTGCCTCTTTTATGAGAGTGCTCTTAGCCCTGTGGATAATCTTGTCACATACACCGGTAGGTATTTTCTCCTTATTTACCTTGGATTTTAGTTTTTCTACGAACAATATTACCATCGCCATCGTCAAGTATAGTCGACGCCAGCTTGAGAACCTGTCATCGTCGATTAAGTGCCGTGTGCTTTCGCCTTTGGTTATATGAAAAGTGAAATGTCGGAGTTCAGTATGCTCCACATTTCGGCCAATGGGCTTGATCGGAAGATAAATATTTCGGCCCGTGCAACCAGATGTCGGAACTTTGTTGTCGGTTGACTTTCGTTGCCATGTCAGCGGGGTTAAGTTTTGAGGGAACCCAATTCCAGTCAGTAGCGTTTGTCGCTTCCAATACCTCACCCACGCGGTGCATTACATACTGTTTGAAATTTCTTGGGTCCATGTGGAGCCATTTGAGCACAGTCTTTGAATCTGACCACCAGAAGCGAGCATGGATCGGAATTTGTAGTGCTTTTATCACCTGGTTCGCCAATCTAACGCCAGTCACTGCAGCTTGTAGCTCGAGCCTCGGGATAGATACGGGCTTTAGCGGTGCTACTTTTGACTTCGCTGCCACGATGATAGTGTCGACTTCGTTTTGGGTTTTCATTCGCAAATAGCAAATTGCCGCGTAAGCATACTCGCCGGCATCTACGAAGGTGTGGATTTGGTTACATTCGGAGTCTTTTAGTAGATGCGAATAACACCGCGGAATCGTAATAGAGGTTATTGCTGGCAGCAATGTCTTCCACTGGCACCACTTGCTGTAAAGCTGACCTGGGAGTGGGTCGTCCCAGTTAATAGCTGCTCGCCACACATCCTGCAGTAGTATTTTAAGACCTATGGTGTAATGTGCCACAAACCCAAGAGGATCAAAGATGGACATCAACACCTGGAGTACTTCTCTTTTGGTTGGGACCAAGCTAGATTGCAAGATTTCTCGTCTCATTTTGGAGAACCTGCAAATAAACTTGAAAATATCGTTAGTTGGATCCCAAAACAAACCTAATATTTTTTCTGCATTGCTCAAGTCCTTAGGAGTTTGATCTTCGACGGACTCTCCGGGAAGTTGCCTCAGAACAGTTGAGGAGTTGGATGCCCAGTTACGAATGTTGAATCCAGCTTGAGCGTGAATTGCTTTCACTTGCATGGCCAGTTCCAGTGCTTCTTCTTCGGTATCGACGCTGTCGATGAAGTCATCGACGTAATGGTACTTTTGTATTGCTTCTACTGCTCGCGGAAATGTTTGCTTGTATTGTTCTGCGTTTACATCTCGAACAAAGTGAGCAATGCAAGGTGCGCAGCTGATGCCAAAGGTGAGCGCTTGCATAACATAGATATGTGGATTATGTAACTCCTCGCAGTTCTCGTGCCATAAAAACCTCTGAGCGTGCATGCCCATTTCTCTCACCCGAATCTGGTGAAACATTTCAGCAATGTCCCCACAAATAGCAAACTGCCCGGTTCTAAAGGCCAGTAATACGAAAACTAGTGAATTGAGTAAATCTGGCCCACACAAAAGAAAATCGTTAAGAGCGGCTCCATCAGATTTGGCCGCTGCGTCCCACACAAGGCGCAACTTGCCGGGTTTGTTGGGGTTGAGTGTGATAAATATCGGCAGGTACCATTCGTGGTCGTATGAACTATTTACTTCCTCTGCAGTTAACCTTCTTGCGTAACCTTTGCTAATTAAGTTATCTATTTGCTTCTGCATGTTACGTTGTAGATTAAAGTCTTTAGCTAACTTTTTTTGCATGCATCTGAAGCGTTTAAGGGCGTTGTCGTAACTAGCTGGTAACTTCACGCCGTCATGCTTCCACAACAAGCCCACTTCATAGCGACCCTCTCTTTTGGTGCACGTTGAATTTAGTATTTGCATCGCTCTACAGTCTTGTGGGGACATCAGCTCTCTTTTTTGCGGCATCTCTAGGCTGAAATACTCCTTGATCTCTTCGTGTAAGCTTTCATATTTCTTTTCGCAGTCACATATGTGAATATTCATCTGGCAGTCATTGTGATTGCTAGTGCCGCCCTGCAAAGTCCAACCCAAGCGACACTTAGTGGCGATCGGTTCAAGCCAATGTCCTTCACGAGTTTTGATAGGCACTGCAAGTTTCCAGCAATTGGCTCCTATAAGAATACTTGGCTGGGCGTTTTCATACGACTCTATAGGAAGCCCACGTAGATAGGGGTACTTCTTCGTAATTTTCTCCATATTAAGAGACTGGCTCGGTAAGCCCAGTCGTGCAACGGTGTGCACTTCATTTATTTCGTATTTTGCATTATCATATGCGTTTGAAATCTGTATCGACGTTCGCATTGAGTCGCTTTCCATTCTTGTGTTTTCGCCGGTCCAGCGAAGGCACAGTGATTCTAGCTCGCCATCCAATCCCAAGGAGTCATAAATGTGTTTTTCCATTAACGTCACGGATGATCCCTCATCTAAAAAGGCGAATGTTTTTATGGATTTACCCTTTGAGTGTATGCGAACGGGTATTATGCGGAAACATGGTGTATCTTCGTCGGTCCCGACATGAGTGTGTACTAGTTGATTTTTTATTAGAGATGGTGTGGCGTTTTGCTTTTGCTCAGTAATAGGCGCGCTTTTTGACGTGTTTTTATGAAGGAGCTTATGGTGCTTTGACTGACAACCATCGGCACCGCACTCCCTGTTCGCGTAACACTTTCGGCGATGCATATTAAGGCATTGTCGGCACAGTTTATTGGATTTCACTACATCCCACTTGCGCTCCAGAGTGAGCTTACTAAATTCTACACACGTCTGTATTTTGTGATCACTGCACCCGCATAAAACACACCCAACTTTGTTATGATTTTCGACACCAGTCGCTTGCACGTGTGTGTTAATTTACCACTCTTTTTGGATACACGCGGTGTGATAACCTTACTTGCCGCTTCTGCTATTTGAAAAATCCAATCACTAAACGCTTTGATAATTGGTACTCGTTCGTCTCGCTGTAACATTGCCCAATTTAACTTGTGTTGGCTTGGAAGCTTGTCTACGAACTCCTTTACCAACATTGGATTATTCAAGTGCGCCTCCATATGGCAGGCTTCCATCGTGGAGCAGATGTTTTGCACGCACAACGCGAAGTCGATAAGACTTTCTAGTTTTTCTTTCAGCGGTGGAATCGCCCTGGCTTTTTCCACCAACGATTCTAGTATATGCTCTGGACGTCCGAAACACATTTTAAGTGTCTGAATTATTTCCGGGACCATAATAATTTGCAGCGCACCGTCTCGTAGGCCTTTCCTTTGAGACACTTCTGCAGCCGCATTAGATTTTCGGCGTCGGTGTACCCCGCTACTTGCGTGCTGTTTTCGTAGTTACTTATGAACAGCGGCCAGTCATCCGGATTCCCACTAAAGGTAGGCAAATCCTTCGGAATTACTTGTCTAGCAGCAAGCTGTGAGGAAGTCGGAGCTGTAGTTGAGCGATTGATTGCAACAGACGAACCGCTTACACCCAGTATTTCGTACTTTTTTTGTAAATACTTTTGCTCAATTTTTCGCTCTTCCTCCAAGAGTTCCAATTGTAGTACGTGCTGTTGGGCTACGCTGTCGTAACCTTGAGTAGCATCAAGATTTTTTGTTATTGATGGAAGCAGAGGTTGCTGCATAGTTTGCTTTCCTGAACCCGAGGGTTGTGTAGCAGATGGGAACATTGCCATTGAGTATATCGCTGCTGCGGTCGCGCGATGCGCATTGGAGGTAATAACGACAGGAGTCATTCTGGTTTCCGTTGACACGATGGTGTTACTTGCTGCTGGAGTTGTCGTTGATACGATAGTGTTGCTTGCTGTTGGAATTGAACCTATTATTTGTTGACCATGTGTACCTAATGCTGCAGAATTATTGTTCTGTACGTTCATATTTGGCGATGATGCTGCTTGTGGTTTCCCGGTTGTTACCGTAGATATTTCACCAAAAGATGACGGGTGAGCGGCAGTGCTCTTCGCAACGTGTTGTGCCTGCGCGGATTCGCAAGACTTACAATTCCAACTTACGTCGGCCACGTTATCATTCACCCCGACACAATTGTAGTGGAACCACCTGTCGCAGGAGTCGCACTGTACCATGCGGTCGGTATCTTTTTCACAACAATTATTGCAATTGTACTCGGAAGCCATGTTTATTGAGTTTTATTTTGAAAAAAAAATATTTTTAAAGATTTGTTGTCTCTCAAATAACCAAATACAAATTTTTTAGCTTTGCCTATTAACTTTATTCACACTAATTCATGTGCTACTTGCGCAGCGCTTTAAAAATATTTTGTATGGTTAATACGCGTGTCAAATACAAGAAAGACCCAGAATTTTTGTCTGGCGGTGTTATTTATACACTTATGAAAAAAGTACAAAATATAACGGTGGCTATTTAACTATTTACAAAATGTATGTACGTATATGGCAAATATAATGTTGTAGTACGTATGAGATGAAGATGATTTACTTACACGTATGCATGCGTGTATGTATAAGTATGCTAAGGTGGAAAGCAAAGCGATAAGTATACCCGACGGCAGTATAAACGAGTATACCCAGCGGCAACAAATACCTTTTGAGCAATACGGTCACCTAGGCCTGAGCCAGAAGGTGGTTTTGCCAAGCGAAAATGAGGAAGCCAATCGCGCCATGCCTCAGAGCCAACAGTGCTCGCCACCAATAATACATACATACTCTCTCGTTCTCCAAAGAACATTTTAGGCAAACATTGTCGTCAGAACATGAGCCAAATGAATAAATACCTTTTGAGCAAAACGGTCACATAGCCCCTGAGTTAAATAATAAAATAAAATAAAAAATAGTAATAACTTAAAAAAAACAACTCGCCTTCTCTAAAGCTTAGACAAACATAGTTTCAAATGCTATCTCAAGTAATGAAATTAATGCAGTGGGGTGCACTGGTAGATACAGAATTTAATATTTAATTGTAAATAAAAGTAGTTATAAATAGAAATTTTAGTCAACGTACAGCAAATGCAACATATACATATTTTTTAAAAATTATTGTAAGCAAAAAGATAAAACCGAATTTACAATATAAAAAGTATTTACGAGATAGTCCTTAGCAAAGCTTCGATTTCATCTTACGAGAATATTAAAAGAAAAGATTTGACGCTATTCAAAAACTGATGAAGATTTTTTATTTCCCGAATTTCGGCAGGAAGGGCATTGAATAGTTTTCGTGACACTGTTGTATAAAATTTAGTAGAGTGTGTGGTTCTCGATGCAGGTACAACTACTGTAGGATGAGAATTACTTCTCAGATTATAATTATCTGACCTCATACTATGTAGATATCCACACCTAGCAAAAAAAATTTTTAAAACTTTAAAATAAAATAGGTCACGGACTGGAAGAATCTCAAAACTTCTGAAAAGCTCTCTTGAAGCATGAAGTCGATTAATATTAAGAATTTTTCTAATTACACATTTTGGTAATTACATAAGTGGTAACAATGAAGATACATTCGATGCAAATGTTTAACAGAATGGCCGAATGTGGGATGATATCACCACTCCATAAATACTCAGTGGCAATATCGTACGACAAAGCGACAAGAGAAACAACACAAAAAGAGAGAGAAGTCGAGGAGTTGAAGTAAAAGACGCGCACGAGACCCCTGCGGGTGGATGCCTCTCACCTCTCATTACCCATCTTCTCTCTCCTTTCGGAAGGAGGGGTGGCATGACCTAGAAGGTTGCACTGGTCCTACCAAATCGCTACCATGACAGTTGGGCAGTACCGCAAGGGAGTACCGGAGCGTACCGGATTCGTATCCGGCCAAGGACTGTTATTTCGACAACATTCCCAAAACCTTCGGGGAGTGATTTTTGTTGTAACAACAACAACAACAACAACGCGCACGAGACGGTTGACTTAAATTTCGATATGTGCATTTCATTTCTATTAAATACAAATTAAATATGTTTTTTCACTTTGTAACTTACAATTCATTACAATTAAAATGTTAATCTGAACTTATAATTAAACAAAAACCACACATATATTAAAGGTATAAAGTGCAAGTGGAATATTATCCGGATAAATGAATATCACCATTGTTATGATAATACTTTTTCTTTAAATAAATCAATTACTACTTTTAATACTCTCGGTAGGTAGAGTGGTTGCATCGAAAGGAAGAGTGGTTGGGTTCGAAATCTGCTGTAGGCATGTAGGTAGATTTTCAAAATTAAAAGACACAGCAAATTTTTAAAGCCTACATCTAAAGCAGGTAGTACTTTCTCTTCCCGGCTTCGTATAAAAAGGAACCTTTCTGTCTAGGTAAGATTTGATTTTTTCAATTTTATTCTTGTTCCGAGTATAAATATGAGTTAATGCGTGTTGAAACTTAAAATGAGTAAAAGGACGAGATAATTTGAGTGTAATAACGATCCAGATATGTTCTGTTTCATGTGTGGCCAATATACTATCATAAGGCGACGACGAGTGTTCTCAGATCGTATCAAAACTTTATACTCTAAGTATTTTAACATTCGTGCCGATTAAAATTGATTCAGTCGGAATCAAGACAACAAATAAAATTTGATAACCAATGTTATGCAGAGAACCTACTTTCCGTTCAATAGAGTGTTATATTTGTCAAACAAAAGTTGCGGATCCAGTTCCATTGTCAACAGTTATCTCCGAGTGCCGGGAGTCAAGTTGTCTTGAATTTCGCATGGGAAACGAAAGAAACTTTCTGTCGCAAGCACAACTTGATGATTGGATAAGAGATTTGGACCTAACCAAGGCCGAGTTCCACACTTCTCGTACGCAACAATTCAAATTTGTGTCATCCGATGTTAAGGTGATATATTATAGAACCCGCCACCAACCATTTTCCAAACACTATACCAAGAAAGACAGTATATGCTACTGCAACGACATTCCTGGTTTATTCAAAGAGTTTGGTCAAACATATGATTCAAAGGAGTGGCGATTGTTCATAGACAGCAATATACTGAGTTTGAAGGCTGTATTAAATATTACACATTGTTAACAAAAAGCCTTCTATCCCGATTCGCACATGCAGTAACAACAAAGGAAACCTACGAGGAAATGCAAAAACTACTCAAATTTAGCAAATATGAAGAGCATGATTGGAAAATATGTTCTGATCTCAAAGTCGCTGCAATGCTATGCGGACTACAAAGTGGCATCACAAAGCACTGCTGCTTCCTCTGCAAGTGAGATAGCCGAGCTCGTAAGGACCACTATGTCAGAAAGGATTGCCGGAAATAGTCGAGGCTACCCTTGGTGTGGATAACATCAAATACACCCCTCTTGTCAAGAAAGAGAAAATCATACTTCCACCACACATCAAGCTCGGTCTCATTAAAAACTTTGTAAAGGCTTTGGACAAAGAAGGGAAGCATTCGACTATTTGAAAACAGTTTTTCCAGATATTTCTCACGCCGACATATAGGAAGGTATTTTTGTTGGAACACAAATAAAAAAGTTGATCAACAATAACACAGCCCCACAGAAAAAAAAGTGGTATGTTCTCGGGAGGAGACAGGTCATTCCACATGTATTTGAGTCGCTGAACACGAATCCGTAGTCAGAATTCAAAAGTTAGCTCTTGTGTTTTGTATGAAAATAACTAACAATTAAATTTAAATTTAATTAATTAGTTTTTTATATTAAGTTACGAGATTGAGCTAGTGAATTGTTACTATCTATCTAACTTTTGAATTCTGACTACGGATCAGCGACCCAAAATCCATATGGATCGACCTGTCTTCTGTTTCTGTGTTTCTGCGGGGGAACTATTATCATCAGTTGAGACAGCAGCTTTGAAAAGGTCGTTGCTTCTTTTCTCTGTAGACACAAAAGCCCTAACTACGAGCAGATAGTGAACGACTTAATTAATAATTATGCGAAAATGGGTAAATATTAAAGGCTTATTAAAATAAATTTCCCAAAATTGTATTACTTGTTTACCCAACTAATATTTTCTTTCCAGGCGTAAATATGTTTTTAAAAGTTCAGATTTTGCACTCACATTTGAGCTTTTTCGGGCAAGTCTTGGTGACGAAAGTGACGAGCATGGCGAAAGGTTTCACCAGCAAATGAAATTAATTGAGAATCGATATCAAGGATTCTGGGACGACGCAATGATGGGTGAATAAGCGTCAAAGTAGAACACATAATTATTTCGACTACATCGTTTAATCAAATTAAGATAAAGATAGTTAGAATATGGTATAAACATAAATAAATTTAAAAAAACGTTAAAAATATGGGTAATTTCATTCATAAATAAATTGAACTTTTAACTGAATAGAAACAGAGCATAGCTAGATATTTCACTCTTCTTTATACCATACATACGTTTTGAGGTATACGTTGAAATTCCGCAACCTGGGTATTTTTAATTGATCGTTTTTACCTTACGTAGTTTTGCATCGATTTTCTTCGATGATAGCTTATCTTTTTTCTAACCAAACAGAGCTTTACGTGAAACAGATCTTTACCTGAAATATCTGGAAAAAAAGTTGTGGTTTTGGAATGCTGTCCTCGCAAAGAGCAATTTCTTTCATATTTTTTTATAAAAAATAACAAAAATCTGAAATGATGGGCTAATATCCCGAATAATATCTGGTTGAGCAAAAACAAATGTAAGATGCATTTATAGCAATTTTCTCATATTTTTGATTCTGTAAACCTTTTTGCAATTGCTTGACCGATTTGTGAGATATATGTAATTAAAGGGAGCCATCTTTTTAGTTTTTTCGAATAACGGTAAATTGCAAATATCTCAAAAATGGTACCATAGAATCAAAAACTCAAATTTCGCAATCAGGGGGTGATTTTACATACGAATATCATAACGGCGTTTCTGGTACAGAGAAAAATTTGAAATTCTTGGTCCAGTGTAATTATTGTTAACTGGTCTTGAGCTCATAAAACTTACAAAAATATGTAAATGAACAGACCGTAAACAACAAAATACATTGAAGCGAGCGAAAAGGTTTACGTAGGCACATAAATATGTGCCTACAAAAAAGCCCAATGCACACAAATTTACAAGCAACTGGAAAAAGGTTTACAGAATCAAAAAGATGATACAATTTGCTATATAAGAATCATACATTGGTTTTCGCTCAACCAGATAGTTTTCGAGATATTAGCTTATCATTTCAGATTTTTGTTTTTTTATGAAAAAAATTCCAAGAGATACAACACGAAGATAGAGAAATCGAGGAGTTGAAGTAAAAGACGCGCACGAGACGGTTGACTTAAATTTTGATTTGTGTGTACATTTCATTTCTATTAAATACAAATTAAATATTTATTTATTTATTTATTTATTTATTTTCGGTAAAAGTCTTACTGACTAAAACCTAAGTAAATCTAATTACAACAACGAGTTAAGTAAGTTATGAAAAACAGATTTCGAAGAAGATATATCAAAAGAAATCGAACTCCAGATCTCGTTCAACTCCCGCAAAGACCTCACTAACGGAGCATTCCTCGCATAGTTGGTAGACGCGTGCTTGATATAAAAAGGATAATGAGACCGAAGAGACCTAGAAGGAATCAGAAAATTAATCGAAATTAGCAAAGAGGGGCAATCAATATCGCCACTGATCAGCCCAAAAACGAAGGACAAGGAAAAAGTTGTTCTTCTGATTTCCAGCGATTTTAAGTTTATCAGGAGAAGACGGGAATTGTAGGAAGGGATTGGGTCAGAGAAACGGAGGGACCTAAGACAGAATCTTAGGAAAACCTTTTGTACTCGCTCAATCCTGTCGATAGCAAATTTGTGATAAGGTCTCCAAATAAATGCAGCGTACTCAAGTTTGGAACGAACAAACGAGGAGTAAAGCAGTTTCAGGGTATATGGATCCGAAAATCTGACGCTGTTACGCCTCAGGAAGCCTAAGACAGCATACGCACCTGAGATAATATAATTAATATGATTACTGAATGAGAACGAAGAGTCAAAGATGACACCTAGGTCCTTGATCTCAACTAAGGACTGAAGAGGAGCCCCCGAAATACTGTATGCCGTCGGCAGTAAATTTCGAGATTTAGAATAAGTAACATAAGAGCACTTGTTCAGATTAAGAAAAAGGTGCGAGTTAAGACACCAAGTAGCTACTCTATTCATGTCCTCCTGGAGACGCTGTGCGTCAACCGAGTTTTTTACAATGGAGAAAACTTTAAGATCGTCCGCATATAGTAAAAACTTTGAAGACTTAAAGCAGCTACCGATATCATTTATAATAAAATGAATAAGAGAGGACCTAAGACACTCCCTTGGGGTACGCCCGAAGTGGCCGTGAAAGTATCAGAAGCTATCCCCTCGATTAAAACCTTGCAGCATCTATTGGATAAATAGGAGAGCAACCACCTCAGAAACACCGAATGGAAACCCGCCAATGAGAGTTTGTAAAACAACATATTGTTCGATACCTTGTCGAAGGCCTTAGAAAAGTCGGTATAAATGCAGTCCACTTGATGGCCCGATGAAAACGCATCAATGCAGTAATCACTGAATAAAGCTAAGTTTGTGACTGTAGACCGCCCTGCAACAAAGCCGTGCTGGTTTGGTAATATCAAACTCTTAACGGCGAAATGCATTTTATCCCTAACAACAACTTCGAAGAGTTTAGAAATAATAGACAGTTTAGAGATTGGCCTATAATTAGATACATCATTTTTCTTGCCATTTTTGTAAATCGGGGTTATTTCTGCAAGTTTCCAGGCGTCCGCAAAGACTCCAGCACTCAGAGATTTATTAAATATAACCCTGAGAGGCGATATAATAGCGGGACAATTTTTGAGGAGTACGGTACTAAACCCATCACGATCAGTCTGAAAAGAGTTTTTAAGGCTTTCGATGCCCCTGATGACGTCATCCGATGTAAGCTGTAGGTCGCCAAAGTTTACTGATGATTGCTGGGCAGGATAACTATCAACGTTTGACATAGCCACGTCATCGATAGTAAAGTTTGATTGGAAAAATTTAGCAAACAGATTAGCAACGTCAATAGGCGAACTTGCAAGTTCTGTGCCAAGGCAAACAGCAGCCGGGACCCCAACTACAGACTTTTTAGATTTGATAAAAGCCCAGAAAGTCTTAGGATTCGATTTTATATTTGCTTCAACTCAAGGAATATAATTTTTATAAAGAAATTTATTAAGGCAATTAAATTTCTTTGAGAGTTGTTTGAACTTACTGAGATGGGTTAGATTCTTGGACTTAAGGAACTTTTTGTGACACCTATTCCGCTGGTTCTTAAGTTTTTTCAGACATTGGGTGTACCACGGAAGTTTGTAAGATTTCTTAACCCTAAGTGGAATGTTCTTAAAACAAACCTCAGAGACATGCAACTTAAAGACTGAGTACGTATCATTGACGTCTAGGTTAGAAAGTAGAGAGTCCCAATTAATATTCGCGAAACACGCATTGAGCTTTTGAAAGTCGCAGGAGTTAAACTTGAAGGCGATCCTTCCATGGCTTTGATTGGCAATAAACTCATAGAATTCAACCTGCAGACATAAGGGAATATGATGTCGATCTGCGGGGGAAATTGGAGAAAATGATTCGGCAATGGTTACATTGAAGCTAGTACTGACAAAAACGAGATCCAGAATTCTATTTAGCTTGTTAAAAAAACTGTTGATTTGAATTAAATCTAGACTTAAGATATTATCAATACAATAAGAATCATGCCTAGAAATAATATTAGTTGGTATAAGACTAAGCTTAGAGTAACTGCTACACCAGACTATATTTGGGAGATTGAAATCGCCAAGAACGCAAATGTGATTTCCAGCCATTTTATTGAGCACAATATCCGTTATATTGTCTGTATGAGCTTTGTAAATGTCAAGTGAACTGGTAGGTGGAATATATGAGCCGATGAGATACAGCGAGCCGAAAGTTGACGAGCCTTTAATGCAGACACATAATTGATCGAGAAGAGTATCGTTAATGAGTAGAGTGGTTTGGACAGCTCTTAGATTACGATTCACAACAATCAACACGCCACCACCTAATATGTTTTTTTTCACTTTGTAAGTTACAATTCATTACAATTGAAATATTAATCTGAACTTATAATTAAACAAAAACATTTTCGGGGCTCGTCCTATTGAAAAAGTGAAATTGGCGTGTTCAAACGAGAAAACAAGTGCGAATTTAAGAGTGTGCAGAAAACCGAGCATCGTAGCGTTAAATTTGTATTCGGCAGCGACGGCGACAAAAACAATCGACGTCGGTTGCGCGAATTTTCCGGTTTTGATTTTGACGAAAATAGTGAAGAATATAAACGAAAGATAAAATATATTGAAGATAATTTAACGCAAGCAGACCTGGTATATATTTATAATGTACTGGGTATAAATCATCAAGGCGAGCAGTTGGCTCTGCGTGTATTTCGGAGTTTACAAAAAGGTAGGTTGGTGGAGTGTGAGGAACACAGTAAAGATGATGCAATCGACGAGTTGGACAATGAGTATGAAGACGTATGAAGTGCTAACCACACAGCTACCGCGGAGCACCTTGCAACACCAATGACGCAACCGCAGAAAGTAGTAGCTCAACGCAGAATCAACAGCAGCACTGATATCGACGGCGGACTTGACGACGATAATGACGTCGGTTATAGCGTCAGAGCGTTGTTCGATGAACCTGACAGAATGACGACGCCGCGCTTCGCAATCAGTTTTAGAGATGTAGAAGAGAGTATTCGGAGTGTCGATAGTACAAACACTATTGCAGTAGAAATATGGGCACAAGAATTTGAGGAGCAAGCAGAGCTTATGCGTTGGAATCATATATATAATACTTCTACACAATGTGCAAAAATTCATACCAACATTATTTGTATGAAACTGTTCAAATGCAAGTTCTGCGCATGCGCCAGCTGAGTGAACTGTAGCAGCGCGTTGAAAAAATATTATCAAGGGGAATGACGGGGGTCGTTATTCCCTTTGCACAAATTGCGCATGAAAGTTATGAAATCGCAGTTTAGTGGATTAAACAACGAAAGGGCCAACCAATAGAATAAAAATCTTGATGTATTTAATATTTTTACTGGCTAACAGCGATTCAACTTGTACCATTCACATAAATGCTAAAAAACAATTCATTGCACGCGACAAAGTATAAATTCCCAAAAAATTATAAATTGTAATTTTCCTGGAAAACGAATGATAAATAAATGCATTTATTGGAAATTGTTGAAATATCCACATTTTTCAAAGAGGGGGTTCTTTACAAAAGTTTGAAGATATTTTGATATTTTGTCTCGTTTTCTCGGGTATACCTGTACTGTAATGTTGAGTCAACTGAATAGTTCAATAGGCGCAATATAGAAGTATTATATATATGGTTGGAATAACTTTCAGAAGTTCTTATTTGCAAAGAAAGCATTGAAAGGGATTGCAAAATTGTTTGTGGCAAGCGAACGGGGGTTAAATTCGTGGAATGAGCTGAAAGCTGCGTAGCAGAACTCAAGTCGAAGGTAAACAGCAAGCAAATACACGAAATGCTCTCTCAGAGTAAACGAGGAAAAAACGAAGGCATTTTTGAATTTTTTATCGGTTGAAAGACATTTTGTCGTGTGTATACATAGAAAACGGTGCGCTAATGCAATATGTGATCGACGGCATAGACATAAAATCAACAAACAAAACAATTCTAGACGGTGCGCGGAATATGAGTGAGTTTAAAGATAAGCTGAAGCTATACAAAATAATGATAGAAAAAGAGAAAAGTAGTGGTGAAATTCCAATTCGCAGTGAAGACACTTCAAAGAAGAATGGAAAAGAATTGGTGTGTTTTAAATGTGGCGGCAAAGGACATCTGTCTAAAAATTGTCAGAATAAAGAAAAAGGTAGAAAGTGTTTTGGGTGCAACTCGTTCGACCATATCGCAAAAAATTGCAGTGCAAATAAAGCAAATGACCCAGTGAGAAAAGTAATAACGGTTAGTGCTAAAACAGATATAATGCACAAAATGTAAACATTCATGGATGTTATTATGTGGCTCTGTTTGACACTGGTAGCAGTGCAAATATAATGAGCAGCAATGTGTATGATAAATTGAATCAATCAAAATTGAAAGAGTGCGCAGTGCAACTGTCGGGTTTTGGCAAAACAGCTAACATTAAGCCACTAGGCCAATTTAAGCAAATAATCGCCGTAGACGATGAAAATTTGGGCTAAATTTTTATGTTGTGAACAGTAACTATCTTGACGTCGATGTTATAATAGGTGGGGATTTTTTCCTTAGTTCTGAAATATTAATAAATCCGTCGGGTCTAAAAATTAAAAAAATCTGTAATCAGAGCGAAAGTGTGTCGGCTGACGAAGATGCTGATATTGACATTGGTCATAACGCGAGTGCAGCAGCCAAGAAATATAAACCTTTAAAATCGAAAACGACAAAGATTGAAATGGGAATTATTTTGAAAGATTCTCCTATATTTTCGAAACATCGTAGAATGGCATTAAGTGAAAAAAATATTGTAGTCTAACAAATCGCAGATTGTTTAAAGAAAGACATCATAGAAGAATCCAGCTCCGAGTTTACGAGTCGTATAGTTCTCGCAAAAAAGCGTGCCGGTTCAGCACGACTGTGTGTCGACTTCCACAGAATAAATAAGGTAATTGTCAAAGATAATTTTCCCTTGCCACTTATAGAGGATCAGCCCGAAATATTGCTAGAAGCTAAGGGTTTAGCAACATAAATCTTAAGAATGGCTTCTTTCATGTAACGGTTGCTGATTCAAGCCGGAAGTATACGTCGTTTGTGACGCAAACTCACCGGGCGTATTTCAACGGCATGTCAACGTAATTTTCAGGCATCTTTCGCGTAAAGGCATTGCTCTGACGTATGTTGATGATGTCATAATCCCTGCCAGAACGAAGAAGACATTTTGCGCAATCTTAAAGAGGCCATTGAAACATGAAAATAATATGGCTTAGAGCTAAATATGAAGAAATGTAGTTTTTTGAAGACACGTGTTCAGTCTCTTGGTCATATTATTGAGGACCAAAAATTTTACCCTACACCAGAAAATATTAAAAACAGTAGTTGTTAGATTTAAAGTACCACAAACGCTAAAGCAATTGCAAAGTTTTTTGGGATTAACTGGGTATTTTAGAAAGTTAATCCCAAACTACGCATTGATTGCTAGGCCATTGTCAGACTTAACCAAAAATGGCGTAAAGTTTGAGATGGATTTAAATGAAGAGAGTGCAGTCAGTTGGTTAAAAACGCTTCTAACAGATAATCCAGTATTAAATATTTACAATCCATCGCGCACCACTGAGGTTCATACGGGCGCGTCTATAGATGGGTTTGGCGCAGTATTACTGCAAAAATCTCCAGACGACTATCAACTTCACCCCGTATATTTTATGAGCAAGAAGACGACGGATGCACAACGAAAGTATACAAGCTATGAGTTAGAAATACTTGCCGTGATAGAAGCCTTGACGAAGTTTCGCGTTTACTTGTTAGGCATACCCTTTAAGTTGGTCACTGATTGTAATGCCTTTACGAAAACACTTGAAAAACAGAGTCTATGTACGCTGGGTCTTGTTTTTGCAAGAGTACAATTATACAATCGAGCGTCGTTCTGGGACGCGTATGAAGCACGTGGATGCTCTCAGTAGATACCCAATAATGACGATTACCGACGAAAGCATTTGCATCGGTATTAAACAGGCACAAGACCACGACGAAAAGTTCAAAGCGATCAAGGAAATCATCAAAAATGGAAAGAATTCGTACTACGAATGTTTTATCAAAGCTGGTATTTTGTACAAAATCATTAACGACGACGAGTTACTAGCGATTCCCACATCGATGCAAAGCCAAATAATCAGTAAAGCACACGGCACAAGTTCACTTCGCAGCAAAGAAGACGAAGGAGCTGATTTGTAGAACATTTTACATACCGCGGTTAGAGCAGAAAATAAACGATTATATACAGTGCTGTATCCTATGCATAGTGTGTGTGCGAAAAAGGGGCAAGCAGGAAGGGTTCCTGCATCCTCTTCAGAAGGAAGATTTACCATTCTATACCTACCACATTGACTTTTTAGGTCCCCTAGAGTCGACACATAAAGACTACAAGCATATTTTGTCCGTTATTGATTAATTTACGAAGTATTGCTGGCTTTACCCAGCGAAATCAAAAACATCAATTGAAGTAATTACGAGTCTAACCAACCAAAGTACTGTGTTTGGTAAACCAGTGTATATCATATCGAACAGGGGGTCTGCTTTTACTCCACAAGACTTCGTAAAATATTGCAACGATGAAGGTATCAAACTAGTTAAGACGACAACCTGCTTGCCACGTGTGAATGGGCAGGTAGAGAGGCTGAACTCCGTCATAATTTCAGTATTGTCTAAGTTTAGCGCAGATGATCCGTCCAAATGGTACAAACATGTTAGTAGCCCTACTAGACAGCTGTAGGTTATCTGACGAGTCAGATAACCTCTCGGCCTAACTTGTCCTTGCGTTATTTTTACATATATTTCTCAATTAGTTTCTGCAGAGCAGTGTGCCAAATCTAACCGTGTCTTTGCTGTTTTTTTGCACACGTACGTATACTGCATCTCATACTAGCGCATGTAAAACCACATAAATCCGCATTTTACACTCATGTTATCAATAACGAAAAGTTTGGTTAGCGCTAACAGTCAGGTATAATGCAAACACAAGCCAGCGCTAATGGTTATGAATAACGCAAACTTTATACATAGCTAACTATGAAAAGACAATTGTTTGCATTATTAGATTTGCTTTTTATTGTTTAGTATAAGTCAAAAATCACATTTGCAAAATTATAATTTTATTCCTTTTGCCCAAAGGTTCTTTGATTTGCTCGTCCCTCTGAAAGTATAAAAACGTGGTGCATAAATATTCAAAACAGTACTTCACTTGTTAAATAACAATTATAACCACTATATACTTTCCTTATCAAGGCGTTTTAGTTGTAATTTCACTGCTAAACTCCTTTTTTAATATTTTTTACATATTTTAAAGACGCAGTTGCATTTTGCGCACACTTTCAAGAAGAAGAAACACAAAGAAAAAGCAAAGTTTGAAAGAAGGCTTTGTGTGTGTTAGTAATTTACAATTTTTGCTTGCATGGATTAGTGAGTGTGGTTAGGCCGGTCTAGTAGGGAAGGTACAACAAGCAATTAACTAAACATTTTGTAGAAGCATAGATACGACTCCTTTTGAATTGCTAATGGGTACAAAAATGCGAACTAAAGAAGACGTACAGCTACGAGACCATATAAACAAATAACTTCTAGCTACGTTCAACTTTGATCGAACTGAGTTGCGAGAAAAAGCTAAAACGGGTATTACGAAAATTCAAAGCGAGAACAAGAAAAGTTATAATTTACGACGAAAAGCAGCACGACAGAACAAGATTGGCGAATTGGTAGCCATAAAACGGACGCAGTTTGGTAGCAACCTTAAACTAAAGCCAAAGTTTTTGGGGCCCTATAAAATTACTAAAGTTAAACACAACAATTCATACGACGTACAAAAAATGGGCATCAGCAATGGTCCAATAAATACAACAACTTGCGCTGAGTCTATGAAACCTTGGCCCAATATCGAAAGTTTCTTTTCTTTTCTTTCTTTCTTTATTGAACATTTTGCTTATATCTACATATATATGAACATACTAAGTAACAAATTACAATTAGATAATAATAACACAATTGAGAAAATAGAACCCATTCGGGCTCAAGTAAGGTGCATTTATGTAGACATAAGAAAAGGTAAGACATTTTATGTTAGGTTTAACATAGTTTCAAATGCTATCTCAAGTAATGAAATTAATGCAGTGGGGTGCACTGATAGATACAGAATTTAATATTTAATCGTAAATAAAAGTAGTTATAAATAGAAATTTTAGTCAACGTACCTACAGCAAATGCAACATATACATATTTTGGAAAAATTATTGTAAGCAAAAAGATAAAACCGAATTTACAATATAAAAAGTATTTACGAGATAGTCCTTAGCAAAGCTTCGATTTCATCTTACGAGAATATTAAAAGAAAAGATTTTACGCTATTCAAAAACTGATGAAGATTTCTTATTTCCCGAATTTCGGCAGGAAGCGCATTGAATAGTTTTCGTGACACTATTGTATAAAATTTAGTAGAGTGTGTGGTTCTCGATGCAGGTACAACTACTGTAGGATGAGAATTACTTCTCAGATTATAATTATCTGACCTCATACTATGTAGATATCCACACCTAACAAAAAAAATTTTTAAAACTTTAAAATTAAATAGGTCACGGACTGGAAGAATCCCAAAACTTCTGAAAAGCTCTCTTGAAGCATGAAGTCGATTAACATTAAGAATTTTTCTAATTACACATTTTGGTAATTACATAAGTGGTAACAATGAAGATACATTCGATGCAAATGTTTAGCAGAATGGCCGAATGTGGGATGATATCACCACTCCATAAATACGCAGTGGCAATATCGTACGACAAAGCGACAAGAGAAACAACACAAAAAGAGAGAGAAGTCGAGGAGTTGAAGTAAAAGACGCGCACGAGACCCCTGCGGGTGGGGGTTTAGAATATGCCCGCGGTAGGCATAGCGGTCGTAAGAGGCGACTAATATGCACAAAGGTAATGAAGAGCAACTCGATGGTTGAACTACGGATGTGATGCCTCTCAACTCTCATTACCCATCTTCTCTCTCCTTTCGGAAGGAGGGGTGACATGACCTAGAAGGTTGCACTGGCCCTACCAAATCGCTACCATGACAGTTGGGCAGTACCGCAAGGGAGTACCGGAGCGTACCGGATTCGTATCCGGCCAAGGACTGTTATTTCGACAACACTCCCAAAACCTTCGGGGAGTGATTTTTGTTGTAACAACAACAACAACAACAACGCGCACGAGACGGTTGACTTAAATTTCGATATGTGCATTTCATTTCTATTAAATACAAATTAAATATGTTTTTTCACTTTGTAACTTACAATTCATTACAACTAAAATGTTAATCTGAACTTATAATTAAACAAAAACCACACATATATTAAAGGTATAAAGTGCAAGTGGAATATTATCCGGATAAATGAATATCACCATTGTTATGATAATACTTTTTCTTTAAATAAATCAATTACTACTTTTAATACTCTCGGTAGGTAGAGTGGTTGCATCGAAAGGAAGAGTGGTTGGGTTCGAAATCTGCTGTAGGCATGTAGTATGTAGGTAGATTTTCAAAATTAAAAGACACAGCAAATTTTTAAAGCCTACATCTAAAGCAGGTAGTATTTTCTCTTCCCGGCTTCGTATAAAAAGGAACCTTTCTGTCTAGGTAAGATTTGATTTTTTCAATTTTATTCTTGTTCCGAGTATAAATATGAATTAATGCGCGTTGAAACTTAAAATGAGTAAAAGGACGCGATTATTTGAGTGTAATAACGATCCAGATATGTTCTGTTTCATGTGTGGCCAATATACTATCATAAGGTGACGACGAGTGTTTTCAGATCGTATCAAAACTTTATACTCTAAGTATTTTAACATTCGTGCCGATTAAAATTGATTCAGTCGGAATCAGGACAACAAATAAAATTTGATAACCAATGATATGGAGAGAACCTACTTTGCGTTCAATAGAGTGTTATATTTGTCAAACAAATGTTGCGGATCCAGTTCCATTGTCAACAGTTATATCCGAGTGCCGGGAGTCAAGTTGTCTTGAATTTCGCATGGGAAACGAAAGAAACTTTCTGTCGCAAGCACAACTTGATGATTGGATAAGAGATTTGGACCTAACCAAGGCCGAGTTCCACACTTCTCGTACGCAACAATTCAAATTTGTGTCATCCGATGTTAAGGTGATATATTATAGAACCCGCCACCAACCATTTTCCAAACACTATACCAAGAAAGACAGTATATGCTACTGCAACGACATTCCTGGTTTATTCAAAGAGTTTGGTCAAACATATGATTCAAAGGAGTGGCGATTGTTCATAGACAGCAATATACTGAGTTTGAAGGCTGTATTAAATATTACACATTGTTAACAAAAAGCCTTCTATCCCGATTCGCACATGCAGTAACAACAAAGGAAACCTACGAGGAAATGCAAAAACTACTCAAATTTAGCAAATATGAAGAGCATGATTGGAAAATATGTTCTGATCTCAAAGTCGCTGCAATGATATGCGGACTACAAAGTGGCATCACCAAGCACTGCTGCTTCCTTTGCAAGTGAGATAGCCGAGCTCGTAAGGACCACTTCGTCAGAAAGGATTGCCGGAAATAGTCGAGGCTACCCTTGGTGTGGATAACATCAAATACACCCCTCTTGTCAAGAAAGAGAAAATCATACTTCCACCACACATCAAGCTCGGTCTCATTAAAAACTTTGTAAAGGCTTTGGACAAAGAAGGGAAGCATTCGACTATTTGAAAACAGTTTTTCCAGATATTTCTCAAGCCGACATATAGGAAGGTATTTTTGTTGGACCACAAATAAAAAAGTTGATCAACAATAACACAGCCCCACAGAAAAAAAAAGTGGTATGTTCTCGGGAGGAGACAGGTCATTCCACATGTATTTTGAGTCGCTGAACACGAATCCGTAGTCAGAATTCAAAAGTTAGCTCTTGTGTTTTGTATGAAAATAACTAACAATTAAATTTAAATTTAATTAATTAGTTTTTTATATTAAGTTACGAGATTGAGCTAGTGATTTGTTACTATCTATCTAAAACTCGAAAAACGGTAGTTTTTTAAAAGTTGAGCCAACTTTTGAATTCTGACTACGGATCAGCGACCCAAAATCCATATGGATCGACCTGTCTTCTGTTTCTGTGGGGCTGTGTAATCAATTCGAAGAACTATTCTCATCAGTTGAGGCAGCAGCTTTGAAAAGGTCGTTGCTTCTTTTCTCTGTAGACACAAAAGCCCTAACTACGAGCAGATAGTGAACGACTTAATTAATAATTATGCGAAAATGGGTAAATATTAAAGGCTTATTAAAATAAATTTCCCAAAATTGTATTACTTGTTTACCCAACTAATATTTTCTTTCCAGGCGTAAATATGTTTTTAAGAGTTCAGATTCTGCACTCACATTTGAGCTTTTTCGGGCAAGTCTTGGTGACGAAAGTGACGAGCATGGCGAAAGGTTTCACCAGCAAATGAAATTAATTGAGAATCGATATCAAGGATTCTGGGACGACGCAATCATGGGTGAATAAGTGTCAAAGTAGAACACATAATTATTTCGACTACATCGTTAAATCAAATTAAGATAAAGATAGTTAGAATATGGTATAAACATAAATAAATTTAAAAAAACGTTAAAAATATGGGTAATTTCATTCATAAATAAATTGAACTTTTAACTCAATAGAAACAGAGCATAGCTAGATATTTCACTCTTCTTTATACCATACATACGTTTTGAGGTATACGTTGAAATTCCGCAACCTGGGTATTTTTAATTGATCGTTTTTACCTTACGTAGTTTTGCATCGATTTTCTTCGATGATAGCTTATCTTTTTTCTAACTAAACAGAGCTTTACGTGAAACAGATCTTTACGTGAAATATCTGGAAAAAAAGTTGTGGTTTTGGAATGCTGTCCTCGCAAAGAGCAATTTCTTTCATATTTTTTTATAAAAAATAACAAAAATCTGAAATGATGAGCTAATATCTCGAATAATATCTGGTTGAGCAAAAACCAATGTAAGATGCATTTATAGCAATTTTCTCATGTTTTTGATTCTGTAAACCTTTTTGCAATTGCTTGACCGATTTGTGAGATATATGTAATTAAAGGGAGCCATCTTTTTAGTTTTTTCGAATAACGGTAAATTGCAAATATCTCAAAAATGGTACCATAGAATCAAAAACTCAAATTTCGCAATCAGGGGGTGATTTTACATACGAATATCATAACGGCGTTTCTGGTACAGAGAAAAACTTGAAATTCTTGGTCCAGTGTAATTATTGTTAACTGTATTGAGCTCATAAAACTTACAAAAATATGTAAATGAATAGACCGTATAAACCAACAACAAAATTACATCAAGATATTTATGCCTTTTAATGGAAAAAACGATATGTCTACCTTTTACTGAATTCTTTGTTCACTTTTTACTCCCAGAAATATGTAAATAAAAACTTCCCAGCAAACCATCGGAGTCAGAAATGCATCAGAAAAAATCCCACATTGGAGCATTTACGCTCTTTATGAGCTCATTTATAAGTCCGAAATAAGGGTGTTTCCCTTCTTGCGATGGTCGTCCAATATGGGCCGAATTTCGTATATCATATGAGCCTGAATAAGAGTCATACATGGCACTTTTCGGGCTCATAAACAGTTCATATTTTGCCTCTTACAAGATACAGATTGGACTCCGATAAGGCTCTTATAGGACGCTTATCGGGCACATTTTTGACTCTTGTTACCCTCACATACTGCTCATTTTTGACCCTTATATGAAACATATTAAGCTTCAAAAACTTTCCTTTTAAGAAATTTTCTCATTCATCCACCTAAAAGTGTCCTAATGCATCAAACTGGTTAAAAGGAAAACTTATATAGTTTCAACAAATTTCATTTATATTGCAGAAATATATCAAATTGAAAACTACTACTACTTAGATCGAATGAAGAGCAATGCAGATTGTTAGATTATTATTTATTTATCACTTGTGTACGCGGAGTGCATGGTTTATTTCAAAACAAGAATTATCTATCGCAGGTATTATGGAATAATTTTCTCTAGGTTACGAGTACAATAATAATAAATAATATTAATCGTAATGTTATTGCACAAAGAATAACTAATGTACGTGTGAATATCATAATTACCTATTTATTTTGGTATATTTGGATTTCGATGTAAAACCAGAACCAAGAGTTTCTCTTTGCTCTACTTCAGGAAAAAATTATATACATATGAATATATATATATACATATAAGTATATTTTAAATTTCAATTTTGCAAATACGTGGAGGAAAAGCTTTATGTCATTTACGAAAGCCATCCATCACCCAGCTGTCAAGAGAAGGAGTAAGAGTTACTTACGGAAGGTCTTCCTCGGTGTCTCAAGGGCCTTGCCATCTCGATGAATTAGTTATATATTCGTTTTATGAAATAGGCCAAATTGCAAGACCACTTGCTTATAGAAGGACTGCGCTTCTAGCCGGCTTATGTGCCTAACACCTCAAGAAGGGGTACAATGGCTTGCTTTTGTTCCTCTTACCCGGGAAGAAACATTAAACGTATTTAAGAAGTGTTCTTATTTCTAATAGGATACTTGACTTAATGGAGGCAAGCGTACAACAAAACGTCGTTTTAAGCTCATAAGCCCTTGGTTTATAGTTTCTTTATATTACTTTGTAGGGGACACTTAACTTGAGTAAAAGTTCAGATATTTTTGACACACAGTGGCTAGATTAGCCACAACACTGGCGGGTACAACCCTGCCGCCAACATTCACCACACCACACACACACTTACACAGTCACGCACATATAATTTGTCAACACAAAACACACACACATGTTGTAAACAAATATTATAATTTCGTAAATCTCGAGCAAGACGGTCTTTTAGCGCCTGAGCCAAAATATATTTACAACGTTTTCAAATCTAATTCTTTCGCTTTATTTAAAGAACGGTAGTAAGTGCAAAGGTGAGTGAAGTGAATTGTCCCGAATTATATATGGTCCTACATCGCCTCAAAGACAGGCACAGTGGAAAATAAATATAAAAAGAAAAATTTAAGTGCAGTGAAGTGCCCCGAATTGTATATGTGCCCTAAAACATAAAAGTGCAAAAAACAAGCACAAACACTAGGGTGACGAAAAAAAAAAACAACTAAACATAACAATATACATACACATATAAAACTAAAAATTAAAATTCGGGCGCGCCGGTTAACAACACGGCAATTACATATCAAACAAAAAAAAAAAAATAAATACAGTCCACTAACTTTCCAAATTCGGGCGCGAACAACTACAAACCTAATTAAACAAAACTGCACTTCACAAAAAAAAAAAAAATTCAACAAAAGGATAAGTACGACCCCCCTTTTCCCCTGAAAAAAGAGCGGTGAGTTGAAAAAGTTTCAATATCATACAAAATATTTTAGCGCAAAATTTTGGTTACTTAAACAATAGTAACCAAAAGCCAAACCTACTTTTGTACTTGCTAACGAAGTAGATATTTTTGTTAAAATTAAAAAAGGAAAAATTTTTTTTTCCATCTGAAACGGAATATTTCAGGGTAAACCGTAGTCGGTAAAAAAGCCACAAAAATTATATACTATATATACAGTGTTCCCTATTTTATCGAAGTTCCGATCACCAGTTACATAAATGAAAACATATTTACATACATGTAAAAGACATTTTCCATATAAGTACCGCACGAAAGTATAAAAACAATATACTTAACTAAATTTGAAATCGCGGCTTTCTGCTTATTTTTCGTGTCATCACAAACAAAAATTATTAAAAATAAAATACATATACCTATTCAAGTTTTCACTTGCAAATTTTTCCCGCAATACCCCCTTTGCTTGCATTCCCTTACACATACAAGTCAAGCAAAGGCAGGATTGTAACAACAAATAAGCAGAAACTAACAAGTAAAAAAGAAACAAAAGCATTTAAATAACTATAAACCTATTTCTGACATCCCATCAAAAATTGTTTGGAGTCTTATTATATTCACGGGAAAAATACAGACAATCACACAAACGTGTGTTAAGCGAAGAAGTATACCAAAAAAAGGGTAAACAAACAACAAAGTTTCTTGCACTCAATTGCATTGATCTTAGAATTGCATTGGCATAAGTAAAGCAGAACACATTTATTATATTGGTTACCTGCTTTGCTTTTGTCCACCGCGGCTATTGTCACTGCTAAACATATAGCCAAACACACAAACGTGTGTTTAGCCACCCTCACTAAAAATACAGTATATACAAACCTACATATATATACATAAATAATTTAATAACTGACCTTACTCAAGGGAGTAACCCAACAAACTTTTTGTGCACGAAAGCATAAAGTAAATTACAAATATACGAACGTATATATTTATATTAAACATAATAAGTATAATCAAACCCCACTTGGAAATTACAGTCGCGAGTAAAATAAAAGCAGTGATTCCTATAAAATCGCGGTAAACTAAAAATTATTATATAAACATAAATAAACATACACAGTATTTTATTGATTATAAAAAATCAACTCAGTAACGACTGCAAAACTACAGTCGCGCTCAAAAAATAAGCACCGATAAACAAAAAAGTTCGGTACATTAACTTAATACAAAAGAAACATACAAATATCTATAGAAATAGAATCATATCAGTAATTCTATATTAAAAGAGGTTCAGCTTCGACTTAAAATGTCAACGGACCCTAAATCACTACATCTACTTTTAGATATACCCAAAATGGGTGAAGAAGAAAAGCCTCAAGGCAGCCCAGCTGAAAGCACCCGTTCAAAACAGGGTGCAAAGCAAAAAAAAGGGCAAAAAATTTTCAGCCGCAAGATTCATTGCGGAAAGTGACAGTATCATTAGATACTGCACTAGATTCTCCTCAATCCCCATAGAGGAAAATACAGAATCGGTTCTTGAAGTGAAAAAAAAATCACTTGATAGATTTTGGACACGGCTCCAAGCGGCATATGACGCAATCATCGAAACAGATGATTCAGAATTGCCCGAAAACTTTAAAAACTCGGCATATTTAAAATATGAACACTGCTTAGACCAATATGAAGAAACTAAGGCTATGATCTCCGATCAATTAAAACTTCTTAAGCCTATAACTGCACCTACTCCACCCCAGCGAGTAGAGCTGCCCCAAAAACAAGAAGCAAGTTCAGGCATATATCTTAAAGTGCCAGCCTGTGATACTGAAGTATTTCATGGGGGTTATGAGCAATGGCCGTCGTTCCGAGACATGTTCTCAGCCGTTTACATAAACCACCCAAAGCTATCACAAGCGCAAAAATTATACCACTTGCGAAATAAAACAAAAGGTCAAGCAGGAATAATAGTAAAACAGTTCGCACTCAATGATGACAATTTTAATCTGGCTTGGGAAGCGTTAAAAGCTAGATATGAAAATGAAAGAGTCTTTGTCGATAAACAAATAACGACCTTAATGAATTTACCAAAAATTCAAAAAGAAACAAGTGAGGAATTTCTGAAGTTACAGTCGACAGTAACAAACTGTTTATCGGTTATAGCAACCCAAAACGTCCCCACTGAAAACTGGGACCCCATTCTGGTCAATATCTGTGCTGCCACATTACCAGAAAAATCCTTAATCTTATGGGAGCAATCGCTCTCATCTCGAAAAAAATGCCCAACGTGGCAACAAATGAAAGATTTCGTCACCACCCAGTTCGAAATTGCAGAACGGGTAGATAATAAAGCATCAAAGCCGAGAAATATAAACGAAGACCATAATAGAAGCTTTTTAAACCTCAAGCCAATAAATATAATTCTAATAACAAGAGTTTCAATAAATCTCAATCGTTCACATCTGAACAATATAGAAATATGTCATGCGAACTGTGCAGCGGAGGACATCAACTAAGATCTTGCGAGAAATTTAGAAAATTATCAATAAACGAAAGAAATAACTTAGTCAAAACTAAGAAACTTTGCAACAATTGCCTATCGCCTACTCATACTGCACAGACATGTGCGAGTCAATACACTTGCTCATATTGCCGTAGGAGACATCATTCGATGCTCCATAATAATAATTATAACAATGCCCAAAATAATTCAAATGCCAAAAGAACCACGGGACTAGCTGCAACTGCTAGATCGGAAAATCCCGAAAGAGACGATCCCGAAAGTTGTCAAGAACAACCATGCTGCTCAAATGCAGCCAGAGTACAAACGCTTCATTCAGAAAATGAAAGCAAACCACTGTTACCGACAGCAATAGTCTCCATCGAACACAGAGGAGAACTATTTAAACTAAGGGCCTTAATAGATCAAGGATCGCAGCGATCATTCATAGCATCTAAGGTCCAAAAAAGTTTAAATTTACCAACAAAATCAGCCAATTTTGAAATATCGGGAATGGGTGGAAGAGTAGTTCAAAACTCAAATAAAATCTGCCTCATTACCTTGATGTCTTCAAATGCGGATCAACGAATAAAAGCACAAGCTATAGTTCTACCGCGACTGACAAATATGCTCCCAAGCTATAATATAAGTAGCGAGCACTGGCAAAAGTTTTCACATCTGAAACAAGCCGATCCCAACTGCCATACACCCGATCAAATCGACATATTATTATGAAGCGATCTAATCCCCCAAATAATACTTCAAGGTGTTGAGAAAATCTCCAACAACCTACTAGCCCAAAATACCATCTTTGGATGGATTTTAAGCGGTCAAGTCAAAGAGAAAATCTCCACCTTCACAACGCAAGTGGAAGATATTTCGAATGACTATCTTAACTCACAATTGAGAAAATTCTGGGAGGTAGAAGAACTACCCCCAATACCCGTTACTACAGCTGACGACAAGTATTGTGAAGACTTCTACGAGTCCACAACTACTAGATCAGAAAACGGGCGGTACGTCGTACGACTACCATTCAAACAACAATTTCCTGACACACTCGCCTTAGGTCACTCACGAACCTCTGCGCTACAGCAGTTTTTAAGTATGGAAAGAAACCTACTTAAAAAAGGCGAGCTAAAAACCTCATACGACAACGTCCTTGAGGAATACATAAAATTACAAAATATGGAAGCCGTAAAATCCTATGAAAAAATTACAAAAGGCAAACACGCCTCATTTTATCTCCCACACCATGCGGTTATCAAACCAGAAAAACTTACAACAAAAGTAAGGGTGGTGTTCAATGCATCTAAATGCACAAGCTCAGGCAATTCACTGAATGACGTTTTATACACGGGTCCAACATTACAGCCCGACTTAATGCTACTTATCTTACAGTGGCGGATGTATAAATACGTATTCAACGGTGACGTCGAAAAAATGTACCGGCAAATCCTAGTACATGAAGACGACCAAGACTACCAGCGCATTATATTCCGCAATTCACCTAGCAGTCCAATCCGCGACTACAAGCTAAAAACGGCGACATTTGGCGTAAACTGCGCCCCTTTCCTAGCCATTCGTACATTACACGAACTGGCAAAAGATACAAAAGCCAAATTACCACTAGACGGCCCGGTGCTTAGCTCTCAAACGTACGTAGACGACATACTGTCGGGAAGCCATAGCCTTCCATTAGCGTGCGAGTCACTAGCGCAAGTTATCGAAGCCCTCGAATCAGCAGGGTTTCCATTAAAAAAGATAACATCCAACCATCCAGAAATACTGGCAAAAATAAATAAAGAAAACTTGCTAGCTACCAATTTTCTAAAGTTTGAAAAAGAGAGCACCACTAAAACTCTGGGCATACAATGGAATGCAATATCAGACCAATTTTCTTACACTCTTGAATCGGTGTATGCAAAATCCGCAAAAACGAAAAGCTAATTTTGTCATCTGTGGCAAAACTTTTTGACCCCGCAGGATGGCTTGCACCAATCATGATACAAGCAAAAATCCTCATTCAAGAATTATGGCTCGATGTAACCGATTGGGACGAAGTGGTGAAACCACTCCGCTTAATAAAATGGTCCCAATTTGCAAGTAACTTGCACACTATCTCCGAGATACAAATACCTCGGTGGGTGAATTTCTCACCCGATCATGAAGTCGAAATCCACGGCTTTTGCGATGCTTCTGAGAAAGCATACTGCGCTGCTATTTATGTGCGAACCCAGCACGATGGCAAAACAACAAGTCACTTTTTAGTGGCAAAGGCCAAGGTCGCACCTCTTAAGACCGTAAGCCTCCCACGGCTCGAGCTATGCGGCGCACTCCTGCTCGCAAAACTAGCCTCGACCGTGCAAGCACATTTAAACCTGAGCGATCGGAAACTATATCTATGGTCCGATTCAGAAATCGTGCTAGCATGGCTAGAAAAGCCACCACATACGTGGAAAACATACGTTTCTAACCGCACAGCTCAAATCATTGACTTGGTTGGGCCACGTAGCCAGTGCTGATAACCCTGCGGATCTTGGAACAAGAGGCTGCAAACCCCTGCACCTTACAACCACCACACTATGGTGGAACGGCCCCAACTGGATGGTCGAATCACCTGACGCATGGCCAAAGTCGCCTGCGCGCAATATAATAGCCCCAGAAAGTAGAAGAATAGAAGGCTTTCATACAACGTTGGAGGATACAGACATTATTAATTAGTGGCAAAGGCCAAGGTCACACCTCTTAAGACCGTAAGCCTCCCACGGCTCGAGCTATGCGGCGCACTCCTGCTCGCAAAACTAGCCTCGACCGTGCAAGCACATTTAAACCTGAGCGATCGGAAACTATATCTATGGTCCGATTCAGAAATCGTGCTATGATGGCTAGAAAAGCCACCATATACGTGGAAAACATACGTTTCTATCCGCACAGCTCAAATCATTGACTTGGTTGGCGACACGTAGCCAGTGCTGATAACCCTGCGGATCTTGGAACAAGAGGCTGCAAACCCCTGCACCTTACAACCACCACACTATGGTGGAACGGCCCCAACTGGATGGTCGAATCACCTGACGCATGGCCAAAGTCGCCTGCGCGCAATATAATATCCCCAGAAAGTAGAAGAATAGAAGGCTTTCATACAACGTTGGAGGATGCAGACATCCTAGAGCGATTTTCGTCGTTCCCCCGAGCCTTAAGAGTAATAGCGTATATGTTTCAATTTGTAAATCGCTTAAAGAATAAGGTGAAAGGGATAGCCAATACTGCAAGCTATGCACTTACGCATCAAGACTTGCAACGGGCAAAAATAGCCCTAATCGAGTCCACGCAGACTCGCTATTACAGTAGTGAACGAACACTGTTAAGAGCGTCGAAGCCTATCGACAAAAAGAGCACACTCTTAGTGCTTAACCCCTTTGTAGACTCTAAAGGACTGCTTCGTGCCAATGGCAGGCTAGCGAACTCCAGTCTGAGCTACAATGAGCGGCATCCAATAATAATACCGGAAAAATCCGCATTTGCCACACTCTTTATAAATTATCTCCACCTCTTATTGCTACACGCCGAGCACAGGCTAATGCAACAAATGATCCGACAAGAGTATTATATTCCTCGATTGAAGCCTCTGATCAAAAAATGCATCTTTATCTGTAAAGTCTGTACGTTACACAAGCAAAAGATGCGCACGCAGATCATGGCAGCTCTACCACCCGAACGCTGCAATTATTCTATGCCTTTCACCATCACTGGTGTAGATTTTGCCGGGCCTTTCCAGCTAAAGGCCTCGATGTTAAGGTCTTCTACCACCATGAAAGGTTACGTGGCTGTTTTTGTATGCTTCACGACAAAAGCCGTACATTTAGAATTATGTTCAGATCTGACAACGGCAGCTTTTCTCGCGGCATTTACACGCTTTGTCGGACGGCGAGGATTTCCCTCGAAAATCATGAGCGACAATGGCAAAATCTTTATCGGCGCCCAACGAGCTACCGAAAAGGAGTTCATACGCACCTCAAGGCATTAATTGGCAATTTATCCCTCCAAGTGCCCCACATATGGGTGGACTATGGGAATCAGCGGTTAAAAGCTTTAAATCGCCTTTCAAAAAAAAACCGCTGGCAATCATAAATTTACCTTTGAAGAGTTCACTACGTTACTCATTCGAGTTGAAGCCGTTTTAAACTCACGGCCACTATCATCACTCTCGCAAGATCCCTCCGACTTTACAGCCCTCACCCCTGGGCATTTTCTTAGAGGAGCGCCACTTCTGGCCATACCAGAACAAAACGTGGACTCACTCTCCCTCATAAATCGATGGGAACGAAGCGATATTGCTATCCGAAATAAATACCTCACTCCTAAAGAGGTAGCTCGAAGGACTTTCGTTTCCTCGATCTAAACATGAAATTATACCGCAAATAAAAACCGGCATAAAAGATACAATAATCATATCACATTTGAAATCAGATGTTGATCAAGTGCTAAAATCAAGCACCCCTATACTTATCTTATATATACAGATTATCATTAATATGGAAATCGAGCAAGTCGCCCCGACACCAAAAATCCGCTCTGCGGTTACCGTGCCACGAGCACGAGCAGTGCCCACTGCAGCACTGCACACTTTCACTCCAAGGGCCGCAACAGCGCCCACCGGAACAACCACAGCGTCCACGAATATGGACTCATCGCGCGGCCCGTAATCGCCGTCCAGCAAGTCGAGGACGTCGTCGCCCAACCGTGCTCAGCAATGTCGTGGAGACCCTGCAGCAGCTGCAAAGACTGCTAGGCTGATCACTCGCCTAGGGGGGCCGGGATGGCTAGATTAGCCACAACACTGGCCGCCAACATTCACCACACCACACACACACTTACACAGTCACGCACATATAATATGTCAACACAAAACACACACACATGTTGTAAACAAATATTATAATTTCGTAAATCTCGAGCAAGACGGTCTTTTAGCGCCTGAGCCAAAATATATTTACAACGTTTTCAAATCTAATTCTTTCGCTTTATTTAAAGAACGGTAGTAAGTGCAAAGGTGAGTGAAGTGAAGTGTCCCGAATTATATACACAGGTAAAGATAGATTAATATTTAAAAGGGGCGAAATCCAACCATGACCACCAAAATACATGTTTCCGAACTATGGCAATCAATTTTTAATTTTAAGTTTGGCAGTTGACAACCTATTTAACATTAAACATATGTGGACCACCCTGTGCTAGCACCTTTCGTCATATTATATTTTGACATTCCTTTTTACTTTTTATCTTTTATATGCTTACAGTTACTTTCAAGCTCTTGTAATTTATAATAAAAAAGTCTATTTGATTAATTAGGCTAAAGGCTTATGTTTATTGTGGGGCCTTGCACTTAAGATAACCTACAAGGTGACACGCGACACTGGGGACCCCGAAAAAAGGTGTACACACGTGCCAATATAAGAGCCCTACCGGATTACCGCTACGAGTCCCGCTATTCAGTCACGCGTTTTACTTAATACTTTTTAACAGTAATAATGCCTAGCAACAGTGGAATAGCCTCGCCGCCAACAAACGCTCAGCAGCAAAACGATATGGCGGGACTATCGAATGAAAGATAAGCTGCTGTTATCTACGATAGCCTACCAGTTTCCGTAATGTCAAGAGCCAATATAGAGGCGTGGTTCACATCCATGGACTTTTGGTTCACGGCCTCCGGAATAACATCGGATAAACAGAAAGTAGCAACGGTTTTCGCCGTATTAGACCTTACAGTAATAAGCCAGTTAGCTCAAGGAATCACCAAAATTCCACAGACCGATAAATTCGAATACGTGAAAGGCAAAATAATTGAACATTTCGCGGACAGCGAACAAAGACGTATCAACAAGTTGTTATCTGAGTTACTCCTTGGTGACAGAAACCCTTTGGAGCTATACTTTGAAATGAAACGAGTTGCAGGCACAACTTTGGGGGAAGCAGTTCTCATGGGACTTTGAACTAAGCGATTACCAGCGTACTCTTAACCTGATATCGCAGCCTCGTCTGGCACAGCGTCCGAATTTAGGAAGATCGCCGACTCCATCATCGATGCCATCACGCCCCATCAAGGAGTGCAAGTACGTACCTATACAGCTGAAATGAACAAACTCCGCTCAGCCATCGAAACTTTGACAAAACAATTCGACCGGATGAATACACAAGAACGCTCACGCTCACGCTTCTGACCAACCAACACTGCTCACGATAACACGAAAAGCGGGAAGCCAATCATCAAGCAATGCTGAATCATCACAAGTATGGTGCTGACGCTTGAAGGTGCCGCAGTCCTTGCCGACGACAGAATTGACATAAAGAAATCCAGCGAAAATTCCAGCGCTGCATGCTCAGTTTTGCCCCCCCAGGTAAGAGATCAAACCTGCACTGCAGAATCTATAAGAACATTTACAAAAGAAGATATATTTATAGACATTTTAGCAGAGTTCGCAGCAATCACGAAGTTGGCACATCACGGTTCCAAAACGACATCGACAATATTTCATCGCATAAATTCTACTGGTCAACCAGCATTTTCGAGACCACGACGGCCTTCGCCGGAAAAATTGGAAGCTGCCAAAGCAGAATCTGATTTTTTTTTAAAAACAGGAATATGCAGGCCATCCCGCAGCAATAATGGCAGCTACATAATGGAACATGGAGACCGTGCGGTGACTACAGGGCGCTCATACTTCCGGCTTACCCTTAGCTGACAAATTTTTTTTTTTGTTTATTTTACTTTTATTTTAAATAAATTTAAAATTAAAATTTAGTTACAACTATTTAATAAATAAACTCTTCTGCGTAGTGAAAAACTCTTTTAAAATTATTTGCGGATAGGCTAAGCTAAGCTAAGCTAAGATATGTGAGGCTAAGCCGCTCTGGCGATCCCAGACATTATTGGTCTGAAATACGTTTTTAGGCTTCGCATAGTTGAGAAGGATCGTTCATTAGTCGTTGTTGTCACAGGTAGAACATTTGAAGGGCTCAGAACCAAAAGGATCTAAGTGACTCCGAAATTGATTAGAGATGTTCAAGTTTAAAGTTTACAGCCTTTGGAAAATTCTATGTAAAATCTGGGTAGGGCATTTATAGTATGGGAATACAAATATGGGTATAACTCAATTTCAAAAAAGTAAGGAAAGGGCTGTCTTCGGCTGTGCCGAAGGCTGTATACCTTTCATGAATGCCAAACCACACTTATCGGCACAATCGATTGTATGGGAGCTATACGTTATGTTGGTCCGATATGGCTGATTTTGCCTACATATGTTACATATATAATATGTAGCAAACGTGCAAAGTTTAACGTTCCTAGCTTTTTAACTGCAAAATTTATAGCCCAAACCCCATTTATCGAAACTATCGATTATATGGGAGCTATATGTCATGTTGGTCCGATCTGAGATGCAGGCACTGGGTTAAACTGGATATGAACGGCAGTGAGAAACGAAGGGCCAGAGAATATTTCTACACAAAACACGGCATTCCAGGCATTACTGGGTGCATTGATGGAACGCATATAAAAATAGTTAAACCGTCCATTTATGAACATTTATATTTTAATAGGAAGGGGTATTACAGCCTCAACGCGATGATTGTAAGTTGAAAATGTGAATTAAATATGTAGTCCCATCTGCTTATTTTATATACCGAAATAACTTTTTTCAAAGATTTGCGACAACGATATAATCATTCGATCGGCTGATGCCAGGTATCCCGGATCAAGCCACGACTCCTTTGTTTGGAATATAAGCAGTGCGCGACTACATTATCTTATTCAATATGAGAACGGCGAAAGAAATCACAAGTTGCTAGGAGATGGTGGTTATCCAATTGAACCATTCCTCTTAACGCCTTACAGGGCATTCCCACAACAGCCGGTTCTACGTACCGGAATGACCCGGGTTTTACCCGGCCAAGGGCTGTTATTTCAGTGTAACCCTGTCCAATTTGTCCAGTCCCACTCCTAAATTGTCATCCTCGGAGCAATCCCTTGCAGCAGGGTTGCTCCAATGTCTCTTGCTACGGGCTGGTATCGAATCCAACCCCGGACCAAGAGACTGGATCTGCTGCGTCTGCTGGAAGAAAATATATGTAAAACGTTCACATTCCGTTCAATGCAGTAAATGCAAGAGATGGTTGCATAGATCTGGATGCTCAGGGCTTAACCCTGCCATCCCCAGAACCCGTACTTTTTTCAGTACTTTTGAGGCACCATGTTGTTCGCGCACAAGCGCGTCCCGCGGTTCTCGTCGCTCCGGCGCACACACACCGCACCTACCATCATCAAATGGCCACAACAGTGGTCCGGTCTTCACGACCTGCAGCCTTGCTGCTCCCGCCTCACCTCAGTCCCCACTCTCGTCCCCCCCTACTTCCAGCATGCACGTGGGTCAGGAACATAACCTCCTCGTACCTTTCACCACGTGCACTGTTTGTCGGCAAAGACTATATACGCCTGCGGTATCGGTTAAGTGCAATAACTGCCTTGGCCTGTGCCACATCCATATGTGCTCTGGGCTCGCAAACAGGAACCTTTGGACGGATGCATTTATTGCCCCTTGCTGCAGTACTCAGCCGCCCTCCACGCCACACAACATCGGCCAAGGCGCGCTGAACTCTAGACTGCGTCACAGCTTGGGACTATGCCCACCACCACCTAGGCAACCGCATCCGTCCCTTACCCCCAGCATGCCTCCACCCTCCCTCCCGACATACTTCAAAATCCTACAGCTGAACTGCAACGGGTTAGCTGGAAAGATCGCGGAGATAACAGACTTTATGAAGTCGAACAACATTAAACTGGCCGCCATTCAGGAGACCAAACTGAATGCTAACTCGGACTTACGTACTCGAGATGGGTACAAGGTACATAGGAAAGACCGTCCCAGCGGTCATGGAGGCGGCCTCGCATTCATTACACACCATACTGTGCAGTATAACCTGTTTGCCCCTGACGTTGACCCCAGGGACTCTACCCTTGAATGCCAGGGCATAGCAGTCCGGACAGGCGACGTCGACCTGCGAGTGTTAAATATATACATTCCCCCTGTTACGTGCTGTCCCCGTGATTATCGCCCTGATATTAGTGCGTTGCTAAGGGGCGATAACTGCCTCATCCTAGGTGATTTCAACGCACATCACGATCTCTGGCACTCCAACTTGCCAGCAGATAGCAGAGGGCACGCACTCGCAGAGCAAATAGATAATTCGGCATTCTGTACATTGAATGGAGATGCCCCCACTAGGGTGGCAGGTAACTGCCACAGTTCGCCAGACATCTCCATTTCAAGTGCGGGCCTTATCAACCACGTTAACTGGCAACCTATGCTTACACTGGCATCAGACCACCTACCCATCCTACTAGACATCGAACGACCGTCCGACTTCATAACGACAGAAAAACGAACGTACATCAACTTCAGTAAAACGGACTGGGACCGCTTCACGGACTTTACAGAGCACTCCTTCGCTGACCTACCCACACCGACGGACGTATGCAAAGGTGAGAAAGAGTTTCGCAAAGGCATCGATTCAGCCTCTGGCCGATTCATCCCTGCTGGCAGAATCCCGGAAATTCGGCCGAATTTCCCTGCGGAAGCAGCGGCAATGGCAAGAGAACGTGACCAAGTGAGACTCTTGAACCCCGCAGATCCAAGAAAAAAGGATCTCAACGCAGAAATCCGTCGGACTGTCAATGATCATAAATTGGAAAAGTGGAAAGAACACCTAGAGTCATGCAACCTCTCCGGCGGTGTCGGCAAAGTATGGTCGACAGTCAAGGCCCTATCTAACCCGACCAAATACAATGACAAGGTCGCCATTGCTTTCGGCGATAACGTCAAGTCGGACCCCAGGAAGTGCGCGAGCGCATTCTGCCGGCAATTTATACTGAATTCTCCTGCGGATAGGGCTAAGAGAAAAGCCATCCGACGCGCGCACAAACACAAACACACAGCCGCGCCCATTATCGTCTCCGCTGCAGAGGTTACCTTCGTTATACCAGACATCTGGAAACATGCGACTGTGGTCTCCCTCCTAAAACCTGGGAAGCCGGCGAATCAAGGAGACTCTTATCGTCCGATATCTCTCCTTTCGCCGGTAGTGAAGTTGTTAGAGGCTATTCTGCTCCCATACTATACTGCAAACCTGCAGCTGGCCAATCATCAACATGGCTTCCGTAAAAACCATAGCACAACATCAGCACTGCCGGCCTAAAACGATGGACCGCGAACTACCTAAACGGTCGGCTGGCGTCAGTGCAGTTTCGAAACGAGAGATGTAGACCTAGAAGAATAAGACAAGGGGTTCCGCAGGGTGGTGTCCTTTCACCCCTTCTGTTTAACTTCTACATCTCGAGCCTCCCTCCCCCACCAGAGGGGGTCTCCATCGTTTCGTACGCTGACGACTGAACTGTGATGGCCTGTGAAGGACCTTCCACGAACAAACTTTGTACCAGACTAAACGACTACCTGCGCGATCTTTCCCGCTTCTTCACAGAGCGGAACCTGACTCTGTCGGCAGTCCTTGCCGACGACAGAATTGACATAAAGAAATCCAGCGAAAATTCCAGCGCTGCATGCTCAGTTTTCCCCCTCCAGGTAAGAGATCAAACCTGCACTGCAGAATCTATAAGAATATTTACCAAAGAAGATATATTTATAGACATTTTAGCAGAGTTCCCAGCAATCACGAAGTTGGCACATCACGGTTCCAAAACGACATCGACAATATTTCATCGCATAAATTCTACTGGTCAACCAGCATTTTCGAGACCACGACGGCCTTCGCCGGAAAAATTGGAAGCTGCCAAAGCAGAATCTGATTTTTTTTTAAAAACAGGAATATGCAGGCCATCCCACAGCAATAATGGCAGCTACATAATGGAACATGGAGACCGTGCGGTGACTACAGGGCGGTCATACTTCCGGCTTACCCTTAGCTGACAAATTTTTTTTTTTGTTTATTTTACTTTTATTTTAAATAAATTTAAAATTAAAATTTAATAAATAAACTCTTATGCGTAGTGAAAAACTCTTTTAAAATTATTTGCGGATAGGCTAAGCTAAGCTAAGCTAAGATAGGTGAGGCTAAGCCTCTCTGGCGATCCCAGACATTATTGGTCTGAAATACGTTTTTAGGCTTCGCATAGTTGAGAAGGATCGTTCATTAGTCGTTGTTGTCACAGGTAGAACTTTGAAGGGCTCAGAACCAAAAGGATCTAAGTGACTCCGAAATTGATTAGAGATGTTCAAGTTTAAAGTTTACAGCCTTTGGAAAATTCTATGTAAAATCTGGGTAGGGCATTTATAGTATGGGAATACAAATATGGGTATAACTCAATTTCAAACAAGTAAGGAAAGGGCTGTCTTCGGCTGTGCCGAAGGCTGTATACCTTTCATGAATGCCAAACCACACTTATCGGCACAATCGATTGTATGGGAGCTATACGTTATGTTGGTCCGATATGGCTGATTTTGCCTACATATGTTACATATATAATATGTAGCAAACGTGCAAAGTTTAACGTTCCTAGCTTTTTAACTGCAAAATTTATAGCCCAAACCCCATTTATCGAAACTATCGATTATATGGGAGCTATATGTCATGTTGGTCCGATCTGAGATGCAGGCACTGGGTTAAACTGGATATGAACGGCAGTGAGAAACGAAGGGCCAGAGAATATTTCTACACAAAACACGGCATTCCAGGCATTACTGGGTGCATTGATGGAACGCATATAAAAATAGTTAAACCGTCCATTGATGAACATTTATATTTTAATAGGAAGGGGTATTACAGCCTCAACGCGATGATTGTAAGTTGAAAATGTGAATTAAATATGTAGTCCCATCTGCTTATTTTATATACCTAAATAACTTTTTTCAAAGATTTGCGACAACGATATGATCATTCGATCGGCTGATGCCAGGTATCCCGGATCAAGCCACGACTCCTTTGTTTGGAATATAAGCAGCGCGCGACTACATTATCTTAGTCAATATGAGAACGGCGAAAGAAATCACAAGTTGCTAGGAGATGGTGGTTATCCAATTGAACCATTCCTCTTAACGCCTTACAGGGCATTCCCACAACAGCCGGTTCTACGTACCGGAATGACCCGGGTTTTACCCGGCCAAGGGCTGTTATTTCAGTGTAACCCTGTCCAATTTGTCCAGTCCCACTCCTAAATTGTCATCCTCGGAGCAATCCCTTGCAGCAGGGTTGCTCCAATGTCTCTTGCTACGGGCTGGTATCGAATCCAACCCCGGACCAAGAGACTGGATCTGCTGCGTCTGCTGGAAGAAAATATATGTAAAACGTTCACATTCCGTTCAATGCAGTAAATGCAAGAGATGGTTGCATAGATCTGGATGCTCAGGGCTTAACCCTGCCATCCCCAGAACCCGTACTTTTTTCAGTACTTTTGAGGCACCATGTTGTTCGCGCACAAGCGCGTCCCGCGGTTCTCGTCGCTCCGGCGCACACACACCGCACCTACCATCATCAAACGGCCACGACAGTGGCCCGGTCTTCACGACCTGCAGCCTTGCTGCTCCCGCCTCACCTCAGTCCCCACTCTCGTCCCCCCCTACTTCCAGCATGCACGTGGGTCAGGAACATAACCTCCTCGTACCTTTCACCACGTGCACTGTTTGTCGGCAAAGACTATATACGCCTGCGGTATCGGTTAAGTGCAATAACTGCCTTGGCCTGTGCCACATCCATATGTGCTCTGGGCTCGCAAACAGGAACCTTTGGACGGATGCATTTATTGCCCCTTGCTGCAGTACTCAGCCGCCCTCCACGCCACACAACATCGGCCAAGGCGCGCTGAACTCTAGACTGCGTCACAGCTTGGGACTATGCCCACCACCACCTAGGCAACCGCATCCGTCCCTTACCCCCAGCATGCCTCCACCCTCCCTCCCGACACACTTCAAAATCCTACAGCTGAACTGCAACGGGTTAGCTGGAAAGATCGCGGAGATAACAGACTTTATGAAGTCGAACAACATTAAACTGGCCGCCATTCAGGAGACCAAACTGAATGCTAACTCGGATTTACGTACTCGAGATGGGTACAATGTACATAGGAAAGACCGTCCCAGCGGTCATGGGGGCGGCCTCGCATTCATTACACACCATACTGTGCAGTATAACCTGTTTGCCCCTGACGTTGACCCCAGGGACTCTACCCTTGAATGCCAGGGCATAGCAGTCCGGACAGGCGACGTCGACCTGCGAGTGTTAAATATATACATTCCCCCTGTTACGTGCTGTCCCCGTGATTATCGCCCTGATATTAGTGCGTTGCTAAGGGGCGATAACTGCCTCATCCTAGGTGATTTCAACGCACATCACGATCTCTGGCACTCCAACTTGCCAGCAGATAGCAGAGGGCACGCACTCGCAGAGCAAATAGATAATTCGGCATTCTGTACATTGAATGGAGATGCCCCCACTAGGGTGGCAGGTAACTGCCACAGTTCGCCAGACATCTCCATTTCAAGTGCGGGCCTTATCAACCACGTTAACTGGCAACCTATGCTTACACTGGCATCAGACCACCTACCCATCCTACTAGACATCGAACGACCGTCCGACTTCATAACGACAGAAAAACGAACGTACATCAACTTCAGTAAAACGGACTGGGACCGCTTCACGGACTTTACAGAGCACTCCTTCGCTGACCTACCCACACCGACGGACGTATGCAAAGGTGAGAAAGAGTTTCGCAAAGTCATCGATTCAGCCTCTGGCCGATTCATCCCTGCTGGCAGAATCCCGGAAATTCGGCCGAATTTCCCTGCGGAAGCAGCGGCAATGGCAAGAGAACGTGACCAAGTGAGACTCTTGAACCCCGCAGATCCAAGAAAAAAGGATCTCAACGCAGAAATCCGTCGGACTGTCAATGATCATAAATTGGAAAAGTGGAAAGAACACCTAGAGTCATGCAACCTCTCCGGCGGTGTCGGCAAAGTATGGTCGACAGTCAAGGCCCTATCTAACCCGACCAAATACAATGACAAGGTCGCCATTGCTTTCGGCGATAACGTCAAGTCGGACCCCAGGAAGTGCGCGAGCGCATTCTGCCGGCAATTTATACTGAATTCTCCTGCGGATAGGGCTAAGAGAAAAGCCATCCGACGCGCGCACAAACACAAACACACAGCCGCGCCCATTATCGTCTCCGCTGCAGAGGTTACCTTCGTTATACCAGACATCTGGAAACATGCGACTGTGGTCTCCCTCCTAAAACCTGGGAAGCCGGCGAATCAAGGAGACTCTTATCGTCCGATATCTCTCCTTTCGCCGGTAGTGAAGTTGTTAGAGGCTATTCTGCTCCCATACTATACTGCAAACCTGCAGCTGGCCAATCATCAACATGGCTTCCGTAAAAACCATATCACAACATCAGCACTGAACGCCATCACGACGCAGATTAACTTCGGTTTGAACCAACACCAACCAAACCACAGGACGGTTCTCGTGGCACTTGACCTGTCGAAAGCCTTCGACACAGTCAACCACGCCACACTCCTTAAAGACCTGGAGGAGACACCGCTTCCTGCCGGCCTAAAACGATGGACCGCGAACTACCTAAACGGTCGGCTGGCGTCAGTGCAGTTTCGAAACGAGAGATGTAGACCTAGAAGAATAAGACAAGGGGTTCCGCAGGGTGGTGTCCTTTCACCCCTTCTGTTTAACTTCTACATCTCGAGCCTCCCTCCCCCACCAGAGGGGGTCTCCATCGTTTCGTACGCTGACGACTGAACTGTGATGGCCTGTGAAGGACCTTCCACGGACGACTACCTGCGCGATCTTTCCCGCTTCTTCACAGAGCGGAACCTGACTCTGTCCCCGACTAAATCTACGGCGAAGTTGTTCACCACGTGGAATGCACAGATGGGGCAGGAGTTGAATGTCCACGTAGATGGTGTTCCACTACCTACTGTCAACCACCCCAAAATTCTAGGGGTTACATTCGACAATAGCCTCACCTTCGCTAATCATGCCACCGCAATAGCTTCAAAGGTACAAAGATCCTCAAGTCACTGGCCGGCAGTACTTGGGGCAAAGATAAAGAAACGTTGCTGGTCACCTATAAGGCTATTGGCCGACCGGTTATTGATTATGCTGCGCCCATATGGTCGCCTAACCGTCACGACACCAACTGGAGGAAATTGCAGGTCTGCCAAAACACCGCCATCAGAATTGCGACGGGTTGTTTGCTTATGTCTCCTGAGTCTCATCTTCACCAGTAGGCTCAAATGCTCAACGTTCGCTAGCATGCGGAACTTTTAAGTAGGCAGTTCCTTCTGAACTGTCACCGACCCAGTCATCCAAATCGACAGCTATTGGATGAAACTCCGCCCCCTAGAGACATAAGGAAACATCTCCGGAAGCATTATGATGAGATCCGGCATCACATCTCGTTGCCGTTTGATCTGCGGGACCATAGGCGGGACCTAAAGGACCTCCACACTGAGTCGGTGGACAGATCCCTCAGATCCCGGCCTGTGAAGGCAGGGCGAAGCACTACCAACAACAACAACAACAACGCCTTACAGGGATCGAGGATATAACTCCCGCGAATATAAATTTAATATGATACACTCCTCAGCGAGAAATCTCATTGAAAGGACGATTGGAGTTGTCAAAAATCGCTTTCGCTGCATTATAGCCCAACAAAAGTGGTTCAAATTGTAAATGCTTGTTGTGCACTCCATAATATCTGCAGACATTACAAAGTACAATGTAACGAAAGTTATTTGGAATCCTTCGAAACTTTGGCTGATGACAGTGAAGTTGACTCGTTACAACAACAACAAGGTTACTCGATCCCAACGTTGTCTTTAAAACGTGAAGGTCAAAGAATAAGGAACGAAATCGCAGCCAGCCTTCAGTAAACAAGTTCAAAATTGGGCAGGGCGAAGCACTACTAACAACAACAACAACAACGCCTTACAGGGATCGAGGATATAACTCCCGCGAATATAAATTTAATATGATACACTCCTCAGCGAGAAATCTCATTGAAAGGACGATTGGAGTTGTCAAAAATCGCTTTCGCTGCATTATAGCCCAACAAAAGTGGTTCAAATTGTAAATGCTTGTTGTGCACTCCATAATATCTGCAGACATTACAAAGTACAATGTAACGAAAGTTATTTGGAATCCTTCGAAACTTTGGCTGATGACAGTGAAGTTGACTCGTTACAACAACAACAAGGTTACTCGATCCCAACGTTGTCTTTAAAACGTGAAGGTCAAAGAATAAGGAACGAAATCGCAGCCAGCCTTCAGTAAACAAGTTCAAAATTGCAATGAAAATATAAATATATTTCCAACTTGCAATTATCACATTTAATTTATTTGCTTATATTTCATTTCAGTCCATTTATTGCAACAAAAATAAATAAAAATATTTGAATTCTTATAAATAGTATAACTATTATTAAAAACTAAGTACGAAAGCTCTATTTCTTTTTCGTTTCGTATTCATGTTTTACGGAGCTCATTTTTCAGTTCGACTGCTGTTTTCTCAAATGACTCCGTACCCTTTTCAATGGCTTTATACACTCTTCGTATATTGCCAGCATTTTCTTTCTGCACTTTTATAAGTTCCCCTAACAAACTATTTAAATCTTTTTTATTTTCAGAGTCTTCATCTAAAAATAATGTGAGTCTCTGCGAAACATCTTCCTTTTTCGCTGTGCTGGAAGCTGGTGGAGTCTCGGATGTCCTCTTTGATGATGTGGTGGGAATATCGTCGTTTTGTTCTTCGCTCATCTCCTGCCTTTGCCCGAGTGATATCCCTGGTACTCCCTCAACCGCTCTTGTCATTGCACATATTCGGGCAATGGCCTCTTCCGATTGAGTCAAAGTGTGTTTGGAGAATGGTCCTCCACCAGTTCCGCGCGTTTCCCTCGTATTCTCTCCCAATTTCTTTTTTACCTCGCTTTTCCACTCGGCCCATACCTATAGAAGATCGATGAAGTTACCGTTATACAAAATTTAAAATCTCATTTCACATGTTCAATTACTCTTTTCCATCCATTTACATCTTTTGTTGGCGGACCTGGAGCGTTTAATGTTTCGGCTAACTCCTGCCACAAGGAATTTACGAGGGACTTATCTCGCTTGGAAAATCCTTTAGCTAAGTCCGGATTTTCTTCCATGAACTCAATTAAAATTGAGATTTGGCTCTGATTTTTATGCTTGCCACCAGGGCCGTGCGCAGGAATTGGCCTTGGGGGGGGGGTTTTTAATTTAGATTTGCATTCGCATACATTTTTCACTAAGTTAAAGATATTTGCTGAAACAGATACCTAGACCCATATATCACAAATTTAAATGTTCTTTAACTTTCCTGAAACTGCATACTCTGATTCTTAAAACTACTATTTTTTTGGTTGTACACATTTTTCTGTATTTGATAGGGAATTGGTGATATGATGGCATATCCCAGCTAACTAAAAGTGCAAAAAAAGACTCCTTTCGGAGCCATAAAACGCTCATTTCTCAGAACTTTACTCTCCAAAATGAGCTTCTTTCGGAGCCCAAATGCAGCGAAAAATCTAAGCGGGCACTCCAACGAAGTCATAAAAAAGAGTCCGAAATGAGTCCGATTTCGATGAATTTGAAGCGTTTTTTGACTCTTTCTAAATGAACTGCGGAGCCTTTTATTGGTGCTTTTCTGAACCTTTTTCGGAGCCTTTTATTCTTCCATTCTGAGGGTTTCTGGAGCCTTCTCAGACGCCTTTCGGAGCCCTTTAATTGGTGCTTTTCTTTCATTCATCCATTCAGAGGGTTTTTGGACACTTTTCGGAGCCTTTTATTGGTGTTTTTCTGAAGCTTATTTGGGGTCCTTTTTATTTCTTTTTGGTCATAATTTCTTTGCGCAATTTTTCACTCCTAACTGTTCTGCCGTCACCAACTCTGACTTTATAAATTATCCCTATGAGCTACATGGGAACAATTTAATTAATTGTCCAACTATATGCGCCAATGATGTTCTTATTTATCTGAAAACCTTGAAGGAACCTTTTAAATGCGCCTGATAGGATTCCTATATGCTTCTTGAAGAAGTGTGCTAACAATATTTACCAACTCCTTACCAATTTGTTCAATCTGTCACTAAAGTGTGGTGTTTTTTCAAAAGCATGGAAAGAGTCGTTTCTTCTACCGCTTCATAAAAGCGGAAGCAAGGCTTCTATAGAGAACTATCGTGGCATAGCAAAGCTTTCTGCCATCCCAAAAGTGTAAGAAGCTATTGTTACCAATCAGCTTACGAATCCTATCTCTACCTTGATTTCCGACTGTCAACACGGGTTCTGTAAGGGAAAGTCCACCGTTACAAACTTACTTGAATTTACTTTGATTTCAGCAAAGCTTTCGATAAAGTGTGTCACTCTTTACTTATTCATAAACTGGATCAGTTGGGTTTCCAGCCGGGTCTCAATCGCTAGATCTCTTCTTACCTTAGCGACAGAGCACAAAAAGTAGCGTTTAAAAATTGTGAATCCCATGTTATTTATGTCTCCTCAGGAGTTCCTCAAGGAAGCCATCTTGGCCCGATTCTGTTCTTGTTGTTTATAAATGATATTTCTACAGTAATATAATTTTCGAAAATTTTAATGTATGCCGACGATGTAAAGCTTTTTATGTCATTCGAAGAAGCTTCAATCAGATCTAAATACACTTGTTACTTGGTGCGATTTAAATTATATGCCGCTTAATCTAAAGAAATGTAAATACATGCGTTTTTCGAGAGGAAAATCACAGCCAGCTTCCTATACAATTAACAGTTATAGTCTTGAGCAAATGTATGATTTTGTTGACCTTGGGGTTACTATGGACTAAAAACTGAGTTTTAACTGCCATATTAACGTAACAGTCAATAAAGCTGGAGGCGTTCTAGCATTTGTTAAACGATGGTCTAAAGAATTTAGCGACCCTGATGTAACTAAAACTCTTTACTACATTAGTCAGACTGATACTTGAATACGGTTCTATAATTTGGAATCCACGTTACCAGGTCCACGTGGATCGCTTGGAATCAGTTCAAAAATAATTTTTACTATTTGCCTTAAGAGATCTTCACTGGGATCCCTTGTATAATTTGGCATCGTATACGAGTCGCTTAAAACTAATTAATCTTCACAGCCTTTCTAGTCGGAGGGAAATGCTTAGAATTGTTTTCAAGATTAAATTACTAAATGGTTCAATCGCAAGCCCGTTTCTTTTGAGCGAAGTGAACTTCAATGTACCTTCTCGTCCATCAAGTAATTTTAAACCACTTATCTTGAAAGAGTGCGGAACTAATTTAGAATTAAATGAGCCTTTTCGTTGTTTGTGTCAATATTATAGCTCTCTTTCTGGTACGTTTGATATTTCAGACTCACTATGCAGCATAAAAAAGTCAATTCTTTCTATCCTAAATACATAGCAACAATTTGCTTTCATATCCTTTGATTCTTATCTTTATTCTTTACAATAACTATCCGCTGTCAACTAATTGTTTATTAATTGTGTAATCTATTTTTTATCTACCTTACTTAGCTGATGAGGTTTTCTCTGTAGCTGAGCAGTTTTAGATCTCGCCGATTAACAAACCAAAGCCTTTCAAAGACTCGGCACGAAAGAACAATCCGCGCGTATTGCGGTCGGGCGGGATATGGTGGATAATCCGTTGGGAATTATTATTATTATTTTTATTATTATAAATAATAAATAATAAGGTTTATGAAGTTTTATTGACACTATTCGGAAAATATGAAATATGCTATGTTTATTTTCCACAGACTATTGATAAACGTCCATGGAAAATGCGATCTTTATCTTTTGTTAGGTAAAATATAAAAAACCTCAGAAAATGTTTGAACACATTCAAATAATTGAACGTTGTCGCTCATCTGCTCTCCAACTTTCATTTTCTCACAATTCTCTTTACGCCTACAACAAAAAGGGGCAGAAAACACTCGAAATCTTTCATATAATTTAAGATTCAATACAAGATTTATAAACTGTATTTTGAAAATTTTTGCAAAATCATTGCAACTTAGATTTGGCCATGGGGGGGGTTTTAACCCCCAAAACCCCCCCCCGTGCGCACGGGCCTGCTTGCCACTAAATAAGTATAAGCAAAAACAGTTTTGCAATAAAAATGTATTTTATTTATCTAATTCAACTACTAACGCACATTTTACCACTTTCAAATATTTAAAAATATAAATATGCAACGCGAAAAAGGAAGAAACACGATTAAATGCGCATTAAATTTGCAATTCCGTTAATATAAAACGTTTCGGTTTAGTTATGACATTTAAACCGATAAATCAGTTTCTGTAACACCTAAAATCGAAATCAAATCAGATTCGAACATGAAACCGATAAAATCAGAATCTGTGACACCAAAACTGTATTTTTGTCGGTTTCATTTCTGATTCCGATGACGATCAAAATCCATAACACCCCTGAATGTAAAAGAATTCACCGAACTCAAAATATGTATGAACATCAGATGAAGTCGCTGGGTCTTTCCAGTGGGTGGAAGTCACTCAAGCGCGCGAATTACATATGTTGCGACGGACTCATGCTGTTCAACCCATCTGGTTTTACAAACTTTTTTTCAATATCTTCAATCGAGTTCCTGATGGATGTTCATTCTCAATTATCACATCCTGAATGGCATTTTGGCGTTAGATTTCCATTCTCAAAAACGATTGTTACAGACATTTTTTGTGGTATTCCAATGAACTGTGCTTTTCGGAAATTTCCAGTGTTTCTTTTTTCGGTTTTTAATGGGGTGGTAACTAACTAGAAGGGCTCTTACAACTATTCGAATTATTTGATTAATCGAATGTTCGATTGTCGGTTTTAGTACCACTGAAACTCGATTTTAACTATTCGATTAGGTGACTAGTTGACTCAACGGTTATTCGAATTTTTTTAGGGTCGATAATTTGTTCAAGAAAAGAAAATTTGTAAAATGTCAGCTACAAGTACCATGACCTCATTAACCTGGAGCTGTTCGGTTCGGCCACAAAATGTTTGAGTATACCAGCTACATCGGCGGAGTCTGAGCGCAGGTTTTCGGTAGCTGGAAATATTTCTACCCCATGGGGAGGCTGTTTATTGTCACAAAATGTGGAATGTGACGTTCCTTCACAACAATAAGCGCTTTGTAAAAAAAAAAATTATTTAAAATTGTAAACGTTACCAACTCTGTGCATTCAATGTGCTATTTATTGCTTGATAATCCTTACTACATACCTTTTCAAATTCATAATATAAATTTGTTGTACACTATTGTATAAACGATTTTCTACATTCGAATAACACTGGATCACAAATTCCAACTTTTTTTCTGCACCAGAGACGCCATAGTGAAATTCCTATGTAAAATCACCTCCTAATTCCGAAAATCAAGACTATTTTCACTTGGATGGTACCGTTTTTGAGATATTTACGATTTACCGTCATTTCAAAAAACAAAAAAGATGGCTCCACTTAATCGTGTATATCTCAAGAACAAGAAGAGCTCTTCCAAAACGGTTTGAAAAATTTGAAAGCTTATAAAATTTACTATAATCAGTACATACAACACTTTTTGCTAGGTCCTGCAGATTCAAACATATTGAACAATCATTACGGATTTTTAAAATTTTTTTTGTAAAAATATAAAAAAATTGTACTTTGCGAGGAAGCGTCTCGAAAACTTTTTGTTTTTATGCAGATATTTTTTCCAGCGGTTATTCGTATAATCGATGATGGACCATTATTAGATTTTGACTAATCGAATTTTGAAAATCGAATATTACATCATTCGAATAATTCGAATACTCGATTAATTCAGCATCAAGAGCTCTACTAACCCAGAGTTTGATTGCCGATTTCTCTGAATGTAGCAAAAAATAATACACACATAAATTTATGCAATGATCCAGCAGCTGCCACTGCTTTTATTTTTGTGCCAAAAAAACAACGAAATGTACCAAATCCTATATAACATATCCTCCTCGGCATCTAAACACCATTTGTAAGCTTATAAATCCAGCATCATTTCTGGCTTTATGTATTTAACTTTTTGCTTACTGGAAGAGTCTATATTTTTTAACGATATGATTTTATAAGCAAAACTCCACAATGTTAAGATTGAAATTTGTAATGTTAAATAACGTAAGAACTTTAACTAAATAAACATTTCAAATGACACTAACAGCCCGATTCTATGCTCTTGATAAATTTGTCAACCTTGATAAACATTCAGGGAAAACTATTTTTATCAACTGTTTTGAATTCTGCGAGAAATAGACCACAACGAGTAAAAAAAAATTGTTTTTGACGCAAAATTCAAAAACACTTGATAAAAATATTTCTTCTTTATTATTTATCAAGATCGACAAATTTATCAATAACACAGAATCGGCCGGTAACTTTACTTTTTTCACGAAAAACACATTTTTAGTTTGATTATTTTATATTCTAAGCTTTTCTCGATTTTTTAAGAGTTTAATTTACTTATGAACTTTTTAGGTGGTTAATGGAAAAATTTTTCATATACATATATTTTTCATACAGTTGAAGATTGGCCAGAAAAATATTACCAATTGTCTCATTTAGAGCAAAGCTGTAAATAGAAGCTGGAAAGTATAAGTAGTTGCTGGGCCATTTTAAATAATTTTCCTTGCTTTAAAAGAATTAAAAAACGAAAAATTTTCATTTTTGTCTTCACCGAGAATCCCGAGAATCGAAGTCAGGTGTCCTGAAAGTATTATACATTTATACCCATTTTGGTATAAAAAGGGTACAATTAGTGTCTTCATAGGACATGCTCGAACAAATGTGACCAATTTATTTCATCTAAAAGAGACTAAAAAAGGATTAGTCTACTAGAATAAAATATTGGAAAAGTATAATTTCTAAGCAGAAAATTTATTTTTCATACTAAGAATGAAGTTAGTTATATAGAATAAAAAATTTTCAACACAACACCAGAAGAGGAATTTTCAAAAAGAAAAAAGAAAAGTATCAAAATCCATGCAAAGAAATGTAAAGCAGGAGTTATTAGCGCTCGAATGTTGTTGAAAATAATCTGTAGCCTTACTACAAGTCGAAATCTAATCATTTCAGTTGGTGCATATTTTCATTACCTTATGAAAAATTTCAGCAATATCTATATATTAATAGGCTAATAGTCTCCCCATAGTAACTTCAACCCAACTTCATATAGCATTTATAGTATTGCCATCTTGGTATTTACTATTTCTGCTGTCTCGCGAAACATTTTTTGAAAATTATGCTTGTTTTTTTGTTATTAAACAAAAAAAATCTACAAACTCTCCAGAACTCTCCAGCTATTTTGTAATCTCCAACAGCACTATTCAGCACTGTTTTAAAAATAAATCATAAAAGTTTTCACCAAAAGCCAAAGCTTTTAACTGCAGCATCTGACTGTTTAATTTTACATACAGCAGTGGCGCAGGTGGTAAGCGTGCCGGCTATGATGCGTGCGTTCGCAGGTTCAAGCACGGGTTCAGGGCAGGTTAAGTTTTTTTTTACTAAATTGAATTTGCCTTGAAACATATGAAAACTTTTTATCATAATATTTTTTTTTACATTTATCATATTTGTAACCCAATATTTAAATATTTTTCTGTTTAAAAAAATCAATTGTTTTGAAAAAAAGCTAAAAATATATGCCAGTTTATTAATATATTTCTTTTTTTTTTAATTTTTTTTAATATACAAAAATTAAAAACACAGTTTTTAGCTTCTTCAATTTTATATTTACAAAATAGTTAGAAATCGCGTTAATTTTCCTAAAGACATCAACTATTTTCTTCCTAAAAATTTTAATTTGTAAAAGCGTCGACATATAACCGGAATCCTTATATTTGTTACCCAATATTTCAGTATTCTATTATATTTATTTAATAACATTGGCCAGAAAAATTACCAATTGCCTCATTTAGAGCAAAGCTGTAATTAGACGCTGGAAAGTATAAGTAGTTGCTGGCGTCATTTTAATTTTTCTTGCTTTAAAAGAATTAGAAAAAAAAAACAATTTTAATTTTTGTCTTCACCGAGAATCCCGAGAATCGAAGTCAGGTATCCTGCAAGTAGTATACATTTATACCCATTTTGGTATAAAAAAGTACAATTAGTGTCTTCATAGGACATGCTCGAACAAATGTGACCAATTTATTCCATCTAAAAGAGACTACAAATGTTGTAGTCTGCTAGAATAAAATATTGGAAAAGTATATTTTCAAAGCAGAAAAAGTATTTTTCATACTAAGAATGAAGTTAGTTATATAGAATAAAAAATTTTGATCGAAACACCAGAAGAGGAATTTTCAAAAATAGAAAAGAAAAATATCAAAATCCATGCAAAGAAATGTAAAGCAGGAGTTATTAGCTTTCAAATGTTTGTTGAAAATAATCTGTAGCCTTACTACAAACCGAAATCTAATAACTTCAGTTGGTGAAAGTTTTCATTACCTTAGGAAAAATTGCAGCAATCTCAATAACGGGTGGCGCAAAAGTTATCCTCCTATCAGAAAATGCTATAAATTTTGCGATTGCCCGCTAAAGTCAGTTCTGTTTTGACATTTGTGTAGTAAACACATGCGAAATACACGTTAATAAACCATGTTACGTTACACTGCTCCAGTCAGTTCTGTTTTGACATTTGTGTAGTAAACACATGCGAAATACACGTTAATAAACAATGTTACGTTACACTGCTCCAGAACGCGGAATATTTCTGACTATTCTCCCGATCTTCCGTTTTGGCGCTTTCCACTGACCGCTACAGACTTCTTTTTGTGGGGCTTTTTGAATTCGCGGGTTTATGTCAACAAGCCTCAGACTCTTGCAGCTCTTAAAGACAATATCCGTCAAGAATGTGCCATAAAAAGGGCTCAAATGACAATCAACTGTGGCGGCGCCCATTTACATGACATCATATTCTCGACTTGATGTAAAAAAAATTAAAAGATCAAATAAAAACTAGTAAGGAAGTCTAAGTTCGGGTGTAACCGAACATTAAATACCTAGTAGTGATCTGTTGTAGTACCCTAATTTACTCAGGTCTAGTTTAATACCTGAAAAGGTGTTATAAAACAACTGATTGTTTTCGATTAAAAACACTTCTGTTGTAAGTTGTAAATTAAATTATCACTAAATAACAAAATATATGTAAATAGTTTTGCAACGGGCAAAGATAGGTATGAAGATAAAAAAAAGGCAATAGGGTGTTAACTACTCTCCCGGAAATCTTGCTTGTTTGTTATTCGATTTGCATAATTTTTGGCAGGAGTATACTACATACTATTGGGAAGCAGCTCTTACAATTAGGAAAATATCGCGATTTTAATTTTACAAAGAAATTTTTCAGAACTGTGTTCAAAAAGTGGGCGTGTCCGTTAACCAATTTTGTTTATTTTTACAGCAAAGAGTTAGCTTTATATGTTGAACACTTTCTCCCAATATCGTTTCAATAAATCAATTTTTACCGGAGTTATGGCATGGAAAGTTTTGTGGAATAATCCACCATAAAGGGGCGAGGCCACGCCCATTTTCCAAAAATTGTGTGCATTCGACTTTCTTTGCCCACGAACACTTTAGAGGTGACGTGGCCTTACCCGATTTCGGCAATTTTTTTTCGAAATATTGCCTGTATTAATATAAATATGTGTGCTCAATTTCGTTTTGCTATCTTGATCGGTTTTTGATTTATGATTAATTATATTTCCAAAATTGACTTAATCAAAAGTGGGCGGTGCCACGCCCCCTTTTAAAAATCTCTTCAAAAATTTACTTTTTGCCTTAACGTATATTATTTACTGGATAATCACTCTTTTTGTATTTTCGAAAATATTATATATATAGAAAGTGGGCGTGGCTTTCAACCGATTTGGCCTATTTTCAATAGCACTCCGAGATAAGTAAAAAGGAACCTGCATACCAAATTTCATTGAGATATCTCAAGATTTACTCAAGTTATCGTGTTCACAGACGGACGGACGGACGGACATGGCTCAATCAATTTATCTTTTCCTCCTGAACATTTTGATATTTATAAGTCAATATCTATCTTGATTCGTTTATGCCGTTACATACTACCGTTAGGCGATTGAAGTTAATATACCTTGTGTGCGAAGCACTACTAGGTGTAATAATCCACAAGAAGAATCAAAGTTTTTAATTTTTTTTTAATTATAGCCAAAAAACATCGGAAGCTTACTTTTGCGCCACCCGTTATAAAATTCTCCTGTCACGGTGTACGACGCCATACTCCTCCGAAACGGCTTGACCGATTTTAATGAAATTTTGTATGTATATTCGTTGGGTCTGCGCGATGGTCATTTTTATGTTCCTAAATGCTGCCGGGACCGACCCATTCAAAACTATTTCACATGCGGTCCGATTTCGTTGAAATTTGGTATGTTGTTATCGCTATGGCCAAGTTAAAATATGAAAATAAATATAAATTTGTATGTATATTCGTTAGGTCTGCTAGATGGTTGTTATCTATTTTTTATGTGCCTAAAGTCAATTCGTACATTGAATTCATGTTTTCAAATGACATCATTCGGAGCAACAGTAATAGTTAGGAACTATAAATGGTCAGCAATTCAACTCAAAATTCAAAATTAAGGGCCAAATTTATCATAAAGTTATCTTTAATAAAACTCTAGACGAGCTGTGCCTGTATATTGAAACATTTTTTGAAAACTGACTGGGGATGACTTGGGAAATGTTTAGGCACAGCTAAAAAGTCAAATGGAAAGGAGATGACAAAAGGTCGAAGTTAGACTATTAAGAAACGGTTCAGTTGGTTGCCGTAGACATAAACGGGATTTAATGTGAGGAAATAAATATTGTTCTGAACCTTCTCTGCCTGTAAATTGTCTTCTTAAGTGAGGGTAGCAGAATTTTATGAACTACTTACATCCCGAGCAACGCCGGGAATCCTGCTAGTATCTTTATATTACTAGGCTAACAGTCTCCCCATAGTAACTTTCGCAACTCAACTTCATATAGTATTTATAGATAGAGCCCTATTAAAGTTACATAGCCATCTTAGTATTGACTATTTCTGATGTTTCGCGAAAAAAATTTTTGAAACTTATGCTTTTTTTATTTGTTATTAAGCAAAAAAGAAGTCTACAAACTCTCCAGAACTCTCCAGCTATTTTGTAATCTCCAGCAGCACTATACAACACTATTCAGCACTGTTATAAAAATAATTCAGAAAAGTTTTCACCAAAAGCCAAAGCTGTTAATACAGTATCTGTCTGTTTTATTTTACATACAGCAGTGGCGCAGGTGGTAAGCGTGTCGGCTATGATGCGTGCATTAGCAGGTTCAAGCACTGGTTCAGGGCAGGTTAAGTTTTTTTTTTTCTAAATTGAATTTGCCTTGAAAACTTTTTATCATAATATTTTTTTTTTACATCTATCATTTTTGTAACCCAATATTTCAATATTTTTCTGTTTATGACCTCTATCTTGGAGTGAAAAAATCAAATTTTTTGAGAAATAGCTAAAAAATTATTTCAATTTTTTAATGTACAAAAAGTAAAAACACAGTTTGTAGCTTCTTCAATTTTATATTTACGAAATAGTTAGAAATCGCGTTAATTTTCCTGAAGACATCAACTATTTTCTTCCTAAAAATTTTAATTTGTAAGAGAGTCGACATATAACCGGAATCCTTATATTTGTAACCCAATATTTCAATATTTTATTATATTTATTTAATAAGATTGGCCAGAAAAATATTACCAATTGTCTCATTTAGAGCAAAGCTGTAATTAGACGCTGGAAAGTATAAGTAGTTGCTGGTGTCACTTTAATTTTTTTTGCTTTAAAAGAATTAAAAAAAAACAATTTTCATTTTTGTCTTCACCGAGAATCCCGAGAATCGAAGTGGGGTGTCCTGCAAGAAATAAAAATAATAAACCCAACGGATTACCCACCATCCCGCCCAACCGACACGAGGGGCGCAACCGCATAACGCGCGGATGAAATTTGCCGAGTGTTTGAAAGGCGGAGGTTTGTTAAGCGTCGAGACCTCAAACTGTTCAGCTACAGAAAAACTTCATCAGCTGAGTAAGGTGCATACATAAGAGATTAAAATACATAAACATAAACAAAATAATTAGTTGAGAGAGGAAAGAACAGATACTTTATTGTAAAAAGCGAGTCCGAAGTATCAAAATTACATGAATGAGAGTTATATTTTTCACATAAACACTGAAAAGGTTCGTGCAATTGAAAATTGGTTCTACATTGCTTCAAAAAAAATAGGTTTGAAATGACTTGATGCTCGGGAGGGAATATTAAATTAAACTTCATTTAAAAGAAATGGACTTGAAATGTGTCCGTTTATTAATTTTACCATACAAATTAGACCAAGCATACGACTAGAAAGAGTTGGGAGATCGATAAATTTTAACCGACTAGTATAAGGTGGAAGAATGTACATTGAATCAAATTGTAGGTTTCTCAAGGCAAAAAGTAGGAACTGTTTTTGAATTGATTCTAGCTTATCTATATTAACTTGATAACGCGGACTCCACACAATCGATCCATATTCCAATATCGGTCTAACCAAGGTAGTAAAAGAGTTTTAGTAACATAAGGGGCACAAAATTCTTTTGACCACCTTTTCACAAAAGCTAAAGCACCTATAGCCTTATTGACTGTTGCCTCAATATGCGGACTGAAGCTAAGTTTGCAGTTCATCGTTACGCCTAAGTCAAAAAAAACATTAACATTTTCAATACTGTGGTTATTAATTGCATAAGAATCTGGCTGTATACCTCTACGTGAAAAACACATAAATTTGCATTTCTTTAAGTTTAGCGACATATAGTTTACATTGCACCACGTAACTATGTACTCTAAATCCATCTGAAGCAAAGACCGAGGCTTAGCGAATAAAGGCCTACCGAACTAATGCCTAATTTTTCGAAATGAAAGAATGCCTAAAAATGAACGCCTAACAAGAAAGTGAAAGAACGTCTAACTATAAAAATGAAGGAAAGCCTAATTTTAAAAATGAAAGAAAGTCTTAATTGTTAGGGGTTCTTTCATTATGAAATAACGCCCAATGAAAGAAGGCCTAACAACCCGAATTAAAATTCTTAGAAGAAAATGATACAAGTCCCAATATTTGGGACTTATTTCACAGTTAAACTATAACTTCCGATCCATGTTTTTTATGGTGGGGTGCAATGAAGCCATACGCAATAAAGTCATATGGCATTATTTCCAATAAGTTTGAGAAATAAAGCCATATGGCCCTATTTCCAATTGCTAATGGAAATAAAGCCAGTATGGCAACATGCTTCCCACTCTATGGGCGGGATCCGTGGTATTTTTTTAATTTTATTTTCACCTGAAACTAATGATTATTATTATGTTGCCACCGTTCAGAGCAACCACCCGGAGTTGGAATGGCGTAACCCAGGGTTATTTTGAAGTGCGGCCGAAGGCCGCCAATGCGGAAAGGATTTCTGCACATAAATACCATGGATCACGCCCTGAATTGGGGATCTGACCTAAGTCAAAAACGCATAATAGCAAAAGAAATCACCCTTATAGCAAAATGAAAAAGCGCCTAACGTTAATGAAAGAACTCCTAACAATCAAAAATGAATAAATACCTAATTAGACGTTTCTTCATTGTTGTTTGTTAGGCTTTCTTTCATTATGAAGAATCACCTAACAATTTTAATGAAGAAATGCCTAAAATGTTAGATATTCTTTTATTATGAACAACCGCGTAATTCCTATATGAAATATTTAGGCAATATTTCATTTTTTTTTTTAGGCGTTAGTATCAAGATATTTGAATACTTTATTGTTGAACAGATATAATTTATGGAAATCAAACACAGAACCGGGCCGAGATGACTGCCCTGAGGAACACCAGAGGATACATCGATAATATTAGAAACGGAACCTTTAAAAATTACTCTTTGAGTTCTTTCAGAGGGATAGGAGGAGATCCAACGGGTGAGGCCCGGTTGGAAACCAACCAGATCGAGCTTGAGAATTAGTAGAGAGTGACAAACCTTGCCAAATGCTTTGCTAAAATCTGCGTAAATGACGTCGGTGTTGAGATTATCTCTAAATCCATTCGACACGTGGGTTGTGAATTCAAGTAAGTTGGTTGTTGTTGATTTACCCTTGCAAAATTCATGCTGGGAGTTCGCAATTAATGTTGAGATTGAAAAGGTTAGGCAATTAGTAACAATAGCTTCAAATAATTTGGGAATAGCCGAGAGTTTTGCAATACCACGATAGTTTTCTATCGATGACCTGCTGCCATTTTTATAAAGAGGTATAAGGAAAGACTCTTTCCATGAAGCCGGGAAAACGCCACACTTTAAAGAAAGACTAAACAGTACGGTCAACGGTTGGTATACGTGTTCAGCATACTTTTTAAGAAAGCATGTCGATATTAAATCAGGACCATGTTTAAATGATTCCTTCAAGGTCTTGAGAAGTAATAAAACATCTTCCGAGTTTAAATTAGGAACATGGATTGAATGACTTGAATGTGGTTGATATGGAAAGCTGTTAGGTGGTAAATTGATTGCAGTAAAATAATTTGACTCAAGGAATTGAGCAAATAAATTGGCTATCTCTAGGTTGTTGCTGGAGATTCCATACCTGAATTTCATCGTAAAATGATTTTGGGTTGCAAAAAATTTTGCTTTTTCATTTTGCAAATAAAATCTCTATAACACTTTTTATTTAGTTCTAAATATCTATGACGCATAATAGAATATTGTATATAATCTGAATGTAAACCCGTTTTCTTGTACATTTTGAAAATACGCGACTTTTTATTTTTTAATGCTTTTAGCTCTTTAGTAAACCAGGCCTGAGCTGGTTCATCATAAACACGGTTTCGCTTAGGTATATATGTACTTTTCGAAAATATTATAAATAGTATTAATAAAAGATGAATGCATGCCCGAAGATTGGAATCTAAGTGTTATGTGTCCAATCCACAAGAAAGGTGATCCTGCAAACTGCACCAACTATCGCGGAATCAGCCTTTTGAATATCGCATATAAGGTCTTGTCAAGCGTATTGTGCGAACGATTGAAGCCTGACGTGAACAGACTGATTGGACCTTATCAGTGTGGCTTAAGACCTCGAAAATCTGCCATCGACCAGATTTTTACAATACGTCAAATCCTGGAGAAAACCCGTGAGAAAAGAATCGACACACACCACCTCTTTGTTGATTTTAAAGCCGCTTTCGATAGCACGAAAAGGAGCTGCCTATATGCCGCTATGACTGAATTTGGTTTCCCCGCAAAACTTATACGGCTTTGCAAAACGACATTGAGCAACACCACCAGATCAGTCAGAATTGGGAAGGACCTCTCCGAGCTGTTTGCAACTAAACGAGGTTTCAGACAAGGTGTCCCTCTATCGTGCGATTTCTTTAATTTGATGTTGGAGAAAATAGTACAATCTGCAGAACTCTGCCTACTCCAAACTAGAAAAAGAAGCGGGGAAAATGGGTTTGGTGGTGATCTAAGGCAAAACGAAGTACATGCTGTCATCAAGGAAAGAGTCAGCGCATTCGCCCCTTGGCACCCACGCCACTGCTGGCAGCAAAAAGTTCGAAATAGTGAAGGACTTCGTTTACCTTGGATCCAGCATAAACTCCAACAATAATGTCAGCCTAGAAATCCAACGAAGAATTCCTCTTGCAAATAATACTTTGGACTGAGTAGTCAATTGAAAAGTAAAGTCCTCTCTCGACGCACGAAAATCACACTTATCGCTCCCGTCCTGCTATATGGTGCAGAGGCGTGGACACTAACAACATCTGACGAGGCTGCAATAGGAGTATTCGAGAGAAAAGTTCTGCGAAAGATTTGTGGGCCTCTACGCGTTGGCGACGGCGAGTACCGAAGAAGATTTAATGATGAGTTGTATGAGCTTTACGAAGACGTCGACATAGTACAGCGCATTAAAACGCAGTGGCTTCGCTGGCTAGGCCACGTCGTGCGAATGAACGAAGACGCTCCAGGCCAGAAGGTATACTTATCGGCACCCGCCGGTGGAAGCAGAGGAAGAGGAAGACCACCACTCCGATGGAAGGGCCAAGTGGAGACCGACCTGCGATCTCGTGGAGTCTCCAATTGGCGCCAGTTGGCGCAAAGAAGAAATGACTGGCGAGCTATGTTGGACGGTCAAAATCGCTCAGGCGGTTAGGTGGCCATTTAAAGAAGAAGAAGAAGTATTATTAAAATGTAAAACGGAAAGCTCAACATCCTCATTGTTTCGAGGCCAGACTGTCTTAGATAGTTCTTTATTTAACTTTTTAAAGTTGGCTTTCGTAAAATCAAATTTTATATTAGAGGTGCAAGGTTTCTTAATGCACTTTCCCTTATAGGTTATGGTTTCGTAGACTATCTCCAGAGGGGATGGTAAACATCTTCAGATAACACTAGAGGATCGCACCTAGTTATAAAGAATTTAGACAGGTCATCGACGAAGGCTAAATCCAAAACTTCACCAAACTTATTTGGGATAACATTAATTGGGCTAAGACAAAGATTAGTAATTTCATCCAAAAACTCATTGTTACTAAGCTTAGCCGAGATTGGCACAATACTATTATTAATTTTGCTCCACGAGATGTCCCCCAAAACAATAAATGAATCGGACGGTTTTAACATAGAATTAACACCACTTAAAAGAGAAATGTGGTGCATACACACAAATAAATCAGATGATGGTGGAATGTAGCAAACGGCAATATAAATATATCCGCTGCCTAACAGGACTCGGATGCACTTAACCTAAATGTTTTCAATGGAGGGTATATCTACATCTTCAGATGGTAATGAAGATCTTACAGCCACCAAGACGAGACCACCGGTTCTGTTTCAGCGATCCTTTCTATACGTTTGATATCCGTCGCAAAAAATTTCTGAATCAAAGACATGCGGTTTTTGAACAAGTTTCGGTGAAGGTAGTCACAATCACGGTTGCCACAGCATGTTTTTTTTTTTGACCCAAAATGGACTAAATTTCAAAAAAAAGGACCAAATTTATTTTTTCTTACTAATACACGAACTATTTAATTTTTAAAAACACGTTAAACAAATTTGAAATACATTTCATTACATATAGGTGAATTTTTCAGTCTTATACACATATTTATACATATTAAAAACAGTGTTGCCAGGATACAATTTATTTTGGAGCTAGATTTGAGAAAAAAAAGAGCTAGATTTATTGAAGAAAATCCACAACATGTAAAAAATTAGTTAAAACGCACTTCAGTATTGTATGTAAGTTTTTACTTACATACAATACTGAAGTGCCTTTTAACTAATTTTTTACATGTTGTGGCTTTTCTTGAATAAATCTAGCTCTTTTTACATTTATTTCATACTAGCAGGGTACCCAGCTTTGCTCGGTATGATGTACCTAAGTAGTTAATAAATTCGTGTTACCTTCAATTGCGAAAACAATTTACAGGCTGAGAAGGTTCAGAACAATATTTATTTTCCCACATTATATCTCCTTTATGTCTACGGCAACCAACTAAAGTAAAGGCGTTTTTTAACAGTCTAACTTCGACATTTTGCCATCTCCCCTCTATTTGACTCTTTAGGTTTGCCTAAACATTCCCCAAGTCATCCCCAGTCATTTTACAAAGAAATTTCAAATATACAGAAACAACTTATCTAGAGTTTTATTAAAGATATGATAGGACGGCAGTGTACATATGCAATTGATTTTTGATTTAGCTGAAATTGAAAAAAAAGTGAATAAAAATTTGAGAGAGGCGCGCTTATTTTTTTGACAAAGTAAGTGAATTTTTCTTCATATAAATTTATGTAAGACAAAAAATTTCATAGGTGCATACCTCCCTAAAAATCAGTATATATTTTTTAACTAAGTCAACAAAAAAAAAATAAGTGTGTTTTTGAAAAATTATCAAGCTTGATAAATAGTTAGAAAAAAGTATTTCATTTTTAGTAAAACTCAAAAATTATTTTTATTTTTGCGTCAAAGCCAAATGAAGTCATTTTAATTCTGACTCAGAATTCAAACGCTTGAAATATTTTTTCTGATTTTTTATCATGAAGACAGAATCGGAGGGTAAGGTTGTTCAGAATCTTTAGCAACTTAGGAAAGTGTTTTTTACACACAATTTACCTACCTTTCCATTTTGATTATTGTTCGCAAAATAAACATATGGCATTTAGGAATGTTACTCGACAAAGCTAACTGATTTAGGTATTTGTTATCGGTGAGGGAAAATAAGTTGCCACATGGTACACAATGAAACTAATATAATAATTTCGACGTCGATTATAAAAGAAATAAAAACTTTCTTCATTTTTCAATACAATTTGTACAAATAAATTTGGAGCCAAAAAAGAGCTAAACATGAAAAAAAGGACTAGAAAAAGAGCTAGGAGCTAAAAAAGAATTTTGGAGCTAAACGCCAAAAAAAAAGAGCTAGATCTAGCTCTAAAAGCACCAAAATGGCAACACTGATTAAAAATACTTATTTCGGTAGGTATCTGCCACAATACTTCGATGTGGTATAGGTAAAAAAATTAAAGTGGCAAAAAAGTTGCCTATTATATATACTCGAATAATTTTATGACAGAAACATACAGAAAAATAATAAATTGCATAAAGCTCTTCAATTTCTATAGTGAGGGCCTGGGTTTTGAGAGAAAAGTTCTTTGGCCAGCATAATATTATTAATTGAAGCAAGTTCTAATTTGTTTCGAAGCTTTGTTTTAATTAGGGAAGGTTAGGTTAGGTTGTGCTGGCAGGCCAACGCAGTGGCCTCACATAGACGCATGGCGTCCGTAGTGTTACCAGAAAAACTTTGACGACCTCTTGTTATACATTTCACACTTCAGTGTCTATTTTGCAAAACAGTAATGTTTTCTTCGCAAAGATCAGAAGCCTACTTGGGCCTATTTCTATCAGTGAAGCTAGGTTGGGCAATTGCCCCTTTCCAAATGTTTGAAGCCGCAGTCTGGATAGAGCGGGGCATGTGCACATGACATGCTCCACAGTTTCCCTCTCCTCTTTGCATTTCCTACACATGCTGTCGGAAACAAGACCCATCTAGTGGGCATGGCCTGCCAGAAGGCAGTGCCCTGTAAGGATACCAATTAGCAGTCTACAGTCACCCCTTTTGAGGGATACAATTGTTTTTGTAAGTTTCATGTCGTACGATTTATGTACACAGGATTTTGGAGATTTTACAGCCTTGCACTTCTTTCCATGCCTTATCTGCTTGTTTAACCATGTGTAAATCGCATCTTCGCTTTAATTCCCTTAGTGGAATGGGTACGTCAATACTGTTGCTCGCATCTAGTGCCACTCCACTCTTTGCTAGCTCATCAGCTTTCTCGTTTCCCTCTATACCTTTGTGACCTGAGGTCCAAAAGATGTGTATCTATGTTCTATACTAAGTTTTTCAAGACCTCTTTTGCATTCTAGTACGCTCAAGGAAGCGCTACTACTTGAGGTAATGGCCTTGATAGCCGCCTGACTGTCGACGTACAAGTTCACCCGCTCTCTGAGCGCTAGACTTTCTACAGCTATTTCTGCTCCCACTTTAATGGCTATGACTTCTGCCTGGAATATACTGCAATGATCTGGCAATTTCAATGATTTAGTGATCCCCAGCAGTGTTGCCATTTTAGCAGTTTTCCGGCTAGATCTAGCCGTTTTTTTTTTCATTTAGCCGGGAAAATTTGAATCTAGCCGCTAGTCGTTTTTTAGCCGTTTTTTTTATATTTTTTAGCCGTTTTAGCCGTTTTTAGTTTTTTTGCCAATGTAACAAACAATTACATTTGAATGAATGGGAAGTCGTGGGTTCCACTGTAGAATTTTGGACACAAGTTCGGGAGTATAAAAATGCTTTAGGGGAAAATCCTTTTGCTGCTCTTGCTATATTTGTGTTTGAATTTTTAGTATTGCCTTTTTAGTATTGCCACCATGAAAAAACAAAGCAGCGTAATAGAATTACTGAAAAAATGCTAAATTCAATTTTGTATGTAAGATATGGACTCAAAAGGGAAAATAAGTGCTGTCATGACTTCATAATAACTAAAGATCTCGTTACGCTTATGAATAACTCTAGCATTTATGATAGTTCGGAGCAAGATATAGAAAATTGTGATATAGAAATATTGTAAAATGTATGTATATATGTACATTTCCCACAAATTTATTAATTTTTTTTTTTTCATTTTATGCCATGAATGTATATGTTATTTAAAATATATTCGTTATCTGATGCGTTATTTTATTGCGACTTTTCATTAAGTCACATTATTTTTAAAACAGTAAGCTCTGCTTAAAATTTTGCTCGTTGTACCTTTTATATAAGCACATCTATGTAATAGATATAACAAATATATGTAAATGTAAGCTTTATATTGAGGCTATTTTAAAAAATACAGATTTGAATTGTTGAACTATTATAGCTCTGTATATTAGGATGCAAAGCATCTGTATAAGAAACTTTTTTTTATTGTTATGAAATTGGAGGCATTTTCTCAAGAAAACCTTAAAATTCATCTAAATTTTTTAAACAAAATTTTTGTTTAGAGTGAACTTTTATATTTAAGGCTAGATGAGAAACACTCCTTTACATTGTAAAATATTTATATCATTTGTTTTAATGACAAAACAACGAATAAAACATGTGAAAATTTGACATAAAACTGTTAGCTTTAGCGGTACAAACAAAGAGTACAAATAACTTAATCACCCCTATTCTGCATTTCGACTTGGATCGAAAATTTCTCCGCTTGGCAACTTTGGTATTCTGCGTTTCAATTCCGCTACGTTCAACTTCGAAACTTCCAATTCTGCTAATTCTGCACTTCGATCGTAGCTCCGTTTTTCTACGTTGGAATTTTGTTGGCGTATAAATGCTTGTTTTTTATTTTGCAAACAATTTACGATTAATTCCCGCGATTTTTTGTTGAAATTTAAGTAAAACTCGTATGTAAAAGTTGTAAAACGCTCGCTATATTTTGTTTTTGTGCTCTAATGATGTTTTTTGATATGTTTCCAGGGTAATTGTTTGCGACTGGTGGCGAGTACTAATATTTGTCCAAAAATGTAGGGAGGGATATCAAAAGACGCTTTTCGATGTCAGGAATGTGAATCCGCCTACGGAGATCTAATATTTTTGGACGCGCATTAGCATCGGCACCGGTTGTAAACAATTACAAATTGGACTAGCATTCAAAACACCAAACAATATTACTAACAAAATTAAAACTAAGGTAATGGCTTTGACTTTGCCATTATATCCAAACGTGCACCGGCGGCCACTCCACAGCACCCACTCATACTCTGTAAACTTCTTTGTCAGTTCCGGGGCGGCCAATGTCTTCCTCCAGCGAAAAGTACCACCTGATGTCAGACTTAACACTGACATGTGTAATGTTTGCTCGGCGTATGGTGTGGCCCCACGATAATAATAATAATAATAATAATGCCCAACGGATTACCCACCATATCCCGCCCGACCGGCGCGAGGGGCGCATCCGCATGACGCACGGATTGTTCTTTCGTGCCGAGTCTTTGAAAGGCTTTGGTTTGTTAATCGTCGAGATCTAAAACTGCTCAGCTACAGAGAAAACCTCATCAGCTAAGTAAGGTAGATAAAAAATAGATGACACAATTAATAAATAGTTGACAGCGAATAGTTATTGTAAAGAATAAAGATAAGAATCAAAGGAGCAAAATGTTGCTATGTATTTAGGATAGAAAGAATTGACTTTTTTATGCTGCATAGTGAGTCTGAAATATCAAACGTACCAGAATGAGAGTTATAATCTTGACACAAACAACGAAAAGGCTCATTTAATTCAAAATTAGTTCGGCACTGTTTCAAGATAAGGGGTTTAAAATGTCTTGATGGACGAGAAGGTACATTGAAGTTCACTTCGCTCAAAAGAAACGGGCTTGTGATTGAACCATTTAGTAATTTAATCATGAAAACAATTCCAAGCATTTCCCTCCGACTAGAAAGGCTGTGAAGATTAATAAGTTTTAAGCGACTCGTATAGGATGGCAAATTATACAACGGATCCCAGTGAAGATCTCTTAAGGCAAATAGTAAAAATTGTTTTTGAACTGATTCTAAGCGGTCCACGTGGACCTGGTAACGCGGGCTCCAAATTATATAACCGTATTCAAGTATCGGTCTGACTAATGTAGTAAAGAGAGTTTTAGTTACATAAGGGTCGCTAAATTCTTTAGACCATCGTTTAACAAATGCTAGAACGCCTCTAGCTTTATTGACTGTTACGTTAATGTGGCAGTTAAAACTGAGTTTGTAGTCCATAGTAACCCCAAGGTCAACAAAATCATACATTTGCTCAAGACTATAATTGTTAATTGTATAGGAAGCTGGCTGTGAAATTCCTCTCGAAAAACGCATGTATTTACATTTGTTTAGATTAAGCGGCATATAATTTAAATCGCACCAAGTAAGTAACTAGTGTATTTAGATCTGATTGAAGCTTATTGCTATCTTCGGGTGATGCGAAAGACATGAAAAGCTTTACATCGTCGGCATACATTAACATTTTAGAAAATTCTATTACTGTAGAAATGTCATTTATAAACAACAAGAACAGAATCGGGCCCAGGTGGCTTCCTTGAGGAACTCCAGAGGAGACATAAATAACATCGGATTCACAGTTTTTAAACACTACTTTTTGTGTTCTGTCGCTAAGGTAAGAGGAGATCCAGCGATTGAGACCCGGCTGGAAACCCAGCTGATCTAGTTTATGAATAAGTAACGAGTGACACACTTTATCGAAAGCTTTGCTGAAATCAGTATAAATAACGTCGGTGTGCAGATTTTTTCTAAAGCCATTTGAGACATGATTTGTAAATTCAAGTAAGTTTGTAACGGTGGACTTTCCCTTACAGAACCCGTGTTGACAGTCAGAAATCAAGGTAGAGATAGGATTCGTAAGCTGATTGGTAACAATAGCTTCAAACACTTTTGGGATGGCAGAAAGCTTTGCTATGCCACGATAGTTCTCTATAGAAGCCTTGCTTCCGCTTTTATGAAGCGGTATAAGAAACGACACTTTCCATGCTTTTGGGAAAACACCACACTTTAGTGACAGATTGAACAAATTGGTAAGGGGTTTGTAAATATTGTTAGCACACTTCTTCAAGAAGCATGTAGGAATCCTATCAGGACCGCATTTAAAAGATTCCTTCAAGGTTTTCAGATAAATAAGAACATCATAGGCGCATATAGTTGGACAATTTATTAAATTGTTCCCATGTAGCTCATAGGGATAATTTAGAAAGTCAGAATTAGTGACTGCAGAATAGTTAGAATTGAAAAATTGCGCAAAGAAATTTGCGATATCTTGATTATCGCTAGATGAAATGTCTTTATATTTCATGGCTGAGGGAAATCCCACAACTTTTCGTTTAGAATTTACGAAATCATAAAATGACTTCGGATTGCGAATAATGTCTCTTTTTGTTTAAGAGATATAGGCTTTATAGCACTTTTTGTTCAAGTCGATGTACCTCTTACGTAGAACAGAATACAACAAGTAATGTTTGTTTAACCCCGATTTCTTAAATAATTTGAAAGAACGCGTTTTTCTATTTTTCAGCATCATAAGCTCTTTAGTAAACCAAGCTTGCGTTGGATGATCATATGTTAATTTACGTTTAGGAACAAACTTCTCAAATAAGTAGTGAATAGTTTGATTAAAATGTAAAACGTTTGAATCGATATTGCCACAAAGCTCAGGCCAAGTTAATTTAGACAGTTCTCTATTTAATTTCTTATAGTTGGCTTTTGAGAAGTTAAAATCAAAGCTACTACTTGAGCAGCATTGTGTATATTGGCCATTACTGATGGTTTCGTGAAATATTTCCATAGAAGGGTGGTAGACGTCTTCTGGTAAGGCCAACGGATCACAACGATTTACAGAAAATTTGTTTTTATCATCAACATAAATTAAATCTAAGATTTTGCCAAACTTGTTAGCGGTAACATTTATTTGACTAAGGCAGAGATCAGAAATTCCATCCAAAAAGTCATTGAAGCCCAGTTTGGATGGATTTGGAATAATGTTTCCGTCAGATATGTTCCACGATATATGCGGTAGGTTGAAATCACCTAAAACAATCATCGAGTCAGAAGCTTTAGTCAATAAGTTAACAGTTCTGAGCAGAGAGACATGCTGCATGTAGATTGAAAGATCAGATGCTGGAGGGATGTAGCAAACAGATAAGTACATGTACACGTTCTCTAGCTGGATGCGGATGCATTTAAACTCAATGGAATCCGTGTTAGGTACATTAACCTCCTCTGAAGGAATAGAGGAATGAACGGCAAGTAGAACACCACCTCCGACTTTGTTCAAGCGATCATGTCGACGCCAACCATCTGTGTGCCTGGTCATCAAAGCGCACTCTTCTAGCACTAGCTCTATGGAAAATACCAGCTACCTACTGACGATGTGGTAACATCCACCAACAGTGTCCTCTTGCTTTTTGTTGGTCCTTCGTTGTCTGCTACAATCAGTCAATTGATCTATAAAATTTCACTCAATTTATTCAATAATGCTCAAACATATCGTCGGCTTAACGTGCAAAGGTTCTAAGTGCCATTTTAGAAATGTTGAATAAAACAAAAAAAAGTGATTAATAATTTAATATAAATATATATATATATATTTTTAATGCAATTTTATTAACTTTCATATTTCATTTAAGTTAATAAAATAAAAATTTGAAAAAATAGAATGAGCGCCCTCAAATAAGCTTGTTTTGGACTTAGCACATTTTATGGAATTATATTCACTTTATGTATTGGACTTAGGACATTTTACAAAACACAGTATTGCAGTAAAAGATTTTTTGCCAACGGCTTATTTTACTATCACAAAAAAATATTATACAGTCTTACTTCGTTGCTGTCGTTTAAAGGAAAACATAAGTAATTAATAGAAAATTTTTGTTTTGGATATCCCAAAAAATTAATAAATCTATACAGTCTTCCTCATTGCTGTTTGTACATTATAAATTAAACAAAAATAAATAGATATCACTCATGTGGCAGGTCGTCATAATATTGGTGGTAGTCTCTTGGCAAAGAAGTTTTTATGTATTGTAAATCTGCGTATTTTCTGGCTGTTAATTTTCTTCTTTCTTGGTGAAGCTGAGTCAAATTAGACCATTCAGTTGGCACAACACTTCTGTCCACTCTTTGTTGCAAATAGCTCCATGGCTCTGGAAAACGCAATTTGTAAAATATTTCACATTGCGGTGTGTATTTTATTGCACGAATATCGGTGACTTTTGATTCACCTTTTCCGCGACCAGGACGAATTGTTTTTAAATATGGTATGCTCTTGAAACATTTGAAAAAGGTGTGATCCAAATACTCTACCATATAAGGTGTCGGTTTCTTTCGAGCATTGCGACATATTTCAATATACTCTGCTGGTACATTAACAATTCGGTATTTAATGGCACGCTCGATAACTGAATGGACGCTGTCAGCTTCCATTTGTGTGTGTCCTGTTTCGAGTATTTTTTGCTCAATTGTTACGCCATGTTTAATAGATGTATTGAGCAAAGCGTTACTCATAGTAACATTCCTATTCTGGTACGTGCACCCATCACTATAAAGAATAATTTTCGTATCAGCTGCATTCTCGGTAAGTTTTGGAACTATTTTCTTCTCGATGAAGTGCACCCAAATGCTAGCAAATTCTTCAGCAGATACTCCACCTTCTACTTCATTCCATATGAAACAATAAGCATCATGAGTTATCAAATTGTAGAATACTAAATTGTGGACTTGCAACTTCGTGCGGTAATAAAGGCTGCTTACTTGGGATTTTGGTGCCATTAAGACCGCTTGCAGATCGACAGTAAATACAAAGGCCTCTTCGATTTTGTCTTTTTGCTTCTCTTCCCTAGCTTCATGTTTTTTTGTCTGGTGAAGATTGTAGACGTCATCCAAAATATCTCCCACAGAATGTCACGCACAGATTTCACACTGATCTTTTTTAGGGAAGTGTAGACCCAGATTTTTAACAGCAAATGCATCATGAAATGCCGAAATAGAGAGTGGGTTTACCCCACGTGCCTTACAAAAGTCCTCTACGTAAAAATCAAATAGTTGTTTTTTTGTTTTTCTGGCAAAAGATATTTTTTGTTAGTTGTTGCACGGCAGTAATGTGATTCCATGGTCGGTAGAGAATCGAAAAATGAATTAAGATTTTGACGTCCAATGCTACAATTTCTTTGTGGTGCGTTCTGTGTAGTGTTTATTGGAATCGTTGGCTGTTTGACCCAATTTAGCACCGTAGGTTTGCCAATGCTAAGAGTGTTCAAAAAGAATTTTTGGCAAACTTTAACATTTTTTTGCTGTACCCTTACATGATATTGTAATGTTCGACCCCTTCTGGTCTGATTTTTATCTTTACGATTTCGCATTCTTGAAGGTGTTGTTACTTGAATCAATGTATTTACGTAAGTTTGTTTCTCTTTCCAATCCATTTTCCAGAACTGTTTAAAGATTACTTGTCTTTGGTCTTCAGTGACTTCTGCACAGTGGAGGGTAGCAGACCCAGTGGCTTTTTTACACCTACATCGTTCTCCAATAGCTCTTGCATTTCTAACTCTCCGATGATTCCACACGCCATTATCTTTTTTTTTCCCCAAGTAAAGTTTGCCATTTTCTCTCAGCTTTTTATTTTTTGCTGCGAACCATGCCTGATTAACAACTTTTCCTCATCTTTTGCGTGTTTGTGATTTTAAAGGAAGGTCTAGCGACTCGTCGGAATCGCTATTAAAGCCGTAAGGCACCAGTCCCATAACTCCATCATCTGCCTGATTACCATATTCGCTGAAATAATCGTTGTTGCTTTTATCAGTGTCCATTGAAATGTCTAAATATATGCAAATTTTAGTCCAATTCATATTCATTACATTGAATTTGATATTTGTTACCTTTAAATAATAAATAAATGAAAATAAGCAAAGAATTTTGTTTGAGCACAAAAAACAACACACAGCACTATAGGTAGAAATCACATTGTCAAGTGGACTTAGCGCGTGCGTTTTGACATATGTGTACATGTCACTTTTGCACACCGTTGCTTAGATCACTTTAAAATAAGAGTCGACAAAGTTTTTTTTTAACATAGTATGTATTTTCAAATTATCTACCGAACTGCATCAGAATTTAATTTTTGGCCAAAAGTGGACTTAGAACCTTTGCACGTTAAGCCGACGATATACAATTAAGTCTATAAATCATAATAAAGCTTTACTTTTATTTCAAAAGTAATAATTTGTGTAATTTAAATTGCTTTGTTATGTTTCAATTTCACACATTCCAAGGCAAACAGCTGACTTCGAAAAACTTATAGCTCTTCCTCTTTTTCTTTCGACCCAAGCGTAACTCAGAATGCATATTTACGATCCAAGCGGAGCGTAGAGCGGGAATGTAATTGTTATGCAGAATAGGGGTGAATATTATAAAATATTTATATTATATGTTTTCATGAAAAAAATCGAATAAAACGTGTGAAAAGTTGATTCAAAATTTTTAGCCGTTTTTTCGGCCAAAATTGTAATTTTTCTCGCCGAAATTATTTTTTTTAGCCGTTTTTTTTTCTCGATCTAGCCGGATTGCTCGAAAAAATTCTGGCAACACTGATCCCCAGGTCATTGCAGTACACTGCGGCTCCTACTCCTTCCATCATTTTGGAACCATCTGTATATATGTGTACCGTGTTTTCCGTCATTTCTGCACGTCTCCTCCAGCCCTCCGCCTCTATAGTGGCTTCCAGAACCTCTTCGAAGCGCAGGCAAGGGACCGTGTATTCTACATGTCTTGTCAAGGAAGACGCTATACTACTGTGGCCAAATGCTCTGCACTCAAACTGCCAAGTGGCATATAGCCTGTTGGCAGTTGTTAACGCTATGTTCTTCGCCGTTATGTTTGCGGGCGGTAGATGCAAAATGGCGTGTAACGCGGCTGTGGGTGTGGTTTTTATGCACCCGTTATGCTAATCATAGATATCCTATACACTCTCTCTATTGATTTCATATACGTTTTCTTCGTTAAGGCGGTCCACCAAACCAGGACCCCATGGAATAAAATTGGTTGAAAACCCAATAAGACAAGGCAGGCGAAAGACCCCAAGTGCAGCCCAGCATCCTTTTACAGATATACAGGGCTGCTGAGGCCTTTTTCGACCGTTCTTGTACATTGAGTTTCCAACTCAACTTGCTATCCAGTATAATACCTAAATATTTGGTACTAACCTTCGGTTCTAATACCACATCTCCTAATTTTGGCTTCACCCAACTTGGTACTTTGTATTTTCTGGTAAATAATATTAGGTCTGTCTTATCAGCATTTGTGCTCAGCCCAACCTCGCAGGCCCAGTCATGGATGACCTTAAGCGCCTGGTTCATCAGCGAGCTGAGCGTCGATAGACATTTCCCGCTTATTATGACTGAGACGTCATCTGCATATCCTGTCAGTTTTGCTGGCCCCCCTTCGAACTGCTTGAGCAGTTTGTTAAAGTCAATGTTCCACAGCAGCGGCGATAGTACTCCACCCTGCGGGGTGCCTCTATGTACTACTCTTGTGGTTTCGTAACCGCCCCAGCTGGAAGTGATCTTCCTGCACCCCAGCATGCAGCCGATCCATTTTCCAAGGCGGGATCCACCTCAATGTGTCGTAGTCCGTCCATTATGGCTCGCTTTGAAAGGTTGTTAAATGCTCCTGCTATGTCTAGGAAGACACCTATTGCAAATTCCCCATGTTCTAGGGCTTTCTCTATGTGCATAACGACCCTATGCAGAGCTGTGTCCACAGACCTGCCCTTGGTGTATGCGTGTTGTGTATTGGAAATTAAATCCTCTTTCACATTTAATTTAATGTGAGTGTCTATTAACCTCTCGAGGGTTTTTAGTAAAAATGACGTCAGACTAATTGGCCATGTGGCTGCTCTTGCCTGCCTTCGGTATGAACACCACACGGGCAGTTCTCCATAACTCCGGTACGTGCTTCAGCCTTATGCAGCTTTTGAATATTACACTAAGCCATTCTATGGTTCTCTCTCCGGATATTTGGAGCATGGCGGGGAAGATCCCATCTGGGCCTGGCGACTTAAACTTGGAAAACGAGTTTATTGCCCACATGATTTTGGAAAGTGTTATCAGTCCTTCAGTAGCACGCTCCTGTATTGGTGAGCCTATGCTATTTATTTGTTCGTCAATGCACTCTTCTGATGGGAAGTGGGCATTGATGAGTGATTCGAGGGATTCTGCACTATTACGCGCCCATTCCCCGTTTTCCTTTTTAATAAGGCCCTGAAATTGTACGCCCTTCGAAAGAACCTTTCTCAATCTCGAAGTCTCATTGGAACTTTCCATATCACCACAGAACTTTTGCCAAGAGATTCTTTTTGCTATACGAATTTCTTTTTTGTACATCTTTACAAGATCCCTGTACTCGTCCCAGCACTCAGCTGAATCCGCTAGCTTTGCCAGCTTAAATAAGTCTCTAGTCTGTCTCCTTAGCGCACTCAACTCTTTACTCCACCATGGTGGTTTCGTTTTGTTTCTGGGTGTCCTGAGGGGCAGGCTGATTTATAAGCTTTTGTTAGTGTCATTGTTAGGATATCTGTGGATTTCTCCAGATCCTCAACATTACAAATCGTCTCCGGTTGCCGAAGCTTTGATTTCAGATACCCTTGAAAACGGGTCCAATTTGTTGTTTTGGGATTTCTAAAAAGTTCCCCTCCTTTAACTGTACTTAGAGCTATGTTATAACCAATGTACGCATGATCAGAGAAGGAGGGTCTGTTTAGGACCCTCCAGTCGGATATGGCTGTACTTGGTTCCGAACAAAGAGTGATATATAACACGTTTTGGACGTTGGACCCACGTATGTGGGAGTATTCCCTCTATTAACTACTTGTAAACTACTTTGGAGTAAGAAACAAAAGAGCGACTCACTCCGTTCGATAATGTCCTCACACCCCCACACATGGTGGTGTGCATTTGCATCCGCGCCAATGACGATATTCCGCCCTACGCGCCTGTAGCCTGCCTCCAGCATCTCTAACTCACGCGGGGGAGCGTCAGCATCGTTCGCCAAATAGCAGGATGCTATGACAAGAGCGTCCCCCATTCCTCGTTCTACAGCAACTACCGCAAGGTCTTCAGTACTGAAATTAGACAACAAATATGAGTTAAGTGTTTTACTTACCATAGCAGTTGCTCTAATCCTACCTTCCACGTTAGCGTGATACGTCTTGAAGCCAGGTGCGTTAAGTCCAGATACCCTTCCTCCGGCAGAGAGCCATGGCTCCTGGACTAGCGCCACATCGAACGACTTCTCCCCTATCGCCAGGAGAAGCTCGCTTGAAGCTACTTTACTGTGATGGAGGTTTATTTGAAGGACTCTTAACATCATCAATGTTATTGTCCCCCTCCACCTCCATCTCCTCCATCACCTTCGTCCCTCCATCGCCTTCCACGATCCTCAGGCTCTCGAGTTCCTTCTCGACTTCCCCTGCTTCGATCGTGTTGTGGTTACCGTCTTTCGGATTTCTTTTCCTGAGGCGTAGGAAAACACTTTCAACGCCCCAAGACATCTTTCCGAACTCTGGGTACAACAAGTCCTCCGCCTCTTTGTTGATTTGGATGAAATAGCACTGGCCCTCCCGTCCCGAGTCGGTATATTCGGGTTCTGGCGCTGCAGCAAGCTCAGCGCATCGTCCGACTGCACCACACTCGGGATCCATACCTTTGCTTTCGGTATCGACGGGATCAGTGATCTTTCCACCACTTCAAACTTGGCACTATTTTGCTTTTGGAGGTTTGGTACCACTCCCTTTAGCCATATAAACGTTGCAGCGTCGTTACATTTGATGAGCTTTACCCCACTGTACCAGCCTGCTGCATCAAAGCTGGGTAGTGGCTTACTCGGCTCATCCCGCATCATTTTTATGATGGCGCTAAGCAGCTCCCTCTCCACAGTTCGCCACTTGTCAGTGGACATCTGTCCATAGGGATCGGTGCGGTCAAGCAACGCCACCGTAAGGTGCTGCTTTGCCACATCGCTGGTCCTTGAGGCCGGAGTCTCATCTTTCCCTCCTCTTGCCTTGCTTTCGCCGCCTCAGATGTTGTCGGTTTTTCGCCGACTACCTGACTATAGCTTTTCCCCGGTTTTGCCTCTCCAGTTGTTGTCGGCTTTGAGCCGACAGCCTGGCTATAACGGCTACTCCCTGCCCCGTCATGACGAGTAGCCCTTCTCGCAGCCCTGGAAGTGGATGGCCTGAGGTCATCCTTCCGCCGCTTGAGGTCAGACATCTCACCCTCGGCCGAACGCTGCCGCTTCTTACTGCCGCTGAGTTATTTTTCCTCGATACTGTTACAGTATCGAGAACTACTAGCGGCGTACTCCGGCCTGTCGAAATGTTTTCGGCCTGCAGCAACTGCCTCATGTGCCCATGCCAAACGCTCGCTTTCCCGGTCGGTTAGTTCGACCACGGCCCCCAAGCGTTGAATAATTTTCAGCGCTGCCGGGTATTGCGATAGGGCTCTCTTCCCCTCTCTGTTGCGCGCTCTCTTTTCCTCCTTTGTCGGGCTTTGTGGAGGGAGGAAAGGTGATTTGGCAGTTCTTAGTCACCGACCACCATCGCCATGCCACAGACAAAATGGTTAGCATTTTCCCACATAGCTTTTCTGGCAGATGGGGGTCGGCTTAAGCCTTCGAACCCACAACAAGGTTTCTGCCCTAGCGAAGGTTTAATTAGGGAAAGTTCGAAAAATTTGCGTTCTGCGGCTGCCGAACTATGTGGCAGACTCATTAAGTCGCATACTAAATTACAAAACTTTTTTCATTCATACCATTCCTATGTAAGCCAACTTTCTCCAAAAAAGAGGAAACATCCATATCTGACCTAAGGTTAAGATTCTGAAGCCCCAAAAGTTTCCATTGTGTAAAAATTTTAACCCATTATTTTTCCACTTACCGACCAAATTTTGGGAGCAGTGTTATGCAATTTTAGCCAAGTGAAGAAGAAAAAGTACCAAAATCGTGACCACTTGCCAAAAATGGACCAAACCTGAAAAAAATGGACCAATGGACCAAATGGATTTTTATGGACCAATTTTGGTCCAATTGGACCAAAGTGGCAACCGTGGTCACAATTGATCGTTTTAAGATAGAAATCCGTTAACTAGGTATTTAAACCTCTAACATTCTGATAATAAATGTTAAAGGCAGAATTTACTTTACGTTTTTTGGATCGGTATTCTGATCGATATTCTGACTACGGACCTTCGTTGAATTTGGGGCATTCGGCTTAAACAAAAATTCCCGAACCTAAGCCCCAGGTGGCCAGAAAGAGCTATCCAAAATTGCATTAAAATCCGACTGAAAAACATCAATCCTAAATGATGATACGGTTCTATCGTATTTAAATTTAAACTTATTTATTATCATACCGTCAGCTTTAATTTTAGATTTGATATAAGACTTAAGGTCATCAACGGACGTGTCCTTCTCGAACCTGGACACAAAAACAGACTTTTTCGCAGCGACCACAACCAGCTTCTTGACTGTTGGTTGACTCGACATAGAACGGGTCTGAACTGCAATTTTTCTTTTAGGAGCCTTGGAAGTGGAAGGAGCCAAGGCTTCCGGACCCGGTGAAGCCAAGTTAATCAGCTCAAAGGCTTGAGGTGCAGGAGTAATCTGAGAGTATACATTTATACCCACTTTGGTATAAAAAACGTACAATTAGTGTCTTCATAATACCTAAGACAGACACATGGTTTCTGTACCACAATGTGTACTACAATGAAAGCTCTGGAAACCATGTAATAGCATAGTGACACACATTTGGTTTTCTATGACGTTGGCACTTATCAGCTGATTAAACGAAATAAAAAAACAAAGTTCAAAATAAAAAAATAAAAGAAAAATGAACTCAATGAAAACTCGAAACTGCGTGCTCCTTTGCCACCTGCGTGTACATCTTTGCATATACATTTATGGCTATTTTTATGTGCTCCACGCAGCTCATGGCTAAATTGAGCCCACACTGCAATTATTTTTTTTATTTGCGTCGCTTCCTACGTATTTTTTTGATTTTTTTTTCCATTTCTCATATAAATTTTCTGATTTTTTTAATTAATATTTTTTGTCAAAATGACACAAAACACCTGATTGTGACAGAAAAATTGGCTGTGTTCATTGCACTGCAACGTAGTACAATTAGCAACTCCACTCAATTTCAATGGTTTCTGGCCTGCTTTCATGGTACGGAACTCCATATGCTTTCGAACTAAATTAGGAAAACTGGCGACACACACATGGTTTCCGTATTATACTATTCTATGTACCATATGTCTGTCCTAGGTATAAGACATGCTCGAACAAATGTGACCAATTTATTCCATCTAAAAGAGACTACAAATGTTGTAGTCTCCTAGAATAAAATATTGGAAAAGTATATTTTCAAAGCAGAAAATGTATTTTTCATACTAAGAATGAAGTTAGTTATATAGAATAAAAAAAAACACCAGGAGAGGAATTTTTATAAATTGAAAAGAAAAAAGAAAAATATCAAAATCCATGCAAAGAAATATAAAGCAGGAGTTATTAGCTTTCAAATGTTGTTGAAAATAATCTGTAGCCTTACTACAAGCCGAAATCTAATCACTTCATTTGGTGCATGTTTTCATTACCTTAGGAAAAATCTTAGCAATATATATATTCATACCCTAACTCTGTTGTACTACTTTACTGCACCACCCTAATGTGTGAAAGTTTTGAGTGGCATCACCACCCCGCAAAATTTCGCACTTTTTGAAAACCACGAAAACCACACCCACTCCTCTGCTCTCATTCATATGCAGTAAACCAGTAGCTGCCACTTGCTTTTATTTGTGTGTCAAAAAAATTTACACAATATGCTAAATCCTGTATAACATCATTTGAAATCGAAGAAATCCAGCTTCATTATTCATATTACTCAATTACATAAAACTTTGAAGTTGTCATTTCCATACAAAGTTTGTTTAACGTAAAGAAACTCGCGTATATGGACAATCCTGTAAGCTCAAATATTTTAAAACTTATTCATTTTACATACATATTCATTTTAAAAAAACGTACACAACGAGTTTTTTTGCTTATTTTTAAAGTTTTTACAATTCGCCTGTAAGAATGGCCAATTTATGTAGAAATTGATTAAGAATCCGGTGGTACATTTAGGCTCTCAAAAAAATCAATATCTTTGGTTTTTTTTTAGGTTTTCTATGATTTCTATCTTGAGCGTCACACACCAAATATGTATAAAAAAGCGTTAAAAATGCAGAAGTATTTGAAATTCAAGTTTACTACGATGTTCTTTTGTTTTTCCAGACTTACTTTTGCGAAAATCACCTTTTCGATTATAAACAAAAAATCACGATTCACCTTGATTTATTTTTTTTTTTAAGTGACTAGTTATTTACAAATTTTAAGATGAAAATATGTAAATTTTTATTTTGTTGTTGGATTTTTGTTAAAAAAAGACTTGAGCTAAGGGGTTACTTGCAAAGTCATAGGCTTGTAACAATGTATTTAAAAAAAAACTGCAAATATAAGCGTTTTAAGGAAAAAAAAACTAAGTGTGACGCTCAAGATATTTTGTAACGATCAAGAGATTTTGTTGCACGTAAACAAGAAATAATGCCAAATTTAAAGTTTAACGAAAAAAAGTTTATTTTTTACAAAAAGTAAATAAAAGAAAACAAAAATTCTTCAAAAAAACAAAAATTTTCATACAAAACTAAACATATACATATTCTTTGATGTCTTTAACAAAATTTTAAAAAAGGATGTAATTCTTGAAGAAACTTATACACATACGCGCTTTATCGAGCTTTATTTTCTCTCGATATTTCCGTGCTCTTTCAGCCGCCGTTAATTTTCTTATTTTAGTCTTGGAAATTAAAAAATTAAATCAAAATTAAGCATTTTAATTTATGTATGAAAAGTGATGCTCATGAAATGTTTGCCTATTTTGGTTTTTTCCGTAGGCAATTTATTTCCCAAACTCACAAATTATAAAAAAATGAGTTGAAACCATGTAAACAATGATTGTCATCTTCAATTTTGTACATTTAATATGTTCACTTTTAAAAAAATTTGCGTGACGCTCATGAAATTTTATCGCGCCCTTACCATGGTGTTCACAAAAACTACGCAGATGTACATACACTTTTTTTAATAGATTTTTTTCTTCGCTTTTTCACTTTTGTAATAATTAAAGTTTGTACTTTCCTTACGTTATTTACTTTATTTAATTGCAAATTGAAAACTGGTAATATTACTTGATTTATAAAAAAGTGACGCCAATGCAAATTGTGGGGACAACCTTTCTTTGCAACGCCAAATTCGCACTAATTAATTTTGGACAACTATAACAAATCAAAACAAAAGAAAGAAACCCAATAATTCGAAAACTGTTATTAAATGTTGCATATTTACTTTTTTCTTAATTATATTTTATTTTGTTTAATGCTTTTGTATGAAAGGAGTCAGAGGGAGAAACAAAACACCATTCTGAATATACAAAAAAACAAACATTCAAATTTGAGAAATACGTTTTTTTGTTACAAATTCCTCGGTGATCACTGTCCCAGTTTTTTTTTTTTAAATATTTTTTTTTACCTAAAATAGTAGTGTAAAGTGCAGGGACACAAAAATTGCGTTCTTGTTGAAATTTACCCATGTATGTATAAATACATTGAAGTTACGCAACCTGGGTATTTGTATTTGATCATTTATAACTTACGTAGTTTTGCATCGATTTTCTTCGATGGTAGCTTAAAATTTCGGGAAAACAAGTTGTGGTTTTGGAATGCTGCCTTCGCAAAGAGTAATTTTTTTATTATTTTGATTCTGTAAACCTTTTTGCAATTGCTTGATCCGTTTGTGAGATATACGTAATTAAATGGAGCCGTCTTTTTGGTGTTTTCGAATAACGGTAAATTGAAAATATCTCGAACACGGTACCATGGAATCAAAAATGAACTCGATTTTCGAAATCAGGTGCTAGTTTTACATACTAAATCAAAGAGAAAAAGTTGAAATTCGTAGTCTAGTATTATTTGAATATCGTTTTGCAGCTGGAATATGTTTTTTCAGGGCGTGATGGACTTGGCAACATTTTTCACCGTGGAATATTGCCAACGACTGTAGGTATATCAAAATCCTTTAATTTCACGTCTTAGCATGAAAAGATAAAAATGCGGTGAAAGATAAATAAAGTAAAACGAGGAGATTACGCCATGAAAAAAACCGATCGAAAATGATTTGAAACGATGGCACAGCCACATTTACTATTCCAAGAATATCATTTCAAATAGTTTCTGGACAACTTGCCACATTTTTCACGCTTGACCTTTTAAGTGGACATTGATTTAATTGCGTTTTTTTGTATAATTTTTCAGATTATTCATAGAGATCTGGCAGCAAGAAATATACTCATTAGAGAAGACCACACTTGTAAGATAGCTGATTTCGGATTTGCCCGTGATGTTATTACGTCGAAAATATATGAAAGAAAAAGTGAAGGAAAAATGCCAATAAGGTAAGCTTGAGTGTTCTTATCGGGACTTTTAGGACATATTACTATTGTTGGATTGCACTTACATATATAAGAAAATAAGAACAAACTACTTCACTAGCAGGTCCGTGCGCAAGGGGTTTTAACCCCCCCTTGACCAAATCTAAATTGCAATGATTTTGCAAAAATTTTCAAAATACAGTTTATAAATCTTGTATTGAATCTTGACTCATAATTTTTGAAATAATTAGTTAAAATAATTTTACGGAAGAAGACATTGGTGAAAGTTGCAAAGAATAAGGTTGGCACTTTGAATTGCACTTGGAGATTTCCGAAATTACAAAGTTGTGTATCGTACGGGCATTTCTTAAAAAATTTTACTGTTGAAAACAGTGAGCAGTTTCAATTAACAAGTACTGTAAACAGTACTATTCAGGACCTGATTAATTATTTTTTGATGACTAATCAAAATATGATTTAATCTGTTCATCGCACGTCCCTAATTTGTACCAGTACAATTGATGTCATGGCCAAATGATGCTAAGGTTGTGTCAAGTGACCAGCTGACTTCTGCTTTTTTCATGAGTATTGACATAATTCTTTTCCGTACCTCGAAGAGTTGCAATGTTGTCATTATAGCCATGTATTCATAAAAGTGCGAATAATCCCAGCTTTCCAAAGTCGGAGCTCTCTAAAAAAAGCACCCAAAAAGAGTGCGTAATTGGAGCCTTTTCGGAGAGAAGAAATTAATATTGTAGAGCGAATGAACAGCAAGGCTCAATTATATGAAAGATTTCGAGTGTTTTCTGACCCTTTTTGTTGTAGGCGTAAAGAGAATTGTGAGAAAACGAACTTTGGCGAGCAGATGAGTGACAACGTTCAATTATTTGAATGTTTTCAAACATTTTCTGAGGTTGTTTTTTTATTTTACCTAATAGAAGATAAAGATCGCATTTTTCAAGAACGTTTATCAATAGTCTGCAGAAAATAAACATAGCACATTTCATATTTTCCGAATTGCGTCAATAAAATTTAATAAACCTTATTTTTTATTATTTATAAAAGAAAAGCACCAATAAAAGGCTCCAAAAACCTCAGAATGGAGGAATAAAAGGCTCCGAAGTTCATTTAAAAAGAGTCATAAAACGCTTCAAATTCATCGAAATCGGACTCATTTCGAACTAATTTTTTATGACTACGTTGGAGTGCCCGCTTAGATTTTTCGCTGCATTTGGGCTCCGAAAGAAAGTCATTTTGGAGAGTAAAGCTCTGAGAAATGAGCGTTTTGTGGCTCCGAAAGGAGTCTTTTTTTGCACTTTTGGTTAGCTGGGATATGCCATCATATCACCAATTCTCTATCAAATACAGAAAAATGTGTACAACCGAAAAAATGTTCTAGGGTATAGTTTTAGGCATCAGAGTATGCAGTTTCAGAAAAGTTAAAGAACATTTAAATTTATGATGTATGTTTATCTTAGTGAAAAATGTATGCGAATGCAAATGTAAATTAAAACCCCCCCAAGGCTAATTCCTGGGCCCTGTTCACTAGTAACAGACAATGCAAGGTGGACGCATACGGATCGAGATATACCCAAAATTGATTTTAAATTGCGATTAATTCTTAACATCCCGGTAAACTTAACCCATGAACTTTGACACATCGATTCGCAATGCACTCCCATACAATGCCAAGAAAACGGAAAATCGCTGAAAAGCAATGGGAAATCTTACGATCCATTTTTTAGCTAACTTCTCCCATAATTCAGTACCCGGTAACAATGTATTATTTTATCAAACCAAATTCGGTAGGTGTTGAGCGGATCTAAAAATTTCGAAACTTAAATTGAAAGTAGAAATCCTGCTATCGAATTCTAACTTACTTTCCTTAACTCAGGGACCTTAAACTTAGCATACAGTATAGTCCGCGATCACAATATAATTTTTGGAAATACATAGCCAAACCATATGTATGTATAGGAACAACCGATTGTATGGGAGCTATATGTTATGTTGGTCCAAACTGGCTGATTCTCACTGCACACATAACATACATACATAATAAGTAAAAAACCTGCAAAATTTTACGATCCTAGATTTTTAATTGCAGGAGTTGTGGACCAAAACCCGTTTATCGGAACAATCAATTGTATGGGAGCTATGCGTTGTATTGGTCCGATCTTGCTGGTTCCGACAAATAATTAATCCTATACAAAATGACACCTGCTTGCAAAATTTCATCGAGATATCTCTAAAACTGAGGGACTAGTTTCCGTTCAAAAAGACGGACGGACAGACGGACATGGCTAAATCGAGTTTGGAAAAACTAAGTACATTTTTTAAATTATTTAACAGCTGTGTTTTTTTTTATCCGCATCTGCGTTAGCGCACAACTTTATCTTCAACTATGAAATAGTGACTGATAAAATCAGTACTTCCAAAAAGTTTCCATTCATTTTGGATGTGGCCTTACCAACTTCCATCAATCTGTTTTAACATCCCTTAACACGTTCGCCGCCATGTGACCCACCGGTGCACTACCGGTGGGCATACGTAATATGATTTTCTATTGATCATTTTAAAGTTGTTTATGAGTAGAACTATCATTTTTTCTTCTTGGCACACATATAATACTGATATTTTTATTATACAAAAATTCTACAGATGTTATTCTAATATTTTTCGTTTTATTGGTCTTTTAATTCAAGAAGTTTTATTGTACTTAAATATGGAATAATTTAAATAAACAGGTAGAATTCAGTTCAAAGCTGTGTAACTATAAAAATAAAGAGTTTTTGGAATAAAATAAATTTAATGCTTTTTGTTGAAACATTCTAAACAAAAAGCTGGATTTCCATCACATGATGTCGATACCTTTTTGGCTTTTTTGACTTCTATGTTTGTTCCTTCCTGTGGTCTTTATCCCTAAGGCAGGGAAGGCCTCTCAATACGATCCAAATTATTACAGAGCCATCAGTCTCACATAATTTGTACTCAAGACTCTGGAAAGGATAATCAGCGATTACCTCACTACCACTATCGATAGCAAACTAATATCGGGATATCAACACGCGTACATCAAGGGAAGATCAGCGGAAATGGCTCTTCACAGCCTAGTTTTTGTAATTGAAACATCTTTGGAAAATAAAGAGTATGGTATCCTACCTGGACATTCAAGGGGCTTTCAACAACAGACGGAAGCCGTTAACAATGCCCTTAAAAACTTGGGTGTAAATACATCCCTGGTGGGATTTAGCGATCAACTTCTAAGAGGGAGGATAATACTCTCATATTTGGGGGAAGTTGAGATAAAACGCCACGTCATAAGGGGCACACCCCAAGGCGGTGTCCTCTCGCCGCTCCTATGGAACCTCACAGTGAACTCGCTGCTAAGAGATACCTGCTGAGGAGGCGGGAAGGTTGTGGCTTACGCGGATGATTTGGCCATTGCATACAAAGTTCCCACAAACTTTATGCGACTTGATGCAGGCAGCACTACGGGAGGTTGCCTCATGGTCCTCTCGATGCGGGCTAAGCGTCAACTCAGACAAGGTGGAACTTGCTACATACACCAAACGGTACAAAATACCACCCCTAGTTTTACCAGAACTAAACGGGGTGTGCCTTGACCTAGCCGATAAGGCGAAATTCCTAGGCGTAATTCTTGACAAAAAGCTGAACTGGAAAGAGAATGTCGTTCAGCGTCAAAATAAAGCTTACATAGCATTATACACGTGTAAAAGAGCAATTGGGAAGAAATGGAGACTCGGTCCCAAAATTTGCAAATTAATTTACACTGTGATTATACGACCCATGCTTCTCTACGGAGTCGTAGTATGGTGCCCTGGGCAAGGCGTCATACCGAAACTTTCAAGACAAGGTTCACAGGTCCAGTATGATCAGTATCAGTGGGGCTCTGAGGACTGCACCGAGTGAAGCTCTTCAGGTCATCCTTGACCTACTGCCTGTAGACCTTGCAGGATACCAAGCAGCGGCAGCATCAGCCCCGCGTTTGAGGGAAACGTCCTGATGGAGCACAAAAACCACGGGGCATTCCAGCATACTAAACCAATACAGTTTTCTCCCCACAAGAACAGAGGGAAGAGTGGGAGGAGCCTAATAATTGCTTCACGGTGGTGTGTCCATATACACCGACGGCTCTAAATTAAACGGTAGAGTGGGAGGAGGGGTCTACTCAAAGGACCAAAACCTCGAACTGTCTTTCAGACTACCGGATCACTGCAGTGTCTTCCAGGCTGAAGTCTCAGCAATGTGGGAAGCCGCTAAAAAGATAGGGAATGACACTATCGGCAAAGACATTTTTATTTTTACTGATAGCCAAGCGGCCATCAAAGCTCTTGGCTCCTACTCGTTCAATTCTGAACTTACGCTAAACTGTCGCCGATCTCTGCAGGAGATGGCCCAACAGAACTGTGTGAACCTCAAATAGGTCCCGGGGCACAGGAATATCGAGGGAAACTGCAAGGCAGATGAACTTGGCAGGCAGGGCACGACCGAGCAGGTTCTTCCAGATAAAGAACGCATAGGGATGCCCTTCGCCACATGCAAGCTAATGCTGAAAGAGTACATCTACGACCAAGCCAAATAAAGATGTCTGCAAACCCCAGGTTGCCAGATACCTAAGCAGACCTGGCCAAAGTGGGATCCGAAGAAATCTCGGCTGGGATGAAGGGATGAAATATGCAAACTAATAGGGATACTAACCGGACATTGCCTCATAGGCAAACACGCGGAGAGACTGGGAGTGCTCTATCGTCGGTGTTGCAGAAGCTGTAAAGAGGATGAAGAGGAGGAAACAGTTGAACACCTAATCTGCGCCTGCCCCGCCTTTACTGAGGCCAGACGGCGCTATCTGGGAGCCTCCTATCTGGTCAACCTTCGCCAAGTAGCGGAGCTGGACATCAGGGACTTGATGACTTTCATCCAGTCAACAAAGTGGCTCGAGGATGAGGAGTAACGGTGTCTTTCTGTCTTATCACAACGGGCCTACTGCAACTGGCCTAAGTGAGCCTTTACGGCATCCACTTATACCTAACATAACCCTTTTTCCTGTTTAGATATTTCTTGGTAGCAATTTGGTCACCGTTTCCTCGCTTTGCGATTAGTGGCGTCTCTAGATTCAAATTCTTTTAGAATATGACTTTTCGAAGATTTCGATGAGTTTTCAATACGTTCTCCGCAGAGAATTTTAACAAGCCTGTCTGAAGTTGAGAATTGGTATGTTCTTGTGCTTTTTATCTATAATCAAAGCGTTTACCATCGAAGTGGAAAGCAAGTATTCAAATGATATTTTGTGTTACCATAGTGTTACGTAGTAGTGTAAAATAGCAAGCCATTTGATCAGATATGTCAATACCCTGTTTAGTTTGATTATATTCGAGGATGATTTTTGATTTTTTTATATCCTCACCGTTGCGATTATTTTTTCCTGTCACAATCTCGTCCAAAACGTCTTTTGTGCTTAGCATCAACACGTCGCGTTTGTCTTTCCATTTCGCCTCTACAACTCCTAAAGCTTCGCGCTCAATAAACTCCTTCTTTTTGAGCTTAGCTTCGTTCACATCTTTTGGATTGCCTTGTCTGTTTTTTCGAGGAGAGATGAGTTTCCTTCCTAAGGAAACCGATGAATAAAAATTGTCATTTGCGATAATCCTGCCTTTGTCTAAACATTTTTCCGGGCAAATCGAGGACAATTTGAGTGCTGTGCGATGTGGTTGGAGTTGGTACTCCTCTTTGGTTATTGCAGTTATTTCTTCAAGCATAAATACTGCTGGTATATGTGTAGCCGTAAGGATCACATAACTTGTATACCTTTAAGCCATATTTATGAGATTTCCCCGGATTGCACTGCCGAAATTGAAGCCGTCTACCACTGATTCGTCCACTGCTAGAAATTCTCCAGGAGTATGAGCGCTTACAAAATTTAAGCACTTCTGTTGTGAGTGGTAAATTAGGTGGCGCGAACTAACGTCAGTGGAATTAACGTCAGTGACGTTAATTCGCATCCAAAAAGCGAATTAATGTCAGTGACATTAAGACGCATGACCAAAAACGAATTAAAGTCAGTGCCCTTAATTCGTTTAATATTTTGACTTTAGTTCGCTTTGGACATGCGAATTAATGTCATTGAGGCATTTGGGTTTGAGATTCGACGAAGTAGCGCTGCAGGCGAAAATTTGACTTAGGTCAGATCCCCAATTCGGGGCGTGATCCATGGTATTTATGTGCAGAACTCCTTTTCGCATTGGCGGCCTTCGGCCGCGCTTCAAAAAATAACCCTGGGCTACGCCATTCCAACTCCGGGTGTGTGCCATAGCCGTGGCTACCGCCACGGTGATGTCTTTCCGCGTGCCACGTTTCCCACTTTTTCACTTTTTGGGCTCAGCCTAATGTGCCATTACAACAACCACATGAAAATTACAGAAAATTCTGAACTTTAACTGCAAATAACTTTTGAACGGATGAAAAAAATCTCATTTCAGATTCTAAATCTAGACGTGGGTAATCGTTTACTTGGGGTACCTAGCGCTAATACACAACCAAAAATGTTGAGATATGTATCAGGAGACGCGCTTTGGTCCCAGGAGCATGAATATAGCTCCGCTGAACCAATATTTTTAGTAGTTTGCGAGATATTTGCAGTTAAAGTTCAGAATTTTCTGTCATTTTCATGTGGTTGTTGTAATCACATTACCCTGTGAGAAAAGAGTGGCACTCGGAAGGACATCACCGTGGCGGTAGCCACGGCTATGGCAACCACCCGGAGTTGGAATGGCGTAGCCCAGGGTTATTTTTGAAGCGCGGCCGAAGGCCGCCATTGCGGAAAGGAGTTCTGCACATAAATACCATTGATCACGCCCCGAATTGGGGATCTGACCTAAGTCAATCCCAGATTAATTTTTTAAATCCCAGATTCATGATATAATGATCATAAGTCGAAGGTGATAATAAAAAATGAAAATTTGGAATATAAAGAAAATGTACTGACTTTAGTTCGCTTTCTTAATGCGAATTAATGTCAATGACGTTAGTTCGCTAAAAATATTGACCTTAGTTCGCTTTTGGCATGCGTCTTAATGTTGTTGTTGTTGTTAGCAGTGCTTCGCCCTGCCCAAAGGGCCAGAACACTCCTAGTTGTCATCGGGCTCTTCTAACGGAAGTCCAAGGAAACGCGCTGTTTCAACAGGGTTGGACCAAAGTGATAAGGGAGTTAGAAGAGTATGTTCCGAAGAACACGAAAAGAGATGTTGCGTGTCATGGGGGGCCATACCGCATGCAGGGCATGTGTTAGGTATGGTAGGGTTCAGTCTGGACAAATAGGAGTTCAGCCTATTGCAATATCCAGACCGAAGTTGAGCCAGCATGACTCTAGTCTCCCTCGGAAGGACACGTTCTTCCTCAGCAAGAACGGGTGGTTGGGCACCAATAACGGGGTTCACAGGCCGGGATCTGAGGGATCTGTCCACCGACTCAGTGTGGAGGTCCTTTAGGGCCCGCCTATGGTCCCGCAGATCAAACGGCAACGAGATGTGATGCCGGATCTCATCATAATGCTTCCGGAGATGCTTCCTTATGTCTCTAGGGGGCGGAGTTTCATCCAATACCTGTCGATTTGGATGACTGGGACGGTGGCAGTTCAGAAGGAACTGCCTACTTAAAAGTTCCGCATGCTCGCGAACGTTGAGCATTTGAGCCTCCTGGTGGAGATGAGACTCAGGAGACATAAGCAAACAACCCGTTGCAGTTCTGATGGCGGTGTTTTGGCAGACCTGCAATTTCCTCCAGTGGGTGTCGTGAAGGTTAGGCGACCATATGGGCGCAGCATAATCAATAACCGGTCGGCCAATAGCCTTATAGGTGACCAGCAACGTTTCTTTGTCTTTGCCCCAAGTACTGCCGGCGAGTGACTTGAGGATCTTGTTGCGGCTTTGTACCTTTGAAGCTATTGCGGTGGCATGATTAGCGAAGGTGAGGCTATTGTCGAATGTAACCCCTAGAATTTTGGGGTGGTTGACAGTAGGTAGTGGAACACCATCTACGTGGACATTCAACTCCTGCCCCATCTGCGCATTCCACGTAGTGAATAGGGTCGCTGTCGATTTAGTCGGGGACAGTGTCAGGTTCCGCTCTGTGAAGAAGCAGGAAAGGTCGCGCAGGTAGTCATTAAGTCTCGTACAAAGTTCGTCTGTCGAAGGTCCTTTGCCCGTGGCCATCACGGTGCAGTCGTCAGCGTACGAAACGATGGAGACCCCCTCTGGTGGGGGAGGGAGGCTCGAGATGTAGAAGTTAAACAGAAGGGGTGAAAGAACACCACCCTGCGGAACCCCTTGTCTAATTCTTCTAGGTCTACATCTCTCGTTTCGAAACTGCACTGACGCCAGCCGACCGTTCAGGTAGTTAGCGGTCCACCTTTTTAGGCCGGCAGGAAGCGGTGTCTCCTCCAGGTCTTCAAGGAGTGTGGCGTGGTTGACCGTGTCGAAGGCTTTCGACAGGTCAAGTGCCACGAGAACCGTCCTGTGGTTTGGTTGGTGTTGGTTCAAACCGAAGTTAATCTGCGTCGTGATGGCGTTCAAAGCTGATGTTGTGCTATGGTTTTTACGGAAGCCATGTTGATGATTGGCCAGCTGCAGGTTTGCAGTATAATATGGGAGCAGAATAGCCTCTAACAACTTCACTACCGGCGAAAGAAGAGATATCGGACGATAAGAGTCTCCTTGATTTGCCGGCTTCCCAGGTTTTAGGAGGGGGACCACAGTCGCATGTTTCCAGATATCTGGTATAACGAAGGTGGACAGTGAGAGGTTGAATAGAGCCGCCAAGTACTTGTGCCCCTCGTGGCCTAGGTGTTTCAGCATCTTCATGGCAATTCCGTCGGGTCCGAGTGATCTTGAAGTTTTGGCCTTCTTTATAGCTTCCTTGACCTCTGCAGCGGAGACGACAATGGGCGCGGCTGTGTGTTTGTGCTTGTGCGCGCGTCGGATGGCTTTTCTCTTAGCCCTATCCGCAGGAGAATGCAGTATAAATTGCCGGCAGAATGCGCTCGCGCATTTCCTGGGGTCCGACTTGACGTTATCGCCGAAAGCAATGGCGACCTTGTCATTGTATTTGGTCGGGTTGGATAGGGCCTTGACTGTCGACCATAATTTGCCGACCCCGCCGGAGAGGTTGCATGACTCTAGGTGTTCTTTCCACTTCTTCAATTTATGTTCATTGACAGTCCGACGGATTTCTGCGTTGAGATCCTTTATTCTTGGATCTGCGGGGTTCAAGAGTCTCACTTGGTCACGTTCTCTTGCCATTGCCGCTGCTTCCGCAGGGAAATTCGGCCGAATTTCCGGGATTCTGCCAGCAGGGATGAAGCGGCCAGAGGCTGAATCGATGACTTTGCGAAACTCTTTCTCACCTTTGCATACGTCCGTCGGTGTGGGTAGGTCAGCGAAGGAGTGCTCTGTAAAGTCCGTGAAGCGGTCCCAGTCCGCTTTACTAAAGTTAATGTACGTTCGTTTTTCTGTCGTTATGAAGTCGGACGGTCGTTCGATGTCTAGTAGGATGGGTAGGTGGTCAGATGCCAGTGTAAGCATAGGTTGCCAGTTAACGTGGTTGATAAGGCCCGCACTTGAAATGGAGATGTCTGGCGAACTGTGGCAGTTACCTGCCACCCTAGTGGGGGCATCTCCATTCAATGTACAGAATGCCGAATTATCTATTTGCTCTGCGAGTGCGTGCCCTCTGCTATCTGCTGGCAAGTTGGAGTGCCAGAGATCGTGATGTGCGTTGAAATCACCTAAGATGAGGCAGTTATCGCCCCTTAGCAACGCACTAATATCAGGGCGATAATCACGGGGACAGCACGTAACAGGGGGAATGTATATATTTAACACTCGCAGGTCGACGTCGCCTGTCCGGACTGCTATGCCCTGGCATTCTAGGGTAGAGTCCCTGGGGTCAACGTCAGGGGCAAACAGATTATATTGTACAGTATGGTGTGTAATGAATGCGAGGCCGCCCCCATGACCGCTGGGACGGTCTTTCCTATGTACGTTGTACCCATCACGAGTACGTAAGTCCGAGTTAGCATTCAGTTTGGTCTCCTGAATGGCAGCCAGTTTAATGTTGTTCGACTTCATAAAGTCTGTTATCTCCGCGATCTTACCAGCTAACCCGTTGCAGTTCAGCTGTAGGATTTTGAAGTGTGTCGGGAGGGAGGGTGGAGGCATGCTGGGGGTAAGGGACGGATGCGGTTGCCTAGGTGGAGGTGGGCATAGTCCCAAGCTGTGACGCAGTCGAGGGTTCAGCGCGTCTTGGCCGATGTTGTGTGGCGTGGAGGGCGGCTGAGTACTGCAGCAAGGGGCAATAAATGCATCCGTCCAAAGGTTCCTGTTTGCGAGCCCAGAGCACATATGGATGTGGCACAGGCCAAGGCAGTTATTGCACTTAACCGATGCCGCAGGCGTATATAGTCTTTGCCGACAAACAGTGCACGTGGTGAAAGGTACGAGGAGGTTATGTTCCTGACCCACGTGCATGCTGGAAGTAGGGGGGGACGAGAGTGGGGACTGAGGTGAGGCGGGAGCAGCAAGGCTGCAGGTCGTGAAGACCGGGCCACTGTCGTGGCCGTTTGATGATGGTAGGTGCGGTGTGTGTGCGCCGGAGCGACGAGAACCGCGGGACGCGCGTGTGCGCGAACAACATGGTGCCTCAAAAGTACTGAAAAAAGTACGGGTTCTGGGGATGGCAGGGTTAAGCCCTGAGCATCCAGATCTATGCAACCATCTCTTGCATTTACTGCATTGAACAGAATGTGAACGTTTAACATATATTTTCTTCCAGCAGACGCAGCAGATCCATTCTCTCGGTCCGGGGTTGGATTCGATACCAGCCCGTAGCAAGAGACATTGGAGCAACCCTGCTGCAAGGGATTGCTCCGAGGATGACAATTTAGGAGTGGGATTGGACAAATTGGACAGGGTTACACTGAAATAACAGCCCTTGGCCGGGTAAAACCCGGGTCATTCCGGTACGTAGAACCGGCTGTTGTGGGAATGGACACTGACATTAATTCGCTTTTGGGGTGCGAATTAACGTCACTGACGTTAATTCCACTGACTTTAGTTCGCGCCACCGTAAATTAACTAGATAAGAAAATATAAATAGCTTTCCCCGTGTCCATGAGAGGTATGAAAATAAAAAAAAAAATAATAAAAAAAGGCAATAGGGTGTTAACTACTTGCCCGTAAATCTTGCTTGTTTGTTATTCGATTTGCGCAATATGCTATTACGAAGCATCTCACTAACTTTCATGGAAATACCTTTTTGTAATTTCAAGCAATCGCTTTTGAAAATAGCAGACCTTTTTTATTGAAAAGTGTGCGGCGCCACACCTACTTCAATAAAATCCACAAAATTTGTTTACAGTTTAGTTTTGCTTAAAAAGCTTATTATGTGTGCAAAATCTTATTTGTATAACTTATACAATTATGGAAATATTGCGATTTTAATTTTACAAATAAATTTTTCAGAACTGTGTTCAAAAGTCCGATAACCAATTTTGTTTATTTTTACAGCAAAGAGTAAGCTTTATATGTTGAACACTTTCTCCAAATATCGTTTCAATAAATTAATTTTTACCCGAGTTATGGCATGAACAGTTTTGTGGAATAATCCTCCACGCCCATTTTCCAAAAATTTTGTGCATTCGACTTTTTTTGTCCCCGAACACTTTAGATGTAAAATAGAAATTGTATACAGATAGTTGAAGCAAAGTTATTGCATATTCAATATATCTATGATCCTTTTCAAAATCTTTAGTATAAAATTGGAATTTTTTCGGAGCATCACCGGTATCAATATAAGTATATGTGCTAAATTTGATTATGCTATTTTGAGCGGCTTTTGATTTATGATTAATAATATTCCAAATTTGACTTAATCAAAAGTGGGCGGTACCACGCCCCCTTTTTAAACATTTCTTTAAAAATGTATTCGTAGCCCTAACGCTAAAGTGCACACCAAATATTATCCTTATAGGTGTATTATGTATTGAAAATCACTCTTTTTGTACTTTCGAAAATATTATATGTATAGAGAGTTAACCGATTTTGCCTATTTTGAATAGCGCTCCGAGATAAGTGAAAATGAACCTGCATACCAAATTTCATTGAGATATCTCAAGATTTACTCAAGTTATCGTGTTCACAGACGGACGGACGGACATGGCTCAATCAATTTCTCTTTTCCTCCTGAACATTTTGATATATGTAAGTCAATATCTATCTCGATTTTTTTATGGCGTTACATACTACCGTTAGCCGAATGAAGTTAATATACCTTGTGTGCGAAGCACTACTAGGTATAATTTAAAAAATAAAAAAAATTTCAAAGTACTGTTGTGACCACCGGTTGGTCACACGCCACTACAATATAGTCGTATATAAAGACGACTTTAAAATAATAAAACTATATTGGCATCAGGGTGATGGTTTTTTTTTGTATGGCGGAAGCGAACGCGTTAATGATAAGCCGAATATCAGAGGAAATGTATGTACGTATGTATGCACGTTGATAATGGAATAAAGGCAATTGCAGATGGCCGTTTTATTTAAGTCGTAGACGCAGATGTATGTATATACGTGTACAAAAACAGGACTAACGATTTTCTGAAATACCAGTGCACCTAGGTATATCGTACATATCTAGAAAACATTAATTCTTAGCTTTGGTTTTGAATAGTTTAGCAATAGCAATTTTGCATGGGTATGCGTGTGTGCCTATAGGCCAGCGATGGGAAAAACGGCTCGTATGAGTATTTTGCGCTTACGGGCGAGCTTTGCATAGTTAGGTGCAGGGTGAGGGATGTTCAAGTGCAGGTATGTGGGGCGAAGAACTCAGGAAAAGAATAATATATGTACAAACACACATACGGTTGATAAACAGAGTATCACGGCAACGCTGCCAACAACTCTGAAAAGGGTTTCGTCTTCCTACGATTGTAGGAGAAATGTGCATTAGCTCGTTTTTCTACTACTACTTCCTCTAATAATTTTTTAAATATTTGTCTATATTGCAAAATAAATCGGCTTGCATATTATTAAATGTGTGTGAAGGCCAAAAAAGGCAAAAAAACTAACGTTTCACCTAGCACCCGCTGCACTCAACGTGATTTAGGAGCCATTAATATGCCCATCCCTGATATAGGCTTATAAGCGTACCGTGAGATAACATTTCCGTATTCAAGCTAAGAGCGACGTAAATAACTCACATCTCATAGTGAGTGCAAAGCCAATTTTTGTTTACTTAAATGTTATCAAATAGCAGCTTATGCGAAGAAAATATGAAACAAGTAAGGAAGTCCAAATTCGGATGGAACCGAACATAATACATCTAGTAGTGATATATTATGGCATTGCAATTTACGCAGGTCTAATTTAATACTTTTTTATCTCTAGGTATATATCTTCTTCTTCTTCTAAGACTTTCAAACATTTCATGTTCATGAGAATCAAAAATTTAAATTGAAGTAGAGACAAATGCATCGTAACGTCACAGGGCATCATAGCTTAGTTGTTAGAGTACTCTAACAGCGGCTTTGGTACAGACACTGGTTCATATCCCAGTGTCCGAAAAGGGATCGGATGATAAGCTTGGACGTTTTGAAACATGTAATAATATCCATCGCTGTGATAAAATTTGCAATTTTTCTTTAATTAATGGACAGACATGCCTTCATCAATTCCTCTTTTCAACCTAAGAAATTTCATATATGGAACACTATATCTAACTCGATTATTTTGCGCCGTTACGTAGTACCGTTATGTGGACAAAATTATAATACCCTTGTGCTAGTACTAGTACGCTGGGTATGAAAAGATATAGCACTTCGCTTGAGTATTACCTAGTTGCCCCGTATTTTCCTTGAGTGTTATCCGATTTGGCTATATTTTAGCAGTATTAACTCATTAAACGCTAGTGTTACATATATGTAACGCTCCGATCTTTCACATAAATCTACGACTTTTTAGAAATGCAATTTTAAATGTTCCAAATTATAAATTAGAATCGAAGTGAACAAATCAAAGGATACGTGTGTACTATATTTTGCCTATTCCGTTTAGTGGTGCAAAATTAGGAGCGCGTTGAACACGAAGCCATTTTCAAACACCTAAAAAAACTGTCGAAATGGGAACACGTTGCCGGTAAGTACGATTTTTTATAAAGTGCCAGCCATTTATGTGAAAAGTGTGTTTTGTATATTTCGATAGTGTTTCAAACTTTGTGTTTATAAAAAAAAAATTTTGAAAATAACTTTATTTGTAGGTTTTTTTTTTCGTCTTGTGTAGCTGTGACATATATGTAACGTTCGCGGGCTCACCTTATCATGTGTAAATTATATATAATATACATATTTATGTGCATATTTTTCATTATTAGGGCAAAACTAACTGTGGAAGAAGTTTGCGCCGTTTTGGACGAATTGACAAATAATGAAGACGAAGAAGTTGAAGCTATATATATAGAGGCTCCCGATGCGGGTGCTCTTTCAGGTGATGATTCCGGAGATGAAGACGGCGGTACTTTGGAAAACTTGCCACATACACAGCTTGTCGAGGATTGCGAAATTGTATCAAGAAAAAATACCGACGTTGAAGAGAACCCCGGCTTTGCTATGGACGCTGAAATTTTAGACTGCCTGACTCATTCTATATCGGAGTTAGAAGTAAATCTTTTGGAGGAATCATTTGCTTCTGTGCAAGAATCCGAAAAGCCGAGCACATCGCTTTCGGCTCAAAGGCCTAGGGAACAAACCAATTCTCGTCGTCGTAAGATAACTGCAGGTCAGTCACATAGTAAGCCAAAGAGAGCCAAACCATCCTTTACGTGGGTGGATGATAATATCGAAGCTAGATCTCCAATTTTCCCTGAGGGTAATTACAGTGATTGCACCAACCTAGAACCATATGAGCAATTCCAGAAGTTTTTTGATGCTGTGTGACGAGTCAAACAGATATTCGCTTATAAATAATAATGGAAACCCAAATATTACAGTTGGAGAAATGAAAGTCTTTATAGGAATTCTGATAATAAGTGGATATACATATTCTCCAAATAAAGAAGCATATTGGAGCATTGATAAAGATATTCAAAATCTCGTGATTATTGACTCGATGAGACGTGATCGTTTTCGAATTATTTTTAGGAATCTACACTTTATTGACCCCGGAAAAACAGATTTGTCAGATAAAATCTGGAAATTGAGACCCCTAACTGATGCTTTGAAAGTGAAGTTTAATAAAAATGTTCATCCTGAACGGAATTTGTCCTACGATGAATCAATGCAAACAATTTATTAGAGGTAAACCGTTGAGATTTGGTTATAAAATGTGGTGTCTAAATACCCCTTCCGGCTATCTTCTTAACTTCGAGATGTATCAGGGAAAAAACCCTAGGACGAACGAAGAGTACGCTTGAAGCTATGGAAAGAGCGCTGCTCCTTTGTTTTCAATGATTGATGAATTCGATGAAACATGGAAGCCACTTCCATTTCAATTCTTTTTCGATAATCTCTTCACTTCCATACCTGCTTTGGTTGGATTAAAAAAACTGGGATATGAGGGAACTGGAACCATTCGGCAAAATTCGATACCAATCTATTGTCCTTTGCCCCTAAATGATAAGTTGAAAAAAAAGGAACGTGGTTATATTGTAAGTTCTCGGATTTCAGAATGCGATATTACAGTCACGAAATGGGTAGACAATGCAGTAGTTTCCGTCGCATCAACTTTATTTGGGAAGGAACCGGTCGGGACAGCTTTAAGATACTCTAGGGCAGAACATGCTCGAATTCAGGTGCAAATCCCCCACGCTATCGTAATGTATAATAAGAATATGGGCGGAACAGACCGTATGGACCAAAACGTTAACGCTTACAGTATTGGAGCCAGAGGAAAAAAGTGGTGGTTTTCTATTTTTACATGGTTGGTTGATGTCTCCATTCAAAATGCTTGGCTCTTACATAGAAAAGGTGGATACGGGCTAACCCAGCTACAGTTTAGAAGAAGCATTGCAAATCACTTTTGTCGTACTTTTGGACAAGTCCGAGGACCATGGGGATTTCGACGTCCGGAATCACAAATTGAGCTTGATGCTAGATATGACCTAATTGGTCATTTTATTGTTAGAAATCCCACCAGGAGACGCTGTGCTGGATCGAACTGCCAGAGATCAATAAACACCAAATTTGTAAAGTGTGACGTAGGTTTGTGTGTGGATTGTTTCTATAACTTTCATTTTAGACCAGTTTGAGTTTTCTTTGCAACCAAAAATTCTTGAATTTTCATACGTTTGTACTTGTTTCGTTTTCTTTTTGTAAACTTTATAATAAAATTAACAAAACTGATGAATTAAATGCAATGAAAGTGTTTTTTTACATGTTAGTATAAAACACTGTATTACATAACACAGATCCGCGAGCGTTACATATATGTCACCGGTCGTGCAGACCCCCCCGGGGAGGGTTAAACAATTTTGTTTGTAGTTTTGTGCACATATCAACCCATATAGTATCCACACAAAGTTTAGTTACTCTATCTTTGCTATTTAGCTTTCGCGTTTAATGGGTTAAAAAGCGGATACCCAATTCTTATTGAAATTTTCTTTGGAATTTTGAAAAAAGCAGAACATTTATGCTAAAAAGTGGGCGCGCTACGCGTGCTTCCCTAAAATTGGCAAAATTTTTTAATTTTTACCTAAATCTTACGATAGGTGTCGCTGTCATACAATTTGTCTTATTTTTCATGGACAATTATATTTTAAGTTTTATTGTAGAAATGATCGTATAGGATACATATTGAAACAGTTTCTACCACCCTAATGTAACGACCTAATAATTGAAGTTAATTGAAGACCGTAAAAAATCATAAATCTTTTGGGAAAAAAGTATTTCGGTTCAATCAGTAGAACCAGAAATATAACACAATCTATTTTTAGTCTAAAACTCTCTAACTTTATTTATTAATAAATTTATTTATTTATTTATAAATTTTATTTATTTTCCTCGCTCGCGAAACAGTTAGTGAATTTGTTCTGTAACGGAAATTTTAGTCCATAAAATTTTGTCGGGATTCAAGGTTGCTGTATTTCTGCCGGATCTCGAGCTTAGATAAAATGTGGCCCATGCGTTGTTCATCGGTGACCGCCATTACAGATTCATGAACTGTATGAACAAATCGCTCGGTGTTTTAGGAATGACAAGGATATGTTGTGAAAATGATCAGTGAAAATGCCGATAAAAGAGAAGCAAAGAAAAATTAATGGTTTTCGTTGTGCATACCTGACAATTCAATTATTTCATTAGAATATTGTAATGCTTCGAGGTGATCTTTCGTGAAGAACTGCAAGCATGGTGGTTCATCGGTTCGTATCTATCCCAATCTATTACATTAAAATATTTAAATTTATAAAATTTTCCTCTTTCGGGCCAAACATTTGACGAACACATCCATTAGCTTCTCTGCGGGCTTCTAAGATCCTCGTGTATCCATCTGAACGTACGAATGGATCTGTATCGTTTATCATCGATATCAAAATATTTTCTGGGTGCAGAAAGTACGAGTTATTCTTTACGACCGGACGGACAATATTTTGAATGTCTTGTGGCAATTGGCGAATCCATGTGATGTATTTGAAAACGTGACGACATCCGTGAATTGCAAGTGGTTGGTTTTTAACCAGAAACCAGAAAGGAGCATAAACATTTACAATAAAGTCAGCAAGTGTTTTTAGTGTTATTGAGGGTTGCTCGCACGTTATATAATAGCGAAGAATTCGAGACGCTGTTGTCAGCCAACGGGCTGTACTCATAGCACCGGGCTTCTCGATGGCTAAATTTTCGTCACACTCTCGCCCGGACCATACGATATAAATATAATTTGTCGCCCCGAATATTGAAGTCCTCAACATTATCTGGCATCTCACCCATTGGAACGCATTGGAAATTTTTTATAACCTAACAAAACAAAACAAGTTAGAAAATATACTGATAACACTGTTATAGTTGAAAAATCCAACAGACGTGGTATGGATCATTTATATATTATTTCGGTACGATGAATTCAATGGCTTTAACCGGTCTGCAAAGTAAGCGAATAATAATAAATGTTTCCTTTCAAATTTGGTTTTGAGACAACACAGATCACACCGCTCTGCTGGCAAGAATAGGTTCAACAAAAATGGGCACAAAAACTGTGAATGAGGCCTTGTCTGGGACCACCCTAGATGTCGAACTGCGTTTTCAGTAAAATCGGGGCTGCTCGTTTTCGCGAAATATCCCACTTTAACCCTTTAGGACCTTCAAAAATATACATTTGACCAAAAAATCTTTTCAAAAATAGCTTTTGTATGTTTGTTCGTGTAGGTGGTTTCTATTACTCACATAAATTGACAAAAGTCACACTTTTTAAAAAAAAAGTGCAAAACTACTATTAAATAAAATTAATTATTCGTTTTTAGGGCACTAGTTAGAGCACCCTGTTTTTGTAATGCAAAAAAAAAACAAAAATACTGATTATGATTTTTTTTTAAGCGGAACACGAATCCGTGGTCCAAAAATTTCCATCATGTCCCGTTTCTGAGAAAAAATGTTTTTAGACCTCAAAATTAGTATAATTTGAACAGGCCCCCTGTGCTCTGGGTGCTCTTATAAGATTTGAATATCGGCTTATATATAAACCAAGTTTTAGGAAACATTATCTAAGATAAGAAAAAATTGTAGTATGTCGCAATTATTTTATACAGATTTTCAAAGTTGGCCGAAATCACAAAATCATGTTTTTGGCACATTTTTGAAAAATTATATAAATTGACCCCGATCTGCCACAAACTTTTTACATATCAGAAAATATTGCATGGTTTCTAGTCTGTCAATGGTAAGAAAATCTTTTTATTACCACTTACCATGAAAATAATATCTTCATTTATTACCACCTCGCTTCCGTAAAATATTTATTTTTGCTTTCATCAATTTCTATACAAAATGTATGCTGATACTGAAAATATTACATAGAAATTTTGTATAAAAGTAACGGAAACGAGGTGGTAATAAATGCAGATATTATTTTCATGGTAAGTGGTAATAAAAAGATTTTCTTACCATTGACAGACTAGAAACCATGCAATATTTTCTGATATGTAAAAAGTTTGTGGCAGATCGAGGTCAATTTATATAATTTTTCAAAAATGTGCCAAAAACATGATTTTGTGATTTCGGCCAACTTTGAAAATCTGTATAAAATAATTGCGACATACTACAATTTTTTCTTATCTTAGATAATGTTTCCTAAAACTTGGTTTATATATGAGCCGATATTCAAATCTTATAAGAGCACCCAGAGCACAGGGGGCCTGTTCAAATTATACTAATTTTGAGGTCTAAAAACATTTTTTCTCAGAAACGGGACATGATGGAAATTTTTGGACCACGGATTCGTGTTCCGCTTAAAAAAAAATCATAATCAGTATTTTTGTTTTTTTTTTTGCATTACAAACACAGGGTGCTCTAACTAGTGCCATAAAAACGAATAATTAATTTTATTTAATAGTAGTTTTGCACTTTTTTTTAAAAAGTGTGACTTTTGTCAATTTATGTGAGTAATAGAAACCACCTACACGAACAAACATACAAAAGCTATTTTTGAAAAGATTTTTTGGTCAAATGTATATTTTTGAAGGTCCTAAAGGGTTAAAGTGGGATATTTCGCGAAAACGAGCAGCCCCGATTTTACTGAAAACGCAGTTCGACATCTAGGGTGGTCCCAGACAAGGCCTCATTCACAGTTTTTGTGCCCATTTTTGTTGAACCTATTCTTGCCAGCAGAGCGGCGTGAGATAAGTCAAAGAGAGTTAAAAACAGACATTATATAAACTTACAGAATTTTGAATGCAAGTTCCAATATTTCCCGGCCATACTCCAGGACCTTTCTGTCTCCCAAGCAAGGATCTCAATAGTGCATTAAAAGGCAATTCGTTAAAATGAAAAAGACACACAAACAATTGCAACGGTCTCTGTAGATGACATTCCATTTTTGCAACTACCCCGCCTTTGTAGCCAGTGTTGTTAGGAGTTCCATCACAACAAATGGCAACCAAGTCATCCGTACTTATAAGTTGTTGTTCTAAATCAAAGGTGGGCAAATGAAATGTAAGCATGTATTGGTAACCGCGAGCGTAAAGTGGCTACCATGGGACAAACAACAAGCGAAGCAACATCGCGCACAGCTTGATTGTTTTATGATACTACTAGTAGACCCAGCAGACGTTGTCCTGCCTTAAATTTGGTTTACCTGCTTATCTGAAAATAATTTGTTATTATCTCCCAGTGAATTTTGTTCCTTCTTAGTGATAATCGTTAAGTACATTTTTTATTTACCAAGTTCATTTTTTTATTATGGTTACCATAAATAAAAGAGATCTAGTACATATTTTAACTATTATTTAATAGGATTTTTAGACTCTCTTGTTTTCTTCAGTTAAGCACTTTGTGATACACGACATTCTTTGTTTTGTTATCAGGCGCAAGAACAAACAACGCAGATGGTCTTCCGACTCGTGAACATACCACATATAATTGACCATGGGAAAAACATTGATTCCCGAGCTTCAGACCACAAACTTTCAAGCATTCGCTTTGTGATTTGTTAATTGATTGATTGTTCATTAATTTTTTTACAACCAAACGCGTACCATTGCACCGTTTTGGTTGGTTTATGTTGCGAAGCATGATGACTACCAAGCCAACCTTTAGTTGCAAGTTGTGCGGTGGTAATACGGTTCCGTAAAATATTTATTTTTGCTTTCATCAATTTCTATACAAAATGTATGCTGATAATGAAAATATTACATAGAAATTTTGTATAATAGTAACGGAAACGGCGTCCAATCCTACAGTGTCGGACAGCACCAGCTCTGTTGGCATCCCGTCTGTGGCGGGGTCTGTCTGCAGCGTTGGAGGGCTGTTCGACTCGGCGGAGGAGGAGAGGCTGTTAGCCTCGGGGGGGGGGGGAGGTTGCTGAGGTGGACGAGATGGATTTGTCTGATGATGATCATCCGACAAATAAATCTCCAACACTCTAAGGCGGCCTCCGCCAGCCTCCTGCTCTGCCTTGAACAAGGCGGGGTGGACGTTGTCCTCATCCAGGAGCCGTGGCTGAGCAGTAGCGGCAACAACATATCTGGATTGAGGACTGACAAATACACACTATTTGTGCACGGAACGGCAGGTAGGCCAAGGTCATGTGTACTGGTTAGGAAAGATATTAAAGCTTTTCTTCTTCCCAATTTCAGTGACGGCGACGTAACGGCTGTGTGCTTGGAGGTTGGCAATAAGGGATCGTGGCTGGTCTCGGCCTACATGGCCCATGACGACACTTATGGGCCACCTCCTGAAACCCTGTGGAAGGTTACCGCTGAGGCTAGGCGAAGAGGCGTTGGGCTAATTGTCGGAGCGGATGCGAATTCGCATCACTCACTGTGGGGGAGTACGAATACTAACGCAAGAGGTGAGTCACTATTTGCTTTTATTCTTAATGAAGGGCTATGTATTTGCAACAGGGGTAATGACCCCACTTTTGTAACATCAGTTAGGGAGGAGGTCCTGGACCTCACTCTTGCTTCGGGAGACCTGTTTCCCCTTATATCCGACTGGCGTGTTCTTCCGGAACACTCCTTCTCTGATCATAGGTATATTCAGTTCTCTCTTAATAAATCTAGGCCCAGTAAAACCATGTTTAGAAATCCTAGGCGTACTAACTGGGTCCGGTACTGTAGCAAATTGGATGAGTTTCTCCCGAGAGCACCCGTATCGGGCTCAGAATTATCAGAGACCGCTATTGATGCTCTGGTGGAGAAATTCACCCTTGCTTGCAACAAAGCGTATAAAATCGCTTGCCCACTGAAAACCGTAAGTGGAAAACGAAAACCACCTTGGTGGAATCAGGAAGTAGACGACCTTAGGGCTTCCAGCAGGCGCCTGTTTAACAGGGCCAGGAAGAGTAAATTACCTTCCGACTGGGAGCTCTACAAAGCTGGGTTGGCTATTTACAAGTCCGCAATTAGGAAAGCCAAACGGGATTCCTGGAAGGCTTTCTGCGAAAGCGTGGAGGGTTGCAACGAGTCTGCTAGATTCCGGAAGATTCTGTCCGGGAGTCCTGCTCCCTTGGGGTATTTGAGGAATGTAGATGGTAGCTGGGCTATGAGTAGCGAGGAATCTCTCCAGCTTCTTATGGACGCTCACTTCCCTGACGTCCCAGTTTCACAGGACCGCGATGCCTCCTCGCCCTCGATTGTGGGCGGGGGGTGTCGGCCAGCCATCACCCTGGATGAAAACCAGCTTGTATGGGCCGTCAATTCTTTTAAGCCCTACAAGTCACCCGGGCCTGATGGCATAATTCCTGTGCAACTACAGAGATCGCTGGGGACTTCTTGCAGCTGGCTGGCCCCCATCTACTCCAATTGCTTGAGGTTGGGCTACATCCCCGCTTCATGGAATATGGTCAAGGTTAGCTTTATTCCAAAGGCGGGGAGGTGCTCTCATGTATCTCCCAAGGATTTCAGGCCGATCAGTCTCTCCTCGTTTCTTCTGAAAACGCTGGAGCGCCTGATCGACCTGTATATACGCAGCAGGATTCCTAGGGAGAGTTTTTCGGCTGCGCAGCATGCTTACTGCAAAGGCAGATCAACTGAGACGGCGCTTCATTCCGTTGTGAAGCTGATTGAGGGGTCCTTCCAGCACAAAGAGTTCGTGCTGGGGGCCTTTCTAGACATTGAAGGAGCGTTTAACAATGTTTTTCCTTCTGCCATCCTACGGGGCTTAGCAAGTCTGGGAGTTGAGTCAAGTTTGATAGAATTTATCAACAGTTTACTTTGTGGCAGGATTGTTATGGCGGAGTGGGGAGGTGCTGGGGCTCAGAGAAGGGTGAGAAGGGGCACGCCGCAAGGAGGTGTTCTTTCTCCCCTTCTCTGGGTCGTAGTAGTTAACGGCTTGCTCCAGGACCTTGAGCGCAGGGGCTGTCATGTGATAGCCTATGCTGATGACCTAGCAATCCTTGCCAGGGGGAAGTTTCTTAGTACCGTTAGTGATGTTCTGCAAGGGTTTTTGGGTATCGTGACAGAGTGGTCCGAATCTTGTGGACTGGCTGTCAACCCAAGTAAAACTGAACTAGTCCTCTTTACGAGAAGGTATAAGATCGACGATTTTGTATTGCCCAGTATTGGGGGAGTACCGTTGGTACTTTCTGAAAAGGTTAAGTACCTGGGGGTTATCCTGGACAGGAAGCTGTCCTGGAAGCTGAATGCAGAGGACAGGGCCAAGAAGGCATCAGTCGCTCTGTACTGTTGCAGGGGGGCCATTGGCAAACGTTGGGGCCTTTCTCCGAGGGTGGTTTACTGGCTGTATGAGATGGTGGTAAAACCCATTCTATTTTATGGGGTAGTGGTCTGGTGGAGCGCGCTAGACACGGCTTCCTCCATGAAAAAGATGGTCACGGTGCAGCGAATGGCCATGGTGGGGATTAGTGGGGCCATGCGGACCACTCCTACCCTGGCATTGAATGTCATGCTCAATCTGCACCCTGTTGACCTGGTAGGAAAAATGGGCGCAGCTCAGGCTGCAATTAGGCTTCGAGATGCTGGATATAAGCTTGTTCATTATGGCCATTCCAATATACTATCGAGCTTTGACTTCATCCCCAACAGAACGGATTACTGTGCGCCGATCTCTGCCCCCACGCGGAGTTTTTCGACTCATATACCCGCAAGGGACGAGTGGACAGGCGAGGAACCTGTTTGGGGGAAGGGATTGGTGAATTTGTTTACGGATGGGTCAAAGCTTGATGGTTGTGTGGGGGGTGGCGTTTACTGTCAGGAACTTGGGATCAGCATTAAATTTCGGCTACCTGATCATTGTAGCGTCTTTCAAGCGGAGGTTGCCGCCATCAAGGATGCGGTGGATGGGATGATGTCCAGCGCTTTCGCTGTAAAGGAGTTTAATATCTACTCCGACAGTCAGGCGGCAATTAGGGCGCTGAGTGCTAGCAACGTTCGGTCGAGGACAGTGAGTGACTGTCTGGAATCGCTTACGGTTGCAGCCGACTACTTCAAAATAAAAATTATTTGGGTGCCAGGCCACTGTGACATTCCCGGCAATTGCCAGGCGGATCTCTTGGCCAGGGCGGGTACTCTTGAAACTGATGTGGCCGCCTCCAGAGTACTGGGTATTCCCCCTACCAAATGTGGTCTGCTTCTGGGCAGATGGGCTTCGAAACAGCTTAGCAAGCGCTGGGCTGACACCACCTTATGTCAAGTGTCGAAGTCCTTCTGGCCGGTGGTTGACTCCAGGCGTTCAGCGGAATTACTAGGGTTCTCCAAGGCACATCTTTCCTTGATAATTGGGGTATTGACGGGGCACTGTCCAATAGGGATACATGCGGTGCGGCTAAATATTCTTGAAACCCCTAGCTGTGTGAGCTGCATGGAGGACGACGAGGTGGAATCATCAAATCACTTCATGCTTAGTTGTCCAGCGTTTGCTAGGACCAGGCTCAGGTATCTGGGGTCGGATGTTCTTAGGTCTCCGGATGACGTGTCGAGGATCGATGTGTGCCAAATCCGGAGCTTTATTGTCGCTACACAGCGATTCTCCAAACGAACTTAGGTTAATGTCACCGTGAAGTTAGTGGCATCACAACGGACCATTAAGTGTCTAAGTGAGCTGTTCCCACAGTGGAATAGCGGCCACCTTACCTAACCTAACCTAACCTAACGGAAACGAGGTGGTAATAAATGAAGATATTATTTTCATGGTAAGTGGTAATAAAAAGATTTTCTTACCATTGACAGACTAGAAACCATGCAATATTTTCTGATATGTAAAAAGTTTGTGGCAGATCGAGGTCAATTTATATAATTTTTCAAAAATGTGCCAAAAACATGATTTTGTGATTTCGGCCAACTTTGAAAATCTGTATAAAATAATTGCGACATACTACAATTTTTTCTTATCTTAGATAATGTTTCCTAAAACTTGGTTTATATATGAGCCGATATTCAAATCTTATAAGAGCACCCAGAGCACAGGGGGCCTGTTCAAATTATACTAATTTTGAGGTCTAAAAACATTTTTTCTCAGAAACGGGACATGATGGAAATTTTTGGACCACGGATTCGTGTTCCGCTTAAAAAAAAATCATAATCAGTATTTTTGTTTTTTTTTTGCATTACAAAAACAGGGTGCTCTAACTAGTGCCCTAAAAACGAATAATTAATTTTATTTAATAGTAGTTTTGCACTTTTTTTTAAAAAGTGTGACTTTTGTCAATTTATGTGAGTAATAGAAACCACCTACACGAACAAACATACAAAAGCTATTTTTGAAAAGATTTTTTGGTCAAATGTATATTTTTGAAGGTCCTAAAGGGTTAAAGTGGGATATTTCGCGAAAACGAGCAGCCCCGATTTTACTGAAAACGCAGTTCGACATCTAGGGTGGTCCCAGACAAGGCCTCATTCACAGTTTTTGTGCCCATTTTTGTTGAACCTATTCTTGCCAGCAGAGAGGTGTGAGATAAGTCAAAGAGAGTTAAAAACAGACATTATATAAACTTACAGAATTTTGAATGCAAGTTCCAATATTTCCCGGCCATACTCCAGAACCTTTCTGTCTCCCAAGCAAGGATCTCAATAGTGCATTAAAAGGCAATTCGTTAAAATGAAAAAGACACACAAACAATTGCAACGGTCTCTGTAGATGACATTCCATTTTTGCAACTACCCCGCCTTTGTAGCCAGTGTTGGTAGGAGTTCCATCACAACAAATGGCAACCAAGTCATCCGTACTTATAAGTTGTTGTTCTAAATCAAAGGTGGGCAAATGAAATGTAAGCATGTATTGGTAACCGCGAGCGTAAAGTGGCTACCATGGGACAAACAACAAGCGAAGCAACATCGCGCACAGCTTGATTGTTTTATGATACTACTAGTAGACCCAGCAGACGTTGTCCTGCCTTAAATTTGGTTTACCTGCTTATCTGAAAATAATTTGTTATTATCTCCCAGTGAATTTTGTTCCTTCTTAGTGATAATCGTTAAGTACATTTTTTATTTACCAAGTTCATTTTTTTATTATGGTTACCATAAATAAAAGAGATCTAGTACATATTTTAACTATTATTTAATAGGATTTTTAGACTCTCTTGTTTTCTTCAGTTAAGCACTTTGTGATACACGACATTCTTTGTTTTGTTATCAGGCGCAAGAACAAACAACGCAGATGGTCTTCCGACTCGTGAACATACCACATATAATTGACCATGGGAAAAACATTGATTCCCGAGCTTCAGACCACAAACTTTCAAGCATTCGCTTTGTGATTTGTTAATTGATTGATTGTTCATTAATTTTTTTACAACCAAACGCGTACCATTGCACCGTTTTGGTTGGTTTATGTTGCGAAGCATGATGACTACCAAGCCAACCTTTAGTTGCAAGTTGTGCGGTGGTAATACGGGCACATCCAATGAGTTTAAAAACTCAATTGGATAGTTGGTGGCTTCATCTTCGTTTGTTATACTGTCAATATATTTATATGAATGCATTGTTCCAATGATCTGATTCTGGACTATATAGTTCAGGTCATCTACATCTTTATTCTTAGCCTCCAAAATTGCTCTCTTACTCAACCATTCATTGTTGTTGAAGTTTGAAATAATAATAGGAGGAAAGACTTTTTTAATAAGTTCGTCTTTTGATGAGACAAAGATACAAAAATTTATAGGAAATGTACTCTACCATTGCCTACACATATTCAACAATTGCTCAGCGAAGTCTTCAGCGGATGTATCATTCAGGGTGCAGTGAAATAACGCCCAAGGAAATAACGCCCTTGGACGTTATTTCCCATTCAAAAAGGAAATAACGCCCATGGGCCGTTGATTCAAGAATCAAGTATATGTTTTTTTTTATTTCAATAAATTTTAACATATTTGTTATGTTTTTATAAGGCGGGGTGCAATAGCGCCTTGTGAAATAAGCCCTTTAAGGCCTTATTACACTATTGAAAGTGAAATAAGGCCTTTTTTTCAAAAAATGCTTTATTACACTTCGAAAGAGAAATAAAGTCTTAAAGGCCTTATTGCTCTTTCATTTTTTTTAATGAAACAATAATATTCTAATTCTTTTTGTATTTTATTGAATAGTTACACAAAAATTTCACGTTAGCCACAGTGGGAAACGTGGCACGCGGAAGGACATCACCGTGGCGGTAGCCACTGCTATGGCACACACCCGGAGTTGGAATGGCGTAGCCCAGGGTTATTTTTTGAAGCGCGGCCGAAGGCCGCCTATGCGGAAAGGTGTTCTGCACTTAAAAATCGTGGATCGGGCCTCCGTAACTATAATCCGAAGGGGGAAAAGCAATATTTTGTTTCTGTGAGAAGTTATTAGTGAAAAACCGAAAATTTACCCGGGTCAGATCCCCAATTCGGGGCCCCATCCACGTTTTTGATGTGCAGGACACCTTCCGCGTAGGCGGCCTTCGGCCGCGCTTTAAAAAATAACCCTGGGCTACGCCATTCCAACTCCGGGTGTGTGCCATAGCCGTGGCTACCGCCACGGTGATGTCCTTACACGTGCCACGTTTCCCACTCTTTTCTCACAGGGTAATTTGTGAAAAACATGCTAATCAAAAGTTCGTGTCGCTCGCGTAAAATCCTATGGGCGTTATTTCTCTTTTAAAAAGGAAATAAGAGCCATGGGCTTTATTTCTTTTTGCAGATGGGCGATATTTCCATTTAAAAAGGAAATAAGGCCCATGGGCGTTATTTCCTTGGGCGTTATTTCACTGCACCATCATTCAGCAATGCAACTCTGATGTTTGTTGTCAACTGAAGTTTCTTCTCATATCGCCAAAGATATGATGATTTGAGGCAAGCGTTTATTTCGTCGGCAGCCATTGACCTTGGAATTACTGTCAGCATTTGGCGAAAATCGCCAGACAGTAAAATCATTGTGCCTTCAAAAGGTCTCGGGTCATTGCGTAAATCTTTCCATGTTCTATTAAGTGCTTCTAATGCACGTTTATGCGCCATCGTAAATTCGTCCCAAAATATGATCTTTGTTGCTGATAAAACTTTTGCCATTGCTGAGTTTCTTGCAATATTACATACCGGTACCTCAACATTTTTAAGATTTAACGGCAGTTTTAAGGCAGAATGAGACGTACAACACCCTTCTAATAATGTGGCTGCTATTCCCGAAGAAGCAACTGCAACCTCAATTTTGGATCTTTCACGAACAGTGGCTAAAATTAATGATGGGAGGAATGTCTTACCAGTTCGCCCAGGGGCATCTAGGAAATATAAACCACCATTTCCATCATCAATTGCCTTCATAAGCGTATCATAAACATACCTTTGCTCCTGATTCAGTAGGGGTACTGCTAAATTTAATTCCTGAGGATCATATTCACGTTCCCGTTCCAAATCTCGATTATATGTCTCGTTCGTTCCACGATTTTCACAAACGCATTCGCACATACAACTAAGCCTCATCTCCTATTAAAACTCTTATTAACACGTTTTATTTGATACCCATATTTTACAAAAAATTTTTAGGGTCATCCCTGGACCACATTTTGGTCGGAATTTCGAAGATGCATTCACACATAAAACTTAAACCTACTTGTTTTTAAAACTCCCATTAATACCTTTCATTTGATGCACATATTGCACGAACATATTCTAGGGTCACCCCTGGTCCACATATTGGCGATATCTCGAAAACGGGATAAAAAGTATCCTATGTCCGTTTCCTGGTTCTCAGTTACCTCTCCACCAATTTTCAGCCAAATCGGTTCAGCCGTTCTTGAGTTATACATAGATGGTGTAACTAACACAACTTACTTTTATATATTTATATAGATTTATGCGCGTACCTACATATGTGTTTGTTCAAAATGAATGACAAATATTGCTTTATGATTTCCGATGCCTTTGGTAATATGCAATGTCTATTGTGTAATATGTGTGTAAAGGGGACCCGGAAATATAATTTTAGGAGGCACTATAATACCGTCCATAAAGACTTTGAGAAATATAAGGGTATTGAGAGAGATAATATGTTCTTCGAAAAAAAAATACCCTTTTGCAGATATAAGGATTGGGTTTTCCAAAAAAAAAACGATGGTCAAAAAAGTTATACAGCTACGGAAACCACACTAAAAAAGATATCTCGAGCATAATTAGTTCAAGCATTGCTATGCATGGAAGACCATGGAGAAACATCAACATACCGACTACCTATGTTACCTCGTTGCTGTCTGCAGCGCGGCTGGCAGGAAAATCAATTCCTTATCCCACAGTGCCAAACTGGTGTTTTCGCTCTCAATAGCGACTGAAATAAGAGCGTAAGAATCAAAGATGGCATGTCATCTTTGGTAAGAATACGTGTGCTGAGAGTAACTGCTCGTTTGAGTCAAATCGCCCATGTCTTTTCTAAATCAGTGGTGTCCATCCCATAGATCAATTGATCACACGTATTCTTAATCTCTACCGTTCAGTCGTTTGCGAACCAGCAACGAATAAACACCAAGCTTGCTCGCGACGCTTAGTGTATGCATTGCAATGCCCTGTGAGAACTTTTTTATGCTAGAAAATGCCTTTGGCTACTTTCAATGCCTTCTATGTTACAATAATGTTGAATTCAAAAATTTGAGAAGGAACATCTTATCCAATATTGAAAAGAATATCTTTTCAGAGCCTATCACTTTTCCCACAACATATGTATATTAATTTGCAGATCATTAATATGGGTAGTACAAGAATTTTATCAAATACAAAATCTCTAAAATACCGCCCTTATTTAACAATGTGTAGGCTTAACAAGTAACACCCATGAATTTTTTATCTGAAAGTCTAACACATTCCAAATTTTCTACTCCAATTCAATACGTTGTTCAGGCGCGTATTCAGGGGGGGGTTTCGGGGGTTCAAACCCCCCCCGAAATTTCCGAAAATTAAAAAATATACTTCTGTACTAGAATAATTACTCTATTCACTTTTAAACCCCCTGTTAAGAAATTAGCATTAATTGCAAAATAAAAACACGAAAGAATAAAATTAAATAATATTTCACACTGAGAGAAGATATTAGTAGTCGCTAATCAATTATCAGAGCAAGTCTGAGAGGTCACAACTAAATTCCTTCAACGGTTCACTCATTTGTCGCATTAAGAAACTCGAGCAGACTTGCTCTGCATAAGATCAACTTAGCATCTCATCTACATAGCATGTTAACAACAGCAAGAGTCATGCGAACTCAAGTCTGTTGAAATTTAAATTAACTGCTTTTCGAGTTATGAATACAGCGGACGAAAATCGTAAAAATGAGTGTCTCTCGTTATGGTAGTCACGGTTGCCATAAGTTTAACCAAAAAAATGAGCAAGAGGTTAAAAAAATTAATAAATTAAATTGTACTTATACTTGTCAGGGGATAAAAGTTTAAAAGTAAAAGCCCGGTAGGTATGCTGTTGAAAAGAAAATGCTCAAGAAATATTTTCAATTATTTTTGTTTTGACGTTCCGTTCTGCATGTTGAATAATTGCAATTTGCCGCTTTCTATATGAATTTCAATGTTATTTTATTATATTTTTTGTTTTTATTTTTTCGAAGCTTCTTTTTTGAAAAATTTTCCAGAAATTAGCAGTAGAAAAGTAGAAGAGGTTCTGACACAAGAAATTTTTCGGCTCTATTCAATATCCACTCTACTTTTGAAGTAACTCCTGAAGAAATTCTAAACAAAATTTCAAAACAAACAATAAAAATTAATATTGTTTTGTACACTGCTAAAAGTTTTAGCCTAGATTTAAAACTTTTTGGGGCTATATATACACCTAGACCAGTCTGCGTTCAAAGTGTTGTTTGGAATTTCCAGTAAGATTAACTTCCTTTGACTAATTTAATTATTTTTGTATGAAAGAATGTGTAAAAACACAATAAAAATACTGCAACTCAAAGTTAAGAACTTTGTGGAAAATTCATGAAAATTCAAGAAAACTCGAAAAATATTTTAGAGTTTTTTCGAGTATGCAGTTTTGTGGCCCGTTCAATTAAAGTGAACAAAGATACCAATCTTAAGCCGCTAGAAGAACTACTCGATTTTTGGCAATTTTAATGAAATTAGTCTAAAGAAGTTAATTTTACTGGACATTGCAAAAACACCCTTTGAACGCAGATATACTGGTCTAGGTGTATGACCAAACAAAATTTGGTTTAGGATTACGGTTACGCCGGTTGTCATAGAAATGCGCCTAATAAAAATTATTTAAATTTTAAACCGAAAAGGTTAACAATTTTTTATTTTTATTTTTTTTAAATGTTTGGACCCGAACCGACGTGCGCCAAATCAGTGCGCAATGCTCTACCTACTGAGCTACGGCGCACTCATGAATTTTGTGCGAAAAGTGCACATATGCGCTGTGTATACGACTTTTGTTGTATTTTTGCTTATCCCAGTTAAGTTTTAAATAAAAACCGCCAGAAATTTAGAATTTGTGTCGGTAATTGAAAGGTTTGGAATTTACTACCAAAAAGTTTTAAAAATTGTGTAAAGTTTTTAGCCGTGCAGAAAAAGGAAAATTTCAAATAAATATAAGTATAAATATGTAATATGTAAAAATATAAATATGTATGTGGGTATTTACAGGTAATTCTTATTTACTGACACTTTGGCCAAAACCTCCCCCGAATTTTTTTTTCTGGCTACGCGCCTGACGTTGTTATTTTGGTTTCAATTTCATACGGAGCTGCTCCCATTCTCTCGTTTTCAGTCATACACTCACATTTTTCATTTTGAACACCAACCCCAGCAAAAAATGCCCAACGCATTCACAAACACAAAAGCAAATTCTTCTGATGTCACCCAACACTATTGAAGCAAAAATTATAGTCTCGCTGCATGCCAAAATGAGATGGGAATATATTCACCCCTATTACGGTTGTCAAGATCAAATGTCACGTCGTATTAATGTCAACATCAATATCAAAGTCGCGTCAATGCAAAAGTGGTATTTACTTCGTCAATGTATTGACGTTGACGTGTTATCGATAATTTAATAGCAAAACTACGATCCTTATACTTTTGACAGTTGTTTATTTACAATTTGTTGTGCATACAATTCTGCTTTTAACTTTTGTTTAAAGATGTTTTTTTATGAAAGCTCAAGCGATGAGGAGAAGAAGGATAATTTGGTCCTCAAAAGAAGTGAAATGCGCCAGAGATCTGACATATTCAATTTGCCAGATACGAAGTGAGTACTATAACTGCTCATTGCAATTTCTATTAGTATCAACCACCGTATTTAATGACGCCCTATAGATCGACTTCAGAAGGAAGCGCTGAAGCAATTTTTAACACCAAGCACGCAAAAACTAGAAATATAATAGTAATAGTATAATATAATATAATAGTCCTAAAGAACCGATTTCGCTGCTTACTCGGAGCTCGTCAGCTACATTATAAGCCGGAAAAAGCAACACAAATCGCAAATGTTTGTGCTGCCTTACATAATCTTTGTATTGACTTTAATGTAGAGTCATCAACCTACAATTCATCATCCGAAGCTGAAAACGTTCAAGATGGGTTTGAAGTTGATTTATCTGAGGACTTGGACATGGAAGCTTCGCAAATACGGCACCAAATCAAAGAAAGCTTTTTGTAATTTGTTTTTGGTTGTTTTTATTAAAAAATATAAAATACTTCAGCATTTTCTGCATAAAAAAAAAATATTTATTCTTTTTTTAAACAGTAATCTTTAACAATGCTTTCATAGCAATCATGTTTGTATGAAAAAAACTTATAAACTATAAACTACACAAATTCAGTCTCTCTGAGGTCTTCATTGACCGACTAGTTCAATTCAAATAAAAAAAAAAAATATTTTACATAAAACATAAATCAAATCAATATAAAGCTATGCATCCATCTGTTTCTTATTTTTCCTAATTGTTAATATATCTAGTTCAGCCTCTTTTATTTCTAGTTTAATTCTTTTCAGTCTCATTTCTGTTTTGTACATATTCTCTTCTCTTTCATCCTGCCTTTGCATTAGATTTAACTTTTTTCGCTCTATTTCTAAGAGCTTATCGAATGAGTCATACTGGATGTTCTCCATTGAATTTAAGTTGTTCCCAATTTCCGCAAGCGTTGTCGAAATTCGTGTCAGCACACCCTCTTGCATTGCAGTGTGGTTTTGCAACAAATTTTGCCGCTGTCTATTTGCGCGAACACCACTTCTCCTGCTAGTATGAGGAGGTGAATCTGCATCCTGCCCAGCATTTAAATTTTGATTCTCCGCAGCATTTTCATTAAGTGGAGCTCGACTATCTTCTACAGAAACACTGCCGGCGGTGGTGTTGAGCCCAGTGGTATAATCCGACTCCATCATTGTACGATCCACCGAAGCTGGAGAATCTTCTCGTAGCACTTCTTGTAGAACTTCTTCGACATTCATGCGACTTCCACTTCTGGGAACACCTTGAGCCATTCCTTTCGGGTTAAGCTGCTTGCCGAATTGCAGAAGGTTGGCAACCTGCTCCTCCAATGGGCTCAGCACCAATTGCCTGTAGCTTCCTCCTCCTGTGGCACGGCCTTCCTGCTTGTTGTGCACTAGCTTTCTTTTGACCTTACATTTCAGATCCCGCCAAACCTTTAAATTCACAAAAATTTTAACCATATAAGTTTAAAAATAAGTTGTTTTTTACCTTTTGCCAACCCTCACCATCCCTGAGTGGTGGACCGAGAGCATTGATCGTACTTGCGATATCCTGCCATTGCGACTTAAAATTATTGGGAACTGTCCCTTTGGAAAATCCTTTAGCAAGCGCAGGATTTTTTTCCAGTTCTAAAACCAGCTGTGCAAATTGGTTGTTGTTTGTAATTTTCAATTTTTTCTCCATTATCCTAAAGTAATTATTTATTAGACACTTTTAACTATTCACTATATCACTACTAGCTTACTTGCTAGTTAACACTTCTTAAATCTACCCTAAAACTAGTCGCGCTTAAGTGCTATTTTTGCGACGACCTTTTCAAGAACATCGCGCGCACGATTTGCTTCGGCGAAATCCGAATCTTCGGCGTAAAGAAAATGTATTTAAACAAAGTTTAGAATAATCACATCAGCAGTCACTTGATCAATGCTGGCGGTCAGCTACCGCTGGACAAACGTACATACATACATATATGTATGTTTCACATACATGTAAGTTTGTATGCTAACGCAATGCTATCCTTTCATATTTTTTTTTTTTTTTTAATAATTTTACCAAATTTTTACAGCAAAATATTTTATTGAGCGCTTGTCGTCACCAAAAACTGTGTTGACAAGTTTTATGCTGACACCCGTCAAAAGAATATCACTATTGTTGTCGTAAATACCAAAATATTTTCAACAGCGGTCAATAGTTATCGAAATTGACAATGGCGATACCGATTCGTCAACAACAAGTCAAAACTTAAAAGTATTGACAACCGTAATAGGGGCGATTATTGTTGACATAGTTGTCAATTAGTATATTGCATGCGTTCCCACTCATTGTTGTTTCTTATATTGCCAACTTAAAAACGAGTTGAAACTCGTGGTACTTCTTTACACAATATGTATTCGGTTATGTAACGAGTTTAAACTTGGGTACTCCTTTTCACAATACGCCAGCTTCTAAAAATGCATTTAAAGTTCGGGAGAGTTGTCACAACACGAGTTGCGGTTCAAAAAAGTATAATCCACAGGCAAGAAAGTAGTATATGTATTTGGTCTTTTTAAATTTATAAAATTGTTCGGTGCAGAAATATTCTAGATCTCGGAACTTTAATCAAATTTTCAATAAAAAATAAGTAGCAATTTCGATAAAAAGTCTGCTTGTGTTGCATGGGTTCGATAAAGAACAAATTAAATTATACTATAATATTTTAAATTAATCATTTGGTTAGTTTTTGACCTTTAAATTCGCAGACGCAGATGTGTAAGTACGGAAACGAATCTGCATTTTTCGACTCATACCCGAAACTTGGCTATTCTACACGACCGCACCACCTGCTTATAACGAAAAATATCAGAAAAGGTATCAAGAGATGCGTTTTTAGCTCGGTATCAATAATCCAAAGGCGAAAAATAAATATTTTGTTTCAGTAAAAAATTATTTAGGAAATAAATATGCAATCGATTTTTCGAGTACGGATTATAGATGCAGAGATCAAAACGCGTCTTCTGATAAAATTCCCTTAACTATTACCTTAGCTATGGCCGAATGGATTTAACCAAATCCTTAACATTAGATTCACATGAAATCCGGTTACTTTTAAAGATCTTTTGGCTTACCCGTATCGAAGTTAAAAGTTGCGGCACTATTATTTATTGTGTATACTAGTGAAAATTTTTATGCGAATCGTGTGGACGGACTACCAAAATCTGGAAAATTGTACGAAGCTGCTATTTAAACCATTTAGAAACTACAGAAGTGGAGAAAGACAGTAAGTATTTTTTTATATATTGTATTCTGTGTAATAAATTGTATTGTGTGTGCAAAAATAATAATTCACTTCCAAACTATAATGTAAATAATATTGTTTTATACTAATGCACCTACATTTATTTATTTTTTTCGTAATAGTTTAATATAATGGGTAAATGTTATGTATACAGATAAATAGAAAATGTATACCAAATTAAAAAATGTTTTTCAATAAAATTCAGTAAATATGTACAAACAACAAGACCAACACACATCATAACATAAAGACTGCATGTCTTAAGAAATTTTGTGTATACTGTTGGCAAGAACAAACAAACAAAAGGGAATTAATTGAAGTGGAGATAAGCGCATTGTGACGTCACAGGGCATCATTGCTTAGTATTGGAATTTTCTAACAGCGGCTTTGGTGCAGACACGAGTTCGAATCCGTGTCCGAAAAGGGATCTGATGATGAGCCTGGAAACTCTGAAACATGTAATCCTATCCATCGCTGTAGATTTGTTCTTTGTAACTTTTCTCCAATTATCAAGTTTTCCCAAAAACTGACAATATTAATTCGTTTAGAATTATTGTTAACTGGTCTCGAGCTTGCTCATAACTTACAAATTCAGTTTTTTACGGATTTTTGAATTTAACTGTTTTGTATTTTATTAAATATGCATTGGGAATATACGGTAAGTATAACAGCTATATAATATGTTATTTATGCCATAACGATAGCGCATAGTTGTACCGGATTTTTTTACGCTATATAACATGTTATTTATGCCATAGCGGTAACGCATAGTTGTACCGGATTTTGATACCCTATATAACATGTCATATATGCCATAGCGATAACGCATAGCTTTAAGTGATTTTTTTCCGTTATATAACATGCATTCAACACCCAAAGTGTAAAGACGTGTTTTCGATCGCTCCGCGACAATTACTTAAATCATAATGTCCAATTGTGTCAAGTGAAGTACAAGGTGCTTAAACGACGACCACGTAAATTGTGACATTTGCCGTTCTAAAATACACATAAAATGTGCAAAATTAAGTGCCAATAGTGCTAATCTAATTTCAAGCAATAAAAACATTAAATTCCTATGTGACAATTGTAATAGCCAGTTATCAAAACTGAGTGAAGCAAATCTACCTTATGTGCTGAAGAGTATAAACTCTCTTAGTAGTTTTCTGCAGTCATTCGCTCTGCTAAACTCTGGCTCTGCTGATGGTTCAACTATGGCTAACAACAATGAAACAACTAATGTCATCGTAACAAGATCTAAGGCCAAGGGCAATGACCCTAAGAGAAGTAATAGCAATTCTCAATCACCGTATCAGCTGCAGTCATCGCGCATAACTAAGCACGCAAAAATGTATACTATGAGCACGAGCTCGGATTGTCATTCGTCACAACCAACGAACATACGTAATGATAATGGCACTCTTGATATCGATGCTGCTGCCGTGGCTAATGATGGCGCTCAAACGAAAGCTAAGAGTGCTGACTTACACTCTCTTGCGGTAGTTAATAATACCACTACGTCGCTTAATGCTGATGAGAACAATAGCGCGCAAAACGCTCTTGATGATAATATTATTGATATTATTGAAATTGAAGATGTTCCTATCTCATATGCTACTGTCGTTGCTGCTTCTTCTGTTGACAATTCTGCTTCTGTTGACATCGCTGCCTCGCTGACCCAACCCGCTACTAATCTACCGTCTAATGCTAACAATAAAAGCAACAATACTGTCGTCGTTGGAACAAACGTGGGAGGTGAGTTAGATGTTGCTGTTCGAATGAAATGGGTTCATCTCTCTTCATTCAAACCATCTGTTGATACTGCTGATATTGCCAACTACGTAGCAAAGCATATGCAAGTCAACAATAAAGTAATTTCATGTGTGAAATTAATTAAAAAAGGTGAAACTCCGAAGAGAGTCAACTTTAAGCTAGGTATCCCACCGTCGCTCTACAAGAGTCTCTTAAACCCAGAGTTATGGCCGGCGGGTATAAGAGTACGCCCGTTTCGCTTTTTTCCCAAGAGCAAAGAATCGGCAACCGAACAATAACATACAATTATCTCAACAAGGGGGTGATGAGGCTAACAGTTTGAAGATTTATTATCAAAATATTAGTGGTATGCGCACAAAATCTACGGATATTAATCGTAAATTATCAATACACGAATATGATATAATAGTCATTACCGAATCTTGGCTAAATGACAGTTTCCAAACGTCGGAGTTTTTCGATGATTTTTACCAAGTGTATCGCTTGGATCGCTGTCCGATTTCATCAGGGCTTTGCAGAGGCGGTGGAGTATTAATTGCGATAAGAGCCGTTCTCTGCAGTAGTATTGTATCCCTAGATTTAAGCTGTACTCAAATTGAGCAAATCTGTGTAAAAATAAAATTTGCAAATTTTAATTCACTATACATATTAGTGTCGTACATACCGCCAAGCAGTAGTATTGATGTTTATGAAAAACATTTGCATAATTTAGAATTCATATCTAATAACGCTAACCATGCGGATGAAATAATATATCTTGGCGATTTTAATTTAAGTAGTATACAATGGATACCTGAAAATAATATATTAATACCGTCAAATTTAATGTCTGACATAGATTTACTTGTAACTAGTACATTGTTATCCCATGGCTTTAATCAAATCAACCATGTTTTGAATGGTACAAACAGATTATTAGATTTAGTATTTACTTCTGTAGAATTGAATGCATCTTGTGAGGAATGCTTGTCTCCTATCTCCACTAAAACCCTACACCATAGCGCACTCGAAATTGATTGCAAATTTTATATATTTCAAAAACAGTCGAAGAACGTTGCTTACGTGCGCGACTACTACAACTACAATATTGTTGAGGTTAACGCATGTATTCAACTAATCGATTGGTCGTTCTTGAACACTCAGAGTGATCCTGTAACTACCTACAATAGTTTTTGTTGTCGAATATCAGAAATAATTTCTAGTTTGCCTTGGTTTAACGCGAGATTATGTCATTTAAAAAATGCAAAAACAAAGGCATACAAAAGATATAGGAAATCGAAGCAAGTTACCGATTACCAAAATTTCGCCCGAATAAGGAAAGAGTTTGATCACCTTCATTTATTTTTGTACAAGCAGCATCTGTTAAAAGTTGAATCCGCTTTAAGGTCAAAGCCCAAGAGTTTTTGGCAATACATTAATTCCAAACGCAAAACCAATGGTTATCCAACTAGTTTTTTCCTAGAAACTACTGTATCTGAAAATCCAACTGACTGCTGCAATCTATTTGCAACCTTTTTCCAGAGAGTATACCATAAATATGATGCTGTTAGCAAGCATACAGTTGCGCCATTGGCCTTAAATAGTATCGACAGGTTAACGATTTCATCGGATGAAGTCGAACTTGCAATTGCTAGTCTAAATAAAAGCACTAGTCTGGATCATGAGGGTTTTGCCCCTATATTTTTCAAACTTCACTCAGCGTTCATATCCACACCGTTAGCAAATCTCTTCAATATGTGTCTAGATAATTCAACTTTTCTAGATTGTTGGAAAGTCGGTTCAATCGTCCCCATTTACAAATCTGGTGATCGCAACAATGTTTGTAACTACAGACCCATAGTTAAACAAAGCACCATATCAAAGCTATTCGATTTTGTGCTTAAGAAAAAACTGATGGTTCAGGTAAGCTCTGCGATATCTAAATTCCAACATGGCTTTATGCCTCATAAGTCGAGTTGCACTAATCTTATGCTAATAACTAGTAAAATTGTTAATGCTCTAGAGGATAAAGCCCAACTTGATGTGATTTACACGGATTTTTCGAAAGCCTTTGACAAAGTAGATCATGCCATTCTGATTAATAAACTCTGGGCATTCGGTTTCAGAGGAAAAGCCTTGAAATTTTTTCATAGCTTCTTATCCGGAAGAAGGCTATATATAAACATGGGTGTCACTAACTCGTCTATAGCAGTGAACGCTTGGTCAGGTATACCCCAAGGAACGCATTGCGGTCCACTTTTATTTCTAATTTTTATTAATGATTTGCCAAATACATTTGCTAGAGCAGAGTGCTTAATGTTCGCTGATGATGTCAAGCTTTTTATGAAAATACGCAATTTGACGGATTGCCGAGAGCTTCAAGCCGATCTGGATAATTTTTACAGATGGTGCTCTGTTAACAACCTACATCTTAATGTACAAAAATGTTGTGTGGTTTCATACGCAAGGAAAAGTATTCCTTATAGTTTCGTTTATTCATTAGGTGATCAAATAATAGTAAGGAATACACTGTTTAAGGACTTAGGTATTATTTTTGACTCTAGATTAACTTTCGTAAAGCATGTAGATCACATTGTGTCTAAGGCCTTCTCAATGGTTGGTTTCATACGTAGAAACTCCGTCGACTTCTCTGATCCAATGACTTTAAAATCGTTATATATCTCATTGGTGCGTAGTCTTTTAGATTACTGTTGCATCATTTGGAGTCCATACTACCAAATTCACTCGCACAAAATAGAAAGGGTGCAAAGAATGTTTACCAAGTTTGCATTATACAAACTTCATTGGCCTGACGGTATTCCTAGTTACTTGGAAAGGCGGAAGTTGTTAGGACTGACAAGCCTGGCAGACAGAAGAAGCTACTTTTCGATTATGTTCATTTATAACATCATCAATGGCAAAATTAGCTGTTCTGAAATCTATGAATCACTTAATTTTAACCATCCAGTACGCGAGCTTAGACAGGTCAGACTCTTTACTGTTCCTGCCCACAAATCTACCTATGCATATAATGAGCCAATATCAAGATGTATTCGATTATGCAACACATATTCTGAGGCTGTTGATTTTAATTTAAATGTGTACAACTTTAAATTGAATTTATTTAAAATATTTAACTAGCAAGTAGTCTGTAAGATTTTCCGTAGACGAATAATAATAATAAATAAATAAATAAATAAATAAATAAACTAAACTATATATTCCATATTAATAGCAGATTGAAAATAGAAAGCTATGTGAAAACCTTATGGCAAATCATACTGCGAATAAAAGAGAAGGCTTGTGCACTCGTATAGTAAAGTATATGTGAGGATTTGTCACTCGGCTTCAGTGTTGCCATTTTAGCTATTTTATAGCTAGATTTAGCTTTTATTTCGACGTTTAGCTATAGAAATTCGGGTTTTGCTCTTAGCTATTTTTTTAGATTTTTTTTAAATCGAGTTAGCTATTTTAGCTAAAACATTTTGGTTATTTGCCAAATTATTTTCACAGAATTTTTTAGAATATAAATATTGACCGTGTGCACTCTGCCTTATGGTTATCAAACTGTTCAAAAGTTGATAGATAGTAGAAATTTTGTCTGACTTTTATTATCAAGTTAAACACAATCGAAGTCGGTTGAGTGCAGACGTCTTTTTATTTGCTCTTGTGTTTTTAACTTGTTCTTTTAATGGATGACTTTTGTGCTAAATGTAGTGTTGCTTTTCCGCGGACTGGTGACTCCAAAGTGGTTCCCTGTGCAGGTTTCTGCCGAAAGATGTTTCACAGAACCTGTTGTGACGGACTAGTTTCGGATTATGATGTTAAACTGTTTAAAGCTAATCGTAATATCGTTTATATGTGCAAAAACTGTGTGAATCTACCGGACCGTTTTGTTGCGTCGCTATCTGATATTCGCGACTCCCTGCGACTAGGCATACAATCTTTAATTGATCGTTTTGATAATAAATTCAAGCATTTAGTTGGTGAAGTGGCTGAACTCAAATCCCTTCTTAAAGTATGCGAGCACAGTGATATTTTAAGTGGCAACAACAATGATAATGGTGCTGACTTTTCAACTATTACTGTGCCTAGTGCTAATAATGTTATTAATAATAACAATGCGAATGCAAAAAGCCGGTGAGCGGTAATAAGCAAATCAAGTGAAAAAAGTAAAACAAGTAAAACCCGTAAAAATAGCAACAATATTGGCGATTTAGCTGAGGGGGTCAATGCCCCCAATGCTGCGGTAATTAGTTCTTGTGCTGTTGATAATAACACTGGCAATCCTACCTGTGCTGGCGCTGAAGCTGCTGTTGTTGATTTGTTTACTTTCTCGCCTTTGCCGTGTGCATTACCATCTGCTTCGTCCGCTGCCGCCGTGCTTAAATCACCCGAAGGCAGACCATCTCAACTTCAGTGTGCATATAATAATTTGCCTTTGTTGGTTTCTACTGCACCGATTGCTATCTCGTCTCCTTCGTCTGTACAACAACATGCTATATATGCTAATGCCAATAGTTCTAATGAGAATTCTAATGCCCAATCTCACTCCAAAAATGCAACGTCTGTTTCTCGCACAGCTGTTTATGAGAATGGGGATAATGATTGGTATGCTGCGCGTCAAAAAGATAGCCGTTTTAGGCAAAATGTTGTAACTGGTCTGAACGCAAATAAGGAACTTGATGTTATTACTAAAAAGAAGTGGCTCCATATCTCGGCATTTAAACCTACCGTTAGTGAGGCTGACATCATCTCCTATGTTGCTAAATATGCCAATATCGATGCTAAACATCTATTATGCACTAAGCTCGTTAAAAAAGGAACTTCGCTTGATGGCCTTAGGAGTGTAAATTTCAAAATTGGTGTCACTGCAGTTTATTATGACAGCGTTCTGAATCCCGATGTCTGGCCTGCAGATATCAATGTCCGCCCATTCCTGTTTTTTCAGGAAGGTCCAAATCAGCGAATAACGGCATGATAAGAGCGCCATCCCGTTTTAAAATCTTTTATCAAAATATATCGGGAATGCGTACGAAAACGAGTGAGGTTTATGCTGCATCCTGTTGTTGTGACTATGACATTATAGTTTTGGTGGAAACGTGGCTCAATGCTGAATTTTTTAGTGAAGAATTTTTCGATAGAAATCTTTATTCGGTGTTCCGTAAAGATAGGGACAGCCTGGCTACCGATACTACTCGTGGTGGTGGAGTACTTATTGCTGTTAGGCATAACTTGCATTCTGCCATCGTGCTGCTAAAAAATCCCGATTTGGTTCTTGACCAATTATGTGTATCTGTTACTGGTCAGGATTCTGTATTATATATATGTGTTTCGTACATTCCCCCAAATAGCCCGGAGAAAATCTACTATGACCATGTTGATAATATTTTAAATATTGATGTTACTGCGAACAATGCTGAATTATGTGTATTAGGGGACTATAGTTTAAGTAAAATTGTATGGTCATCTACAGATGATGAAACGCTCATACCGGCCAATGTTAATAGTTCTCATGAGATCTATGTATTAGATGAGTTTTACAGTCTGCAACTTTCCCAAGTTAATTGCTTTTTTAATGAGCTCAATAGGATTTTAGATCTCATTTTCATTTCTAGTGAGTTAAGGTATTCGATTTATAAATCTGATGCTCCAATGTATGCTACTGATAGGCATCATGTACCGGTTGTCTTGGAACTTGAGTTTTATGCATTCTCTCGCTCATTACCTGATAATGTGGTAACTTTAAACTTTGATAAATGTGATTTTGCTCTGGTTAATAGCCATATTTCATCCATTGACTGGATTTCCTTATTTAGTAACCTCAGTCTTGATAATTGCTTTGAACGATTCAAGATAATTCTGTCTGATATCTCGATTTGTCATATTCCGCGGTACTCGAAGAGGGCCTACAAATTGCCTTGGTATAACAGTAGATTGAAAAGACTTAAAAACTTACGGAATAAAAATTACAAATTATTTAAGGATACTGGTAACTCTTGGTTTAAATTACTTTATGAGAAATTTATGCGTGAATTCAATATTTTGAATAAATTTCTTTACAAGAACTTTATTGTTGGTTTTGAAGATAGTATCAAATCAAATCCAAAGGCTTTCTGGAATTTCGTTAATTCTAAACGGTCCTCCTCTAATATTCCGGATTCGATGGCTTACAAGGGCGTGATCTCTACGTCCCCAGCTGAGACGGCGAGCATGTTTGCTGATTTCTTTAGCTCTAACTTTGTGGTAGACTCTGCTGATGTTAATTATTGTAGCTCTCCTACATCTATTGACTTTGGGTTGCTTGAACTTGCTGAAGAAGATATTTTCAATGCTGTTAGTGATCTAAAAAATTCTAAGCTTGTTGATGTTCATGGACTCTCAGCTTTTTTTATTAAACAATGCGTTGAGTCTTTATCTCGCCCATTACTAATTTTATTTAATCTATCTCTAAAGCTTGGTGTATTTTTGGATGACTGGAAGGTAGCTTCGGTTGCTCCCATCTACAAGGCTGGTGATAAATGTGACATATCTAATTATCGGCCAATTTCGAAGCTCTCCAACTTCGCTAAGTTGTTCGAAAAGATTATCAGCTCTAAACTCTCTTTTGCGATTAAACCGTTAATTTCGTTGGCACAACATGGTTTTGTACCTGGGCGCTCAACTGTTACAAACCTTTTAGTTTTTTCCAACTACTGCACATCGGCCTTTGTAAGAGGTTATCAGGTTGACTCTATCTACACGGACTTTTCCAAAGCTTTTGATAGGGTCAGTCACAATTTGTTAATCTCTAAACTTCATGCATTAGGTTTCCATAATCAGTTTCTGCTTTGGATTAGGTCCTACCTTAATAATAGAGTTAATTTTGTGCAAGTTGATAAAGCTAAGTCACCTCCGTACATTGCAACCTCTGGTGTTCCCCAAGGTAGTATATTGGGCCCTTTGTTATTCTTGATTTTTATCAATGATGTTAGCTCTTGCTTTCAACATTCTGGTCATCTCCTATATGCTGATGATTTGAAAATTTTCTTGGCAGTAAAATCCCAAGCTGATGTGGATGTTATTCAAAGTGAGCTTAATTCGTTTGACGTCTGGTGCAGGCGGAATATGTTGTCTCTCAACATTGATAAGTGCTGTGTCGTTACATACCATAAATTACGATCCCCTTTGCAATCATCCTATTATATTGCCAATACATCGCTAAAATCATTTACTAAAATCAAAGACCTGGGCGTAATTTATGACTCACGTTTCACTTTTACGGATCACTTAAATTTCATTATTCCTAAGGCATACTCTTCCCTTGCTTTTGTTAAAAGGAACAGCCGTGAGTTTAGTGACCCTTATACTAGAAAAGTACTCTACAATGCGTTTGTTAGGTCAAGGCTCGAATATGCTGCTATTGTTTGGAACCCATCCTATGCTAATCACTCGAATAGAATTGAGCGTGTTCAAAGAAAATTTATGCACTTTGCGCTTTGGCGAATAAGGTTTGACTTTCCTATTCCCTCGTATATTTCTCGCTGTAGGCTGATAGATTTACAAACCCTTGCTTGTAGGAGGACCTTGGCTGGTCTATTGTTTTTACATGGTTTGATTAATGGCATAATCGACTGTCCGCCTTTGTTGCAACTCGTAAATCTTAATGTTCCAAGTCGATCTTTACGTCATGTTGACTTTTTTGTGACTGAATGCTTTAGGTGCAATTACGCTAGAAATGAGCCTATCACTAGAATGCTATTGGACTTCAACTCGCTCTACTATAAAGGTATTGATGTTAATTTATTTTCTAGTTTCTCTGTTTTTAAGAGCTCTCTGTCTATTTTGTCTGATTGTTAGTTCGTAATTTTAATTTTAGTCTATACTTAAGTTGTCATGTAGTCTGTAAGGTTTGTAACACCATTGACTTAAATAAATAAATAAAATAAACTAATTGAGCAGCTACGTCAACGCCTACCACAAAATATGCAATCTTTAAAAAATATTGAGTTTTTTGCTATAAAAAATGCTTTAAATGTTGTGAATTTGTGATATTTGATACTTTTAAGGCAGAAAAGGGCTCTTTTAATGATGATGAAATTACTGTTATAAATGGAATGGAAAAAAACTCTATTCATATCCATGGCAAGAGACCCCTTCTACAGTTAAGTTTTGGATAGAGGTAAGGGAGTTTGGGAAATGCCATTAATGAAAATCCGTTTGAGGAATTACAACAGTTCGTATTTAATTTGCTAATAATACCGCTTAGTAATGCGGAAATAGAACGAAGTTTTTCTGTAATGCATTTAATAAAAACCAAGCAAAGGAATAGAATGCAGATTTTGATGTTAAACTCTTTACTTACTATAAGATACGGTCTTAAAAAAACTTGGAAAATGTTGTCATAACTTTGGTATACCTAGTGATCTCATAAAATCAATGAATTCAGGAAATATATACGATTCAACATGTGAATTATACGAAGACAATGACTTTGTTTTTGAACTGTGCACAGCTGTGATTTAACTTCATTTTTGAATAAAACTTGAGTGATGTATGTATGTATGTATATCAACTATTCGTGATTATAACTTATGTTACTATTATAATTTAATTTATGTACTTAAAAAGTACATATATTTTCAATGACTGAATTATTATTTTTTGCTTTATAATAATTTAGTAACTACGGACATACATATGTGGTGTAATTTCATGTGAAATAAAAGCTCATTTATCTATTTTTAAAGAAAATTTTAGCAATTTTTTTGGCTATGAAATTTTTTTTGTATCTGTTTTTAGCTATTTTTTGTTTCAATTTAGCTATAAGCTCTAAAAATATCTGGTAACACTGCTCGGCTTGTACAAACTGATGGAAAGTTTTTGAATTCCTCACGCATATTTTTTGTAGTACTACGGGTAGTTTAATGCATTATATAACAGGTAGTGTTCTAGCTGGGACTGTTCTAAATCATTCGTGGGCAAATGAAATGTAAGCATGTATTGGTAACCGCGAGCGTAAAGTGGCTGCCATGGGACAAAGAACATTTGCAGTCAGTTGATTAACAAACAGCGAAGCAACATTGTTTTATAACTTTAAACGACTTATTCTTGTATATTTGTATATCCACTATTATCTCCCGAAAGACTTCACCGATTTTAATGAAATTTTTAAGATTTAATACTTTGGTGTTGCCACTTGGGGTGGTCCTTAGGGTTGCCACCTATATCATTTTTTTTTAAATATTAAGCAATATATGGCAATATGGGTATCAAATGAAAGGTATTTAGGCCGTATACCAACCAAAATATTTTCGAATAGGATTGCCACCTAGGGTTGCCACCGGTACGCATTTAATTTATTCCTTCAGATATAGACCACTATCTCGGGAAAGGCTAAACCGATTTCGATAAAATTTGGTAGATGGATAGTATGCTTCCTTCTTAGATTTTCTACTTGGATGTTGTCACTAAAGGAAGTTTAGAGGATTGCCACCTTTCCGAATTGTTTTAAAATATTAAGCAATATACGGCATTGTGGGTATCAAATGAAAGGTATTTTAGGGCGTATACCAACCAAAATATTTTCGCGTAATATTGCCACCTAGGGTTGACACCTGAACGCTTTTTATTTATTCCTTCAGATATCGACCACTATCCCGGGAACGGCAAAACCGATTTCGATGAAATTTGGTAGATGGATACTATGCTTCCTTCTTAGATTTTCTACTTGAATGTTGCCACTAATGGAAACTTAGAGGGTTGCCACCATTCTGATTTTTTTTTAAATATATGGCAATATGGGTATCAAATGAAAGGTTAATAGACAACAGGTGTCGCCAATGTATGTTAAGTGACTTTTTGTGGTTAGTGTTAGATATTTTGGAAATCTATTTTGAAAATTTATGCTCTTGGTAAGTAAGATTATGCGGCAAATTCGAAAAATACCGAGCAAGTCTCGGTCACCCAGCTATATGTGTTTGTTCAAAATGAATGACACATATTGCTTTATGATTTTCGATGCTTTTGGTAATATGCAATGTCTATTGTGTAATATGTATGTATGTAAAGGGGACCCGGGCATATAATTTTAGGAGGCACTATAATACCTTCCATAAAGACTTTGAGAAATATGAGGGTATTGAGAGAGATAATATGTTTTTTGAAGTTTTTAAGAACTCCTTAAATTTCCGATAACTAGTTTGTTAGTAAAAGTAGTCAACTTCGAATTTACCCCACCAAAGTTATCCGAAATTATAACATTTTATTTATGTTATACATTTCAAATGGGGAAAAAATATACTAGGGCATACCTCGTTGCTGTTTGAAGCGCGACTGGCAGGAAAATCAATTCATTATCCCACAGTGCAAAACTTCGCTCTCAATAGCGACTGAAAGAGCGTAAGAATACGTGTGCTGAGAGTAACTGCTCATAAAAGATGACTAGATACAGGGTTGGAAAATAACATTTAATGAATTGTACTAAATCTCCTCAAAAATCGTACTTTTTTCGTTCAAATTGTACTGAATTTTTTTGTATTGGTTCGCATATGTTGCCCTATTACTCATTTACTTTTGTTTTTTTAATACATTTGAAATCAGTTTTTGTTTTATTTATACGGAAACATTTTTCTTAGTTCAATAAGAGTTTTTTGAAAAACATAAATATGAACACATACATGAAACATATTATTATTACATACTAGCTGACCCGGCAAACTTCGTTCTGCCCAAAAGAGACTTTACTATTAAGTTCATTCAAAAAAAATATCCAACTGAATGATAAACTATGTATCTATTCCAATGTACAAGTAAGTTGATATTCGCCGACACACTAAATAATTTTCACCAAATCACTCACATATTGATAATCTACACATTCGCAACTGTTCATTTCGTAAATGTAAACTATTTAACACGTAAAGCTACCGCTACCACTTCAACTACTAAATTAGAAATAATATTGTAAGCTGTCTTTTAAGAAGGTAAGTGAGAATATTGGTGTAGTATATCGATACATTGGTTTCGGGTTCCTACCCCAACCCTTTTATATATACTAGTATCGCCCGTGGTCGAAATTCGACCAGTTTAAATTTTCTTCAGCTCCTCTAAAAATAAAACTTTGAAATAAAATACTTATTTTCCTGGCCACAATCTTTTCTTTAACATACATATCTCCCGTGACAAATGCAATACCAAGTAAGTAGGTGGAAAAATAACTAAAGCAGCCATTATGCATACTGAGCATAGACCTGACTTGACTTGGAACTGCCACTTAGCGTTCTGTTTAATGAAGTTTGCATGTATCCGATTACCCTACTTGACTTGACTTAGAATTCTGTTGAGTTTTGATTTTCTATGTAAATTCTAAGTTTAGTGAGCGCCGTGAGAGAACTGTGTGATGCCATACCTATTTTTTTACATTTTGAATAAAATCCTCCAACTATTCTATAGGGATAAGAATTTTTGGATGTATACTATTCATATGACAGCCGCAAAACTTACTGTCAAATAAATTGAATTCAAATTAGGCTAACCTAAAAAAAATTTTTTTTCCTCCAAAATGCTTTATAGTTTTTTTTGGCATTGACTATATACTGATTGTAGATAAGCTCAGAAAATCGAAACCTAATGCCAAGAAAATGCGTTTTGGTACTTTTTACTGAGTTATATGTAAAAAATCACATGATTACTTTTAAAAAGCAATTCAATATGGGAAACTTTTACTCTTATTTGAAACTGGCTAGTGTGCTCTCTTGCTATTTTTCTAAGTGCTAAGTGACAGTTCTCAAGTCAAGTCAAGTCTATGCTAAGTATGCATAATGGCAGCTAAAGCCATGAGTATTTAAGATGGATTTCTTAGGCTTCAAATGATGTTGTACAGGATTTAGCCCAATTTTTTTGGCACACAAATAAAAGCAAGTGGCAGCTCCTGGACTACTGCATATGAATGATAGCAGAGGGGTTTGTGTGGTTTTCGTAGTTTTTAAAAAGTGCGAAATTTTGCGAGGTGGTGATGCCACTCAAAGTTTTCACACATTAGGGTGGTAGTACAACAGAGTTAGGGTATTAATATAAATACTGCTGAAATTTTTCATAAGGTAACGAAAACATGCGCCAACTGAAGTAGTAGACTTATTGTAGTAGACTACTACTTTTTTATAATAATGAAATAAATTGGTCACATTTGTTCGAGCATGTCCTATGAAGGCACTAATTGTACCCTTTTTATAATCTTCAATAAATTAAAAAAAATATATTATGATAAAAGGTTTTCATATGTTACTATATGTTTCAAGGCAAATATAATTTATAAAAAAAAAAACCTTATCCTGCCCCGAACCCGTGCTTTGAACCTGTAAACGCACGCATCAGAGCCGGCACCCTTACCACTGCTGTATCATGTATAACATTTCTGTTGGAATCAGAGGCTTTATTTACTGGGTTGTAGATGTCGCTAAGGGTAGTGGTGAAATTCTTTACTCAAGGCGCGCACGGGTCCATCTAGCGTACATCGAAACAGTTAGATACTGTGGTTTTGGCTTTTGGTAAAAGCTTTTATAAATGTTGTGCTGTTGGAGATTACAAAATAGTTGAGAGTTCTGGAAAGTTTGTAATCTTCTTTTTTGTTTAATAACAAATAAACAAAGCATAATTTTAAAAGATTTTTTCGCGAGACAGTAGAATTATCCATACCAAGATGGCAATATAACCTTTATAGGGATCTATCTATAAATACTATATGAAGTTGGGTTGCGAAAATTACTATGGGGAGAGTGTTAGCCTATTAATATATAGATTCAGCCTTAAAAGTTTAGTACGTATGGGAGATGCCACGCCCATTTTTATTAAATTTTTTTTCTTCTGACATTGTATTGATATCGTATATCTCCATAGTGATTTATATGTCCCTACCTTAAACCCTTTCAAAGATAATCAGCTTTTAACATTAAGTATGTATGTGAGATGCTACGCTCCCTTTTCGTAAAACCCTATTTTTTTTCCGCGACTATTGAATTGATATCGTTTATCTCCACACCAATTTCCAGGGCCCTACCTAAAACCGTTTTAAAATTTAAGGTTTAAAGTTTCACATCTAGTCATCTTTGGTGGTAAGCGACCTACTAGTGTAAGTACACAAATGAAAGCAGCGTTGTTATTTGTTCGAAAGAAGGTTGCCATAGCGCCAAAATACATTAGAATATTAGCTGTAGGCGAAATTGTACCAAAAGCGACAGCGTAGTACTTCAGTTCTTTCTTGAGCCAAATTGTATCGAAAAAGTACAATTGTATCGAAAAACCCAACCCTGACTAAATACGAAACTTCGCGCTCTCTGAGAGCGCTCAAAAAGTGGTCATTTTTATAACATTTTCCAATGCTGCCAGTACCCGGGTGGAAATTAAGCATGGAATATCTAGATTTAAGCGTGGCCCTAGATAGGTTTTCCTCAACATAGGTTCTTCTAATTTGACCCATGGCAGGCCCTATCATTACAGAACTTGAATGGGCAACGTTATCTAGGGCCTGGCTAGTAATACCCTTTTATAGGGATTCCACACAAAACCTAGGTTGGCCCCATCTAGATTTTCCTATAAAAATATTAAATTGAAAGATAAAATATGTGGCATCCGATTTATAATTTTTTTTTCATCAATGTTAATGCGGGAACCAATAGAAATAGTTGTAAATGAATTTTTGCGAGAATATTAACTTGTTCAATGCATATAATTTGCAGATTATAATAAATTTGTAAATATTATATAATAGATGCAATTAAAATAAATATACGAGGAAGTACTCGGATATACTTTATTGAAGACTAGCTGTCACAAAATTACTGTACAAAAACATGTTTAAACATACTTATGAAGAAGCGGCATGGGATAAATGGCTTTTACACTTTCAATTTCATCCTGAACATACAAAGTTACTAATTTTTTTTAACATTTTCAATGGACTTTGTTGACACGTGAGAGCATGGCGCATTTTGCAATTTCCACATATGTAACCGGCTCGAATTAAACGGATACGTAAACATTGGTTTGTCAAATTGAAGTTTTCTTACAGATATTTGTACATCATGTGAATTTCGTCGTCTCCACAATTTTTCGATTAAAACGCAAGTACCATCGTTCAATAATACATTATTGTCAGGATAGCATGTTCGCAAAGTAACTCCATTGTATTGTAATTTTTGTATATCAAAGTGATCGTCGCTCCACTTTTCACTGAGTATCATCAATCTTGCCGGTACATTTTCATTTCTAACTAAATACCTTTCGTGAAGACGGCTTCTGATTTGTGGTAGTACATCTTTGCCGGAACGCAGCATTCTTTTTATTTTCCCCAAAAAACTTTCGAACGGGAAGCAAGTTATTCGGCTGAGACTACAACCCATACTTTTCACGTCATCAGCTAGATGTAATAAGTTGTGCACATTTTTGGTTAACGAATGCTTTCCATACAAAAGTTCAGAACTTTCAACGAATTTTCGTAAGTACAATTTGGCTTTTTCACAATATTGGGATGCGCATTCATCTGAGCTTAAAAGTCGACACGCAGCATGTAAGAGCAAGAAGTGCCTGTAATAACTTGGTTTCAGTAATTTTTTCATAAGTATTGGCCCACTGTACATAAACTTCATAAGCCGAAAGAAGTTAAAAAATCACATGCATGCATTTGGTCAGAGTAAGTTTTTCATATTCGCTGTACGAATGTTATACTACACAATCGAGTACCATCGGACATTAGATACATAAACAATGAGGAGCCAGAAAGCAAAAAACGCACCAAATTCGGGAAATCAAACAAATGACCATTTCGATAAACTTAAAATATCGCACGATTGAGAGAAAATACGTAAATACATAGCTGCAGAAAATATATGTAGAAAATTATATTTTTTTTTACCCATTTGAGTGGTTTACAGGTATAAAAAAAGGTTAAAACATACAAACAATACGAATTTTCTTTTTGTATTATTTGCAAATATTTATTTTAATTATAACTAGTATGTAACTCCCGATAATCGGGTGGGTTTTTTTTTAGAAAAAAATTAAAGCAAACTTTAAACGCTAATATCTTATGAACAAATTAAGCAATTGAAATTTTTGTAATTTTGTACAAACATGCTGATGATAAGCTTTCATTTGATACACATTTCATTTATGTACGTATTGTAGTTAAGTCTAGCTAAGCGCCTTGTTTTAGAATAATACTATAGATTATTTTTATTTGAAATGTTATTACATATTTCCATTACCATGTTCTATCTCATTACGAAATGTATGTACATCATTAAGGATTTTACTTTATTTTAAGATATCTAGGAAATTTAACTTTATATTATTTATTATTTCATATATTTTATTTTAAATATATCTTGTCTCATTTTATACGTTTCGAGCAAGAAAAATTCAAAAATGAATTCGATAGCACATTTTTGCACACCTCTTGGTCTGTGGGAATTGCAAAATTCCTAAAATGCTACTCAAATTGCCCATATTTTGTTTTCACCATACTGGCATCATTGGAAAATGTTATAAAAAACGACCACTTTTTGAGCGCTCTCAGAGAGCGCGAAGTTTCGTATCTAGTCATCTTTGGTTATGGGTCTCCATCACTAGTACGTATCACTGTTCTTGCTGGGGTAGACCACGGATCATATGTTTATAGTTTTCATGCACATTCTCAGTTTTTTGACTGCAAGCTGCTACGAGTTTTGTGTTATCTGTGCCCGAAATCTACATAATATTATTAACTTTTCGAGTTCAATCCTACTGCTGCAGCTGCAATTCAAGGCAAGTCACTTTTCACAACAATGATGAACACGCATATATAGTTGAAATGAAAATTGTAATAATTCACTTTTTTGCAGCATGTCTCGGGAAACTAGCTCCGCCAAGAACGAGTATGAGAATTACGATTACAAATTAGTTCAATTTGTAAGTCCGATACGACAGAAGGAGTCGAAATAATATATAAAAAATGGCTCTTTTTCGACATGGAAACTCTTAAATGCGTGACCCGTTTTCCGCCTCCTCCATACGGAAAAGCCGAAATCACTCTACTACATGGAAAACTGAATGCAAAAGAAGATGCTCCATTAAATTGGCAAAGCTATGCAGTAGAAATAGTTGGCCATGCAAGTACGTTAGGAATTATTGTTGTAAATTTTTGAAAAATTAAAATTGTTTTCAATAAAATTATAATAACTTGCAGAAACTTACAAACAAGCTTAAGATAGGCTTGAAGCACTAAAGACAGAAAAGTTCGCTTTTACGGATAACGAAAATGCAGCTAAAAAATCTAAAGAAATGGCGAAAGAGCTCAAGCGACGTGCTCGTTTATCAAATTCTCAACAACTTGACATGCAAGAAGGAATTCCTTCATTGAGCGAAGACGAAGTGTTTGGTAAATATACTTATTGATATTTTTTGCTAAAATTAAAGCAATATTTCATATTTGTAGTTTTTACGAAAACCTTAATTTTGTGTTTTAGATTCTCAACCATTAATTGAAAGATATAAGATGAAACCATCTAGGCAAAATCTATATAAGACGAAACCATCTAAATTCAGAAACTCTATGCAAAAAAGTATGTACAATATAAGTTCACCATCGCATTTATTAACGTATTATATACGTTACGTCTCTTTTTATAGAGTCGGCGCAACCTCCATCACATTTACATAGCCAGCCTTCTCGTTCTAGAAGCCGTTCAAATGCTTCTACTGTGAAATCTTCTCTTAATGAAAGTATGATATTTTTTCATAGTTTTCAGTGTATGTTAATTAATTACATGCAAATATTATATATGTACATAGATGATTCTGATGAAAGTATTGAAAACGAGAAACGAAGAGTCGGAACAAGTCGAAACGTTATTCCAAAATCTGACGAGTCAATGAAAGGTATTATATAATTATTTATTATTCTTTTAGAACAGTTAATAAAAAAAAGTCATTGGATTTATATTTTTCAGGATCCGATACTCCAACTTCGAGCCGAGGTAAAAGTAGTCAACGTGCTGGAATCAGCGAAAATAAAACTGAAGGTCCTTTCATCTGTGAAAAAGACAAATGGGTGACAAAAGCTAGCCAGAAATATTCAGTCGATAAAACTCCAACAAATAAAGGTATGTGATCTTTAAAATTGGTTTTGAATCTCTTTTATGCCCGTAGCATAAACACCAGAGTTCTAAAAGAATGCATTTTTTTGGGAATGAAATCAATTGAAGTCCAGTCAATTTTCAATCCTTTATTTTTTTTTTCAATATTCATCTATTTAACTTCCCTTTTGACAAACATGCTATTTTAAATATAGGTTTACAGGAAATTTTGCGGAAAGTCTCTGGTTTAGAATCAGAAGTGAAATTTTTAAGGAATTGAAATCTGTGAAGGACGCGATCAGAGAACTACAGACTATTGAACCTCGAGCAAACAACCAAGGAACCAGCAATAATTCCCCCATGAACATTTATATATTTTCCGAAAAGTACGTCATTAAATTTCCACTTGAATTTGAAGATGAACTTACTGCATTCAACAATAAATTGAAATCTGACAATCAGTTCTGTGAAGACTATGTAAGTTGTTATGAAAGAAATATTTTTATATTATGAAGTCAGAAATAAAATTTTAAATAAATATTTCAGGAAAATGCACTGATTAGTTTGTACAGTCGCACAAAATCGACCTCTAATAATTTAGCAAATATTTTCAAAAACTGCATTGCCCGCGAATTGGTAATGAACTACACAGTTTCAAAAAAAATAGGCAACAAGAAAGTCTTCAAATATGTAAATGATAAATGGTAAGTTAATATTGATAAAAATTAATAACATCGATGGAATTGACAAGGTCGTAAAACAAATTTTTTTTTTTTTTTGTAGGTTTTATTAACAAAATGCGTAACAAAGAAGAGCAACCTGATTTGTCGGATGCAGAATTTTCATCATGTTTAAGTTCATGCTTCACTAATGCCAAGGATTGGGATGGTCATAGAAAAGACTGGAAATAGTTACTTGTGTATTAAACAGTGTGACCATTTCAGCATTTTTAGCATTATTCTGTCCAAAAAATTTCGAATATTTCATTACTTTTTTTATAAAAAAATCTAATACTTGTTAGTTGAGTCCACATATACCATGGCAACCATTTGCGTAGTAATTAAAAAATAAAATCTGGCATCATCTCTATATAAAACAAAAAACACCAATTTATTTAACATAGAAAATGGAAAGGTTGGTAAAAAATTTAATTTATTTCATATCAAAAAGCAACCTAGGTTGAATCTAGCACGAAGTAGATTTTCTAGATAGGGCCTGCCCTAGACCTCCTGTCTAGGCCCTAGATAGGCTTTCCTTGTTTGGCCCAAGATAGGCCTAGATATCATGGGCCATTTTTACAAAAGCATTAACATTGGAGCAAGGGCCTAGATAGGCTTTCCTTGTTTGGCCCAAGATAAAACTATGGAGGATCTAGTTAGGGCCATTACAACGCCTAGACAAAATTTCCAGCCGGGTATGGTGAAAACAAAATATGGGCATTTTGAGTAGCTTTTTAGGAATTTTGCAATTCCCACAGACCAAGAGGTGTGCAAAAAGGTGCTATCGAATTGTTTTTGAATTTTTCTTGCTCGGAACGTATAAAATGAGACAAGATATATTTAAAACAAAATATATGAAATAATAAATAATTCATAATATAAGTTAAAATTTCCAAGATATCTTAGAATAAGGTAAGCTCCTTAATGTTGTACATTTTGTAATGAAATAGAACATGGTAATGGAAATAAGATGATTTCAAATAAAAATAATTATAATTAAAATAAATATTTGCAAATAATAAAAAAAGAAAACACGTATTGTTTGTATCTTGTAAGCTTTTTTTATACCTGTAAACCACTCAAATGCGTAAAAAAAATATAATTTTCTACATATATTTTCTGCAGCTATTTTCTTACATTGTACTATTTCATATTTTACGTATTTTTTCTCAATCGTGCGATATGTTAAGTTTATCGAAATGTTCACTTGTTTGATTTTCCCAAATTTGGTGCGTTTTTTGCTTTCTGGCTCCTTATTGTTTATGTATCTAATGTCAGATGGTCCTCGATTGTGTAGTATTGCCAACTAGCGCACACATAAAAAAGTAGGCAGCACTGCATAATCGAGGACAGAAATAAGAGAGCGGGAGAGAGTTTCGTATCAAGTCAATCAATTGATCACACGTATTCTTACTCTCTATCGTTCAGTCGTTAGCGAACCAGCAACCAGTGTTGCCAGGATACAATTTATTTTGTACCTGGATTTGAGAAAAAAAAGAGCTAGATTTATTTAAGAAAACCCGAAACATGTAAAAAATTAGCTAAAAGGCACTTAAGTTTTGTATGTAAGTTTTTACATTTATTTCATACTAGCAGGGTACCCAGCTTTGCTCGGTATGATGTACCTAAGTAGTTAATAAATTCGTGCTACCTTCAATTGCGAAAACAATTTACAGGCTGAGAAGGTTCAGAACAATATTTATTACATTATATCTCCTTTATGTCTACGGCAATCAACTAAAGTAAAGGCGTTTTTTAACAGTCTAACTTCGACATTTGCCATCTCCCCTCTATTTGACTCTTTAGCTTTGCCTAAACATTCCCCAAGTCATCACCAGCCATTTTTCAAAGAAATGTAAAATATACAGAAACATTATCTAGAGTTTTATTAAAGACTAGCAGATGCCCGCGACTTTGTCTGCGGAACTTACCTCATTTCAGTGGCTATATGTTTCTGAATACAAACTAAGAGATTTGTAATATCTATTTTACGCTATTTTAAATTATTTATTCACAAAATTTCTTTATAAACAATGTTTTTTGTAGTATCATCCATTGATAAAATAAAGAGGTTATTCGGTTTAGCTACTCGAGAGCAAGCAACGTACAATTGGCCATGGGAGAAACAACTTCTCCTTAGGTCGACACCAACAGCATTAAGTGTCTGCCCCTGCGACTTATTAATGGTCATTGCCAGGGCAACCAAAAATATGCTCTAAAAAAATAAAAATATGCCACAAAAAAAGGTAAAATATGCTGAAAAATATGCCTCAAAAATTAAAAATATGTAATAAAAATATGCATTAAAAATCAGAAAAAGTAAAAAATGCTACATATATTTCACAAATTAAATTCATTAAAATCGCAACAAGTCCCCTTTGCTAAAAAGTGCAATTTTGTCCTAATTTTTGAAATTTTTTCAAAAACCCTTTACATATTCCTAAAGAGTAGGCTTTGTGGTTTCCAAAACGGTAAGCCGTGTGCGATTATCTCAAGTACTAAAATAAATGCAGCCACTTGAAAATTACAGATTTTATATGTCATACTTGTATTTATTACACCTTAAGCGATATTTCTTAACAAAGTTAACGGAAATTTTATATAAAAGACATTACTGGTCAAATCTCGCCGGTATGTGTAGTCAAAAATGTTTTATCCGAAACTGTATTTATATACATACATAGGTACATATGTATATAACTACATATATTAAGTCAAAGTACAGATTTCAGTTAATTTTATTGTTACAATAAATGATAAACATTTTGCTAAGGTTTTCAAAGAGAAAACTCTGTCTGTTTGGACGTAATACACTTTTATACATGGAAAAAGTTCGTTCGACATCAACTGAAGAAAGCGGCGCGAACTTAAAAGAACAAATTTCGGAAATAGTATACTTTGGATTGCATGTATTCGTTGAAGAGCCACGGAAGTACTCTGCAATGGTTTTAAATACTTGTATTGATACATTTTTCTGAAAACCAGCATACAGTTTTTGCTTAACGCGTAATCCAATTTCTCCATTCACGACATCAACAGCTTGGTGAGCACTTGAAAGTATTTCTAATTGATCCAAAAGAGAGATATTTGAGGTTTGTAGTTTGACAACGGAAGATGGCAAAAATCCATAATTTGACGCTATGTAAATCAAGTCTCTTTTAATACTGGAACCTCCAAAAATTTTTTTCGCAATCGTAATCGAGGTCGCTTCTTCTTCATCAAAAGTTTGTAGTACGTCAACAATTTTTTCATAATATTGAGAATAATAGCAAACAGCATCAATCCATGTTCCCCACCTTGTAATTATTGGCTGCGGTGGTAGGGGAAGTTCAGGATATATTGTTTTAAACTTTTCGACCCTTTGAGGAGCCTTGAGAAATATTTTTTTTACATTCGATATCAACTGATCCACTTCCGAAAACTGACCTCGTATAAATTCGCACACTCTGTGGAATAATACAAGTAACATGGGTTATTTTAGGGTAAAAAATTTGTATAGCCCGTACGGCTTTTACCATATAAGGAGCAGCGTCTGATGGAAATAAAAGAATCGAGTCTTTATTGAAGCTTGCCCCCAAAAGTTTTACAGAATCATCGAAAAGTCTAGCGATAGTTGTGTGATTTGTAGCTTCCAAACACGCTACGTTTAAAAGAAACTTTTGATTAGATATATCGGCGTTTTCATGTAAAATACCAACAACGACATTTGCCACATGTCTGCCTGCAGAGTCTGTAGTTTCGTCAATGGCTATCCAAATAAAGTGGTCTTTTACGATCGATTGTATCCTCTCCAAAGTGTTAGAATAAATTTGATTGACATAATTAGTCCGAAGGCTTGTCTCACATGGAACTGGCTGTAAGCACCATTTCTCAAAAAATTGCACTATGTTTTTGTTCCGTATTTTAAATAGAGGTAAATCGGCACAGACAAATGCACTACATAAATCGTTTGCAAATTCAACATGCTGCAATTTCAATCTATCGGCCACGAAGCTTTGTGACTGAGCAACATTTTTCGACCGTTTGAGTTGAATATGTTTTTCGCATTGCAAATGCTGCTTTATCAAAAATTTTTTGTCAAATGATACTACCTTGTTGCATAGGCTGCAAATCAGCACCTTACCGTCCGTTTGCAAATCAGGAAATTCTCCAACGATCTGCTTCAGCTTTTGAGAAATGGTTGCTTTTGCTTTCGGCATTATCTGTAAAAAGAAACATATAAATGTACACAAACACACAAACGAATACAAGTCAATTTTAATCTTTATTTAACCAAACGTTTACCTTTTATTAAAATGAGCGAAAGTTTGCAAACATTTATGAATATTTAAGTGCCGTTATTAAGTGAACGAAAGATGTAGATATACTATATTGTGTTTATCGATAATTCTATCGAACATTTGCTAATGACAGGGTTGCATTTTTCAGTAGCACTTAAGGATGATTAAACGGTTCGATTTTTTGGTAAATTTTTGTCGTTCCACAGCGTTCTACCTTCAAATACAGGGTTTGAATCGATCGATCGAATTGCTATTTACACTGTAAATGAGCCTTTATTCGATATTTGTTTAGAAATTCATTAAATGTGGAAAATATGACAAAATATGCTTTTTTAGCAAAAATATGCATAAATATGCATTAACAACTGAAATATGCTAAAATATGCCCTAACAAATATGGCTCAAACACTTTGCTTTTTCTTGAAACACCTTTATATTTTAGCCATTATGCAATAGCACGTAAGGAAAAGAATATGATTTTGCATATTTTTGGTTGCCCTGGTCATTGCAAAGAAAACGCTAACAGGAAACTGTATTCTTTTAAATTGGAAAGGGAAGTTGCTGGGTATAAGTGGTATGAAAACAATCTCCCCTACACCACAGCCTGTTAAAATTTCTGCTTCAATAACGTGCGCTTGCATCTTGTGTACTTTAAGTCTCGTTCCGTTGCATAATTTTGGTGGCGTTAAATTTCTCAGGAGCATTATTGGAACACCGATTTTCAAAACGATTATATGTGCAGGTAAGCCGTTTGCAGTTAGTGAATTCAAAAATTCAACTGGATAGTTAGTTGCATCATCTTGATCGATTACAGTATTAATCGAGGTATATACTCTCTCATTTCCTTCGATTTGCGACATAATATTACTACTAATGGCCGCCGCCTACTCATTTTTGGGCGTTAAAATTGCTCGCTCGCAAAGCCAGTTATTCGGACGCTGTAATATTTGCGTAATATTATTGTACACAGAGTGAATGAGTTCAGCCTCTGTGTGGACAATTTTTCCGAGTGTCTTAGGTATTCTAATTTGGTTGCTTTCTTGGGTCAAGTACAATAGACTTCTCAGCTTTCTTCATTTTTTGGCAGAATCGGTTGTTTTTTATAAACCCTCTACAAAGAAGCTCCAATAAAGTACTTTTTTGGAAAATAGAAATCGGTTTAGACGTTTAGCCAGCAATCGCGGTAATACGAAAGACATTTCATTTTTATATACATATGTAGACATATAGATAAGGTAAAATGATGAGAATTTGCATGTAATTAGAGTATTTTTTTTAAATAATTTTGATTAATATGCTGACTTATTCGCCACCTAGTGGGACATTTTTTGTAATAGAGCTCTTCCTTCCAAAAGAAACATACGTGGTAAAAAGTACCAAAAACAGACCATAAATAGGGATTTTCTCAATATCTCGACTCTAGTGCCACCTATCGTGGAAATTTTTTGCCACACAATTGTTGATCATATATTAAACATACGTGCCAAATATGATTAAAATCGGACCATAACTGCGGATTTTGTGAATATAGTGACTCCTGCGCCACCTAGCGGAAAAAATTATATGTATTATTGGTGAGACGTATCCAAGGAATAAACTGTCAAAATTTGAAAACAGTCCGATTAGTAGATTTTGAGCCAATTGATTACATAAAAACCCCCTACATTTTTATATATCTGTGGTCGTAAGCAATAATCGCCTAAGTCGCCTTCAGAACGAAATGAGTTATGTATACTACCATATTCAACGAATCAAACTTTATATTTACGCGAAATACCTATAATCCTAACTTGTTTTGTTATTTAGATATTAATAAAGTCATTATAGCTTAACTCGCTAGGTAGCCCTATCACATTTACTATACGAGCCAAAGTATACTTAAGAAAATTTTCAGATACATTATTGTTTTTATTAAAATGACCTATATTAACTTAAGTTTTTTTGCACATTGCATTTTTGTAGTTTCCCACAAATAATAAAGTTGTCATAAGAGCCAACGTAAAGATAAGATTTTATTGCTTATTGCGTTTGTAAATTTAAATGTACTTAATTCAATATATGCTACGTAAAAAGCAAAACATTCTTTTACAATAAAAACCTTAGTCAACATAGTCATTATTATGCGATAATTTACGTTTGTAAAAAGCACTTTTATTTCTTTTTTATAAATATCTCTTAAACAGAGGCAAGTTGCATTACAATTTTTAACCATAGCATTCTGCCTACAAAGATCTTCGATGTGTGATATAATTTTTTCCAAATCTCCTTTCAAAATTTTTCAAAAACGCTTCTTTATATAAAAAGCTCTTTTTCTCGGAAGTATACTTTTCGACTTAGGCGATTATTGCTTATGACCACAGATATATAGATAAGGCAAACAGCTCTATGAAAAAGCTTTTGTATAATAATTTTTTTCTTGAATTCAGATGAATCTAAAATTTACTTTAAGCGGACACAGTCATCAACACTTTTGATATGATAGCTATATTCTATGAGCTTATTCTTGGGTCAGCCTTGGTCCACCTAATGGTCAATTTCTTGGAAACGGGTTCGCAGATGAACCTGAAAACTGTTCCTTGTGAAAACTCTCATCAACATATTTAATTTGATACGCATATTGTTAAAATACATTTGGGGTCACCCCTGGTCCACATTTCGGTCAATAACTCAGGATTCCAGAAACTTTTTTTACTTTTTCTTTCTGAAGAACCTTCTCGGGGCACAAACAAATACAATAAAAAAAAAATTTGTGAAATCGGTCCAGCTGTTCTCAATTGATGAGTTACTATACATTTTTCAATTTCACAGTGAACACAATACCGGTTTTAAATTTGCGTTTGAAAGAACCTGCGCATAAGAAAAAATGTCACATAAAATTAATGGCGATGTATGTGAAAAATGACTTCCATTATTTTCCTGCTTTCCGACTTATTTTTATATTATACCAGGGTCACCCCTGGTCCTCATTTTTTGATATCTCGTAAGCGGGGTAGCATAGGGTCCTGAAAATCACCTCTTTTTTAAACACTCATCAACACCTTTTATTCGACACCCATATCGTATAAAATCCTTCTAAGGTCACCCCTGGTCCACATTTTGGTAGATATCTCGGAAAACGGGTCGCATAGGGTCTTGAAAATCACCTCTTTTTTAAATACTCCTCAATACCTTTTATTTGATACCCATATTGTAGAAAACCCGTCTGGGGTCACACCTGGTCCATATTTTGGGAAATACCTCGAATACGGGGTCTTATATGGGACTAATAACTACACCATGTTCAAGCGCTCGTCAACACCTTTCATTTGACACCCATATCGTACAAACACTTTCTGGAGTCACCCCTGGTCCACATTTTGTGGAATATCTCCAAAACCTTGCCGGTTTCTTATACTTTTTTTGGACATAAACCATGTCGGGCTCAATCAAAAACTACGTGCAAAATTTCGTTTAATTCGGTCCTGCCGTTCTGGAGTTATAGCGTCAGCAAGGAAAATAGGCTCCATTTTTATATATAGATATGCTGATACCCACATAGGACGGCAGTGTACATATGCAATTGATTTTTGTTTTAGCTGAAATTGAAAAAAAAAGTGAACAAAAATTTTAGTGAGGCGCGCTTAGTTTCTTTTTTGACAAAGTAAGTGAATTTTTCTTCATATAAATTTATGTAAGAAAAAAAAATTTCATAGGTGCATACCTCCCTAAAAATCAGTATATCTTTTTTGTTTGTCGTTCGATATTGATAAAGCTTCAAGCAGTCCATTAGTGAAACTCTCATCAAAATTCATTTCTCAGTTTCCAAGATCCTTAAGTTCAAACAGACAAACAGACAGACAATAATTTTAAACATTTATCAGATGAACTCTATAGCATTCCCCAAGTCATCATCAGTCACTTTTTCAAAGAAATTTTTAATGTACGACTTTTCTAGAGATTTATTATAGTATAGATTTAACTTAAACAATGTTTAAAACGTATAAAAAGTATAACTAAGTCAACAAAAAAAAAAAGTGTGTTTTTGAAAAATTATCAAGCTTGATAAATAGTTAAGAAAAAAATATTTCATTTTTAGTAAAACTCAAAAATTATTATAATTTTTGCGTCAAAGCCAAATGAAGTCATTTTAATTCTGACTCAAAATTCAAAACGCTTGAAATATTTTTTCTGATTTTTTATCATGAAGACAGAATCGGAGGGTAAGGTTGTTCAGAATCTTTAGCAACTTAGGAAAGTGTTTTTTACACACAGTTTACTTACCTTTCCATTTTGATTCTTGTTCGCAAAATAAACATATGGCATTTAGGAATGTTACTCGACAAATTAACCGATTTAGGTATTTGTTATCGGTGAGGGAAACTAAGTTGCCACATGGTACACAATGAAACTAATATAATAATTTCGACGTCGATTATAAAAGAAATAAAAACTTTCTTCATTTTACAATACAATTTGTACAAATAAATTTGGAGCCAAAAAAGAGCTAAAAATGAAAAAAAGGACTAGAAAAAGAGTTAGGAGCTAAAACAGAATTTTGGAGCTAAACGCCAAAAAAACGAATAAACACCAAGTTTGTCCGCGAAGCTTAGTGTATGCATTGCAATGCCCTGTGAGAACTTTTTTATGCTAGAAAATGCCTTTGGCTACTTTCAATGCCTTCTATGTTACAATAATGTTGAATTCTGAAAAATTTTAAAAGGAATATCGTATCCAATATTGAAAAGAATATCTTTTCAGAGCCTATCACTTTTCCCACAACATATATTAATTTGCAGATCATTAATATGGGTAGTACAAGAATTTTATCAAATACAACATCTCTAAAATACCGCCCTTATTTAAAAATGTGTAGGCTTAACAAGTAACATCATTGAATATTTTATCTGAAAGTCTAACACATTCCAAATTTTCTATCCCAATTCCATATGTTGTTATTTTGGTTTAAATTTCCCACTGGTCTGCTCCCATTCCCTCGTTTTCACTCATACACTCACATTTTTCATTTTTTACAGCACTGATCTAATGTCAGATATGGCTTCGGCAGAAACAGTACGTCACGTACTTGGCGGACAAGGAACAAACTTACAGCCGAGTAGAATGTGTCCATTTTGGATTATAAACGCTAGATTGGCAAAGTATCAGTCAACGCATCCGGCATCCTTTGCCAATTTTCTATTTTGGCGGAACGGCAGCTGCGTGACAAATGTCAAAATCCATTTTACCGCTCCATTGCTTCTATTAGCATCACTACGACAAGTATCACGCGTATTGTTTGCATTTATATTATGGTTTTTACCCAAACTTCGTGTGTTTTAAGAAATTTCGTTTCGCGCCAATCACTTTGTTTACATACATATCTGCTTACTTCAACAATATGTACGTCAAAGGTTATGTGGCATCCCTCTGCGCCACGTACGTTTTGTCAGTCAATCGCGAAGTACGTCATGACGGAGAAGTACTGATTCTGTTTGAGCCAATAGTCCTCGATTGTGTAGTGTTGCCAACTAACGCACGCATAAAATAGTAGGCAACACTGCATAATCGAGGACCGAAATGAGAGAGCGGGAGAGAGTTTCGTATCAAGTCATCTTTGGTCAAAAGGCGCATATATGTTCTAAATATCCCACAATGCTCCTCTGTATTCCAGTTGCGGAACTTTCAGTGGGCGTGGCATAGCCAAGAAATTTCGAACCGGGCTCTTTTACAATGGTGATTGTTCTTCATTTAACACAACATTCCGGATCAGATTTGCCTCTGTTACTCTTTTTAAAGTTTTCTCTTTTTTGCCATCGAATGAGATACACTTTACAGAGTCATCACATTTGGCCGCCGCTAATGCTTGTTGGCGGAACTTCACACGCTCCCTATATACTTTATTTTTGTCGATGATAAGCCCATCCAGCAACTGGTTAATTTGTGAAAGTGACTCTGCGGATACCTCCTGTTTGGCTTTTGCAGCAATTGAAATTGTGAAATCTTTTATCAGCTTAGTCGCAAGCAATGAACCGAAACGAACAGAGGTGTCGCTGCGGTCCAAAGCCGAACAAAAATTACGCAAGGAAATATCCTCAATTGATAGATATTTTATTTTCGTTCCGCTCATATTTTCTTCAAACTCCTGTTCTTCTTCGCTGTCTGGTTCGAACTCAATAAAGTAAACGTCGCTAAGTGTAGTCTTTGATGCACATACTGTCGCCATTTGTTGTATGTCGGTAGTCGACCTCACATCTACATTATCAAGAGTCATTAATCGTGAACCACACTGATCGATGAAAAAAGTTTTAGTATCATCTGGAATATCTTATTTTATTCAATTCTACATACGCGATATCACAAATAATGTATTCCACTCGTTTTCATCGTATTTCGATGTATGTTTCACTACGTTATAGTACTTATTTACAACACTATCTTATTTTCTAATTATAATTGGAATACCTGCACTTTGCCACAAAACACGCACTTTCCTTAAAATGTCTTGCTTAGTTATAAACTCCCAACTTCTTACGGCGATCACTTCTATGTCGCAGATATTACCCGAGGTTAATAATATCGCGTTTAGTTGGCAGTTGGTTTTTTAAATCACAATGAACAAAGCGCATTTTTTAAGTTTATAGTCCAGTTAATTTATAAAACAACGGTCTTCATAAAGAAAATTTTAAACTTTGGACCATAAAAAAAAAAAAATATTCCTATTCTTATGTAGAATAAGCCTTTTAAGCGAATGGTGTACCTACTCAATCTTTTAATAAAGTCTACAGTTAAGGTATAAACCCGCAAATGAATTTTTGAATTTTTTTCACGAATTTTCAATTTCGTTCGAAAGGAATGTCCAAAACTTTTAAATTTTCAAAAATATAAATAAACGCAAATATAAACAAATTAATGCGGATTTTGAAAAGGTATACTAATTAAAAGTTAGGTGGAGTATGCCGAAAAATGTATAAAGAAAATAAGGCATGGCTTGCAACTAAAAACAAAATTTGGTTTATTTCGAGTTCTACTGAATTAATTGAAGTACTTTTTAGCAAAAGATTTACGATTTTTTTCGGTCTTTAATTTGCTGTTACTAGATCGGTACATCAGGGAACTGGGTAGGTACCACGACGGAGCGCCTGAGTTCAATGGGATTTTTTTAGGAAAAACCCGCTCCTTGGGACAAAAAAATTGGTGTTCCACACAAAATCCGACAATAAATGCCGAAGATATTAAGAAAAATGCAATTGGGCGACATCTAGGGTTGACAAAAAAATACAAAAAAATTTTTTTTTTTTAAATGTTTTTCAAAAACATAATATGAGGGGAGGTACGGCCGACTTTTTTTTTGTTGCCTGTAAGGCGAGACGCTCTAATGTGCACACATGTAGGCGTGAAAAGTTTGAAATAAAGAACTAGTAAGTAAGTCTAAGTTCGGGTGTAACCGAACATTAAATACCTAGTAGTGATCTGTTTTGGTACCTAAATTTGTTATAAAGGCAACTGATTGTTTTCGATAAAAACATTTCTATTGTAAGTGGTAAATTAAACTATCACTAAATAACAAAATATAAATAGTTTTCCCCATGTTCATGAAAGGCATGAAAATATAAAAAATTTATACAAAACAGGTAAGGAAGTCTAAGTTCGGGTGAACCGAACATTAAGTACCCAGCGTTAGTTTTCAGAACCAGACACAAATACCATGACTTGGCAATGATATAGGCCCTAGAATCTTATTTGAAATTTTCTATATCAAAAAAGGCGTGGTTATCATCCGATTTCGCCCATCTCAAACACCAATCTGCCTTGGCCAGAAAGTAACCTGTGTACCAAATTTCATGCGAATATCTCAAGTTTTACTCAACTTATGTTAATTTATGTGATTTTCGATATCGAAAAAGTGGGCGTGGTTATCATCCCATTTCGAAAATTTTTACAGCAGCTCACCTTGGCCAGAAACTAGCCTGCATAATAAATTCCATGCAAATATCTCAGTTTTTACACAAGTTATGTCAATTTATGTGATTTTCGAAATTTATGATATCGAAAAAGGGGGCGTGGTTATCATCCGATTTCGCCCATTTTCAATAGCAACCTACCTTGGCCAGAAAGAGACCTGTATGCAAAATTTCATGCAAATATCTCAATTTTTACTCAAGTTATCGTGTACACGGACGGACAGACGGACAGACGGACATGCCTTAATCAATTCCTCTTTTCAACGTAAGAACTTTCATATATGGAACTCTATATCTAACACGATTATTTTGCGCCGTTACATAGTACCGTTATGTGGACAAAATTATAATACTCTTGTACTAGTACTAGTACGCTGGGTATAAAAAGGCAGTAGGGTGTTAACTACTTGTCCGTATATTTTGCGTGTTTGCTATCCGATTTGCGTAATTTTGAAATCTGAAGTATACTACATACTATTGGGAAGCATCTCACTAACTTTCATTGAAATACCTTTTTGAAATTTCAAGCAATCGCTTTTGAAAAAAGCTGACCTTTTTTGCTGAAAAGTGGGCGGCGCCACGCCTACTTCACCAAAATCTGCAACATTATTTTACAGTTAAGTTTTGCTTAAAAAGCTTATTATGTGTGTAAAATCTTATTTAAATAACTTATAAAATTATGGAAATATCGCGATTTTAATTTTAATAAGAAGTTTTTCAGAACTGTGTTTAAAAAGTGGGCGTGTCCGTTAACCCATTTTGTTTATTTTTACAGCAAAGAGTTAGCTTTTTATGTTGAACACTTTCTCCAAATATCGTTTTAATAAATCATTTTTTACCGGAGTTATGGCATGGAAAGTTTTTTGGAATAATCCGCAGTAAAGGGGAGGGGGCCCATTTTCCAAAAATTTTGTGCATTCGACTTGCTTTGCCCATGAAGACTTTAGAGGCGAAATAGAAATGATATACAGCTAGTTTAAGCAAAGTTATTGCATATTCAATATATCTATAATCCTTGACAAAATCTTTCGTATGAAATTGGGCGTGCCTGTATTAATATAAATATGTGTGCTGAATTTTATTTATTATTGGCGGTTTTTGATTTATGATTAATAATATTTCCAAACTTGACTATATCAAAAGTGGGCGGTACCACGCCCCTTTTTAAAAATTTCTTCAAAAATTGATTTGCTGCCTTAACGCTAAAGTGCACACCAAATATTATCCTTATAGGTATATTATGTACTGAATAATCACTCTTTTTGTATTTTCGAAAATATTATATATATAGAAAGTGGGCGTTTTAACCGATTTTGCCTATTTTCAATAGCGCTCCGAGATAAGTGAAAAGGAACCTGCATACCAAATTTCATTGAGATATCTCAAGATTTACTCGAGTTATCGTGTTCACAGACGGACGGACGGACGGACATGGCTCAATCAATTTCTCTTTTCCTCCTGAACATTTTGATATATATAAGTCAATATCTATCTCGATTCGTTTATGCCGTTACATACTACCGTTAGGCGAATGAAGTTAATATACCTTGTGTGCGAAGCACTACTATTCATAATAAGTATACGTACAAAGTAATTCTGTTAAGAACAAACCCCCCCCGAATTTTCCGAAAATTAAAACTTAAATGTCTGTACTAGAAGAATTGCTCTATTCACTTTTAAAACCCCTGTTAAGAAATTAGCATTAATAGCAATAATGAAAATATGAAAGAATAAAATTAAATAATATTTCACAATGAGAGAAGTTATTGGTAGTCGCTAATCAATTATCAGAGCAAGTCTGAGAGGTCACAACTAAATTCCTGCAACGGCTCACTCATTTGACGCTTTAAGAAATTCGCGCAAATCTATCAGACTTGCTCTGCATAAGATCAACTTAGCATCTCAACTACATAGCATGTTAACAATAGCAAAGAGCATAGAATAATAAGAGGGAGCAGTTTGCCACTCAATTTTTGGCTGGAACGTTTTGGTGTTCCTCTAGAAGATCCACGACAGGGTTTTTACCACACTTTTTGAAGCCTGTCCGATAATCGAAAAGTTTGAATTTTTCTTTTTCTTTCGTCTTTCCATCGCGATGCTGATACCCCTTTCTAATTTTTATGGGGGCCTAGTGCCTGGTAGCAATCAGCAGTTCAAAATGCAAATTTGATGATTATGGAAAAATTTCAAATGCGTAGAAATAACAACAATAACAATTTCATTCATAAATCCATTCATTCATAAATTTCTGCCAAAATCCATCCAAAAATGACAAAACTTCTAAAAATCTAACATTGCGAAAAGTTGAAAAAAGGGGTATTCCAGCAAAAATAGTGACATAACATAATCTTTAAACCTCTAAAATTTCTGCCCATCTTCTGAACTACGCTTAACCTGATCTGGAATGGATTTAGGAAATTCGATGTCAAGCAATACATATATGCTAATTTATGAATGAATGGATTTATGAATGAAATTGTTATTGTTGTTATTTCTACGCATTTGAAATTTTTCCATAATCATCTAGTTTGCATTTTGAACTGCTGATTGCTACCAGGCACTAGGCCCCCATAAAAATTAGAAAGGGGTATCAGCATCGCGATAGAAAGGCGAAAGAAAAAGAAAAATTCAAACTTTTCGATTATCGGACAGGCTTCAAAAAGTGTGGTAAGAACCCTGTCGTGGATCTTCTAGAGGAACACCAAAACGTTCCAGCCAAAAATTGAGTGGCAAACTGCTCCCTCTTATTATTCTATGCTCTTTGTTCACACCAAAAAAGCTGACACTATGTCTGTGATGTGCGCGTGACAAAATATAAAAACATCAAAAAGGCAACAACAACATCTCATGCGCCCGCTTTAGCCGAATGAAGTGAAATAAAAACCATAAGCAAGCAACAACATCGACTGCCGCCTTAGGTTTGGTTTTTAATGAATGTTAAGTAAGTCGTTAGTCTTTTGCCAGGCTCTTATAGCTGTAAACAGATATAGTGAATTAAACGGTTTCTTCAATAAACGTATGACAAGCGATTAAGGTTTTTGGTTTTATTTAAAACGATAAAGACGGTAATTAGTAATTGGCGCCCAACGTGGGCCGCGCGCGTATTTAATTAAATCCTCTTCATTGGACGAACGGCGTGGTCATGAGCTCGGACTCATTGGAAAATATCAGGAAGCAAATTTCAAGCAGCTAAGCAGATCTTAAGCTACACCAAGAGGAATTCAACAAAAAATATATGATTGTAAGGAAATAGATTTAAGGAAGTGAATTTGAATTAAGTAAGTTAAAATAAGTCATAATAGACTTGATTGAATTGTGCACTCAAAATTTAAGGAGAAAAAGTAAGCTGTTAGCCAGTGAATGTTAACAAGAAATTAAAACATAATAGGCTCAATTGAATTGTGTATTGAAAATTCACAAGCTGTAAGCCAGTAAATCTAAGAGCAACTGTGAAGAGTTAAATTAATAAATAAAGGCTAAAATTGCATAGCCGAAAAATATTGAGAATTAAGTTGTAAACTAAAGTAAAAAAAAAATGGATGGAGCGCAACTTCGTACAATCATTAGTGCTGCTGTAAGAGTAGCCACTGACCAGACGAAACGTGACTTCCAGAGTAGAATTGACGAACTGACTCAGAGACTCACTAGAATAGAAACACCCACCCAAGTAGAAGAATATCAGGAAACAACATTTGACCATGATATTGAGTCCAACTTATCATTGGATGTAGTGAAATCATTGCCAGACTTTTCTGGTGACCAGATTCGTTACGCGTCATGGCGGCAGGCAGCTCATGCCGCCTACAAAATTTTTGAATCATATGCTGGTAGTTGTAAACACTACCAGACCGTAGCATTTATTCCTAACAAAGTTACAGGACGGGCAGATTCTGTGCTTTCCTCGTTCAACACCGTCTTAAATTTAAAAGCTATTATAGCAGGACTTGATTTTTCGTATGCTGATAAGAAACCCATACATGTTATTGAACAGGAAATGTCCACCCTCCGCCAAGGAGGCCTTACAATTAATGACTTCTACGACAGGGTCGAAAGGAAACTGACGGCCATAACTAATAAAACACTTATGACCTATGTAAGCGACCGACAGGTTATCGGATCAAATGTTAAGTCCTATCCCATTGCCAATAGCCCCCATTTCAAAAGAGTAACAAATGATCAAGTTCAACAAAAGGTCACTCCAATGGAGGTTGATCCCAGTCTTTCCAAACTTAGGTATCCTACTCAACAAATGCCTTCCTCTTCTTGTAATCCCCCCAATTATCCTTCGGGCAGGACTACATTTGGGAATCCTGTCTATACTAGTGGCCACGAATGCAAAAAGACCACATGGTAGTGACCAATTTAATTACAATAAATTGCAACGAATCAATGCACTTAACCAGTATGATAATGACGAAGGAGCGTACGCAGATTCCGACACCTACGACGATGAGAAAGTTTGTAATAATAACGATGAAATAGCAGAAGTAAGAAGTGATGAAATACATTTTTTAGAGTAGCGTCCCTGCTACGGTTTGTTAGCAGGAAGTTTAAAGGTAAACCAGTAAAATTTCTGATGTTGTTGTAGCGCTACTTAGCCCTACCTAGGTAGTCAGTATCTTACCCAGTAATATCATCAAACTCTTCTAACGGAAGTCCTAGAAACCTAGCGGCTTCGACAGGGGTGGACCAGAGGGATATGGGTGTTAGAAGAGTAGGCTCGGTTGAGCAGACAAAAAGGTGGTTTCTATTATCGGGGGACAAGCCGCATGCCGGACAAACATTAGGCAAGTCGGGGTTCAGTCTGGATCGGTAAGAGTTTAACCTATTACAATATCCAGACAGAAGTTGAGCCGGCATCGCCCTAGTGTCCCTAGGCGGCTCGCGCTCCTCTTCGGCAACGTGGAGAGCCGACAAAAGAATTTACCGAATTCGGGTGGATGAGGGTGAGGGCCTGCCGGTGCACCTTAAGATCAAACGGCGGGGAAATCAGGTGCCGGATCTCATCAAAGTGTTTGCTTAGATGGCTCGTTATGCTCGGAACACCATGCTCGGCGGATTCCCGTTGACAAGGAGTCTGTTCGGATGCTGCGGTTTGCAGGGCGAAGGTTCGAAGGGCGGTGTTCGGCAGACCTGAAGCCTCGTCCAGTGTGCGTCAGCTAGCCCCGGCGACAATATTGGCGTCGCGTAGCTTAGTACCGGCTGACCGGCTAGCTAGTAATGTTTCTTTGTTTTTACCCCAAGTGCTGCCAGCTAGCGACTTGAGGATTTTGTTACGGCTTTGGACTTTATTGGGAATTGCGGTTACTCGAGCGCCGTATTTGAACATGTTATCAAACGTCACCCCTAAGATTTTGAGGTGTGAGACAGTTGGTAGCTTGACACTATCAACGTAGACGTCTAATTCCATGTTCACTTGCGTTGTCCACGTCGTGAATAGGGTGGCCGAGGACTTATTCGGTGACAATGCCAGGTTTCTCCCAGCGAAAAATTCGGACACGGCTGGGAGGTATGAATTCATGCGAGAGCAGAGTCCTTCAACGGAGGGGCCTGTTGACAGAATCGTACAATCGTCCATCTGGTGGGGGGGGGGGAAATTTCGATACATAATAGTTCAACAAAAACGGGGATAGGACACCACCCTGTGGCACACGTTGTTTAACTATTCTGGGTTTTGACCTGGCGCCTCTGAATTCAACCGACGATTGACGGCCACTCAGGTAGTTGGCAGTCCAACGTTTAAGGCAGGGGAGAAGGGACGAGTCTTCCAGGTCTTTCATTAGTTGTGCATGGTTGACCGTGTCAAAAGCTTTGGCCAAGTCAAGCGTAACTAGCACTGTCCTGTGCTTTGGACGCTTTTGGTTTAGTCCGTCCCCTATCTGAGTGGTGATGGCTTTCAGCGCGGTGGTGGTGCTGTGCTTTTTGCGAAAACCATGCTGATGTTCGGCGAGCAGCAGGTTTGTGGTGAAATACGGTAATAAGATAGACTCCAACACCTTCACTACTGGCGAGAGGAGTGATATCGGGCGATATGACTCAACTACGGGAGCTGACTTGCCAGGCTTTAGTAGTGGGACCACCTTTGCCTGTCTCCATCTTTCAGGAATGACAAAGGTGGACAGGGAATCTTTGAAAATGTGTGTAAAGTATCTTATGCCTTCGTCGCCGAGGTGTTTCAGCATCAGCATAGAAATGCCATCGGGGTCTATATACTTGGTGTTCTTAGATCTCCGAATTGCCTCATGAACTTCTGTTGTGGAGATGGCAATGGGCGCATCACTGTTTTTGTGTTTATGCGCTTCCCTGGTGGCTCGGCGAATCTCTTTGTTCAACGGAGGATGCATTACAAATTGTCGGCAGAAAGCGATCGCGCATCTTTTAGGTTTCGACTGAACTTGATCGCCGAAGGCGATGGATATTTTGTCGGTAGGTTTAGCCGGGACAAAGATTTCACCGTCGACCATAATTTGCCAACTCCAGCCGAGAGGTTGCAAGACCTTGGGTGCTCTTCCCACTTAGCGCGTTTGTGTTTATCTACTAAGCGTCTGATTTCCGATCCTTTATTTGAGGATCCGTAGGGTCCAGGCGTCTAATAAGGTCACATTCATTTGCTAGGGCCGCTGCCTCTGCGGGGAAGAATGGACGCACTTCCTTTATTCTACCTGACGGAATGTGTTGATGGCAGGCTGAAATTAGGGCCATACGAAGCGCCTTTTCCCCTTCTCGTACGTTAAACGGGGTGGGGAGAGCAGCGAAGGCGCTCTCTGTGGTGGTGAGAAATCCCTCCCAGTCGGCTTTGTTGAAGTTGGTGTACGTGCGATTTTCAGAGGTGACAAAGTCGGTGGGGCGGTCGATAGAGAGCACTATGGGTAGGTGGGCTGAAGCAAGCGTCAACATCGGTCGCCATTCAACGCAGTTTATACGGCCTGCGCTGACTATGGTGATATCTGGCGAACTAGAGCAGTTGACCGCCACTCCAGTGCGGGCATCCCCATTTACCGTGCAGAACGTCGAATCGTCTATTTGGTCAGCCAGCTCCTGCCCCCTACCATCAGCCTTCAAGCTGGAGTGCCACAGGTAGCGGTGGTAGTCCCTGGGACAGCAGGTGACAGGAGGTATGTATATGTTTATGATTTGAAGGTCGACATCGCCTGACCGGACAACCATACCTTGACGTTCTAAGGTGGTGTCCCTCGGGTCGATGCCAGGCTCAAATAGACGATACTGCACAGATTGATGCGTGATGAATGCCAGACCACCCCCAAGCTCTCTTGCACGATCACAAAGGTGTACATTGTACCCGTTGCAGGTCTGAAGAGACGACCTTCCACCGAGCTTCGTTTATTGAATTGCAGCGATTTTGATGTTATATCGCCTCATTAAGTTTATTACCCCAACAATTTTAGCGGTTAGGCCGTAGCAATTAAATAGCAGGATACCGAAATGCGAAGGGGGAGCAGAGTTGATGCTGGGGGTCAGGGACTGATGCGTATGCCTAGGTGGTAGTAGGCTGGGTCGCGCACTACGGCGGTGGGAGTAGCTGTGAGCTGCTGTGTGAGATATCGAAAAAGGGGGCGTGGTTATAATTAGATTTCGTCAATTTTCAACAGCAACCTACCTTGGGCAGAAAGTAACCAATTCCATGCAAATATCTCAGTTTTTAAGCAAGTTATGTCAATTTATGTGATTTTCGAAATTTTCGATATCGAAAAAGGGGGCGTGGTTATCATCCGATTTCGTCCATATTCAATTTCATGTAAATATCTCAATTTTTACTCAAGTTATCATGTACACGGACGGACAGACGGACGGACATGCCTTAATCAGTTCTTCTTTTCAACCTAAGAACTTTCATACCTCCTCGAACTCTATATTTAACTCGATTAGTTTGCGCCGTTACGTACAACCGTTATATGGACAAAATTATAATACCCTTGTACTAGTAAGCTGGGTATAAAAACAAATACGGATAAGTAATATTGTGTATTTTCTATTTATTCACACATTTTATGGAGTTAAGTTTATGTCTTAGATATTTATTAAAAAGAGCGAAGGTGTCAGAAACAACGCAGCAACTACAGTTGGTTGAAAGCGCAGACAGTAAGAGGTAAAGCAATAGTCTTTGGTAATGTTTATTTCGTTGCCTTAATTCACAAAGGCCCTAATAGACATATTTTTCGAAACTGCATTTTCACAGGCTTTGGGGCAGGTGCTGTAATGTTTTTTGCTTCTGTAAAATATTTTGGTTGTGTTTTCATCGATTTAGTCCTTTTTTTTTTAAATTTTTGGTAGTTTTTTTTTATTTTTAGCGTGGCAACCGTGGCTAGGACGGTACCCTTAGTTGTAATCTCATATTTATGTGCAATTCGTCAGTCCCCTGGCTTTTTTTTTTTATTTTTAGTATTTATTTTTGTTTTATTAAGCCAATTAGAATACAAAATCTTACAGGCTAAGTAGAAATACATATGTGCAAGCAGTATGCAAAGTTATTAATATAAAGTAATTAAAATGTATTAATATGGCTTACTTATAAAAAAGGCTTATTGTGCTTAAAAAGCTCTCTTTAGACAAATATTTAAAAATTCTGTTGAACTCAATCAAAGTTCTAGTAATTGGAGCATTGATTGCATAAAGAGCCTTAAAAATACGTACATTGAAAAATTCAGAGTTCCTAAGCGCTCTGGCAGGAATGTTTATAAAGATCCTCTCAAGGAGCATTGGACAGTCAGTGGTACCGCAAAAAACGTCAAAAATAAACGACAGCGACAAAATTATTCGTCTATTCTGCAGTGACTTTCAATTGATCAATAAGCATCTAGCTTCATAAGGCGAAACGGGTTCAGAAAACCGTAAACTGCGCAAAGCAAAATATAAAAATACTTTCTGAATCCGCTAGATTCTTGCAATATGATACTGATAATACGGCGACCAAATGAAACAGGCATACTCAAATTTGGAGCGCACAAACGCCGTATATAAAAGTTTTAGTGTATAAGGGTCAGTAAACTCTGAGCTATGACGCCTAACAAATGCAAGCATGGCATATGATTTCGAGATGCAATGGCTAATATGTTTTGCGAAAGTCAATTTAGAGTCAAAAGTTACTCCCAGATCCTTTATTTCACTAACCCTTGAAAGGCGCGAATTATATAAATGGTATGAGGTATCAATGACGTTAACGCGTTTTGAAAAAGTAATATGTAAACATTTTTTTAAGATGAGATTTAACCGATTGCTATTACACCAAGAACTTAAATTATCCAAATCTAATTGCATCAGTTCGGAGCCATGCTGACTGTGAATAGGTAAATAAATTTTTAAATCATCCGCATATAATAGAAACCTAGCTGCAGAGAAGCAAGAGCGAATGTCATTAATAAACAACATGAAGCAAAGTGGTCCTAAGATGCTTCCTTGTGGAACACCAGAGCAGGCAACGAAAGAAGAAGACCTTGCATTGTCCACAACAACCCCACAATTGCGAATTTGCAAGTATGATTCAATCCATTTTAGAAACACTGAGTGGAAACCCATGCAGGCCAGGTTCTTAATCAGAACAACATGGGAGACCCGATCAAAAGCGTTAGAGAAGTCCGTATATACTGTGTCAACCTGACACCCAGACTGAAAAGCTTCTATGCAGTCATCAGAAAATATAGCTAAGTTAGTCAGAGTTGAGCGTCCTGGAAAAAAGCCATGTTGCTGTGGACACTCAATATTCTTAACAAAAAATTTTAATTTTTCTTGGATGATACATTCAAAGAGCTTTGACGTGGCGGACAGTTTTGAAATGGGTCTGTAGTTGCCAATATCATTTTTGTTGCCACTTGTAACACTCGACAAATAACCACACACAATTAGAATATTAACTTATAGCTTTATTGTTTGCTTGGCACGTGTTACACTTTAGAGCGTCGAATACACACTACTCGTTCTGCAGCTTCTCGTTGTGTTCGTTGTCAACACCTGCAACGGCTCCCCACATCCCTTCCTTTTTCTGGAGTTTCAAACGAAGTTTTGGTTGGCCGTCTGTTTCATTATTGAGGATGTTAGGTCCCAACTCAGGAGCTCGCATTAGGGCCGGATCAATCTGCAGATTCGATGAAGACGACAGCGTGGCTTTATCTCCTGGTACTATATCGGATATTTTCGCTCTTCTTCTCCTATCCGCTGTTTCTTTACCTTTTTGTCTATTAATAATGTCTAGATCTTTAGCTGCGGAATCTAGCTTGCCCTCTGTAATGTCTTTGATTCCAGGTATTTTATCGCAAATCACCCGGTTAAACATCAGCTCAGTCGGCGGTGCACCAGTAGTACCATGGGGGGTCACATTGTACATTAGGAGGATGTTCTGGATCTATTTTACGTAGTCTCGTCTGTTGCTATGGGCGATTTTTAAGCGCTTCACCAAGGACCGGTTCATATTTTCCACCTCTACATTGGCTTGTGGCCAATATGGTGGAGTCGTTATCAATGTGATATTATGATCACCGCAGAATTTCCTGAAATCGCCGCTGACAAATTGCCTTCCATTGTCCACTTTAATTGATTTTGGTATACCTAGTCGACAAAATATCTCATTCAAAACAGTTATTATTGTTTCAGAATTTCACTTCCTGATAACGCGAATAATAATCAATAAGTACGAATACATAGAAAATACTTGATGGGTTGCTTGGCCAAGAATCATTTTTGATGTATTCAAGAGCAAGTGATATTTCTTCATCTTGGACACTCTTTTCTGCGATTTCGGATATGGTAAGAGAAGACGGAGTAGAATGCGACATTATGTGGAAGAAATTTTGTTCTACATTTTCATCAAAGCTCGGCATATCTTCAATTTTGCAAAGTCTCGAAATAGAGTCGGCGATGTTTTCTTTTCCCGGACGATATACTACCTTGAACTTATAGGACTGCAATAGTAATAGCCATCTTTCGATCCTTGCGGGTGGCTTAGATGCGGGTTTAAAAATTGTCTCCAGGGGCTTATGGTCAGTCACCAATTCAAATTCTAGGCCCGCCAAATAATAAAAGAATCTCTCTACCGCCCACACAAGAGCTCAACTTTCTTTTTCTGTTTGGGAATACCTCTTTTCCACATCCGCGAGGCTCTTGCTGGCGAAAGAAATTATTTTTGGGTCACCGACTGGATCGACTTGAAAAAAACTGCCCCTAATGCTACAAAACTCGCATTTTGGGACTCGGGTTTTGTGTTTCGGATTAAAATATGACAATTTTGGTATATCGGATAGAAGGTTTTTCAATTTTTGGAAAGAGTTACGTTGTTCTGGACCCCATATAAACTTCGAGTTAAGTTTCAGTATTCCTCTCAAGGGTTCAGTTACATCTGCTAAGTCTGGAATAAATTTACCGACATAGGTTACAAGGCCAAGGAAACTTCTTAACTCCTCTTTGTTTTCTGGTGCCCGGAAATTTTTAATTGTTGCAATCTTTTTGCGGTCCGGAGTAATTCCCTCTTTGGACAAGGTATGCCCCAGAAACGTTAATCTTTTGGCCCGCCAAATGCATTTATCGTAATTTAATAAGACATTATTATCTTTGAAAATTTCAAGTACTTTATTCAGGGCTTCATCATGTTCTTTTTCTGTACTACCAAAGATTATGACATCATCGATATAGTTTAGACAATTTTTGAATGGGGCTAAAATCTTTTCCAGTACGCGCTGGAAAATTTCCGGTGCTGAATTTATGCCAAACATTAGCCTCTTGTAGCAAAAAAGCCTCTTATGTGTAAAGAACGTGGTAATCGCTTTACTTGGTTCGTCCAATTCAAGCTGGTGATAAGCCAACTTCAAATCGAGCATCGAGTATCGAGAATATTTTGGCTTCCCTCAGTTTTGTCATAGAACTGTCGAAAGTAGGGAGTGGATAATTTTTCCTTAGCACTGCACGATTCGCTCTGCGCATATCAACACACAATCTCGTTTCGCCATTCCCTTTGAAGACGAGTACGATAGGCGAGATCCACGAGCTTGGTCCAACTACTGGTTCAATAATGTCTTGTGCGAGCGCCTCGTTTATTTTACATTCAACTTTTTCCTCAAGTGCAATAGGTATCCGCCTCATAGGCTGCTGAACCGGTTTTATCGAAAGATCTAACGTTAATGAAACTATTATGTTTTTAATTTTTGGGAATGGTTTTTCAACTTCATCGTTATTTATAACCATGCCTAGTTTTAAAACTTTGAGCTGAATTGCTGTCTCGCGACCCAACAGAGATTGGTTTGCGTTCTCGATTACATAAAATGTGGCTATTATTTCTTTATTATTACCCACGGCTATTGGAGCATCAAAAGCTACAATAACTTTTAAAAGCTGCGTTGCTGCGTAAGCTTCCCAATAAGCAAAATACGCTTACTATAAGCTCACAATAAACTAACTTTTGTAATCTTTTAGCTTGGAAAACGTTTACTATAATCATTGGAAAACGTTTGGAAAACATTGTACGCTCAACGAAAGTGGTCCCTTTTTAATCAATTGGAATTGATGCTTGGAAAACAATGTTTAATAAACATTTTATTCAATGTATAGTAAGGGTTTGTTGAAAACTGATTGATAAAACTCCAATTTGGGCGACAACGGTGAAAACGGGCCAATAGCCTAACGAATATGTTGTGGGATTTTGCTCCGAAGGTTGCGAGTTCGAATCCCGACCATTTCCTTAATTTTTTTGTTTTTTAATTAATTATTTAAATATTATGTTTTATAATAAATTCTTATTTGGTGCAAGAGGAGATAAAGGAATAGTTTTTGTGTGCTGCTTGCAATTTTTTATGCAGTCTGCATCTGCAAGGCAAATATGTGCATTTTTTCTGAGAAGTCTTTCATGACACCGGTTTTAAACAACCATTTCAAATAATTTTTCATGTTGCCTGTAGCGGGGTTCGAACTTAGGTCCTTCTGTGTGGTAGGCCAGCTGCACTACCGTCACACCACGATGCCCATATAACAAAATCAATATAAATAAAGCATATAAAATTTCAAACATTATTTTTGAAAATTGAGAAATTTTTCACCTTGCTGAGAGTTCACCTCAAGTTATTTCTCCAAGGCTACCACACCATTGGAAAAACATATCTAAACGTTTGTGAAATTTTTTAATTACAAACTCCTTTGGAAAACATTTACTTTTTACGCTTGGAAAACATTGTTTAATAAAGTAGCTTACTTCATTGTTTATTGGGTTTGAACTGCTTCTCTGACTGTGTGCGGATATTAAATAATACTGCCTTGTTGTTTTGTAATTCAATATATTGGCTTTGTCCAAGAAGGTTAAAACGAGACCCTGAGTCAATAATCATCGAGATGATATGCCCCCCCACGCGGCATTTTAGTTTCTCATCTCCCAAACCATTGCAATTTACTTTAAAACATTCATGGTTGCAGTAGTTATCTTCGCTTTTATTTTCTTCTTCTTCAATATATTTAATGTTGGAAGATTGCAGTCGTCGTTTTTTAGGACTGGCACGTTCCCGTTCAAACGGTTTACGCTTTTGGGCATTTGTCTTGCACTTTCGTGCGAAATGGCCTATAAGGCCACACCTATTGCATTTAGATTTCAGCGCTGGACAATTTTCTTACCACACCTTCCACATTCAGTAACATTTCCCCTGACTGGTTGATGTTTTGCGGCAATTTTACTCACAATTTCGCTGCTAGTTTTTGCAGTCATACTTTGCGATTGCTTATTAATTTGTTCGTGTATCTGACAAGCTGCTATAACTTCATCGAGACTTTGCTCCTTTTCGAGAAGCTTTTTCTTAAGATCGATGGAAGCCCAGGAGTCAATTAGCTTGTCTTTTAAACAGTTGCTTTTGATTTCTGCTTTTGTTGACCCATAGTCGCATTTGGAAGCCTGATGCCGCAGGCGAAGCAAAAATGTATTAAAATCTTGTCCTTCCAAAGGGGAGGGGTTCCTGAATAAATGCCTCTCAAACGTAGAGTTACGTTTAGGTGAGAAGAATTCGTTTAACTTTCCTACTAAAATATTGAAGGCATCATTTTTATTTTTCTCATCAACATCCACAACAGCCCCGGGAATATTAAATATAACCTCTTGTAATTGCGGCCCACCTAAATGCAATAATTTATTCCTTTGTTTAACAGCGTCGTTTATATCTTCGCACTGAAGGTATAAAGACAAGGAACGTAACCATTTTCCCCACTCGCTTCGCAATAAAGATTTATCTATGTTATTGCAAAGGAATGGTTTGAAGTCGCTCATTTTAGTTATGAGTAAACGCTATATGAATATATTAATTACACCTAAATTGTTACACAGCCTTGTCACCCCGATGTACGCGCTGTCATTAACCTTTTATTCAATAGATGCCTGTAACAAATCCAGTTGGAAGGATCCACAATTGTTAAACAACCCCAGTTTATCGTATGGCCAACTAAATTGTTATACGACTTGTTCAATACTATGTACAGGCTGTGGTGATTCCTCCTTTTACTCCAGTTAAATAGTCTGTAACAGAATAGTTTGTCAGGGTGAAATTCAGAAATCCAAATTTTTATATTTACCAATTTAATGGTATCACAATGCCAATTTAATGTGCTGCCTCAGAAAAATCGTTCCAATTGAATGGCCTGATACATATACAGTTTGTCAGGGCAAAATTCACAACTTATAATTTTGTATTTACCAATTTAATGGTTTAAGACGCCCAATTCAATGGTTTAACAAGCCCAATTTAATGTGCTGCCTCAGGAGACTTTTTAAAGTACTTCTTCAACGATTAAATGGCCTTAATTCTTTTATTAAGCCGTGAATACAAATTGCTGCTTTATTAAAAATTTTATTCGATTTTATTTCTTTAATTTTTCCGCTTCCCAATTTATTCACTCTAAAATGTTCGATAGTTGTCAATTTAATGACTTGCCAACCTTAAAACATTACATATGTACATACCATGATTAAATAATTTATATGGTTAGCGCAGCAGCAAACTCACTTGTTCTTCTCATATACAGCTACAGATCGTTGTGTCAAATTATCACATGTTTTGTTTTCTTGTTTACATTTTATGCACAGTTCGTGGAAAAGCTAATAATTTCGCCTGCGTTAGTTTACAAAACAAATTAATATTGCGTTATTGTGCACAAATAATTTATTAATATTGCGTTTCTGTGTAAAAATTCGTTTGCGTTAGTATACAAAGTGTATTAAAATTCAATAATTACATTAAATAAAATTTGCTAAAATTGCAACACGTGAAACAAACAAACTTTTGACAGAACTAATATGACGAAAACGGTAATTTCGTATTCTCTTTTGTTTCGAGGTAACCATATAAATTACACAGTGCCACAAAAAAAACAAAATTAAATACACTTTTGAAGCGACCTAGCTAAGATTGTTCACCTAGATGAATTATTCACGAAACCCCCCTTAAAAAGTTTCTAACACCCGCAAAATCTGGTTTTAAGTCCAAAAAACCGATTTTTCAGTTTCCTCTTAAAACAAAATTCATGAAAAAACCAATTTTCAACCGATTTCAAAATTCTCAACGGTTTTGGGTAGAGAATTGTTGAAACTTTCGAAATATATACAGTTTTTGATTCATTTGAAAAAAGTATGATATGTTTTTTAAGCCAGAAGTTGAAATTTTTGGAAATTTCATCCGCTTTTCCGGTTTCGACGTCATTTTTTTGCCACTCATTAACAATGGATGAACCTCTTTGGGCATGTGTCATCGAGAGGCATTCACTACTTAAATATACCAGTTTTTATTTTTTGAAAAGGACTTCAAGTTTTCAAGTTATGCAGCCTAATCCAATAAATTATGGCTCTAAAATGGCCTAAAATGCATCTGGTGTCAAAAAAAATGTTTGTAATATTTCATGGAAACAAGAAATTATTAATCAAACCATCGTTAAAATTCACTATTTGTTGTTAAAAATTATAATTGATGTCCTAACAGTTAGCCCATTTTTTCACTTACACGGGGTGCCCCTGGAAATAAAAATGTTAGATTTTTGATAATGCTTCATAAGGTAAAAACTTGAAGTCCATTTCAAAAAATAAAAAATGGTATAATTAAGTAATGAATGCCTCTCGATGACACATGCCCAAAGAGGTTCATTCATTGTTAATGAGTGGCAAAAAAATGACGTCGAAACCGGAAAACCGGATGAAATTTCCAAAAATTGCAACTTCTGGCTTAAAAAATATATCATACTTTTTTCAAATGAATAAAACACTTTATATATTTCGAAACTGCCAACAGTTCTCTACCCAAAACCGTTAAGAATTTTGAAATCGGTTGAAAATTGGATTTTTACTGAATTTTTTTTTACGAAGAAACTGAAAAAACGGTTTTTTGGCCTTAAAACCAGATTTTGGGGGTGTTAGAAACTTTTTAAAGCGCGTTTCGTGTATAACTCGACCAGATGAACAATCTCCACTAGGTCGCTTCAAAAGTGTAAAATGGCTGTTGCACTGTGTTATTAAACCATGGTACATACTTGTCAACGCATGTTGACACCATACATACAAATGTTATTTATCATGAACCACCCTACCGGACAATCCTGATGCACACCAACACATGCAGACATCTGAGGCCTCAGCGACAACTCAGCCGACACTCAGGTCTTAGGTAAAGCACATACACAAACGGGTTACATGTACAGAAATGTTTTGATAAGATTTTGAACCACCGCCATAGAAATCTTATCACAACTCTGACGGCTCATTACCCAAGCCCCGAGCATCAGCCGACCTGTCACTGATCGAACATAATGCACCAAATGTCCGGTAGGGCAATAATCGTTCGTTCGCTTTGTTGCCAAAGGGAATTTCAAGCATATAAGCAAACGCAGCGAACGAACGATCATTAATTCGCTAAAACTTTTCTGTTTTGATGCGAACGAACGAAAACTTCCTCGTTTTAAGTATTTAATATTTTTCCGTTGTTGTTGTTATCTTCTTTCTTTCTTTCCCTTTTTTTCAACTCATGAGGCCAGCGCAGCGACCACACATATTTATGTATGTATATACGAACACCTGTCTCTACTGCACAATGCCGGCAATGTATGCGCGCAAAGTGTTAACACAACTACTTTTTTTTGTGATGGTTTCTTTCTTTAGTTTTCTTTATATTCTCATGTAATTATTTTATAGTTATTTTACTCGTCGCCAATGTAGCACCCGACAAATAACCACACACAATTAGAATATTAACTTTTAGCTTTATTGGTTGCTTGGCACGTGTTACACTTTAGAGCATCGAATACATACTACTCGTTCTGCAGCTTCTCGTTGTGTTCGTTGTCAACACCTGCAACGGCTCCCCACACCACTCTCGAAGATAGGTGTAATAAAAGAAAGTTTCCACGCGTCTATGAAGGTACCATAGGAAAAAGAATTATTAAATAGTAATAACAGGGGATAGACAAGAGCTTCACACTTCTTATACAAAATAGCAGATAAACCATCAACATCGGTACTTGCTGACTGTTTAAGTCGAGAGATGCCAAAAACAACATCTTCAAAAGACGGTTCAAGATTTCCAAAATCAATCGATGGTTGTATGCTGAGTCGGACGTGAAGTTGGCAATGAAAAACTCAGCGAACAGAGAGGAGGGAATGTTCGAATCAGTTTTCGAGTTAACGAAATGCCAGAACGATTTTGGATTTGATTTTAAATTTTCTTCAAACCTTAAAATGTAATTTCTGTGCAAAAATTTATCTAGACACGTGAACTTCTTTTCAAACTCTTTATACTTATCGAAGAACACCATATAATTACTATATTTGAACTTACGGAAAAATTTGTTCCTCAGATTTCGAACTTTCATCAAGGCCGCGTTATGCCAAGGAACTTTATACTTTTTTTTTGAAACCAAAGGAATAGACCAGTTACAAATGTCAACAACAGTAGTTTTAAATATCTCGAAAGAACTATTAGTGTCTAAATTATGAAAGAAGCAATGCCAATTGATATCTAGAAATATATTGTTCAAGTCCTGAAAGTCACATCGCTTAAAATTAAATGACAAATTTGATTCATCATTACTAGCATTGGCAAATTTATAAAACTCATTCGTTATGACTAACGGAACATGGTGCATGTCAGACTTTGTCATAGGTGAGTCACTTTTAAGCAACGTGAAATTCAGGTTATTACTCAAGAATACTAAATCCAAGGTGCGGCCAAGTAGATTTGGGAAACAATTAATTTGCCTTAGATCAATGCTTAAAAAGCTATCAATCACATGAATTTCATTTATTCTGGAAACATCGCACGCTATCAATGACAAACTGGAAGTGTCCTGATACCAGTTTAAGTTAGGGAGGTTGAAATCGCCTAGCACGCAGAGATGATCGCCACATATTTTGTTCAAAGCCAAAGAAACAATATTATCAACGTGCACTGTGTATAGGCTATGGCTACTGTCGGGCGGAATATACGACACACAAAGAACAATTTAGTCTGAGGTACCTCGGATATGAACACAAACTTGCAGTTCATCATTGTTAGAAAGTGTAACCTCAGAAGCGTGATGTTTGCAGTGCACTGCGATCAAACCTCCACCACCTCTAGCACATCCAGTGAGGTTAGCATTTCTATCCTTGCGAAACACGTTGTATAACATGGGGTCGAAGTACTCCGCGCTATGAAAGTTATCATTCAGACACGTCTCGACAATAACGAAGGCATCATAATCTTGATGTGAACTGAATAACCGAATCAGCTGAGATTTAGTTCTAATGCCAGCCATGTTTTGCATGTATATTTTTAATCGGTTGTTTGTTCCGTCTGAACCAACTGATTGCCATTGGATATCGGTTGGACCTCGTCGTTTTTTGAAATAAAATTAAATGGACGCACAACTATATTTGTAGGCCATAACTCTGGCACCAGCAGCTTTGGAAGTGAGCTTGAATCAACGCCCAGCCTAAAATATACATAATGAAAAGATTTGGGATCCACGGCAGCCTTTATCAACGGGATACACACGATAGAGTTTACATCTATCCCAGTATGTTGAGAAATGTGCAATTTCAACTTCTCGGATGTAACCGAAGCAGAGAAGGGCGAAAATGCTCGGCGTTAAAGAGCATAGTGAGATGTTGACCAGGCAATTCCTGTTGAACTGCTGCAAACCGCAGCATCCGAACAGACGCCTGGTCAACGAGAATCCGCCCCCCAGGAGCATAAGGAGCCATCTACGCAAAAACTTTGATGAGATCCGGCACCTGATTTCCACGCCGTTTGATCCTAAGGTGCACCGGCAGGCCCTCACCTTCATCCATACGAATTCGGTAAATTCCTTTATCAGCTCTCTCCCGGCGAACCCCGTTCGTCATGCAACAACACCACCCGTTGCCGAAGAGGAGCGCGAGCTGTCTAGGGAGACTAGGGTGATGCTGGCTCAACTCCGGTCTGGATATTGTAATAGGTTAAACTCTTACTCAGTCTGAACCCCGACTTAACTAATGTTTGTCCGGCATGCGGCTTGTCCCCCCTAATACTAACCATCTTTTTGTCTGCTCAACCGAGCCTACTCTTCTAACACCCATATCCCTCTGGTCCGCCTCTGTCGGAGCCGCTAGGTTTCTAGGACTTCCGTTAAAAGAGTTTGATGACATTACTGGGTAAGATACCGACTACCTAGGTAGGGCTAAGTAGCGCTATAACAACAACAACAGAGATGCAACCACTTCCTTTTCTTAACAGCACTTAAATCACCATAAGTGGCCGACCCAACAACTAAAGGGTGCGATAATAAACGGGGTGGGTCTAGTGTCGTTAATTGACACTGCAGCATTATTGTCGCTTTGAGCACTTTCCGGCATTGAAATTGTACCTGCTACCTCATTAGCATTGTTCTTTTGTATTTTTTTTTATTTCTTTGCTTGTGTTGAGTTTTTTTTGCACTGTTTTCCCTTCGTTTTCGTTATTAACTGCAGGAGAACTACGAACAGTTACCGAAGTAGGCGAAGAAATTTGCAAAGCAGCGGGATTAGCAATTGGCGCCGCAGTGGAAATGCTAGTAGCAACATTAATAGGTAGCATCATCGCAGCAGTATCACCTGGTATATCAACATTAGTAGCGACGTCAACAGAGGTAGTAGCACCCATTGGTACAGACGAAGTAGCTGGCTGTGTTGACTTGGCAGAAGAGAATCTCTTATTTGACGTAAGCATGCATTATCTTCGTGCAAAACGGTCACAGCAGAGAGAAGTTGAGAGTTAATTTTTTTTAGCTCGGCAAAATTGTCATTATCAGTGCTTGGTATTTGCATTTGCACTTGTATATGTTTGTTGTTGCAACGAAGAATTATGCGACTTCGTCGACTCGTCATGTTGAGCGGGAGTACACAAACCACAAACGTATATATTTTCAGCAGTATTTATATGACTAGGGTCTGCAGGCAAGTTACCAACAACACAACTCAAGTGATAAATTTCTCTGCATTTTTCACATTGCACTGAAGTTTGTGCGCGATCCACTCTTAGGCCACATAAACAAGGCATAATAAAGATTAAAATATGAAAGCACTGGAAAAAATCAACAGTCAATATCAATAAAACAAGTTTAGTTGTTCTGCGCCATTAGGTAGGTAAAATGGCTGCGACCTGAGAGAGGTCGCCCAAGTAGCTTTCTTAGAAGCCGTTTTGATGCCATAAAGACTCGTCGGACCTACTATCAAATGTGCGGATGTTTTCTACAACCAACCGGAGTTGTTAATAAATTCGAGAATGCTTGGAACCCCTAACTCAGATACCCTCCTTAGGTTCTCCAAAAAAAAGCATTAAGTAAGCACACATTTAAATTTAAAGTTAAAATTTACTTCTTTGTACTGATGTTCGATACATATAAGATTTTTTTAGTATGTAGTATTGCAGCTCTTTGAATTTTCATATATGAGGTACAAGTTTTAAGCCGATTAGAAAGTTCCCTGATTTTTGCGAATTTTTTTGCAAAAATGCAGAATACCACAAACTCCCAAACTAAAATACAAAATATAAGGAAAGATGCATATAGTTCAGGTGAGTATAACCGTATTTTTTTTAGCCGGGGAAACAACAACAACAACTAAATTTTGCAGCCGTCTTATTTTAATAAGATTGAGCTATATTGATTTCAAACTGCGCCATCTTTCATCAATTATAACGAGCTTGATTTGAAAGTGTCGTGCTTATGTTCGCTTTGTTTTGCATAACGGGATATTAGGCGAGTTCCAATCAGCAGTGATCCAGATCCAGATAAAAAATTTGTATGTTAATGCAACAACAAGGCTGTGATCATGATATTTTTCTGGATCAATTTCGGATCCGTATAGTAGTTCTGTTCGTTTTTTTTTTTGTAGTAGATTTTTTGGCCAACCCTTATTTGCTTAGTAGCACAAACATGCATATGTATGTATACCCACTTATTTACACAAACAACTTTCATGCGTATCGTTCCGGTGAGATTTTGATCGTGATACTGATCTGGGCCCGAATCATGACAGACGTGAACGAGTGCACTATCGTACGATCAAAAATTACGTCAGTCGAACAGCGAGTGAATAATATCTGATTCTTACAGAAGAAAGTGAACGTATCGTAATTGTCAGTTTTGCTATCGATTGTTTTCTCCTTCTTCTTCAGTTTTCAAGGTTACAATAGGGTTTTAAACGTCAAAATAAGGTTGTCAAAATATAAAATTTGTGCAAAGAGACAACGGAACCTAATTTTATGTGTTATTTAAGCTCTAATGAGAGTGAAATCGAGGAAAGGGAGGTGCGCAAACACTTTAAAGACCAAAGTGACCCCCTGCCGCTTTTAAATAATGCGTAAGTACGGCCTATGCATATGCACACATTTGGCAATCAACCTCTGTACTTGTTTATATTTTGCAGCTTTATTAAACGATGTGGGATGAACAAGAGGTGTCCAATCATGTCCTCACTAAAACTAATCTTATGTCTTATGTGTCATGACAAGAAGTCGGTTCCTTCAGTCCCGCAACTAGCTGCAACTTTTTCAGCCCTTGGGTGTGGCGGAGATCAACGCGCTATGGGCAGTGATTATTTGATTGAAATGTGTCGAAGCACCATATCCGTCCACAGTATTCCTTCAAATCTGAGAAAGAATTGTCCGGAGTTTGTACGTTTCGAAACGGATGATTCGCAGAGCAGCAAAAAGTGGTTTGTGGAGAAACACAGAACTCTTCGAGGTTGATTTAAATGAGCACAAGTCTTTGGGTGCAATTTGATATTTTGTCATTTTCAGTTATTGGATGGCTCAAAGCTCCTCCCAAATATGTTTTTCAGCCGTTTTTTCTTACTCACAGTTTGGTATCAAAGTTTTGCCCAAATCGGGATGTTCGCTAATAAATTTCAAAATTATGTCCTTTTACGTTAAATTAAGTTAATTATAGTCAATGTTTGTTATTTATCAAAAGTATAGTTAAAATAATAAATATATACAAATATAAACTCAATACGCATTCATTTTCAAATATTTGCCTCTATTCGTTTCGCCTTCGATCAACAATTTGTGTACGAGCGGCGATTCGAACGAACGAGTACGTCCATCTACTCGTTCACGTTTGTCATCATCCGAAATTTCGATAAATTTGTACGTTCACGGCTGTCATAATCCGATATTGACATTTTTACGTAGCGAGTTGCTCGTTCACGTCGGTAACGATTCGGGCCCTGGTAAGCTGATAAGAACGCTACTATTACATACAGTGGAACTTCTTTATAGTGAACTTCCCTACAATGAAGCTCTCCCTATAATGAAGTCATTTTGAAGACACAGCTTTTTGGTTCTACTTTAGGTCCTTTTTGTCTCCTTATAATGAATTTCTATATAGTGAAGTTTTCTATATAATGAACAAATTTTACTGCGTGAAAATCAAGCTTCATACGTTTTTGTCTCCGTATAGTGAATTTTTCCAAATATGTTTTCGGTTACACTCAGTTATTTGTAACTGCGTATTCTCAGAAATAAACGAAATGTAGAAATGTAATACGGGGAATCCCAAAATGAAAATACATACATACATATGTACATTCCCAGCAAAATTTTTGGCAAGCGCTTCTCCTAACATCGATTACAAAACGAGTTCCTATGTAATCAAGAAATACTTCCCGATGATTATTTCCATTACCAGTTACAATGGCAGCATTGCATTACAGAATAGATTCTGAGTAATGCATAAGAGAAGCGAGTAATATAAAAAAAGAGATTCTAAATATGCATTCCAAAAATCCTTCTCAGTAAGGCAAAGAGCAAGCGCTTTCGCTTAATGACATGCCTGGGTTAAAATAATCGGTGGTTTCATATGGTTGGTAATGTGTTCCACAATATTCGTTGGATTACAGCTCCGATTATAGGTAAGCAAAAATTTTGCTGGGTTGTAGTAGGAGTTCAGTTGTGTTAAGAAATTGAAGTAAAAATGACGCATCGAAGCAGCATTTCACTTGAAAAAAAGTTATTAATTATTAACAAAGTTAAAGAAGGGAAGATACGAAAAAAAGATATTGCTAATCAGTTTGAAATACTTCCCAGTACTTTATCAAGTATTCTAAAAAATAAGGAAATGATTTTGAAAAATGCAGAGGATGCGGCAATTAGCGTAAAACGCAAAAGGCTTCGAACTTGCCAGAATTTCTATATAATGAAGTCTCCATATAGTGAAGCGATTTTCAGGTCCCCTGCGAATTCACTATAAGGAAGTTCACGCATCAAACGCAAGCAAAATGTTTTCTTGTGAAAAATTGTGCAATTTTTAGTGATTTATTTTACTCTTGTACGAATTTTTTATTAAAATGGAAAAAATCCAATATATTGACGAACTCAGGTGAGATAAAGGAAAGTGATCATGGCAATTTTGTTGCTGGGCAAAGCGTAATCAACGAGGATGACGAAAAGCCCATGGGAGAATTGCTTAAGAAATTCGATTTGGAGGATGTGGGAAAATATTTAAAAAGTAAGTTGGCTTTACACATCATATTATGCATATTTTAAATATGTTTTAATTATATAGTGGCACAGATAACATATAGAAGCCTCAAATATTACGCGCTGGATTACGAGCGGAGTTCCGCGAAAAATTGATTCTTTGGAGAAAAAAGGAGGTAGGTATTGGTTATGTTTGTTATTCAGGTAAATCTTTCCTTTAGTGGACAAGGACAACTGCTCAAACACTTCCAATAATATCGGAAGATATATCTAAAGAAGCGTTTTGGCCCCGGCATCAATAATCCGGAAGCGAAAATTAAATTTTTTGTTTTTGTGAAGAGATATTTGCCAATAAAGTTGAACATTTTCATGTGCCTGCTGTAGTCACAGATTAGGGCTTGCGTAAAAAGTGAAAGAGTGCGTTCTCCGCGGAAATACTGTGGTGGTTATTTTTCATAAGCGCGACCGTAGGCCTATTTGGGATTTGACCCGGGTCATTTTTCGGTTTTTAGACAATAAATTTTCACTGGATTATTGACACCGATATCGAAACGCGCATTGCTACGTCACTAGGCAGAAGCAACTCGAATTGGAACGAAATCTGAAACAATTGGCAAAAAACGTATCAGTTGCGGAATGATTTAGCTGTCATGACCAGCATTGTGTTTTTTAATGCTTGCCCCATATACACAGATGCCCGAGCGCCCGAACTGGTAAGACACAGCATACAAAGATTTTATTTCTAGGGACTAAAATTTTTCAAACTAAGTGACTCTATAATGTTTTTAGATAAAGATCGACTTTAATCTTATGCATCCTGGGAAACATCTACTAATGTACACTAAATGAGATGTATTCAGAAATAATATTTCAAGTTACTATGAATCCAATATTAGCAACGATTATAGCAATGAGCTATTTGAAGTGAAAACAAAGGTATAGAATCAAACGAGTTACGAAAAAATAAAAATAAAATTTTATTCATTAATCAAGCACAATTTGATTGATGATTGATTTTTATATAAGAAATTCTGAGTGACGAATGAAATTTTATTTTTTCGTGAATAAAAAATTATTCATCAGAAATTCTTGAGTGAAGAATAAAACTTTATTTTTAATCTCGGCGGCCCACAGTGGTCCCAATGGCTTCTCTAGCACGAATTAAATCAGTAGCTTTAATAAGGTAAATATTTTGTAGGAATACCTTTTGATCCATTGTGTAAAAATGCATCCTGCATAAACTAAATAAAATGTAAATGTTTTTTTTTTAAGATTCATAAAGAAATTCGTAAATTAGGGGGTGTACATTTTTTTTTTTTATATAGTGAAAATATTGTTCAGGACACCGAAAGTTGGCCAGTAGAAAGTCCAGCTACTAATTTTAACACATTTTACAGTTCCTACCTATCAAATATTTTTTAATTTTTTTTTTTATAAAAGCGATTTGTATATAAATATTTACATATGTAGACATACCTATACATGTTGAAATTTTAATAATTTGTCATCGGATTCTGGCATGATAATAGACAAGGGCGATTTAAACAAATCTATGGCATCACTCTCGAGACTAATAGTTTGTTTAGTCCCTTTCTCTTTTATTGAAATATCGGAAATAATAGGATCGGAGGATAGCAAAAAGTAATTAAATAAATCTTCGTTAGTATGGCTTGCCGAATCTTTTCTGGTTCTGTGCTTCTTCTCCTATCTGCCCAATTTGCAAAATTGCATACTTAATAATTTCGGCTCCGTGAATTAGCACTTTATGCATTTTAAGGGGGCATATAGTAAGGGAATTAGAAACAAACTTTCTAGCAGTATCCATGGCATATTTTTTTAATTTTTCAGGATCTACTTCACGTCCACAAGATATTGTCTGCAGAACTATGAAAAACCTGTAAATGAGTTGGAATTTCGGAAGAATACCCGGGCAGTGTTGCCTGTGTTAGTAGAACCATATCCTGATTTAGGAAGGTCAACTAAGATACTTAGCTCGGCCTTAAGCTTGTCTTGAATCATCTTTTTCCTTGCCTCTATTTTTGCTTTGTCTGCTCTTGCCTGCCAGCGCTTTATATAGATTCTGTATCCCAAATGCAAACATCACTCGAAAAATCTGGTCCATGAATGGAGAGTAGATAAGCCAAAATTATAGTGATCGATGTTTGCTGGTATTTGCTAAATCATGTCTAAGCAGTTCATATTTTTTGGGGTTGCACCACATATATAACAGCTCTGGGTAGATTTTGAGTTAGTCAATGTGTTGCAAATCTTGCCGTCTACCACAGTCAAAACGAGTTTAAAACTAACTGCGATGCCTTTATAAAAAAAAGCTATCTAACGCGTCTACTTGTGCCTGAATGCTTTCAGCAATGCTTTGTATCAACTCTGGTGTTTCTTTAGCAAAAACGAACTTAACGGCCCTGCAAAAGCGTGTAGACGAAGGCACTGGATTTCGACATTTTGTTAGGGTTTCATCATAGCAATCACGCAATTGGACAGGAACAAGTGACACAATGACTACAGATGAAACGTTTTTGTCTGCGCTTGTCATTTGTCTAAAATTGCTTTGTCCAGAGCTTCCGTCTATACCCCACTTACATATAAGAGTGATTCCAGAGCCAGTAAAAGACTCAAGAACTTATTCCTGGAGCTTACATAGCCGTTTGGCTGTCAACTGTAAAAGATCATTGAGTCTTATCTCAACTCCTGCTTCTTCTATTGTAACTGCATCAGGCTCTGCATAAACTTCAGATTTCGCTGCTAGAACTTTTTTCCAAGATGGATATAAATCAGCACCGCAACGTTTAGCAGCCTTTCTTTAATATAAATATGTTGATTCACTAGATTTGGTATTAATAATCAACGACAGAGCTTCTTCTGGTTTTATAACTGCGCGTTTGGATAATTTTGCATTTGCAGCATTTCGTTTTCCCTTTTTTCGTAAACTAGCCTGCAAAGCGGAAGAAAGTTCTTGAAAGGGTCAGGCTGAGGCGAGCGCTGTTGCTTTTTTTGCTTGCCCTAGTTCCACTTTCACTAAACTTCTTCGTCACTAAACTTCTTCCACGCTTTGAAAGCCCAGGCTAAAGTTCCACGCTTTCTATAGGAAATATATACAATAGACAGTAACCAATCGTTAGAAGTTTTGAGAAAACGCGATAAACTTGTTTTTACATTTTTCCACCGATGGAATTTTAATAAAATTGTCTAATATATTTTCACTTTTATCTAGATTATATTATCTATACTTTTCCGAAAGAACACATTTAATGGCACTGGAGCAGTTTTTCCTAGTTAAATGTTTAAACTTAAGCCACTCATCAAACAGTTCCTTACGGGTAATTGCCTGGGGACACCTTAAAAAAAAATTTTCTAAATTATAGAAAGTCGAAAAAAGTTTCAATTTATGTTAATAAGTATTGCTAAAAGGTAAAGTTATTTTTTTATAACATTCCCAACACATGCAAATATATTCGAAATTTTTTTCTTTAGTTGATCAGTTATAAAGTAAATCTTTTTCAAATGCATTATTTATTCCATTGGTTAAAAACTTATAAAACTTACCTTTGTCCATGAGGTACAAAAAAAACAAATACAGTTATTCAAGAAAAACGCGCCGATTTAAGAACGATTGCAAGTTTTGGGGTACACACTTTTTGAGCACGATTTTTAATCATATAAAGGCACTTATTGTGTTTTAAATTGTATACACTTTCGACTATTAGTTTAGTTTACAAAAAAATTAATATGTCACTTGTCAATTTTTGATTGAATTCGCTCTAAAAAGGCACTTGAAACCACAGCGCGGCCATTAAATAAAAAATAATATTTCATTCGTCACCCAGAATCTCTTGCATAAAAAATTTAAAATCAATCTCACTTAAAAATTCAGAAAAATAAGAATTAGGTAATCCACAAGAGTATCGTATTTGCCCTATCGTTGTATATTGTATTTAGTTTCCGTGGTTTCCCATATACATTTTTCAAAAAAACATAGCACTTAAGATAATAGGAGACCTTGTAAATTTCCTAAATAATTTTTGATCTTTTATTCTTAATAACTCTTATACAATTTAATTGTCTTTCTAGAATCTCAAGACTACATTTTAACGGTTCTTTTAAATGCAATTCTTCCTCCAACTACACGTTTCAAAAATAAAAGCGGGAAATGTAACAAAAAAGTTACAATAGCCGACGCACAAGAGAGTTTCGTTTTACGTGTCATCATTATCAACGACTACGAACGGAAAATCTATGAATTGATCCTTAAGTATTATTTGATCGGATTAACCATGCAGCCCTTTCTTATTGTCGAAGGTGTTTCGGATGCTTCAAAATATTCCATACTTTTTCTTTAAAGTATCCGACTGTTTTTAATATTCAAACTAAATATAATTATAAATCTTCTAAGTTAACCGCTCTATTGAATTTTATGAAAACCAAGTAAAAATGTTCGTCTGTTTTAAATATTTAAAACAACTTTCTACAGCAAAGCTGATTATAAATCATATAAAAGTCAATCATTTACTTACCGGCAAACTACTTAAGCTCGAATGCAGACAGGAAAATTGTAATCAAGTGTTTACAGATTTCTCTGCATTTCGATGTCACATACAACGCTAACATAATTCAAAAGAAAACTCTGGTGATTCGAATACAAATTTTTCGCCGACAGCTATTTTAAATAATAACTCTATTGAACAACCTAAAATTTTTGAAACTCCGGAACTTACTCTATCAGAGCTCATATGAGTAGAGAGAGGTTCATAACTTTAAGAAAGCATTACACTTATCCCTTAACTTGTAATCTCAAAATCATATGCCTAGAAACCAAGTTGTTGAAATATGGTGAAACTGAAACAGGTAATAGGTCACCCCCTTTAACCATTGAAAGACTTCGATCGTTTAATTTAAAAATGACTGCAACTGAAACAGCGTGTTTCGTTAATTTTCTGCCGTAAATCACACAAGTATACACGGTTTTGGATCTGGGCAACTAAAAGTGGTTTCTAAGTCAATTTATGACGCTGAATCCGAATCTGTATTCCGTTTTTTAAGATTGATTTAAGATTTCGAGATTTCGAGATATCGGTAATTTTGTATTTTTTTAGGTATCACTTCATTAAAAAAATTTTTACAAAAGCGACGAACTGAAAGGAAATTAAAATACGCTTCTAACGACGTATAATATGTAGGGAAACGTCAAACCATCGCTGAGAAATAGACGAAATTTGGTCAAATTTTTATTTTTGATTTTAAAAATGGTTTTTTTGTACGAAGTTGTGAAAATCAGGATAATTTTTTTTTCCTTAAATTAGTGTGTTTAATAACAAACACTTTTAGCCAAATATTAGGCAGATCCGGCAAAAACTCTATTTTTGGGGATTTTTTTTGTAACTTTCAACAAAATTCAAATTCATTTTTTAAGATTTTTGTCAAATAATATTAATTTTATTAACTTAAAAGTAACAAATCAGAAATGAAGATTGGTGGAACTTTGCCTTTTGTATTGTTTAGTATCTGTTTCACGTATTAGAGTCCAAGAATAGTCGCTCATCATGCCTTCATCCCAAAATCCTTGGTATCGTCTTTCAATTTTGGCTACATCTTGATGTAACCGCTTTCCCTGTTTAAATGTGGCCCTTCCATGACAAAGTCGCCTTCAATGCTCGGGGGTGATGGAGTTAAAGTTTCCAGGACGAATGCACTTATACTTCGATAAACTGGCAATGGATCATTAGCAGTACGTGGAACTGGCTTGGATACTGATGATACATCAGGATGATTATATTTTGCTAATTTTTTTTGCATTTTAAAGTAGCAATCATCTCATGGTTTTTAGGTTATCTCCAGAGCGCTGGCTTTGAAAAGGAAAAGTACTCACGTTCTCCCAATGACCACTTATACAACTTTGTTTTGCATGCGTTACAAATAAATTTCGGTCTCAATGACTTATGAGTGTCTGCTACTCTGAAACCAAAGTAGTGCAGATACGCATCTTTGAGCGCATTTGTTATTATTTTGCCACTTTTTTTAATCATATAACCACCACAAACGTAACAAAAACACTTTGGATCAACTTTGCAACACTGTCTCTGCATTTTTATTTTTATATAATGGTATTGATGGTTCAGAATATATTTTAATTCTGAGTCTTAAACTATTTTACATTTGCTTATATACTAAATCTTAAAACTATGTTCCTAAACGTTCTAATGTTCCTAAACGTTCCTAGTGTTCTATTGATTCTATTGTTTGTGTTTAAGTGACCTGCGTTACTTAAATCGCGGTGACGCTCAAGTGACACCGTCCTTAAGCTCACCACGCACCCCCCATTCAACCCTACAATTTATCTTCATATTCGCTTATTGACTGTATTCATGGACTGGCCAGGAACTTTCCTGTACATTGGAACCGGCTTCCAGTGTTGCCTATATATGCGCTGAGCGCCTCTGATATCTTCCTCTTTCAACATTCGGCAGCCAGCGAAGCAGACAATCAACATCTTTACATTTTTCTACAATCAACGATCCAGCACCAGTTGCAGTCATCGTCATAAGTATTATCCCTCTCTCTCTTTTGTAATCTCATATTTCTTATTAACTTTTGAATTAATTGAAAATGATCTCATTTACTAAATAATTAGTAAGAAGATTAAAGTTGAATTTGCATTAGTCAGTAATGAAATCATTGTATAGCGTTAAGGCCAGTGAATTACTAAAGTTTCATAGTTTGTAATAAACATTGTTAACATTGAATTAGAAAACATCTTGCCATATTTTCTCTTTGGAAACTTGAAACCCCCAATCACGTGAGTTGTAAAATCTCTCTCTCATATTCTCCAACATTAAAATCCCATCTGGATTTAACATTGGTCCTTCGAGCCGGATTTGAATCAGCAAATTGGCAACGCACAAATTCCCTAAAATTTCCCTATACAACCACGCGTGAACAACACTGGCCTTAGATTTGCTTTAGCTATGCACTAGCTGAACACACCCCTTCTTGTTCTTTTACATTTGGACAGCAACGGCAGCATCATCACCAGCAGAAAAATAAGAAGAAAAAGCGAAACTAAAATATTGCGCGAAAATTAAAACGAAATTTAAGTAAGAACTAAATAAATATAAAGTAAAAGTAAAAGTATTTAAATAAAGTGTTAACTAAACCATTTTAACGAAACAAAAAGTGCATTGTAGTGCAAGAGTTTCACCACATAGTTTTCACTGCCGGCTGCCCAACGAGGGACGGTACAACATTCTCGCCATCGAAACTCCTGGCGCAACGAGGGACAGGAAAAATAACGAACTAAATTCATTTATCGCCATCGCAGTTCCTGGCGCAACGAGGGATTTTTATTATTGTATATTTTTGCCAAAAATATGTCCAGGTGAGTCATCAAATTGACCAATTTTTACTTGAACGGCACAAATACCGTTACCCGAGACCGGCATTTATATATGTACATATATGGAAAGTGCTAGATTTGCCGGCGCGAACCGACATACATACATACCTATATGAGGTTAGATTTGCGCCTTATTGTAGCGCTAAATACCCTCCTGCATAAAAGTACATACGTAAATCCCGTCTCATGCCCATATCATTATATATACATAAATGCATATAAATACATAAATGTACATAAAAATCATATTCAACAAATGAATATTCCTTATTGTAATTTTTGAAGAAAAGTGCTTGAAGCAAGCCAACATAGAAAACGGCATATTTTCGTGAAAATACATACATACATATATTTAAACCCACCCTCATATTATTTTTCAAGCAAAATATTTGCAGTTAGGCACTTGTTTATGCAAAACAACATCAATATCCCAACGCACCATTTTGGTTCAGTGCTACGTGGTTTTGAAAATTATATAAATATTCAATATAAATAGCAACAAATACTGATTTAAAATCACTTACTTACTTTTTAACAAATTATTGGAATTGTTAAATCAGCTGCGTAGTACTTAGTACTTTTTCATCTCATCAGATTTCAAATTTAAGAAATCTCTGTCGACTTATTATTTTAAGTCCCTCCATCCTCTCTAACGCCCCTGCAAGGCATCGCCAGCTCACCAACAATAATCTTCAGAGAAAATTTAGAGTTTATTTTATTTTTCTCCAAGCGTTTGATTGCGCTTCATACTATCACCATCATTTGTAATATTTTGTGCGAGTTGGGTTTTTGTAAAGCGCTGCCGACGTCAGTAGCTATTTGCGCACATTTACAAAGCGCAGTGCACTGAAAAAAATCAGACGCAATTTTCGCTACCGAACTTTCACGTAAAATATAAAACGTGTATATTGGGTTTGTAAGCTAGTATTTCGACAGATTAACGTGGTTGGCAGATTTCATTTGAACAGTCTGCGATCAGACAATAATACCACTTCCATTAATATTATCGAATGTAATATTAAAATCCCATATCTGTTTCCTTGAATCTCACCACCATGGCTCTCTCAACAACTATTATGTCCAAATTTATATTCGATTCGAATAACTTAATTAAGCTCTGTACGAATTTTGAGAATGAGGAACCAGCCGACCAAACGGACACCCTGTTAGAGGTCAAATTACAGGATCTTAATAGCCGGTGGGAGATGTTAAGAGATTCATTTGAAAAAGTCTGTCTGGTAGAATTGAGTGGGGAAAATGCGGATTTTCAAGAAGAAGCCAATAAGAAATTTCAACTGTGTTCACGGCAGTATATTTGAACCATCCCAAACTGACTCCAGCCCAGAAGCTTTTTCATCTTAGAAATAAAACACGCGGAAAAGCGAGAGCTATCGTTAAGCAGTACACTCTTTGTGATGGGAATTTCTCTTTAGCCTGGGAAGCGCTTAAAAATCGGTTTGAGAACAGACGTATCCTCATTGATAAGCAGCTAAAGACTATATTTAATATCCCACCTGTCACCTCCGAAAGTAGCGAGGGCATTCAAAAAGTACAAAATACAATTAACGATTGTCTAGTAGTTCTGTAAGCTCAAGGAGTCTCTGTCTCGGATTGGGATCCGATCCTTATTTATTTATGTTCCAGCAAGCTTCCTGAGGAAACACTCTCCCTTTGGGAGCAGTCCCTAGAATCCCGAAAGGAACTCCCTAACTGGTCCCAGATGAACCAGTTCTTAACCAGTCGATATGAGGTAGTCGAACGTCTGCAGGGATACAAAGGCGCAAAGCCGCGTACACCAGTTACTCCCAAACCCACTCCCAAAGTACAAGCTTATCACTCCCAGAATATAAACCCAGCCGTAAAATGCAATTTATGCAACCTGAATCACCCTTTGAAATCTCGCCCTGATTTTAAAAAGCTTAGTGTATTGGAACGCACTAAGTTCGTAGAGCGAAACCAGTACTGCGGCAACTGTCTCGCCTAAAACCACACCCTCTCTAGTTGTTCTAGCCAATTCCGATGTCTACATTGTAGGAAAAATCACCACACTTTGCTACATCCACAAGCAAACTCCAGGCCCGTATCAAAGGCCCCGGCTAGGACTTCATCTAACTTCTCCAAAAACGCAACCACGTTGTTGCACACCGAATCCAAACAGCAATCTAGACATCCTATCTTCGACATAACCGAAGGCGACGTTGAAGACTCTCCATCCCCCTCGAAGAATTCCCCTGGTAGCAATCAAAATATTCAAGCAAATTTTTCCGCAAACAGGGAAAATACTCTCTTACCAACTGCCCAAGTTCACATCGAACACATGGGTTCTCTTTATCTGCTGCGAGCGTTAATCGATCAAGGCTCTCAAAAAACTTTCATCTCCCAAAAGGTTCAAAACCTTCTCCAGCTACCGACATATAGGGAAAACTTCGCAGTCACCGGAATGGGCGGCAAAGTAGTTGAAAATGCAAACCGAGTTTGCAAACTTACAATTATACCCAAGCGGTATAATATTCGCATCAATACCGAAGCGATTGTTCTCAAACAACTTACTAGTTTTCTCCCCTCGTTCCAAATACCTAAGCCGAATCTCTCTGAAATTAAAGACCTAGACCTCGCCGATCCCCTTTTCTACATCCCTGGTCAAATCGATCTTGTCATTGGGTCCGATTTAATACCACAAATCTTATTGCAAGGAATCAAGCATAAAGTTCTGGGAAGTCTGTTGGCTCAAAATACAATTTTCGGTTGGTATCTGAGTGGACCTTTAATTGCAACACCATGTTCCAGTTTTCATACTTATGCGACGGAGATCTCGAATGAAGATTTGAATTCCCAACTTAAGCGCTTTTGGGAATTGGAAGAAGTACAGCAATGCCATCCAGCATCTGAGGACGATCAAGTTTGCGAAGAATTTTATCAAAAAACTACTTTCCGGCAAGAAGACGGACGGTATGTTGTGCGTTTACCCTTTAAATCTGCATTCCCTTCCTTTCTCTCTCTAGGCCCATCTCGCTCACAAGCAATGAGACAAGCTATTCGTATGGAGCATACGCTCAGTAAAAACCCAGATCTCAAAGACGAATATGAGCGAGTATTAGAAGAATATATCTCCATGGATCATATGAAACTAATATCTCCCGAAGAAATCCAAGAAAACGGCAAATTTTTTTCATATTATCTTCCCCACCACTCAGTGGTCAAGCCGTCTAGTACATCCACCAAGGTTAGGGTGGTGTTTAATGCTTCGAAGTCCACTTTGTCTGGCACATCTCTCAATGACGTTCTCCACATAGGCCCCACCTTACAAACCGACCTTATGTTTGTCATATTGAATTGGCGTCTGTATCGATACGTGTTCAACGGTGATATACAGAAGATGTATAGACAAATACTTCTGCACGAGGGTGACCAGCAGTATCAGCGCATTCTTTTCCGAAGAAGTGAGGAAACAAAACTTTCGGATTTTGCCTTGAAGACAGTAACATTCGGTGTAAACTGCGCTCCCTACCTGGCCATACGAACCCTGCACCAATTGGCAAATGATTCTCAGCATTCGTACCCACTCGCCCAAAGAATTTTAACATCGGAAACATACGTCGACGACATCTTGTCTGGTGGACACGACATTCCCTCTTGTATTCAGGCCCAGTCCCAAACCATCAACTGTTTAAATTCCGCCGGTTTTCCCCTCAAAAAGATTACAGCAAACCACCCCGAACTTCTCGGTCACATTCCAGCCGAAGATTTACTGGATTCTGATTTTCTCAAGTTCGATTGCTCTAGTTCGACAAAAACGCTAGGGATTAGATGGAACGCTTTGAACGACGCGTTTTCATATACAATTGAGCCAGCGCAATCACCTACAAGCGCAACAAAAAGAGAAATTTTATCTTCGGTATCGAAACTTTTTGACCCCGCAGGGTGGCTAGCGCCAATTATTATTCAGGCAAAGATACTTTTACAGCAGATATGGTTAGAGGGCACAGAATGGGATGAGTGTGTGAAGCCAATATCGCTTCAGAAATGGATACAATTTGTGTCCGATCTCCCCTTTATCGAAGATATTCGAATACCGCGATGGACGGAGTTTTCTCCAAGTAACACGATTCAGGTGCACGGCTTTTGTGACGCTTCAGAGAAAGCATATTGTGCAGCCATCTACATTCGTTCGGAGTCAGAAAACAAAGTCTCACCACATCTCCTCTTCTCGAAAACTAAAGTTGCCCCATTACACACCGTTAGTCTCCCTCGCTTAGAACTATGTGGCGCAGTGCTACTAGCCAAATGTATTAAAAACCTTTCCCATCACCTTCCCATAGGAGACAGTGAAACATTTTTATGGTCGGATTCGTCGATTGTCCTGTCATGGCTCGAAAAACCGTACATCAGAAATTATCCAGAACGTTGGAAACATAAAATGGCGACACGTACGCACTAATCACAACCCCGCGGACCTGGGTACTAGAGGATGTAGACCACAGGATTTAATACAACAACAGCTTTGGTGGACAGGACCAGAGTGGCTTCTCAAACCTCACGATCAATGGCCGATTTCGCAACGTGAAAATGTTTCTCCCCCCGAAGAACGGAAAGTCGTCGCGCTACATACGTTGGAAGATGAGCCAAACATCCTAGATCACTTCTCATGTTGGCCGAAAGCTCTTCGAGTGATAGCTTACATGTTTCGGTTTATCCATAGAACCAAGCCCATACAGTCCACTACATCTCAAAATTATACCTCTCTCTCTATTAGCCAAGCGGAAATTCATTTCGTAAAAGAACGTCTGATCTAATTAACGCAGGAAAGATATTACTTGAAGGAGTACGTCAAACTCTCCAACAAGGAACCGATATCCAAAAAGAGCCGACTTCTGCCGTTAAATCCCTTTCTGGATGAAAGTGACATTCTTAGAGTAAACGGTCGCTCAGCTAATTCTGATCTCCCTTACCGTGAAAAACATCCCATAACTATCCCTGAAGGCTCCCGATTCTGCTATCTTTTTCTTCTATTCATACATAATCAATTGATGCATGCAGAACACCAACTCATGGTTAGGATGGTTAGGCAGGAGTACTTCATACCTCGGCTAAAGTCGAAAACCAAATTTTGTATTCGCAGTTGTAAAACATGCATTATCTTCAAAAAGTCTGCCCAATCTCAGATCATGGCAGCTTTACCTCCAGAACGGTCCAACTTCTCCCTCCCATTTACCTTTACCGGATTAGATTTCGCAGGTCCCTTTGAACTCAAAACATCGATGCTTCGGAAATCAACAATGATGAAAGGATATGTCTGCGTGTTCGTATGTTTTTCCACAAAGGCAATTCATCTTGAGCCTTGTTCTGATCTCTCCACTAAGGCCTTCCAAGCAGCTTTCTCACGTTTTGTTGGAAGACGGCGACTACCGAAACGAGTATATTCCGATAATGGGAAAAACTTCGTCGGCGCACAGAGATCCCTTCAAAAAGACTTCGACCGGTTCATCAAAGAGGTTTCTGAGGATCCCCAATCTAAATATTCAACACAGGGTTTTGAGTGGCAATTCTTACCACCCAACGCACCTCACATGGGTGGTCTCTGGGAGGCAGCGGTCAAAAGTTTCAAGCTATACTTCAAGCGCACTGTGGGAAGCCATCATTTTACCTTTGAAGAACTTGCTACTTTGCTTGCCCGTATCGAAGCTGTGCTCAATTCGCGTCCCTTATCACCCATGTCTGACAGTCCCGACGAGCTACTAGCTTTGACCCCAGGTCATTTTCTTCGCGGCGCCCCATTGTTGGCTCCACCGGAGCCCCAGATAGATAATCTTTCGCTTCAAAACCGCTGGGATAAGCTGAAGATTCTGCATCAGCAATTTGCCCAGCGCTGGAAGGAGGAGTATTTGAAGCAGCTACATTAACGATACAAATGGAAACAACCACAGGAAAATCTGTCTGTTGGCGACTTTGTTTTAAATATGAGCATCAGCGAGCGCAGGCAGTGTGTGGCAATCCACCGCTATTGTCCAAATTGCTTAGCACGAAACCATTATAACATACGCGATTGTCAGTCGCCAGAGAGCTGCCGCATTTGCCATCGAATGCACCACACGTTGCTTCATCGTAGCGAAGTAGGCGAGAACCCCGCAGACGCTGCGGTACCGCGTAGAGGACCCGATGCTCGTGCGCAGTTCAACCGATTGCTCGAGGAACTAAGAAACTTAAGAGATATAGTTGCACCGGTGCAAGGCGGGCGCGATGTTTAAGTGACCTGCGTTACTTAAATCGCGGTGACGCTCAAGTGACACCGTCCTTAAGCTCACCACGCACCTCCCATGCAACCCTACAATTTATCTTCATATTCGCTTATTGACTGTATTCATGGACTGGCCAGGAACTTTCCTGTACATTGGAACCGGCTTCCAGTGTTGCCTATATATGCGCTGAGCGCCTCTGATATCTTCCTCTTTCAACATTCGGCAGCCAGCGAAGCAGACAATCAACATCTTTACATTTTTCTACAATCAACGATCCAGCACCAGTTGCAGTCATCGTCATAAGTATTATCCCTCTCTCTCTTTTGTAATCTCATATTTCTTATTAACTTTTGAATTAATTGAAAATGATCTCATTTACTAAATAATTAGTAAGAAGATTAAAGTTGAATTTGCATTAGTCAGTAATGAAATCATTGTATAGCGTTAAGGCCAGTGAATTACTAAAGTTTCATAGTTTGTAATAAACATTGTTAACATTGAATTAGAAAACATCTTGCCATATTTTCTCTTTGGAAACTTGAAACCCCCAATCACGTGAGTTGTAAAATCTCTCTCTCATATTCTCCAACATTAAAATCCCATCTGGATTTAACAGTTTGTTTGTTCAAGGGCATTGCTTGAATATTAAGAAACCATCTGTTTTGTATGAGGGTTGTTTATACTTATCTTTCCTCAAGTGGACTGTATGTGTGTACATATGTGTGTATATGTGATAGGTTTAGGTACCTTATCCTGTTTGTTTTGTAAGTAGTATGTATGACAATGAGGGTTGTTTATACTTATCTTTCCTCAAGTGGACTGTATGTGTTTACATATGTGTGTTAGAGTGGGTTGATTTGTAGGGGAGGGAAAAAAGTGAAAAATCGCCACAGCGGAAACTATTCTAGGGGTCATTTTAAGCAATTTTCCTGAAGAAACTTTAGGTCAAAAGTTATCTTGAAACCCCCGGAAATCGCGTTGAAGTTTCATAGTTAGGTAATGAAAATTTCTGTATGCGACCTATCACACTGCGTGACAGCGAGCATTAACTTTTTACGGGACATACCTTAAGTTGTAGTTCTAGTCAAGCACACAAAAACTACACAGCGGGAATTTCAAATACATTGTCAACATCTGGAAATAGGGGGCAAAAACCCCTTTTTAATTGTTTCAAGGATATATCTGAAACTTTAACAGGTCAATGTCTGTACATTGCAGATATTCCAAAAAAATTTATACGGTCAATCATTATTAAGTCAATAGAATCCAAATCAACCGTTTTTAGAATTTTTGTCAGTCTGTCTGTCTGTCTAAATGTTTGTGGTCGCATCACTCAAAAACTGCTGAATGAAATGAATCTTTCGTCATTTATTAGTAGACAATTTTAAATTTAAGGTATCCCTTATTTGAATAACTCGACCGGTTTCCGAGTTATCGACCAATAAGTGGGCTAGGGGTGACCAAAAATGTGTAAGTACAATATGGGTATGAAACGAAAGGTGTTTACGGTTGCTTTCATAATCAATGTGAAAAATTTCAATATCTCAGCTTGTTTCGGAGATATCCCCAAAAATGTGATGTGTTGTACTTTGCCAATTTTGTGCATTCGACTTTCTTTACCCATGAACACTTTAGAGGTGGAATAAAAATGCTATACAGCTAGTTTAAGCAAAGTTGTTGCATATTCAATATATCTATAATCCTTTACAAAATTTTCGTATGAAATTGGGCTTGGACCTTACCCGATTTCGCAAATTTTTTTTAGGAATATTGCCTGTATTAGTATATATATGTGTGCTGAATTTTATTTTTCTATCTTGAGCGGTTTTTATTTATGATTAATAATATTTCCAAATTTGACTAAATCATATGTGGGCGGTACCACGCCCCTTTTTAAAAATTTCTTCAAAAATATATTTGTTGCCTTAACGCTAAAGTGCACACCAAATATTATTCTTATAGGTATATTATGTACTAGCAGACCCGGCAGACGTTGTTCTGCCTGACCAGTGACTTCCCTAGAAATACATTTTCAAATATTTTTCTTTAACTTTTAACATTCCATTTATTGCAGTGCTTTAGGATATACAATGTTTCTGGCTTTAAAGTCTTTGGTATAAACAAATAAATTTTTTGGATGTCCAACTCAAAAAACGGATCTTTTTTACTCAATGGGTATGACAAAAACCAGTATGCGCTGCTGAGCAGATGTATAGTTAGTACTTATTTAATTATATCCTATATCTACCTATAATACTCTGGATATGTATGAACGGCAATAACAAACAAAAAAAATTAAGTGCTTTGATCAAGACTTAAGAACGTTAAAATGTCACTAAAGCAAATACATTCAGGGATATAACGAATTGAAATATTACTTAGCTTGTGGTCCTGGAACTGCCCACTTTTCCAAAGAATTTACAAATGTAGCCTATGTATGTCGTACCCAACGAAGACTTTAACGTATTGGAAAAGTTTAAAACAGATCAACCATAAACATTGGACATTATTGAAGTACAAACAAAGCACTGAATACAAAAAATGTGGGCGTGGCACGGCCCACATTTCCCAAATTATATAATTCTTGACCAAGGGACACACATATCCAAAAATCATTAGTTTAGACCAAAAATATTCAAAGTTATGATGATTTAAATTTTATATAGCCTGGGGGCGTGGCACAACAATCTTCTGAACCAATCTGGAAATTTAGAGAAGATCGACCATAAACTTTGGACATTATTGAGGTACAAACAAAGCACTGAATACAAAAAATGTGGGCGTGGCACGGCCCACATTTCCCAAATTATATAATTCTTGACCAAGGGACACACATATCAAAAATTATTAGTTTAGACCAAAAATATTCAAAGCTATGATGATTTAAATTTTATATAGCCTGGGGGCGTGGCACAACAATCTTCTGAAACAATCTGGAAATTTAGAGAAGATCGACCATAAACTTTGGACATTATTGAGGTACAAACAAAGCACTGAATACAAAAAATGTGGGCGAGGCACGGCCCACATTTCCCAAATTATATAATTCTTGACCAAGGGACACACATATCCAAAAATCATTAGCTTAGACCAAAAATATTCAAAGTTATGATGATTTAAATTTTATATAGCCTGGGGGCGTGGCACAACAATCTTCTGAACCAATCTGGAAATTTAGAGAAGATCGACCATAAACTTTGGACATTATTGAGGTACAAACAAAGCACTGAATACAAAAAATGTGGGCGTGGCACGGCCCACATTTCCCAAATTATATAATTCTTGACCAAGGGACACACATATCCAAAAATCATTAGTTTAGACCAAAAATATTCAAAGTTATGATGATTTAAATTTTATATAGCCTGGGGGCGTGGCACAACAATCTTCTGAACCAATCTGGAAATTTAGAGAAGATCGACCATAAACTTTGGACATTATTGAGGTACAAACAAAGCACTGAATACAAAAAATGTGGGCGTGGCACGGCCCACATTTCCCAAATTATATAATTCTTGACCAAGGGACACACATATCCAAAAATCATTAGTTTAGACCAAAAATATTCAAAGCTATGATGATTTAAATTTTATATAGCCTGGGGGCGTGGCACAACAATCTTCTGAAACAATCTGGAAATTTAGAGAAGATCGACCATAAACTTTGGACATTATTGAGGTACAAACAAAGCACTGAATACAAAAAATGTGGGCGAGGCACGGCCCACATTTCCCAAATTATATAATTCTTGACCAAGGGACACACATATCCAAAAATCATTAGCTTAGACCAAAAATATTCAAAGTTATGATGATTTAAATTTTATATAGCCTGGGGGCGTGGCACAACAATCTTCTGAACCAATCTGGAAATTTAGAGATGATCGACCATAAACTTTGAACTTATTGAAGTAAAAACAAAACACAAAAAATGTGGGCGTGGGACTGACCACTTTTCCCAAATTATATCCATCTTGACTAAAGGACACACATATCCAAAAATCTTTAATTTAGACCTAATATGTTCAGAGTTATGAAGAATTTAAATTTTATATAGCCTTGGGGCGTGGCACTGGCTACTTTTCCAAAAATTCATATAGCCTGAATCATACACAACAATTTTCTTAACCAATCTTGAAAGTTTAAAAGAGATCGACCATAAACTTTGGACATTATTGAAGTACAAACAAAACACAAAAAATGTGGGCGTGGCACCGCCCACTTTTCCAAAATTATATACATCTTGACTAAAGGACACACATATCCAAAAATCCTTAATTTAGACCCAATATCTTCAGAGTGGCACCGCCTACTTTTCCAAAAATTGATATAGCCTAAATCGTCCACAACAATCTTCTGAACCAATCTTGAAAGTTTAAAAGAGATCGACCATAAACTTTGGACATTATTGAAGTACAAACAAAACACAAAAAATGTGGGCGTGGCACCGCCCACTTTTCCAAAATTACATAAATCTTGACCAAAGGACACCATATCCAAAAATCATTAATTTAGACCAAATATGTTCAGAGTTATGAAGAATTGTAGTTTTATATAACCTGGGGGCGTGGCACCGCCCACTTTTCCTAAAATTAATATAGCCTATGCTTTAACCCATGATCTCAAGAATATACTGTGAAAATTTCATAAAAATCGGTTGAGTACTTTGGACGCCCATAAAGGACACACAGACACACAGACACACAGACACACATTCATTTTTATTTATAAGATTGAATAATCACTCTTTTTGTATTTTCGAAAATATTATATATATAGAAAGTGGGCGTGGCTTTTAACCGATTTTGCCTATTTTCAATAGCGCTCCGGGATAAGTGAAAAGGAACCTGCATACCAAGTTTCATTGAGATATCTCAAGATTTACTCAAGTTATCGTGTTCACAGACGGACGGACGGACACGGCTCAATCAATTTCTCTTTTCCTCCTGAACATTTTGATATATATAAGTCAATATCTATCTCGATTCGTTTATGCCGTTACATACTACCGTTAGGCGAATGAAGTAAATATACCTTGTGTGCGAAGCACTACTAGGTATAAAAAAATAGACCAATACCTAAGCGACTCCTAACTAGAATGAATCGGTCTACTGGAGTTCCAAAAAACCCCTGTGCTTCCAAAAAATAAGGAAATGATTGCACGAAAAATTTCACTGAGAGCAACAGGATTTCCATAAATGAACTTTTGGGATATCAAAAATAAATTAAGGCAAAAAGACTGGCTGCTTTCATGTATAAGACGAAAGAATATCCGAGAGTGAGATCAACAAGTCCCAAGAAAAAGTTTAGCTACGATTACTCCATAAATTTCAACGACAAAACCATAAAAGTGTGCCAACAATTTTTGTTAAGTACTTTGAGTGTATCGCAAACATTGTTAATATCAGCGAGGGATAATGCTAAGTATTTCAATGTTGTTGAAAATAAGGAACGAAAGGAACCCCATAACAAATGAGATATAGTTAAAGTATCTATATAGTATATTAAAAGAATTCATTGAAAAGTTGCCTGCAGTACCTTCTCAATATTGCCGTAATAAGGGCAATAAACTGTACATTTCACATGAGATACAAAAACTTGATAGACCTCTGTGATAAAAACATAATCCCGCACAAATTTCAAAAGGAATATTTGAATCTGAAATCCGATATTAGAAATATTCTACCAGAAACAGATAAGGAAGATAATGTAAAATAATTTATTTTGAAGTTCCAAAAACTTCCTTTGACAATAAGACTTAGAAATGAAGTTCGTAATTTTTTACTATATATAAGTGTAATTAATTCAAATTGAACTGAAACTACCTACACAAATGTATTTACATTTATAGATTTTTTTTAGATGTTTTTTTTTTTACTTTGTAATTCAAATTGAACTGAATTTATTTACGAATGTATTTACATATATGAAATAATTTAATCTAGGTAATAAATAGATGTTTTTCTTATTACTTTGTAAACTGGTTGAAAATGGATGCAAAACCACCTATCTGAATGCAACCAAATTTTACAGGAGAGCAAGAAACCGTAATTCCTTCTGATCATTAATTTTCCATTTCCGTAAAGGCCGGTGATGAAGTTTTAGAAAGGTGCTTTTAAACTTATTTATACATCAGGAGAGTATTTTAGGACACGTAAATCAAAAATTGGACCTGATACTATATAGACGGTTTTATATTATACCGTTTTCTGGAAAATTGATGTCTGGAATGCGAAATTTATTAATTTTTTTGATGAACCTCGATGCCCAGAGGCCAGGGTTACCAAATCTTAATTTTGCCACTTCGGCGATTTGGGAGGTTTTGCATTTGGCCGATGGGTGGGTCTGCCAAATCAGCGACGATATTGCACAAAGTGCCGTTCGGTCTATGTGTTCATGCAAAGATATACTCAGGAATCTTGATTGATAACAAAAGTAAACTTAACATAACAAAATAAACTTAAGTCTAACATATTGCACAAAGTGGATGGTTGGAGAGGCCGTGTTTTCAATCCATCTTCTAGAACGGTCAAATATTCATTTAAGCTGTGCTGGGAGATCCTGGTTGTATATTGAATGGTTGGAGATGCCCAGTCTCCAATCCACCCTGACATTTGGTCGATTAATTCTTATAAATAAAGTTGTGTGTAGAGATTAAATAGGAGTGAAAAGGGAGTGTTTCCAATCTTCTTTCAAAATCTGGCTAGATATGCAAGTATGTATGTCGTTACGTAAAGTGGCAGTGGACCTACAGGAAAATTTATTATGCCTACTAGTTCAGAAGAGTCAATTTCACCAATAATCAGCTTATGAAGAAACATAACCCCTAGTAAAATTCTTCGATTTTCCAGAGTGGGTAAACTTATTAGAATAAGCCGGTTTCTGTAAGGGGGTAAATTTATATTTGGGTTCCAATTGAGTCCGCGTAAGTCAAAAAATAGGAATTGCTTTTGTATAGACTCAATTCGTTGTATATGGTTTTTATATACGGGACACCAAACACACCAGCAATACTCCAGTCTCGGGCGGACTAACGATGTGATGCAAACTAAATTTTGCTAGAAGGTCCAGACACTACGTCCCGTTTCATTTACCTCTTTGTCATTCAAACTTCATCAAAAATAGTCCCCTGCTTATCTGGTGTTCGTACTACAATGACTTGTCTGGCTGTATAAGCTTTGAACATATGTACAATTACCACTTTACGTAACGACATACTTGTATTTCTTACCAGATCTTAAAAGTAGATTGGAAACTCGTCCTTTTTCACTCCTCTTTAATCTATACGCTCAACTTTATGAATTCATCGACCGAAATTGACGGTGGATTGGAGACACGGCCTCTCCAACCATCCAGTGAATAATAAAGATTCCTGAGCATATCCTTGCGTGAATACATCGACCGAATGTCAGGGTGGATTGGAGACTGGGCCTCTTCAACCATTCAATGTACAAACAAGAGCTCCAAGCACAGCTTAATTCAATAATTCGACCGTTATGGAAGATGGATTGGAGATCCGGCCTCTCCAACCATCCAGGGAAAGATCAGGATTCCTGAGCATATATTTGCATGAACACATGGACCGAATGGCAGGGTGGATTGGAGACTCGGCCTCTCCAACCATCCACTTGCGGAATACGATAGACTTAATTTTATTTTGCCATGTTAAGTTTACTTTTGTAATACTGTATAACTTATAATATAATGTTTTATATTCGTAATTAGTCGACCGCTTTGTATTAGTTTCGACTTAAAATAAATAAATAAATACATCAATTTTCAAATTCTTTACATTATTTTCGCAAAATTTTGGAAAGTGGGCGTGGCACCGGCCACTTATGAGTCACGCAGTTTTTATATTCGACTGCTAATAACTTCAGAATGGTAGGAGATAGATTTACGAAACTAGGTACCAGGCATGTTATGTTTATGTAGAGTAAAACCACAGAAAATAAGAAAAATCGGTGAACGACCATGCCCACTTTTAGACTAAAGTTCTCTAAACGAGAGTAAGGAAACCGGAATATGCAATATCTGTTTAACTGATAAAGATATAATGCTAAAATTTAGTACATTCACCTGATGATGTTATTAGTGATGTTTAAAGGTTTTTTGGTAACAAAAATATCAACATTTCACTATTAACAAGCCACTGTGAAAGTATCTTAAAGATCTGCAATGAAAACTGATCTTCAAATAGGGACAAACGACATAATAAAATCCGTGGGCGTACCACCACCCACTTTTTTAAAATTATGTAAATATTGATTAATGGACACATATATCCGTATATCAAAAATTTCAGAAAATACGTTAAAAGTTATGGGCATGGCACGCCTTCTTTTCCAAAGTTATATATAGGACATGCTATAACCCTTGAATATATCGATTGAGTACTTTAAGCTCATGTAAGCGGTTAATACTTTATAAGCAAGGGACGTTTGTTTTGTGAATCAACGGAACGAAATTATTTCGTTAAGTTTTTTTTTGTGAAATAGCAAAACGAAATAGAATCGTTTCGATAGTTGAGCATCCCTGGTAATTTCATTCATAAATGGAACTTTTAACTCAATAGAAACAGAGCATAGCTAGATATTTCACTCTTCTTTATACCATACATACATACATACATACGTTCTATACGTTGAAATTGCGCAACCGGTATTTTTATACCTTTCATGAACATGAAATGGTATTATAACTTTGGTCCGATGTTTGTAAGTATGAGAAGAAGAAGAGATAGACCCACCATTAAGTATACCGAAATGATCAGGATGATAAGCTGAGTTGATTTAGCCATGTCCGTTTGTCCGTCCGTCCGTCTGTCCGTCTGTCTGTTTGAACGCAAACTAGTCCCTCAATTTTAGACCTATCTCGATGAAATTTGGTATAGGGCCGCCATTTTGCATGGGATTAATCATTTGTCGGAACCAGCCAGATCGGACCGATACAAAGCATAGCTCCCATACAATCGATTGTTCCGATAAACGGGTTTTGGTCTATAAATCTTGCAATTAAAAAGCTAGGACCGCAAAATTTTGCACTTTTCGTACATATTGTATAAGTAACATGTGTAGTGAAAATGACTCAAATCGGACCAACCAAACATATAGCTCCCATATAATCGATAGTTTCGATAAATGGGTTTTGGGCTATAGATTTTGCAGTTAAGAAGCTAGGAACGTAAAATTTTGCAGGTTTGGTACTTATTACATATGTGATGTGTGCAGTGAAAATCATACAGATCGGACTAACATAACATATATATATATATGGCGCGATATACAACAGTTATATCATTAACCTCCTAGGAGATTTTTGCGCCGAGCTTCTCTTCCAATTTGTGGTGTGCCGCTTTGAAATTCTTCCTACAAATTGGCGGGACCTACGGTTTTTCGCCGACTCCGAACGGCATCTACAAAGCAGATGAATTTTTGCTGAGAAACCTTTCATGGCAGAAATACACTCGGAGAGTTTGCCAAACCACTGCCGAGGGGCGACCCCGTTTTGAAAAAACTTTTTCAAACTACTTTTTGATGTAACATATACCAGGGCTCGAACCCGGACCTTCGGTGTGGTAGGCCGACAACACTACCTCCACACCACGGTGGCCGCCAACATAACATAACATATAGCTCCCATATAATCGATTACTCCGATAACTCTGGTTTGGGTCATGTATTTTCAAATTAACAGTTTTGAAGAGTTTGTACCAATTGTAAGTAAGGATCGGACACTTAAAAAAGTTATGCGTATTTATGAAAGGTATGAAGCCTTCGGCACAGCCGAAGAGAGCCCTTTCCTTACTTGTTTTTTACTTAATTACTTTAATTAGAAAAAGATAGAAAAGCCGTCATCGAAGAAAATCAATGTAAAACTAAGTTCGGCACACCACAAATTGGAAGAGAAATCTGAAGATCTGTATGATTTTCACTGCACACATCACATATGTAATAAGTACCAAACCTGCAAAATTTTACGTTCCTAGCTTCTTAACTGCAAAATCTATAGCCCAAAACCCATTTATCGAAACTATCGATTATATGGGAGCTATATGTTTGGTTGGTCCGATTTGAGTCATTTTCACTACACATGTTACTTATACAATATGTACGAAAAGTGCAAAATTTTGCGGTCCTAGCTTTTTAATTGCAAGATTTATAGACCAAAACCCGTTTATCGGAACAATCGATTGTATGGGAGCTATGCTTTGTATCGGTCCGATCTGGCTGGTTCCGACAAATGATTAATCCCATGCAAAATGGCGGCCCTATACCAAATTTCATTGAGATAGGTCTAAAATTGAGGGACTAGTTTGCGTTCAAACAGACAGACGGACAGACGGACATGGCTAAATCAACTCAGCTTATCATCCTGATCATTTCGGTATACTTAATGGTGGGTCTATCTCTTCTTCTTCTCATACTTACAAACATCGGACCAAAGTTATAATACCATTTCATGTTCATGAAAGGTATAAAAATATCTGGAAAAAAAGTTGTGGTTTGGGAATTCTGCCCTCGCAAAGAGTAATTTTTTCATATTCTTTCATAAAAAAAAACAAAAATCTGAAATGATAACCTAATATCTCGAAAACTATCTGGTTGAGCAAAAAACAATGTATGATGCAATTATAGCAAATTTTATTGTGACTTTGATTCTGTAAACCTTTTTTCAATTGTTGACATTCGTGAGATATACGTAATTAAAGGGACCCATCTTTTTGGTTTTTTCGAATAACGATAAATTGCGAATATCTCAAAAACGGTGCCAAAGAATCCAAAGAGAACTCGAGTGATTTTACAAACAAATTCCATAACGGCGTTCCAAGTTCTTCCATTATCGAGGTTAACTTGTCCTCTTCACCGTTCTAAACATGTGGGCACCCTTAACACTGGAGTGCACGCGCGGCCTACTATAGTAGACCATTGGTATATTTTTGTTGATAACTTAACAATTCTGTATGTTAGAGCGGAGTAGTTCCAGGAAAGCCCTATGCATTAAATTTGTCGTCAAGTCACTACGGTGAGAGCTTTCTGCTCGTACACATATTTCTGAAGATTAGCGAAAAAGTCTCGGGACTACCATAGCAGCAAGAAATCAATCATCAAAAAAGTGGTGCAAAACGTGCAATAAATGGATTTGTCCTAATTAACCGGCTGTGATGTGTAATAAATGTCACAAAAATAGGTTTTTGATAAACTTTAATAATGTAAGAAAAAAAATTTAATCATTGGTCTCAAAAGTACAAGTTTTGGTATTTTTTACTTTATAGAACAAAATTGGCTTTAATTTTAAAATGTTATTTTCTATGGATAAATAAAAGCTTAAATTATTCTTTTAAATAAATATAAATACGCTGTCAATCATTAGTTTCAGTAATATGTAATGAAAAAAAATTTTATTGCTATTTTAAAATGGTCTACCATAGTAGGCCACGCGTTCGTTAGTGTAAAAAAAAGGCGCGTGTACTCTAGTGTTAATGGTTTTCATTATCCCTTCATTTTGATTTTTTTACCAATTTAAAAGAACTTTCAGCTCAATTCCGGAACATACCATACTTTATGTAATTTGAGATTTCTTTAATTGTTTAGACCCTATTAGTCCTGCAAAAATGGTTTAACCCCACGGAAACACTATTGCTTGCCTTCTTCGCCCAATTTCGTTAGAATATAATGTATGCATACACATCTGTAAACTAGCACCTTTGTCTAAATTCCCTATTTGCTGTGATTCCTTTTTTTCAAATAAGCAACAAGCTTTTCGACCATGTGTAGCCCTTTTGCCGCATTCGTAGCTCATTATTTTCGATTGATTATTTTCATTTTGCTTTCCACTGAACATTTTAAATTTATTCTCCTTTGATTTTCGTCAGCACCCGCTGATACTAGCACATCGACTTCTTTAAGGTCATCAACGATATTACTGCACTTAAACAAGCAAGTGTAATAAAAGGCTTTTTCCTTCTTAGGATGTGTTATTTACATGTACGTCCGCAAATCGGTTGAACAGTCAAAAAAAAAAAATACAAGAGGTTTATTAAGACTAATTGATAAATGGGAAGTAATATAAGAATAGGAATGCATAAGTGAATACGATGGGTTGCCAGACTTCTTAAATTTTCTAATAATTTTTTTTTATGGTATGACTTTCATCTTATACAAAAAATTTCATTTTCTTTACATTAATGTATATCTGTGCTCATAAGCAATAAAAGGTTAAGTCGACAAAGCACAATCGCTTATGATTGAATATTTCCTAGATGCGGATAGAGTTAAATCAACGTCTCTCCTCTGTAGCTATCCTTTGGAATGGTTATCTTAAGATAAACTTAAAAATGTTGTTGGATCATAAATACTCTCGTAATAATAGGTCAAAATACCCACTTTTTCTTAAGTCCAATTAAGCTGTTATTGCTTATGGCCACAGATATACATTAGGGTGGAGTGAAAACTGTTTTTTCATCAGGCTGCATTCTAATACCGAAATTCTGGTGCCTTTTGGGCTTAAATTACGTCTGTCAAAATTTTGTCCAATTCGGATTAGAGTAACTGCCTCCGCATCGGTGAAAATACGAAAGTTCCCAATTTTGCAAAACACTACTTCATATAGGTACGTAAAAAATTTGCATTTTTCATTTTTTCGATTCAAACTGTTGCATTATACATTATACTAATTCCTATAAATATTTTTTGCCTTTATATCTTTAAGTATCTTCAGTAGTTTGGCCACTATGCCAAAAAACTTTGAAAAAATAGCGATTTTTTTTTTTAAATTTCAGATTTAACCACTTTAAAATCAGAAAAAGTTTATGGACGAAAAAAAGTTAGCCCTTCTTTGTTGTAGTAAATTCAATTAAGAAAATTTTAAGCGTACTAGTACAATGTTATGATGTGCCCTTGACTTTATAAGTCCTGCTATATTGAAAGTCTTCAATCAAAAATTTTCTGTTTTTACCCAAGAAATTTTCCGAAATTTCCATATCCTTGACATTTGATACATAATTTCCATGTAGAATTTTCTTCTGATTCCGAAAATGCAATCATTTGTTTTAAAAGTAGAAGAGTTTTCGAGATATCTTGAAATTTCAGGGTATGTAAATTGCAGAAAATTTTTGATTGAGGACTTTCAATATAGTAGGGCTTATAAAGTCAAGGGCACATCATAATGTTTTACTAGTGCGCCTTAAATTTTCATAATTAAATTTACTACAACATAGAAGGGCTAACTTTTTTTCGACCATAGACTTTTTCTGATTTTAAAGTGACTAAATCTGAAATTTGAAAAAAATCCTTATTTTTTCAAAGTTTTTAACGCTTTTTGGCATAGTCGCCAAACTACTAAAGATACTTATAGAGTTAAAGGCAAAAAATGTTTATCGGAATTAGTATAATGTATAATTCAAGAGCTTAAATCGAAAAAATGAAAAATACAAACTTTTCACGTACCTATATGAAAAACATTGGGAATTTTCATACTTTCGCGGATATCTCGGAAACTACATCAGCCACAGAAAAATGGATGTGATATTCGGAATCAGGAGTCGATTTTACATTAGGAAATTGTACTTTCATTCTTGGAGAGATTTTTGTAGTCGAGTAGTGTTATATATTATATGAATATTTCACCATATACATTTTAGCGTTCTTATAAATTTTGAAGGCACTGCGGAGGCAGAAGACATTGACCGATTTCAATAAAAAAAGAGGGTATTTTTTTGTTATTATAAGGCACCTATCCCCCCCTATTAGAACTCTGAAAGGTGGAACAAATTTGTTTCCATATGTTCACGCTCCAGCCTAATATACATATGTACATACTAGCAGGGTACCCGGCGTTGCTCGGGATGTAAGTAGTTAGGGGGACTTTCAAAATCAATAATATACATTAAGATTTCATATTTATATACATAATATTATTGCCTACTGAAGAATTTACCAAATTCGAATATTTTGAAAATTTTGAAAAAAGAGTATTGAAAACCGGTTTACAAAAATTTTCTTTTGCGGTATTCGTTCGTAACGTTAGGGGGCCTTTCAAGAATTCAATTTTGACAAATTGTGCCAGGATGAATGTAAATTTAAATGTTGATTTGATACAATATTGTAGGGTAATATTAAGGTTTTTCTGCAATCGCATTTTGACCAATAACTCAGTTGTCGATAAATTTATCGAAATATATCGAAGTCCAAATGAAACCTGGAGCTATCTCCTTTCGTTTGATACCCATATTGTAGGGTAAAATAGAGGTTTTCGGGCAATCGCATTTTGACCGATGACTCAGTTATCCATCAATTTATCGAAATATATTGAAGTACAAATAAAACCTGGGGCCTTCCCCTTTCGTTTGATGCCCATATTGTAGGGCAATTTTAAGGTTTTTGTGCAATAACATTTTCACCGATAACTTAGTTATCGATAAATTTATCGAAATATATCGAAGTCCAAATGAAACCTGGAGCTATCTTCTTTCGTTTGATACCCATATTGTAGGGTAATATAAAAGTTTTCGCGCAATCGCATTTTGACCGATAACTCAGTTATCGATACATTTATCGAAACCTATCGAAGTCCAAATGAAACCTGGGGCCTTCCCCTTTCGTTTGATACCCATATTGTACGATCTTTCTATACCTATATGCGAAATATCATAAGAGTTATATGGAATAAAAAAAATTTCGAAAAGAAACGGTCCCTAGCAGGGTCGGAATAACTACTTGAACGGTCGGCTGGCGTCAGTGCAGTTTCGAAACGAGAGATGTAGACCTAGAAGAATAAGACAAGGGGTTCCGCAGGGTGGTGTCCTTTCACCCCTTCTGTTTAACTTCTACATCTCGAGCCTCCCTCCCCCACCAGAGGGGGTCTCCATCGTTTCGTACGCTGACGACTGCACTGTGATGGCCACGGGCAAAGGACCTTCGACAGACGAACTTTGCACTAGACTGAATGACTACCTGCGCGACCTTTCCTGCTTATTCACAGAGCGGAACCTGACTCTTTCCCCGACTAAATCTACGGCGACGTTGTTCACCACGTGGACTGCGCAGATGGGGTAGGAGTTGAATGTCCACGTAGATGGTGTTCCACTACCTACTGTCAACCACCCCAAAATTCTAGGGGTTACATTCGACAATAGCCTCACCTTCGCTAATCATGCCACCGCAATAGCTTCAAAGGTACAAAGCCGCAACAAGATCCTCAAGTCACTCGCCGGCAGTACTTGGGGCAAAGACAAAGAAACGTTGCTGGTCACCTATAAGGCTATTGGCCGACCGGTTATTGATTATGCTGCGCCCATATGGTCGCCTAACCTTCACGACACCAACTGGAGGAAATTGCAGGTCTGCCAAAACACCGCCATCAGAACTGCGACGGGTTGTTTGCTTATGTCTCCTGAGTCTCATCTCCACCAGGAGGCTCAAATGCTCAACGTTCGCGAGCATGCGGAACTTTTAAGTAGGCAGTTCCTTCTGAACTGCCACCGTCCTAGTCATCCAAATCGACAGCTATTGGATGAAACTCCGCCCCCTAGAGACATAAGGAAGCATCTCCGGAAGCATTATGATGAGATCCGGCATCACATCTCGTTGCCGTTTGATCTGCGGGACCATAGGCGGGCCCTAAAGGACCTCCACACTGAGTCGGTGGACAGATCCCTCAGATCCCGGCCTGTGAACCCCGTTATTGGTGCCCAACCACCCGTTCTTGCTGAGGAAGAACGTGTCCTTCCGAGGGAGACTAGAGTCATGCTGGCTCAACTTCGGTCTGGATATTGCAATAGGCTGAACTCCTATTTGTCCAGACTGAACCCTACCATACCAAACACATGCCCTGCATGCGGTATGGCCCCCCACGACACGCAACATCTCTTTTCGTGTTCTTCGGAACATACTCTTCTAACTCCCTTATCACTTTGGTCTAACCCTGTTGAAACAGCGCGTTTCCTTGGACTTCCGTTAGAAGAGCCCGATGACAACTAGGAGTGTTCTGGCCCTTTGGGCAGGGCGAAGCACTGCTAACAACAACAACAGCAAGGTCGGAACCCCCAAAATTAAAAAAAAAAATAGCCTATAGCTCCTCCCAGACTATAACCTGTAGGCGTGCCAAATTTCAACAAAATCCGTCTAGCCATTCTCACGTTTTTAGGGAACAAAAGCAAACGTCTGGACATCCAAACATCCAAACATACAAACATCCAAACATCGCTACATTCACATTTATAATATTAGTAGGATATATATGGGTCAATTTCAAAAAGAACGCAATTTTTGTGTCCCTGCACTTTACACTACTATTTTAGGTAAAAAAAAATATTAAAAAAAAACAAAAATGGGAGAGTGATCACAGAGGAATATGTAACAAAAAAACGTATTTCTCAAATTTGTATGTTTGTTTTTTTGTTTATTCAGAATGGTGTTTTGTTTCTCCCTCTGACTCCTTTCATACAAAAGCATGTGTCCCCCGTTAGAATTTTTAGTAAACAAAATAAAATATAATCAAGAAAAAAGTAAATATGCAACATTTAATAACAGTTTTCGAATTATTGGGTTTCTTTCTTTTGTTTTGATTTGTTATGGTTGTCAAAAAGTAATTAGTGCGAATTTGGTGTTGCAAAGAAAGGTTGTCCCCACAATTTGCATTGAGCGTCACTTTTTTATAAATCAAGTAATATTACCAGTTTTCAATTTGCAATTAAATAAAGTAAATAAAGTAAGGAAAGTACAAACTTTAATTATTACACAAGTGAAAAAGCGAAAAAAAAAATCTATTAAAAAAAAGTGTACATCTGCGTAGTTTTTGTGAACACCATAGTAAGGGCGCGATAAAATTTCATGAGCGTCACGCAATTTTTTTAAAAGTGAATATATTAAATGTAAAAAATTGAAAATGACAATCATTGTTTACATGGTTTCAACCAAAGTATATTAAACAAAGTAGTAGCGAACTTGACAGTTCTCTCTTTTCTGTAGGAGTTTTAACGTCAAATGAAAAAAAAATGTTAACCCGTTCGATTTTAAAATTTCTCATTTTGCAGGGAGGGGTATCAAGAGACGCGCCCAGTACCCATAAATAATAATCCGATTCCGAGATCAATTTTGAATAGTTTGCAAACGAATGAAACAATTTGTGTACCAAGAAGACGGGATCGCGTTATTTTTTTAAATCGTGGACAATAGTCTGCAACTCAAGATGTAATTCACACAAAAACTATAGACAACGCCTCCGATTAGTTCTTCGGATTTTTGCAAATATTTTTCAAAATGACAACAATATTTATTCTCCGGAGGCTGATTTTCATTTGAACCGAAAAGTGACTTTGGTACTTCTCCCAACATTTTTTAGAGCTTGATGATAGTCGTAAACAGTGCCCCAAATCGTTGCTATATTAATCCTACTAATATTATAAATGTGAATGTAGCGATGTTTGGATGTCCAGACGTTTGCTTTTGTTCCCTAACAACGTGAGAATGGCTAGACGGATTTTGTTGAAATTTGGCACGCCTACAGGTTATAGTCTGGAAGGAGCTATAGGCTATTTTTTTTTAATTTTGGGGGTTCCGACCCTGCTAGGGACCGTTTCTTTTCGAAATTTTTTTTATTCCATATAACTTTTATGATATTTCGCATATAGGTATAGAAAGATCGTACAATATGGGTATCAAACGAAAGGGGAAGGCCCCAGGTTTCATTTTAGCTTCGATATATTTCGATAAATTGATCGATAACTAAGTTATCGGTCAAAATTCGATTGCCCGAAAACCTTAATATTACCCTGCAATATGGGTATCAAACGAAAGGGGATAGCTCCAGGTTTCATTTGGACTTCGATAGGTTTCAATAAATGTATCGATAACTGAGTTATCGGTGAAAATTTTATTGCACAAAAACCTTAAAATTGCCCTACAATATGGGCATCAAACGAAAGGGGAAGGCCCCAGGTTTTATTTGTACTTCAATATATTTCGATAAATTGATGGATAACTGAGTCATCGGTCAAAATGCGATTGCCCGAAAACCTCTATTTTACCCTACAATATGGGTATCAAACGAAAGGAGATAGCTTCAGGTTTCATTTGGACTTCGATATATTTCGATAAATTTATCGACAACTGAGTTATTGGTCAAAATGCGATTGCAGAAAAACCTTAATATTACCCTACAATATTGTATCAAATCAACATTTGAAGTTGAATTTATCCTGGCACAATTTGTCAAAATTGAGTTCTTGAAAGGCCCCCTAACGTTACCAACGAATACCTCAAAAGAACATTTTTGAAAACCAGTTTTCAATATTCTTTTTCAAAATTTGGTAAATTCTTCAGTAGCAATAATCATACTAATATTATAAATGTGAATGTAGCGATGTTTGGATGTCCAGACGTTTGCTTCTGTTACTCAATCACGTGAGAATGGCAAGACGGATTTTGATGAAGTTAGGAACGCATACAGGTTATAGTCTGGAAGGAGTTATAGGCTATTTTTTTTTATTAATTTTGGACGCTTCTAGGGACCATTACTTTTTATACTTTTTTCCCCAATTCTGAGTATACTTGACCTATAGTTATGATATTTCGCATATATGTACATGGGTCAATTTAAAAAAAAACGTACACAACGAGTTTTTTTGCTTATTTTTAAAGTTTTTCCAATTCGCCTGTAAGAGTGGCCAATTTATGTAGAAATTGATGAAGAATCCGGTGGGACCTTTAGGATCTCAAAAAAATCAATATTTTTGGTTTTTTTTTAGGTTTTCTATGATTTCTATCTTGAGCGTCACACACCAAATATGTATAAAAAATCGCTGAAAATGCAAAAATATTTGAGATTCAAGTTTACTATGTTGTTCTTTTGTTTTTCAAGATTCACTTCTGCCAAAATCACCTTTTCGATTATAAACACAAAATCACGATTCACCTTGATTTATTTTTTTTTTTTTAAGTGACTAGTTATTTACAAATTTTAAGATGAAAATATGTAAATTATTGTTAAAAAGAGACTTGAACTAAGGGGTTACTTGCAAACTAATAGGCTTGTAACAATGTATTTTAAAAAAACTGCATTTATAAGCGTTTTAAGGAAAAACACTGAGTGTGACGCTCAAGATATTTTGTGACGATCAAGATGAAAATATGTAAATTTTTGTTAAAAAAAGATTTGAACTAAGGGGTTACTTGCAAAGTCATAGGCTTGTAACAATGCATTTAAAAAACTGCAAATATAAGCGTTTAAAGGAAAAAAAAACTAAGTGTGACGCTCAAGATATTTTGTGACGATCAAGAGATTTTGTTGCACGTAAACAAGAAATAATGCCAAATTTAAAGTGTAACGAAAAAAAGGTTATTTTTTACAAAAAGTAAATAAAAGAAAACAAAATTCTTCAAAAAACAAAAATTTTCATACGAAACTAAACATATATGTACATATTCTTTGATGTCTTTAACAAAATTTTAAAAAAGGAAGTAATTCTTGAAGAAACTTATACACATACGCGCTTTATCGAGCTTTATTTTCTCTCGATATTTCCGTGCTCTTTCAGCCGCCGTTAATTTTGTTGTTTTACTCTTGAAAATTTAAAAATAAAATCAAAATTAAGCATTTTAAGCTATGAAGCAATATGTATGAAAAGTGATGCTCATGAAATGTTTGCCTATTTTTGTTTTTTCCGTAGGCAATTTATTTCCCAAATTCACAAATTATAAAAAAATGAGTTGAGACCATGTAAACAATGATTGTTAACTTTAATTTTTTACATTTAATACATTCACTTTTAAAAAAATTAGCGTGACGCTCAAGAATTTTTATCGCGCCCTTACCATGGTGTTCACATAAACTACGCAAATCCACACTTTTTTTAATAGTTTTTGTTTTCGCTTTTTCACTATTGTAATAATTAAAGTTTGTACTTTTATTACGTTATTTACTTTAGTTAAATGAAAATTGAAAACTGCTAATATTTCTTGATTTATAAAAAAAGTGACGCTCAATGCAAATTGTGGGGACAACTGTTCTTTGCAACGCCAAATTCGCACTAATTAATTTTTGACAACTATATCAAATCAAAACAAAAGAAAGATACCCAATAATTCGAAAACTGTTATTAAATGTTGCCCAGTAACTTTTTTCTTGATTTTATTTTATTTTGTTTACTAAAAATTCTAACGGGGGACACATGCTTTTGTATGAAAGGAGTCAGAGGGAGAAACAAAACACCATACTGAATAAACAAAAAAACAAATATACAAATTTGAGAATTATGTTTTTTTGTTACATATTCCTCGGTGATCACTGTCCCATTTTTTTTTTTTTTTTTAAATTTGTTTTTTACCTAAAATAGTAGTGTAAAGTGCGGGGACACAAAAATTGCGTTTTTTTTGAAATTGACCCACATAGGTAAGGATGGCCCCAGGTAACATTTGGACTTCGATATATTTCGATAAATTTATCGACAACTGAGTTATTGGTCAAAATACGATTGCAGAAAAACCTTAATATTACCCTACAATATTGTATCAAATCAACATTTGAATTTGCATTCATCCTGGCACAATTTGTCAAAATTGAATTCTTGAAAGGCCCCCTAACGTTACCAACGAATATTGCAAAAGAAAATTTTTGAAAACCGGTTTTCAATACTCTTTTTTCAAAATTTTCAAAATATTCGAATTTGGTCAATTCTTCAGTAGGCAATAATCTATATATATAAAAATGAATTGGCGTTCGTATATACCGTAAGATCTCCGGATCGGCTCAACCGATTTTAAATATTTTTTCTTTAATGTTTCCAATCTGTTTCATGTCTCATTTACCACATAAACTCTTTTTTTTTTAATCTCAATTTAAATTTTTTTTAGCTAATACTCAATAACGGCTTAACCGATTTTAAAAATTTTTCCTTTTCTTTATTCTATCGGACATATTATTTATTTATATAGAACAAAACATTTTCTAAATCTTCAATTTAATCATATATTAGCTAAAGAAGTTTAGCTACCATATAAATTGTGGTCAGTTGAGATCACTGGTATTCTAACTGAAATGTTCCTGTAGGGAACTTAATGCCATACAGATTTTTTCCGTTTTATATTTAAAAATACAAATGGTGAATTCCTTTTCGCTACTATTGCGAATGTTGAAAAAGTGAATGAATGAAAAGTTTTGATTGTGAATATAGGTTGTTATTCCGTCCTTTTTCATAATCTATGTTATGGTGAAGAATTTGTAATCTATATATATAAAAATGAATTGGCGTTCGTATATACCGTAAGATCTCCGGATCGGCTCAACCGATTTTAAATATTTTTTCTTTAATGTTTCCAATCTGGTTCATGTCTCATTTACCACATAAATTCTTTTTTTTCTAATCTCAATTAAAAATTTTTTTAGCTAATACTCAATAACGGCTTAACCGATTTTCAAAATTTTTCCTTTTCTTTATTCTATCGGACATAGTGTTTACTTATATAGAACAAAACATTTTCTAAATCTTCAATTTAATCATATATTAGCTAAAGAAGTTTAGGTGGCGCGAACTAACGTCAGTGGAATTAACGTCAGTGACGTTAATTCGCACCCAAAAAGCGAATTAATGTCAGTGACATTAAGACGCATGACCAAAAACGAATTAAAGTCAGTGCCGTTAATTCGTATAGTATTTTGACTTTAGTTCGCTTTGGACATGCGAATTAATGTCATTGAGGCATTTGGGTTTGAGATTCGACGAAGTAGCGCTGCAGGCGAAAATTTGACTTAGGTCAGATCCCCAATTCGGGGCGTGATCCATGGTATTTATGTGCAGAAATCCTTTCCGCATTGGCGGCCTTCGGCCGCGCTTCAAAAAATAACCCTGGGCTACGCCATTCCAACTCTGGGTGTGTGCCATAGCCTTGGCTACCGCCACGGTGATGTCTTTCCGCGTGCCACGTTTCCCACTTTTTCACTTTTTGGGCTCAGCCTAATGTGCCATTACAACAACCACATGAAAATTACAGAAAATTCTGAACTTTAACTGCAAATAACTTTTGAACGGATGAAAAAAATCTCATTTCAGATTCTAAATCTAGACGTGGGTAATCGTTTACTTGGGGTACCGAGCGCTAATACACAACCAAAAATGTTGAGATATGTATCAGGAGACGCGGTTTGGTCCCAGGAGCATGAATATACATAGCTCCGCTGAACCAATATTTTTAGTAGTTTGCGAGATATTTGCAGTTAAAGTTCAGAATTTTCTGTCATTTTCATGTGGTTGTTGTAATCACATTACCCTGTAAGAAAAGAGTGGCACGCGGAAGGACATCACCGTGGCGCTAGCCACGGCTATGGCAACCACCCGGAGTTGGAATGGCGTAGCCCAGGGTTATTTTTGAAGCGCGGCCGAAGGCCGCCAATGCGGAAAGGAGTTCTGCACATAAATACCATTGATCACGCCCCGAATTGGGGATCTGACCTAAGTCAATCCCAGATTCATTTTTTAAATCCCAGATTCATGATATAATGATCATAAGTCGAAGGTGATAATGAAAAATGAAAATTTGGAATATAAAAAAAATGTACTGACTTTAGTTCGCTTTCTTAATGCGAATTAATGTCAATGACGTTAGTTCGCTGAAAATATTGACCCTAGTTCGCTTTTGGCATGCGTCTTAATGTCACTGACATTAATTCGCTTTTGGGGTGCGAATTAACGTCACTGACGTTAATTCCGTTGACTTTAGTTCGCGCCACCGAAGTTTAGCTACCATATAAATTGTAGTCAGTTGAGATCACTGGTATTCTAACTGAAATGTTCCTGTAGGGAACTTAATGCCATACAGATTTTTTCCGTTTTTTATTCAAAAATGCAAATACATTCATTAAAAGGTATTTTTAGCTTCGGCACTAACCACGGTTAAGAATCTTGCTTAATTCACCTTAGTTGGTAGATGTCTTAAATATTGTGGTGAATGGCCTGAACTTTGCGCCGTTCACCTTATTTGCGGTGGATGGCTCAAACATTGTGGTGAATGGCCTGTAATCTATATCATGGTGAAGAAGTTGTAATCTATATATATAAAATGAATTGGCGTTCGTGTATACCGTAAGATCTCCGGAGCGGCTCAACCGATTTTAAATATTTTTTCTTTACTGTTTCCAATCTGTTTCATGTCTCATTTACCACATAAATTCTTTTTTTTCTAATCTCAATTTAAAATTTTTTTAGCTAATACTCAATAACGGCTTAACCGATTTTCAAAATTTTTTCTTTTCTTTATTCTATCGGACATAGTGTTTATTTATATAGAACAAAACATTTTCTAAATCTTCAATTTAATCATATATTAGCTAAAGAAGTTTAGCTACCATATAAATTGTAGTCAGTTGAGATCACTGGTATTCTAACTGAAATGTTCCTGTAGGGAACTTAATGCCATACAGATTTTTTCCGTTTTATATTTAAAAATACAAATACATTCATTAAAAGGTATTTTTAGCTTCGGCACTAACCACGGTTAAGAATCTTGCTTAATTCACCTTATTTGGTAGATGTCTTAAATATTGTGGTGAATGGCCTGTAATCTATATCATGGTGAAGAATTTGTAATCTATATATATAAAAATGAATTGGCGTTCGTATATACCGTAAGATCTCCGGATCGGCTCAACCGATTTTAAATATTTTTTCTTTAATGTTTCCAATCTGTTTCATGTCTCATTTACCACATAAATTCTTATTTTTCTAATCTCAATTTAAAATTTGTTTAGCTAATACTCAATAACGGCTTAACCGATTTTCAAAATTTTTTCTTTTCTTTATTCTATCGGTCATAGTGTTTATTTATATAGAACAAAACATTTTCTAAATCTTCAATTTAATCATATATTAGCTAAAGAAGTTTAGCTACCATATAAATTGTAGTCAGTTGAGATCACTGGTATTCTAACTGAAATGTTCCTGTAGGGAACTTAATGCCATACAGATTTTTTCCGTTTTATATTTAAAAATACAAATACATTCATTAAAAGGTATTTTTAGCTTCGGCACTAACCACGGTTAAGAATCTTGCTTAATTCACCTTATTTGGTAGATGTCTTAAATATTGTGGTGAATGGCCTGAACTTTGCGCCGTTCACCTTATTTGCGGTGGATGGCTCAAACATTGTGGTGAATGGCCTGTAATCTATATCATGGTGAAGAAGTTGTAATCTATATATATAAAAATGAATTGGCGTTCGTATATACCGTAAGATCTCCGGATCGGCTCAACCGATTTTAAATATTTTTTCTTTAATGTTTCCAATCTGTTTCATGTCTCATTTACCACATAAATTCTTATTTTTCTAATCTCAATTTAAAATTTGTTTAGCTAATACTCAATAACGGCTTAACCGATTTTCAAAATTTTTTCTTTTCTTTATTCTATCGGTCATAGTGTTTATTTATATAGAACAAAACATTTTCTAAATCTTCAATTTAATCATATATTAGCTAAAGAAGTTTAGCTACCATATAAATTGTAGTCAGTTGAGATCAATGGTATTCTAACTGAAATGTTCCTGTAGGGAACTTAATGCCATACAGATTTTTTCCGTTTTATATTTAAAAATACAAATACATTCATTAAAAGGTATTTTTAGCTTCGGCACTAACCACGGTTAAGAATCTTGCTTAATTCACCTTATTTGGTAGATGTCTTAAATATTGTGGTGAATGGCCTGAACTTTGCGCCGTTCACCTTATTTGCGGTGGATGGCTCAAACATTGTGGTGAATGGCCTGTAATCTATATCATGGTGAAGAAGTTGTAATCTATATATATAAAAATGAATTGGCGTTCGTATATACCGTAAGATCTCCGGATCGGCTCAACCGATTTTAAATATTTTTTCTTTAATGTTTCCAATCTGTTTCATGTCTCATTTACCTCATAAATTCTTTTTTTTCTAATCTCAATTTAAAATTTTTTTAGCTAATACTCAATAACGGCTTAACCGATTTTCAAAATTTTTTCTTTTCTTTATTCTATCGGACATAGTGTTTATTTATATAGAACAAAACATTTTCTAAATCTTCAATTTAATCATATATTAGCTAAAGAAGTTTAGCTACCATATAAATTGTAGTCAGTTGAGATCACTGGTATTCTAACTGAAATGTTCCTGTAGGGAACTTAATGCCATACAGATTTTTTCCGTTTTATATTTAAAAATACAAATGGTGAATTCCTTTTCGCTACTATTGCGAATGTTGAAAAAGTGAATGAATGAGAAGTTTTGATTGTGAATATAGGTTGTTGATTGTGAATATAGGTTGTTATTCCGTCATTTTTCATAATCTATGTATGTTATGGTGAAGAAGTTGTAATCTATATATAAAAATGAAAATGTAGTTTTCCCAGTTAGGCTGTGTGCCGATCGGGCGTCATCCCAAACAAAAAAAAAAATTGTGATCAGTAAATCTGACAAAATATTCGAAAGTATCCACCAAAAATTGCCGTAATGGCTTCTGTTATTGTTACGCAACATACGTTTGTACATATCGTTGTTGCCTATGCGAAACCACCTATCGACCAAATGCAAAACTTCCCAAATCACAAAAGTGCAAAACCGCCTATAGGCAAAATAATTCCACAAAAAACTAACTCACTACTTAAAAGTTTAGTTCAATTCTATGTTATTCAGGTAAATATTATCTTTTAAAAACAGAAACAAAAACTAAGTTAAAACATTAGCTATAAATAGAAGTTAGGTTTTGCTCTCCTGCAAAATTTGACTGCTTTCAGATAGGTGGTTTTGCAAAGGCATCAACGATATGTATTCTGTGGTTCTTATGTGTTTTTTTTAGAACTACGAGGTCTAAACCTGTATCCGGAGAGCACAAATGTTATATTATCTGCAAAAGGAATGAACAATAACTCATAAATTTTTTCCAAAAAAGGGGTTCTTGCGGATATCTGCCTAGGATTTGAGTGAAAGTTTTAAACAGAATATACACATATGCATAAAAGTGCAAAAATTACACAGGTTGCACGTTGGAATACGTACAACAAAAATTCCCAAATTGTACACCAAATGCTGTGTTCCAAATGGTTGGAAAAACCAAAATTTTGACAGAGCGATGGTAAATTCTGACAGTTATCGTGGCAAATATAAAGGTAAAATTTTGACAACCAATAATGTCGGCACAGAGATGCATGTGCTGTTTACATTTATATTATTTCACATAAAGTTATGTTCCCACGCGTTATTAAACACAAAAATATAATATAATGCCAAATAGCAAATATTCGTCACCATAGGAAATTTATTCACCTCATTTTACTCTGACGAAAACAAATATCATTTGATACACAGCCAAAGTCACAAAAGCCATAAGGCACTGATATGCATTGCAGAGTTAAAGAACTACGAAGGAGGAACATTGACAGGACAACGTCTGTCGGGTCAGCTAGTCTATATATATAAAATGAATTGGCGTTCGTGTATACCGTAAGATCTCCGGATCGGCTCAACCGATTTTAAATATTTTTTCTTTAATGTTTCCAATCTGTTTCATGTCTCATTTACCACATAAATTCTTTTTTTTCTAATCTCAATTTAAAATTTTTTTAGCTAATACTCAATAACGGCTTAACCGATTTTCAAAATTTTTTCTTTTCTTTATTCTATCGGACATAGTGTTTATTTATATAGAACAAAACATTTTCTAAATCTTCAATTTAATCATATATTAGCTAAAGAAGTTTAGCTACCATATAAATTGTAGTCAGTTGAGATCACTGGTATTCTAACTGAAATGTTCCTGTAGGGAACTTAATGCCATACAGATTTTTTCCGTTTTATATTTAAAAATACAAATACATTCATTAAAAGGTATTTTTAGCTTCGGCACTAACCACGGTTAAGAATCTTGCTTAATTCACCTTATTTGGTAGATGTCTTAAATATTGTGGTGAATGGCCTGTAATCTATATCATGGTGAAGAATTTGTAATCTATATATATAAAAATGAATTGGCGTTCGTATATACCGTAAGATCTCCGGATCGGCTCAACCGATTTTAAATATTTTTTCTTTAATGTTTCCAATCTGTTTCATGTCTCATTTACCACATAAATTCTTATTTTTCTAATCTCAATTTAAAATTTGTTTAGCTAATACTCAATAACGGCTTAACCGATTTTCAAAATTTTTTCTTTTCTTTATTCTATCGGTCATAGTGTTTATTTATATAGAACAAAACATTTTCTAAATCTTCAATTTAATCATATATTAGCTAAAGAAGTTTAGCTACCATATAAATTGTAGTCAGTTGAGATCACTGGTATTCTAACTGAAATGTTCCTGTAGGGAACTTAATGCCATACAGATTTTTTCCGTTTTATATTTAAAAATACAAATACATTCATTAAAAGGTATTTTTAGCTTCGGCACTAACCACGGTTAAGAATCTTGCTTAATTCACCTTATTTGGTAGATGTCTTAAATATTGTGGTGAATGGCCTGAACTTTGCGCCGTTCACCTTATTTGCGGTGGATGGCTCAAACATTGTGGTGAATGGCCTGTAATCTATATCATGGTGAAGAAGTTGTAATCTATGTATATAAAAATGAATTGGCGTTCGTATATACCGTAAGATCTCCGGATCGGCTCAACCGATTTTAAATATTTTTTCTTTAATGTTTCCAATCTGTTTCATGTCTCATTTACCACATAAATTCTTATTTTTCTAATCTCAATTTAAAATTTGTTTAGCTAATACTCAATAACGGCTTAACCGATTTTCAAAATTTTTTCTTTTCTTTATTCTATCGGTCATAGTGTTTATTTATATAGAACAAAACATTTTCTAAATCTTCAATTTAATCATATATTAGCTAAAGAAGTTTAGCTACCATATAAATTGTAGTCAGTTGAGATCACTGGTATTCTAACTGAAATGTTCCTGTAGGGAACTTAATGCCATACAGATTTTTTCCGTTTTATATTTAAAAATACAAATACATTCATTAAAAGGTATTTTTAGCTTCGGCACTAACCACGGTTAAGAATCTTGCTTAATTCACCTTATTTGGTAGATGTCTTAAATATTGTGGTGAATGGCCTGAACTTTGCGCCGTTCACCTTATTTGCGGTGGATGGCTCAAACATTGTGGTGAATGGCCTGTAATCTATATCATGGTGAAGAAGTTGTAATCTATATATATAAAAATGAATTGGCGTTCGTATATACCGTAAGATCTCCGGATCGGCTCAACCGATTTTAAATATTTTTTCTTTAATGTTTCCAATCTGTTTCATGTCTCATTTACCACATAAATTCTTTTTTTTCTAATCTCAATTTAAAATTTTTTTAGCTAATACTCAATAACGGCTTAACCGATTTTCAAAATTTTTTCTTTTCTTTATTCTATCGGACATAGTGTTTATTTATATAGAACAAAACATTTTCTAAATCTTCAATTTAATCATATATTAGCTAAAGAAGTTTAGCTACCATATAAATTGTAGTCAGTTGAGATCACTGGTATTCTAACTGAAATGTTCCTGTAGGGAACTTAATGCCATACAGATTTTTTCCGTTTTATATTTAAAAATACAAATGGTGAATTCCTTTTCGCTACTATTGCGAATGTTGAAAAAGTGAATGAATGAGAAGTTTTGATTGTGAATATAGGTTGTTGATTGTGAATATAGGTTGTTATTCCGTCATTTTTCATAATCTATGTATGTTATGGTGAAGAAGTTGTAATCTATATATAAAAATGAAAATGTAGTTTTCCCAGTTAGGCTGTGTGCCGATCGGGCGTCATCCCAAACAAAAAAAAAAATTGTGATCAGTAAATCTGACAAAATATTCGAAAGTATCCACCAAAAATTGCCGTAATGGCTTCTGTTATTGTTACGCAACATACGTTTGTACATATCGTTGTTGCCTATGCGAAACCACCTATCGACCAAATGCAAAACTTCCCAAATCACAAAAGTGCAAAACCGCCTATAGGCAAAATAATTCCACAAAAAACTAACTCACTACTTAAAAGTTTAGTTCAATTCTATGTTATTCAGGTAAATATTATCTTTTAAAAACAGAAACAAAAACTAAGTTAAAACATTAGCTATAAATAGAAGTTAGGTTTTGCTCTCCTGTAAAATTTGACTGCTTTCAGATAGGTGGTTTTGCAAAGGCATCAACGATATGTATTCTGTGGTTCTTATGTGTTTTTTTTAGAACTACGAGGTCTAAACCTGTATCCGGAGAGCACAAATGTTATATTATCTGCAAAAGGAATGAACAATAACTCATAAATTTTTTCCAAAAAAGGGGTTCTTGCGGATATCTGCCTAGGATTTGAGTGAAAGTTTTAAACAGAATATACACATATGCATAAAAGTGCAAAAATTACACAGGTTGCACGTTGGAATACGTACAACAAAAATTCCCAAATTGTACACCAAATGCTGTGTTCCAAATGGTTGGAAAAACCAAAATTTTGACAGAGCGATGGTAAATTCTGACAGTTATCGTGGCAAATATAAAGGTAAAATTTTGACAACCAATAATGTCGGCACAGAGATGCATGTGCTGTTTACATTTATATTATTTCACATAAAGTTATGTTCCCACGCGTTATTAAACACAAAAATATAATATAATGCCAAATAGCAAATATTCGTCACCATAGGAAACTTATTCACCTCATTTTACTCTGACGAAAACAAATATCATTTGATACACAGCCAAAGTCACAAAAGCCATAAGGCACTGATATGCATTGCAGAGTTAAAGAACTACGAAGGAGGAACATTGACAGGACAACGTCTGTCGGGTCAGCTAGTCTATATATATAAAATGAATTGGCGTTCGTGTATACCGTAAGATCTCCGGATCGGCTCAACCGATTTTAAATATTTTTTCTTTAATGTTTCCAATCTGTTTCATGTCTCATTTACCACATAAATTCTTTTTTTTCTAATCTCAATTTAAAATTTTTTTAGCTAATACTCAATAACGGCTTAACCGATTTTCAAAATTTTTTCTTTTCTTTATTCTATCGGACATAGTGTTTATTTATATAGAACAAAACATTTTCTAAATCTTCAATTTAATCATATATTAGCTAAAGAAGTTTAGCTACCATATAAATTGTAGTCAGTTGAGATCACTGGTATTCTAACTGAAATGTTCCTGTAGGGAACTTAATGCCATACAGATTTTTTCCGTTTTATATTTAAAAATACAAATGGTGAATTCCTTTTCGCTACTATTGCGAATGTTGAAAAAGTGAATGAATGAAAAGTTTTGATTGTGAATATAGGTTGTTGATTGTGAATATAGGTTGTTATTCCGTCATTTTTCATAATCTGTTATGGTGAAGAAGTTGTAATCTATATATATAAAAATGAATTGGCGTTCGTATATACCGTAAGATCTCCGGATCGGCTCAACCGATTTTAAATATTTTTTCTTTAATGTTTCCAATCTGTTTCATCTCTCATTTACCACATAAATTCTTTTTTTTCTAATCTCAATTTAAATTTTTTTTAGCTAATACTCAATAACGGCTTAACCGATTTTCAAAATTTTTTCTTTTCTTTATTCTATCGGACATAGTGTTTATTTATATAGAACAAAACATTTTCTAAATCTTCAATTTAATCATATATTAGCTAAAGAAGTTTAGCTACCATATAAATTGTAGTCAGTTGAGATCACTGGTATTCTAACTGAAATGTTCCTGTAGGGAACTTAATGCCATACAGATTTTTTCCGTTTTATATTTAAAAATACAAATACATTCATTAAAAGGTATTTTTAGCTTCGGCACTAACCACGGTTAAGAATCTTGCTTAATTCACCTTATTTGGTAGATGTCTTAAATATTGTGGTGAATGGCCTGTAATCTATATCATGGTGAAGAATTTGTAATCTATATATATAAAAATGAATTGGCGTTCGTATATACCGTAAGATCTCCGGATCGGCTCAACCGATTTTAAATATTTTTTCTTTAATGTTTCCAATCTGTTTCATGTCTCATTTACCACATAAATTCTTATTTTTCTAATCTCAATTTAAAATTTGTTTAGCTAATACTCAATAACGGCTTAACCGATTTTCAAAATTTTTTCTTTTCTTTATTCTATCGGTCATAGTGTTTATTTATATAGAACAAAACATTTTCTAAATCTTCAATTTAATCATATATTAGCTAAAGAAGTTTAGCTACCATATAAATTGTAGTCAGTTGAGATCACTGGTATTCTAACTGAAATGTTCCTGTAGGGAACTTAATGCCATACAGATTTTTTCCGTTTTATATTTAAAACAAGTAAGGAAAGGGCTGTCTTCGGCTGTGCCGAAGTCTTTATACCTTTCATGAATATGCACAACTTTTCTCAGTGTCCGCTCCTTACTTACAATTACTCACAAACTCTCCAAAACTGTTAATTTAAAAATACATAGCCAAACCACATATATCGGAGCAATCGGTAATATGGGAGCTATATGTTATGTAAGTCCGATCTGTATGATTTTCACTACACACATCACTCATATAATAAGTACCAAACCTGCAAAATTCTACGTTTCTAGCTTTCTATTTGAAAAATTTATAGCCCGAAACCCATTTATCGAAACTATCGATTATATGGGAGCTATATGTTATGTTGGTCCGATCCAGCTGATTTTCACTACACACATTACATATATAGTATGTACTAAACCTGCGAAATTTCGCTCTAATAGCTTTTTAATTGCAAGAGTTAGAGGCCAAAACCCATTTATCGAAACTATCGATTATATGGGAGCTATATGTTATGTTGGTCCGATCCAGCTGATTTTCACTACACACATTACTTATATAGTATGTACTAAACCTGCGGAATTTCGCTCTAATAGCTTTTTAATTGCAAGAGTTAGAGGCCAAAACCCGTTTATCGGAACAATCGATTGTATGGGAGCTATGCGTTGTATCGTTCCGATCTTGCTGGTTCCGACAAATGATTAATCCTATGCAAAATGGCGCCTGCTTGCAAAATTTCATCGAGATATCTCTAAAATTGAGGGACTAGTTTGCGTTCAAACAGACGGACGGACAGACGGACAGACGGACAGACGGACGGACGGACGGACGGACGGACAGACGGACATGGCTAAATCAACTCAGATCGTCGCCCTGATCATTTCGGTATACTTAATGGTGGGTCTATCTCTTCTTCTTCTCATACTTACAAACATCGGACCAAAGTTATAATACCATTTCATGCTCATGAAAGGTATAAATACAAATACATTCATTAAAAGGTATTTTTAGCTTCGGCACTAACCACGGTTAAGAATCTTGCTTAATTCACCTTATTTGGTAGATGTCTTAAATATTGTGGTGAATGGCCTGAACTTTGCGCCGTTCACCTTATTTGCGGTGGATGGCTCAAACATTGTGGTGAATGGCCTGTAATCTATATCATGGTGAAGAAGTTGTAATCTATATATATAAAAATGAATTGGCGTTCGTATATACCGTAAGATCTCCGGATCGGCTCAACCGATTTTAAATATTTTTTCTTTAATGTTTCCAATCTGTTTCATGTCTCATTTACCACATAAATTCTTTTTTTTCTAATCTCAATTTAAAATTTTTTTAGCTAATACTCAATAACGGCTTAACCGATTTTCAAAATTTTTTCTTTTCTTTATTCTATCGGACATAGTGTTTATTTATATAGAACAAAACATTTTCTAAATCTTCAATTTAATCATATATTAGCTAAAGATGTTTAGCTACCATATAAATTGTAGTCAGTTGAGATCACTGGTATTCTAACTGAAATGTTCCTGTAGGGAACTTAATGCCATACAGATTTTTTCCGTTTTATATTTAAAAATACAAATGGTGAATTCCTTTTCGCTACTATTGCGAATGTTGAAAAAGTGAATGAATGAAAAGTTTTGATTGTGAATATAGGTTGTTATTCCGTCATTTTTCATAATCTATGTATGTTATGGTGAAGAAGTTGTAATCTATATATAAAAATGAAAATGTAGTTTTCCCAGTTAGGCTGTGTGCCGATCGGGCGTCATCCCAAACAAAAAAAAAAATTGTGATCAGTAAATCTGACAAAATATTCGAAAGTATCCACCAAAAATTGCCGTAATGGCTTCTGTTATTGTTACGCAACATACGTTTGTACATATCGTTGTTGCCTATGCGAAACCACCTATCGACCAAATGCAAAACTTCCCAAATCACAAAAGTGCAAAACCGCCTATAGGCAAAATAATTCCACAAAAAACTAACTCACTACTTAAAAGTTTAGTTCAATTCTATGTTATTCAGGTAAATATTATCTTTTAAAAACAGAAACAAAAATTAAGTTAAAACATTAGCTATAAATAGAAGTTAGGTTTTGCTCTCCTGTAAAATTTGACTGCTTTCAGATAGGTGGTTTTGCAAAGGCATCAACGATATGTATTCTGTGGTTCTTATGTGTGTTTTTTAGAACTACGAGGTCTAAACCTGTATCCGGAGAGCACAAATGTTATATTATCTGCAAAAGGAATGAACAATAACTCATAAATTTTTTCCAAAAAAGGGGTTCTTGCGGATATCTGCCTAGGATTTGAGTGAAAGTTTTAAACAGAATATACACATATGCATAAAAGTGCAAAAATTACACAGGTTGCACGTTGGAATACGTACAACAAAAATTCCCAAATTGTACACCAAATGCTGTGTTCCAAATGGTTGGAAAAACCAAAATTTTGACAGAGCGATGGTAAATTCTGACAGTTATCGTGGCAAATATAAAGGTAAAATTTTGACAACCAATAATGTCGGCACAGAGATGCATGTGCTGTTTACATTTATATTATTTCACATAAAGTTATAATGCCAAATAGCAAATATTCGTCACCATAGGAAATTTATTCACCTCATTTTACTCTGACGAAAACAAATATCATTTGATACACAGCCAAAGTCACAAAAGCCATAAGGCACTGATATGCATTGCAGAGTTAAAGAACTACGAAGGAGGAACATTGACAGGACAACGTCTGTCGGGTCAGCTAGTCTATATATATAAAATGAATTGGCGTTCGTGTATACCGTAAGATCTCCGGATCGGCTCAACCGATTTTAAATATTTTTTCTTTAATGTTTCCAATGTGTTTCATGTCTCATTTACCACATAAATTCTTTTTTTTCTAATCTCAATTTAAAATTTTTTTAGCTAATACTCAATAACGGCTTAACCGATTTTCAAAATTTTTTCTTTTCTTTATTCTCTCGGACATAGTGTTTATTTATATAGAACAAAACATTTTCTAAATCTTCAATTTAATCATATATTAGCTAAAGAAGTTTAGCTACCATATAAATTGTAGTCAGTTGAGATCACTGGTATTCTAACTGAAATGTTCCTGTAGGGAACTTAATGCCATACAGATTTTTTCCGTTTTATATTTAAAAATACAAATGGTGAATTCCTTTTCGCTACTATTGCGAATGTTGAAAAAGTGAATGAATGAAAAGTTTTGATTGTGAATATAGGTTGTTGATTGTGAATATAGGTTGTTATTCCGTCATTTTTCATAATCTGTTATGGTGAAGAAGTTGTAATCTATATATATAAAAATGAATTGGCGTTCGTATATACCGTAAGATCTCCGGATCGGCTCAACCGATTTTAAATATTTTTTCTTTAGTGTTTCCAATCTGTTTCATCTCTCATTTACCACATAAATTCTTTTTTTTCTAATCTCAATTTAAATTTTTTTTAGCTAATACTCAATAACGGCTTAACCGATTTTCAAAATTTTTTCTTTTCTTTATTCTATCGGACATAGTGTTTATTTATATAGAACAAAACATTTTCTAAATCTTCAATTTAATCATATATTAGCTAAAGAAGTTTAGCTACCATATAAATTGTAGTCAGTTGAGATCACTGGTATTCTAACTGAAATGTTCCTGTAGGGAACTTAATGCCATACAGATTTTTTCCGTATTATATTTAAAAATACAAATACATTCATTAAAAGGTATTTTTAGCTTCGGCACTAACCACGGTTAAGAATCTTGCTTAATTCACCTTATTTGGTAGATGTCTTAAATATTGTGGTGAATGGCCTGTAATCTATATCATGGTGAAGAATTTGTAATCTATATATATAAAAATGAATTGGCGTTCGTATATACCGTAAGATCTCCGGATCGGCTCAACCGATTTTAAATATTTTTTCTTTAATGTTTCCAATCTGTTTCATGTCTCATTTACCACATAAATTCTTATTTTTCTAATCTCAATTTAAAATTTGTTTAGCTAATACTCAATAACGGCTTAACCGATTTTCAACATTTTTTCTTTTCTTTATTCTATCGGTCATAGTGTTTATTTATTTAGAACAAAACATTTTCTAAATCTTCAATTTAATCATATATTAGCTAAAGAAGTTTAGCTACCATATAAATTGTAGTCAGTTGAGATCACTGGTATTCTAACTGAAATGTTCCTGTAGGGAACTTAATGCCACACAGATTTTTTCCGTTTTATATTTAAAAATACAAATACATTCATTAAAAGGTATTTTTAGCTTCGGCACTAACCACGGTTAGGAATCTTGCTTAATTCACCTTATTTGGTAGATGTCTTAAATATTGTGGTGAATGGCCTGAACTTTGCGCCGTTCACCTTATTTGCGGTGGATGGCTCAAACATTGTGGTGAATGGCCTGTAATCTATATCATGGTGAAGAAGTTGTAATCTATATATATAAAAATGAATTGGCGTTCGTATATACCGTAAGATCTCCGGATCGGCTCAACCGATTTTAAATATTTTTTCTTTAATGTTTCCAATCTGTTTCATGTCTCATTTACCACATAAATTCTTTTTTTTCTAATCTCAATTTAAAATTTTTTTAGCTAATACTCAATAACGGCTTAACCGATTTTCAAAATTTTTTCTTTTCTTTATTCTATCGGACATAGTGTTTATTTATATAGAACAAAACATTTTCTAAATCTTCAATTTAATCATATATTAGCTAAAGAAGTTTAGCTACCATATAAATTGTAGTCAGTTGAGATCACTGGTATTCTAACTGAAATGTTCCTGTAGGGAACTTAATGCCATACAGATTTTTTCCGTTTTATATTTAAAAATACAAATGGTGAATTCCTTTTCGCTACTATTGCGAATGTTGAAAAAGTGAATGAATGAAAAGTTTTGATTTTGAATATAGGTTGTTGATTGTGAATATAGGTTGTTATTCCGTAATTTTTCATAATCTATGTATGTTATGGTGAAGAAGTTGTAATCTATATATAAAAATGAAAATGTAGTTTTCCCAGTTAGGCTGTGTGCCGATCGGGCGTCATCCCAAACAAAAAAAAAAATTGTGATCAGTAAATCTGACAAAATATTCGAAAGTATCCACCAAAAATTGCCGTAATGGCTTCTGTTATTGTTACGCAACATACGTTTGTACATATCGTTGTTGCCTATGCGAAACCACCTATCGACCAAATGCAAAACTTCCCAAATCACAAAAGTGCAAAACCGCCTATAGGCAAAATAATTCCACAAAAAACTAACTCACTACTTAAAAGTTTAGTTCAATTCTATGTTATTCAGGTAAATATTATCTTTTAAAAACAGAAACAAAAATTAAGTTAAAACATTAGCTATAAATAGAAGTTAGGTTTTGCTCTCCTGTAAAATTTGACTGCTTTCAGATAGGTGGTTTTGCAAAGGCATCAACGATATGTATTCTGTGGTTCTTATGTGTGTTTTTTAGAACTACGAGGTCTAAACCTGTATCCGGAGAGCACAAATGTTATATTATCTGCAAAAGGAATGAACAATAACTCATAAATTTTTTCCAAAAAAGGGGTTCTTGCGGATATCTGCCTAGGATTTGAGTGAAAGTTTTAAACAGAATATACACATATGCATAAAAGTGCAAAAATTACACAGGTTGCACGTTGGAATACGTACAACAAAAATTCCCAAATTGTACACCAAATGCTGTGTTCCAAATGGTTGGAAAAACCAAAATTTTGACAGAGCGATGGTAAATTCTGACAGTTATCGTGGCAAATATAAAGGTAAAATTTTGACAACCAATAATGTCGGCACAGAGATGCATGTGCTGTTTACATTTATATTATTTCACATAAAGTTATGTTCCCACGCGTTATTAAACACAAAAATATAATATAATGCCAAATAGCAAATATTCGTCACCATAGGAAATTTATTCACCTCATTTTACTCTGACGAAAACAAATATCATTTGATACACAGCCAAAGTCACAAAAGCCATAAGGCACTGATATGCATTGCAGAGTTAAAGAACTACGAAGGAGGAACATTGACAGGACAACGTCTGTCGGGTCAGCTAGTCTATATATATAAAATGAATTGGCGTTCGTGTATACCGTAAGATCTCCGGATCGGCTCAACCGATTTTAAATATTTTTTCTTTAATGTTTCCAATCTGTTTCATGTCTCATTTACCACATAAATTCTTTTTTTTCTAATCTCAATTTAAAATTTTTTTAGTTAATACTCAATAACGGCTTAACCGATTTTCAAAATTTTTTCTTTTCTTTATTCTATCGGACATAGTGTTTATTTATATAGAACAAAACATTTTCTAAATCTTCAATTTAATCATATATTAGCTAAAGAAGTTTAGGTGGCGCGAACTAACGTCAGTGGAATTAACGTCAGTGACGTTAATTCGCACCCAAAAAGCGAATTAATGTCAGTGACATTAAGACGCATGACCAAAAACGAATTAAAGTCAGTGCCGTTAATTCGTATAGTATTTTGACTTTAGTTCGCTTTGGACATGCGAATTAATGTCATTGAGGCATTTGGGTTTGAGATTCGACGAAGTAGCGCTGCAGGCGAAAATTTGACTTAGGTCAGATCCCCAATTCGGGGCGTGATCCATGGTATTTATGTGCAGAAATCCTTTCCGCATTGGCGGCCTTCGGCCGCGCTTCAAAAAATAACCCTGGGCTACGCCATTCCAACTCTGGGTGTGTGCCATAGCCGTGGCTACCGCCACGGTGATGTCTTTCCGCGTGCCACGTTTCCCACTTTTTCACTTTTTGGGCTCAGCCTAATGTGCCATTACAACAACCACATGAAAATTACAGAAAATTCTGAACTTTAACTGCAAAAACTTTTGAACGGATGAAAAAAATCTCATTTCAGATTCTAAATCTAGACGTGGGTAATCGTTTACTTGGGGTACCGAGCGCTAATACACAACCAAAAATGTTGAGATATGTATCAGGAGACGCGGTTTGGTCCCAGGAGCATGAATATACATAGCTCCGCTGAACCAATATTTTTAGTAGTTTGCGAGATATTTGCAGTTAAAGTTCAGAATTTTCTGTTATTTTCATGTGGTTGTTGTAATCACATTACCCTGTGAGAAAAGAGTGGCACGCGGAAGGATATCACCGTGGCGGTAGCCACGGCTATGGCAACCACCCGGAGTTGGAATGGCGTAGCCCAGGGTTATTTTTGAAGCGCGGCCGAAGGCCGCCAATGCGGAAAGGAGTTCTGCACATAAATACCATTGATCACGCCCCGAATTGGGGATCTGACCTAAGTCAATCCCAGATTCATTTTTTAAATCCCAGATTTATGATATAATGATCATAAGTCGAAGGTGATAATGAAAAATGAAAATTTGGAATATAAAAAAAATGTACTGACTTTAGTTCGCTTTCTTAATGCGAATTAATGTCAATGACGTTAGTTCGCTGAAAATATTGACCTTAGTTCGCTTTTGGCATGCGTCTTAATGTCACTGACATTAATTCGCTTTTGGGGTGCGAATTAACGTCACTGACGTTAATTCCGTTGACTTTAGTTCGCGCCACCGAAGTTTAGCTACCATATAAATTGTAGTCAGTTGAGATCACTGGTATTCTAACTGAAATGTTCCTGTAGGGAACTTAATGCCATACAGATTTTTTCCGTTTTTTATTTAAAAATGCAAATACATTCATTAAAAGGTATTTTTAGCTTCGGCACTAACCACGGTTAAGAATCTTGCTTAATTCACCTTAGTTGGTAGATGTCTTAAATATTGTGGTGAATGGCCTGAACTTTGCGCCGTTCGCCTTATTTGCGGTGGATGGCTCAAACATTGTGGTGAATGGCCTGTAATCTATATCATGGTGAAGAATTTGTAATCTATATATATAAAAATGAATTGGCGTTCGTATATACCGTAAGATCTCCGGATCGGCTCAACCGATTATAAATATTTTTTCTTTAATGTTTCCAATCTGTTTCATGTCTCATTTACCACATAAACTCTTTTTTTTCTAATCTCAATTTAAATTTTTTTTAGCTAATACTCAATAACGGCTTAGTCTATTTTCAAAATGTTTTCTTTTCTTTATTCTATCGGACATAGTATTTATTTATATAGAACAAAACATTTTCTAAATCCTCAATTTAATCATATATTACTAAAGAAGTTTAGCTACCACATAAATTGTAGTCAGTTGAGATCACTGGTATTCTAACTGAAATGTTCCTGTAGGGAACTTAATTGCCGTACAGATTTTTTCCGTTTTATATTTAAATACAAATGGTGAATTCCTTTTCGAATGTTGAATAAGTGAAAACAACAACCAAAAGTTTTCATTGTGAATATACATAGGTTGTTGATTGTGAATATAGGTTGTTATTCATCATGGTAAAGAAGTTGTAATCTATATAAATAAAAATGAATTGGCGTTTGTATATCCCGTAAGATCTCTTTATCGGCTCAACCGATTTTAAATATTTTTTATTCAATGTTTCCAATCTGTTTCATGTCTCATTTACCACATAAATTTTTTTTTTCTAATCTCAATTTAAAATTTTTTAAGCTAATACTCAATAACGGCTTAACCGATTTTCAAAATTTTTTCTTTTCTTTATTCTATCGGACATAGTGTTTATTTATATAGAACAAAACATTTTCTAAATAGTCAATTTCATCATATATTAGCTAAAGAAGTTTAGCTACCATATAAATTGTAGTCAGTTGAGATCACTGGTGTTCCTGTAGGGAACTTAATGCCGTACAGATTTTTTCCGTTTTATATTTAAATACAAAATTTACTTGACCAAATGGTGAATTCCTTTTCGCTACTTTGGCGAATGTTAAAAAGTGAATACAACAACCAAAAGTTTTGGTTGTGAATATAGGTTGTTATTCCGTCCTTTTTCATAATCTATATATATATATATAAATGAATTGGCGTTCGTATATACCGTAAGATCTCCGTATCGGCTCAACCGATTTTAAAAATTTTTTCTTTAATGTTTGCAATATGTTTCTGTGATGATGCTTTAACGTAGGGTTTTCATCAAATCATGGCCGGTATTCTTAACTGACTAAACCTGGGTAAGTTAAATAGTTTTGTTCAGATACTGCAAAAGTGTGGCTGAAATGCATAAGAGCTTTTGGTTGGTCAGTCCAATGAACTACTAACAATTTAGCAGCGTCTTCTAAGTTAACTTATTCAACGCAAACTATGTAGTGCAGGATAATTTTAAGACAAAGGTAACCCAACAAACAATTTTGTTTGATATCAACTTGAGATGCATTTTAGGTCAAATGCCTTTCTCAAATCTCCAAGGTTAATTCTCAACAGCACCTCAATAGTTTAGTTATAGCATTCTCAACTTCAAAGCTCTTTTTTAATATAGGAATTTCAGTGATTCTCAAGTTGAGAATGCATTAAATCTCAACTTCATCTTAAGGGCAATTCCCTATTTGGCAATTTCTCAACTTCATCTCAAATAATGCGCAAGTTGAGAAATAACGTTGGAGAACAAAGCTTAACCTCAAGTTGTGAGGAAAGCTGAATCTCCACTTGAGAATCAAGGTTTTATCAAAAGTTGGAGAAAAAAATTGTCTGTGTTTGTTGGGAACTTAGACATATATCTTTTTTTTTAAGCTATACTCTTTTTTAGATACAATTGCTTGGTAACTCAAAAAAATTCACTTCAAGGGTTAATTTACCAGCTACAACAGTTAAATTCCGGTTATCGTTAACCGGCTTCTGTGAAAACAGCTCTATGGAGTTAATGAGCTAACCAGCCCCATGAGAAAACACCTGTTTGGGAGTTGCGGGGAGAGTGGTGTTAGTGGAGAGATCTTTAGTACGTAGGTGCAACTGTGAGGTTGCAAGTCATGCATACAGCTATGCCGGTGTAGCTGTAGCCATGAGAGTTTCCCGAAGCAAAAAATAAATAAAGTATGTCCACCAAAGCTGATAAAAAATCAGAAGGTATACCCGAGAAGCTCACTTTTTTGGTTATGATATTATTTCATTAGAACTACGAACTTGAACCTGGAGAACATAGAGGTGGATACCGCTAATTTACCAAAAATGAAACTACTATTTTTAAATGTGAAACTTCTATTTTTAAAGTGTGAATTTGGGTGTAAAAAAAGAATATAAGAAAAGTTAATTAAAATGTTTGTTATTTTCAAAAGGTCTCAAGGTGTAAGGTACTGGACATGGTGTACTAAGAAGGTGACCGCAAGAAATCAGCTGATTTTTACTTTTTTTATTTGAAGCGGAATTTCGATTGTCAACCTAGAGAGAAAATCTTCGTGTTTCATGATAAGTGTGGCAACATTGGCAAACATTGTTGTTGTGCGCCGTTATAAGTTTGACAATCGAAATTCTAAATTACACTAACAAAATACATGGCAATTCAAGTTGCTCTCACCTTATCAGTACACCATGGTACTGGAAAATTATAACTTCTCAGTTCCCTGCTAGAAAAGTATGAACAATCTTTAAAGAACTATACATAAGGGAGTACCTTGGCAGAACAACGTCTGTCGGGTCAGCTAGTCTATATATATAAAAATGAATTGGCGTTCGTATATACCGTAAGATCTCCTGATCGGCTCAACCGATTTTAAATATTTTTTCTTTAATGATTCCAATCTGTTTCTTGTCTCATTTACCACATAAATTCTTTTTTTTCTAATCTCAATTAAACATTTTTTTTAGCTAATACTCAATAACGGCTTAACCGATTTTCAAAATTTTTCCTTTTCTTTATTCTATCGGACATATTGTTTATTTATATAGAACAAATCATTTTCTAAATCTTCAATTAATCATATATTAGCTAAAGAAGTTTAGCTACCATATAAATTGTAGTCAGTTGAGATCACTGGTATTCTAACTGAAATGTTCCTGTAGGGAACTTAATGCCATACAGATTTTTTCCGTTTTATATTTAAAAATACAAATACATTCATTAAAAGGTATTTTTAGCTTCGGCACTACCCACGGTTAAGAATCTTGCTTAATTCACCTTATTTGGTAGATGTCTTAAATATTGCGGTGAATGGCCTGAACTTTGCGCCGTTCACCTTATTTGCGGTGGATGGCTCAAACATTGTGGTGAATGGCCTGTAATCTATATCATGGTGAAGAATTTGTAATCTATATATATAAAAATGAATTGGCGTTCGTATATACCGTAAGATCTCCGGATCGGCTCAACCGATTTTAAATATTTTTTCTTTAATGTTTCCAATCTGTTTCATGTCTCATTTACCACATAAACTCTTTTTTTTCTAATCTCAATTTAAATTTTTTTTAGCTAATACTCAATAACGGCTTAACCGATTTTAAAAATTTTTCCTTTTCTTTATTCTATCGGACATATTGTTTATTTATATAGAACAAAACATTTTCTAAATCTTCAATTTAATCATATATTAGCTAAAGAAGTTTAGCTACCATATAAATTGTGGTCAGTTGAGATCACTGGTATTCTAACTGAAATGTTCCTGTAGGGAACTTAATGCCATACAGATTTTTTCCGTTTTATATTTAAAAATACAAATGGTGAATTTCTTTTCGCTACTACTGCGAATGTTGAAAAAGTGAATGAATGAAAAGTTTTGATTGTGAATATAGGTTGTTATTCCGTCCTGTTTCATAATCTATGTTATGGTGAAGAATTTGTAATCTATATATATATAAATAAATTGGCGTTCGTATATACCGTAAGATCTCCGGATCGGCTCAACCGATTTTAAATATTTTTTCTTTAATGCTTCCAATCTGTTTCATGTCTCATTTACCACATAAATTCTTTTTTTTTCTAATCTCAATTTTAAATTTTTTTAGCTAATACTCAATAACAGCTTAACCGATTTTCAAAATTTTTCCTTTTCTTTATTCTATCGGACATAGTGTTTATTTATATAGAACAAAACATTTTCTAAATCTTCAATTTAATCATATATTAGCTAAAGAAGTTTAGCTACCATATAAATTGTGGTCAGTTGAGATCACTGGTATTCTAACTGAAATGTTCCTGTAGGGAACTTAATGCCATACAGATTTTTTCCGTTTTATATTTAAAAATACAAATACATTCATTAAAAGGTATTTTTAGCTTCGGCACTACCCACGGTTAAGAATCTTGCTTAATTCACCTTATTTGGTAGATGTCTTAAATATTGCGGTGAATGGCCTGAACTTTGCGCCGTTCACCTTATTTGCGGTGGATGGCTCAAACATTGTGGTGAATGGCCTGTAATCTATATCATGGTGAAGAATTTGTAATCTATATATATAAAAATGAATTGGCGTTCGTATATACCGTAAGATCTCCGGATCGGCTCAACCGATTTTAAATATTTTTTCTTTAATGTTTCCAATCTGTTTCATGTCTCATTTACCACATAAACTCTTTTTTTTCTAATCTCAATTTAAATTTTTTTTAGCTAATACTCAATAACGGCTTAACCGATTTTAAAAATTTTTCCTTTTCTTTATTCTATCGGACATATTGTTTATTTATATAGAACAAAACATTTTCTAAATCTTCAATTTAATCATATATTAGCTAAAGAAGTTTAGCTACCATATAAATTGTGGTCAGTTGAGATCACTGGTATTCTAACTGAAATGTTCCTGTAGGGAACTTAATGCCATACAGATTTTTTCCGTTTTATATTTAAAAATACAAATGGTGAATTTCTTTTCGCTACTACTGCGAATGTTGAAAAAGTGAATGAATGAAAAGTTTTGATTGTGAATATAGGTTGTTATTCCGTCCTTTTTCATAATCTATGTTATGGTGAAGAATTTGTAATCTATATATATATAAATAAATTGGCGTTCGTATATACCGTAAGATCTCCGGATCGGCTCAACCGATTTTAAATATTTTTTCTTTAATGCTTCCAATCTGTTTCATGTCTCATTTACCACATAAATTCTTTTTTTTTCTAATCTCAATTTTAAATTTTTTTAGCTAATACTCAATAACAGCTTAACCGATTTTCAAAATTTTTCCTTTTCTTTATTCTATCGGACATAGTGTTTATTTATATAGAACAAAACATTTTCTAAATCTTCAATTTAATCATATATTAGCTAAAGAAGTTTAGCTACCATATAAATTGTGGTCAGTTGAGATCACTGGTATTCTAACTGAAATGTTCCTGTAGGGAACTTAATGCCATACAGATTTTTTCCGTTTTATATTTAAAAATACAAATACATTCATTAAAAGGTATTTTTAGCTTCGGCACTACCCACGGTTAAGAATCTTGCTTAATTCACCTTATTTGGTAGATGTCTTAAATATTGCGGTGAATGGCCTGAACTTTGCGCCGTTCACCTTATTTGCGGTGGATGGCTCAAACATTGTGGTGAATGGCCTGTAATCTATATCATGGTGAAGAATTTGTAATCTATATATATAAAAATGAATTGGCGTTCGTATATACCGTAAGATCTCCGGATCGGCTCAACCGATTTTAAATATTTTTTCTTTAATGTTTCCAATCTGTTTCATGTCTCATTTACCACATAAATTCTTATTTTTCTAATCTCAATTTAAAATTTGTTTAGCTAATACTCAATAACGGCTTAACCGATTTTCAAAATTTTTTCTTTTCTTTATTCTATCGGTCATAGTGTTTATTTATATAGAACAAAACATTTTCTAAATCTTCAATTTAATCATATATTAGCTAAAGAAGTTTAGCTACCATATAAATTGTAGTCAGTTGAGATCACTGGTATTCTAACTGAAATGTTCCTGTAGGGAACTTAATGCCATACAGATTTTTTCCGTTTTATATTTAAAAATACAAATGGTGAATTCCTTTTCGCTACTATTGCGAATGTTGAAAAAGTGAATGAATGAAAAGTTTTGATTGTGAATATAGGTTGTTATTCCGTCCTTTTTCATAATCTATGTTATGGTGAAGAATTTGTAATCTATATATATAAAAATGAATTGGCGTTCGTATATACCGTAAGATCTCCGGATCGGCTCAACCGATTTTAAATATTTTTTCTTTAATGTTTCCAATCTGGTTCATGTCTCATTTACCACATAAATTCTTTTTTTTTCTAATCTCAATTAAAAATTTTTTTAGCTAATACTCAATAACGGCTTAACCGATTTTCAAAATTTTTCCTTTTCTTTATTCTATCGGACATCGTGTTTATTTATATAGAACAAAACATTTTCTAAATCTTCAATTTAATCATATATTAGCTAAAGAAGTTTAGGTGGCGCGAACTAACGTCAGTGGAATTAACGTCAGTGACGTTAATTCGCACCCAAAAAGCGAATTAATGTCAGTGACATTAAGACGCATGACCAAAAACGAATTAAAGTCAGTGCCGTTAATTCGTATAGTATTTCGACTTTAGTTCGTTTTGGACATGCGAATTAATGTCATTGAGGCATTTGGGTTTGAGATTCGACGAAGTAGCGCTGCAGGCGAAAATTTGACTTAGGTCAGATCCCCAATTCGGGGCGTGATCCATGGTATTTATGTGCAGAAATCCTTTCCGCATTGGCGGCCTTCGGCCGCGCTTCAAAAAATAACCCTGGGCTACGCCATTCCAACTCTGGGTGTGTGCCATAGCCGTGGCTACCGCCACGGTGATGTCTTTCCGCGTGCCACGTTTCCCACTTTTTCACTTTTTGGGCTCAGCCTAATGTGCCATTACAACAACCACATGAAAATTACAGAAAATTCTGAACTTTAACTGCAAATAACTTTTGAACGGATGAAAAAAATCTCATTTCAGATTCTAAATCTAGACGTGGGTAATCGTTTACTTGGGGTACCGAGCGCTAATACACAACCAAAAATGTTGAGATATGTATCAGGAGACGCGGTTTGGTCCCAGGAGCATGAATATACATAGCTCCGCTGAACCAATATTTTTAGTAGTTTGCGAGATATTTGCAGTTAAAGTTCAGAATTTTCTGTCATTTTCATGTGGTTGTTGTAATCACATTACCCTGTAAGAAAAGAGTGGCACGCGGAAGGACATCACCGTGGCGCTAGCCACGGCTATGGCAACCACCCGGAGTTGGAATGGCTTAGCCCAGGGTTATTTTTGAAGCGCGGCCGAAGGCCGCCAATGCGGAAAGGAGTTCTGCACATAAATACCATTGATCACGCCCCGAATTGGGGATCTGACCTAAGTCAATCCCAGATTCATTTTTTAAATCCCAGATTCATGATATAATGATCATAAGTCGAAGGTGATAATGAAAAATGAAAATTTGGAATATAAAAAAAATGTACTGACTTTAGTTCGCTTTCTTAATGTGAATTAATGTCAATGACGTTAGTTCGCTGAAAATATTGACCTTAGTTCGCTTTTGGCATGCGTCTTAATGTCACTGACATTAATTCGCTTTTGGGGTGCGAGTTAACGTCACTGACGTTAATTCCGTTGACTTTAGTTCGCGCCACCGAAGTTTAGCTACCATATAAATTGTAGTCAGTTGAGATCACTGGTATTCTAACTGAAATGTTCCTGTAGGGAACTTAATGCCACACAGATTTTTTCCGTTTTATATTTAAAAATACAAATACATTCATTAAAAGATATTTTTAGCTTCGGCACTAACCACGGTTAAGAATCTTGCTTAATTCACCTTATTTGGTAGATGTCTTAAATATTGTGGTGAATGGCCTGTAATCTATATCATGGTGAAGAATTTGTAATCTATATATATAAAAATGAATTGGCGTTCGTATATACCGTAAGATCTCCGGATCGGCTCAACCGATTTTAAATATTTTTTCTTTAATGTTTCCAATCTGTTTCATGTCTCATTTACCACATAAATTCTTATTTTTCTAATCTCAATTTAAAATTTGTTTAGCTAATACTCAATAACGGCTTAACCGATTTTCAAAATTTTTTCTTTTCTTTATTCTATCGGTCATAGTGTTTATTTATATAGAACAAAACATTTTCTAAATCTTCAATTTAATCATATATTAGCTAAAGAAGTTTAGCTACCATATAAATTGTAGTCAGTTGAGATCACTGGTATTCTAACTGAAATGTTCCTGTAGGGAACTTAATGCCATACAGATTTTTTCCGTTTTATATTTAAAAATACAAATGGTGAATTCCTTTTCGCTACTATTGCGAATGTTGAAAAAGTGAATGAATGAAAAGTTTTGATTGTGAATATAGGTTGTTATTCCGTCCTTTTTCATAATCTATGTTATGGTGAAGAATTTGTAATCTATATATATAAAAATGAATTGGCGTTCGTATATACCGTAAGATCTCCGGATCGGCTCAACCGATTTTAAATATTTTTTCTTTAATGTTTCCAATCTGGTTCATGTCTCATTTACCACATAAATTCTTTTTTTTTCTAATCTCAATTAAAAATTTTTTTAGCTAATACTCAATAACGGCTTAACCGATTTTCAAAATTTTTCCTTTTCTTTATTCTATCGGACATCGTGTTTATTTATATAGAACAAAACATTTTCTAAATCTTCAATTTAATCATATATTAGCTAAAGAAGTTTAGGTGGCGCGAACTAACGTCAGTGGAATTAACGTCAGTGACGTTAATTCGCACCCAAAAAGCGAATTAATGTCAGTGACATTAAGACGCATGACCAAAAACGAATTAAAGTCAGTGCCGTTAATTCGTATAGTATTTCGACTTTAGTTCGTTTTGGACATGCGAATTAATGTCATTGAGGCATTTGGGTTTGAGATTCGACGAAGTAGCGCTGCAGGCGAAAATTTGACTTAGGTCAGATCCCCAATTCGGGGCGTGATCCATGGTATTTATGTGCAGAAATCCTTTCCGCATTGGCGGCCTTCGGCCGCGCTTCAAAAAATAACCCTGGGCTACGCCATTCCAACTCTGGGTGTGTGCCATAGCCGTGGCTACCGCCACGGTGATGTCTTTCCGCGTGCCACGTTTCCCACTTTTTCACTTTTTGGGCTCAGCCTAATGTGCCATTACAACAACCACATGAAAATTACAGAAAATTCTGAACTTTAACTGCAAATAACTTTTGAACGGATGAAAAAAATCTCATTTCAGATTCTAAATCTAGACGTGGGTAATCGTTTACTTGGGGTACCGAGCGCTAATACACAACCAAAAATGTTGAGATATGTATCAGGAGACGCGGTTTGGTCCCAGGAGCATGAATATACATAGCTCCGCTGAACCAATATTTTTAGTAGTTTGCGAGATATTTGCAGTTAAAGTTCAGAATTTTCTGTTATTTTCATGTGGTTGTTGTAATCACATTACCCTGTGAGAAAAGAGTGGCACGCGGAAGGATATCACCGTGGCGGTAGCCACGGCTATGGCAACCACCCGGAGTTGGAATGGCGTAGCCCAGGGTTATTTTTGAAGCGCGGCCGAAGGCCGCCAATGCGGAAAGGAGTTCTGCACATAAATACCATTGATCACGCCCCGAATTGGGGATCTGACCTAAGTCAATCCCAGATTCATGATATAATGATCATAAGTCGAAGGTGATAATGAAAAATGAAAATTTGGAATATAAAAAATATATATATAAAAATGAATTGGCGTTCGTATATACCGTAAGATCTCCGGATCGGCTCAACCGATTATAAATATTTTTTCTTTAATGTTTCCAATCTGTTTCATGTCTCATTTACCACATAAACTCTTTTTTTTCTAATCTCAATTTAAATTTTTTTAGCTAATACTCAATAACGGCTTAACCGATTTTAAAAATTTTTCCTTTTCTTTATTCTATCGGACATATTGTTTATTTATATAGAACAAAACATTTTCTAAATCTTCAATTTAATCATATATTAGCTAAAGAAGTTTAGCTACCACATAAATTGTGGTCAGTTGAGATCACTGGTATTCTAACTGAAATGTTCCTGTAAGGAACTTAATGCCATACAGATTTTTTCCGTTTTATATTTAAAAATACAAATGGTGAATTTCTTTTCGCTACTACTGCGAATGTTGAAAAAGTGTATGAATGAAAAGTTTTGATTGTGAATATAGGTTGTTATTCCGTCCTTTTTCATAAGCTATGTTATGGTGAAGAATTTGTAATCTATATCTTAATATATAAAAATCACGTGTCACATGTTCAATCAGGGTGAGCTCCTAAACTACTCAACCGATTTTAATGAAATTTGCACAGCATCTACAGTTTGATCCAACTTGAAAGATAGGATACCTTATATCTCAAGGGGGAGTGGAAATCGGTAAAAAACCATAAATTTTTTTGTTTACACAGCCACAAATCATAAACGGATCCACCGATTAGAATGAAACTTACTTGAAGTTAAACTTTGAAATATTTACTTTCGTTCTGCATCAAAAAAAATAGTTGATTCATATATTATTTAACCAAAATTATTTAAACAATAGGAGCACCTTTTCTAAAAAAAGCTGTTTGTGTGTTTGTTCGCTGTCAACCAAATGAATCGATTTAAGTTAAGCGAGCGCTCGGTAGCGGTACTTCGCTTCGTACATACATACATATGTATGTATGTATGTATGACGCTTTAAATAAAAACAAAATTAACATTCATATGTACATATGTACGTTTTCGTGTTGCTAAGGGATAAGTAAAAATCAAATCCATATATGTACATATTTTGTAGTGAACGCATTTTGTGAAACCCCGTTATTCGTATTTTATACAATTGCTTCATTGTTCAAAAATATTTAATTAAAATATATACATACATATGTACATGTAAGTATTATCACATAATTATATTATTCATTTCTTATTTCATATTAATCAATTCAAAAATGATAGGAAAAAAATGAGAACGGCTGGACAGATTTGACTCAAGTTTTTTTTCAGTTCTTCGTAATTGGTAACGCGGTGTTTCCACCAAACCAAACACCGTGTTTAAAAGGGTTTGGGTTATGTAGAAATGGTTATGTAGAAATGTCAAGTTTTTCTACTGAGAGTTTACCGGAAAATGGGTTTACACCCACTAAATCGGAACGACGATCATAATAAATTGTTTAGTGGGTGTAAACCCATTTTCCGGCAAACTATCAGTGGAAAACTTGACATTTCTACATAACCCAAACCCTTTTAAACACGGTGTTTGGTTTGGTGGAAACATAGCATAAGAGAAGGTTTGTGTGAGGGAAAATTTTGGGAAATATTTCCGGATTTTCAAGATTTATGTAATTTTGGAAAAGTGGGCGGTGCCACGCCCACATTTTTTGTATCCAGTACTTTGTTTGTACTTCCATAATGTCCAAAGTTTATGGTTGATCTGTTTTAAACTTTTCCAATACGTGAAAATCTTCGTGGGGTACGACATACATACATTTGTAAATTTTTTGGAAAAGTGTTCAGTTCTAAGACCACAGCTAAGTAATATTTCAATTCGTTATATCCCTGAATGTATTTGCTTTAGTGACATTTTAACGTTCTTAAATCTTAATCAAAGCACTTAATTTTTTGTTTGTTATTGCCGTTTATACATATCCAGAGTATTATAGGATTTCCATAAAATCATAATAGTGGCGTTAAGTGGTAGATATAGGATATAATTAAATAAATACTAACTACACATCTGCTCAGCAGCGCATAATGGTTTGTGTCATAGCCATTGAGTTCAAAACATTCGTTTTTTGAGTTGGACATCCAACAAATTTATTTGTTTATACCAAATACGTTAAAACCGGAAACATTGCATATACTAAAGCACTGCACTAAATGGAATGTTAAAAATTAATAGAAAAATAGTTGAAAATGTATTTCTAGGGAAGTCACTGGTCAGGCAGAACAACGTCTGCCGAGTCTAGTATGTATATAAAAATGAATTGGCGTTCGTATACACCGTAAGATCTCCGGATCGGCTCAACCGATTTTAAATATTTTTTCTTTAATGTTTCCAATCTGTTTCATGTCTCATTTACCACATAAATTCTTTTTTTTCTAATCTCAATTTAAAATTTTTTTAGCTAATACTCAATAACGGCTTGACCGATTTTCAAAATTTTTCCTTTTCTTTATTCTATCGGACATAGTGTTTATTTATATAGAACAAAACATTTTCTAAATCTTCAATTTAATCATATATTAGCTAAAGAAGTTTAGCTACCATATAAATTGTAGTCAGTTGAGATCACTGGTATTCTAACTGAAATGTTCCTGTAGGGAACTTAATGCCATACAGATTTTTTCCGTTTTATAATTAAAAATACAAATACATTCATTAAAAGGTATTTTTAGCTTCGGCACTAACCACGGTTAAGGATCTTGCTTAATTCACCTTATTTGGTAGATGTCTTAAATATTGTGGTGAATGGCTCAAACATTGTGGTGAATGGCCTGTAATCTATATCATGGTGAAGAATTTGTAATCTATATATATAAAAATGAATTGGCGTTCGTATATACCGTAAGATCTCCGTATCGGCTCAACCGATTTTAAATATTTTTTCTTCAATGTTTCCAATCTGTTTCATGTCTCATTTACCACATAAATTCTTTTTTTTCTAATCTCAATTTAAAATTTTTTTAGCTAATACTCAATAACGGCTTAACCGATTTTCAAAATGTTTTCTTTTCTTTATTCTATCGGACATAGTATTTATTTATATAGAACAAAACATTTTCTAAATCCTCAATTTAATCATATATTTCTAAAGAAGTTTAGCTACCATATAAATTGTAGTCAGTTGAGATCACTGGTATTCTAACTGAAATGTTCCTGTAGGGAACTTAATTGCCGTACAGATTTTTTCCGTTTTATATTTAAATACAAATGGTGAATTCCTTTTCGAATGTTGAATAAGTGAAAACAACAACCAAAAGTTTTCATTGTGAATATACATAGGTTGTTGATTGTGAATATAGGTTGTTATTCATCATGGTAAAGAAGTTGTAATCTATATCAATAAAAATGAATTGGCGTTTGTATATCCCGTAAGATCTCTTTATCGGCTCAACCGATTTTAAATATTTTTTATTCAATGTTTCCAATCTGTTTCATGTCTCATTTACCACATAAATATTTTTTTTTCTAATCTCAATTTAAAATTTTTTAAGCTAATACTCAATAACGGCTTAACCGATTTTCAAAATTTTTTCTTTTCTTTATTCTATCGGACATAGTGTTTATTTATATAGAACAAAACATTTTCTAAATAGTCAATTTCATCATATATTAGCTAAAGAAGTTTAGCTACCATATAAATTGTAGTCAGTTGAGATCACTGGTGTTCTAACTGAAATGTTCCTGTAGGGAACTTAATGCCGTACAGATTTTTTCCGTTTTATATTTAAATACAAAATTTACTTGACCAAATGGTGAATTCCTTTTCGCTACTTTGGCGAATGTTAAAAAGTGAATACAACAACCAAAAGTTTTGGTTGTGAATATAGGTTGTTATTCCGTCCTTTTTCATAATCTATATATATATATATAAATGAATTGGCGTTCGTATATACCGTAAGATCTCCGTATCGGCTCAACCGATTTTAAAATTTTTTTCTTTAATGTTTGCAATATGTTTCTGTGATGATGCTTTAACGTAGCGTTTTCATCAAATCATGGCCGGTATTCTTAACTGACTAAACCTGGGTAAGTTAAATAGTTTTGTTCAGATACTGCAAAAGTGTGGCTGAAATGCATAAGAGCTTTTGGTTGGTCAGTCCAATGAACTACTAACAATTTAGCAGCGTCTTCTAAGTTAACTTATTCAACGCAAACTATGTAGTGCAGGATAATTTTAAGACAAAGGTAACCCAACAAACAATTTTGTTTGATATCAACTTGAGATGCATTTTAGGTCAAATGCCTTTCTCAAATCTCCAAGGTTAATTCTCAACAGCACCTCAATAGTTTAGTTATAGCATTCTCAACTTCAAAGCTCTTTTTTAATATAGGAATTTCAGTGATTCTCAAGTTGAGAATGCATTAAATCTCAACTTCATCTTAAGGGCAATTCCCTATTTGGCAATTTCTCAACTTCATCTCAAATAATTCGCAAGTTGAGAAATAACGTTGGAGAACAAAGCTTAACCTCAAGTTGTGAGGAAAGCTGAATCTCCACTTGAGAATCAAGGTTTTATCAAAAGTTGGAGAAAAAAATTGTCTGTGTTTGTTGGGAACTTAGACATACATATATCTTTTTTTTTAAGCTATACTCTTTTTTAGATACAATTGCTTGGTAACTTAAAAAAATTCACTTCAAGGGTTAATTTACCAGCTACAACAGTTAAATTCCGGTTATCGTTAACCGGCTTCTGTGAAAACAGCTCTATGGAGTTAATGAGCTAACCAGCCCCATGAGAAAACACCTGTTTGGGAGTTGCGGGGAGAGTGGTGTTAGTGGAGAGATCTTTAGTACGTAGGTGCAACTGTGAGGTTGCAAGTCATGCATACAGCTATGCCGGTGTAGCTGTAGCCATGAGAGTTTCCCGAAGCAAAAAATAAATAAAGTATGTCCACCAAAGCTGATAAAAAATCAGAAGGTATACCCGAGAAGCTCACTTTTTTGGTTATGATATTATTTCATTAGAACTACGAACTTGAACCTGGAGAACATAGAGGTGGATACCGCTAATTTACCAAAAATTAAACTACTATTTTTAAATGTGAAACTTCTATTTTTAAAGTGTGAATTTGGGTGTAAAAAAAGAATATAAGAAAAGTTAATTAAAATGTTTGTTATTTTCAAAAGGTCTCAAGGTGTAAGGTACTGGACATGGTGTACTAAGAAGGTGACCGCAAGAAATCAGCTGATTTTTACTTTTTTTATTTGAAGCGGAATTTCGATTGTCAACCTAGAGAGAAAATCTTCGTGTTTCATGATAAGTGTGGCAACATTGGCAAACATTGTTGTTGTGCGCCGTTATAAGTTTGACAATCGAAATTCTAAATTACACTAACAAAATACATGGCAATTCAAGTTGCTCTCACCTTATCAGTACACCATGGTACTGGAAAATTATAACTTCTCAGTTCCCTGCTAGAAAAGTATGAACAATCTTTAAAGAACTATACATAAGGGAGTACCTTGGCAGAACAACGTCTGTCGGGCCAGCTAGTCTATATATAAAAATGAATTGGCGTTCGTATATACCGTAAGATCTCCGTATCGGCTCAACCGATTTTAAATATTTTTTCTTCAATGTTTTCAATCTGTTTCATGTCTCATTTACCACATAAATTCTTTTTTTTCTGATCTCAATTTAAAATTTTATTAGCTAATACTCAATAACGGCTTAACCGATTTTCAAAATGTTTTCTTTTCTTTATTCTATCGGACCTGTAGGGGGACTTAATTGCCGTACAGATTTTTTCCGTTTTATATTTAAATACAAATGGTGAATTCCTTTTCGAATGTTGAATAAGTGAAAACAACAACCAAAAGTTTTCATTGTGAATATACATAGGTTGTTGATTGTGAATATAGGTTGTTATTCATCATGGTGAAGAAGTTGTAATCTATATATATAAAAAACAGGTAAAAAAACTTTTTAAGTTAAACGGTTTTATGTTAAACATACATTGCAATGTTTAAGATAAATGTACTAAAAACCAAAAAATAAAAATAGGTAAGTTAAACGGTTCTATGTTAAACATACATTGCAATATTTGACGTGCTCCCCGGTTTTATTTTAATCTAGTCTATGCATATGTTTATAATTCCCACGACTGTATCTATTTTATTATTTTTTGGTTTTTAGTACATTTATCTTAAATATTGCAATGTATGTTTAATATAAAACCGTTTAACTTACCTATTTTTATTTTTTGGTTTTTAGTACATTTATCTTAAACATTGCAATGTATGTTTAACATAAAACCGTTTAACTTAAAAAGTTTTTTTACCTGTTTTTTTTATCTAAACGTTACGATTTTTTTATGTTTTGTGTTAGAAGTGGCTTTACACTTCACTTGTTTCAATTAATTTAAATCACTGTTTTTCACTATTATTATTTTTATCTAAAAGTTACGATTATGATAAACAGAACGCGCGCGGTACATCTCTCTGAGGCGTCTTCAAAAAAACTCAAATTTATTTATTGAGTTTCAATTATACGTGGTCTCAAAAATCTTTAAAAGAAGTAGCCTACTGCATTTGCAAAAATTTAAAATTTAATTTGAAATTGGTAATTGCCATTTATCAATTATACGCGGTCTCAAGAATTTTTAAAAGAAGTAGCCTACTGCATTTGCAAAGATTTAAAATTAAATTTGAAATTGGTAATTGACATTTATCAATTATACGCGGTCTCAAGAATTTTTAAAAGAAGTAGCCTACTGCATTTGCAAAGATTTAAAATTAAATTTGAAATTTGTAATTGACATTTATCAATTATACACGGTCTCAAGAATTTTTAAAAGAAGTAGCCTACTTCATTTTGCAAAGATTTAAAATTAGCTTGTATGATTTAATATTTAATTTCGTATAGCTTTGTTAACCTAGAGATATTGACCACGAAATATTCCAGTTGTTTGGGAGGTACCACGCCTACGAATATAATCTAAGAATGAATCATGCTATCTGTATGCCAAATTTCATTCAAATCGGTCAAGCAGATCCCGAGATATAAAGAAAAACATAAAATGCGGTTAGGTGGCAACTCTAGGTGGCAACCCTGCTTGAAATTGTCATATTTGGAATACGGACGAAGATACCTTTCATTTGATACCCATATTGGCATATCTAGCTCTATATTAAAAAAAAATTTGAGATAGGTGGCAACCCTGTAAACCGTCCCAGGTGGCAACACCCAAACATAATTGTATTGTCACCAAAATCCAAAGTGTACGCAAAATTTCAGATTAATCGGTTGACAGGAAGAGGGTGAAATTTGAATTACTAAATTTGACCCAAGAATAAAACAAACGGGTTGAGCTAAATAAAACCGTTTAAAAATGAATTGGCGTTCGTATATCCCGTAAGATCTCTGTATCGGCTCAACCGATTTTAAATATTTTTTATTCAATGTTTCCAATCGGTTTCATGTCTCATTTACCACATAAATATTTTTTTTTCTAATCTCAATTTAAAATTTTTTAAGCTAATACTCAATAACGGCTTAACCGATTTTCAAAATTTTTTCTTTTCTTTATTCTATCGGACATAGTGTTTATTTATATAGAATAAAACATTTTCTAAATAGTCAATTTCATCATATATTAGCTAAAGAAGTTTAGCTACCATATAAATTGTAGTCAGTTGAGATCACTGGTGTTCTAACTGAAATGTTCCTGTAGGGAACTTAATGCCGTACAGATTTTTTCCGTTTTATATTTAAATACAAAATTTACTTGACCAAATGGTGAATTCCTTTTCGCTACTTTGGCGAATGTTAAAAAGTGAATACAACAACCAAAAGTTTTGGTTGTGAATATAGGTTGTTATTCCGTCCTTTTTCATAATCTATGTTATGGTGAAGAATTTGTAATCTATATATATAAAAATGAATTGGCGTTCGTATATACCGTAAGATCTCCGGATCGGCTCAACCGATTTTAAATATTTTTTCTTTAATGTTTCCAATCTGTTTCATGTCTCATTTACCACATAAATTCTTTTTTTTCTAATCTCAATTTAAAATTTTTTTAGCTAATACTTAATAACAGCTTAACCGATTTTCAAAATTTTTCCTTTTCTTTATTCTATCGGACATAGTGTTTATTTATATAGAACAAAACATTTTCTTAATCTTCAATTTAATCATATATTAGCTAAAGAAGTTTAGCTACCATATAAATTGTGGTCAGTTGAGATCACTGGTATTCTAACTGAAATGTTCCTGTAGGGAACTTAATTGCCGTACAGATTTTTTCCGTTTTATATTTATTCCTTTTCGAATGTTGAATAAGTGAAAACAACAACCAAAAGTTTTCATTGTGAATATACATAGGTTGTTGATTGTGAACATAGGTTGTTATTCATCATGGTGAAGAAGTTGTAATCTATATCTATAAAAATGAATTGGCGTTCGTATATCCCGTAAGATCTCTGTATCGGCTCAACCGATTTTAAATATTTTTTATTCAATGTTTCCAATCTGTTTCATGTCTCATTTACCACATAAATATTTTTTTTTCTAATCTCAATTTAAAATTTTTTAAGATAATACTCAATAACGGCTTAACCGATTTTCAAAATTTTTTTTTTCTTTATTCTATCGGACATAGTGTTTATTTATATAGAACAAAACATTTTCTAAATAGTCAATTTCATCATATATTAGCTAAAGAAGTTTAGCTACCATATAAATTGTAGTCAGTTGAGATCACTGGTGTTCTAACTGAAATGTTCCTGTAGGGAACTTAATGCCGTACAGATTTTTTCCGTTTTATATTTAAATACAAAATTTACTTGACCAAATGGTGAATTCCTTTTCGCTACTTTGGCGAATGTTAAAAAGTGAATACAACAACCAAAAGTTTTGGTTGTGAATATAGGTTGTTATTCCGTCCTTTTTCATAATCTATGTTATGGTGAAGAATTTGTAATCTATATATATAAAAATGAATTGGCGTTCGTATATACCGTAAGATCTCCGGATCGGCTCAACCGATTTTAAATATTTTTTCTTTAATGTTTCCAATCTGTTTCATGTCTCATTTACCACATAAATTCTTTTTTTTCTAATCTCAATTTAAAATTTTTTTAGCTAATACTTAATCACAGCTTAACCGATTTTCAAAATTTTTCCTTTTCTTTATTCTATCGGACATAGTGTTTATTTATATAGAACAAAACATTTTCTTAATCTTCAATTTAATCATATATTAGCTAAAGAAGTTTAGCTACCATATAAATTGTGGTCAGTTGAGATCACTGGTATTCTAACTGAAATGTTCCTGTAGGGAACTTAATTGCCGTACAGATTTTTTCCGTTTTATATTTATTCCTTTTCGAATGTTGAATAAGTAAAAACAACAACCAAAAGTTTTCATTGTGAATATACATAGGTTGTTGATTGTCAACATAGGTTGTTATTCATCATGGTGAAGAAGTTGTAATCTATATCTATAAAAATGAATTGGCGTTCGTATATCCCGTAAGATCTCTGTATCGGCTCAACCGATTTTAAATATTTTTTATTCAATGTTTCCAATCTGTTTCATGTCTCATTTACCACATAAATATTTTTTTTTTCTAATCTCAATTTAAAATTTTTTAAGCTAATACTCAATAACGGCTTAACCGATTTTCAAAATTTTTTCTTTTCTTTATTCTATCGGACATAGTGTTTATTTATATAGAACAAAACATTTTCTAAATAGTCAATTTCATCATATATTAGCTAAAGAAGTTTAGCTACCATATAAATTGTAGTCAGTTGAGATCACTGGTGTTCTAACTGAAATGTTCCTGTAGGGAACTTAATGCCGTACAGATTTTTTCCGTTTTATATTTAAATACAAAATTTACTTGACCAAATGGTGAATTCCTTTTCGCTACTTTGGCGAATGTTAAAAAGTGAATACAACAACCAAAAGTTTTGGTTGTGAATATAGGTTGTTATTCCGTCCTTTTTCATAATCTATCTTAATATATAAAAATCACGTGTCACATGTTCAATCAGGGTGAGCTCCTAAACTACTGAACCGATTTTAATGAAATTTGCACAGCATCTACAGTTTGATCCAACTTGAAAGATAGGATACCTTATATGGAAATCGGTAAAAAACCATAAATGTTTTTGTTTACACAGACACAAATCATAAACGGATCCACCTATTAGAATGAAACTTACTTGAAGTTAAACTTTGAAATATTTACTTTCGTTCTGCATCAAAAAAAATAGTTGATTCATATATTATTTAACCAAAATTGTTTAAACAATAGGAGCACCTTTTCTAAAAAAAGCTGTTTGTGTGTTTGTTCGCTGTCAACCAAATGAATCGATTTAAGTTAAGCGAGCGCTCGGTAACGGTACTTCGCTTCGTACATACATACATATGTATGTATGTATGACGCTTTAAATAAAAACAATATATGTACATATGTACGTTTTCGTGTTGCTGAGGGATAAGTAAAAATCAAATCCATATAGTACATATTTACATATTTTGTTGTGAACGCATTTTGTGAAACCCCGTTATTCGTATTTGATACAATTGCTTCATTGTTCAAAAATATTTAATTAAAATATATACATATGTACATGTAAGTATTATTACATAATTATATTATTAATTTCTTATTTCATATTAATCAATTCAAAAATGATAGGAAAAAAATGGGAACGGCTGGACAGATTTGACTCAAGTTTTTTTTCAGTTCTTCGTAATTGGTAACGCGGTGTTTCCACCAAACCAAACACCGCGTTTAAAAGGGTTTGGGTTATGTAGAAATGGTTATGTAGAAATGTCAAGTTTTTCTACTGAGAGTTTACCGGAAAATGGGTTTACACCAGGCCCAGGCACTTAGTGGGACAATTGTCCGCATTATTGAGAAACAAATTCACACAGATTATTACGCTCTTTGCTTGCTTCGCTTGTGTGAGCGCACTGATAAACGAAATGCTGTCGTTTGTTTGTGTTCAGTGTCTTACTAGCAAGCAATGAAGCAACAGCTTATGCGGAAGTATTTCACTAATGCGCAACAATCAATTTATTGTAATTATTTGTAGCATAATATGCATTGCATTTGTTCAAACGCATTTTTTATCATGAAATAATTAGTATATTCATGCATTTTGAATAAATTAATTGTTGCGCATTAGTGAAATACTTCCGCATAAGCTATTGCTTCATTGCTTGCTAGTAAGACACTGAACACAAACAAACGACAGCATTTCAGTGGTGCGCTCTCACTAACACTACCTCAATTGCAAAATTGCCTGGCCCTGGTTTACACCCACTAAATCGGAACGACGATCATAATAAATTGTTTAGTGGGTGTAAACCCATTTTCCGGCAAACTATCAGTGGAAAACTTGACATTTCTACATAACCGAAACCCTTTTAAACACGGTGTTTGGTTTGGTGGAAACATAGCATAAGAGAAGGTTTGTGTGAGGGAAAATTTTGGGAAATATTTCCGGATTTTCAAGATTTATGTAATTTTGGAAAAGTGGGCGGTGCCACGCCCACATTTTTTGTATTCAGTACTTTGTTTGTACTTCCATAATGTCCAAAGTTTATGGTTGATCTGTTTTAAACTTTTCCAATACGTGAAAATCTTCGTGGGGTACGACATACATACATTTGTAAATTTTTTGGAAAAGTGGTCAGTTCTAAGACCACAGCTAAGTAATATTTCAATTCGTTATATCCCTGAATGTATTTGCTTTAGTGACATTTTAACGTTCTTAAATCTTAATCAAAGCACTTAATTTTTTGTTTGTTATTGCCGTTTATACATATCCAGAGTATTATAGGATTTCCATAAAATCATAATAGTGGCGTTAAGTGGTAGATATAGGATATAATTAAATAAATACTAACTACACATCTGCTCAGTAGCGCATAATGGTTTGTGTCATAGCCATTGAGTTCAAAAGATTCGTTTTTTGAGTTGGACATCCAACAAATTTATTTGTTTATACCAAATACGTTAAAACCGGAAACATTGCATATACTAAAGCACTGCAATAAATGGAATGTTAAAAATTAATAGAAAAATAGTTGAAAATGTATTTCTAGGGAAGTCACTGGTCAGGCAGAACAACGTCTGCCGGGTCTGCTAGTATATATATATAAATGAATTGGCGTTCGTATATACCGTAAGATCTCCGTATAGTTTTGTTCAGATACTGCAAAAGTGTGGCTGAAATGCATAAGAGCTTTTGGTTGGTCAGTCCAATGAACTACTAACAATTTAGCAGCGTCTTCTAAGTTAACTTATTCAACGCAAACTATGTAGTGCAGGATAATTTTAAGACAAAGGTAACCCAACAAACAATTTTGTTTGATATCAACTTGAGATGCATTTTAGGTCAAATGCCTTTCTCAAATCTCCAAGGTTAATTCTCAACAGCACCTCAATAGTTTAGTTATAGCATTCTCAACTTCAAAGCTCTTTTTTAATATAGGAATTTCAGTGATTCTCAAGTTGAGAATGCATTAAATCTCAACTTCATCTTAAGGGCAATTCCCTATTTGGCAATTTCTCAACTTCATCTCAAATAATGCGCAAGTTGAGAAATAACGTTGGAGAACAAAGCTTAACCTCAAGTTGAGAATCAAGGTTTTATCAAAAGTTGGAGAAAAAAATTGTCTGTGTTTGTTGGGATCTTAGACATATATCTTTTTTTTAAGCTATACTCTTTTTTAGATACAATTGCTTGGTAACTCAAAAAAATTCACTTCAAGGGTTAATTTACCAGCTACAACAGTTAAATTCCGGTTATCGTTAACCGGCTTCTGTGAAAACAGCTCTATGGAGTTAATGAGCTAACCAGCCCCATGAGAAAACACCTGTTTGGGAGTTGCGGGGAGAGTGGTGTTAGTGGAGAGATCTTTAGTACGTAGGTGCAACTGTGAGGTTGCAAGTCATGCATACAGCTATGCCGGTGTAGCTGTAGCCATGAGAGTTTCCCGAAGCAAAAAATAAATAAAGTATGTCCACCAAAGCTGATAAAAAATCAGAAGGTATACCCGAGAAGCTCACTTTTTTGGTTATGATATTATTTCATTAGAACTACGAACTTGAACCTGGAGAACATAGAGGTGGATACCGCTAATTTACCAAAAATGAAACTACTATTTTTAAATGTGAAACTTCTATTTTTAAAGTGTGAATTTGGGTGTAAAAAAAGAATATAAGAAAAGTTAATTAAAATGTTTGTTATTTTCAAAAGGTCTCAAGGTGTAAGGTACTGGACATGGTGTACTAAGAAGGTGACCGCAAGAAATCAGCTGATTTTTACTTTTTTTATTTGAAGCGGAATTTCGATTGTCAACCTAGAGAGAAAATCTTCGTGTTTCATGATAAGTGTGGCAACATTGGCAAACATTGTTGTTGTGCGCCGTTATAAGTTTGACAATCGAAATTCTAAATTACACTAACAAAATACATGCCAATTCAAGTTGCTCTCACCTTATCAGTACACCATGGTACTGGAAAATTATAACTTCTCAGTTCCCTGCTAGAAAAGTATGAACAATCTTTAAAGAACTATACATAAGAGAGTATCTTGGCAGAACAACGTCTGTCGGGTCAGCTAGTATTATATAAATATGAAATCTTAAAGTATATTATTGATTTTGAAAGTCCCCCTAACTACTTACATCCCGAGCAACGCCGGGTACCCTGCTAGTATTATATAAATATGAAATCTTAAAGTATATTATTGATTTTGAAAGTCCCACTAACTACAACTTCTTTAAAGAGCAAAAGTGAGCTCACTAGATAGTTTATGAATAACTATATTCATAATACAAAACTTGTATGGGGCCCAAATATTGTACGTGGGCCAGTAAGGGTAAATACGTTGGTTTATACTTTTTTGAAGTAAGAACTCCTACAAAAACAAAATATTTCAGTTGTCAATTCTACCTTGTTTAATTTGCCTGGGTTTCAACTCATTTTTTTATAATTTGTGAGTTTGGGAAATAAATTGCATACGGAAAAAAACCCAAAATAAGCAAACATTTCATGAGCATCACTTTTCATACATATTGCTTCATAGCTTAAAATTCTTAATTTTGATTTTATTTTTTAATTTTCAAGAGTACGGAAATATCGAGAGAAAATAAAGCTCGATAAAGCGCGTATGTGTATAAGTTTCTTCAAGAATTACTTCCTTTTTTATAAATTTTGTTAAAGACATCAAAGAATATGTATATGTTTAGTTTTGTATGAAAATTTTTTTTTTTTTTGAAGAATTTTTGTTTTCTTTTATTTACTTTTTGTAAAAAATAAACGTTTTTTCGTTAAACTTTAAATTTGGCATTATTTCTTGTTTACGTGCAACAAAATCTCTTGATCGTTACAAAATATCTTGAGCGTCACACTTAGTTTTTTTTTTCCTTAAAACGCTTATATTTGCAGTTTTTTTTTATACATACGTTTTTTAACAAAAATTTACATATTTTCATCTTAAAATTTGTAAATAACTAGTCACTTAAAAAAAAAAAATTAAGGTGAATAGTGATTTTGTGTTTATAATCGAAAAGGTGATTTTCGCAAAAGTAAGTCTTGAAAAACAAAAGAACATCGTAGTAAACTTGAATTTCAAATATTTTTGCATTTTTAGCGCTTTTTTATACATATTTGGTGTGTGACGCTCAAGATAGAAATCATAGAAAACCTTAAAAAAAAACCAAAGATATTGATTTTTTTGAGAGCCTAAAGGTACCACCGGATTCTTCATCAATTTCTACATAAATTGGCCACTCTTACAGGCGAATTGGAAAAACATTAAAAATAAGCAAAAAAAAAACCCGTTGTGTACGTTTTTTTTTGAAATTGACTCATATGAATACTGCATCCTTTTTATAGGTGGATGGCTATTGAATCACTTTATGACAACATTTTTTCCACTAAGTCCGATGTATGGAGCTATGGAGTCCTAATGTGGGAGATTGTAACATTGGGCTCAACACCATATCCTGGAGTTTCCGCAACAGACGTAATGCGCAAGGTATGTAGTAGTATAAAAATAAATAATACCGGTACTCGGCACATAAAGTATGCAAAGTCGAATATAATAGCCAGACATCAGGCGCGTATTCATAATGAAACCCTCCCCCCCAAATTTCCGAAAATTTAAAAATATACGTCTGTACTAGAATAATTACTCTATTCACTTTTAAAACCCCTGTTAATAAAATAGCATTAATAGCAATAATGAAAATACGAAAGAATAAAATTAAATAATATTTCACACTGAGAGAAGATATTGGTAGTCGCTAATCAAGTCTGAGAGGTCACAACTAAATTCCTGCAATGGTTCACTCATTTCGCCTTTAAAAAATTCGCGCAAAACTATCAGTCTTGCTCTGCATAAGATCAACTTAGCATCTCAACTACATAGCTTGTTAACAACAGTAAGAGTGATTCGAACTAAAGTCTGTTGAAATTTAAATTAACTGCTTTTCGAGCTATGAATACAGCGGACAAAAATCGTAAAAACGAGTGTCTGTCGTTATTATAGTCACGGTTGCCAGAGGTTTAACCAAAAAAATGAACAAGAAGTTAAAAAAAATTTCCAAAAATTACTAAGCTGTTCACAACGCAGTCGGATTGAATTATCAGAGAAAGTAACAATTAAATTGTGCTTATACTTGTGAGGTGATAATAAAAAGTGACCCTAATTTGGCACAAAAGGATTGAAATAGTTTAAAAGAAAGCCCGGTATGCTGTTGAAAAGAAAATGATTAAGAAATATTTTCAAGTATTTCTTGACTATGAAATTGTCATGAATAGACAACAAATGTTGACATTCCTTTTTGCATGTTGAATAATTGCAATTTGCCGCTTTTTATATGAATTTCAATGTAATTTCATTATATTTTTTGTTTTTATTTTTCCGAAGCTTCAGTTTTTCTTCAAGAAATAAAGCACCAACTATTTACTTCTTGCCAAGGCCTGAAGAAATCCTTCACAAAATTTCAAAACAAACAATAAAAATAAATATTGTTTTGATTTTAAACTTTCTGGGGCTACATATACACCTAGAGCAGTATGTTTGCGTTCAAAGTGTTGTTTGGAATTTCCAGTAAGATTAACTTCCTTTGACTAATTTCATTATTTTTTTATGAAAGAATGTGCAAAAAAACAATAACAATACTGCAACTCAAAGCTAAGAACTTTGTGGAAAGAAAACTCGAAATGTTTTAATTTTTTCGAGTTTGCAGCTTTGTGGCCCGTTCAATTAAAGTGAACAAAGATAGCAATCTTAAGCCGCTAGAAGAATTGCTCGAGTTATGGCAATTTTTTTTCTAGCCAAGTGCATTATCTTCCATACAAATTTATAAGCGCAATATTTTTATATTGAAGAAAATGCTCTTGGTCGGCTTTTGACAATTGAACGAGCAGCAAAACTGCATACTCGAAAAACTTCAAAAAAAAATTACGAGAAATTTCGATGAAATTTTGTCGAGATTTCTTAAATTTTCATGAATTTTGCACAAACTTTTTAATTTTGATTTGCAGAATTTTCATTATGTATTTACACATACTTTCATTCAAAAATAATGAAATTAGTCTAAAGAAATTAATTTTACTGGAAATTCCAAAAAAACCCTTTGAACGCAGACATACTGGTCAAGGTGTATGACCAAATTTGGTTTAGAATTAAATTTACGCCGGTTGTCATAGAAATGCGCCTAATAAAAATTATTTAAATTTTATACCGAAAATGTTGTTAACAATTGTTTATGTTTTTTTAAAAAATGTTAGGACTCGAACCGATCAGTGCGCAATGCTCTACCTACTGAGCTACGGCGCACTCATGAATTTTGTGCGAAAAGTGCACATATTCGCTGTCTATACGACTTTTGTTGTATTTTTGTTTATCCCGGTTAAGTTTTAAATCTAAACCGCAAAAATTTGAGAAAGGGTTGGAATTTATTACCAAAAAGTTTTAAATATTCTGTAAACCAATGAGTGGTTTAAAATTTAGACTCAAATTTTTTGCCGTGTAGAAAGAGGAAAATTTCAAATAAATCCTACTAATCCTACTATATGTATTATAAATGTGAATGTAGCGATGTTTGGATGTTTGGATGCTTGGATGTTTGGATGTCCAGACGTTTGCTTTTGTTCCCTAAAAACGTGAGAATGGCTAGACGGATTTTGTTGAAATTTGGAACGCCTACAGGTTATAGTCTGGAAGGAGCTATAGGCTATTTTTTTTTAATTTTGGGGGTTCCGACCCTGCTAGGGACCGTTTCTTTTCGAAATTTTTTTTATTCCATATAACTCTAAGTATATTGAACCTATACTTATGATATTTCGCATATAGGTATAGAAAGATCGTACAATATGGGTATCAAACGAAAGGGGAAGGCCCCAGGTTTCATTTTAGCTTCGATATATTTCGATAAATTGATCGATAACTAAGTTATCGCTCAAAATTCGATTGCCCGAAAACCTTAATATTACCCTGCAATATGGGTATCAAACGAAAGGAGATAGCTCCAGGTTTCATTTGGACTTCGATAGGTTTCGATAAATGTATCGATAACTGAGTTATCGGTGAAAATGTTATTGCACAAAAACCTTAAAATTGCCCTACAATATGGGTATCAAACGAAAGGGGAAGGCCCCAGGTTTCATTTGTACTTCAATATATTTCGATAAATTGATCGATAACTGAGTCATCGGTCAAAATGCGATTGCCCGAAAACCTCTATATTACCCTACAATATGGGTATCAAACGAAAGGAGATAGCTCCAGGCTTTATTTGGACTTCGATATATTTCGATAAGTTTATCGATAACTGAGTTTTCGGTGATTGCCCAAAAAACTTAACTTTACCCTATAATATGGGTATAAAACGAAAGGAGAAGGCAGCAGGTTTCATTTGGACTACGATAGGTTTCGATAAATTGATCGATAACTGAGTTATCGGTGAAAATGTTACTGCACAAAATTCTTAAAATTGCCCTATAATATGGGCATCAAACGAAAGGGGAAGGCCCCAGGTTTTATTTGTACTTCAATATATTTCGATAAATTGATGGGTAACTGAGTCATCGGTCAAAATGCGATTGCCCGAAAACCTCTATTTTACCCTACAATATGGGTATCAAACGAAAGGAGATAGCTCCAGGTTTCATGTGGACTTCGATATATTTTGATAAATTTATCGACAACTGAGTTATTGGTCAAAATGCGATTGCAGAAAAACCTTAATATTACCCTACAATATTGTATCAAATCAACATTTGAAGTTGAATTCATCCTGGCACAATTTGTCAAAATTGAATTCTTGAAAGGCCCCCTAACGTTACGAACGAATACCTCAAAAGAACATTTTTGAAAACCAGTTTTCAATATTCTTTTTCAAAATTTGGTAAATTCTTCAGTAGCAATAATCATACTAATATTATAAATGTGAATGTAGCGATGTTTGGATGTCCAGACGTTTGCTTCTGTTACTCAATCACGTGAGAATGGCAAGACGGATTTTGATGAAGTTAGGAACGCATACAGGTTATATTCTGGAAGGAGTTATAGGCTATTTTTTTTTATTAATTTTGGGGGTTCGGACGCTTCTAGGGACCATTACTTTTTGATATTTTTTTCCCCCATACAATTCTGAGTATACTTGACCTATACTTATGATATTTCGCATATACATATGTACATAGGTAAGGATGGCCCCAGGTTTCATTTGGACTTCGATATATTCCGATAAATTTATCGACAACTGAGTTATTGGTCAGAATGCGATTGCAGAAAAACCTTAATATTACCCTACAATATTGTATCAAATCAACATTTGAATTTGCATTCATCCTGGCAGAATTTGTCAAAATTGAATTCTTGAAAGGCCCAATAACGTTACCAACGAATACCGCAAAAGAAAATTTTTGAAAACCGGTTTTCAATACTCTTTTTTAAAAATTTTCAAAATATTCGAATTTGGTAAATTCTTCAGTAGGCAATAATCTATATATATAAAAATGAATTGGCGTTCGTATATACCGTAAGATCTCCGGATCGGCTCAACCGATTTTAAATATTTTTTCTTCAATGTTTCCAATCTGTTTCATGTCTCATTTACCACATAAATTCTTTTTTTTCTAATCTCAATTTAAAATTTTTTTAGCTAATACTCAATAACGGCTTAACCGATTTTCAAAATGTTTTCTTTTCTTTATTCTATCGGACATAGAATTTATTTATATAGAACAAAACATTTTCTAAATCCTCAATTTAATCATATATTACTAAAGAAGTTTAGCTACCATATAAATTGCAGTCAGTTGAGATCACTGGTATTCTAACTGAAATGTTCCTGTAGGGAACTTAATCGCGTACAGATTTTTTCCGTTTTATATTTAAATACAAATGGTGAATTCCTTTTCGAATGTTGAATAAGTGAAAACAACAACCAAAAGTTTTCATTGTGAATATACATAGGTTGTTGATTGTGAATATAGGTTGTTATTCATCATGGTGAAGAAGTTGTAATCTATATATATAAAAATGAATTTTCGTTTGTATATCCCGTAAGATCTCTGTATCGGCTCAACCGATTTTAAATATTTTTTATTCAATGTTTCCAATCTGTTTCATGTCTCATTTACCACATAAATATTTTTTTTTCTAATCTCAATTTAAAATTTTTTAAGCTAATACTCAATAACGGCTTAACCGATTTTCAAAATTTTTTCTTTTCTTTATTCTATCGGACATAGTGTTTATTTATATAGAACAAAACATTTTCTAAATAGTCAATTTCATCATATATTAGCTAAAGAAGTTTAGCTACCATGTAATTGGAGTCAGTTGAGATCACTGGTGTTCTAACTGAAATGTTCCTGTAGGGAACTTAATGCCGTACAGATTTTTTCCGCTTTATTTTTAAATACAAAATTTACTTGACCAAATGTTGAATTCCTTTTCGCTACTTTGGCGAATGTTAAAAAGTGAATACAACAACCAAAAGTTTTGGTTGTGAATATAGGGTGTTATTCCGTCCTTTTTCATAATCTATATATATATATAAATGAATTGGCGTTCGTATATACCGTAAGATCTCCGTATCGGCTCAACCGATTTTAAAAATTTTTTCTTTAATGTTTCCAATATGTTTCTGTGATGATGCTTTAACGTAGCGTTTTCATCAAATCATGGCCGGTATTCTTAACTGACTAAACCTGGGTAAGTTAAATAGTTTTGTTCAGATACTGCAAAAGTGTGGCTGAAATGCATAAGAGCTTTTGGTTGGTCAGTCCAATGAACTACTAACAATTTAGCAGCGTCTTCTAAGTTAACTTATTCAACGCAAACTATGTAGTGCAGGATAATTTTAAGACAAAGGTAACCCAACAAACAATTTTGTTTGATATCAACTTGAGATGCATTTTAGGTCAAATGCCTTTCTCAAATCTCCAAGGTTAATTCTCACCAGCACCTCAATAGTTTAGTTATAGCATTCTCAACTTCAAAGCTCTTTTTTAATATAGGAATTTCAGTGATTCTCAAGTTGAGAATGCATTAAATCTCAACTTCATCTTAAGGGCAATTCCCTATTTGGCAATTTCTCAACTTCATCTCAAATAATGCGCAAGTTGAGAAATAACGTTGGAGAACAAAGCTTAACCTCAAGTTGTGAGGAAAGCTGAATCTCCACTTGAGAATCAAGGTTTTATCAAAAGTTGGAGAAAAAAATTGTCTGTGTTTGTTGGGAACTTAGACATATATCTTTTTTTTAAGCTATACTCTTTTTTAGATACAATTGCTTGGTAACTCAAAAAAATTCACTTCAAGGGTTAATTTACCAGCTACAACAGTTAAATTCCGGTTATCGTTAACCGGCTTCTGTGAAAACAGCTCTATGGAGTTAATGAGCTAACCAGCCCCATGAGAAAACACCTGTTTGGGAGTTGCGGGGAGAGTGGTGTTAGTGGAGAGATCTTTAGTACGTAGGTGCAACTGTGAGGTTGCAAGTCATGCATACAGCTATGCCGGTGTAGCTGTAGCCATGAGAGTTTCCCGAAACAAAAAATAAATAAAGTATGTCCACCAAAGCTGATAAAAAATCAGAAGGTATACCCGACAAGCTCACTTTTTTGGTTATGATATTATTTCATTAGAACTACGAACTTGAACCTGGAGAACATAGAGGTGGATACCGCTAATTTACCAAAAATGAAACTACTATTTTTAAATGTGAAACTTCTATTTTTAAAGTGTGAATTTGGGTGTAAAAAAAGAATATAAGAAAAGTTAATTAAAATGTTTGTTATTTTCAAAAGGTCTCAAGGTGTAAGGTACTGGACATGGTGTACTAAGAAGGTGACCGCACGAAATCAGCTGATTTTTACTTTTTTTATTTGAAGCGGAATTTCGATTGTCAACCTAGAGAGAAAATCTTCGTGTTTCATGATAAGTGTGGCAACATTGGCAAACATTGTTGTTGTGCGCCGTTATAAGTTTGACAATCGAAATTCTAAATTACACTAACAAAATACATGGCAATTCAAGTTGCTCTCACCTTATCAGTACACCATGGTACTGGAAAATTATAACTTCTCAGTTCCCTGCTAGAAAAGTATGAACAATCTTTAAAAAACTATACATAAGGGAGTACCTTGGCAGAACAACGTCTGTCGGGTCAGCTAGTATTATATAAAAATCTTAAAGTATATTATTGATTTTGAAAGTCCCCCTAACTACTTACATCCCGAGCAACGCCGGGTACCCTGCTAGTATTATATAAATATGAAATCTTAAAGTATATTATTGGTTTTGAAAGTCCCCCTAACTACTTACATCCCGAGCAACGCCGGGTACCCTGCTAGTAAAAGTATAAATATGTAATATGTGAAAATATAAATATGTGTATATTTACAGGTAATTCTTGTTTACTGACACTTTTGAGATATTCGTGTTTTAACATTTTTGTTGTTGTAGTATATAGAAGTGTATTATCTTTTAACTTGGCAAAGTTACAAAAGCGACACTTCACATCGTTAGCCAAAAACGATGACATAAATCGTTGATAAATGTGCCCTTTTTGCATATAACCAGAAAAGAGAAGGATATATCTTGTTTTACCTTCATAAAAACCTGTATTCTGTTAATTTTAAAAATTTTTTATTCTCCGCGGACTTTTATACGTAACCTAGTACACATATTTACATACCTAAAAGAATTATGAAGCTGTACGGGAAATTAAATGGCGTCGAAATGATATTGAAATAATATGTTGTTCACGGGTACTTACAAGAATTGGGTCAGGGTCCAAAGAAATAAGCTTATCGTTAACAATACCAAAAATTTAAATCAAAAATACATACATATATATTTATGTATAAGGCATTTTTTTTTTGCTAAAGAACAAATTATTTTTATTTTATAAAATATTTTTAATCCAAATCACTATTACTATCTTCTGCATCAGATAATTTATAAGGATCAGTGTGTATTGCGCTAGTAAATATAGTATTCTTATACTAGTCCGAATCTTTTTTTTCCAAATATTGCATTAAATCTTTTAGATTATTAATTTTTTCTGGTTTAATTCTAAATTTTCTTCTTTTTTGTCTTCCAAAATCTAAAGCAACAATAGAATTCATTAAAGTTTTCACCAGCTAATATTATTCCTGAAGAGGTGTAATTGAGAATGCAATACGTTTTTAATTTAAAGTTGGTATTCGTTTTGCGAAAAAAGTTGTTAAGCTCTTGGTCCCAACTTTTGATATATGGGGAAATCCGCCAAACTTTGGTTTTTTTGGAGAAAAAAATTTTTTTTTTAAACATGGTAGCACGCAAAGATCTTTTTGTTAGGAACATTGAGGGGTAAATTGGAACTATAGTGCACCGCCGTTACTCGTCTTAAATAATGCCTCAAAAAGATATATGAAAAAAAATTGAGCAAAATATATATAAATTGAGGTCGCAATGTTAAATATACATTTATTTCAACACTTCTGCACCGATTATATTGAAATTTTAACAAAATATGGAGCTATATGCAACCGTTAGTTATGTAAAATTTTTTTGATACACGAGACCCGGTTTTGTATATATCGGTAAAAATATAAACCCGAATAACCGTCAAATATTTTTTACTGCAAATTTTGAAGCGCATTTATTTTAACACCCTTTTACCGATTCCCTTGAAATTTTAAAATCATATAGATATGTAAGCGAAGTATGTTCCGGTAAACACATTTTGATACCCGAGATCCGGTTTTAGAGATATTAATATAAATAAAAACCCGAAAAACCTTACTTTTTTTTTACTTATTTCAACACTCCTTAACCGATTGTCTTGAAATTTTATCAGGATGTGCATATCTATGTGGGGTATACTTAGGTAAAATTTTGTTGATATCCGAAACCCGGTTTCAGAGATATCGCCAAAAATATGAAACCGGGTAACCGTCAAATATTTTGTTTACCTACAATATGGGTATCAAACAAAAGGTATTTTAAAGGGATTTAAGGTACTGGGTACTGTAGTTGTCATGTCCATATTCCCACATCTTAAGAGGTGTCGTCTGATTTATGGACCCAGGGACCCATAAAACATTATTGAAATATATGAGTATCAAACGAGAGGAAGATGCGAGAAACATAATATAGGTGGAGAATATGATGGAAAAATTACCATGAAAAAATAAAGGAAGTTTTTTATATTCGAAACAACCAATTTAGTCGCTTTTTGTTATACTTTTTTCTTTGTCGCAGCCGAGCATTATCTTTATGGGCTTTTTGCTTTTGCTGTCGTTTCTTTCGCATATCTTCCCTTTTTTTAATTTTGTGTCTACGGCATATTTCCTTAAACGCTCTAAGAAAAATGAAGAAAATACTTATATAACGTGTTTCACGGAAAAAATACAAACTATTTAGCCATGATTATATTTTTCTTTTCTAAAAAACTGTAGGCAAAGAACACCTTTCAATGACGACTATAGACTGACTGTGACGGTGGCGAAGGTGGAAATAATTTACAAATAATTTTTTCTCTTGATGGCTCAATTAAAGTTAAGAGATAGTCGGAAGTATTATACTCACGTGACCTCTTTTCTCCGACTTTTTGTTAAATTTTTGTATAAAGAAAAGAACAGAACTCTTGAAATCTCTTCATTAAAGGCCCAATTATAAAAACTTTAGATAACTTTGTTAACTTATTCATAAAAAATATTAACTGCTTTAAAGCTTTTTAAAATGACGTTTCCATACAAATTTCCAATTATAAGAGCTAAATAAAACTACATATTTTATTTTTTATGAATAAGGGGGTAAGGCTATTACATGAAAAAAGTAATGAAAGCGCAGAACTTCCTTAAAACATTAATATTGTACACAGAGCAAAGTTAATTTGTTTTTTTTTTTTTTTTTTTGTAAATTTTTGTACCATATTTGTGTTCCTTTTCATTTACTTTTAAATAAAACCTGGTTTAAAAAAAAAAAAAAATTGTCTACACTTTTTGACGATTGCCAATTTTTGTCGAAAATTTCGTAAATTTGCCCGTTGTACAAACATCAATAACTTTCCTTGCGTGAATATTCCCAGATGAGGCAATTGATAGTATACTACTGTGGTGTAGAGAAAAAATTAACAAAAGGGTATAAAGTGATAAAAGGAAAATTGTAGCTGTGCCCACAAAAAAACATGCTCCTGAAAAAAATTTACGGAACCAAGCGCTTCCACTTTTCTGCCTCTACCTTCACAATTGAAAGGGGCACATCGAATTTGAAGCCATAGGTATTTTTAGTCCCTGATAGGCTATCATCGTGCATAATCCAAATTTCAATACTCAGTTGCCCCAAAAAGCTATAAGCAAAAAAACTGCCAACATTGAAAATGACAAAAAAAAAAGTATCGCTACTTTGATTGATGATAATTTTGAGTATTGGAGGGGCACATTAATTGTGCACATACTTTAAGAATCTCCTTCTCAAAAACAACATTCAGTTTAAATTTCAAAGCGTTTCAGCGGTGCCTCAAAATTTTATCGAAAAAATTAAAAAAAAAAAATCAAGAGTATCGCTTGAAAAAGTGTAAAAATCGACGTTTTTCAGGTTTCAAAGTTCTCCAAAAACTTGCTATCAGCATTTCTGATTTTTAATACCATCAGACCGGATAGTCAATAGGTCGAACTGAATGTCCCTGTACATTCTTCTGGCCTTAAGTTATTTGCTCGTGTGTAGCAGCCGAGTATCCAAAAAAGTAAAAGTTTTTGGGATTTGCCCATATACTGCTGCATCGATAACTTGAAAACGTGAGGGATTTTTCGCCATTCGAATTTTTGCGAATTTTACATACACTTTTAAAAAATAATTCACATCTTATAAATAAAAATGAATGTGTGTCTGTGTGTCCTTTATAGGCGTCCAAAGTACTCAACCGATTGTTATGAAATTTTCAAAGTATATTCTTGGGATCATGGGTTAAAGCATAGCTATATTAATTTTTGGAAAAGTGGGCGGTGCCCCCAGGCTATATAAAACTACAATTCTTCATAACTCTGAACATATTTGGTCTAAATTAGAGTTTTGGATATGTGTGTCCTTTGGTCAAGATTTATGTAATGTGGGTGGTGCCACGCCCACATATTTTGTGTTTTGTTTGTACTTCAATAATGTCCAAAGTTTATGGTCGATCTCTTCTAAACTTTCCAGATTGGTTCAGAAGATTGTTGTGTACGATTTAGGCTATTTTAATTTTTGGAAAAGTGGGCGGTGCCACGCCCCCAAGCTATATAAAATTTAAATCATCATAACCTTGAATATATTTGGTCTAAACTAATAATTTTTGGATATGTGTGTCCCTTGGTCAACAATTATATAATTTGGGAAAAGTGGGCGCTGTCACGCCCACATTTTTTGTATTCAGTACGTTGTTTGTACTTCAATAACGTCCAAAGTTTATGGTTGATCTGTTTTAAACTTTTCCAATACGTTAAAATCTTCGTTGGGTACGACATAGTTATGTGCATAGGCTACATTTGTAAATTTTTTGGATAAGTGGGCAGTTCCAAGATTACAAGCTAAGTAATATTTCAATTCGTTATATCCCTGAATGTATTTGCTTTAGTGACATTTTAACGTTCTTAAATCTTAATCAAAACACTTAATTTTTTTTGTTTGTTATTGCCGTTTATACATATCCAGAGTATTATAGGATTTCCATAAAATCATAATAGTGGCGTTAAGTGGTAGGTATAGGATATAATTAAATAAATACTAACTATACATCTGCTCAGCAGCGCATAATGGTTTTTTCATACCCATTGAGTTCAAAAGATCCGTTTTTTGAGTTGGACATCCAAAAAATTTATTTGTTTATACCAAAGACGTTAAAACCGGAAACATTGTATATCCTAAAGCACTGCAATAAATGGAATGTTAAAAATTAATAGAAAAATATTTGAAAATGTATTTCTAAGGAAGTCACTGGTCAGGCAGAACAACGTCTGCCGGGTCTTCTAGTTATTGATAAAAAATTTGTTGAAATAGTTTTGCTGAAGCAGAAATTGGTGAAAAAGTAATAAAATGGATGCATTTATAGCTATTTCGGGTAGTGTATAAGAAAAACACTGTACGAGCGTATGCGCAACAAGTTATAATTTTGAAAAAAATAACAAGTACTCATATATAGCTCAACATTTTTTGATGCTGCTAAGCCAGTTTAAAATATATCAAATCCATATTTGGAGGAAAGAGAAAATATAGATTATGGTTCAGTTATGCTTGCATAGCAGGGCATAGCATAGCAATACACAGCACGTAAAAGAAAATGTTGATTATACTTACTTCGCACAACGCACAGCCCCTCAAAATCAGATATTAGCGAAACATACAGAATTTCATGAGCTCGCACACATTCTTTCAGCTTTTCTTCCTCTATTACAACGCTTTTATTTGTTTTTTACTAAAATTTATAAGAATAATAAGCAAAAGCTTTGACAGTAGGTATGTTAAGTTACATAGAGATCAAAATTCAACAGACTTCTATGCCATGCGTTGTATAATCGAATACATGTAAAACCAATTCAACAGATATCGAAAATGACAGATACCATGCAATGTATTGCTATGCTATGCAAGCATAATTGAACCATTATTCTTTCTAATAAGCCGTTTTACGCTTAGTGCCCTTTTTGCACGCAACTCCTCAATTAAAAATGCGTTCACGAAAGTTTGGTACACCTCAGGGGATTAAGACCTTATATAGATAGCTCTACCTCGAATCCTATACCAATGTCTATAACTTTCCCTATTTTTACACCTTTCCTGAACATGACATGGTATTACTCCTTTGGTCCGATGTTTGTAAGTATGAGAAGAAGACGAGATAGACCCACCAATAAGTATACCGAAATGATCAGGACGATGAGCTGAGTTGATTCAACGTATTTCCACAGCTTCATATAATCCGCACTAGTACAAGTAGCGTTTGGGCCTTCTATTTGCGCAGCTTTTCTAACGTTATAGCGACCATTGCGTTTTATTTTTGTAACTTCGTACGGACCAAGAAATGGGCTTGCTAACTTTTTACCGGCGACAAATTGCGTGCGCTTAATAGCCACAAGATCGCTCTCTTTATAAGCATACTCTTCTTTACGCTTTTTATCGTTCTGCCTTTTGTAAACATCTTGGGCTCTCTGTATTTCATTTTTCGCTTCCTCCCGTACCGTTTGCATCTCCGTTTCGAAGTCGTCGATGATTTCTTGTTCTAGCATAGTTAACAGCTTATCACTGCTCTTGTTTTGTATTTTCACACCAAACATTAATTCAAAAGGCGTTCTTTTTGTACAGCTGTGAACATGGGAGTTTATAGCTTTTTGGACTTGCGGCACAAATTTGTACCACTTTGAAGTATCTTCTACTGACAGCTTAGATATTACGGAAATAATTGATCGATTAATACGCTCAATTTGACATTTGCCGCGGGCAACGCCGGTTGTGCTCCAAACATGTTCGACACCACGTGAACGCAGCGCCACGGTCACTCACTATACGGGTAGGCATACCACATATGTTTGACCAATCATCCAACTTTTTGACGACTTCTTCGCAGCCTGTAGACTTCGTCGTAAATAGCCAAACAAACTTCGTGAAGCTGTCTACCATCGCGAATATGAACTTATACTGTTTAGCTGTTGAATCCATCGGACCCAAATGGTCTACGAGTAGTGTATGTAGAGGCCTGTCAGCTTTCTCGATACAGTTCAAATACCCTTCTTGCTTGCCCAGTTTCTTATTATTTATTATACATTGCACTCAGCTACCGACTATGTCCATTACTTTTCGCTCAAGGTGTGGTATCCAGAACTGTTGTTGTACGGCGTGCATCGTCTTTTGAATTGCGAAGTGGCCGACGTTATGTGCCTCTTATACAAAATGTCACCTTTTAGTTTGAACCCATCATATGGACCATTTTTTATTATCTCCCGAATAGCGCTAATGAAACTGTCTTTCTGTTGTGCTGCCCTCAGATGCGCAGAAATACTGGCAGAAATGACGAGAATATTCGGATACCGACTAAGGCTGTCTACATGTTTTAGCTTATCAGCTGCACGATGCTCAACATCGAAATTAAAATCTTGCATATATAAAATCCACTGCGCTACTTCTCTTGGAACATCTTTTTTTTTAACGGTTTGCGTGAATGCTACGCAGTCTGTTACCAACGTAAATTTTACACCCAGAAGATAGTGGCGAAACTTTTGGATAGCAAGATAAGCTGCTTTAACTTCCAATATATAACTATGGCGTTTGGAATCACTTGACGACGTTTTCTTGCTCCTGTAGAATACAGGATGTAGCTGCTGGTCGAATCTTTGCAACAGTGCTGCCCCGAAACCCTCCTTAGAAGCATCTGTGTGCAGCTCCGTAGGCACATTCTTGCAATATATTCTTAACACCGGTTCTCTACAAAGGGCATCCTTCAATTGTCTTATTGCATCTAGCTCAGCTGCCTCCATCTTAAATGGTACGTCTTTTTTCAACAAATTGGTCAGCGGGTAAGCCAACTGCGAATATCCGCTGATAAATTTTCGGAAAAACCCTGTTAAGCCTAGAAAAGACTGTACTGCTTTGATATTTTTCGGTGTGGGGTAATGTCTAACTGCGTTTGTCTTCTCGTGGCTTGGCCAGATTTTGCCGTTCTCAACTTGATGCCCCAGGAAATCAATTTTCCTCTTTAAAAAGTGGCATTATTTTTAAATTAATCTTAAGGTTAAACCTGGCGGCGACTTCCAAAACCCGTTCAAGTTTGCTTATGCACTCTATTGAACTCAAACAGGCCCTCTTTCGTGATAAACGCAGTGAATTTCTTATCAGCTTCGTCGATCGGAACGTGGAAAAAGCCATTTTCCAAGTCCATGACACTGAAAACTTTCGCTGTTTGAAGTGTTTCAAGCACGTCATCGATAAGAGGTACCGGGAAGCAGTTTTTTAGTACCATGCTATTCAGCTGTCGAAAGTCAACACAAACTCTAATGGTTCCGTCTTTCTTCTTAACTGTCACGACTCTGCTTGCAAAATTCGATGATGATCTCGGTACAATGCCGTCCTTCAACCAACACTCAACTTGATCTTTAATTTAATTCGACGGGTGGGTGACGACTCGGTTATTGGCGAAAAGGTACAATGTTCCCATCAGGAACTATTTTGAGCTTAACTGGACATTCGACGAATGATGCAGTTGGTTTATATTTATGGATTAGCGACCGGATTACTGATTGGAACTGTGGTGGGGAGCTAATTTCCACCATATTTTCGGTAACATTATATACCTTCAATTCGTTGACTTCTGACTGTGGTGGGGAGCTAATTTCCACCATATTTTCGGTAACATTATATACCTTCAATTCGTTGACTTCTGACGGCAATGCAAACGTAAATCCGCTTTCATTCATTGTGACATGGAATTTTGATACAAAGTCATATCCCAACAACACATCATAACCAACGTTGCTGTCATGCACCACGATGAAGCGCTGCTGCATCTCTATGCCATCTACGCTGACTGTGCCTATAAAGTCGCCTATCGGCACGGTTTTGCTGTTACCCAGCCCACTTAAAACTGAATAGCACTTCTGTATATTGGGATTATTAAATTTTTTATAAATACTGGCTTTGACAATCGAAACATCAGCACCTGTATCGACCAAGCAGCTGACCTCAACATTGTTTATGCGTACTACTTTGAAGCGTTTCAAGTCATTCACAACCTGCACACTCTTCGAAATTTGTGGACAATTTTTCGACGTATGTAATGGGCATTACATTTATTACATTTGAAACATTTTGTACCACTTTTACAATTTTTTCTTAAATGTTCCCCTGAGCCGCAGTTAAAGCAATGGTTAACTTTTACACCTTGAGTATTTTTTTTGCCGCCACTGTACACATTTTTATTCTTATTTTCGCTCTCGACTTGTATATGTTCGTACGTTTCATATTTTTCGTAAAGCTCAGCCCTCGATTTGCAAGTGTACATAATGTATTTGTACTCACTCTTTATATTTAAGCCGTCGACTATATAACGAATTACGGAATCAGTGTCAATACTACCAAGAGCGGCCAGCTTTTTCATATTCAAGACATATTCATGAAAAGTCTCTTCACCTCTCTTTTTCCTCTCACTGAGTTTTTTGTGCAATTCTGCACTTCCCCAAATCTTCTTAAATTCTGCTTCCAATGCTCTTTTTAGGTCTGCATACGTACTTACAAACATGGATTCAAGAAATAATTGCGCGGTTTTTGTCATTTTGCTACGCGCTTGAACGTATTTTTGTTTCTCATTTAGACCATACGCGTCGGCGTTTTGTTCGAAGTTAGCAAACCAATGCTCTACTGGCATGTTTTGACCATCGAAGTCAGGCACTATTTTCGAAAAACTCGCCACTGTAATCTTAGTTTCATTTTGTTTAGTTTCATCAGCTCTTATTTTCAACGTAAGCAGCTTTATAACTTCTTGTAAATTTTTATTATTTTCTTCGAGCTTTGCCTCCATGTTTTCACTACTTTTAGTTATCTTCGTCTTCACTTTCAGCTGCGGAGTTCACAGTTTTAGGGAGTCCGCAAGAGCGTAATTGGTATTGTTGTAAATTATTTTCTGTCACCTGCTTTTTTTCATCGCAGTACCGGCATTGTTCCGCTAAAAAATTTAACGCACACACGCACTACTATATTTTATGCTAACGGACTGGAAATTCACCGATGCATAATTGGATTTAGTTCTAAATTTTTCCAAATTTTATATGTACATATATGGCTATGGTTGAGCCCCCAAATGTAAAACAGCATGTTTATTTATAAGACAGAAAATTTAATTCAATAGCAATATTAGATTAGTTCAAATTATAATTGATAATTGATATTAGATCAACTGAAAAAACAGGTATGTTTAGTGCGACCGCTCAACTTAACGACTTTCCACCGATCAACGTTCCATTCAAACACGACTTTCAGACTGACTCCCTCTCTCTCGATGGCAGCTCGCTCCACTTTATATTATGGGTACTGTCCACTGCTTGTAGAGTTACCAGACTTCCCCTTTTACACATATAGCTCCCATAAATTCGATTGTTCCGATAAATGTGGTTTGGGCTATGTATCTTTAAATTAACAGTTCTGAAGAGTTTGTACCAATTGTAAGTAAGGATCGGAAACTCAAAAAAACGTATGCGTATTCATGAAAGGTATATACTCTTCGGCACAGCCGAAGACATCCCTTTCCTTACTTGTTTATTTATTATTTATGTTCAGTCCTAGGCACATTATAGGTATTTAGTAATAAGCATAATAATATGTACAAAATTAGTAGGATTTAAATTCGAAATTTTATTATCTCTACATATAAGAAAATTGCACGCATCGCAAATTGAACATTGCAAATATTTAACTAGTAAGGAAGTCTAAGTTCGGGTGTAACCGAACATTAAATACCTAGTAGTGATCGGTTTTGGTATCCCAATTTACTCAGGTCTATTTTAATACCTGAAAACTTGTTAAAAAGACAACTGATTGTTTTCGATTAAAACCACTTCTGTTGTAAGTGGTAAATTAAATTCTCACTAAATAATAAAATATAAATAGTTTTCCCCATGCTTATGAAAGGTATGAAAATGAAAAAAATTAATGAAAAAACAGGCAATAGGGTGTTAACTACTTTCCCGTAAATCTTGCTTGTTTGTTACTGGATTTGCGTAATTTTTGGCTGTAGTATACTACATACTATTGGGAAGTATCTCACATTGAAATACATTCTTGAAATTCCAAGCAATCGCTTTTGAAAATAGCAGAGCTTTTATGCTAAAAAGTGGGCGGCGCCACGCCTACTTCACCAAAATCCACAAAATTTTTATACAGTTTAGTTTTGCTTATAAAGCTTATTATGTGTGTAAAATCTTATTAATATAACTTATACAATTATGGAAATATCGCGATTTTAATATTACGAAGAACTGTGTTCAAAAAGTGGGCGTGTCCGTTCACCGATTTTGTTTATTTTTACAGCAAAGCGTAAGCTTTATATGTTGAACACTTTCTCTAAATATCTTTTCAATAAGTCAATTTCTACCGGAGTTATGGCATGAAAAGTTTTGTGGAATAAACCCCCATAAAGGGGCGGGGCCACGCCCATTTTCCAAAAATTTTGTGCTTGCGACTTTCTTTGCCCACGAACACTTTAGAGGTGAAATAGAAATGATATACAGCTAGTTTAAGCAAAGTTATAGCATATTCAATATATCTATGACCCTTTTCAAAATCTTTCGTATAAAATTGGGCGTGGACCTAAACCGTTTTGATTTCTTTTGATATCTCCAATGTACCAATGTGACCTAAAACGTGTTTAGGACAATATGGGTATCAAACGAAAGGTAAAGATGAGTGCTAATGTAACTAAGCGATGTAAATAAGTTAGTTATCTTATCATAGATGGAATAAGATGATTAAAATGGGACTCAGTCCATTATTAGTTCTCATACGCAGGGAAGAGAGCGGGGCTCCATATTTATATCTATATACATATATAAAAATGAATCCAAAAGTATGTTGGTGTTACCAGATTTTTCCAAACCTTTTTTTTTCTCCCTTCATATAAATCAAAACAAGCAAATTACACAACAAAGTTGTGAGAATTCCAATTAAAAAAAAAATCATGGTGTTGTCATGGTGTTCCCATATTTGTGGAAAATAAAATTTTCATTGAAAACGGCTGCTATAAGGTTTTCTTATTAAATTTTGGTACACTATGCTGTGAGTGATCAGGGGCACATGGTGATTATGGTTATTTGAATCATTTGAAGCATTTTTGCCGAAGAAACTATAGGTCTAACATGAATTTCGAGCCAGCAGTTTTTTCCATAAATTTTTTTTCTTCTTCAAAAAGTGATTCACTTGCTTCAAAACTGAGGAAGTTAAAAACCTCAGTGGTGTTGTTGCTAAATTGGCAAATGAATTGCTCATAAACAGTACGGGTAGTGTTGTTATTGCGTCTGGAAATGATGTGATTGCTAGCTCGGCATCTCCAAACCAAGATATGCATGCGAGTGAATCTGTAGCTGACATGCCAAAGTTAAGTAAAATTGCTTCACCTTCTCCACCTGCCGTTCCTCCTCATACTCTTACTAATAAATCAGCTGTGAATACTATTGTTTCGTCGAATTCACCGGCTTTGGTACATAATGTTAATATCAATAACAAAGCAAAGGGTAAATCAGCAGTGTCAACTCAAGCACTACCGCAAAGCTCTGCTGCGCATATTGCAGAACCTAGCATAAAAGAGAATGTGATGAACTCAACAGTAACTAAAAAAGTCTCTTTTGCCTCTGCCGCTAAGTCTGCTGCTGCTGCAGCAAATGCATCGGTATCTACCCCGCCTCAAGTATCATAGCGCGAAATGGTTATCAAACCAAGTCGTAAAAATCGGAGTAAGCCTATAGTAATTGGTAGGAATACTAATACTGAGTTAAAAGACATTCCTGTTTTTAAATATCTGCATGTTTCATCATTTTCATCAAGTGTTAAGGAAGCTGACTTTTTAGCTTATGTCTCAAGTCATGCTAAAATTGAAACCGGTTTACTGATGTGTCATACACTCGTGAAAAAGAATATCCCCCTAAGTGAAGTTAAACGAGTTAGCTTCAAATTAGGTGTCTCTGAATGCTCCTATGAAAAAGTGTTAAATCCAGCGATATGGCCTGAATACGTAAAAATCCGCCCTTTTCGTTTTTTTCACCACGAAGGTGCATCACCGAAACAGCAATAACTAACTCCGATGTCAGTAGTCCTCCTAAAGAGTTGAGTATCTATTTTCGAAATGTTTCCGGGTTGAGGACTAAATCCAAGCAGCTTTTACCGTTGAGTTCACACCTGGGTTATGACATTTTTGTGCTCATAGAGACTTGGCTAAATGATAGTTTCTTCGACAATAAATATTTTGATCCTAATTTATTTAATATCTTTCGCAAAGACCGTGATTATGTTAAAACTGGTCAAAGTAGAGGTGGTGGTGTCTTGATTGCGGTTCAACGGAAATACCGCTTGTCGCTTGTAAAATTACAGAATGTTGATACAATGTCGGATCAATTATGCGTGTTCGTGAAAGGTGTTTATGGTATTTTGATCTGTGCATCCTACATTCCTCCGTCAAGTAATGATGTGTTGTATAGGGCGCACGTAGATAACATTGTAGCCTTAGCATCTTTTAGTGATAATATTATACTTGGTGATTTCAACTTGGGCAATATTGAGTGGTCCAATACTGATGAGGTTAATACTCTATTTCCAAATAACGTTAATAGTATATCTGAAATTTATTTGATCGACAATCTGTTAAGTTGTGGCCTTTTTCAAATAAATGGCTCCTTAAACAGTCTTTCGCGTATTTTGGATCTAATATTTGTTAAAGATAACATAAATGTTTCCCTGTTGGAATGCCTTGACCCCTTGTCTAATCCTGGTTTACATCATATACCACTTATACTAAAGGTCGAATTTTATAACTTTAACCAAATATGTACTGATAATATTCCTCTTAATTTTCGGTTTAAAAATATGGATGTTGACATGGTCAATCTTGAAATTAACTCAATAGATTGGTACTCAATATTTGCCAGGGTTGAAGTTGCCAGTTGTTATGAAATTTTTAAGCAAAGAATAAGTGATATCTGTAAAAGTCACATTCCTGTTATGAAAAAAAGTCGATATAAAATTCCATGGCATACCAGGGAGCTGTCAAAACTTAAAAATTTAAGAAACAAATATTTCAAAAAATTCAAATTTTCAAAGACTTTTGCTCATAAAGATAAATATCGGTACTACTCAAGGAAATTTAAGTGCCTGGATATGGTTCTAAAGCCAAATTATATTCGTAAATTTGAGTTGGTTATCAAACAAAATCCTAGATCTTTTTGGCGATATGTCAAATCCAGAAAATCCTGTTCTAACATTCCCTCCGTTGTATATCTCAATGAAACTCAAGCACGCTCTACTGCTGAGGCAGCTAATCTCTTTGCTGACTTTTTCAGCTCAAATTTCGATGTTGACTCTGATTTGGATCAGGTGTATCACACTGATGTAAAGTCTTCAATAAATTTTGGATCGTTAACCTTGCCGCTTGCTGATGTTTCTGAAGGCATTCTTCAACTTAAATCATCTACTAAAGTTGATGTTGATGGATTTTCATCGTATCTATTTAAAAATTGTTCTGCATTTGTTTCCCCATTGTTACTTTTGTTCAACAAATCGCTTGAGCAGGGTGTTTTTATTGATGCCGGGAAAGTTAGTTCCATATCTCCGGAGCAAGAAGTTTGCGGAGTCATGGGATTTTCTGGTTGGATATGGTTAGAACTAATTACGCTGCTAACGCTCCAATTTTTAGAGCCCTTAAAGAATTTAATTCGCTTTCTAACCATGCTTGGCTGGATTTTTCCTCCACAAAGTATTATTTTAAATTGTTATTAAATGAATTATATACATAAGTTATTTTTTAGTTTATAAGTTCATATACATTAGTAGTTGTTTCTAGTAATCTGTGTGAAATTGTCATATTTCTAGATTAAAGTGAAATAAATAAATAAAGTTCCAAACTTTACTTGAATTTATTTTTATTTTGTATGAAATTTATTATGAATTTAACTAGTTGATTTTAAGTTTAAAATTTTTCTGTAAAAATTATTTAATATTCAAATTTCCTCCATACAAGCACATATTAGCACTTACAGTGGCGTAGCTAGGTCACCAAGGGCCCTTGTGCAAAAAACAAACTAGGGCCCCAATCTTTGCGTTGTGTCAACATATGCCAAAATATGAATACCTGGCGTAGCTAGGTCACCAAGGGCCCTTGTGCAAAAAACAAACTAGGGCCCCAATCTTTGCGTTTTGTCAATATATGCCAAAATATGAATACTTGGTTAAATTAATTGTGTTTTTGTTTTAACGTTTTTCTTTATTGCACATAAAATGTGAAAAATTATTTATTTAGTATATTCTAAATTTATTAGTAGTATACTTATAATAGTTTCCGAGCTTTATTTTTTGCAAATGTGTCAAGGACTTCGGTTATATCCAAGTTTGATGCGACTTGCTTTTCGATTGCTATTAGTGATAAATGCCGGAGTCGAGCTTGGCCCATGGTATTCCTTAAATAGTTTTTTATTATATTTAATTTGCTAAATGATCTTTCAGCTTCCGCGGAAGTAACAGGAATTGTATGGAATAGCAACATTGCAGCTTTATATTCCAAAAGCGAACAGACGTGTTCTCTTGTGCTCCTTTAACTTTTACTATATCTACTTAGTTTGCTTAATTAATTCGCCTGTTTAAAAATGGATAACTGCTTTAAATGCAATAATCAATGTCTACTTAATGACTCTATAATTTGTGGCATTTGTTCTAATAAAGTTCATGTGAATTGCTCTGATATTATGGATAATGCAATTAATTTGCTCAAAAGCAACAAAAATGTTATGTATAAATGTGATAAATGTGTTGCTCTATTTTCGCGCGCCAAAATATATAAAGCTCTCAAAAGTGTTGATACGCTACAAAATTTCTTTAAAGTTCTCACAGCAAGTGAGAGACAATCTGAGCTTACGGTTGATTCCAACAATGCAATCCGTACGCGCTCACAAACCAAGGTTGGCGCACCTAAGGCAACGCAAAAACAATCATCTCCGCTGCCAGTGCATGCTGCTCAAACTGTGCATTCTGTTGTGAGCGGTATGGGAAGCACTCTTTCTACTCTACCTGAGGGTGCTAACGATAACATTAATTATGTGACTGCTAACAATGAACCTGTGCATTCTGCTGAGATCGTTGAGTCAAATAAACTACCTACTCTACTTGAGGGTGTCAATAATAACTCTGCTTGTGTGACTTCAAATAATGATGCTGCTAACTCTAATGGTGTTATCTCTCCAACATTTGCTGCCCCCGCTGCCTCTGCTGCTGATCGTCTTCCATCGAATGACGTCGGTCTACAGGGACAGAGAGCTACTGCGTTTAAAATGACTGTTGATAAGCCGTATAATGTTGTTAGTGGTACTAATGCTAATGCTGAGTTGAATGTGTTCGTGCGATACAGATGGCTACATTTATCTTCTTTCATGCCGTCTGTTAAAGAGGACAATATAATTCAATATATTTCACAACATGCCAACATTCATCCATCAAGAATTGCTTGCTTTAAACTAACTAGAAGGGATGCCGATCTTAACTCTATTGTAAGAGTCTCTTTCAAATTACGCGTTTTATCTACTGACTATAGTAAGGTTTTCGATGCTTCTCTGTGGCCAACAAATGTTTCTGTTAGACGCTTCCGTTTTTTTCCAAAGCGAGATCAAAATATGCTGGAAACAGATATAATTGAGACGCTACAAGTTAGTCATAATAAGCGAAATCGTAATATGCCTCTTAATCAAAACCTCAAAATCTTTTATCAAAATATGTCTGGTATGCGAACAAAAGCCAATTCGATTTATGCTGCTACATCTCATTGTGATTATGACGTCATCGTGTTGGTAGAGACATGGCTTAATGCTGATTTCTACAGTGAGGAGTTCTTTAATAGGAGCTTTTATACTGTTTTTCGAAGGGACAGAGATGGTGTGGCAACGAATACTACGCGTGGGGGAGGTGTTTTGATAGCAGTAAAGTCAGTTCTATGTGCTGCTGAAGTAACTTTAAGTAATACTGATTCCTGCATTGAACAATTATGTGTATCAATTTCGAGTGGTGATGATTTGCTTTTCATTTGTGTTTCTTATATTCCTCCTAATAGCCCTGATGGTTTGTATTTTGAACATATCGATAATATTTTAAATTTAAGTCTCCCGAATGGTAATGCGCATCTTTGTGTTTTGGGTGATTTTAATTTGAATAAAATTACGTGGTCTACTATTGCTGATGAAGATATGCTTATTCCAAGTAATGTGAATGGTTGTAGTGAAATTTGCGTAATTGATGGGTTATTTGGTATACAATTAATGCAAATTAATAGCTTTTTGAATGAGCTGAGCAGAATTTTGGATCTTATTTTCATTAGTCCTGATTTAAAATTTAATTTGTATAAGTCCATGGTTCCTTTATCTGTAACTGATAAACACCACATTCCACTTATCTTGGAACTTGAATTTTATAAATATCCAAATCTTTGCGCTGACTCGATGCATAAATTCGATTACTCGCGGTGTAATTTTGATATTGTTAATGATCTAATATTAAGTGAGAATTGGCTAACTTTATTTGCAGATCGGTCTCTAACTGAGTGTTTTGATATTTTTAAGTGTAAAATAAGTAGTATATCTTTCGGAAATATTCCAAGTTTATCGCCAAGGGTCCATAAACTACCCTGGCATAATCGGAGCCTAAAAAAATTAAAGAATCTTCGTAACAAATTTCATAAGCTTTATAAATGTTCTGGTAATTTGCAGCACAAAGTTATGTATGAGAAATATTTGACTGAGTTCAACTGTCTAAATAAATTTCTTTACAAAAATTATTTACTCGGGTTTGAAATGAATATAAAATCCAATCCCAAGGCTTTTTGGAGTTTTGTAAATTCAAAACGTTCTTCGTCAGTTATTCCGTCCATAGTGTCTTACACTGGTATGAGTGCGAGCACTGCTAATGAAAGGGCAAATCTGTTTGCGGAGGTTTTTAAATCTAATTTTGTTAATAATGGTGATCAGAGTGATACTTCTAGTGTTGGGCAATTGGCTTCTTCGCTTGATTTTGGCTCCCTAGTTTTAACTGAGGAAGACATTTTCGCAGATATAAGAGACTTAAATTGCTCCAAGCAATTGGATGTTATAATCTCTCTGCTTTTTTTCTAAAACAATGCATGTCATCTATAGTATATCCGCTACTTCTGTTGTTTAACTTGTATCTTAGGTCAGGTTATTTTTTAGATGAATGGAAAGTGACTTCTGTTACTCCAGTTTTCAAGAGTGGGAGTAAGAATCTGGTTTCAAACTATCGCCCCATCTCTAAAATTACTAATATTGCTAAATTATTTGAAAAAATCATTAGCTCTAAAATATCATTTGCTATCAAGCCCTACATCTCGAATACTCAACATGGTTTTATACCGGGCAGATCTACGGTCACTAATCTAACTGTTTTCTCAAATTTTTGTATTTCAGCCTTTGTGGACGGCTTTCAGGTTGACACAATCTATACTGATTTGTCAAAAGCATTTGATAGAGTGTCTCACGACTTATTAATTAAAAAACTTGAAAATTTTGGTTTTCATTCTACTTTCTTGTCATGGGTTAAATCATACCTTATAGATAGAATTAACTATGTTGTTGTTGTAGTATCCTTGGTCCTCTATTTTTTGTTATTTTCATCAATGATTGCTCAGAATGTTTTTCCTTGTGTGAACATCTATTTTATGCTGATGATTTAAAAATTTAAAAAAAAACAAGTAAGGAAGTCTAAGTTCGGGTGAACCGAACATTAAATACCCAGCGTTAGTTTTCAGAACGAGATACAAATACCATGACTTGGCAATGATATAGTCCCTAGAATCTTATTTGAAATTTTCTATATCAAAAAAGGGGGCGTGGTTTTCATCCGATTTCGCCCATTTTAAACACCAACCTGCTTTGGCCCGAAAGTAACCTGTGTACCAAATTTCATGCGAATATATCAAGTTTTACTCAACTTATGTTAATTTATGTGATTTTCGATACCGAAAAATTGGGCGTGGTTATCACCGGATTTCGAAAATTTTCACAGCAGCTCACCTTGGCCAGAAAGTAGCCTGGATAACAAATTCCATGCAAATATCTCAGTTTTTACGCAAGTTATGTCAATTTATGTGATTTTCGAAATTTTCGATATCGAAAAAGGGGGCGTGGTTATCATCCGATTTCGCCCATTTTCAACAGCATCCTACCTTGGCCAGAAAGTAGTCTGCATAACAAATTCCATGCAAATATCTCAGTTTTTACGCAAGTTATGTCAATTTATGTGATTTTCGAAATTTTCGATATCGAAAAAGGGGGCGTGGTTATCATCCGATTTCGCCCATTTTCAATAGCAACCTACCTTGGCCAGAAAGTAACCTGTATGCAAAATTTCATGCAAATATCTCAATTTTTACTCAAGTTATCGCGTACACGGACGGACAGACGGACAGACGGACAGACGGACGGACGGACAGACGGACAGACGGACAGACGGACGGACATGCCTTAATCAATTCCTCTTTTTAACCTAAGAACTTTCATATAAGGAACCCCATATCTAACTCGATTATTTTGCGCCGTTACATAGTACCGTTATGTGGACAAAATTAATATACCCTTGTACTAGTACTAGTACGCTGGGTATAATAACAAGCTGCTCTGATATTGAAATTATGCAGATTGAGGTTAATAAATTCCAGGAATGGTGTGATCGAAATATGCTAATGATCAATATCGAAAAGTGCTGCTCGGTCACCTTCAACAAAATCAGATTGCCACTCATGTCTTCGTACTCTATTTCTGGTTCTGTCCTTAGTTCTAGTTATAAATTCAAAGACCTTGGGGTTGTATTTGATAGGAATTACACTTTTATTGATCACCTGAATTACATCATACCTAAAGCAGAATTTAATGATCCTTATACTAAAAAATTACTGTTTAGTACATTTGTAAGGTCCAAATTGGAATATGCTTCTATAATCTGGAATCCGATTTATGAAGTGCATTCCAATAGACTTGAACGTATACAAAAAAAGTTTCTAAAATTTGCTTTATCCAGTATTAGGTTTAATATGCCCATTCCGTCGTATGTTCCGCGGTGCCGACTGATCAGTCTGCATACTCTTGCCAGTAGACGATTGATCTCTGGCTTAGTTTTTATTCGAGATGTTCTCAATGGGACTATTGATTGTCCGTTTTTATTGAACTGTATTAAACTCAATGTTCCAGCTAGAAACTTGCGACATCATGATTTATTTTCTATTGACCTCTGCAAAACCAGGTATGCTCAAAATGAACCAATTATCAGACTACTAGCGGAATTTAATTTGTTATGTAGAGATATAAATTTAGATATATTTGTAAATCGCAATGTATTCAAAGAAAAACTTTCTATGTACTATTTTTTAATATAATTAAAACCTATGTACGTTTTAGTCTGTAAGGTTTGTAAACCATAGACTTAATAAATAAATAAATAAATAAATAAATAAATAATAAATAAATACGTATGATATGTCACATTCTAGCACTCCATATTTTTATACCTTTCATGAACATGAAATGGTATTATAACTCTGGTCCGATGTTTGTAAGTATGGGAAGAAGAAGAGATAGACCCACCATTAAGTATACCGAAATGATCAGGGCGACGAGCTGAGTTGATTTAGCCATGTCCGTCTGTCTGTTTGAACGCAAACTATGGTATGGAGCCGTTATTTTGTATTATATTAATCAGTTGTCGGAACCAGTAAGATCGGACCAATACAACGCATAGCTCCCATACAATCGATAAATGGGTTTTGGCCTATAACTCTTGCAATCAAAAAGCTAGGAGAAGGAAATTTTGCAGGTTTAGTACATATTATATTTGTAACCTGTGTAGTGAAAATCACCCAGATCGGACCAACAAAACATATAGCTCCCATATAATCGATAGCTTCGATAAATGGGTTTTGGGCTATAAATTTTGCAGTTAAGAAGGTAGGAACGTAAAATTTTGCAAGGTTGGTACTTATTATAAATGTGATGTGTGTAATGAAAATCATACAGATCGGAGTAACATAACATATAGCTTCCATATAACCGATTGCTCCGATAAATGTGGTTTGGCCATGTAGGACACTTAAAAAAGATATGCGTATTCATGAAAGGTATAAAGCCTTCGGCACAGCCGAAGACAGCCCTTTCCTTACTTGTTTCTCATTATTTCATTACAAAATTTGTGAACAGACCATGCTTTTGCCTCAGTTAATCCAGGTAAAAGTAGGTGATAAATATTAAGAAATTGAAGGGTAAAGTTAGGGCCTATCATATCAGAATATTTACTTTGGAATTCGTTACACTTTTGTATTAAAATTGTTTGATCAACATCGAGAAAATTTGACTGACTAAACTCATACCAGTAAAACGTGCATTTAACTGACTTATTATTGTGTCCATTACATTATTGAGAACAGTAATTTTAAATATGTGTTCCCTGTTTTTAAATCGGTAATGAAAAGATTATTCGTCAAAATAATTCTTAATTTTACTTTCCCTTTTTTCTTTAAAATTAGGATGTATACCATATTTTCCAAAACGATGTCGGATTTTTGTAAAAGTTTAGATGCATAATTGATGTTATTTAAAATACAATGCATGAATTCGCAAAGAAACACGAACTCAAAACTAAGCATTATTGTTTTAATACTTTCTGCTTGATCACGCTCATCTTTTTTGCAACTTTTGAGAATTATTTCTGATAACGCTTTGATGATATCGAAGAAACGAAGTTTTACTGCAGATACCGTATTTACCCGACTGGACCATCTAGTCTTGTTTTTTAAAAGTGATGTCCGATTCGCCAGTAAATTTCGACAGCAGATCCCAGCGTTTGATGCTAAGTCCAAAAAAAATTATACAATTCTTGCAATGTTGCGAAAGAGTTTTTCAATTCCCGACAATTACTAACGGCATCATTTACCACCAAATTTAAATTGTGTGTGAATAGCTCTAATATGTTTTTGTACACCATTGTACACACCGCTCATGACACTGGCTCCATCATAGCCTAGCCCAACATATTTTTTTAAATCTAATTTTTTTTCGGTAAAAAATGTAGTCACCTGACTTACTAAATCTGCTGCGCCATGTTCGCTGACTGCGTAAAATCCTAGAAATTTTTCTTTAACCTCTATTAGCTGGTTTGCCATTCTCCGAACAGTTGATTAACGCATGTCTCACAACAATACTCAACTGATCTACCCTCGATATATCCTGAGTCGTATCAAATATAATGGCGAAAAACGGGGACGTCCTGATCTGTTCTAGAATATGATTTTCAAGTGTAGTGCCCAAGGACTCAATCATTTCATTTTGAATAGTTGGACTTAAATATCTTGTAGATCCTAAAGTTAGAAAAGGAAAAAACTATACAACTTTATAAAAATTAAATATGGATGAACAAAGTATTTATTAAAAATTGACAGGCCGATAAGATCTAACCTACATAAGTGGGGAGCTATAAAAGCCCACGGGCCTTATTTCTTTAGCGAAAAGGAAATAACGCCCGCTAAAGCCCATGTCAATTATTTCTTTTTCCAAAAAGAAATAACACCCATGGACAAGATTTTATAGATCCAGTGGGCGTTATTTCCTTTTAAAAAGAAAATATACTCACGCACAAGATTTTTTGAAGGCTGTGGGCGTTATTTCACTGCACCACCAACATATAATACAAACAGTTTTGGAAAAGGTCCCGAAGGCTGTAAAGACCCACGATCAAAAATTTGACGCTTCTCCTTATTGCTTAGCAATAAAATATTCGAAAAATTGCCTAAGTCGTATGGCGATTGATTGTCCAAATTTTCGAAAATGATGATTTCGCTGGTTTTTCCGCTGTTACCTGTGCTAGGAAGGCATCATCGTTGATGTGCTCAGAGGCATCGTGTGTAATGGCGGTATTTTGAACTGCCAGATCTGTCTCAGTAGGATTCTCAGCCTGCACTACAGTAGACACATTCACTTCGTAGGAAATATTTGTGATAAAACTACAAGAAGGCGAACTAAAAACTTTGTCAATTTTTGGTAGCTTTTGTTTAGCATTTTCTCTCTCTTGACGTTGTTTGCGCTTTAAAGCACCACTAATTAACTTTAACTTTCGGTCGTAATTTATTGGAATTAATAAGGTAAGCCGTACATCTTTTGGAGCAGTCCTAACCCCGCTACCAAAAACTGGTGACCCGACGTTGAAAACGGTTCTTCGTTTAATCGCACAATCACTTTGCTAAACACGCCACAATTTTCCATCCATCGACAAACACGCGTTTAACAATTTGAGGTTAGAGAATCATGGTGAATCCAAATGAGGACAGCGGCGTATCAAACACGCCACCGCAAAATGCGCCTTCCGCTGCAGTCACAGTTGCCGTATTTTACGCCAGATTACCTGTTCCCCCCATGAGCAATACCAATATAGAAGCCTGGTTCACAACGATTGACTTCTGGTTTACTGCTTCCGGAATTACAACCGACAAGCAAAAGACAGCTACTGTCTTGGCAGCACTAGATCCCAATGTTATCGCTCAACTCACTGACGTTATTGCTTCACTACCGCAGAATGATCGTTTCGATTATATCAAAAACAAAATTGTAGAGCACTTCGCAGACATCGAGCAAAGAAGACTTAATCGACTTTTATCCGAATTACCATTAGGAGACAAGAAGCCCTCGGAATTGTACTACGAGATGAGGCGTGTGGCGGGCAGCACATTAGGAGAGGCTGCTTTAAAAGGTTTATGGACAAAGCGCCTACCCGAATTTGCACAACCTGTGGTAGCTGCGTCATCAGGCACGGCCACAGAGCTTACGAAAATTGTCGACTCAATCGTAGACGCCATAGCACCAGGCCAAACTCACAAAATTAAAGCAGAGCAACCTAATGAAATCGCAGAGCTACGTACAGCTGTTATGGAACTAAACAAGAGATTCGAAAAGTTCACCACTCGCTCTCTCTCCCGTAATCGTGGACAGTCTAATTCTCGTCGTCACTCCAGCACTCCCGTCGTCACTCTCGTGGCGCTAGTGCATCTAACACGTCTTCCGACGAATGCTGGTATCACCAAAGGTATGGTCGCAACGCTCGAAAATGCAGGAGCCCTTGTAACAGTAAGGCAGTGAATCCGCCCGGCAAATTATCAACAGATTGACTATCTACTCTCGCCTCGGATAATAACATCAGCGCAACAGAAACACAAAAAATCTATAGACTGCAAGTGCAAGACAAAAAATCAAAGCAAAATTTCCTTATCGACACCGGTGCCGATGTGCCTGTTCTACCTCTAGCCGCTAAGTCATACTATGTTCGACCAACAGCAACAACACTGTATGCAGCCAACGGATCGCCTATTAAAGTCGTCGGGGAGAAACGTATAAATTTAGACCTTGGACTTCGTCGCAACTTTGAATGGTCTTTCGTGATCGCCGACGTGACAACACCAATAATTGGCGCTGATTTTATCCGCCACTACGACCTGCTCATTGATATGCGACGGAACCGCGTCATCGACAACATAACACAACTGAGTGCTCCACTCTCCGCCTACACAGCGCACGAACCGATCGAAATCAAAACTTTTGACTCACGCGATCCCTTTGCGTCCTTATTAGCAGAATTTTCAGAAAACACTAAATTATCAACGCAGAAATCGACATCGAGGTGTACAATGACGCATCAAATAAAAACGACCGGTCAACCTGTTTCTTGCCGGCCTCGACGATTATCACCAGACAAGTTAGAAGCAGCACGAAACGAGTTCGAATTCCTAATGAAGGCAGGCATCTGCCGTCCATGCGGCGACTATCGTGCCCTCAATGCACAGACGCTCCCCGACAGATACCCTCTCCCATACTTAACATATTTAGAACGGTAATCTCAGGCTTGTGCCCAATCGACATATTGGCAAAGGAAGCAGCCACAATGTTTGAGGATAGAAACTCGGGGTCCGAAGCACGCGAGACTAGTGTTCAAAATTGGAAAAACAGATGGAACATATCCAATAAGGGGCGCTGGACATACCGCTGTATACCAGATATTAAAACTTGGGTAACGAGAACACATGGGGAGGTAGATTTCTAACTGACTCAGTTCTTGAGCGGCCACGGATGCTTTAAAGAATACCTTCATCGGTTTAAGCACGAACGCAACAACGTATGCGATCACTGTGGAGGCGAAGTAGTGGAAGATGTCTACCACGTGTTCTTCGAATGACCCAGATCGTACAGCTTTAGAAGTAAACTACGCAGCATAGCCGATGAGGACTACACTCCCGAGTAGCTGGTTGGTCACATGCTACGAAGTAAACAAAAATGGATAGAAGCGTGCGAGGTAATCGCAGAAGCCTGGCTTAGAAGTCTGGAACGGCTGCGTCGCAGCAGGGAAGACTGAAGAAAAGAGCAAACAGACACGTAAAACAAGAGGCGGGTTCTAACGAACCTATACCAAAGGCGCAGATTGCAGATTGGAGATTCAGCCTCTCCACTGTAAACAAAAATTTTAAGAGTACGTATGTATCGCAAACGCGGGTGGCAACTCGGTCTTCCAACCGCCCAGTTTAACAAACCTATACCAGAGGCGTAGATTGCAGATTGGAGATGCAGATTCTCCGCTGTAAACAAAATTTGAAGAGTACGTATGTATCGCAAACGCGGGTGGCAACTCGGCCTTCCAACCACCTAGTTTAATAGACCTATACCAGAGGCCCAGATTGCAGATTGGAGATTCAGCCTCTCCACTGTATTGACCTGCAAACAAAATGGGAACACCGCTTTCCCACCGCCAGGTCCACGCCACACAAACCAGAAGGAGCAGATTGGGGACACGGCCTCCCCACAGCAGTGCCTTGTAACTGAATATGTTGTGAGTATAATTGATTATTTATAAACATATTGAAATATTATAGATGCGGGCCGGAAACACGGCCACTACAACCGGCTAGAGGCAGAAGAGCTAGTGAGACAGAATAAGCGAGTAGATGTAGTGTAAGTACATGCCTATATAGCTATATCTAAATATTTTTGGTAGTTGGACAAAAAACGACTTTCTTTGATCAATATGATCAAGACTCCAGACTAGATGAATGATGAAATCTAACAAAAGATCCCCAGCTAAGAACTGAAAAAGTACAGTAACGCTGACCAACTGACGTTGAGACTTGTGCTCAAACCACCTCCCGACGGAATACTTAACGGTAGTACCGGGGGGATCGGTACATAGGAGGTTTAGTGTGTTAAAGTCTCACACTGACTGTAAGGCTTTCGACGCTTCCTCCTCTGAAAAAAAAAATAAAAATAAAAAAATACTTAACAGATTTAATGGCAAATTTACGAGGTAAGGCTGTATTCTCAAAAATCGATCTCCAACGAGCGTTTCATCAGGTTCCCATCCACGAAGACGACATCGCAAAAACCGCAATAACAACGCCTTTCGGTCTATATGAATTCACTTTCATGACGTTTGGCCTTTGCAACGCCGCCCTTTTCAAAGGCTAATCGACGAAGCTTTAATCAAAGTCAATGGACGAGCATCGTCGTGATGTAAGAAAAGTTTTTCAACGCTTGCGCGATTTTAATTTAGCAATCAACATCTCGAAATGTAAGTTTGGAAAAACCGCACTGAAGTTCCTAGGGCAAAAAATAGGGAAAAAATTTGTGCAATACGCGACTTCGCTAAGCCCTTATGGCCCCGTCACATTCACTTTTTTCCCGCAGCATCATGCATTGACAGTTGTATCAAATGTGTGTATTTGCATGGGCAACGACACATCGAACGTCACTAGCGCTATCTGATATAAAAAGTTTGCCAACTTTTGAAATTTGCTGCAAAATGCGTAAGAAGAAGCATTTTTTCATACATTCATTGTGGCGCTAGCACAATGCTGCGTAAAACGCAGGTATATGCGGAATTTCTATGTGTCGGGGCCATTAATTGCAAAAGAGTTGAAACGTTTCTTAGCAATGTCGTACCAGGCGTGTTTACATCAACTCATCGTGGGTAACAAAAAGAACGACAACACAACAATAATATGGACCCCCGAAGCCGAAGCTGCATTTGAACGCTGCAAAGAAGGACTATCAAAAGCAACGCTACTAGCACATCCCGATCACAGCGCAGAATTAGGTTTATTCGTTGACGCCTCAGATACGGCTGTTGGCGCAGCACCTCACCAAAATGTTGATGGCGGTTTGCAACCGCTCGGTTTCTACACGAAAAAAATTTAGCAACGCGCAACGAGCATACAGCACCTACGACCGTGAGCTGACCGCGATATACCAAGGCGTTTGCCACTTTCGCCATATGATCGAGGGACGTAAATTCTACATCGTAACTGACCATCGACCACTTATATAGGCATTTCAACAGAAACCGGAAAAAGCTTCACCCCGTCGCCTTCGTCAACTGGATTTCGTGGGACAGTTTTCCACGGACATTCGTTATACTCCTGGAAAAGAAAACGTCACCGCAGAATACAGTAAAATTGCAATTGCACAGAAACACGATACACATCTGCAAAATTTACTTCACAAGTCAGGTACGGTTAAAAATTCATTAAATTTAAAACTTTTTCCTATTCCCAACAATACTGAACAGCTGGTATGTGATACTTCAACAAAAATCGTTCGACCGTATATTCCACAAGAATTTCGCAAAACGTTACTGCAAAAAGTACATGGCCTATCACATCCAGGGGTGCGTGCAACGGTCAAATTAATGACACACAAATTTCTTTGACCAAGCATTAGAAAAGATACAGCAACATTCGTTCGTAACTGCTTGGATTGCCAACGCTCTAAAATTCACCGCCACACCAAATCACAACCTGCGAAATACGAACCTCCAAAACAACGTTTTTGCCACGTCAACATTGATATCGTTGGTCCGTTTCCACTGTGTGAGGGATAACGATACTGTTTAACGATGATCGACAGATATACACGCTGGCCAGAGGCAGCACCAATACCGGACATGTCTCCGGAATCCGTCGCTAGAGCATTACAATCACATTGGATAGCTCGATTCGGAGTCCCAGAGCGAATAACGTCAGACCTTGGAAGACAATTAGAATCAGGTGTCTTCACCGAATTAATGGCCGTTATCGGAGCAAACCACTTGCGAACCACACCGTACCATCCGCAATGAAACGGCATAGTTGAACGATGGCACACTAGTTTCAAAACAGCAATTTTATGCCACGACCCAAACAAGTGGGTACACCATCTGCCTTTAATTCTTCTTGGTATTCGTGTTGCTTTCAAGCCGGATATTAATGCTTGTGCGGCCTCACTCGTTTACGGCACAACATTGCGCATCCCTGGCGAATTTCTACAAGAAACAAAAATCACAAAAGTCACAACCGAAACAGTAGCACAATTCCAATCAGCAATGTTAAAGCTGCGGCAACGCATCACACAACTTCAAAAGTATTTGTATCACCATCTCTGCATTCAGCCACACATGTGTTCTTGCGTAACGATTCGATCCGTCCATCACTAACTCGACCATACGAGGGACCATACCCAGTACGGAAGCGATCTCCTAAATACTTCAAAATATTAGTACGCGGTCGAGAAACCAATGTCAACATTGATCGGCTCAAACCAGCCTTCATAACAAACGACGAAAGCAGTGAAACAATCGACTCTACGCAAAATGACGAAGAAATACAAACTAGGCCAAACGCAGATCAACATGAACCAACTTTGGTTGACAACAACGACTTTAGCGAAATAATCACGTCTCCACAAGTTGAAGAAGAGATCCCAACAACAACAGCAAGTAAATCCACTCGCAGTGGAAGACGAATAAACATTCCATTTCGCTACAGGTAGCTGCGTCCAGAGGGGGAGTACTGTGGCACCCTGTTGCAATCTATTGTAAAATTGTTTCTATTATTTGCTTTAAGTTATTCTGCATTTTAATCACTTTCGCTCTCTTACATATTCAGCAAACGGTTCGGACGTTCATTAATTTTAAATAAGATTTCAAAGTAATAAATAGTTGTATTTAATATTAGAAATTAACTTTAACTTTCGGCCGTAATTTATTGGAATTAATAAGGTAAGCCGTACATCTTTTGGAGCAGTCCTAACCCCCAATTGCGCATACGTATATATCTGAAAACTTATCAGGCTATTTTTCAAATAGCGCGATCCAATTCCTCTGTGCTATTTTTAGTATAGGGGATACCCACTTGCTGCAAAACTGCAACACAAAGTTCTCAAGCTGTTTGCAGTAGCATAATAGGCAAAAGTCTGTATGAACAAATTCATTACTTTCAATTATAAAATTACTTGGTATTTAGGGCCTCATTCTCTATTGCGAACGAAAGCTCAGACGAACGTCTGCTTACGATTTCGTCTAGCAAGCGTATTCTCTATCATTTTCGTTTGCCTATGAGTTTTTGACAACTAATTTATTTTATTTTTCTGAAAAATTTTTTTTTGTTGCTTCGATCGTCTTACATATTACAAACAGGCGAACGATTCGTCTCTTAGGCGAACGAAAGTTCGTTTCGTGATAGAGAATTAGGCCCTTAATTCTCCTGCAATTTTCAGTCGTATTGATTTCATCTTAAGCAGTTGTGCCATAAAGCAGTTAGTGCATACGAACACATACATACATATTTATGTACAAGCAAACGTTTGTTGTTGTTGTTGTTTTAGCAACAAAATCACTCCCCGAAGGTTTTGGGGAGTGTTGTCGAAATAACAGTCCTTGGCCGGATATGAATCCGGTACGCTCCGGTACTCCCTTGCCCGACTGTCGTGGTAACGATTTGGTATGACCAGTGGAACCTTCTAGGTCATGTCATCCTTCTTCCGAAAGGAAAGAAGAGATGGGTAATGAGAGGTGAGAGGCATCATATCCGTAGGTCAACCATCGAGTTGCACATCATTACCTTTGTGCATGTTAGTCGCCTCTAACCATCAAGTGTTCTAATTCAATCGTTTCGGTCGCTTTAACTAGCGACAGCCTGAAAAAGAGATTTATTGGAAATATCAAAAGCAAAGTATAAATCTAGTATTAGGATGATCGGAAGATTTTAAATTATCACTTGTTGTTCTCGTCACTAGTTTTCGAAACCAAGTTATTTTGTAAATGCGTTATTAAAGCTGCTTGCCTACAACTAATAATTTTTACACCAAACAATTCAATATAACACGTTTGTTTCATACGTATATTGTAACTATCACACTTATATTGTATATACCTATATTTATGGACTTGGGAATCTCGGAATAGTGATATTTTTGTGAATTGCTGCTAGAACAGGGTTAGCATTCACTAGGTTTTGAAAGATCTCTCTCGTGATTTCGACTTGCGTCTGTGGTTCTTAAGGATCTTACGGATACGTCCATCTTCAAGCAGTTACATTCCTTGTTATCTCCGTCAATCAAGTTTTTGTTGTCGGGAACGACAGCAATTCAAGTTATTTTTACCTCCAGTTAGATTTTTGCATAACATTCCACCATGGCAACTGAGGCCACCGCTTTTATCTGCGATTCCAACAATTTAGTGAATTTCTGTTCTTATTTTGATAGGAAAGACCCTGCTGATCAATCCGACACCTTACAGGATGTGAAGCTTCAAAATCTCACCACACGTTGGGAGATTCTTGAGATATCTTACAGAAACGTTTGTCTCTCGGATGCAAAAATAGTTCCAACGGATTTCCAAGAAGAGGCAACTAACAAATATAAGCTATTACAACACATTCTGGACCAACTAAAACTTTTTCAAACTAATCCACGGGAGACCAGTACCACCTCTCGCCAGTCTTACTCATTTAATTAAAATTCTGTACCTTGTATTAAAGTCCCCCCCTTGCGATACCGAGATATTTTACGGTAGTTATGAGGAATGGCGCTAAGAGCCAAGTTTAAAAAAAAAAGAATCCTGATAGACAAGTAGCTACAAATACTTTTTAACATCACATCAGTCCCGAATGAAAGTAGCGAAGGGATTCAAAAGGTCCGAAATACGATCAACGATTGCGTCGTGATCCTCAAGTCCCAAGGAGTTTCCGTTTCGGATTGGGACTCAATCCTAATTTATTTATGTTCCTCCAAGCTTCCGGAGGAATCACTGTCTCTCTGGGAGCAATCCTTAGAGTCAAGGAAAGAACTCCCCAAGTGGCCCCAAATGGACCAGTTTTTAAGAAGTCGCTATGAGGAAGTCGAACGACTAAATGGTTACAAAGGGACGAAACCCCGCCACTCGTTTCCATCCAAATCTTCACCTAAGGTTCAAACATACCACTCCCAAGAAAATTCATCGTTTTCCCACAAATTTTGTAACAGTAACCACGTTTTAAAATCATGCCCTGAATTTCGGAAACTTAGTGTTCCTGAGCGTATGAAATTTGTTGGGGATGTCCGTTACTGTACCAACTGTTTTACATACAACCATTCGCTCTCCAATTGCCCAAGCACATTCAGATGTCTACACTGCAAAAAGAATCACCACACCATGTTAACCCTCCAGTAACGGATATGCCAGAACCAAAGGCATCCGCTAGACGGAGACTTCCAAACAACCTGAATCAAAGGTTCAACCCAATTTCTCAACAAACAACAAGAAACCCCTTCTCCCCACTGCCCGTGTGAATATTGATCATATGGGGGCTACTTTCACGCTACGAGCGCTAATACGAGCCCTTTATATCGGAAAAGGCTCAGAACCGTTTAAAACTCCCTACCTTCCATGAAAGCTTCTCCGTCACAGAAATGGGCGGGAAAATTTTAGAAAATTCCAGTCGCTCCAGATCACTTTCCTTCCATCTTTCAAAATCCCAAAACCAAATTTATCTGACATTAAGAGCCTAGATCTTGCAGATTCTTACTTCTACACTCCAGGGCCAGTAGACCTTGTCATCGGTAGTGACCTTATACCACAGATCCTACTTGAGGGTATAAAACACCTAGTTCTTGGGAGTTTGCTTGCGCGCTTTCGCTGGTACCTGAGTGGACCATTTCCATCCAATCAATGTTCTACGTTTCATACCTACGCCACTGAAACTTCGAATGACAATCTTAACTCCCAACTTAAACTGTTTTGGGAGCCAGAAGAAATTGCTGAAACGCATCCACTCTTAGAGAAACATTCTATAGGGATACAACCTACCGTCAAAGCGACGGACGAGACGTCTTTCGTCTACCATTCAAATCCAAGTATCCTGCTATGAAGCAGGCTATTAGAATGAAACATATGCTCGACAAACCCCTACGACTCAAAGATGAATATAATCGCGTATTGGAATAGTACCTCTCCCTTAAGCACATGAGACAAATCTCTCCCGAGGAAATTCACCTAAACGGGAATTACTTTTCTTATTATCTTCCCCACCATTCGGTAGTTGAACCGTGCTGTCGACCAAGGTTAGAGTAGCTTTTAACGCCTCAAAGGCGACTGAGTGTGGAACTTCTTTAAACGATGTACATACTTCATACCGGTCCTACTTTCAGTCCGACCTGCAGTTTGTAATTATACCTTTCATGAACATGAAATAGTATTATAACTTTGGTCCGATGTTTGTAAGTATGAGAAGAAGAAGAGATATACCCGTCTCATACGCCGATGATTGTACGATACTGGAAACAGGCCCCTCCGTTGAAGAACTCTGCTTTTCGCTGGTAGAAACCTGGCATTGTCACCGAATAAGTCCTCGGCCACCCTATTCACGACGTGGACAACGCAAGTGAACATGGAATTAGACGTCTACGTTGATAGTGTCAAGCTACCAACTGTCTCACACCCCAAAATCTTAGGGGTGACGTTTGATAACATGTTCAAATACGGCGCTCATGTTACCGCAATTGTCAATAAAGTCCAAAGCCGTAACAAAATCCTCAAGTCGCTAGCTGGCAGCACTTGGGGCAAAGACAAAGAAACGTTACTAGCTACATACAAAGCAATTGGTCAGCCGGTACTGAGCTACGCGACGCCTATATGGTCGTCGGGGCTAGCTGACACACACTGGACGAGGCTTCAGGTCTGCCAGAACCGCCACTGGGTGTCTTCTTATGTCGAAGGGACGCCTGGTCAACGAAAATCCGCCCCCCAGGAGAATAAGGAGCCACCTACGCAAACACTTCGATGAGATCCGGCACATGATTTCCACGCCGTTTGATCCTAAGGTGCACGGGCAGGCCCTCACCCTTATCCCCACCGATTCGGTAAATTCCTATGTCAGCTCTATCCCAGCGAACGCCGTTCTTCAGGCAACAACTCCACCCGTTGGCGAAGAGGAGCGCGGGCTGCCTAGGGAGACTAGAGTGATGCTGGCCCAACTCCGGTCTGGATATTGTAATAGGTTAAACTCTTACCTATCCAGACTGAACACCGACTTGCCTAATGTTTGTCCGGCATGTGGCTTGTCACTAGGGTTGCCATACGTACTGATTTTATCAGTACATTTACTGACGTCGCTCTAAAGTACTGATTTTTTTAGAAAAATTAAATCAGTACGCTTTTGTACTGATTTTACAGAATTTGTACTGATTATCGCATACTGATTTTTAAGAAAAAGTACTGATTGTGAAGCAACTTCTGCTGTCCGTAAAAAGTCCAAAACCAAAATGCACCGAAGAAAAAATAAGTTCAACAGTGCGTGGATAAAAAAAATTCTATTGGATTAGCAAAACTAGCAAAGTGCACAGTGTGTGGCGCTGTCTTCTCCATTGCAAATTCAGGCATTACCGACATAAAAAAGCATGCGAAAACATCAAAACACCTTAAGACTTATGCCTTCACGTCTCAGCAGCCATGTGTGTCAAAGTTTTTTTGTGGAGACCGCAAGTCAAAAGAAGATAAAAGTGCCTGCGCTGAAGCTGGCTTTGCATATCACACTGTAATGCACAGTCGCAGTTATTTGTCAGCAGACTGCAGAAGCAAACTTTTTAAAAATTATTTCCTGACTCTGATATAGCTTCAAAATTTACCTGTGGTAAAACAAAGTGTTCAAAACCCACCCGACCAACGCTCATGAGAATGCTTAAGTTTTCGAAGCTTTAGCAATACTTTTCCTGATAAAAGTATCGAGAACTGATTCCGAGAAACTATCGTAAAAGTATTAAAGTTTGTGGCAGCAGAGCACACTTTCTCGAAATAAGATTTTGATACGTTTACGATCCTTTTTCGTGCTGTAAACGGATTGCAAACGAATCTTGTTTCGATACGTTTTTTTATCGAGAAAGTATCTTAAACAGTATCTAAAATGGATCGAGAATACTTACGTTAGCGCTAAATTCCAATTTATTCCCCATATAAAAAAGGGTGCTTTTTTCTGTTGATTTCAATATTATTTAATTTTATTTTGGTGTTAAGAAAAATATGTAATTAAATACTTAAACTATAAATGAGAACAAAAAGAACAAAGTAAACAAATAAATAAAACAATAGAATTAAAAGAACAAAATAAACAAAGAACCTAAAATGGAGATAAAATTTTCTGATTAAACCGAATTGGTGTATATTAAAAAAAACATGTTAACCTACTTTAATGGCCAAAGTTAACAGCATTTCTATTATGCATTTCTTGTATGTGTTGTCCTTCTTAAGCTTTCCTTTAGTTGATTTCTCACCCTCATTCTTGTTTGTTCTTTTAATCCACGACCTGGCAAAAAAAAATTATCAAGATATGTATAAAATAAGTTTCAAACATGTCCAAACTAATTTTTATTGAAAACTTACCTTTAGTTGGTCACGTCTTGTCCGTAACAGAAAATGTTAATTTTTATAATTTTTTTGTAGAAAATATTTTTATTTAATTGACAAAAAGTTCAAGTATTTAAAAAAATAAAAAAAATAAAACGAAGCGTCCGTTCAAAATCCGAGACTCGTAGATGTGGCGAACTCCCAAGTTACTAGAAACTATCGTAATTCTCTTATGCTCGCCAACATACGTTTCTTGGTCGAGTGGGAAATTACGACCAATATACTATCAAAGTTTTCAATTCAAACAATTTGCGAGGAATTACAAGATGGTCATCCGTTTTCTGTTTTGACTAATGCCTCTAATAAAGGGAACATCAAAACGTTTCCTGTTATTATAAAATATTTCAAGAAAGATACTGGTATCAACGTTAAACTTCTAAGTTTTTATAAATCTGATTTTGAATCGTCTGAAAGCATAGCTAATTGCTTAAGGCAAAAACTAAGTGATCATAAATTAAATTTGGCCAAAGGTTCCAGTTTCTGTGCCGACAACGCTAATTTTAATTTTGGTAGAAGCAAAAGTGTTTTCACTGAGCTGCAAAAAGATAATCAAGACCTGATTGAACCTGCTCCAAGAACCCTCCAAAGTCCTCCGCTAAAAAAAATCCGGATCCTCCTGCAATTGCAATTGAGTCTGAACCAATTGCTAGGAAGCTGGTTGTGGTCCCTCGCAAAAAATCTATTTTTGTGTCTAGGTTCCATCCTGACACTACAGAAGAAGATTTAATGTACCATATTTCGACTAAGGTAAAAGATAGTAACTTGACTATTAAAAAGTTTAATTTCACGTATCAGAGAAATATGTCTTCATTTAGAATTGATGTCGCTGGAAAAGATTTCGACGCTCTTTTGGATAGTTCTTTTTGGCCCCCCGGTGCTCTTGTGCGGGAGTTTGAATACAGACCAAATAGAAATGTTCAAAATGTAGCAACAATCTCTCGTGATAACGTTGAGCCAAAAAACTGAGTACTAAGACCATGACTATCTTTTATCAAAATGTCAGAGGTTTGAATACCAAATTAACCGATCTTTATTTGAAATCTTTCTGTTGTAACTATAACGTAATTGCTTTTACTGAAACTTGGCTAAAACCTCATGTTTTCAACTCTGAATTTTTTTGCAACGAATTTCAAGTTTATAGAAATGATCGCTTGAACAGGGTCGGGGGTGGAGTTTTACTTGCAGTTCATTCCTCCATACCTTCAGAGGAGGTTGATTTACCTAACATTGATTCCATTGAGTTCAAATGCATCCGCATTCAGCTAGCAAATGTCTCCATGTACTTATTTGTTTGTTACATCCCTCCAGCATCTGATCTCGCTTTGTACATACAACTTATCTCTTTGCTCAAAACGGTTCACTTTTTGACTAAAGATTCTGACTCCATGATTGTTTTGGGTGATTTTAACCTACCTCATATATCGTGGAAAATAGTCGATGGAAATATTATTCCAAATCCATCTAGACCGGGCTACAATGACTTTTTAGATGGAATTTCCGATCTCTGTCTTAATCAAATAAACGTTACAGCAAACAAGTTTGGCAAAGTCTTAGATTTAGTTTTTGTCGATGATAAAAATAAATTTTCTGTAAGCCGTGGCGATCCGCTGGTTTTACCAGAAGACGTCTACCACCCTTCTATGGAAATATTTCACGAAACCTTAAGTAATGGCCATTGTACACAAGGCTGCTCAAGTAGTAACTTTGATTTTAATTTCTCAAAAGCCAACTATAAGAAATTAAATAAAGAACTGTCTAAATTAACTTGGCCTGAGCTGTGTGGCGATATCGATTCAAACGTTTTGCATTTTAATCAAACTATTTACAACTTATTTGAGAAGATTGTTCCTAAACGTAAAATAACATATGATCATCCAACGCAATCTTGGTTTACTAAAGAGCTTATGATGCTGAAAAATAGAAAAACGCGTTCTTTCAAATTATTTAAGAAATCGGGGTTAAACAAACACTACTTGTTGTATTCTGGTCTACGTAAGAGGTACATCGACTTAAATAAAAAGTGCTATAAAGCCTATATCTCTAAAACAAAGAGAGACATTATTCGCAATCCGAAGTCATTTTATGATTTCGTAAATTCTAAACGGAAAGTAGTGGGATTTCCCTCAGCCATGAAATATAAAGACATTTTATCTAGCGATAATCAAGATATTGCAAATTTCTTTGCGCAATTTTTCACTTCTAACTATTCTGCCGTCACCAATTCTGACTTTCTAAATTATCCCTATGAGCTACATGGGAACAATTTAATTAATTGTCCAACTATATGCGCCAATGATGTTCTTGTTTGTCTGAAAACCTTGAAAGAATCTTCTAAATGTGGTCCTGATAGGATTCCTACATGCTTCTTGAAGAAGTGCGCTAACAATATTTACAAACCCCTTACCAACTTGTTCAACCTGTCACTAAAGTGTGGTGTTTTTCCAACAGCATGGAAAGAGTCGTTTCTTCTACCGCTTCACAAAAGCGGAAGCAAGGCTTCTATTGAGAACTATCGTGGCATAGCAAAGCTGTCTGCCATCCCAAAAGTGTTTGAAGCTATTGTTACCAATCAGCTTACGAATCCTATCTCTGCCTTGATTTCTGACTGTCAACACGGGTTCTGTAAGGGAAAGTCCACCGTTACAAACTTACTTGAATTTACAAATCATGTCTCAAATGGCTTTAGAAAAAATCTGCACACCGACGTTATTTATACTGATTTCAGCAAAGCTTTCGATAAAGTGTGTCACTCGTTACTTATTCATAAACTAGATCAGCTGGGTTTCCAGCCGGGTCTCAATCGCTGGATCTCTTCTTACCTTAGTGACAGAACACAAAAAGTAGTGTTTAAAAACTGTGAATCCGATGTTATTAGTGTCTCCTCTGGAGTTCCTCAAGGTAGCCATCTGGGCCCGATTCTGTTCTTGTTGTTTATAAATGACATTTCTACAGTAATAGAATTTTCGAAAATGTTAATGTATGCCGACGATGTAAAGCTTTTCATGTCATTCGCATCACCCGAAGATAGCAATAAGCTTCAATCAGACCTAAATACACTAGTTACTTGGTGCGATTTAAATTATATGCCGCTTAATCTAAAGAAATGTAAATACATGCGTTTTTCGAGAGGAATTTCACAGCCAGCTTCCTATACAATTAACAATTATAGTCTTGAGCAAATGTATGATTTTGTTGACCTTGGGGTTACTATGGATTACAAACTCAATTTCAACTGCCACATTAACGTAACAGTCAATAAAGCTAGAGGCGTTCTAGCATTTGTTAAACGATGGTCTAAAGAATTTAGCGACCCTTATGTAACTAAAACTCTCTTTACTACATTAGTCAGACCGATACTTGAATACGGTTCTATTATTTGGAACCCGCGTTACCAGGTCCACGTGGATCGCTTAGAATCAGTTCAAAAACAATTTTTACTATTTGCCTTAAGAGATCTTCACTGGGATCCCTTGTATAATTTGCCATCTTATACGAGTCGCTTAAAACTAATTAATCTTCACAGCCTTTCTAGTCGGAGGGAAATGCTTGGAATTGTCTTCATGATTAAATTACTAAATGGTTCAATCGTAAGCCCGTTTCTTTTGAGCGAAGTGAACTTCAATGTACCTTCTCGTCCATCAAGACATTTTAAACCACTTATCTTGAAACAGTGCCGAACTAATTTTGAATTAAATGAGCCTTTTCGTTGTTTGTGTCAAGATTATAATTCTCATTCTGGTACGTTTGATATCTCAGACTCACTATACAGCATAAAAAAGTCAATTCTTTCTATCCTGAATACATAGCAACAACTTTTTTTTTCATATCCTTTGATTCTTATCTTTATTCTTAACAATAACTTTTCGCTGTCAACTAATTATTTATTAATTGTGGAATCTTTTGTACTTAGCTGATGAGGTTTTCTCTGTAGCTGAGCAGTTTTAGATCTCGACGATTAACAAACCAAAGCCTTTCAAAGACTCGGCACGAAAGAACAATCCGCGCGTCATGCGGATGCGCCCCTCGCGCCGGTCGGGCGGGATATGGTGGGTAATAATCCGTTGGGCAAAAAAAAAAAAAAAAAAAAAAAAAAAAAAAAAGAAATGGGATGCCTGTGCCATGTATTACATAACTAGTTTAAATGCTCTTTGAACTTGTTACATTTTGATTTTGAAAACATAGTAATAAAGGTTTTTAATGAATTTAGTTCATCTACAAAACGAACGGCTAACCTAAAAGAAATTTTCATGTTTTGTGATCTAGAGTGGTCCGAAATGTTGCGTCACATTTCTACCAGATGGTTGAGCTTGACTCCAGCCATCGAAAGACTTTAGCTGTGTTCGGTGGCAAAAAATTTTATAAAATTTTTACTTTCATCTACAGAGAGAGCTGCAAGTGTTTACTGAGGATTTTTGGCTCCGTAAAAGTTGCAAGTGAAAACAGCTGATCGTGACAAGGGAAAGCAACAACAAAAATTTGAATTTTCAACCAATCAAAATGGCAGCAGCTGTTCGGTCACAAACTTTTACTTTTTGCGTTTCGAGAGAGTTTTACTTCACTCTCTCCTTACTTACACTTTTTGCAAGTTTTGCCACCGAACACAGCTTTTATAAAAACTTTGAAGCTATAAAGAGTTATTTCTTGTCCCAAGATTCATGTCTACGCACTTTGAGAACTTTTATTGAAAGCTCTACAGCCGAAGCATAGCTAGGGTTCCTGCACAATATTGGAACTATATTTTTAATCGCTATTCAAAAGCTAAAGCTTAAATCTGATGTAATTATAACTGAAATATTCAAAATAGTGAGTTCGTTGAGGGACAAATTTATACATCCATTATCCATTATGTTCCAATAAGCGTTTCTATACCCAGTATCAATTTATTTTAAAGTTTGAAGGAAACTTTTTACAAACTTCAAGAAAATTCGTTTTTTGTTCATTTAGCTTTAAAAGTGAAATGCAAATATGTATGTACATAAAATATAAAAAACTATTTGTCGATTTTTTTTAACTTAAAATTTTCAAACTGATTTAAATTGACTAAAAATTGGTTAAGTTACAGCATTTACTGCCCGATTCTATGTTCTTATCAAGAAAAATATTTTTTAAACTGTTTTGAACTCTGCGTCAAAAATTAAATATCTTTTCTTGTTTCTGACAGTAAGTTCAAAAAAATATGATACAAGAGCATAGGTTCGGGCGGTTAATGTATGTATGATTAAACAAATAAAAATGTATTTTACTACAATGAATGGAAAGATAGTAATATGGTTTCAATAAAGTTTTAGAAAACAAAAAACATTCGTAAAAAGCTTTCTTTGAAAACGTTTTATAAGCTTGTAACCGTGTCGTTTCTATTATATAAAGTTAACTTTCAAATTTTTGTAAACAAAAAAGCAGCGTTTAGTAAGGTCATGTTTATTTCGGAAAGTTTACAACAATATATTTTTAGTTTGCTTTGCTTTTTGGGGTGTTGTTTTCGCTTTTTTTTGCGAATAAAATGTTTGTACTGATTTTGTACTGATTTTCAACTGATGTACTGATTTGCACTGATTTTCTACGATGTCCAGACCCCAATGTACTGATATCGCTGTTTCGAAATCTGGCAACCCTACTTGACACCCCATAATACGAACCACCTTTTCGTCTGCTCAGCTGAGCCTACTCTTCTAACACCCATATCCCTCTGGTCCGCCCCTGTCGAAGCCGCTAGGTTTCTAGGACTTCCGTTAGAAGAGTTTGATGATACTACTGGGTAAGATACTGGCTCCCTAGGTAGGGCTAAGTAGCGCTACAACAACAACAACAAGAGATATACCCACCATTAAGTATACCGAAATGGTCAGGGTGACGAGCTGAGTTGATTTAGCCATGTGCGTCTGTCCGTCTGTCTGTTTGAACGCAAACTAGTCCCTCAATTTTAGAGATATCTCGATGATCTCGCATAGCTCCCATACAATCGATTGTTCCGATAAATGGGTTTTGGCCTATAACTCTTGCAGTCAAAAAGCTAGGAGAGCGAAATTTTGCAGGTTTAGTACATATTATATTTGTAACCTGTGTAGTGAAAATCACTCAAATCGGACCAACAAAACATATATCTCCCATATAATCGATAGTTCCGATAAATGGGGTTTGGGCTATAAATTTTGCAGTTAAGAAGCTAGGAACGTGAAATTTTGCAAAGTTGGTACTTATTATAAATGTGATGTGTGTAATGAAAATCATACAGAGGGAGTAACATAACATATAGCTTCCATATAACCGATTGTTCCGATAAATGTGGTTTGGCCATGTAGGACACTTAAAAAAGATATGCGTATTCATGAAAGGTAAAAAGCCTTCGGCACAGCCGAAGACAGCCCTTTCCTTACTTGTTTTAAATTGGCGTTTATACAAGTATGTTTCTAATAGTGACATTCAAAAGATGTATCATCAAATCCCTTTGCACAGCGACGATCAACAGTACCAAATTCTTTTCCGTAGAAGCAACGAAACCAATCTTACCAATTTTGCCCTCCAGACTGCGACGTTTGGCGTACATTGCGCTCTATACCTGGAAATTTGCACTTTACACCAAAAGAGACTTACGCCGACGACATAGTTTCATGCATCCAGGCACAGGCCGAAACCGTCAAATGTTTGATCTCTGCAGGGTTCCCCCTTAAAAATATCACAGCAAATCATACAGAACTTCTGAAACATACTTCCATACTTCTCAAAACTCAAATTCACGGCTTTTGCGATGCCTCCGAGAAAGCATATTGTTCAGCCATATATCTACGCTCGTAATGCGATGGAAAGGTCTCATCGCACCTTCTTTTTTCTAAAACAAAAGTAGCACCATTGCAAACCTTAAGTGTTCCTCGCTGGGAGCTGTGCGGCGCTGTCCTACCATCAAAATGCATAAAATGTTTGACAAGTCAAATTCCTCTCGGAGAGTTTCGTGGCTTAAAAAACCATCCTGTACATGGAAGGTATATGTAGCCAACCGGACTGCGCAAATAATTCAAAACGTTGGAAAAGTCAAATGGCGCCACGCATCCACTAACCACAACCCAGCCGATCTCGGTACTGAGTATATCAGTCTTCCAAATAAAACACCACTTTCTAAAAAGAGTCCACTTTTGCCCCTAAATCCATTTCTAGATCCCAATGGTCTTCTCCGAGTAAACGGTCGGTTAGCCAACTCTGATCTCTATATAATCATCCCTGAAGCTTCACGGTATTGCTACATTTTTATGAAGTTTTTGCATAACTTATTGATATATGCGGACCATCAACTTATGGTCCGAATAGTAAGGCAAGAATATTTTATTCCTCGACTGAAATCGAAAGTACGATCTTGCATTCGCAACTGTAAAACATGTTCCATCTTTAAGAAGACCACTAGGTCCAAAATCATGGCAGCCTTACCGCCAGAGCGTTCCAACTTCTCCCTACCCTTTACATGTACCGGATTAGATTTCGCTGTCCCTTCGACCTTAAAACGTTCGCTTCGAAGCACCCCCATAGTAAAAGGTTACGTTTGCGTCTTTCTATGTTTTTTAACGAAGGCAATCCACCTAGAGCCATGTTCTGACATCTCAACCAAACGATGGTAAAAACTTGGTCGGCGCCAACAGGGCATTAAAAGGGATTCCGACCAACTTCTAAAACGACGTCTGACGACATAAGGTCCAAATACTGTTTGCATGGGTTTGAATGGCACTTTCTTTCACCAAACGCCCCGCACATGGGTGGCCTATGGGAGGGAGCTGTTAAAAGCCTCATATGCTTTCGCTATCATGCCTTGCGCCTCTGCAAGGAGTTTCAATCTATGGGAATAGAAGAACGAAGGGTAAAAGTGAGGTCCTTGGAGTATTTGCCCGAACTCACAGCCGGGTAATTGACTGCCGATTCGAAGCGAAGTGCAAGATATGCAATCAGCTCTACCCCCTAGGCAGCGGCCGGAACCATGGTCTACATCTCGGCCCACACCTCGGCCAAGTATGGCATCAGGGTTCAAAGCACGTGCTGCATCGAGTTGGATCGCTGCATTCGAGCTTAGCAACATCTTCGGGCTTCGATTGCACCAGTGCAACGGCAGCGGCATGTTAAGTGACTCGCGTCCACTTAAAGTTGTTGAAGTTTTTCGGAAAATAAGTGCCTTGCGTTCACTTCCGAATATTCCATTGACTTGCGTTCATGAAACACACCTACACTTCCACTTGCATACATCCCTGCGCTAATTCGAACGAATTGCACGGGAGTTTCCATCCAGCACTTCCAACTGAACTCACTGGAGTGGCCTTCCAGTGATGTCACTGCATAAAAGCAAGTGTTTTCGGATTCCTCTTTTCCATTTTCATCACCGTCAAGTGGATATTTTCTGGCAAGTGCTCCCCGACAACGTTACTTTATAATCAACAAGTTATCACATCACCTACCCATAGTCAAGGAATAGATCACCAAGCATACACGGGAAGTATAAGTTATCCCCTGAGTAAGTTGCAATATATGTTATTTCGTCGGGTCACTTGCGGGGTGCGCTTTTCGGACCAACAACTTCCCCATCGTTATTTTATGTACCGATCTCGGTAAAGAGATAATTTTTAAATATCAATAAATTTTAACATCTAAGTTCATTTCCATTTCGCTTAAAGGAAGCATCACCAACTGTCATTGAATTCCACATTAAATTTAATTTCGCTTTCGCTTTTGTAAAGCCTTTAATATACAACTTTTAATTTGTCCGTCATCTAAGTATATTGCTATATACGATATCTGTATTTCATCTTGATACAAATAAGGCATAGGCAATTTTGCAATTGAGGTAGTGTTAGTGAGGGCGCACCACTGAAATGCTGTCGTTTGTTTGTGTTCAGTGCGTCGCTACCCTGCAATCAAACCAACTAGTTGAAAACTACTTTACAACTAGTATGTGCACTAAGCCCAACTAGTCAGCCAACTGTAATATTTTCATATAAGCAACTGGTATTTTTACAATGTTGATGTCCTACGACATTTCAATTGTCAGATTTCGACCAGAACATACCAGTCATCTACTAGTATATACATACTAGTTTGCATATAGTTGAAATATACCAGTTTCATATTAGTTCAAAATGGAATGAAATGAACTAGTAAAATTTCAGCCCAGTGGGGCTAGTATCGAACTGGTTCGAAAAAGACTGAACCTTTCAATGCATTACGTCTCATTTCTGCTGTAACCTTGTATCTTAAAAAAAAACACTTAAATAGTTCAGTTTTGCGTATTGATTCCCAATTCAAGATTCCAGATGCATTTTCACATTAGAAGGAATATTCTTATACAGTGTCGTTACGAGGTTAAAGCAGAATTGGAAGGATATTTTAAAATTTTGATTGAAAAAGGTCAATGCAACTGAAAAATGCATATAATAGCTATAAAAATAAATAAAAACTAAAAGAAAACTTTGTTTTAATAACTTCATAGTTAAAAGAATGCATATAAGGTAATTAGAGTTTGAACTTTTTCAAACTAGAACAATTTGAACATGAAAATTGTAGTTGAATACTAGTACGGAATAGAATTTTTCAGACTAGTATGATTTCAACCAGAAAATTGTAGTTGAATACTAGTATGGAATAGACTTTTTCAGACTAGTATGATTTCAACCAGAAAATTGTAGTTGTATACTAGTATGGTGTCTGACTAGTTTGGTGTTTCACTGCAGGGTAGCTAAGAAAGAAGCAAGGTGGTGCGCATCATTTTTGTTATCGCGCAAGAAATAAATATTATTACACAATGGGTATGAATGTAATTATTTCATGTATGTTGGTCAATGCTTTTAGCAAAAGCAAACTTTTATGTTTTTTCATTTGATGTACGAGCCGTTGAAAGAAAATAGTTAACAAAATACGTAGTTGTTCCCATAGAAAGTTTACAAAATAATTAAAAGATAACAACTTTACACAAATGAAGTTTTTAATTTTTGTCAAAAATAAATGTTTTTTTTTCGTAAATATGTCCGTTTTTTTAGTCAATTCTAATAGTTTTATATTTTTATGAAACACTAGCAGACCCGGCAGACGTTGTTCTGCCTGACCAGTGACTTCCCTAGAAATACATTTTCAAATATTTTTCTTTAACTTTTAACATTCCATTTATTGCAGTGCTTTAGGATATACAATGTTTCTGGCTTTAAAGTCTTTGGTATAAACAAATACATTTTTTGGATGTCCAACTCAAAAAACGGATCTTTTTTACTCAATGGGTATGACAAAAACCAGTATGCGCTGCTGAGCAGATGTATAGTTAGTACTTATTTAATTATATCCTATATCTACCTATAATACTCTGGATATGTATGAACGGCAATAACAAACAAAAAAAATTAAGTGCTTTGATCAAGACTTAAGAACGTTAAAATGTCACTAAAGCAAATACATTCAGGGATATAACGAATTGAAATATTACTTAGCTTGTGGTCCTGGAACTGCCCACTTTTCCAAAGAATTTACAAATGTAGCCTATGTATGTCGTACCCAACGAAGACTTTAACATATTGGAAAAGTTTAAAACAGATCAACCATAAACATTGGCCATTATTGAAGTACAAACAAAGCACTGAATACAAAAAATGTGGGCGTGGCACGGCCCACATTTCCCAAATTATATAATTCTTGACCAAGGGACACACATATCCAAAAATCATTAGTTTAGACCAAAAATATTCAAAGCTATGATGATTTAAATTTTATATAGCCTGGGGGCGTGGCACAACAATCTTCTGAACCAATCTGGAAATTTAGAGAAGATCGACCATAAACTTTGGACATTATTGAGGTACAAACAAAGCACTGAATACAAAAAATGTGGGCGTGGCACGGCCCACATTTCCCAAATTATATAATTCTTGACCAAGGGACACACATATCCATAAATCATTAGTTTAGACCAAAAATATTCAAAGCTATGATGATTTAAATTTTATATAGCCTGGGGGCGTGGCACAACAATCTTCTGAACCAATCTGGAAATTTAGAGAAGATCGACCATAAACTTTGGACATTATTGAGGTACAAACAAAGCACTGAATACAAAAAATGTGGGCGAGGCACGGCGCACATTTCCCAAATTATATAATTCTTGACCAAGGGACACACATATCCAAAAATCATTAGCTTAGACCAAAAATATTCAAAGTTATGATGATTTAAATTTTATATAGCCTGGGGGCGTGGCACAACAATCTTCTGAACCAATCTGGAAATTTAGAGAAGATCGACCATAAACTTTGAACTTATTGAAGTAAAAACAAAACACAAAAAATGTGGGCGTGGGACCGCCCACTTTTCCCAAATTATATCCATCTTGACTAAAGGACACACATATCCAAAAATCTTTAATTTAGACCTAATATGTTCAGAGTTATGAAGAATTTAAATTTTATATAGCCTGGGGGCGTGGCACTGGCTACTTTTCCAAAAATTCATATAGCCTGAATCGTACACAACAATTTTCTTAACCAATCTTGAAAGTTTAAAAGAGATCGACCATAAACTTTGGACATTATTGAAGTACAAACAAAACACAAAAAATGTGGGCGTGGCACCGCCCACTTTTCCAAAATTATATACATCTTGACTAAAGGACACACATATCCAAAAATCCTTAATTTAGACCCAATATGTTCAGAGTTATGAAGAATTTAAATTTTATATAGCCTGGGGGCGTGGCACCGCCTACTTTTCCAAAAATTGATATAGCCTAAATCGTCCACAACAATCTTCTGAACCAATCTTGAAAGTTTAAAAGAGATCGACCATAAACTTTGGACATTATTGAAGTACAAACAAAACACAAAAAATGTGGGCGTGGCACCGCCCACTTTTCCAAAATTACATAAATCTTGACCAAAGGACACACATATCCAAAAATCATTAATTTAGACCAAATATGTTCAGAGTTATGAAGAATTGTAGTTTTATATAGCCTGGGGGCCTGGCACCGCCCACTTTTCCAAAATTTCCTAAGACACTGAACAGAAATAAACAACAGCACTTCGTTTATCAGTGCGCTCACACAAGCGAAGCAAGCAAAGAGCGTAATAATCTGTGTGAATTTGGTTCTCAATTATACGGACAATTGTCCCACTAAATGCCGGGGCCTGATATAAGTCAATATTGTTTGTGCTAAGTATAACATGTAAATAAAGTGAATTTTATACTTAAATACTCGCTAGTCATCATTGATTTAAACAATAGAAATATAACTTTTTGAATCCTTCTTATTGTGCTGCATAAGTTCTTTTGTAAAAAGTACTGAACTAACTGAAGTATGTATTATAAAAATAAATATTGAAAAAGTTAAAAAAAATAAAATAAAAAAAAAAAAGTTACAAAGATATGTACAGCGATGGACGGGATGACATGTTTCAAAGTGTCCAACTTATCATAAGACCCCTTTTCGGGCACTGGGATACGAACCCACGTGCCTGCATCAAAGCTGCTGTTAGAAAGCTCTAACCACTAAGCTAAGATGCCCTGTAGCGTACCGATGCAATTCTACCTACATAGTAATTTTTCCCTTTGTTGGTTGTTGTTGTTTTTCTGCCAACAGTGTACACACAAATGTTAGGCATTCTGGCTATAAGTAAGTTGTGCTTGCTGGGCTTGTTGTTTGTACATTCTTCTTTTGTTAATTTTTGAAGATATGTACATATGTAACCATGTGCTCTTGGTTCAATTTATTGTTATTGGTTTTAATGGTCTGCTTAATTTTTACATATTTGCAAATTTTAGTGAGCTCAAGACCGTTTATAATAATTCTTAGTCAATTATTTTTGTTTTTTGAGTTTAGGAAAAATTGGTAAGTAGAAAAAAATTACAAAGATACATATGTACAGCGATGGACGGGATGACATGTTTCAAAGTGTCCAACTTATCATCAGACCCCTTTTCGGGCACTGGGATACGAACCCACGTGCCTGCATCAAAGCTGCTGTTAGGAAGCTCTAACCACTAAGCTAAGATGCCCTGTAGCGTACCGATGCAATTCTACCTACATAGTAATTTTTCCCTTTGTTGGTTGTTATTGTTTTTCTTCCAACAATTTGCAAATATGTAAAAATTAAGCAGACCATTAAAACCAATAACAATAAATTGAACCAAGAGCACATGGTTACATATGTACATATCTTCAAAAATTAACAAAAGAAGAATGTACAAACAACAAGCCCAGCAAACACAACTTACTTATAGGCAGAATGCCTAACATTTGTGTGTACACTGTTGGCAGAAAAACAACAACAACCAACAAAGGGAAAAATTACTATGTAGGTAGAATTGCATCGGTACGCTACAGGGCATCTTAGCTTAGTGGTTAGAGCTTTCTAACAGCAGCTTTGATGCAGGCACGTGGGTTCGTATCCCAGTGCCCGAAAAGGGGTCTGATGATAAGTTGGACACTTTGAAACATGTCATCCCGTCCATCGCTGTACATATCTTTGTAATTTTTTATCTACTTACCAATTTTTCCTAAACTCAAAAAACAATAATAATTGACTAAGAATTATTATAAACGGTCTTGAGCTCACTAAAATTTGCAAATATGTAAAAATTAAGCAGACCATTAAAACCAATAACAAAAACTAAAAAATATAAAACTACTCGCTCCCTCAAAGCTTAGACACCGGTATTAATTTTTGCTTTTGAAATTACTGTTTTTAACTTCCTCTATGCACTTTTTTATTATTAATAACTGTTTTAATTAGGGATGTGCCTCTATTGGATTAATCGACTAAGTTGATTAATCAAATTTTCAATTAATCTATTACTTGATTAATAAAAATTATGAGTAATCAAAACGAGTGTTACTCCAGTATTTTCAAAAACGGTTAATCAAAAACTGATTAATTTACTCATTTTTTTTATGTGAAAGTTTGCCTTGAAATAGTTGAAAATAAAAAAAATTAAGAGACAAACATACTTCAAAATATCAAAAAATTTAAATTGAGATCTTGTCCGATCGCGAATGGGCAAAATGTCGCAGATGCAACAAATGGTTGAAGTATTAAGGAACTTCTAAATTTGAGCCGTTTTAATATATTATTAATCATTTTATTCAAAAAACGATTAATCAAAAAGGCGGTTAATCAATTAATTTTCTTTGTGATTAATCAGGTAAACACCCTTTTTGATTAAAAAAAATCATAATTAATCGATTAATTGAGTAATCGAAATTTTGAATAATCAAAATTTTGATTAATCAGTTAATCGCATAGCCCTAGTTTTAATACATACATACGTTTAGTTTTCTTAAAAACTGTATTCCTTGATTTATTGGTTGATTTATTTTATTGAAATACAAATGAAAAGTGGGGGGATCATTTGTGTAATTTGTCATAAAATGTGAATAAACTATCAGGCCCGTGCGCACGGGGGTTTTGGGGTCCATGGCCAAATCTAAGTTACAGTGATTTTGCAAAAATTTTCAAAATACAGTTTATAAATTTTGCATTAAATCTTGATAATATTAGTTAAAACAAATAAGGAAGTCTTTCGTTCGGGTGGACCGAACATTAAATACCCAGCGTTAGTTTTCAGAACGAGATACAAATACAATGACATGGGAATGATATAGGCCCTAGAATGTATGGAAACAATTAACTGAACACTAAACAACATCCTGCCTTGGCCAGAAAATAACCTGTGTACCAAATTTTATGCGAATATCTCAAGTTTTACTCAACTTATGTTAATTTACACATGTGAATTTCGAAATTTTCGATATCGAAAAGGGGGCGGGTTATAATTCGATTGCGACAATTTTCAACAGCAGCCTACCTTGGCCAGAAAGTAACCAATACTCCAAATTTCATGCAAATATCTCAGTTTTTACGCAAGTTATAACAATTTATGTGATTTTCGATATCGAAAAAGGGGGCGTGGTTATCATCCGATTTCACCCATTTTGCACTCATGCAAAATTTCATGCAAATATCTAAATTTTTACTCAAGTTATCGTGTACGTGGACGGAAAGACGGACGGACATGCCTTAATCAATTCCTCTTTTCAACCTAAGAACTTTCATACCTGGAACTCTATATCTAACTCGATTATTTTGCGGCGTTACGTAGTACCGTTATGTGGACAAAATTATAATACGCTGGGTATAATAATTTTACGGAAGAAGAAATTGGTGAAAGTTGGCCAAGACATAAGTGCGGCACTTTGAATTGCACTCAGAGCTTTCCGAGCTTGGTTAATTAGGTTTTGATGAATCAGAATTATGACTAATCAAAATATGATTTAATCTGTTCATCGCACGTCCCTAATTTGTCCCAGTACAATTGATGTCATGGCCAAATGATGCTAAGGTTGTGTCAAGTGACCAGCTGACTTCTACTTTTTTCATAAGTATTGACAGAATTCTTTGCCGTTCCTCGAAGAGTTGCAATGTTAAACGGACATTTATTATAGCCATGTAATTTTAAAGTGCGAATAATGCCAGCTTACCAAAGTCGGAGCGCTCCAAAAAAAGTGTTCAGAGAATAAATCAATATTGCAGAGCGAATGAACTGCAACTCTCAATTATATGAGATATTTCGAGTGTTTCCTAAACCGTTTTGTTTTAGGCATAAAGACAATTGTGAGAGCAGGTGAGCGACAACGTTGAATTATGTGAATGTTTTCAAGCTTTTTCTGAGGTTTTTTTTTATTTTACCTAACCGAAGATAAAGATCGCATTTTTTATAGATGTTTATCAATAGTCTGTAGAAAGATATAAACATAGCACATTTCATATTTTCAGAATTGTATCAATAAAACTTCATAAACCTTATTTTTTATTATTCATAAAGTGTCATAAAAATATCGATAAAGACCTCTAAAATGACCCAAAAGAAATAAAAAACAACCCCAAATAAGCTTCAGAAAAGCATCAAAAAAAGATCAAAAAGGCTCGAAAACCCCTCAGAATAGAGGTTCCAAAAAGAGTCCAAAGAGACTCCGAAAAAGGTTCAGAAAAGCACCAATAAAAGGCTCCGAAAATAGTCCGAAAAGCTTCCGAAGTTCATTTAAAAAGAGTCATAAAACGATCCAAATTCATCGGAATCGGACTCTTTTTTTTATGACTCCGTTTGGAGTGCCCGCGTAGAACGATTTTTCGCTCCAATTGGCCTCCGAAAGAGCTAATTTTGGAGGGCAAAGCTCTAAGAAATGAGCATTTTATGGCGCCGAAAGGAGTGTTTTTTTGCACTTTTGGTTAACTTGGATATGCCACCATATCACCAATTCTCTATCAAATACCGAAAAATTTGTACAACCAAAAAAATTTTCTTGAGTATAATTTTAGGCATCAGAGTATGCAGATTAAGAAAAATTAAAGGACATTTAAATTTATGATGTATGGGTCTGGGTATTTGTTTCAGCAAATATGTTTATCTTAGAAAAATTATATGCGAATGCAAATCAAAACAAGTAAGGAAGTCTAAGTTCGGGTGAACCGAACATTAAATACCCAGCGTTAGTTTTCAGAACGAGATACAAATACCATGACTTGGCAATGATATAGGCCCTAGAATGTATAGAACCAATTAACTGAAGAAATGTTCAATTCTATTTATAAAAAAATTTTCTATATCAAAAAAGGGCGCATGGTTATCATCCGACTTCGCCCATTTTAATCACCAACCTGCTTTATGCGAATATCTCAAGTTTTACTCAACTTATGTTAATTTATGTGATTTTCGATATCGAAAAAGGGGGCGTGGTTGTCATCAGATTTCGACAATTTTCAATAGCAGTTTACCTTGGCCAGAAAGTAGCCTGCATAACAGTATGGGAGTACTCCAACATTTATCCTCTTATTTTATAATTGAAAAAGTTATGTGTCTTTTTTTGACGCTTATTTAGATTAGGATCGGTTTCTCTTATGAGAAACCAACAGTAGTCGCCAATCATAGCGACATCCCAGAATCCTTGATACCGACTTTCAATCACTTTCATTTGCTGGTGAAACCTTTCGCCATGCTCGTCACTTTCGTCGCCAAGATTTTTCGGGAAAAAATTTAAGTGGGAGTGTAAGAAATGAATTTTTAAAGACATATTTACTCCTGAAAGAAAATGAAAAAGTAAATTAGATAAATACATAAGTGACACATTAGTATATAATTTTCTTAGTCTGGATTTATCTTTCAATTCAGAACAAATTTTTTGTTTATATTTTTCCCGTTCTTGTTTGTTCGGAACTGGACGATGAATTCCGATTTATGGCTATATATTCTCATGTAAATTTATGTAATATATAATTTATTATAATATGTTTTTTTATTTACCCATTTCCGCATAGTTTTTGATTAAGTCGTTCACTATCATCTCGTAGTTAGGACTTTTGTGTTTGCGTAGCTAGGACTTTTGTGTGAAGTAACGACCTTTTCAAAAGAATCCCACGCTGCTGCCTCCACTGGTGACAATAGTTCTTTGAAATGGTTATTGGTCATCATTTTCCTTATTTGCGGTCCCACAAAAATGCCTTCCTTTATTTTTGCTTCTGAAATCTCTGGGAAGATTGTCTTCAAATGATGTCCAAAGCCTTCACAAAGTTTTTGATAAGGCCGAGCTTAGTGTGGAGCGGAGGTAGAATTATTTTTTCCTTCTTTATAAGTGGAGAGTATTTTATGTTATCTACCCCAACTTGAAACTCGATTCGTTCTGGCCAATCCTTTATGATGTAGTGGTCTTGACGAGCTCGGCTATCCCATTTGCATAGAAAGCAATTTGTGTATCCACTTTGTAGACCACATAGCATTCCAACGACTTTAAGATCGGCACATATTTTCCAATCATGTTCTTCGTATTTGATTAACTTGAGCAATTTTTGCATTATCTCATATGTTTCCTTCGTATTTACTGCATGCGTGATCGGGATAGATGGCTTTTGGTTGCCAATATGCAATAATACGGCCTTTAAACTTAATTTATTGCCGTCTATGAACAATCGCCACTCTTATGAATCATATGGTTCACCAAATTGTTTGAATAGACCAGCAATGTCTTTGCAGTAACAAACACTGTCCTCCTTCGTATAGTACTTGGAAAATTCTTCGTGACGAGTTCTATAATATGTTACCTTAACATCGGATGAAACAAATTTAAATTGTTGCATTCGAGAGGCGTGTAGTTCGGCCTTTTCCTTTGACAATTCCAAATCCCTTATCCAAAGACAAAGAATTTCTTTCGTTTTCCGTTTGAAATTCAGTACAACTTGATGCCGCGTAATCAGATACTACTGTTGACAATGAAACTGGACCCGGAACTAAAGTTAAATTTGATTCTGGCAATGTCGCTTCTGTTGAAATTAGTTCTGGTAATGACACTGTAGATACGCTCGCATAGGTTACTTTTCTGGACTTTCCAACCCCAAGTACTTTTGTAGTACAAATATAGCAGTCCGTTGAATGGCAAGTTGGTTCCCTCCACTTCATTGGTGTAATAAATTTCACACGTCGCCTAAATAGATAGTTTCAGAAATTAGTCAGCTATGCATTAAAAGGGAACAAATTCCTAATTTTTACAACGTACCTTTTTGTTCCGGTTTCCGAAGAAATCAATTCGACTCGGCATGTGGTGCACACAGTGTTCGGTGTCCATGGTTTTTCATTGTTTTTAGGCTCAATTCCAAAACATTTATAGTAAATATGTAACTTTCAAAGGATTTGAAAACACACGTCTCATACTTTTAACAATAAATTGACCGCAGATGAAACAGAACATATCTGGATCATTTGTACACTCAAACTCTCGCGCCCTTTTATTCATTTTTATACCTAGTAGTGCTTTGCACACAAGGTATATTAACTTCATTCGCCTAACGGTAGTATGTAACGGCATAAACGAATTGAGATAAATATTGACTTATATATATCAAAATGTTCAGGAGGAAAAGAGAAATTGATTGAGCCATGTCCGTCCGTCCGTCCGTCCGTCTGTAAACACGATAACTTGAGTAAATCTTGAGATATCTCAATGAAATTTGGTATGTAGGTTCCTTTTCACTTATCTCCGAGCGCTATTGAAAATAGGAAAAATCGGTTAAAAGCCACGCCCTCTTTCTATATATATAATATTTTGGAAAATACAAAAAGAGTGGTTATTCAGTACATAATACACCTATAAGGATAATATTTGGTGTGCACTTTAGCGTTAAGGCAACAAATACATTTTTGAAGAAATTTTTAAAAAGGGGCGTGGCACCGCCCACTTTTGATATAGTCAAATTTGGAAATATTATTAATCATAAATCAAAAACCGCTCAAGATAGCAAAATAAAATTCAGCGCACATATATATATTAATACGAAAAATTTCGAAAAAAAATTAGCGAAATCGGGTAAGGTCCACGCCCAATTTTATACGAAAGATTTTGAAAAGGATCATAGATATATTGAATATGCTATAACTTTGCTTAAACTAGCTGTATATAATTTCTATTTCACCTCTGAAGTGTTCGTGGGCAAAGAAAGTCGAAAGCACAACATTTTTGGAAAATGGGCGTGGCCCCGCCCCTTTATGGGGATTATTCCACAAAACTTTCCATGCCATAACTCCGGTAAAAACTGACTTATTGAAACGATATTTAGAGAAAGTGTTCAGCATATAAAGCTTACTCTTTGCTGTAAAAATAAACAAAATCGGAGAACGGACACGCCCACTTTTTGAACACAGTTCTAAAAAATTTCTTCGTAAACTTAAAATCGCGATATTTCAATAATTGTATAAGTTATATAAATAAGATTTTACAGACATAATAAGCCTTTTAAGCAAAACTGAACTGTAAAAAAATTTTGTGGATTTTGGTAAAGTAGGCGTGGCGCCGCCCACTTTTTAGCATAAAAGCTCTGCTATTTTCAAAAGCGATTGCTTGAAATTTCAAGAATGTATTTCAATGAAATTTTGTGAGAGGGTTCCCAATAGTATGTAGTATACTCCTGCCAAAAATTACGCAAATCGAATAACAAACAAGCAAGATTTATGGGCAAGTAGTTAACACCCTACTGCCTTTTTTTATTTTCATACCTTTCATGAACATGAGGAAAGGTATTTATATTTTGTTATTTAGTAATTATTTAATTTACCACTCACAACAGAAGTGTTTTTATCGAAAACAATCAGTTGCCTTTATAACAAATTTTCAGGTATGTATTAAAATAGACCTGAGTAAATTAGGATACCAAAACAGATCACTACTAGGTATTTAATGTTCGGTTACACCCGAACTTAGACTTCCTTACTAGTTTATTTTTAAGTAAATGACGGGTTATAAACTGAAATTATAAACTGAACAGTATCCGGCGAGCCTTGCAAATATTATGAAGGAACAAGGCGCATGTACTCTTATTTATACTTAGATCCAGTAAAAATTCAAGCCTACCTAAACAAAAAGGTTCCCTAGTTCTACAAAGAAAACACTACCTGCCTCAAAACGATGCTCTTGTTTAAAATGTACCTAAGTTTGAGAAAACGACACTAACAGCTTTTTGTATCTAATAACTTTTCGAAAATCTACCTGCGAACTAACTGATATACGAATACTAACATATATGTACCAGTAGGGTACTTAAGCATTAAATGGATATATTTACTTGAATGCTTATAACTTTTGTATTCGTTCATCGATTTTGTTCACTGATAGCTTGTTTTTTTTGTAATAAAACAGAGCTTAGAGGGGGGAAAATATTTGCAAAAAAACAAAAAGTTTTCGAGATGCTTCCTCGCAAAGTACACATTTTTTTATATTTTTACAAAAAAAATTTTAAAAATCTGTAATGATTGTTCACTATGTTTGAATCTGCAGGACCTAGCAAAAAGTGTTGTATGTACTGATTATAGTAAATTTTATAAGCTTTCAAATTTTTCAAACCGTTTTCAAATAGCTCAATTTGTTCTTGAGATATACACGATTAAGTGGAGCCATCTTTTTTGTTTTTTGAAATAACGGTAAATCGTAAATATCTCAAAAACGGTACCATTCAAGTAAAAATAACTTTGATTTTCGGAATTAGGAGGTGATTTTACATAGGAATTTCATTATGGCGTCTCTGGTACAGAAAAAAAGTTGTAATTTGTGATCCAGTGTAATTTGTCAATAACGCAGAATCAGGGTGTTAGTCTACTAGAAAAAAGAAATTGCATTATAGGAAGTCAAACTTCATAGATTTTCGGAACATTGTTGACAGAATCGTCCTCTGGCGGACGTCAAAAGAAAACAATCAATACCCGAAATGGATTCCTCGACCCTAAAAACCCTCAGATGCACTTAAAGAATGTAATTCTAATTTGAATGAATATAATTCGTTTTGCAAATTCATAAAAAAATTTAAAAAAAATTTTATTTTCATTGCTTAAATGCAACTCCCTTTCCTATAAATTTCAACACTGAGCTGTTTAGTAATTGTAATCATGGTATAAGTAGAGAGGTAAACGCAGTTATTGACATAGGCAGCCATCTTAGCCATTTGACTTTTACTGAATTTATGACATTTCATTAAAATCATGCTACCAGAGTTAACAGCAGCAAATGTTTTTTTGGCCCGAAATCTAAAGTTTGTGAAAATAAATTAATTTATTTTCAAACAAGCAATTGCTTCGAAAGCCGCGCGTGAATTGTAAAAAATAAATTAATTTACTTTCAAAAACGTATTTTGTGAAAAAAAAACATTGGAAAAATGAGCTGCCTCTTCAAAGGATGCGAAAACACCACCTACTTTTGCAAAGGCTCAACAGTGAGGTTTTTTCGGTTTCCCGCAATTCCTTTTGTAAGAAATCAATGGGTTCAAGCGTGCCAAATAGAGGAAGTTGATCTTCCTAAAAATCCGTTGATGTGCTCATTTAACCTGAATTCAGCATTCCTGTTCCAGCAAATCTTTTGTTTACATTTTACTCCTTCTCTTCCCATTCTTTAAGATAGAAGTGGAAAAGAAAGAGCAAAATGTAAAAAAATAGTTGCTCGCACATATCGATGAATCTTCTTTGTTGAATGCTCCTTGTCTGCTGTATTGTGTAAGGTAAATATTCGGGCCGTTCCCCAACAACCTCGCTCATAATGTTTACAAAAAAGGTACTTCAGAAAAATTCAGTAGCCGTCAAAAATTTTGAACTGGAATTACCTTCTGAATTTTTATACCATGATTGTACCTAATTGCTTTATAAGAAAGTCAAATTTCATAGACTTCTTGAACATGTTGTCGATTTTCGAAAAAAAAGGATTTAGAATCAAACTAAAAGAACAGCGAAAGCTTCCTCGACCCCAAAAACCCCCAGATGCACATAGAGAATGATTTTAATTAATTTTCAACACGAAGAAGAAAATAAAACTGCTGGCTCGAAATTCATGTTAGACTATAATTTCTTTGGCAAAAATGCTAATATCTTAATGAGGCAAGTCTACCTCTAGGCAGAACAACGCCTGCCGGGTCTGCTAGTACATATGTAGGTTAATACCGACTTGGCTCCTAAACGAATAAGCCGATCGTAAACAAATTTTAACTAGTAAGGAAGTCTAAGTTCGGGTGTAACCGAACATTAAATACCTAGTAGTGATCTGTTTTGGTATCCTAATTTACTCAGGTCTATTTTAATACATACCTGAAAATTTGTTATAAAGGCAACTGATTGTTTTCGATAAAAACACTTCTGTTGTGAGTGGTAAATTAAATTATTACTAAATAACAAAATATAAATACCTTTCCTCATGTTCATGAAAGGTATGAAAATAAAAAAAATTAATAAAAAAAGGCAGTAGGGTGTTAACTACTTGCCCGTAAATCTTGCTTGTTTGTTATTCGATTTGCGTAATTTTTGGCAGGAGTAACTACATACTATTGGGAACCCTCTCACAAAATTTCATTAAAATACATTCTTGAAATTCCAAGCAATCGCTTTTGAAAATAGCAGAGCTTTTATGCTAAAAAGTGGGCGGCGCCACGCCTACTTCACCAAAATCCACAAAATTTTTGTACAGTTCAGTTTTGCTTAAAAGGCTTATTATGTGTGTAAAATCTTATTTATATAACCTATACAATTATTGAAATATCGCGATTTTAAGTTTACGGAGAAATTTTTTAGAACTGTGTTCAAAAAGTGGGCGTGTCCGTTCTCCGATTTTGTTTATTTTTACAGCAAAGAGTTAGCTTTATATGCTGAACACTTTCTCTAAATATCGTTTCAATAAGTCAATTTTTACCGGAGTTATGGCATGGAAAGTTTTGTGGAATAATCCCCCATAAAGGGGCGGGGCCACGCCCATTTTCCAAAAATTTTGTGCTTTCGACTTTCTTTGCCCACGAACACTTCAGAGGTGAAATAGAAATTATATACAGCTAGTTTAAGCAAAGTTATAGCATATTCAATATATCTATGATCCTTTTCAAAATCTTTCGTATAAAATTGGGCGTGGACCTAACAAGATTTCGCTAATTTTTTTTCGAAATATTGCCTGTATTAATATATATATGTGTGCTGAATTTTATTTTGCTATCTTGAGCGGTTTTTGATTTATGATTAATAATATTTCCAAATTTGACTATATCAAAAGTGGGCGGTGCCACGCCCCTTTTTAAAAATTTCTTCAAAAATGTATTTGTTGCCTTAACGCTGAAGTGCACACCAAATATTATCCTTATAGGTGTATTATGTACTGAATAATGACTCTTTTTGTATTTTCCAAAATATTATATATATAGAAAGAGGGCGTGGCTTTTAACCGATTTTGCCTATTTTCAATAGCGCTCGGAGATAAGTGAAAAGGAACCTACATACCAAATTTCATTGAGATATCTCAAGATTTACTCAAGTTATCGTGTTTACAGACGGACGGACGGACGGACATGGCTCAATCAATTTCTCTTTTCCTCCTGAACATTTTGATATATATAAGTCAATATCTATCTCGATTCGTTTATGCCGTTACATACTACCGTTAGGCGAATGAAGTTAATATACCTTGTGTGCGAAGCACTACTAGGTAGGCAGTAAGGTGTTAACTACTTGCCCGTAAATCTTGCTTGTTTGTTATTCGATTTGCGTAATTTTTGGCAGGAGTATACTACATACTATTGGGAACCCTCTCACAAAATTTCATTGAAATACATTCTTGAAATTCCAAGCAATCGCTTTTGAAAATAGCAGAGCTTTTATGCTAAAAAGTGGGCGGCGCCACGCCTACTTCACCAAAATCCACAAAATTTTTGTACAGTTCAGTTTTTCTTAAAAGGCTTATTATGTGTGTAAAATCTTATTTATATAACTTATACAATTATTGAAATATCGCGATTTTAAGTTTATGAAGAAATTTTTTAGAACTGTGTTCAAAAAGTGGGCGTGTCCGTTCTCCGATTTTGTTTATTTTTACAGCAAAGAGTAAGCTTTATATGCTGAACACTTTCTCTAAATATCGTTTCAATAAGTCAATTTTTACCGGAGTTATGGCATGGAAAGTTTTGTGGAATAATCCCCCATAAAGGGGCGGGGCCACGCCCATTTTCCAAAAATTGTGTGCTTTCGACTTTCTGTGCCCACGAACACTTCAGAGGTGAAATAGAAATTATATACAGCTAGTTTAAGCAAAGTTATAGCATATTCAATATATCTATGATCCTTTTCAAAATCTTTCGTATAAAATTGGGCGTGGACCTAACCCGATTTCGCTAATTTTTTTTCGAAATATTGCCTGTATTAATATATATATGTGTGCTGAATTTTATTTTGCTATCTTGAGCGGTTTTTGATTTATGATTAATAATATTTCCAAATTTGACTATATCAAAAGTGGGCGGTGCCACGCCCCTTTTTAAAAATTTCTTCAAAAATGTATTTGTTGCCTTAACGCTAAGGTGCACACCAAATATTATCCTTATAGGTGTATTATGTACTGAATAATCACTCTTTTTGTATTTTCCAAAATATTATATATATAGAAAGAGGGCGTGGCTTTTAATTGATTTTGCCTATTTTCAATAGCGCTCGGAGATAAGTGAAAAGGAACCTACATACCAAATTTCATTGAGATATCTCAAGATTTACTCAAGTTATCGTGTTTACAGACGGACGGACGGACGGACGGACGGACGGACATGGCTCAATCAATTTCTCTTTTCCTCCTGAACATTTTGATATATATAAGTCAATATTTATCTCGATTCGTTTATGCCGTTACATACTACCGTTAGGCGAATGAAGTTAATATACCTTGTGTGCGAAGCACTACTAGGTATAAAAACGCAATGGACATCATCCAGGGATGGTCACAGCCTTAATAAATATTTTGATACAAATGGAATTTTTCATAGTCCATATCTCTGGAAGTATTTAGGTTAGACCACTGAAAGTTGGTAAGGGGTGACAGTAATTCCCAGCACCTGCATGAAAGCTGGTGATAACGAAAAAGGGGGCGTCGCGCCTCTCATACAACAGAAATTTTTCAAAGTAGCTACGTCTGGACGTATTTTAGTAAGACCACTGAAATTTTGTTAGGGGTTACATGAAATTCATCGATAACACCTGCATGAAATGGAATTCTTTATAGCCCATATTACTGGAAGTATTTAAGCAAGTCTACTGAAATACGGTAAGCCGGCGTTGCTCGGGATGTAAGTAGTTCATAAAATTCTGATACCCTCACTTGAGAAGACAATTTACAGGCAGAGAAGGTTCAGAACAATATTTTTTTTCCCATATTCCATCCCGTTTATGTCTACGGCAACAACTAAAGTAAAGGCGTTTTTTAATAGTCTAACTTAGACATTTTGTCATCTCCTTTCTATTTGACTTTTTAGTTGTGCCTAAACATTTCCCAAGTCACCCCTAGTCATTTTTTCAAAGAAATTTCCAATATACAGACACAACTTTTCTAGAGTTTTATTATAGTGTAGATAAACCGCAATATCGAAAAGTGAAAGAAAAATGAAAGCTGTGGCTATGCCCTTCGTAAGCCAGTATGTAATAATAATAGGTTTCATGTATGAGGAAAAAATATCTATGCTTTTCAAAAACTCTTATTAAACTAAGAAAAATAAAAGGAAAAACCTATTTCAAATGTATTTTTATTTCGGTTCTAAAAAAAAAAGTTAATGAGTAATAGGGCAACATATGCGAATCCATATATATACAGTGTTGCAATTTTGGTGCTTTTAGAGCTAGGTCTAGCTCTTTTTTTTGGCGTTTAGCTCCAAAATTCTGTTTTAGCTCCTAGCTCTTTTTCTAGTCCTTTTTTTCATTTTCAGCTCTTTTTTGGCTCCAAATTTATTTGTAAAATGGAGAAAGTTTTTATTTCTTTTATAATCGACGTCGATATTATTGTATTAGTTTTATTGTGTACCATGTGGCAACTTAGTTTCCCTCACCGATAACAAATACCTAAATCGGTTAACTTATGATTAACCATATGTTTATTTTGCGAACAAGAATCGAAATGGAAAGGTAAGTAAATTGTGTGTAAAAAACACTTTCCTAAGTTGCTAAAGATTCTGAAAAACCTTACCCCCCGATTCTGTCTTCATGATAAATAATCAGAAAAAATATTTCAAGAACACACTTATTTTTTATTTGTTGACTTAGTTATACTTTTTATACGTTTTAAACATTGTTTAAGTTAAATCTATACTATAATAAATCTCTAGAAAAGTCGTACATTAAAAATTTCTTTGAAAAAATTACTGGTGATTTCTAAAATTATTGTTTGTCTGTTTTTCTGTTTGAACTTAAGGATATTTTAAACTAAGGAATGAATTTTGATGAGAGTTTCACTAATGGACTGCTTGAAGCTTAGAAAGGGACCTGCACTATCAAAATCGAACGACAAACAAAAAAGATATGCTGATTTTTAGGGAGGTATGACATTTTTTTTATACCCAGCGTACTAGTACTAGTACAAGGGTATTATAACTTTGTTGGGATAACGGTTGGTTGTACAGGTATAAAGGAATCGAGATAGATATAGACTTCCATATATCAAAATGATCAGGATCGAAAAAAAATTTGATTGAGCCATGTCCGTCCGTCCGTCTGTCCGTTAACACGATAACTTGAGCAAATAATGAGATATCTTCACCAAATTCGGCATGTGTACTTATTTGGGTTCAGAATAGATTGGTATTGAAAATGGGTAAAATCGGACCATAACCACGCCCCTTTTTCGATATCGAAAATTTCGAAAAACGTGTAAAACGGGTTAATTCAATATTAGAAGCAGCTACAATGATAAAATTTGCAATATATATTGATTTAGATGTTCTAAGGCCGATTTTATCAAATTTTTTTAAAAGGGGCGTGGCACCGCCCACATATATTTGAAGAAATTTTCAAATTTTGACTCTTAATAACTTCAGAACAGTTTATGCTAGAATAACGAAATTTTGTAGAGGGCATACCATTGTTGTGTTAAATTCAGATATGGAAAATAAACGAAATCGGTTAATGACCACGCCTACTTTTTCATAAAAGTTATATTGAAAGGAGGTGGAAATATTGAAAAGTCCATATCTAATTAACTGATACCGCTATAATAATATAATTTGGTACATACATCAATTTTCATATTCTTTACATTATTTTTGTAAAATTTTGGAAAGTGGGCGTGGCGCCGCCCACTTATGAGTCAAGCAATTTTCACATTCGACTGCTAATAACTTCAGAACGGTGTGAGATAGGTTTACGAAACAAGGTACCAGGCATGTTATGTTTATGTAGAGTACTACCACAGAAAATAAGAAAAATCGGTGAACGACCACGCCCCTTTTTGGACTAAAGTTCTCTAAACGAGAGTTAGGAAACCGGAATATGCAATATCTGTTTAACTGATAAAGATATAATGCTAAAATTTAGTACACTCATTCACCTGATGATGTTATTAGTGATGTTTAAAGGTTTTATGGTAATATTTTGGAAAATGGGCGTGGCACCGCCCACAAGTGAATAAACAAAATATCAACATTTCACTATTAACAATCCACTGTGAAAGTATCATAAAGATCTGCAACGAAAACTGATCTTCAAATAGGGACAAACAACATAATAAAATCCGTGGGCGTGCCACCACCCACTTTTTTTAAATTTTGTAAATATTGATTAATGGAAACATATATCCCTATATCAAAAATTTCAGAAAATACGTTAAAAGTTATGGCACGCCTTCTTTTACAAAGTTATATATAGGACATGGTATAACCCTTGAAAAGATCGATTCAGTACTTTTGGCTCATGTAAGGGGTTAAAGCTTTTTAAGCAAGGGGCGTGGCCGCGCCCACCAACTTCGCTATTGTTTAGGCTCTCTAAAAACTAACGCTGGGTATTTAATGTTCGGTTCACCCGAACTTAGACTTCCTTACTTGTTCTTACATAAATTTATATGAAGAAAAATGCACTTGCTTTGTCAAAAAAAAAAAACTAAGCGCGCCTCTCTAAAATTTTTGTTTACTTTTTTTGCATTGTGTATCAGTACAAGTGTGATATGTTATCTGTCAAACGTTTGACAGGCACTTCAAAATGGAGTTTTTTTCAGTTTTTTGTTTACATCTGAGCACTTCAGCATGGCGGCGCATCCGCTGCTCCTATCTTCTAACGAATGATAGAACGAGATGCAGGATGAATCCAACATAGAATATAAAAAAACAGGTGTTAATTTTTTTAAAAATTTTGACGTCTATGCCTAAGATATCACACTTGACATGGTACACAATGTATGCGGGTGTCAGCATATCTTTAATAAAACTCTAGATAAGTTGAATTGATAAAATGAATGGGGATTACTTGGGGAATGTTCATGTTATATCTCCTTTATGTATGTCTACAGCAACCAACAAAAGTAAAGGCGTTTTTTAATAGTCTAACTTCGACATTTTGTCATCTCCCCTCTAAAGAGTCAAATAGAGGGGAGATGACAAAATGTCGAAGTTAGACTGTTAAAAAACGACTTTACTTTTGTTGGTTGCTGTAGACATACATAAAGGAGGTATAATGTGGGAAAACAAATATTGTTCTGAACCTTCTCAGCCTGTAAATTGTTTTCGCAATTGAAGGCAGCAGGAATTTATTAACTACTTAGGTACATACCGAACAAAGCTGGGTACCCTGCTAGTATGAAATAAATGTAAAAACTTACATACAATACTTAAGTGCCTTTTAGCTCATTTTTTTACATGTTTTGGATTTTCTTGAATAAATCTAGCTCCTTTTTTTTCTCAAATCTAGCTCCAAAATAAATTGTATCCTGGCAACACTGTACTTAATGCCTGCATTAATGTGGTCAGAGCAGGTTAAAATCGAATTAATCACTAAACCTGGGCTTGTGATTTTACTAACAAACTTTAGGGGATTGTTACCTAAATATAAAAAATGAATATTCTCAAATTTACTTGATAAGTAGAGCTGTATATCATCAACATACGCGTGCATAGTTACAAATTTACAACTATAAAATATTCCGTTAATGAAAAGGATAAATAAGAGAGGACCCAGTATAGAACCCTGAGGAAAGCCCGGGGTAATCATCCTCAGACCTGATTGAACTAAGCCATTTTTCACTCTTTGGTACCTAAATACCTACCAGGTAACTCTCTATTAGTTTCAACGAGCATGCACTAAAAGCATAATATTTCTTCAGCTTAAGATAGAGAATCGCATGATTCACTGAGTCAAAAGCTTTAGAGAAGTCTAATAAGCAAAGAAGCGTAAGATGACTTTTGTCGAAAGATGAACGAATATCATCTAGAATCTTTACCACAGCTGTCGAGCAACTGTGCTTTCTCCTAAAGCCGGACTGGAGGTTTGACACTAAACTATTGCTGTACACATGCAACTTGATTTGCTATGCCAACAAAGCTTTGAAAACCTTTGAGAGCGCTGGCAGGATACTTATCGGCCTAAAATCATTAACGGAGACGCGTTCAAGTTTTTTACATTACGCCATAGAACACTAGAGGACAGTGCGGTATCTAACTTCAAGGTGTAATAGAGGTATTTTGTCCTTTCTAATTATAGTGGTAGTCTATTTCTTGCGCTTTGAAATGACTCCCAGTTCATTTGCGAGCGATTTCTTTTCCATACGGAATAACACTTATTTTTAGTTTTGATAGCCTTTTAAACCTTGTCGTTAAACCATGGACAGGACGTAGACTTGGCTTTACAAGAACGGACTGAAACATGGGTAGGTATTAAAGGCGTTAAGCAAATTATCGTTTAGAAAGTTATGCTTGTCATTAACCGAGCCAAAATACCAACAATTACACCAAGAAAGGTGTAGAAATAGCAAGTCAAGGCCAAGATTTTTATAATCTCTGAATTCAAAAGTTCTGCCCGACGTCGCTCTTGGCTGGTCAAAATCAATATCAAAAGCACAAAAGATTATATCGTCATCCGAAACAAAGAAAACCTTGTTAGGAGGTTAACAATAAAGTCACCACACACAATAATATTCATATAATCCACCACATACGAGGACAAAACTTCGAAGAATGAACTGAGACTAATTGTCTTGCGGGGGTTATAAACACAGGATATTACAGCTTTAGTTGACAGATTTGACACCTCAACAAATAGATGTTCAGTACCACCATCATTCGACTCGCAAATAAATTCAGCACTAATGTGCCTTTTATAGTAATTTTTGATCCCATAGCAAGCATCATCAACAGGTTTAAGAAACCAAGTTTCCGAAACACAAATAACATCAACGTAGTCAAACTTTTCATTATTTAGACTACGGGTATTGAAATGCACAACGTTTAGACCTTTCTGGCGCCTACATAAAATGTTTAACAAAGCTAAACTGATTCCACCATCGCTCCCAAAATCGTTGCGGGGCATGTTAAGTTATCTAGCACATACCAAACAACAAACAAAAACATACGTATACTCATAACTAGACTATCTTGAAAATAACTGAAATATTACCGTTAGCTGAAGTTTATGTTGAAGAAATTGCCCGTTGCAAGACTAACACGCTGCAGTAAATTAAAAATGCAATTCTGATACACTCCCGACAATAACATATTCGTGTGCTTGCAACAAATGAAATAGGTGTTACATTTTTTATAAGCAAACATTTTAATTTGTTGTTTTTTTTTTTGTTTTCATTTCGAGCCCTGTACAATTATGAGTTGAGGGCAAAAGCAATTTTGACGTAACTACATGTGCTTTGCTTTCTCATATTTTTTGTGAAGGCAAAATAGCTGTTATGGACCCCCGCCAAAATCAAAAATATAGCAAGAACACTGCACGTAGAAAGCAAAGGGCGAATCTTAAATACAAACTTAAGACATTTGACGGGAGGGTAATAAACGAACAAACTAAAACCATTTCTGACGCAATATTTGAACCCCTGAAACTAAATAATATACAGCAAACCAAACAACACCGCAGGTACTATAAAAAAACGACCAACAATAAACAAACGGACACACAAAACGAATCAGAAGACAAAAATAACCGACTTCTACATTACTAACGATCGTCGAAACCAACCGTACACACATATTTAACATTACCTGACCTAACACACACAAACTAATTGCCTGACCTAACATGTACAACTAATGAATGATCGTCAGAAACAACCCTCATTGCAGGTACCCATTCGGGTACGGTCGTGGGACACGACAATGTACACGCGGACTAACACTACCTGATGCAGCGTCCAGACTATAAGTACATACATGACAACGGATAGACAAAAATTAGATAGAAATAAAGCATTGAAGATGTCGCATCGACGAAACCTGTTTGCTACAAAACCAAAATTGACAAGGGACGACGGAAATTCGTTCCAATATACATAAATCTAGCTGTTACGTCTTTTTTACCTTTTTAATTTAGAATGTTTGCATGTTAGAAAAAATTTATATGTGTAAATTAGACTATGATGCCTGTTGATTCCATTCATAGTACTTTTAAAACATTTGTAAGGGCTAGGATTGTTTAGGCACCAAGTGAATGGTACACTATAAAGGGTTGCATGCGTTAAGTCTGCTATGAATAAGCCAAATAACTTTCTAGTTCAACGCATAACTCGAGTTGTGCGCTGACGCCGATTGCGTTTGTTCGAATACACATACAGGCAATTTATTGTTGGTTGTACCCTGCAATCAAACCAACTAGTTGAAAACTACTTTAGAACTAGTATGTGCACTGAGCCCAACTAGTCAGCCAACTGTCATATTTTCATATAAGCAACTGGTATTTTTACAATGTTGATGTCCTACGAAATTTCAATTGTCAGATTTCGACCAGAACATACCAGTCATCTACTAGTATATAGATACTAGTTTGCATATAGTTCAAATATACCAGTTTCATAGTAGTTCAAAATCGAATGAAATGAACTAGTAAAATTTCAGCCCAGTGGGACAGTATCAAACTAGTTAGAAAAAGATTGAACCTTTCTAATCCAAAAAGGGATTGAAACCTGTAGATATAATAAAAATACGAAAATAAACTCATGAAACTAGTATTGAATAGACTATTTCTGACTAGTATGATTTCAACCAGAAAATTGTAGTTGAATATTATTATGGAATAAACTTTTTCTGACTAGCATGATTTCAGCTAGAAAATTGTAGCTGAATACTAGTATGGAATAGACTTTTTCTGACTAGTATGATTTCAACAAGAAAATTGTAGTAAGATTTCAACCAGAAAATTGTAGCTGAATACTAGTATGGAATAGACTTTTTCTGACTAGTATGATTTCAACAAGAAAATTGTAGTATGATTTCAACCAGAAAATTGTAGTTGTATACTAGTATGTTGTCTGACTAGTTTGGTGTTTCACTGCAGGGTAGTTTTTCGCTAGCGGTGAACTCGACTCGTTCGTAACATAAACACAAATAAACCACCCCTTCAACTTCAAGTACATTCGAATACAAGGAGTATCTGCACACATTTTTATGTGCACTCATTGTTCGGATATATCTTTAAACTGGATTTAGTTAACTAGTATGTATCGTAGGCAATCAAATTATTGTTGTTTTCGGCTAATGCTAGCCTGTATTGTTGATTTGATGATTGATTGATGTCATCTAATTTTTGAAAAAAAAAAAAACATTTTTTTTTTATTTGGCCCAATCTAGTAGTCATACTAGAGTAGGAGCTAAAAGAACCCGTTTGGGCGAAAAGTGGATTAGTCCTTTTGTACCCGTTCGGGTACAAATATGTATGCATAATTAGGACAGCCTCAAACGAATGTGAGCTGACATTAGCCGCATATTCCCTTGCAACTGATCCTTAACGCATCTTAAACTAATCGCATTTTTTGCCAGGTTAGGACGCGCACATACATATGTATGTGTATGTACACATCTGCGTTGCTTTGTTTTCGACTAAAGAACAACTTGCATACATACATAAAATTTATGTACAGATTTTTTTGCCTAACTAAAAACTATTAGTTAACTGATTCACTAGTGCAACTTCATTTACTCGCACCACCTTTTTCTTGAACAGTGTTTACTCACAGCAAACGAGTTAGCGCACCACTGCTAGTGAGCAGTTGTCAATTTTCGATATTGTGGACAACCAATCTAGCACAGGGTTGTAAATGGTAATGCCACACCAAAGTTGTTACATTATCAATTTCAACTAACAATTTTTGACAGGTTGGGTTGTAATCGATAATATCAAATTACAACTTTTGACAGGTTGGGTTGTAATCGCTAATACCAAATTGCAAAATTTCAACTAAAGTAAAGTTGAGTTGTAAACCGCAAAAGGAGCTTAAGATTTGCATGTAAAGTTCATTTGTTAATTCCGCTTCATCTTTATCGCATTCATCTACACAAAGTGACAGTATTTTCGTTGTTTTACCATATTAGCACCATTATCAGAAGTAATGGATACTACTTGGTTCAGTAAAATATTATATCTACTTAACGTGTTAAGTATTTCGGTGGAGAGGTTTCTAGCTGAGCTAGAAGCAATTCCCGTTAAAATCACCATTCCCAACATTCTCGAATTTATTTCATTATTTTTAATAAACTGCACACTAATGCCAAATATAGAGCGCGATAATCTGGTAGCACTGTCAATTTTCAATGAAACCAGCTTTTTTTTACTTCAATTGAAATATCTTTTTTTATTTTTTCGGCAACTAATTTTAATGTTTTTTTTGCAATTTTCTGCATTTAAAGTAATTTTTTTTTATATTTGACGAGTTCAAAAGGTTGAATGGCATGCCATTTTCTGTCACCATGCCCTAAATATATGGTTTTTTTGACTTCAATCTTTATTTTTCTCTTTCGCAATATTGGTGAAATTATATTTGAGTTTGAATCTTGAATAGTGTTTATTTTATGAACGTTTCTTAAATGTGCTTTCAAATTAAATATTCTATTGTTTTTAAGTCGAGCCCTACATATGGAACAAATAGCCATTTGATCGCTTATATTATTTTTAAAATATTTCCACACTTCCATATTTTTTTCACTCATTTTGATGCACTTTATTAAATAGACACGTGTTTACTAAACAAAACCACCGAAAAAAATAAGAATTTGCGATCGTATTCTATGTAATTTACAGTTTAGCGGATTCGCAGGCGCAAACGCATGAAAAGACAGCCTTTGCTTTTGCTTTTTTCTTTACAAAATTCAAGCAACAGCAAGTGAAGGCTGCTGCAGCCGTGACCGTCGTTGAATTCATAAGTAAAACGGCTGCAGTTGCAAGCAACAAAAAATCATCTTCCGACGACGACACATAACGTGCGCTCAATTCAAATGGTGCATGACATGCAATTGCATGAATGTTTGCGGGTAAACGTCATGCACACGAAACGCACACATATAAAGTGCATGTCCTGCATGCTGGATCGTTTCGCCGCCGCTTATGCTTGTGCTGCTGCGGTTTTATTTTCACAGCCCAGCCAAGAACCAAATGCTGGCTGTAAACAATTTTCAAGCGATTTTAAACCCTGTTAGAAAGTAGACTTCTTTTTGGTTTTTTGGTGTTTACATTTTTCAAATTTTTAAGACAAGGTCTAGATATAGAAAAATCAATGCCATTTTCGGAGTTAATTGGGTTGATTGCAATTAGAGACTGTATGATAGGTTCATTTCGTGCATAATTAGAAATGAAATTTCCAACAGCAAACATATTATGTTGACGCAGTTACATACCTCAAGAAGTATTGGACAGTCGATAATGCCATTAACAATATCATAAATGAATATAATAGCCGAAATAACCCTCCTTATTTCTAATTCATGGAAATTAATTAGCCCACACATTAAATCACATGGAGGGAGTGGCAGGTTGAATCGTATATCAATTAAGCAGTACTTTTTAAATATCCTTTGAACACGTTCAATCCTCAGACCTGATTGAACTAAGCCATTTTTCACTCTTTGGTACCTAAATACCTACCAGGTAACTCTCTATTAGTTTCAACGAGCATGCACTAAAAGCATAATATTTCTTCAGCTTAAGATAGAGAATCGCATGATTCACTGAGTCAAAAGCTTTAGAGAAGTCTAATAAGCAAAGAAGCGTAAGATGACTTTTGTCGAAAGATGAACGAATATCATCTAGAATCTTTACCACAGCTGTCGAGCAACTGTGCTTTCTCCTAAAGCCGGACTGAAGGTTTGACACTAAACTATTGCTGTACACATGCAACTTGATTTGCTATGCCAACAAAGCTTTGAAAACCTTTGAGAGCGCTGGCAATATACTTATCGGCCTAAAATCATTAACGGAGACGCGTTCAAGTTTTTTACATTACGCCATAGAACACTAGAGGACAGTGCGGTATCTAACTTCAAGGTGTAATAGAGGTATTTTGTCCTTTCTAATTATAGTGGTAGTCTATTTCTTGCGCTTTGAAATGACTCCCAGTTCATTTGCGAGCGATTTCTTTTCCATACGGAATAACACTTATTTTTAGTTTTGATAGCCTTTTAAACCTTGTCGTTAAACCATGGACAGGACGTAGACTTGGCTTTACAAGAACCTACTGAAACATGGGTAGGTATTAAAGGCGTTAAGCAAATTATCGTTTAGAAAGTTATGCTTGTCATTAACCGAGCCAAAATACCAACAATTACACCAAGAAAGGTGTAGAAATAGCAAGTCAAGGCCAAGATTTTTATAATCTCTGAATTCAAAAGTTCTGCCCGACGTCGCTCTTGGCTGGTCAAAATCAATATCAAAAGCACAAAAGATTATATCGTCATCCGAAACAAAGAAAACCTTGTTAGGAGGTTAACAATAAAGTCACCACACACAATAATATTCATATAATCCACCACATACGAGGACAAAACTTCGAAGAATGAACTGAGACTAATTGTCTTGCGGGGGTTATAAACACAGGATATTACAGCTTTAGTTGACAGATTTGACACCTCAACAAATAGATGTTCAGTACCACCATCATTCGACTCGCAAATAAATTCAGCACTAATGTGCCTTTTATAGTAATTTTTGATCCCATAGCAAGCATCATCAACAGGTTTAAGAAACCAAGTTTCCGAAACACAAATAACATCAACGTAGTCAAACTTTTCATTATTTAGACTACGGGTATTGAAATGCACAACGTTTAGACCTTTCTGGCGCCTACATAAAATGTTTAACAAAGCTAAACTGATTCCACCATCGCTCCCAAAATCGTTGCGGGGCATGTTAAGTTATCTAGCACATACCAAACAACAAACAAAAACATACGTATACTCATAACTAGACTATCTTGAAAATAACTGAAATATTACCGTTAGCTGAAGTTTATGTTGAAGAAATTGCCCGTTGCAAGACTAACACGCTGCAGTAAATTAAAAATGCAATTCTGATACACTCCCGACAATAACATATTCGTGTGCTTGCAACAAATGAAATAGGTGTTACATTTTTTATAAGCAAACATTTTAATTTGTTGTTTTTTTTTTTGTTTTCATTTCGAGCCCTGTACAATTATGAGTTGAGGGCAAAAGCAATTTTGACGTAACTACATGTGCTTTGCTTTCTCATATTTTTTGTGAAGGCAAAATAGCTGTTATGGACCCCCGCCAAAATCAAAAATATAGCAAGAACACTGCACGTAGAAAGCAAAGGGCGAATCTTAAATACAAACTTAAGACATTTGACGGGAGGGTAATAAACGAACAAACTAAAACCATTTCTGACGCAATATTTGAACCCCTGAAACTAAATAATATACAGCAAACCAAACAACACCGCAGGTACTATAAAAAAACGACCAACAATAAACAAACGGACACACAAAACGAATCAGAAGACAAAAATAACCGACTTCTACATTACTAACGATCGTCGAAACCAACCGTACACACATATTTAACATTACCTGACCTAACACACACAAACTAATTGCCTGACCTAACATGTACAACTAATGAATGATCGTCAGAAACAACCCTCATTGCAGGTACCCATTCGGGTACGGTCGTGGGACACGACAATGTACACGCGGACTAACACTACCTGATGCAGCGTCCAGACTATAAGTACATACATGACAACGGATAGACAAAAATTAGATAGAAATAAAGCATTGAAGATGTCGCATCGACGAAACCTGTTTGCTACAAAACCAAAATTGACAAGGGACGACGGAAATTCGTTCCAATATACATAAATCTAGCTGTTACGTCTTTTTTACCTTTTTAATTTAGAATGTTTGCATGTTAGAAAAAATTTATATGTGTAAATTAGACTATGATGCCTGTTGATTCCATTCATAGTACTTTTAAAACATTTGTAAGGGCTAGGATTGTTTAGGCACCAAGTGAATGGTACACTATAAAGGGTTGCATGCGTTAAGTCTGCTATGAATAAGCCAAATAACTTTCTAGTTCAACGCATAACTCGAGTTGTGCGCTGACGCCGATTGCGTTTGTTCGGATACACATACAGGCAATTTATTGTTGGTTGTACCCTGCAATCAAACCAACTAGTTGAAAACTACTTTAGAACTAGTATGTGCACTGAGCCCAACTAGTCAGCCAACTGTCATATTTTCATATAAGCAACTGGTATTTTTACAATGTTGATGTCCTACGAAATTTCAATTGTCAGATTTCGACCAGAACATACCAGTCATCTACTAGTATATAGATACTAGTTTGCATATAGTTCAAATATACCAGTTTCATAGTAGTTCAAAATCGAATGAAATGAACTAGTAAAATTTCAGCCCAGTGGGACAGTATCAAACTAGTTAGAAAAAGATTGAACCTTTCTAATCCAAAAAGGGATTGAAACCTGTAGATATAATAAAAATACGAAAATAAACTCATGAAACTAGTATTGAATAGACTATTTCTGACTAGTATGATTTCAACCAGAAAATTGTAGTTGAATATTATTATGGAATAAACTTTTTCTGACTAGCATGATTTCAGCTAGAAAATTGTAGCTGAATACTAGTATGGAATAGACTTTTTCTGACTAGTATGATTTCAACAAGAAAATTGTAGTAAGATTTCAACCAGAAAATTGTAGCTGAATACTAGTATGGAATAGACTTTTTCTGACTAGTATGATTTCAACAAGAAAATTGTAGTATGATTTCAACCAGAAAATTGTAGTTGTATACTAGTATGTTGTCTGACTAGTTTGGTGTTTCACTGCAGGGTAGTTTTTCGCTAGCGGTGAACTCGACTCGTTCGTAACATAAACACAAATAAACCACCCCTTCAACTTCAAGTACATTCGAATACAAGGAGTATCTGCACACATTTTTATGTGCACTCATTGTTCGGATATATCTTTAAACTGGATTTAGTTAACTAGTATGTATCGTAGGCAATCAAATTATTGTTGTTTTCGGCTAATGCTAGCCTGTATTGTTGATTTGATGATTGATTGATGTCATCTAATTTTGACTGACATTAGCTGACATTAGCCGCATATTCCCTTGCAACTGATCCTTAACGCATCTTAAACTAATCGCATTTTTTGCCAGGTTAGGACGCGCACATACATATGTATGTGTATGTACACATCTGCGTTGCTTTGTTTTCGACTAAAGAACAACTTGCATACATACATAAAATTTATGTACAGATTTTTTTGCCTAACTAAAAACTATTAGTTAACTGATTCACTAGTGCAACTTCATTTACTCGCACCACCTTTTTCTTGAACAGTGTTTACTCACAGCAAACGAGTTAGCGCACCACTGCTAGTGAGCAGTTGTCAATTTTCGATATTGTGGACAACCAATCTAGCACAGGGTTGTAAATGGTAATGCCACACCAAAGTTGTTACATTATCAATTTCAACTAACAATTTTTGACAGGTTGGGTTGTAATCGATAATATCAAATTACAACTTTTGACAGGTTGGGTTGTAATCGCTAATACCAAATTGCAAAATTTCAACTAAAGTAAAGTTGAGTTGTAAACCGCAAAAGGAGCTTAAGATTTGCATGTAAAGTTCATTTGTTAATTCCGCTTCATCTTTATCGCATTCATCTACACAAAGTGACAGTATTTTCGTTGTTTTACCATATTAGCACCATTATCAGAAGTAATGGATACTACTTGGTTCAGTAAAATATTATATCTACTTAACGTGTTAAGTATTTCGGTGGAGAGGTTTCTAGCTGAGCTAGAAGCAATTCCCGTTAAAATCACCATTCCCAACATTCTCGAATTTATTTCATTATTTTTAATAAACTGCACACTAATGCCAAATATAGAGCGCGATAATCTGGTAGCACTGTCAATTTTCAATGAAACCAGCTTTTTTTTACTTCAATTGAAATATCTTTTTTTATTTTTTCGGCAACTAATTTTAATGTTTTTTTTGCAATTTTCTGCATTTAAAGTAATTTTTTTTTATATTTGACGAGTTCAAAAGGTTGAATGGCATGCCATTTTCTGTCACCATGCCCTAAATATATGGTTTTTTTGACTTCAATCTTTATTTTTCTCTTTCGCAATATTGGTGAAATTATATTTGAGTTTGAATCTTGAATAGTGTTTATTTTATGAACGTTTCTTAAATGTGCTTTCAAATTAAATATTCTATTGTTTTTAAGTCGAGCCCTACATATGGAACAAATAGCCATTTGATCGCTTATATTATTTTTAAAATATTTCCACACTTCCATATTTTTTTCACTCATTTTGATGCACTTTATTAAATAGACACGTGTTTACTAAACAAAACCACCGAAAAAAATAAGAATTTGCGATCGTATTCTATGTAATTTACAGTTTAGCGGATTCGCAGGCGCAAACGCATGAAAAGACAGCCTTTGCTTTTGCTTTTTTCTTTACAAAATTCAAGCAACAGCAAGTGAAGGCTGCTGCAGCCGTGACCGTCGTTGAATTCATAAGTAAAACGGCTGCAGTTGCAAGCAACAAAAAATCATCTTCCGACGACGACACATAACGTGCGCTCAATTCAAATGGTGCATGACATGCAATTGCATGAATGTTTGCGGGTAAACGTCATGCACACGAAACGCACACATATAAAGTGCATGTCCTGCATGCTGGATCGTTTCGCCGCCGCTTATGCTTGTGCTGCTGCGGTTTTATTTTCACAGCCCAGCCAAGAACCAAATGCTGGCTGTAAACAATTTTCAAGCGATTTTAAACCCTGTTAGAAAGTAGACTTCTTTTTGGTTTTTTGGTGTTTACATTTTTCAAATTTTTAAGACAAGGTCTAGATATAGAAAAATCAATGCCATTTTCGGAGTTAATTGGGTTGATTGCAATTAGAGACTGTATGATAGGTTCATTTCGTGCATAATTAGAAATGAAATTTCCAACAGCAAACATATTATGTTGACGCAGTTACATACCTCAAGAAGTATTGGACAGTCGATAATGCCATTAACAATATCATAAATGAATATAATAGCCGAAATAACCCTCCTTATTTCTAATTCATGGAAATTAATTAGCCCACACATTAAATCACATGGAGGGAGTGGCAGGTTGAATCGTATATCAATTAAGCAGTACTTTTTAAATATCCTTTGAACACGTTCAATCCTATTTTCCTTTCTATTCCTTCAATTCAATGGAAGAGCCCCGGTTATGTTTTGTTACGCTCGAGTGCTGGCCACCACACAGCAATACAGTATATCAAATAAACAAATAACTCGGGGGTTTAAGCATACAAATTCCCTACGGCTTTATAGGGCAGTGATAGCCTTCTTGGATCTGTCCTCGACATGCTTGTTCCAGTTGAGTCTACGCCCAGGTACTTGACCCCTGAATCCAGGCGTGGTGGTACAAACGCCGGTGTTTTGTACTTTCTGGTGAAAAGGACCAGTTCCGTTTTAGAGGGATTTACGCTAAGTTCGCTTTCAAGGGTCCAGTCCTCCACGAGGTTCAAGGTAGGTTGCAGTAGTTCGCTTATGATTCTCTTTGAAACTCCAGTACCAATCCTAGAAGGGACTCGCCGACATCTTTATTATATACTTTATTGAAGACCCCGTCAATGTCAAAAAGGTAACCTAGAATGTAATCCTTAAGACCAAGTCCTTTTTCTACCTTTGCGGTGATAGCATGGGCGTTTCCACTGACTTGCCTTCGGAGTATGCATGATGAGCTTTCGAAAGCATCCAATATTCTTTCTAAGACCTTGAGAAGAAAACACGTAAGGCTGATAGTAAGCGCGTAGCCAGAAAAAAATTTCGGGGGGTGGTTTTAGCCAAAGTGTCAGTAAATAAGAATTACCTGTAAATACACACATGTTTATATTTTTACATATTACATATTTATACTTTTATTTATTTGAAAATTTTGTCTTTCTACATGGCTAAAAATTTGAGCCTAAATTTTAAACCATTCACAATTCTCAATTTTTTGCGGTTTTGGTTTAAAACTTAACAAAAATACAACAAAAGTCGTATACACAGCGAATATATGCAGTTTTCGCACAAAATTCATGAGTGCACTGTAGCTCAGTATGTAGAGCATTGCGCACTGATTTGGGGCACGTCGGTTCGAGTCCTAACATTTAAAAAAAAAAAAAATTATTGTTAACAAGATTTTCGGTTGAAAATTTAAATAATTTTTATTACGCGCATTTCTATGACAACCGGCGTAAATTTAATTCTAAACCAAATTTGGTTGGTCATACACCTAGACCAGTATATCTGCGTTCAAAGGGTTTTTTGGGATTTCCAGTAACATTAACTTCTTTAGACTAATTTCATTATTTTTGAATGAATTTTATGTTAATACACAATACAAATACTGCAACTCAGGGTTAAGAAAACTCGAAAAATTTTCATCAAAATTTCTAGCTTTTTAGTAAACATTTTTATAGTTTTTTTGCAGTATGCCGTTTTGTAGCTCATTAAATTTTAGTGTAAAGATAAGCTGCTAGAAGAATTACTCAACTTTTGGCATTTTTTTTCTAGCCGACCAAGAGCATTTTCTTCAATATAAAAAACATTACGCATATAAATTTGTATGGAAGATAACGCGCATGTTCGGCTAGATGGTCGGTGTTTTTACACATACTTTCATACAAAAATAATGAAATTAGTCAAAGGAAGTTAATCTTACTGGAAATTCCAAACAACACTTTGAGCCCAGACATACTGGTCTAGGTGTATATGTAGCCCCCAAAAAGTTTTAAATCTAGGGTAAAACTTTTAGCCGTGTACAAAACAATATTTATTTTTCTTATTTGTTTTGAAATTTCTTTTAGGATTTCTGCAGGAAGTAGAGTGGATGTTGAGTAGAGCCACATTGTACTTCTTAGATCAGTTTTTAACCTTCGAAGGGAAGAGAAAGACCGTTCGCTAGGAGCAACGGAAACTAGAAGCATTGCAGCAATTTTTATATATCGATGTACCATAGGAACAATTATTTAATGCATCAATTAACGTACTTGGTCGCTCCTCCTTTGAGATTGGAAAATATTTTTCAAAAGAAATCCAAAAACTCTATATAAAATGACACTTATGAAACGCTTAAGAAAAATTTCTTGTGTCAGAATCTCTACTACTTTTCTACTGCTAATTTCTGGAAAATTTTTACAAAAAAGCGACCTGCGCAACTCTGGCTTTGGCAAGAAATAAATAGTTGTCGCTTTATTTCTTGAAGAAAAACTGAAATTTCCGAAAAATAAAAACAAAAAATATAATAAAATAACCTTGAAATTCATATAAAAAGAGGCAAATTGCAATTATTTAACATGCAAAACGGAACGTCAAAATTTCTTGGCTATTCATGACAATTTCATGGTCAAGAAATAATTGAAAATATTTCGTGACCATTTTCTTTTCAACAGCATACCGGGCTTTTACTTTTAAACTTTTTCAATCCTTTTTTGCCAAATTAGCGTCACTTTTTATTATCACCTGACAAGTATAAGTACAATCTAATTGCTACTTTCTCTGTACTGCTTGGTAATTTTTGGTAATTTTTTTTAGCTTCTTGGTAATTTTTTTGGTTAAGCTTATGACAACCGTGACTACAATAACGAGAGACACTCATTTTTACGATTTTTGAGCGCTGTATTCATAACTCGAAAAGCAGTTAATTTGAATTTCAACAGACTTGAGTTCGAATCACTCTTGCTGTTGTTAACATGCTATGTAGTTGAGATGCTAAGTTGATCTTATGCAGAGCAAGTCTGATAGTTTTGCGCGAATTTCTTAGTGAGTGAACCGTTGCAGGAATTTAGTTGTGACCTCTCAAACTTGCTCTGATAATTGATTAGCGACTACCAATAACTTCTCTCAGTATGAAATATTATTTAATTTTATTCTTTCGCATTTTCATTATTGCTATATTCTCTTTCCTTTCGGAATGAGGGTTGACATGACTTAGAAGATTACACTGGTCATACCAAATTTCTACCACGACATTTGGGCAGCACTGTCATGTCGACAACACTCCCCAAAAGCTTTGGGGAGTGATTTTGTTGCTAAAACCGCAACAACAGGGGTGAACTAGAGGGAAATGGGTGTTAGCAGAGTAGGCTCGGTTAAGCAGACAAAAAGAAGGTATTTGATGTTATAATCTCCCAGCAATACCTTATAATCTCCCAGCATTATCTTACTTCGAAAGTTGGGCTCTTTAGCTTTATTCGGCATTTATGGGGTTTCGGAGTCATTTTTATACAGCACCTATACTCTATATGATCATTTAACTTTGGATGCATCCTAGGTGAGTTTTTATCCTAGTTATTTTTTAAACATATTCTCAAAGCTCGTAGGGTAGAAGAGATTTTTTGAGTGGTTGATTTGTAGACACTGATATACGGCCTGGTTGTTGAAGACACATATAAAAAGTCCTCCGAGAAGTGCAGAAGTGTATTCTGGAATAATGGAGACCCCATAGTCCGTATTGGATCGGTTTTTGAAGCGCGAACGAAGGCCGTCTTCTCAAGCCGATGTTCTGCCTATAAATAAATTCCTTGGATCACGCCACTCATTTGGGATCGGACCTGTATCAAATTCACATTTGGGCTATTAAACGCTTTTTGATACCTCTTCCCTTAATTCTAACATTTTATCATATACATCAGGGGCGTAGCCAGAAAATTGCCTTGGGGGGGGGGGGGGGGGGGTTAAAATTTTTTTTTTTTCAGTTAAATAAAAAAATGTTGTGTTTAGCTTTAACATTAAAGTACGTGTATTTAGAATATGATATGAAAAATGTTATATTAAAAACTCAAGCGCATGCGTCGGCTTTTCTTTGCCATTTCATCTAAAACTTCATCAACAGTAACAATTTGATCACGGTGGATGCTTAGTGATTCAATCGATTTTCACTCATCGTGTTTCTCAAATAGTTTTTAATCAGCCTAAGGGTTGAAAAAGATCTCTCGTTCGTTGCCGTTGTTACTGGAAGCGTACACAAGATTTTCAACAACATGTGAACATTAGGAAAAGCCACAGAATCGCATTCCTGTAATATATATTAATCATAGTTAGATTGATAAAAAAAACCGGACTGTGCAGTTAATGTACCAACTTACCTCCAACAAATCGTGAGCATTCCAGCTTTTTTCCGATTTTCTGTTATTTTTTTACCAAGACCTTCATCCAATTGTTGTGTGATTGGCACTGTAACGTGTTTTGTAATACTTACACGTTCGTTGTGATTTAAAATTGCGGTACGGTGATATTGCAAACCTGAATGATTTTCAAATGTTTCTATGGTCTTTTTCCAGTTTGAGAAAGGTTTGCAGACAAGCTGACCTGCAAAATATTTAAAAAATATTTTTCGTTTTTTAGGAATATTTACAAGTGGCAACTTACCGAGAGGTTGGGAGCCAGAACCGCCAGTTTTTACGCTAAAAAACGCGCAATACTTACAAAAAGCCCCATTTTGGACAGTTGAGTACGGAAGCTAATTCCATCTGCTCAACCACGAATATTGAAACTTCAATTTCCTTTTTTCACTCATAGGAAAAGGAAAGCTTGGTGTCGGTGTACTAATTCGATTGAATAATTCCAATCTATTGCAATCATTTAAATTTTTCAATAAGGTAATAACATCATCAGGGTCGCCGGGGGAAGGTAGTTTGGAAACATTTGAAACAGAAGGATCGGATTCGCATTTGGAAGCTGCATCCAAATCCGTATCTATAACAATGAAATAGGTTAGGTTGGAATTTAAAAAGTAAAAGGCAGTGCGATTCATAAACACGTTTAAATAAATAAATCGTAATTACATCAATCATAATAATAATTGCACTCTAAATAATGAATGGAAAACGATGTGCCTACTCACTTGAGTCCTGCCGCGCACGTTTTTCCGGTGGCGATTGTAACCATTTTAATAAACTCATTTTAAGTCAAATTGAACTTTAAGCTTAAATTAAACTTGTATTTTTTTATTAGATAACCACAACTCGAAATATCAAAATTTATTCTGATCGTCTCTTATTTCACAAAATTACTTCAAAGCTATTTCGATTAACTTAGTTAATCAATTTCTGAAAATCAAAGAGCATAATTCGAAAGAATCGTTGGCCAAATTATATTGAAACCAGCAATACGGACATACATATATATGTACATATTTGCATGCTGCTGAATTCAAATGATACAGTGACGAAATTAACGCGAAAACACTAGGCCGGCCACATTCAAAACGACGTCTGCGAACGACAACGGCAAAAAACTGAAGCTTGACGATATATGTCGCCAAGCACCGACGACTGATTATAAACAACAAGAAAAACCACACAAAAAATTTAGACTTAAAAACATCAAATATTTGAATTGTAACGACCTAAAAAATCAAATTATCCTGAGGCAAGGAGGGGGTACTTGCCAAGTACTGTAATGCCTATGACAATTCCCACTAATAAATGTTCAGGACAAACTCTACGTGGTGAAAAATCTATGTAGGCAGAGGAGAAATTATTTTGCAGTTTTTAGTTCATTTTAAAAACATTTTAAATTAAAAATATTTTTTTATTCTATGTATTTTTTATTTTATGCTTTTTAGTTGTGAGTTTGTAAAAATGATAACATGACGTTCGTTAGTTAATCATCTGCGCCATCTGCACATTATTAGATTATAGCATATGCTTGATAGCACTGGTTTACAGCCAAAATGCACCAGAGACGCCATAGTGAAATTCCTATGTAAAATCACCTCCTAATTGCGAAAATCAAGGTTATTTTTACTTGAATGGTACCGTTTTTGAGATATTTACGATTTACCGTTATTTCAAAAAACAAAAAAGATGGCTCCACTTAATCGTGTATATCTCAAGAACAAATTGAGCTATTTGAAAACGGTTTGAAAAATTTGAAAGCTTATAAAATTTACTATAATCAGTACATACAACACTTTTTGCTAGGTCCTGCAGATTCAAACATAGTGAACAATCATTACGGATTTTTAAAATTTTTTTTGTAAAAATATAAAAAAATGTGTACTTTGCGAGGAAGCATCTCGAAAACTTTTTGTTTTTTTGCAGATATTTCCCTTTCTAAGCTCTGTTTTATTACAAAAAAAACAAGCTATCAGTGAACAAAATCGATGAACGAATACAAAAGTTATAAGCATTCAAGTAAATATATCCATTTAATTCTTAAGTACCCTACAAATAATAGCATATGTACATATGGTTCTGTCTTAACTCTATGATCTTATTTTATAATTGAACAAGTTATGTGTCTTGTTTTGACGCTTATTGAGATTGGGATCGGTTTCTCTTATGAGAAACCAACAGTAGTCGCCCATCATAGCGGCATCCCAGAATCCCTGATACCGACTTTCAATCACTTTCATTTGCTGGTGAAACCTTTCGCCATGCTCGTCACTTTCGTCGCCAAGATTTTGCGGGAAAAAATTTAAGTGGGAGTGTAAGAAATTAATTTTTAAAGACATATTTACTCCTGAAAGAAAATAAAAAAGTAAATTAGATAAATACATAAGTGACACATTAGTATATAATTTTCTTAGGCTGGATTTATCTTTCAATTCAGAACAAATTTTTTGTTTATATTTTTCCCGTTTGTTCGGAACTGGACGATGAATTCAGATTTATGGCTATATATTCTCATGTAAATTTATGTAATATATAATTTCTTATAATGTTTTTTTATTTACCCATTTCCGCATAGTTTTTGATTAAGTCGTTCACTATCATCTCGTAGTTAGGACTTTTGTTTTTGCCTAAAAAAGAAGTAACGACCTTTTCAAAAGAATCCCACGCTACTGCCTCCACTGGTGACAATAGTTCTTTGAAATGGTTATTGGTCATCATTTTCCTTATTTGCGGTCCCACAAAAATGCCTTCCTTTATTTTTGCTTCTGAAATCTCTGGGAAGATTGTCTTCAAATGATGAAAAGCTTCGCCTTCTTTGTCCAAAGCCTTCACAAAGTTTTTGATAAGGCCGAGCTTGATGTGGAGCGGAGGTAGAATTATTTTTTCCTTCTTTATGAGTGGAGAGTATTTTATGTTATCTACCCCAACTTGAAACTCGATTCGTTCTGGCCAATCCTTTAGGATGTAGCGGTCTTGACGACCTCGGCTATCCCATTTGCATAGAAAGCAACAGTATTTTGTGTATCCACTTTGTAGACCACATAGCATTCCAACGACTTTAAGATCGGCACATATTTTCCAATCATGTTCTTCGTATTTGATTAACTTGAGGAATTTTTGCATTATCTCATATGTTTCCTTCGTATTTACTGCATGCGCGATCGGGATAGATGGCTTTTGGTTGCCAATATGCAATAATACGGCCTTTAAACTTAATTTATTTCCGTCTATGAACAATCGCCACTCTTTTGAATCATATGGTTCACCAAATTGTTTGAATAGACCAGCAATGTCTTTGCAGTAACAAACACTGTCCTCCTTCGTATAGTACTTGGAAAATTCTTCGTGACGAGTTCTATAATATGTTACCTTAACATCGGATGAAACAAATTTAAATTGTTGCATTCGAGAGGCGTGTAGTTCGGCCTTTTCCTTTGACAATTCCAAATCCCTTATCCAATCATTGAGTTGTGCTTGTGACAAAGAATTTCTTTCGTTTTCCGTTTGAAATTCAGTACAACATGATGCAGCGTAATCAGATACTACTGTTGACAATGAAACTGGAGCCGGAACTAAAGTTAAATTTGATTCTGGCAATGTCGCTTCTGTTGAAATTAGTAATGGTAATGACACTGTAGATACGCTTGCATAGGTTTCTTTTCTGGACTTGCCAACCCCAAGTGCTTTTGTAGTACAAATATAGCAGTCCGTTGAATGGCTAGTTAGTTCCCTGCACTTCATTGGCGTAATAAATTTCACACGTCGCCTAAATAGATAGTTTCAGAAATTAGTCAGCTATGCATTAAAAGGGAACAAATTCCTAATTTTTACAACGTACTTTTTGTTCCGGTTTCCGAAGAAATCAATTCGACTCGGCATGTGGTGCACACAGTGTTCGGTGTCCATGGTTTTTAGGCTCAATTCCAAAACACTTATAGTATGTAACTTTCAAAGGATTTGAAAACACGTCTCATACTTTTAACAATAAATTGACCGCAGATGAAACAGAACATATCTGGATCATTTGTACACTCAAACTCTCGCGCCCTTTTATTCATTTTTTATTTTTAAGTAAATGACGGGTTATAAACTGCAATTATAAACTGAACAGTATCCGGCGAGCCTTGCAGATATTACGAAGGAACAAGGCACATGTACTCTTATTTATACTTAGATCCAGTAAAAATTCAAGCCTACCTAAACAAAAAGGTTCCCTAGTTCTACAAAGAAAACACTACCTGCCTCAAAAATATGCTCTTGTTTAAAATGTACCTAGGTTTGAGAAAACGACACTAACAGCTTTTTGTATCTAATAACTTTTCGAAAATCTACCTGCTAACTAACGGATATACGAATACTAACACATATGTACCAGTAGGATACTTAAGCATTAAATGGATATATTTACTTGAATGCTTATAACTTTTGTATTAGTTCATCGATTTTGTTCACTGATAGCTTGTTTTTTTGTAATAAAACAGAGCTTAGAGGTGGAAAAAATATCTGCAAAAAAACAAAAAGTATTCGAGATGCTTCCTCGAAAAGTACGCATTTTTTTATATTTTGACAAACATTTTTAAAAATCCGTTCACTATGTTTGAATCTGCAGGACCTAGCAAAAAGTGTTGTATGTACTGATTATAGTAAATTTTATAAGCTTTCAAATTTTTCCAACCGTTTTCGAATAGTTCAATTTGTTCTTGAGATATACACGATTAAGTGGAGCCATCTTTTTTGTTTTTTGAAATAACTGTAAATCGTAAATATCTCAAAAACGGTACCATTCAAGTAAAAATAACTTTGATTTTCGGAATTAAGAGGTGATTTTACATAGGAATTTCACTATGGCGTCTCTGGTGCAGAAAAAAAGTTGGAATTTGTGATCCAGTGTAGTTAATCTTCAGCGCCATCTGCACATTAGTAGCGCCGAAGATTAACTACACTGGATCACAAATTCCAAAGATCCACTAACGAACGTCATGCTATAATCCACTACTTCCTATAATATGTGTGGCAATAAGACTAAACGACTAAATTCAAGATAGGACGATAAATGGGATTTATGAAATTAAGCAATATTTTTGAATTTTTTTTTTTGCGTATAATGCATTGTTAGCGAAGCCTGAACGATGATGAAAATTGCAAAACCCCAGATAAATCCAAAGCAAAATCTCTGGAAATGAATCTTTTCAAATATCTTTACCCGTGTGCCACCTATCGGAATTTTTTTTGTTATATGGTGTGGGGGCACAAAACTAAGCGATGATGAAAATTTCAAGATTCTACCTCACCGAAAACAGACCTTCGCATTTCCTAAATAGAGCGACTCACGCGCCACCTAGCGGATCTAATTTTTTTTTTAGCATTTGGAAATTGATTAAGTAACACACACGTAAAATATGAGCCAAATCGGTCCATAATTACGATTTTGAGTTTTTATTACCGCGATCTGAGCCCCACCTAGCGGAATTTTTTTTCCCGAAATATTTCTTTTCATCGTAGTAATACATGTTCCGAATTTCATCCAAATCGGACCATAAGTGCGAATTTTGGAAATATAGCGACCCACGCGCCACCTATCGTAATTTTTTTTTCATAATATTGCATTGTCATCGGGACCTGAACTATGGTGAAAATTTCAAGACCCTAGCTCAACAGGCAGTTGGTTTAAAATCGAATGCAAAAATCCGCGGACAGATACGACGAAAGCGACCTAATAAAAACATTTTAAAAATAGAGATTTTACGAGATGGCTGAAATTCCATAATCGCAAACTTAGCTAAATTAGTCGCCAAAAACAGCTGATGACGTTATCTGGTTCATTCGTGTTCATCGCTTAAATGTGCCAAAAAAATGAATGAAAATGAACCATAAAATGGAGATTTTAGGAGATTGTCATTCACGGGAATCGCAAAGGTCGCCAAAATGGAGTTAGGCGATCGAGATTAAGCGTTAGCGGTTTGCAGAATCCAGCTGCTGGTCGTACTTGTAAAATGCTTCAAATGTTAGTCCGCAAACCTTGTTTCGAATGATCGAAGGTTCTCGTATGAGTACGACGTCCTCGGCATTCTCGTCGAGACGCAAGATAAGGGGAATTGAAGTCATGAATTAGCTAACTTTGTAAACAACTTCAGTTGAATGAGATATTAATTGCACGAATCAACAGGAAGGACTAATGTAAACAGCTTTTATTGCACGAATTTTCAAAACATCTGTATCCATGTATGGGCCATTGGGTGGTTTTTCATTTACATCGGTTTGTGAACTAAGTTGCAGCTTTCAAAAGACCATAAAGATAATAAAAGCATAGTCTTGCAATGCTATTCCTCTGTGAGGTCATTCCTAAACATGTATGTCGCTACAGATGCCTCGTACAACTGCAAATCAGTAACTGCGGTGTTTAATGACAAAGCATATAAACCAAGAGGACTTATTAATGTATTTAATGTACATATGTTCTTAATGTACTATAAAACAATCTATTCGTTGGAAAATTGTACTTAACCACGAATGAAACTAAGTGTACATCAATACAAACAACCAAATCACGGTTGCATTCCTGCATATCACTGCATCACGTATAGGGTAAGGACTTAATTCAAGAACACTGGGATATGTAGTAGGTAGCATATATTGAATAAATCTTCAAATTTCGTGGAAATAAATCTTACAATGATGCATGTAAGCTGTCTAAGCTTTAGAGAAGGCAAGCAGTTTTTTTTTAATTTATTTTTAATATTTTATTTTATTATTTGGCTCAGGTGCTATTTGACCGTTTTGCTCAAATAGTATTTATTGATTTGGCTCAGGTTCTGACGACCGTGTTTGCTAAATGTTCAAAATTGTTCTTTGGAGAACGAGAGGGTATGTGTGTATTATTGGTGGCGAGCACTGTTGGCTCTGAGGCATGGCGCGTGATTGGCTTCCTCATTTTCGTTGTGAAAAACCACACTTTATCTTTCCAAAACATAAACTATAACTTCGAAATATTTTATAAGCTGATAGCGAATTACAATAGCATTCAATGCAAACAAAATAAACGAATGAAATAACCGTAGATTATGTCGCTTAAACATAAGCTTTAAAATTAACGTTTATAAAAAAAAAAACAATCCTTTCGTTGAAACGATTCAGTTTTTCATCGTTTAAGTAGTTATCAAAATAATTTCTTATGGAAAATTAACGATAATGAAATTATCACAGTAATCAACGAAAATGTTATCAAAATAAATTCTTTTCGCGAATTAACTTTAGCGAAACTAATTCATAACTTTCAAACACCAAAAGTATGTTGTTATAGAGCTGGCAATGCCATCCCTTAACCAAGCACGATTGCCATTTATTACATTATGAGGTGGGTTTTGTCGAAGGCTGAGGTAAGCTCAGTCTGTCAAAGGTCAGCAGAGGTCCCACAAACTAAATAATAACACGATATACATATGTGTATTACGATCGACCACGCACACACACACGGTCTAAGAGCGCTGATAGGGGATAAGCAGCTTTCCTTTAATGGAGAGTGAGAAGACGGGGGAGCGGCGTATAGTTGGTTAGGAGCGGAGAAAAATCAAACAGAATAGAGCGGCGTAGCAACCGTTGAGCAGCAGCTGGACAATGCGGATTCGGCGTAACTGAAAGGCGGTAACAACAGTTAGGCAGCGGCTCCCTGAGAGCGGACGTACCGTGTGGCAACAGTTGAGCGGCGGAGCGATGCGGTGGATTCGGCACAGCTGCCGAATGACAATCGTTGGGCGGCGGTTCACCGGTAGGTGCAGTAGCGCAGTTGGAGGCGTACGAGGGGCGAAACAGCGGGGGTAACGGAACGGGGCAAGATGCGGGTGATTTACCTCAGATCGTCTCGTATTCCAGGGGTGGCGATTGATTGTTGCGTATCTCCCACGAAACTGGAGTGACTCGGTTAGGATGTGGCTCAGTGGCTGGACACCACTGGCTCCATAAGCGCAAGATATGTAGGTGGCTGAATGGAGGGCCCATCGGTCTACTCCGGAGCTAAAACTAAGTGGAAATCGGTTCGCCGCCTGAGCGGCACGTTCTTCCTACTCAGCTAGTTGGCGGAACGAAAATCCATAAGGCAACAAGTCCGCATTTTTATGTATGACCATTTCTACGGGAATTATATCTACGGTCAACTATGTCGCACATACAAGTTATCACAAGTGGCTCAAGGCCAGCAGTAAAATGAAACGATTGTAAATTCCTTGCAACTGCAACCCGACACCGGCGTGCAGCTGCATGCTGAATTGTTCACCAACAGCGGTCACGGTTGCAGCTGATGTAGTTGTAGAATTAGGTTTGGATTTAAGTTATGCGGCGGAGCGCAAAAAGTAATCCTCATCACCAACATCCTAAAAGTCATCTTTATTTCTCAACGAGAAACCCAGCCCTCATCAATCAACTTCTTAATTTACATTTTTATTAAGAAACCCAAAAACAACAATAATTTTTCGCTGGAGAACAAATTATTAATAGGTCTATAGCTCGTACCGAACCAGGATACTTCAAATGTAAAGACCAAAAACACAAGCTTGTTGTTTGTGTAAAATCTCAATAACAAAAAACCAAGAGCACATGGTTGGCAAACTGTGACACCAAAACAGTGTTGCAAAAAATCCATCATGATACCAAATCTTAACGTCAGATGGCGTGTTGGTTCATGAATTGGTAAAAGTTGATTGAACAGGGTGTTTAGAAGGCAAAAAACCCAGCGTATTGTTAGCTTAATAGTTAGCAATGCGTGCCAAAATTTCTCTGATGAGTGAAGTTAGCAACTTCCGAAATGGATCTATAAGAAAAGCTATGGCGGTTGTCTCAAAATTTTTCCTGTTCAACTCAACAAAAAAACTTTTAATAATTAATAAAAAAATTATTAAGAAACCCAAAAACAACAATAATTTTTCGATGCAGAAAAAATTATTAATAGGTCTATAGGTCGTACCGAACCAGGATACTTCAAATGTAAAGACCAAAAACACAAGCTTGTTGTTTGTGTAAAATCTCAAAGTGACTTTTCTTTTTATCTAATACTCGAAATCGATGGCACTATGTTCGGAGATATCAAATACAGAATTTGATTCCGATTGCAAACGCCTAAGGCACTTCGCAGGGGTGATAAAGTTCAGACTATCCCATGAAGTATGTGAAAATATAAATTTTTTTTTGTTTATTTAATGGCCCTGTTTATTTGTACTTATTTTCTGAGCTGATTTGACTAACCGAAAACTACCCTACCAACCATGGCTATCAACTTTTTGTCAATTTCTTATCGAATTCCATGACCATATCTAAATTTGTTTCCTCCATACCACCACCAACGCATACTTATTAAATATTGAAATGAATAAATTTTCCGATATTGCTCTTATAATGAGTTTGAATTAAACAGTATGAGTTCCATCAATGAGTCCAAAATAATGGCAAAGGCGAATAAAACATCTGTTTTTTTGAATCAAATCTGCTGTCAAAATAAAAAAAATTTACAAAATTAACATTTTTGCAAAAATAGCTGTTTTTTTTGAAATTCATGGTAAGTACCACCATACGAAGCTATAATCTATATATGAAGGGCTCAGAACCAAAAGGATCTAAGTGACTCCGAAATTGTTGTGAGATATTCAAGTTTAAAGTTTACTGCCTTTGGAAAATTCTATGTAAATTCTGGGTAGGGCATTTATTGTATGGAAAATAGATGGCACTACAATGTCCGAAATTACTCGGATATCTTTGCCAACAAATAAACACCATATTTCACTATACAAATATGGGTATAACTCAATTTAAAAAAAAATGTCACTTAGATCCTTTTGGTTCTGAGCCCTTCATATATAAAATTCAAATTATGTATCTATCTATCTATGGACACACTTGGCTCCTAAACGAATAAGCCGATCGTAACCAAATTTTACACACCCACTGGATATCTTCCAGGGATGGTCACAGGCTAAAACATATTTTGATATATATAGGGGGCGTGCCACCTCCCATACAACTGGAATTTTTCATTGTCCGCATCTCTGGAAGTATTTATGTTAGACCATTGAAACTCGGTGAGGGGATAACAAAAAGTGGGCGTGGCACCTCCCATACGAATGTAATACTTCTTAGTCGATATCTCTGAAAGCATTTAGGTTAGACCACTGAAATTTTGTGAGAGGTTATATGAGATCGATCCCTACCAACTCCAAAAAAACTGGGGATAACAAAAAAGGGGGCGTGGCACCTCCCATACAAACTTAATTTTTCAAGCTGAATATCTCTAAAAGGATTTAAGGCAGGGACCTGGAAATTGGTACAGAGCTATATGCTATCAAAACAATTGTTGCGCATAAAAGTGGGGGTTATCGGAAAAGGGGGCATGGCACCTCCCATACAAACTTAATTTTTCAAGCTGAAAAGTTTTTAAGGTTGGGACCTGAAAATTGATCAGGAGATAAACGATATAAATAGCTCTATGTGGCGTGTTTCCATGTAGGAAAACAGTCCTCGCTATTTATTTACGCTCCGGGACAGAAAATTAAAAATTGTGTGTATAGTCCAGCCTTAAACTGGATACTGAAATTATATATGAAGGGTTTAGAACCAAATGGATCTAAGTGACTCTGAAATTGATTTGAGATATTCAAGTTTAAAGTTTACTGCCTTTTGAAAATTCTATGTAAAATCTGGGTAGGGCGTTTATTGTATGGGAAATAGATGACACTACAATGTCCGAAATGACTTCGATCTCTTTGCCAACAAATAAACACCATATTTCACTATACAAATGTGGGTATAACTCACACTTAGATCCTTTTAGTTCTGAGCCCTTAATATTATAAGTTGTATACGCAATGAAGTGAAAAATCATTATTTTCTATTACAAAAAATACCGGTGTAATAACCATTTTTAAAATGAAACTAATAAAAAACCCTATTTTGGGTAGAGCGAAGTTTAACGGGTCAGCTAGTCATTAATAATATTAATATTAGTAAAAAAAAACCCAACCTTTCCACATAGCTCTACTATGGTGTTCATTGCATTTGCAGCAGGGAAGCGGTACGCAAGCGCTACAACACGGCACAAAGGCGAGCTGCGAATTTATCGACATATTCACACCATCGTCAAGCTCCTTCTGATGGGAAATGTCGCTGGCTCTGGCTCGGGTAAGTTAGAGCAATATTGACTGATAGCTCAGCAGGCAACAGCATGGCACAGACCTTACTCCTGAGTAAATAAGGCAAGACTTTCTATATAACTGTAGAAGCGGAACCATATAACTAGCCTTTTTATTAAGATTATACTAACGGATACCCTGTGCTGGTCAAAAGCACCACCTGTGACTGCATAGCAGAAGGGAAACACGGGTGATTCTTTGTATCTGCTCAACGGAGAAAACTCTTCAACGGTGAATAAAAGCTGTGGTGTTTACCAGTCGCCATTTACAAACTTTTAATTTTTGGGCACAAACAAAAGGACTAAAACCAGCTTTCAAATTTAGTTTAGTATACATATGTACATAAATATTACATGCAATGATTTGAATTTATGTATGTATGTACATATCTTTGGTTCAGTAAATAAAAAATAATGAAAAGTCAGTTTTTGTAAATTTGTTGGGCATTTCTTGGATGCTTTGAAAGGTTTAAGGCTGGACAGCAAAACTAGCAGCGCCTAACAGTATGCAGTCGTTGGTGTGCTGTCAGGTTTGTTTTGGGAAATTTGTAAGTTAGAGGAGCGCAGATGTGTTTTTTCTTATGGCGTTTCCTAATGAGTGCGTGCAAGTGAGAGCGAATCGGGCGATGTGCTAAATACAAACAATTCTATTCGTACGCGCTCTAAATCGTCCAAGGTCGTTAAACCGACTGCAAGTCAAAGCCAAAAGACTTTCCAGGCACCCACTGCTAATAAATCTATTGATGCAGATGTGAGTGCAGACAGTGAGACAGCAACTATGCCTAATACTACTGCTGATGCTGCTAACGTTAATGGTTCTACAACTCTTAGCTATGCTCAAGCTGCTGCTCGAAATGTCAACACTGCTATTCAACGTGATCAAAACATTGAAGAAAATGCTGGTAAAGCAAATGATGCAAATTGTACATGGTTGTTAGTGGGAGTAATACAAGTTCGAATCTAGATGTGTTTGTGCGTTACAAATGGGTCCACTTATCATCTTTCAAGCCTTCTGTTAGCGAAGATGATATTACTAAATACATTGCTGATAATGCTAACATTGATGCATCTAGATTAGCATGCTTTTCATTGTTAAAAAAAGATGCTGATGTTAATTCTCTGGTTAGAGTCACATTTAAATTGCTCATATTATCGGAAGACTACAAAAAGGTTTTTAATGCTTCACTTTGGCCGAAAAATGTCACTGTTAGGCCTTTTCGGTTTTTTCCAAAGGCGGAACTAATTGCGCCGGTAGTGTAGTCGTGACTGAGACCCTTCAAGATAGTCATAATGCACCGATTCTCGATATGGCCCTAAAGAAAAATTTTAAAGTCTACTACCAAAATATATCTGGTATGAGAACAAAAGCTAATTCGCTGTATGCTGATTCATCCGTTTGTGATTTTGATGTTATCGTGCTGGTGGAGACCTGGCTCAATGCTGACTTTTGCAGTGAAACATTTTTTAACAAGAAACTCTATTCTGTGTTCCGGAGAGATAGAGATAGTGTTGCAACAAATACCACGCGTGGGGGTGGTGTGTTAATCGCCGTAAAAACTGACCTATGTGCGGTTGAGGTATCGCTAAAAAATACCGATCCTTGCATTGAACAACTATGTGTATCAATTTCGACTGGTAATGATTTGCTTTTTGTATGTGTATCTTATACACCTCCTAACAGTGCTGATAACGTGTATTTTGATCATATTGATAATATTGCAAATTTAAATCTCCCGAATGAAAAAGCTCAATTATGTGTGCTTGGAGATTATAACTTAAATAAAATCTCGTGGTCAACTCTTAATGACGGTGATATGCTCATTCCTGGTAATGTAAATTCCTCCTGTGAAATTTGTGTAGTTTATGGGCTACTTAGTATGCAATTAATGCAAATCAATCACTTTGTTAATGAGCTTGGTAGAATTTTAGACCTAATTTTCTTTAGTGCAGACTTAAAATTCCAATTAAGTAAGTCAATGTTTCCCTTATCTACTACAGATAAGCACCATATTCCTCTTTTGCTTGAATTTGAATTTTATACATATTCCAGCTATTGTGCTGATACAATTAAGAAATTTGATTACTCGCGTTGTAATTTTGACCGCGTCAACAACCTTATTTTAACTGAGGATTGGGCTACTTTATTCGCTGGTCGGAGTCTTACTGTATGCTTTGACATTTTTAAAAGTCAAATTTCTGAAATTTCGTTGCAAAACATTCCATATTTATCGCCGGGAGTTCATAAACTTCCCTGGTATAATCGTGACCTGAAAAAACTGAAGAACCTCCGTAATAAATTCCATAGGATATATAAACATTCTAGGAGCTTGCAGCATAAGCGAATGTATGAGAAATATTTGATGGAGTTTAATTGTTTGAATAAATTCCTGTATAAAAATTATTTGTTAGGATTTGAAACCAATATTAAGTCTAACCTTAAGGCTATTTGGAGTTTTGTGAATTCTAAACGGTCTTCTTCTGTTATTCCGTCATCAATGTCGTACAATGGTAAAAACGCGAACACAGCTTATGACACTGCTAACTTATTCGCGGAATTTTTTAAATCCAATTTTGTTGTGGACTGTACGTCAAATGATATCTCTACTTTTGGTCAATTGGCGTCTCCAGTAGATTTTGGCACCTTAGTTTTAACTGAAGAAGATATCTTGGACCCAATAACAGACATAAAATCTTCCAAACAAGTAGATATTCATCAGTTATCATAATTTTTTCTCAAGAAATGCAGCTCATCTATTGTTGAACCGCTTCTGCTTCTTTTTAATTTATCGCTGAGATCAGGTTGTTTCTTGGATGATTGGAAGATTACCCCTGTCTCCCCAGTTTTTAAATCTGGGAGAAAGACTGATGCTGCAAATTACCGTCCAATTTTTAAAATAGCTAAACTATTTGAAAAAATAATCAGCTCTAAACTTTCTTTCGCTATTAAGCCTTATATCTCATTATCTCAACATGGTTTTATTCCAGGGCGATCAACAGTTACTAATCTGACTGTTTTCTCCAATTATTGCATTTCTGCATTTAAGGATGGCTTCCAGGTAGATACAATCTACACAGATTTGTCTAAAGCATTTGATAGAGTGTCTCACAGTTCCTCTTTCTTGTGCTGGGTCAAATCTTATTTGATAAATAGAGTCAACTATGTAGTAGTTGATGGTGTGCAATCAGCTTTATACAAAGCAACATCAGGAGTTCCACAAGGAAGTATCTTGGGTCCATTATTTTTTGTAATTTTTATTAATGACTGCTCCGAGTGCTTTAATATGTGTGAACATTTACTCTATGCTGATGACTTAAAGATTTTTAAAAGGATACAAAACCAGTCTGATATCGAAATATTGCAGAGTGAGATAAATAAGTTTCATGAATGGTGCGCTGTAATAAATTGTTGCTCGGTTACCTACAGTAAAATCAGATTTCCCCTTTCTTCAGTGTACCTTGTTTCTGATACTGCTCTTAGCTCGTCTAATAAGATAAAAGACCTTGGAGTGGTGTTTGATTCGAATTTTACATTTGTAGATCATTTAAATTATTTGATACCTAGAGCGTACTCCTCTCTAGCGTTTATTAGGCGCAATAGCTTGGAATTCAAAGATCCCTATACGAAAAAATTACTGTATAGCACATTTGTGAGATCTAAATTGGAGTATGCTTCAATAATTTGGAATCCTTATTATGAAATACATTCCAATAGAACAGAGCGAATTCAAAAAAGTTTTTAAAGTTTGCATTATTCAGTATTAGGTTTGATTTACCTATTCCATCTAACGTACGGTTGATAGCTGGTTTAGTTTTTATACGTGATGTTTCGAATGGGGTCATTGATTGCTCATATTTGTTAAACTGTATAAAAATTAATGTTCCAGCCAGAAATTTGCGACATTGTGACTTATTTGCTATTGATCTTTGTAACACAAAACATCCTCAAAATGAACCAGTTATCAGGCTGTTAGCTGAATTTAATCTTTTATGTAGAGATATAGATTTACACCCCTATTCTGCATTACAATTACGTTCCCGCTCTACGCTCCGCTTGGATCGTAAATATGCATTCTGAGTTACGCTTGGATCGAAAGAAAAAGAGGAAGAGCTATAAGTTTTTCGAAGTCAGCTGTTTGCTTTGGAATGTGTGAAATTGAAACATAACAAAGCAATTTCAATTACACAAATTATTACTTTTGAAATAAAAGTAAAGCTTTAATATGATTTATAAACTTAATTGTATATGTTTGAGCATTATTGAATAAATTGAGTGAAATTTTATAGATCAATTGACTGATTGTAGCAGACAACGAAGGACCAACAAAAAGCAAGAGGACACTGTTGGTGGATGTTACCACATCGTCAGTAGGTAGCTGGTATTTTCCATAGAGCTAGTGCTAGAAGAGTATGCTTTTTCGACCAGGTACATAGATGGTTGGCGTCGCATCGTGGGGCCACACCATACGCCGAGCAAACATTAGACATGTCAGGGTTAAGTCTGACCGCAGGTGGTACTTTTCGCTGTAGGAAGACATTGGCGGCCCCGGAACTGACAAAGGAGTTTACCGAGTATGTGTTGGTGGTGAGGAGCGGCTGCAGGTGCACGTTTGGTTGGCATTACCTTTGTTTTAACGGTGTTAGTAAAATTGTTAGATTGGTGTTTTGAATGTTAGTCTAATTTGTAATTGTTTACAACCGGTGCCGATGCGCGTCCAAAAATATTAGATCTCCGTAGCCGGATTCACATTCCTGACATCGAAACGCGTCTTTTGATTTCCCTCCCTACATTTTTGGACAAATATTAGTACTCGGCGCCGGTCGAAAACAATTACCCTGCAAACATATCAAAAGACATCATTAGAGCACAGAAACAAAATATAGCGAGCGTTTTACAACTTATACATACGCGTTTTACTTAAATTTTAAGAATTTCAACAAAAAATCGCGGAAATAAAACGTAAATTGTTTGCAAAATAAAAAACAAGCAGTTATCCGCCAACAAAATTCCAACGTAGAAAAACGGAGCTACCATCGAAGTGCAGAATTAGCAGAATTGGAAGTTTCGAAGTTGAACGTAGCGGAATTGAAACGCAGAATACCAAAGTTGCCAAGCGGAGAAATTTTCGATCCAAGTCGAAATGCAGAATAGGGGTGTTAGATATATTTGCTAATCGAATTGTATTTAAGGAAACATTGTATATGTATTATCAATAAATTTTAAAATTATTCGCTGTCTGTAAGGTTTGCATACCATAGACTAAATAAATAAATAAATAAATAAATAATTTAAGTTTTGTGCCGCTATCGATAGTTTTTCCCATTATCAATAGTTATAACTCACACTTTAAAAATTCATTCTACAATTAATTTTGAATGACGCGCTTGTGTGGTTTGGTAACTAATATAGCTTTTGTATAGAAAACTATTACTAAATAAATTTTGTATGTTAGGTTTGGATGTTCATTTTTAGTGTGCAGATTAAAAAATTGTATTGATGGAGAAGTATTTCCAAACAGGTAAGCAAGTTTTTTTTGGTATGTATAGAATGGCGGCAGCATCCTATACACACATATATCTGTGGTCATAAGCAATAACCGCCTAAGTCCACTTAAGAAATTAGACCAGTTGAAATTTTTGCTGGCGATTTTGATTAGCAACATCGAGACATTTTTCAAGACTTTTATAGGTCTTTTATTATTTTGTTTATAAACAATTAAATCCAATATGTGTGCTTAAGTTATAAAGCAGTTTAGTTACAAAAAATCGCTGGAAGAAATTTCAATTGGTCTAATTTCTTAAGTCGAGTTAGGTTGTTATCGCTTATGACCACAGATATAAGTACATGTATGTTTATTAACCACTTTCAATATATGTATTTATAGATGCCACCAATGAAATACCGTCAAGCAGCAGCGAGGAGCACCTAGAGGGTCCTTCAATTAAAAAAAAAAGAAATGGTCGAAATTTTGGAATTTTTTTAAGCCGTCACAAGACAAACGTTTTGCGAAGTGTCGCTACTGTGGGAGAGAATATAAGACAAGTGGTAATACCTAAAATTTATTTGACCACTTAAAAAGAGTGCATCAGTTTTCAAAGAAGATGTCCCAACTAAAAAACTAATTGACTCATATTTCAAGACGTCTGAAATGTATGACCCAAATTTCATGCGAAAGAAATTAACTGACAGTGCTTGAATGTGTATGGTAGCAATCGACGTGCAACCGTTTAGTATTGTTGAGGATATCGGTTTTCGTCAATTTGTTAAATGTTTGGATCCCCGCTACTCATTGCCGAATAGGACAACATTACAAAATGTGTTGATGAAAAATGCATATGATGCAACTAAGAAAAAACTTGAAAACATATTGTCCAAAGTGCAATATTGCGTCATTACGATTGATTGCTGGACTTCACGTGGTAATGAAAACTATTTAACCGTTACATGCCATTTTATATTAGAAGACTTCAAATTGCGCGTAGCTACACTGTCAACACAAAAGTTACTGTCAGACACTAATCATTCCGCAGCAAATATATTGGAAACTTTGCACCAAGTTTTTACTGAATGGTCTATTTTAAGTAAGGTAAAAGCTATCGTAACGGATAGCGCCGAATCTATTATCAAAGCATGCGAGCTACTTCAAAAGAGACATGTACCTTGCTTTGCTTATTCATTAAATTTAGTTGTGCAGGATGGTTTCGCACAAGAAAACATAAAGCCGATATTGACAAGAGCAGCACCATAGCTTACGAAAAGTTTAAAAGCGGCGCAAGGGGTTGAAAAGCCCTAGCCTTTTGCAAGAAGTGCAAACCAGGTGGAATACCGCCTACCTCATAATAAAACACATTTTTCTAACCAGAGACTCGATTTTCGATGTACTGTTGCGTACGCCAAAGGCCCCATCACCACTTACTGCCGATAATGTAATGAGTTTAACGGATTTATGCGAACTTCTTGTGCCTTTTAAACTTCTGCAAAAAGTTCTGTCACTATTCCCTTGGTGATTCCACCTTCTTTTGGACTGTATCAAGCTTTAAATGATTTTAAGAGGCAAGTGAAAACTTCGGATGGACTAACGCCTTTTTCACTACGAAAACCGCACCGTCATCAAACTGGCTACTATTTTAGACGCTTGGTTTTAAAAAGAAGCATTCCGCTCAAGACCAAGGGTTCCACAAACCAGTTCAACTATATTTTGCCAACGACTTCCAACACTCAAAAAAAACATGACCAGCCTGTCTTAAAATTTCTCAGTGCAAAAATGTGTCAACGAGGGCAGATGCAATAATTTCCATTCGCCGGTATCTCGAACGTTCAAATGCTCCACAAGATTGTAACCCTTTGGAATATTGGAAGGTAATTGCTACTGTTATGCATTTAAAAAATATATAACATATTTGCATATTTATATTTTCAGAGCAATGAAAATGATTCGATCCCACTATGTACTTGTGCCAGTCGCTACTTTTCGATTCCAGCTACCTCGACAGAATGAGAAGGGATGTTCAGCCAAGCTGGTTTGATAGTTTCGGATAGAAAGTCAGCCCTGAAGACAAAAAATGTAAATACATTGTTATTTTTGAACAAAAATAAGTGGGTAATGGAAGAACCTAAAAATCCTTACACACAATGGGGAATAGTCATAGTCAGATAGCCTCTACAAAATTGTGTCAAAAAGCTATACCTAACTTTAAGTCATACTTACTTTTGAATATGACTATGCCCCAATATGTTGAGCTTTATCTCTTACTAAATTCGTGAAACAAAAGAGGCTTTTTATAACTAGTCAGAGCTCGTCGGTGTTTAAGCAGTTGGCAGCCCTGGTTTTAACAAAGGCTAATGAATACCATTTTTTAAAAGAACGACCTTTATTTTTATTGCAAAGAAATTAAGTGGGCCTTTTTTTGTTATAAGACTGAAAAAACTATCGATACTATCGATTTTTGTTTTGTTTGTACTTCAATAATGTCCAAAGTTTATGGTTAATCTCTGTTAAATTTTCCAGATTGGTTCAGAAAACTGTTGTGTACGATATAGGCTATATTAATTTTTAATACGAAAATCAATACCTGCTGATGAACTGAATGCTTGCTTAAGAGAATCGCACCTTTGGCGGCACGTCCAAAAATTAACCTTGACCATTAATATGCGGGTTCGCCTTCAGGGAGATGCTACGGCTGAAACTGATAAGTTGAATGTGATGTAGAGTCCAAGGGTATTTTATTATCACCAGATTTTGTATCCACATTTTCCTCACATTGAAGTAAATTTCAAAAGCTATCAATGTCTTTTCAAGCGCGCTATTTGAGGTTTGTGAATTAAGGCTCGAAAATAGATATTTCACACATGGTCAGCTATGTACATATATGTGGCATGTTCACGAGTCAGGCATCCAAAAAATTTATTTGTTTATTCCAAAGACTGGAAATCGGGAATTATTGCATATCCTAAATCGCTGCAATAAATGAAATGCTAAAAATTAATACAAAAATATTTTAAAATGTATTTCGAGGCAAGTCAGGCAGAACAACGTCTGCCGGGTCTTCTAGTTATAAATAATTTTTCTTTTAAAGTGAATGCTTTTAAATATTTACGATTATTCAAACTTTTTTTAAATAATATATTTATTTTGCAAATACTCTTTAACATTTTATGTTTACTTTCTTTGTTGCGAATTTTTCGAATAAAAAATAAACTAAAATTTTCGGATTTTTTATTCAACCAATGTTGTTCTTGCCCTGCCTACTGGGCACGTTCACTCTAAATTGTCATCACGCTCTTCTAACGGGAGTCTATGGAAACTCGCAGTTTCAGCTGGGTTGGACCAGAATGATAGTGGTGTTAGAAGAGTGTGTTCAGTTGAACAGGAGAAGAGATGTTGAGTGACATGAGGGGCCATACCATATGCAGGGCAAGTGTTTAGTATGGTGGTATTCAATCTGTATAGGTAAACACCTATTATAATACCTTTAACCTATTATAATACCCAGACCGAATTGTGTCTCCTTCCCTCAGCGAGAACCGGGGATAAATAAGAAATGAAAGAGGAATCTGTCTACCAACTCGGTCATTTAGGGCCCGTCTGTGATTACGCAAATCAAACGGCAAGGAGATATGATGCCAGATCTCATTATGGTGCTTTCGGTGATGCCGTAGTTGTCGGATTTTATGACTAGGTCTAGGACAGTTCAGAAGGAACTGCCTACTTAAAAGTTCCGTGTGCTCACGAACGTTGAGCATTTTAGCCTCTTGTAGAAGGTGAAACTCAGACGACATAAGCAAACAGCCTGTGGCAGTTCTGAGTGCGGTGTTTTGACAGACCTGCAATTTCCTCCAGTTAGTGTCGTGAAGGTTAGGCAATCTTATAGGCGCAGCAATGTTTCTTTATCTTTTCCCCAAGTACCGCCGGCGAACCTCCCTGAACTTGGCAAGACAACTTTTACGTAGCAACAAACAAACTTTTGGGTAATTTGCCGCAAACTATCCGTGAAACAAAAAAATTTGCCGCGGCCCTATTTTAGAAAATATCGTTAGCCCCGCTAAGTTCATGTGAAGTTAGCGGGGCAAACTTTAAAAAACTACTAAAGAGAACAGATAAATAATTCTTGCACTGGAATTTGCTGTAAATTATCCGTAAGTGATTAGCATATTTCAAAATTTAAAAAAAAAAAGGATTTTGCCCGTCTGGACTCGGACTCGAAATATAGAAATTAAACATAAGGGGGAAAGAACACAACCTTGCGGAAGCCCTTGTTGCTTGTAATGGCGTTCAAAACGGATGTTGTGATGGGAGGGGGGGGGGGGGAGATAACCCAAACGGTAATAACACAAAATGAGAAATAGAACAAAATTTCGAGGTTTGCTTTATTACCGCTCGGGGGAAAAAATGTTGTCTTATTGCTCAAATATAGTATTTCATTGGCAGACAGGATCGGTTCGACATCGGTACCTTGATAGGCTCATATCAAAACTGCTTAAGACCGAAACCTAACTAACGATCGGACAAATGATTTCTGGTTGTTGTAATGGCACATTAGGCTGAGCCAAAAAAGTGAAAAAGTGTGCGTACCGTGGCACGTTGCCACGGTTCAGGCAACCACCCGGAGTTGGCATGGCGTAGCCCAGGGGTTTTTTTTTAAGCGCGGCCCAAGGCCGCCAATGCGGAAAGATGTTCTGCACATAAATACCATGGACCACGCGCCGAATTGGGGATCTGACCTGGGTCAATTTTCGTTTTTTCATTAATATCTTTTCACTGAAACAAAATATTGCTTTTGCCCCTTCGTAGTATTGTTACGGAGGTCAAGACGCGTCTTTTCATACGTCTATGGAGATTTTTGGACCTGTGTTATAACTTGGCGTTCGATGGAAAGTATTACCTTAATAAAAATTCACTTTAAATTGATATTTAATGAGTTCCTCGTGATAATATTTTAGGAAAATGTGTGATTTGTGAGTTTAATGTATGTGAAAAGTCTGAACGTTTTTGCGCGATTGTCTCACACATGCCTTTTGACATAAGTACGAAACAAAGTCAAACGGTAATTTCGTGTTGTTGCCCGATCACTGCAACCTATATATACGCATATTGTCACTTGCGAAGCGAATACATTTGGCGAGTCGAACAGATTGGCGAACTCACCTAAAATTTGCATTGTGAGTGGCGAATGAACTTTTTCGCCTGTCATGTTACGTTGCCATTCAAACAAATTCAAAAAGTTCATCCGAATTTGACGTTTCTGTAATTTTTGTTTCATTTGCATATGTTTTTATACCTAGTAGTGCTTCGCACACAAGGTATATTAACTTCATTCGCCTAACTGTAGTATGTAACGGCATAAACGAATCGAGATAGATATTGTTTTATATATCAAAATGTTCAGGAGGAAAAGAGAAATTGATTGAGCCATGTCCGTCCGTCCGTCCGTCTGTGAACACGATAACTTGAGTAAATCTTGAGATATCTCAATGAAATTTGGTATGCAGGTTCCTTTTCACTTATCTCGGAGCGCCATTCGAAAATATAAAAAGAGTGATTATTCAGTACATAATATACCTATAAGGATAATATTTGGTGTGCACTTTAGCGTTAAGGCAACAAATACATTTTTGAAGAAATTTTAAAAAAGGGGGCGTGGTACCGCCCACATTTGATTTAGTAGATATATTGAATATGCAATAAATTTGCTTAAACTAGCTGTATATCATTTCTATTTCACCTATAAAGTGTTCATGGGCAAAGAAAGTCGAATGCACAAAACTTTTGGAAAATGGGCGTGGCCCGCCCCTTTATTGTGGTTTATTCCAAAAAACTTTCCATGCCATAACTCCGGTAAAAATTGATTTATTAAAACGATATTTGGAGAAAGTGTTCAACATATAAAGCTAACTCTTTGCTGTAAAAATAAACAAAATTGGTTAACGGACACGCCCACTTTTTAAACACAGTTCTGAAAAATTTCTTTGTAAAATTAAAATTGCGATATTTCCATAATTTTATAAGTTATATACATATATAAGATTTTACACACATAATAAGCTTTTTAAGCAAAAATTAACTGTAAAATAATGTTGTAGATTTTGTTGAAGTAGACGAGGCGCCGCCCACTTTTCAGCAAAAAAGGTCAGCTATTTTCAAAAGCGATTGCTTGAAATTTCAAAAAAGGTATTTCCATGAAAGTTAGTGAGATGCTTCCCAATAGTATGTAGTATACTCCTGCTAAAAATTACGCAAATCGGATAGCAAACATGCAAAATATAGGGACAAGTAATTAACACCCTACTGCCTTTTTTTGTACTAATTTTTTATATTTTCATACCTTTCATGAACATGGGGAAAGCTATTTATATTTTATTATTTAGCGATAGTTTAATTTACCACTTACAATAGAAATGTTTTTATCGAAAACAAACAGTTGCCTTTATAACAAATTTTCAGGTACATATATGTATTAAAATAGACCTGAGTAAATCAGGGTACCAAAACAGATCACTACTAGGTATTTAATGTTCGGTTACACCCGAACTTAGCCTTTAAAACAAATTTTCAGGTATGTATTAAAATAGACCTGAGTAAATTATTATACCAAAACAGATCACTACTAGGTATTTAATGTTCGGCTACACCCGAACTTAGACTTCCTTACTAGTTATTTATTTATTTGTGCAAAAGAGTGCGATGTTTGTGTAATTGTAGTAGGTTGCGAGGATGATGTGCGTCAATTGGAAATGGCAGCTCATACCGAGGTCATAAAAGGTGGTGCTAGTTCGGAAACAGATGAGCTGGATGTGGAAAGTAGTGGTGCAAAGAAACGTAAAACCCACAGTGGCACCAATGGTGATTTAATGATAGTAGAAGACGTTGTGTAATCACATCCACTTGAAGTGCGTATAACAATTAGCAATAGCGCAAAAGGTGCGGTTTGGGTTTTGCCACTGCAGCAACATTACAAAAAATCATACCAGATCTTATTAAATCCATTTAACAAATGTGGAGCTCTGGCTTGAATTTAATGAAACAAATACGGGCTTTGGTTCAAAAACAAATTGATTTACATATATTCCCCAGCATTCCAACACAGGTGGCACTTGACATTATAAGAGAAAAATGGACGATAATAGAAAAACACACAAATATACCAAATAAACTATTCATGGAAATACTGACATTTTGCATAGAAGAAAACAGATATTTTAAATTTAAGGACAAAATATACACACAATTAAAAGGATTACCGATGGGATCGCCAACCTCTCCAGTAATTGCAGACATCGTGATGGAAAAACTATTAGACAACGCAACAAAAAAGATGGCACGAGTACCTAGATTGATCACAAAATACGTAGACGATCTATTTGCAATAATTCACGAAGACGAAGTAAAAAGTACACTTGACACACTAAACTTGTTTAATAGACATATAAAATTCACAACGGAACTTGAGGATGACGGAAAACTTCCATATCTTGACTCGATTGCCATTAGAAGAGGCAATGAACTCAAGTTAAAGTGGTACAAGAAACCATTAGCAACTGGACGAATCATCAATTTTCATTCAAATCACCCGAAAACGATGATAATGAGTACAGCAATGGGCTGTATTAAACGAATGTTAAATATATCGGACGACACATACCACAACGAGATTAAAAACGAAATAAAATTACTGTTAAGAAGCAATGATTTTCCCGACAACATCATTAATACCCTTATAAGAAGATATGAATGAGAGCGCGATTCCGAAAGAATAAAGACACCGAAAATATTCAAGGCAGTAACTTACGTACCGAAACTGTCGGAGCGCTTAGCAAAGTCGGATTGCTACGACAGGGAGGAAATAAAAATAGCCCATAAACCGACAAACACCTTAAAAACTCTATTCAATAGAACGAAATCGGTGATTCCAGACACAGAAAAAAGCAATGTAGTGTACCAAATCCCTTGTAATGGAAAAATCAACGAGCCATGTCACAGCATATATGTGGGTACAACGAAAGGAAAATTAAAAACTCGACTAGCACAACACAAATCGGACTATAAATATTGCCACCATAGAAACAACCAAAAAACAGCACTCATGACCCACTGTACTGAATACGCCCACTCACCAAACTTCGACAGAGCAACCGTTCTCCAACAAGAACAACACTACAGCAAAAGATTTACGCTGGAAATGCTGCACATCATAAACACACCGACCGACATACGAATGAACTACAAAACGGACGTAGACAACTGCGCTCACTTGTACAGGCACTTGTTGACAAATAGACAAAACAGACAAACAGTAAACAATTCCATGTCAGCAGGTGCAGACGTGAATTAAATGTATGCAATTTTTTTTAATGTTTAATGTTTTTATGTGTTAATATGTAAATTTTAAATTATTATTAAGTGTTATATTTTGTATATTTAGTTACTCACCCTGAAGACGATTACCGTGTGTAATCGAAACATATCGGTTAAAAACAAAAAAGTTTTGCGTTTTTAATTAAAATTTTCGGACCTCAAGCCAGCTTCAAATACTCAAATGAAAGAAGAATGTTTATCCACTACTCGCCCCTCATGCAGTCTTGTACAATGGACTTCACTTCACATATGAGGAGTATGTTGCATCTGCACCCGGAGCTTGTTTACCCACATTGACCTAGAGTAACTATTATTTGATTTCATGAAAAAACACACAAAAGTTGTTTACTCACTCCTATGTTGTTTTATTTTCCGTTAAAATTCTTTTTTCTATCAAAATATATGAATAAACACAAAACTTGTCGCTTCTTTTTCCCAAATGCGAATGAAATAAGCATTCGTCAAATTTTGACACATTTGGCGAAGCGAATCTAATTTTTTCGCTACTGGAAATTCGAGAAGTTCATTTTCGTCACTCATTTGACACTTTTTGGCGAATTCGCCACAGAGTCGCATGCCGCAATTCGAGACGGCGAAATTGGACCAAATTTCCATTCGCTTCGCATGTGACAATCTGCGTAATAATTAAGCCATGGTTGAGAATAACATAGAATGTACATGTATCGAAGCGAAGTGAAGTGTAAGGAAGCTAAAAGTGAAGCTCCTCGTAAAAGTTAAAAAGGAAAAAAAAACACAAAAGAGCGTAAACCAAAAATTATTGTCACGTAAATTCTCCTGTTTCCGTAGCGGTTTGTAAATCTTGAAAAGCTGTATTTGCGAACATTGTAGCAAATTTGTATAAAATACAAATTTTCCTATAGTTTTTGCTTTCGCATTTTGGAAGGATTGCATAAGCGAGACGGTAAATATAAAATTAATATTTTACAAAGTCTCAAATACAGCTGATATTGTCACCCAAAAGTGGGGCCAGATCGGCGAGCAAACTGACGTTTGGCAGTGCTGCCAAGGTAGCAAAGACACAACCCCTTTCGGCCACTAGGGGTGGGAATACATAACCCTTTGTCTTTCGGCCAGAGGGGTGGGAATAAATTAAAAAAAATAATAAAATAAAACAAAATAAAATAAATAAATAAACAAAGCTGAGTAAAATAAAATAAACAATAAAAAAGTTCATATAACCAAATAATAATAATACTAAATGTAATAATAATATAATACTAATACCAAAATGGCGGCCACCGTGGTGTCGAGGTAGTGTTGTCGGCCTACCACACCGAAGGTCCGGGTTCGAGCCCTGGTACAGGTTACATCAAAAAGTAGGTTTGAAAACGTTTTTTCAAAACGGGGTCGCCCCTCGGCAGTGGTTTGGCAAACTCTCCGAGTCTATTTCTGCCATGAAAGGCTTCTCAGCAAAAATTCGTCTGCTTTGTAGATGCCGTTCGGAGTCGGCGAAAAACCGTAGGTCCCGCCGATTTGTAGGAAAAATTTCAAAGCGGCAAACCACAAATTGGAAGAGAAGCCCGGCGCAAAAATCTCCTAGGAGGTTGATGATATAACTGTTCTATATCGCGCCATATACATATATATATATATATATATATATATATATACATATATAATACCAAAAACAATAATAAAATAAATAATTTTAAAGGAAAAAACATAAAAATAACTAAAGTTAACTATTTCAATAATAATAAAAGCACTATAAAATAAAATAATATAAATAAAAAATTTAGAGTGTCTGCTACCAGGAAGGGGGTCGTTGCGGTATTTGCCAAGGTACGGCGGTCACCGAAATAGGAGAATGAAGGGGGCGTAGGTAACCCCTTCACGTATTATTGGTATTATTGGTAGTGGAAAACGTTCCATTAACCAAAACCTGAAAGACCTAGTAAAAGCGATCTCAGTGTCGTACGATGAGGCAGCTGAAACTTTGGTAGGAGAGAAAAGGGGAGTGGACTCCAAGCTGTGTCAGACGTCACCGTCGTTGAGCCATCAGCCACAGCAACAACGCGCTAAACGGGGGCGAGAACGCGCTCCTGTTGGCACACCTTCGCCACAAAAAGAGCCGAAGAAGCAAAGGGATGCGGAGAAACCACCTAAGTACTCTGACGTAGCAGCAGCCAAGGTCTCCAAAACAATGGAACCACCAGGCCAAGGAGTGGCATGGCGAACGGTCAAGAGGAAACACCCGAAGCCCAAGGTTGCCCGACCCGACGCCATCGTCATTAAAACAACGGGAGAGTGCTCGTATGCCGATATCCTGAAGGCTGTAAAAACAGAGGAGACTCTGAAAGCAATGAGTACTATGGTATGGAAGATCCGCAAGACTGCGAAAGGTGAGTTACTGTTTCAGCTCACCAAGCAGGCAGAGGGCAACACCCCTAAGCTGCAAGCGGCAGTAGGGCAGGCTTTGTCTGGCAAACCCGAAGTCAAGTCCCTGACGGAAGAGACCCTTTGCGAGATCCGTGATATGGATGAGGTGACCACGCCAACGGAAGTCTGCCAGGCACTGAACTCGCAGTTTTCAGGTCTGGAGATGCAGCTGTCCAACATCCGATCCATTCGAAAAGCTTACGGCGGAACACGGACGGCGACAATTTCGATCACTGGAGAAGCGGCCAGAAAGATACTAGCCAGTAGCAAAGTTAGAATAGGCTGGGTTGTATGCCGTATTCGGGCGAAAATTGAGCCAAAACGCTGCTACAAGTGTATGGACTTCGGGCATATCTCGAGGAACTGCGCCAGCGAAAAGGATGCAAATGGGAAATGCTTCAAATGAGGAGGCGAGAGACACATCGCCAAAACGTGCATGAACTTGCCAAAGTGCATTGTATGCACTGAAAGTGAAGCCAATCGCACTGATCATCCTACCGGGGGAAACAACTGCCCGGTATACAGAGCGGCGGTCCAGAAACTCAGACCGTTATGAGATTGCTCCAACTCAATCTCAACCACTGCGAAAGTAAAGGGAGCTAAATGTCGACGTAGCATTAATAAGCGAGCCATACAGGGACAAGTCTATAAATTGGCTACCCGATTTATGTGGCAAGTCAGCAATGTGGTCCTGCGTAGAGAACCCGCTTTACATAGAGCCCGTTCTTAAAGAAAGATGTTTTGTGTGAGGCAGGATGGGAGATATCTTCGTATATAGCTGCTACATACCACCTAGCACCTCGATAGAAGCTTTTGAAGAAGTAGTTGGTAAAATAGCCACAGATGCAACTACGAGGCAGCGATTCGTCATAGCTGGCGACTTTAACGCATGGGCTATCGAAGGGAGAGTTCTTCTCGAAGCATTCGCTTGCTTGGATGTACCGCTACTTAATAAAGGTGAGCAACATACATTTTCCAGAAATGCCTTCGGTTCCATAATCGACATTACTTTCGTAAGTGAAAATATGCTCAGGATGTGCGAGTGGAAGATTCGTGAGTGCTATACTCAAAGCGATCATTCTGCAATAATATTGGACATCAAAGTAGACGGTGGAAGGGCTCCCACCAAGTATATAGGCAGCGCGAATCTTATAGCCACTAAAGTAATGGCCGATATCAAAGGAGCATGCAACGCGTCGATGACCAGGAAGACCATACGAAAACAGCAAAGCTTGGCGTATTGGTGGAACGACAGCTTACGAGAGAGTGTATTCGGGCGAGGCGGCGCTCCCAAAGATCACGAGATAGGCCAACCTTTTTAGAGTACAGAGCTGCCTATAAAGCTGCACGTCATGCTTTGAAGGCGGCAATAGCGAATAGTAAGCGACAATGCTTTCTCAACCTCTGCGATGAGGCTGAAAACGACCCATGGGGTACGGCTTACAAATTGGTCTTGAAAAAGTTGAAAACCAAACGCGAAGCCATACCAACATGCCCGTCATTCCTCAAAAAGGTGGTCGATACTCTGTTTCCCACGCAAAGAAAGTTTCCCCTATGTCAAATACTCCATTACATGCATTTCATGAAGTGACGGTGGAGGAAGTGCTCCTAGCAGTTAGAGACTAGACGACAAAAAGGCTCCTGGTCCAGACTGCATGCCCAACAAAGCACTGAAGGTATCGGTTAATTATAAGACGTCTACATTCGCGAATTTATTCACTGTATGCCTAGCTGAGGGGACATTCCCTTCGATATGGAAACGGCAAAATTTGGTGCTACTACCGAAGCCCGAAAAAACCTGGTGGAACCGTCCAGCTACAGGCCCATATGCCTGCTCGACTCGGCATTCTAGAGTGAGTAATCTACAATCGTCTGAAAAAGGAAATAGAAGAGGTATGTGGCATATCTGACAACCAGTTTGGGTTCAGAAGAGGCAGATCCACAATAAATGCCATGAACGTGGCTAGATACGCCGCTCAAGGTGCAATAAGCGGCACACGCTGGCTCGAGGGATCTAAGGAATACTGCCTTATCGTGACCTTAGATGTAAAGAACGCATTCAATAAACAGCGTAGATATATCCTATTATCTGCGCCGCATAATCCGCAGCTATTTTGACGGACGTCTGCTGCAATACAAAACTGCAGATGGCACGGAAAAACTCCACGTCACAGTCGGGGTTCCTCAGGGGTCCGTTCTCGGTCCATTACTATGGAACATTATGTACGACGGAGTGCTGCGACTTAAAGTACCTAATGAAGTTAATATTATCGGAAAAACTAATGTCAGCATAGTCAGCGTTCAATCATGGCTCATTAAACATGGACTACAGCAAGGCGAATTAATACAAGGTGGAATTATCCCATCAGCTGAAAGCTACTTTTTTCTTGAGGAGCACAAAACAGAGGCAGAACTAGTATCAAGTAGCAAGAAGGTAGAGTAGGTCACGATAAGAATCGGAGACCACGACATTGAAACACTGCCTGCAGTTAAGTATCTGGGAATCATGATAGACAAGAGACTGTCTTTCAAAACACATCTAGAATACGCTAACCAGAAAGCAACGAAAACTATATCATCGTTATCGAAGATAATGCTAAACGCACGAGGTCTAAAGCAAGGGCACGAGGTCTAAAGCAAGGGCGTCAGCTACTGGAAGGCGTAATGAAAAGCCACCCGGGGCACCGGTATGGTATCAGACGATACCGCACTGGTAATCTCAGGCTTGTGCCCAATTGACATATTGGCAAAGGAAGCAGACACAACGTTTGAGGATAGAAACTCGGGGTCCGAAGCACGCGAGATTAGTATTCAAAATTGGCAAAACAAATGGAACATATCGAATAAGGGGCGCTGGACATACCGCTCTATACCAGATATTAAAACATGGGTGAGAACACACGGGGAGGTAGATTTTTATCTCACTCAGTCCTTAAGCGGCCACCGGTGCTTTAAAGAATACCTTTATCGGTTTAAGCACGAAAGCAACAACGTATGCGATTACTGTGGAGGCGAGGCAGTGGAAGATGTCTACCACGTGTTCTTCGAACGCCCCAGATCGTACAGCTTTAGAAGTAAACTACGCAGCATAGCCGATGAGGACTACACTCCCGATTCGCTGGTTGGTCACATGCTACGAAGTAAACAAAAATGGATGGCAGGGTGCGAGGTAATCGCAGAAGCCATGAAGTGGCTTAGAAGTCTGGAACGGCTGCGCCGCAGCAGGGAAGACTGTAGAAAAAGCAAACAAACACGAAAAACAAGAGTCGGGTTGGAAACACGGCCTTCCAACCGCCTATTTTAACAAACCTATATCAGAGGCGCAGATTGCACATTGGAGATGCAGCCTCTCCACTGTATTGACCTGCAAACAAAATTTTAAGCGTACGTAAGTATCTCAAACGTAGGTGGAAACACGGCCTTTCAACAACTGCAGATTGCAGATTGGAGATTCAGCCTCTCCACTGTATTGACCTGCAAACAAAATTTGAAGAGTACGTAAGTATCTCAGATGCGGGTGGAAACACGGTCTTTCAACCGCCTGGTCCACGTGACACAAACCAGAAGGAGCAGGTTGGGGACGCGTCCTCCCTACTGCATTACCTTGTAACTGAATATGTTGTGAGTATAATTGATTTCTTATAAACGTACTGAATTATTATAGATGCGGGCCGGAAACACGGCCACTCCAACTGGGTAGATGCAGAAGAGCTAGCGAGACAGAATAGGCGCGTAGATGTAGGGTAAGTAATGCCCATATAGCTGTTTTTTTTTTGCTTTATTGTTTTCGTATACGCATGAAATTTTACACATACATTCTCAAAAAAAAATTACATTTTTGTACGAGAATTTAGCGCATTAGATTTACAATTCAACGTATACAATTGAGTTATATTGCTTATGAAGATTAAGAGATAAAAAAGGAGAAAAAATTACAATATAAAATAATAGTAATATGTATATCAAAAAAAATTTTAAAATTATATCTATAACAATCATAAATAAAAAGTCACTATTACGAAAAAAGAAGGATCAATACTTCAGACTAGAGGAATGAAAAATCTAACAAAAGATCCCCAGCTAAGAACTGAATTAGTACAGTAACGCTGACCAACTGACGTTGAGACTTGTGCTCAAACCACCTCCCGACGGAATACTTAACGGTAGTACCGGGGGGTTCGGTTCATGACGGTAGGAGGGTTAGTGAGTTAAAGTCATAAACTGACTGTAAGGCTTTCGATGCTTCCTTCACTTTATACTCTACGCTGCTTTACTGGACTTATGCTGCAGTCTACATATGTATACGACAAATGTGCAGTGCGAATACAAAAAAAGTCTGTGATGCGTGCAAGTGCACTTTTTTTGTTTATTGCTCAAATGTGGAAAAAAATTGTTGACTTATTTCTTAAAATGATGAAATAACACAAATTTTGGGTTATTTCACATTCGGTTGAGCAATAACACAAATTTGGGTTATTTCACCCCCTCTGTTGTGATATGATGTTTACGGAAACTATGTTGATTTTTGTTTTATTTTATACTAGCAGTATACCCGGCATTGCTAGGGATGTAAGTAGTTCATAAATTCCTACTAACCTCCATTGCGAAGACTTTTTACCGGCTGAGAAGGTTCAGCACAATATTTATTTTCCCACATTATATCCCGTTTATGTTTACGGTAACCAACTAAAGTTAAGGCGTTCTTTAATAGTAGTAATAACAAGTAAGGAAGTCTAAGTTCGGGTGAACCGAACATTAAATACCCAGCGTTTGTTTTCAGAACGAGATACAAATACCATGACTTGGCATTGATATAGGAAATTTTCTATATCAAAAAAGGGGGCGTGGTTATGATCAGATTTCGCTCATTTCAAACACCAACCTGCTTTGGCCGGAAAGTAACCTGTGTACCAAATTTCATGCGAATATTTCATGATTATGTGATTTTCGTTATCGAAAAAGTGGGCGTGGTTATCATCCGCTTTCAACAAATTTCCCAGCAGCTCACCTTGGCCAGAAAGTAGCCTGCATAACAAATTCCATGCAAATATCTCAGTTTTTACTCAAGTTATGTTAATTTATGTGATTTTCAAAATTTTCGATATCGAAAATGGGGGCGTGGTTATAATTAGATTTCGTCCATTTTCAACAGCAGCCTACCTTGGCCAGAAAGTAACCAATACTCCAAATTCCATGCAAATATATCAGTTTTGACGCAAGTTATGTCAATTTATGTGATTTTCGAAATTTTCGATATCGAAAAAGGGGCGTGGTTATCATCACATTTCACCCATTTTAAACACCAACCTGCTTTGGCCAGAAAGTAACCTGTGTACCAAATTTCATGCGAATATTTCAAGTTTTACTCAACTTATGTTAATTTATGTGATTTTCGATATCGAAAAAGTGGGCGTGGTTATCATCCGATTTCGAGAATTTTCACAGCAGCTCACCTTGGCCAGAAAGTAGCCTGCATAACAAATTCCATGCAATTATATCAGTTTTTATGCAAGTTATGTCAATTTTGTGATTTTCGAAATTTTCGATATCGAAAAAGGGGGCGTGGTTATCATCCGATTTCGGCCATTTTCAATAGCAACCTACCTTGGCCAGAAAGTAACCTGTATGAAAAATTTTATGCAAATATCTAAATTTTTACTCAAGTTATCGTGTACACGGACGAACAGACGGACGGACATGCCTTAATCAATTTCTCTTTTCAACCTAAGAACTTTCATATATGGAACTCTATATCTAACTCGATTATTTTGCGCCGTTACATAGTACCGTTATGTGGACAAAATTATAATACCCTTGTACTAGTACTAGTACGCTGGGTATAAAAATATAACTTCGACATTTTGTCAGCTACCTTCCATTTGATTCTTTAGCTGTGCCTTAACATTCCCCAAGTCATCGCGAGTCATTTTTTCAACGAAATTTCCAATATACAGACACAACTCTTCCAGAGTGTTATTAAAAAAATGCTGATACCCACATAGGACGGCGGTGTACCTATGCAAATGATTTTTGATTTAACTGAAATTGAAAAATAACCGATATCTCATTTATCGATAAATATATCGAAATATTGAAAAATTAGAATGAAAGCTGCCCCCTTCGTTTGATACCCATATTGTAGGGAAATTTTAAAGTTGCACTGCTTGATAAGTTAGTAAAAATAGCAGAATGTTCATAAAAGTGTGAACATATAACTACGCCGCTCTAAAACAAGTAAATAAGTAATAAAACTTTAACTCCATCACCCCCGAGCAGTGAAAGCGACTTTGTCATGGAAGGGCCACATTTAATTTCGCAAGATGAACTAAGTGATTTGATTCGTGACATGAGTTTGTCCAAACAAAAAGTAGAGTTGCTAGCATCACGGCTGCAGCAATGGAAAAATCTAGACTCTCGAACACAAGTTACTGTATACAGAAACAGAAATGAGGCACTTCGACCGTTCTTCAAAAAAGAAGACAACATAAGTTTCTGTAACGATATTAATGGTTTATTTAATGAAATGAATGCACCCTACGATCGAAACGAATGGCGTTTATTCATTGATGGTTCCAAATACAGCCTAAAAGCTGCTCTTCTCCACAACGGGAATAACAAACCATTTATTCAGATTGCTCATGCAGTACAAACGAAGGAATGCTACGAAACAATGCGGAAGATCCTGCGCTTCATCAAATACAATGATCATAAATGGAAACTATGTGGTGATCTAAAGGTATAAACATTAATTCCAATTAAATCGAAAACACTTATTTTTTATATTATTTCAACAGGTTATTGGCATCTTAACTGGGATACAATCTGGATTCACCAAATTTTGTTGTTTCTTATGCTTGTGGGATAGCCGCTCAACTGAACATCATTATGTGATGAAAGAATGGCAAAGTCGTACTCAATATGAGCCTGGACAGACATTTCCCTGCCACCTCTTCACATTAAACTTGGCCTTATAAAGAACTTCGTCAAAGCATTAAATCGTGAAGGACCGGCTTTTCAGTACTTAGTCAAGTTGTTTCCTAAATTGTCATATGCAAAAATCAAAGAAGGAATATATGTGTGACCTGATATTAGAAAACTAATGGCTGATAAAGAATTTACAAAATGTTTAACGCCCGATGTCTCTAAAGATGCCTGCTCGGATGTCTCTAAAGATGCATTTTCTGCATTCCCATCTCGATTTCTTTCCCGAAAACTTGGGTGATACGAGCGACTCACCGTGGCGGTAGCCACGGCTATGTCAACCACCCGGAGTTGGAATGGCGTAGCCCAAGGTTATTTTTTGAAGCGCGGCCGAAGGCCGCCAATGCGGAAAGGAGTTCTGAACATAAATACCATGGATCACACCCCGAATTGGGGATCTGACCTAAGTCAATCCCAGATTCATGATATAATGATCATAAGTCGAAGGTGATAATGAAAAATGAAAATTTGGAGTATAAAAAAAATGTACTGACTTTAGTTCGCTTTCTTAATGCGAATTAATGTCAATTACGTTAGCTCGCTAAAAATATTGACCTTAGTTCGCTTTTGGCATGCGTCTTAATGTCACTGACATTAATTAGCTTTTGGGGTGCGAATTAACGTCACTGACGTTAATTCCACTGACTTTAGTTCGCGCCACCGAAAAAGGAAGTAGCCAGAAAAAAACCCTTTTTACTAAGCAAACACTGCACACAATACACTTTGCCCTAGCACACCGTGTCCATATATTCCTAGCACACAACAATATAATATAAATATTTTATATTAGCACTTGCACACATAACTTCTTATTCGTAATTTCATCTTTCTGGCACCGCGTCTTGTCTATAACTAACTCAATCGCTCAACTCCATCGTTGCTCTTTTTTCTATATACCAACTCACTCAATCGAGCCATGACAAGCTGCACAAAAACAATTTTAATTTGGAAACTTTGTGCTGTTTTGTTAGTGTTTTGAAAGTTGGTACCGTTATAGAAGACTTTGAACTGCCTAATTTGCATTAAATATTGCTGATAGGGATGTTTTGCACATAAATACCATGGGACAGATCCCCCATTTTGGACCAATTTAGGGCAAATTTTTGGTGATAACTTTTTACAGAAATACAATTTGTAATCTTTATGCCGGGGTCTAGACGCGTCTTTTGGCACCAACCTCAGCAAAATCCGATAAATATTAGGCATTGAACAGTTTTCTATAAAATTAATTCAGCCAATTTAGTTTCTGTGAAAACGTAAAGAAACCGAAAAACAGCTGTTTTGCATATTCACTATGCAAATTTTTGCTTATTTATTCACAATGATGGGTCTAATCGGCGATAACTTAACCAGGCTTTGGTGAAAACCAAATTGTGGATTCAAAAAATTAGCGATTAATTTAACCGGCTTTTATGAAAGCGGGCCGTAGTATTTCAAATCGAATTGTGTTGCAAAGCTAATCAAATGCACGAACGATGTGTTCGATGTAACATTTTATTCATACGCACCGCAGCCTATACTACCACATCAAATTTATCTTGTGTAAGTTAACACATATAAAGTTATTTACCCATTTTCAGCTTTAACCAGCGATTTACATATTTACACACCTCTGGCTTTCGCCACAAGCTTTCATAAACAAATTATTGCTGACACGTCAGTTTAACTTTTGTCATCCAGAATTTCCCACAGGTAAATTCTTAATAACTAAATGTTATTTTGCATTTCCTGTTTCCCAATCGAAGTTGCGCCCAATTCAGAGAATAAGTGCAACTTATAAAAATATTGTTTTCAATTGCACACGCATCCGGTTGAACGCTAAATGCTTACGCTAGCGTCTAGCTTATTTTGTGCAAGCGATTGTTGTTGTACTAGCATTTGTTGTTGCTTGCATTAACAAAATTTTGAACTTAAAAGAATAATTATCAAAAATTAAACCTCAGTCCTCGTTCTGCATTGCGTCGGTAGATAGTAACAAATAACACTGTCTTACAATGATTTTGCACCAAAGCTGATATATTTTTTTTCGTGCTCAAAGCATCGAAAAACATAGAAAAATGTGAAAAAAATGGCGGGTAAACCGGAGAAATTCTGAGATATTTCAATTTGACTGTTTTTTGAAAAATTTGCAAAATTTATCACTGTTTTCTCACATTCAAACCTAATTATCTTCTTTAGTACATCTGCTATATCAACAATCTTTACTTTTCTTCAAAAGGGAAGATTTTGCGCAAATTTTATGCTATAGCTCACTTTTTTTGACTTCCCCATTTAAAAGATATCGTCGAAAATGTCAACAATCAAATTTAACGAAAACCTCATTTTCGTTATATATACCGAACTTTGACGTCAGAAATCTATATAACCGCTTAAGACACGACCAATTTTATCCCTCCTATCTTGTAGGAAATTTTATAGCAAAAATTTCGGTATATATAGATCTTGAAAAATAGGCAATCTAATTGGCAATTTCGGCCTTTACAAAAAAAGGGCAAGTTCAGAAAAAATGAGAGTTTTTTCTAAAATACAGTTTTATTGTCTTTTCACGTAGTATAACTTCGTATTCTTTTTATCACAAGTTATTTGATCAAATCATACATGCTTTATATTACTCCGACATTTCCTGAAAGTGTATCTTAGATTTCGATTTGGCTTTTCCTCCTTGTCATTTTCTGACAGTGCCAAGAACCAGACATACTCCCCCATCATACGACTCGTGCATTTCCTTTTGTGTCTGGTCTCGATCACTTTGATCACCAAGGTTTTTTGGAAAAAAATCAAGATGTGAGTTGAGAAAATGTAGTTTCAATAGTTAAGTTCGAAAGCATATTGAGTTCCGTACCATGAAAGCAGGCAAGAAACCATTGAAATTGAGTGAAGTTGCTAATTGTACTACGTTGCAGTGCAATGAACACAGCCAATTCGTCTGTCACAATCAGGTGTCATTTTGACAACAAATATTAATTAAAAAAATCAACAAATTTATATAAGAAATAGAAAAAAAAATCAAAAAAGGACGTTGAAAGCGACACAATTAAAAAAAATAATTGCAGTGTGGGCTCAATTTAGCCATGAGCTGCATGGAGCACATAAAAATAGCCATATATATGCAAAGATGTGCACGCAGCTAGCAAAGGAGCACGCAGTTTCTAGTTTTCATTGAGTTCATTTTTATTTTATTTTATTTTTAACTTTGCTTTTTTATTTCGTTTAATCAGCTGGTAAGTGCCAACGTCATAGAAAACCAAATGTGTGTCACTATGCTATTACATGGTTTCCTGAGCTTTCATTGTAGTACACATAGTGGTGTAGACACCATATGTCTGTCTTAGGTATTACACTTAATTTTTATTTTTATTTAACTTTGTATTTAACTTTCTTGGGTTTCGCCAATACTCGATTTTGGCACCTCAAAAATCAGAGATGTTAGTAGGCATATACAGCCGATTTTAGTAAACAAATAAATGATTGTGTCCAGTCCTAGCTTACATTGCAAAATTCATTCAATGAGTGGGGGTTTTTGATTAAAATATGAAAATTGTGAACAGGAAAATTAAAAAAATGTTATCTGATCTAATAACAAATATTATGAATTTTGAAAGAAACGAAGTTATACTACGTGAAAAGACAATAAAACTGTATTTTAGAAAAAACTGTAATTTTTTCTGAACTTGCATTTTTATTGTAAAGGCCGAAATTGCCAATTAGTTTGCATATTTTTCTATATATACCGAAATTTTTGCTATAAAATTTCCTACAAGATAGGAGGGAAAAAATTGGTCGTGTCTTAAGCGGTTCTATAGATTTCTGACGTCAAAGCTCGGTATATATAACGAAAATGAGGTTTTCGTTAAATTTGATTGTTGACATTTTCGACGATATCTTTTAAATGGGGAAGTCAAAAAAAGTGAGCGATAGCATAAAATTTGCGCAAAATCTTTCTTTTTGAATAAAAGTAAAGATTGTCGATATAGCAGATGTACCAAAGAAGATAATTAGGTTTGAATGTGAGAAAACAGGGATAAATTTTGCAAATTTTTCAAAAAACAGTCAAATTGAAATATCTCAGAATTTCTCCGGTTTACCCCCCACTTTTTTCACATTTTTCTATGTTTTTCGATGCTTTGAGGTGGAAGAAAAATACCTCAGCTTTGGTGCAAATAATTTTTAAAATTTTGTAAGACAGTGTAATTACCATGAATATAATAACCGTTGATTGGACCTGCATAGTCATGGTTGCAGTGTTGTTTTTGTAGGCAGCTTAGCTGCAGTAGCGCAGTTACTACAATTTTGTACCAGTGTTTTAATATCGGTATCAATGCTTGGCCAGTAAACAAAATTTCTAGCGATTGCCTTAGTGCGTTCGATCCCTGGGTGACCGCGGTGTAGTTGTTTTAAAACTCGATTACGTAGCACTTCTGTAGCGCGATTCACTGACTTTTAACAATCCCGCAATAGAGATATTTAACAACACTTGTTATCTATGTTTTAAATTTGAGAAAATGGGGCATCACTGGTACTGAAATGTCAAAATTTACGAAAAGTTCAAAGAGGAATAGAAGAAAAACAATTGTTCGCGCAATTTTTTAGCAGGTATTTCAACAAAGGGAAGTATTTTTGATATTTTTTATATTTTTATTCACTTACTGCCCTTTATTTTTCTTTGTTTTTTCAGAATGGCGTCAACAAGTGCTGCAGCAACCAAAAGGAGTCCGGCAACAGCAGAGAAAATAAGGGGAATGGTGGATCTGCTGGGAGAAACTCCTGGTTTGGCGTCAGGAAGATTCCAGCGGATGCACGGCAAGCTGGAAAACCAGAAGAAGTGGAAGGAAATGGCGGAGAAGCTGAACGCCATTGGAGGAGCTGTGAAAAGTGTGGGTTGCAATGGGTTACGGTAAGTACAAAAGTGAACAAAATGTTGCTAACCAATTCGGTAATTGTTTACGACCGTACATAGCTGCTAATACACTTCCAAAAATATCGAGAGAGGTATCAAAAGACGCGTTTTGACCTCTGTAACAAGAGTCCGAACCCGGAAAGCAAATATTTTATTTCAGTGAAAAGTTTTTAACAAAAAACCACGGTTGTAAATTTCAGTGAAAAGTTATTAACAAAAAACCACGGTCGTAAAGAATTACCGTTTCCTTTAGGAGACAACTGCTTACACATTGTTTGAAACCTTTTAGCAGTCGTCTCCTAAACGAAACAATTACCACCAATTATATGGAATGGTGCATCGTGTGTAACTTTGTTGTTAATTTTTCTTTTTTTTGCAGGTCTGGCGAGATTTAAAAAGCCACACAAGTAACCGTGTGCGTGACCGCAATAACCAGCAGTCCCAAACGGGGAATAGGAGCATCTTGTAGCACCTCTTACAGATACAGAGATGCGCATTGTGGAGCTGATCGGAGACAGGTATATTGAAGGCTCACCAGACTGCTTGGATAGCTTGGCGTTGGAAGAGGTGAGTTTGTAGTTTTGCACCTATGTATATTGATTATTATTTTTACTTATCCTTTCATTCTCTTATAAACTTATAGCACCTGAATTTGATCGTGGAAGAGGAGTACCTGGAAGATGGTGCCAGTATCGAGCTGCAAGCAATCTCCGAGGTTCGAGACCCACCAGCTACACCATCTGCTGTCGATAGGCGAAGATACGAATCAGTCACTCCTGCAACCACACCTCGAACTCCTGCAGCAACACCTCGCAGGGGCTCGAAAAGGAAGAATGCCGATGTGGCAGAGAGCGCAGGTGAGAAGCGATTTTTGGCGATCGCTGAAAAGCAGGCCGATACAATGAGGGTAAGAAATAATACAAAGTTAAAATGATTTTCAAGATTTTCTAAGAAAAAATTGCCAAACACCTTATTAAACTATATTCTTACTATACTAAAATTGACAAAAATATATAAAATTGATTATAATTATAAAATTTCACTTTTCTTATTTATTTCTTATCCTCTAGATGATGGCAGAAACGCAGAGAAAGCTTGCCGAAAGCGATGAGAGGAGGATTGAGGCAACCTTTGCGATGGCCGAGGCAATCAACAACATTGTCAACAAGTCATTCAAAAGCCACCACGTTTTTTGGGGAAGCGGTGAGAATCTGCAGTGAGATTTTCAGGCGGCTGTCAGGTGCAATTTTAGAAAATAATTAATTTAAGTACTAATAGCTTTAATTTATCTTAGAATTGTTACTTTTTGGTTTAAATATGTATCGGTAACATCAACTATAAAGCCATCATAGATTGTTTGTTTTGCTTTGTATTAGATTGTTTGCTTTTGCTTTGTATTAGATTGTTTGTTTTTGCTTTGTATTAAGTTTAAGTAAGTAAGTAAGAGTTTCTGGAAGATGGCTTTAAATGCGATGACAGCGATATTTTTAAAAATGAATTTATAGTCTTTTGAACTATTTGAAATGAACTGAATTGTTAATTTTGTACCTGTTTTAAATGTTAGTTTAAGTTTTCTAGTATATATATATATTTTTCTTTATAAAATGTTGAATTGTTTTAAGTTTTGTTTTCCATGCTTTCGTTTTTATGGTTTTTAGTTAAAGTTTTCTAGTCATTTCATATTTTTCCTTATAAAATGTTGAATTGTTTTAAGTTTTGATTTCCATGTTATCGTTTTGATAGTTTTTAAGATTTTTTAAGTTTCTACACCTTTTCAAGCTAATAGTAATAAGAGAACGAAAGCTTTTAATTTTAATATGTATACATGAAGTTGTAATGTTTTCTTTTTTGTAATTAGTATAAGTAAAGTGGTGATGTAATGTTTTCTCTTATCATTATTAGGTCGAAGAGGTGTATTTTTTTATGATTTCTCTTTTACTTGTAGTTTTTAATAAAAATGTTTTAATGGTCTGAATATGTGCCTTATTATCTTTAAACCAAATTCCACAATACTGGCTTAACTTAATTAGTATGGCTCAAATATGTACAATGGCGGCCATTAAGTCGTGTTTAAATGAAATTCTCTGATTCAAAATACAAGATACAAATTGTTCAACTAATTTCCATTAGATAACTGAAACTTGTTTACTCTAATTCGAGCTAATTGAATATCTAACAGCATAGGCAGAATTGTAAAGGTACCAAAATTTTTTTTGCTAATGGCAACTAATTGCAATTAGATTTACCATTGGAATAAAAATTTCAATTATCTAATGGCAATTAGTTGAACAATTTCTAATTGTTTAATGAATTAATAAACTAAAAGCTACAATTGCTAATTCTAATTGGAATGTAACTTGTATAAAATAAACTAATAAACAAAAAAAATAGATACATTTTTTTACAAAAAATCAAGTAAAAAAATTTGAAATTAATCTCTCTTGGACACGTTTTCCTGTATGTAAGGTGGCGCATGCGTTTACCACCCTTCCCGCGAACCCGGGCTCATACAAAAGAACCCGTTGTCGCGACAAACATCGCCAAGTACCTTTATACCGGAACTTGGCAGTCCCCTCTGGTTGGTTTGGTAGTGGCGTCATAAGCCACGGTTCCAAGGGATATCCAGAATCACCTGCAAGTTCAAACTTTAAATTTATGTGCATTGTAAAGTTAAATAATATTACCAATCAAAAACATCTTGCGGCTTCCATTTTCATGCACCCTTTGCATGACTTGCCGTGCCGTACATAAGCTCCATATATGTATATGCATCATGGCGCGCCCCGGGAAACTTGGCATTCACATTTAATATTTTCAAGTTTGGGTCACAAATCTGAAATCCAAAAATCGGCAAATTATATAGAGCTAGAATGTTTGTTAGAGGTATACTTTACCATTTGAACGTTTAAGGAGTGGTATGAATGGTGGTTTACGTACACTTCTTCATTCACTTTAGGAGCCAATATAGCAATGTGCGTACAATCAATTGCGCCTATCGTACCCCCAACGCATGGAGCCGGTGCCGCACTAAACACTTCCTTCGCTGCTTGACGTTCCACTTGCGACATAGGGAATTTAATCTCCTCGAAAACATTACGTTGTTTATGGCATCGGTAACACGGTGAATGCACCGGCTTATTGAGGTTTGACTCATAGAGATGCCCCACTGTTCCCCAACAGGCCGTTGGTAGCATCCTGTAGCATAAAAACGTAATGCACACAACACCTGCAAAGGAGTGTGTTCAATAAAATTCATAATTTTAATTACAGTTAATATAAGTTACCTGCTTCTCTGCCGATATTGCAGTAATCCTCCGTCCTTGCAACCGGTCCTGCAGCCTCTCCGCAACGTCTGTCGCAATTTCCGGACCCACCCTATACAACTTCCTGAACTCCGATGGATCTAGGTCAAAGGGATCATCTATGTCCCTAGGTAACGTTCGATCCACTCTTACGCTCCTTACAGCTGCATTCTGTGCCATATTGTAGGCTACGAACTCAGAAGCCATATTTTTCACTTCAATATATGTAAATATAACACAAATTGTCCAAACAAAACAAAAGTAAACAAAACTTTAACAACGCAAAAAGAATCTCTGATAAAATGTCAATTTACAGATTGACAACGATAAGTTATCGAATTTAGAGTTGACAAAAAGTTGGTGAATAGCATAGATTGTTAAAATTATTGTTACGTTAATGTATCGTTGACAAATTGTGTTAAAACAGTTAGTGAATCGCAAAATTGTTAAAATTATTGTTAAGTTAATTTATCTTTGGCAAATTACGTTAAAAAGTTAGTGAATCGCGCTAGTGGTATCACTACACGTTGAGCCATCATTAAACAGCAATCGATTATGCTTATGTAATCTTTTCGAGTGATGAATGCTTTTATTTCGGCGCTAACATTATGTTGCAAAGTTTTATCCTCTCCTGAATCGTACTTGATCATGTTGTGCGTAACTGGCAAATTTTTCTATCGCTTGGGACAAAACTTGTTTGTTTTCAACTTCAAACTGAACTGAAGCGATGTCATACACGGTTGCCACAGCATGTTTTTTTTTTTTTGGACCAAAAATCTCAAAAAAGAGGACCAAAATTTTTTTTCTTATTAATAAACAAACTATGTAATTTTTAAGAAATAATACATATAACAATAACAGAAAAGAAGTGCTTTAATTCACATTGCATTAAACAAATTTGAAATACATTTCATAACATATAGGTGAATATTTCAGTCTTATATACATATTTATGCACATTAAAATATTTAGGAGTTCAAAGTTTCCCATACACACATACTTATTTCGGTAGGTATCTGCCGAAATACTCCGATGTGGTATAGGTAAAAAAATGAAAGTTACCAAAAAGTTGCCTATCAGGCCCGTGCGCACGGGGGGGTTTGGGGGTTAACCCCCCCCCCCCCCCCATGGCCAAATCTAAGTTGCAATGATTTTGCAAAAATTTTCAAAATACAGTTTATAAATCATGTATTGAATCTTGACTAATAATTTTTGACAAAATTAGTTAAAATAATTTTACGGAAGAAGAAATTGGTGAAAGTTGCAAAGAATAAGGTTGGCCAATACATAAGTCCGGCACTTTGAATTGCACTTGGAGCTTTTCGAAATTACAAAGTTGTGTAGCGTATGGACATTTTTTTTTTAATTTTACTGATGAAAACAGTGAGCAGTTTCAATTAACAGAGCGAATGAACTGCAAGGCTCAATTATATGAAAGATTTCGAGTGTTTTCTGACCCTTTTTGTTGTAGGCGTAAAGAGAATTGTGAGAAAATGAACGTTGGAGAGCAAATGAGCGACACCGTTCAATTATTTGAATGTTTTCAAACATTTTCTGAGGTTTTTTTTTATTTTACCTAACAGAAGATAAAGATCGAATTTTTCATGGACGTTTATCAATAGTCTGGCTTTAGTTTGTTAATCGCCGATATCTAAAACTGCTCAGCTACAGAGCATTAAAATTTCCGAAAATTATATTACTGTAGAAATATCATTTATAAACAACAAGAACAGAATCGGGCCAAGATGGCTTCCTTGAGGAACTCCTGAGGAGACATAAATAACATCGGATTTACAATTTTTAAACACTACTTTTTGTGCTCTGTCGCTAAGGTAAGAAGAGATCTAGCGATTGAGACCCGGCTGGAAACCCAACTGATCCAGTTTATGAATAGTAAAGAGTGACACACTTTATCGAAAGCTTTGCTGAAATCAAAGTAAATTCAAGTAAGTTTGTAACGGTGGACCTTCCCTTACAGTACCCGTGTTCACAGTCGGAAATCAAGGTAGAGATAGGATTCGTAAGCTGATTGGTAACAATAGCTTCAAACATTTTTGGGATGGCAGACAGCTACGCTATGCCACGATAGTTCTCTATAGAAGCCTTGCTTCCGCTTTTATGAAGCGGTAGAAGAAACGACTCTTTCCATGCTTTTGGAAAAACACCACACTTTAGTGACAGATTGAACAAATTGGTAAGGGGTTGGTAAAGATTGTTAGCACACTTCTTTAAGAAGCATGTAGGAATCCTATCAGGACCGCATTTAAAAGATTCCTTCAAGGTTTTCAGATAAATAAGAGCATCATTGGCGAATATAGTTGGACAATTAATTAAATTGTTCCCATGTAGCTCTTAGGGATAATTTAGAAAGTCAGAATTGGTGACGGCAGAATAGTTAGATATGAAAAATTGCGCAAAGAAATTATGACCCAAAAGAAATAAAAAACGACCCCAAATAAGCTTCAGAAAAATACCAATAAAAGGCTCCGAAAAGAGTCCAAAAACCCTCTGAATGGATGAATAACAGAAAAGCACCAATTAAAGGGCTCCAAAAGGAGTCTGAAAAGGCTCCAAAATCCTCAGAATGGAGGAATAAAAGGCTCCGAAAAAAGTTCAGAAAAACACCAATAAAAGGCTCCAAAAACCTCAAAATGGAGGAATAAAAGGCTCCGAAGTTCATTTAAAAAGAGTCATAAAACGCTTAAAATTCATCGAAATCGGACTCATTTCGAACTCATTTGGAGTACCCGCGTAGAGCGATTTTTCGCTGCATTTGGGCTCCGAAAGAAGCTCATTTTGGAGAGTAAAGCTCTGAGAAATGAGCGTTTTGTGTATGCGAATGCAAATCTAAATTAAAACCCCCCCAAGGCCAATTCCTGCGCACGGCCCTGTTGCCTATTATATATATTTGAATAATTTTATGACAAAAACATACAGCAAAATAATAAATTGCATAAAGATCTTCAATTTCTATTGCCAGCCTATATCTTTGACATACCAAATATAGTGAGGGCATGGGCTTTTAGGGAAAAGTTCTTTGGCTAGCATAATATTATTAATTAAAGCAAGTTCTAATTTGTCGTATACGAAATTGATTAAGTCTGCAAAACTTTTTTCATTCTTACCATTCCTATGTAAGCCAACTTTCTCCCAAAAAGCGGAAACATCCATATCTGCCCTAAGGTTAAGATTCTGAAGCCTCAAAAGTTTCCATTGTGACAATTTTAACACATTATTTTTCCACTTACCGACCAAATTTTGGGAGCAGTGTTATGTGTTTTTAGCCAAATGAAGAAGAAAAAGTACCAAAATCGTGAACACTTGCCAAAAATGGACCAATGGACCAAATGGATTTTAATGGACCAAATTTGGTCCAATTGGACCAAAGTGGCAACCGTGATGACATATTCTTCGGCTGATTGGTTGTTCTTGTTGATTAGTCGTGATAGCACGTCTGACGGTGGGGTGCAATGAAGCCATACGCAATAAAGCCATATGGCTTTATTTCCAATAAGTTTGAGTTAAAAAGCCATATGGCCCTATTTCCAATTGCTAATGGAAATAAAGCCAGTATGGCCTTATTACCATTTTCAAAACATGGGCGGCGCGATACCAGCGTAGGGAAAAATATAAAAATCTGTAAATAATAAACCAGAACTTCATTAATTTATTACTAATAAATTTGCCTCTATTTTATAAAGTATCGGCAAGTCAGATTCGACGAAGTAGCGCCGCAGGCGAAAATTTGACTTAGGTCAGATCCCCAATTCGGGGCGTGATTCATGGTATTTATGTGCAGAACTTCTTTCCGCATTGGCGGCCTTCGGCAGCGCTTCAAAAAATAACCCTGGGCTACGCCATTCCAACTCCGGGTGGTTGCCATAGCCGTGGCACCGCCACGGTGATGTCCTTCCGCGTGCCACTCTTTTCTCACAGGGTAATGTGATTACAAGAACCACATGAAAATGACAGAAAATTCTGAACTTTAACTGCCAATATCTCGCAAACTACTAAAAATATTAAGCGGAGTGTTATTCAAGCACACGGTAGCCACGGCTATGGCAATCACCCGGAGTTGGAGTGGAATAGCCCAGGGTTATTTTTTGAAGCGCGGCCGAAGGCCGCCAATGCGGAAAGAAGTTCTGCACATAAATACCATGGATCACGCCCCGAATTGGGGATCTGACCTAAGTCAAATTTTCGCCTGCGGCGCTACTTCATCGAATCTCAAGCCCAAATGCCTCAATGACATTAATTCGCATGTCCAAAGCGAACTAAATTCAAAATATTATACGAATTAACGGCACTGACTTTAATTCGTTTTTGGTCATGCGTCTTAATGTCACTGACATTAATTCGCTTTTTGGGTGCGAATTAACGTCACTGACGTTAGTTCGCGCCACCAAATTGGCGCCTTTTCCAAAACAGTTTTTTGAGATAGTATAAAATATTACTCACAACAATGTATAGCAATCAAGTTCTTCCTTTCAAAGTATGTCGTCCATAACATATACGCGTTCGCGGCCCAGCCCGCGTTTCGACCGCGCGTTATGGCCACGCATTGCGGCACGGCGCGATACCGCCTCGCTTGCCATTTATTTTAAGTTTTACCTCCGCAATACCATATTATGGTTTTATTACTTATTTGAGATAATTTTCGGTATGGCTTTATTTCGCTTTGCGATTTAACCGAATTGGAAATAACGCCATATGGCGTTATTGCGTATGGCTTCATTGCACCCCACCCACGTCTGACTAGCCAAAGCTATTTGTATAAATAAAACTGATTTCAAAATCGTAGGCCAACAATTGTATAGCCCATCGCTGTAGGCGATTTGCTTGATGTGCTGATTTTCAAGTCTTCTTGTTAAAAATCGCAAGCAAAGGTTTATGGTCGGTGTGGAGCTTGAACGATCTACCGAACATCATTTTATGAAATTTAGTTACCGCAAATACTAGTGTGAGTCCTTCTTTTTCTATTTGGCTGTATGCCTTCTCAGAAGCGGTTAGCGAACGTGATGCGCGGCTAGCAGCTTTTACTGAACCATCAGGGAACTCGTGCAGAATGCACGCCCCAAAGCCGTAGTTCGGCGCATCTGCTGCTACTATGATACTTTTTTGTGGGTCGTAATGCGTCATAAGCAGAATACCTCTTTTAAGCTGTTGAAACATTTTCGATAAATTTGAGTCCATTTCCATTTCGTGTTTGCCTTCAAAAGTTCGTCGAGTAGACCTCTCAGCTGGCGCATTTTGTGTATAAATTTCCCATAGAAATTGATGGCGCCAAGAAAGGAACATGATGTATAACGTACCCTAGCTATTTGACTTCACTCACAGAAAATTTACATTTGGAGAATTAGAGTTTAAAAACATAATCCTGAATGCGTCATAAATTTCATCCAAATTCCTGTCATGCTGGCTTTGATCTGTTCCAGAAAAATGTCGTCGATGTATGCTGCGGCCCACAAGCATTTTGTCCATGACTTGTTGAAAACTTGCTGGAAAAGTTTTCACGCCAAATAGCATGCGGTTATACCGAAATATCCCCTAATTAGTATTGATCGTAAGTAGTTCTTTTGAGTCATCGTCAACCTCAAATTGCAGAAAAGCGTCAGAAAAGTGTATATGGCTGAAAACTTTGGCGTTGGCTAGCTTTGCGAAAATGTAAAGAGAAAGCGGGTACTGATGTGATTCAAGCGGCGTTTAATCCTGTTGAGAAGGCGGCGCAAATGCGTATACTTCCATTGCTCTTTTTAGTTACTACAATTGGAGCGGCCCACTCGGTGAGATCACATTGTTGTCTTGGAGCCTTTGCGTTTCTTCCTTAACGAAATTCTGTATAGCATAAGCTACTGGTCGCTTTGGGCGAAAAACTGGTTTGTGGTCCTGTTTGACCACCAGATGAGCGTTAGTTTTATTGCACACCCTAATTTTCAATCGAAAACCTCTGGAAGAGATTGCTTAAGATTTGAAATGTTTGGTATAATTGGAGTGATACTTTCCCGGTTTTCCACTGTTGCTGGTTGCATATAGCGTTTGTTATCCAGTCAAGACCCAATACGTTCAAATTCTTGATGGGTGTTACGAAGCATGCTAGTTTTGTTTTCTGCTGTTTGAGCTCGACGTAACACTCAAACTGGTGTGAGAGAGGTAGAGCAGGGCCTGTAGCGCTGCGTGCTGATTGTTTGACCGCGGACGGATTGGAAACATTTAGCTTCTGGAAATTATTCTCCGAAATGATTGTAATATCCGATGCGTTGTCGAACTGCAAACTAATTTTTGTACCATTTATCACGACGTTGACGTATTTGCGTTGAGATGATTCGATTCTGTTATAAATGAAAATACTTTTTGACTGCCAATGCGACCCTTTTACTTTGTTGTTGTTTGGTGTTCGCCTCTGCTTAGCTTCCGCTTTTTGCGAATGTTTCACCTTTTTTCTCGAAGAGCAGTAGCCCTCTTTGTGACCAACTGTATTGCATTGTTCGCATTTATGCTTGCTGTATGAGCGTTCGTGAGAGTAGTGCATCGCGCCGTAAAATGAGCATGGAGTTTTTGGCACTGATTTGGCATTTGTGTTACTCGTATGCAAGCGTTTTATCTGCATTTCACCTTTTGGATTTTCAACCAGATTTGTGTCTGCTTTTATATTTATTAAACGGTGACACTCTTTTGAAAGAGCGTCGAGTGTGAGTGTCTTGGCCTCAGTGTCTAATTTACTCAACATTTTTGTTCTGATGTCGAAATCCGATTGTGACTTAAGTCCCATTACGATGGTTAAACACTTGAATTGGTCAAGCTTTAAACTATTAAACTTTAAATTTTCGCAATGCCCATTCACTTTACCTGCGTATGTGATAAAGTCTGACATTGGTTCTTTTGTGAGATTCAAGCAGTTGTACCTGGTGTTAAAAAGCGATGTTTGGAGCCCGAAAAGTTGTTTTAGCTTTTCTACTGTCTCTCTAAAAGTGAAGTCGCGAGGGTGCTTTGGTAAAATATAATTTATGTATTTGTTTTGTACAACCGTATTGAGCTTACGCAATAGAAGCCTGACTTTGGCTGCATCCTCAAGATTCGCTGCGTCCACTTCGAAGAGATCTTCGTATCGCGTAAACCACATGTCGATAGTGAGTTTATTTTCTGGTTCATGGCAGAACTCACTTATGCTAGATGTGAATGCTTCAATTATGAACTCCTTTTTCAAAAATGCGGAAGGCTGAATTTGGCTAGAAAGCAGCTGCTTTACCAAATTCTGCATCGTCTGGATTTATTACGGCAATTGGTGCAAAATCCCAGGTTCACAATCTTCGTCGCCAGTGTAATCACGTGTAGAGGTGCATGTAAATTATAACTCTTTATTTAAGAAACTTTAAAGGAATAAACTATTAAGAAAAACTAAGTAATTAAGCAAAAGAAAGGTAATATTAGTAGAACTGGATATATATGCTGACGTTTAGCGAGTCCCCGTGTATTGCAAGTCACTCTTTTGGCATCTGAATGCAGGGTTGCATATGTAATGCATTTATGGTACTTGTTTACGAGTTGCCAACAATATCATACACAGTTTTCTACAGATTCGGAAACAGTTTTCCAATGGAATGGTTTTGTAGCAAACCGCGTTTATGAAATCCAGGAAATAGCTAAGGGATTGTGTTGGAAACATTAAGCAAGTAAGCACAACCCTGCAGACATCGCTTCAAGTGGATCCAGGGCGTAAAGTCTTTCCAATACCGTTTGGTTCACCGGGCCGCTGTTTCTTTTAAATCATGCTTCAGATTGGCCTAGTAGCAAGAAAGAAGTCAATGTGGAAAGTACTTTGGAACTTCGTAAGCTAATAGCATTTACATGTAGTAATAGCAACAGTATCTTAGCAGTGGATCTTAATTTTGCTTAATTCGCAGAATGGCTTATATTTTTCTTGTCTTTAACAAATCAGCTGTCAACAAAAGTCTCGAACTTAACTTTACAGAGCACTCCTTCCCAGACCTACCCACACCGACGAACGTACGCAAAGGTGAGAAAGAGTTTCGCAAGTTCATCGATTCAGCCTCCGGCAAATTCATCCCTGCTGCCAGAATCCCGGAAATTCGGCCGAATTTCCCCACAGAAGCAGCTGCAATGACAAGAGAACGTGACCAAGTGAGACTTGTAAGTCCTGCAGATCCAAGAATAAAAGATCTTAACGCGGAAATCCGTCAGACAGTCAATGACCACAAGTTGACAAAGTGGAAATAACACCTAGAGTCATGCAACCTCTCCGGCGGAGTCGGCAAGTTATGATCGACTATCAAGGCCCTATTAAATCTTTCGACACGGTCAACCATGCCACACTCCTTAGAGACCTGGAGGAGACACCGCTTCCTGCCGGCCTTAAACGATGGACCGCCAACTATCTAAACGGTCGGCTAGCGTCAGGGAAGTTCCGAAACGAGAGATGTAGACCTAGAAAAATCAGACAAGGGGTTTCGCAGGGTTGTGTCCTTTCACCCCTCCTGTTTCACTTCTACATCTCGAGACTCCTTCCGCCACCAGAGAGGATCTCCATCGTTTTGTACGCTGCCGACTGCACCGTGATGGCCACGGGCAAGGGCCCTTCCACGGACGAACTGTGCACTAGACTGAAAGGCTACTTACGGGATCTTTCCAGAACCTGACACATGGACTGCGCATATGGGGCAGGAGTTGAATGTCCACGTAGATGGTGTTCCACTACCTACAGTCCACCACCCCAAAATTTAAGGGGTTACATTCGACAACAGCCTCACCTTCGCTGGTCATGCCACCGTAATAGCTTCAAAGGTACAAAGCCGCAACAAGATCCTCAAGTCACTGGGCGGCAGTACTTGGGGCAAAGCCAAAGAAACGTTGCTTGCAACATATAAGGCTATTGGGCGACCGGTTATTGACTATGCTGCTCCCATATGGTCGCCAAACCTTTACGACACCAACTGGAGGAAATTGCAGGTCTGCCAAAACACCGCCATCAGAATTGCAACTGACTGTTTGCTTATGTTGTCTGAGTCTCACCTCCACCAGGAGGCTAAAATGTTCAACGTTCGAAAGCATGTGGAACTTTTAAGTAGGCAATTCCTTCTGGACTGTCATAGACCTAGTCATCCAAACCGACAACTATTTAATGAAACTCCGCCCCCCCCCAGAGACATAAGGAAACATCTTAGAAAGCATAGTGATGAAATCCGGCATCACATCTCATTGCCGTTTGATCTGCCAACCACCTGTTCTTGCTGGGGAAGAACTATGGCCTTCCGAGGGAAACTAGAGTCATGCTGGCACAACTCCGGTCTGAATATTGCAATAGGCTGAACCACTATTTATCCAGACTGAACCCCACCATACCGAACACATGCCGTGTATGCGGTATGGCCCCTCATAACACACAAGATCTCTTCACCAACTATAGGAACAACATTGGCTTTGAGTTTCGCTTTATTCCCCCGCGGGTGCCTCATTTCGGCGACTTATGGGAAGCCGCCGTTAAATCAATGAAGACAATTTCACATCTCAATCTTAGGTACGACCGTTGTCATAGAAGCGATTCTCAATTCCAGGCCACTTACACCTATGTCGTAAAGGCGAATGTTTGTACTATCCTATTCTGCAACGTATGTAAATACTCATATTACGTTTACTTGCCGACTTATAAAGGTCGAAAAATGGCCAAAAGTGAAAAGTTGTCCAAAAAAATTTGCCCTTAATTACACTGTGCAACAAGATTCTACGTAATTGATGAAACCAATTGGAAATGAAACTTTATCACTCCCATATCAAAACCTCATACTGGGTTTTTGGCCTATAGGTCTGGTTTTTTTTTTATTCGTATTTGAAGTTGGCAACCCTATGTATGGGAAAAATTTACTAAAACTTGATCAAATAAAGCAATTTTAGGTGGTTTTTTTGTATATAACTATTTTAAGGTCGAGGAACTCATTTTTAACATTAGGTTTTACCTAAATTGCACTGTAGGTGGCGCTGTCATACAATTTTTCAAATTTTTCATGGAAAAGTAAGGTTTTTGGTTTTTTTAAGTAAAAATACTTGCATTTTATCGGTTTTATTGTCGAAATGATCATATATCGCTCGATCCATTGTAAACAGGGTTAACTCAAAATTCTAATTGTTTGGGAAAACGCAAATAAAGTTTTGTCTATTCAAACAGTTAACTTTTACGACTAATGTAGTTGGTACTAAAAGGGTCACGTCAATTTATAAGTCATACCTTACAAATACTAAGCTAGTATACTGATAAGCAAAATAATATATTAATGTGAGGAAGATGCTAAATTAAATCCAAACTTTTTTCATTCGCAGATAATTCACTTTACAATAATTTCCCTTTATTCATATATATTTACAAGTGTTGTAATAAAAAATTAAGTAAACGTATATTTATAGGAAAAAAAGCAAAGTAATCTTTTTGTTAAAATTTGAATTATTTTCTGACAATTTGAAAAACGTATGCCATGAAAAAGCATACAAGAATAACGGTAATAAAAAACTAAAACTTGAACATTTTTAAAGGCGGTAAGTTTACTTCCTCCTCTTCCTCATAGGCATTGCCTTCTTCATTTCTCGATAGCCACCAGCACAGATCTGCTAACATTGGTTGCAGTTTCTTCCCCCTATACCGTGTTGTTGTTGTTTTAACACTACTTTGCCCTGCCTAGGTAGTCAGTATCAACCTTACCCAATATTGTCATCGAACTCTTCTAACGGAAGTCCTAAAAACCTAGCGGCTTCAACAGGGGAGGACCAGAGGGATATGGGTGTTAGAAGAGTAGGCTCAGATGAGCAGACAAAAAGATGGTTAGTAGTATGGGGGGACAAGCCGCATGCCGGACAGACATTAGGCAAGTCGGGGTTCAGTCTGGATAGGTAAGAGTTTAACCTATTACAGTATCCAGACCGGAGTTGGGCCAGCATCACCCTAGTCTCCCTAGGCAGCTCGCGCTCCTCTTCGGCAACGGGTGGTGTTGCTGCCTGAAGAACGGCGTTCACCGGGAGAGAGCCAACATAGGAATTTACCGAATTTGTGTGGATGAGGGTGAGGGCCTGCCGGTGCACCTTAGGATCAAACGGCGTGGAAATCAGGTGCCGGATCTCATCGTAGTGTTTGCGTAGATGGCTCCTTATGCTCCTGGGTGGCGGATCCTCGTTGATCAGGCGTCCGTTCGGATGCTGCGGTTTGCAACAGTTGAACAGGAATTGCCTGGTCAACATCTCGCTATGCTCTTTAACGGCGAGCATTTTCGCTTCATTATGTAAGTGATGCTCAGGAGACATAAGAAGACACCCAGTGGCGGTACGAAGGGCGGTGTTTTGGCAGACCTGTAGCCTCGTCCAGTGTGTGTCAGCAAGCCCCGGCGACCATATAGGCGTCGCGTAGCTCAGTACCGGCTGGCCAATTGCTTTATATGTAGCTAGTAACGTTTCTTTGTCTTTACCCCAAGTGCTGCCAGCTAGGGACTTGAGGATTTTGTTACGGCTTTGGACTTTATTGGCAATTGCGGTTACGTGAGCGCCGTATTTGAACATGTTATCAAACGTCACCCCTAAGATTTTGGGGTGTGAGACAGTTGGTAGCTTGACACTATCAACGTAGACGTCTAATTCCATGTTCACTTGCGTTGTCCACGTCGTAAATAGGGTGGCCGAGGACTTATTCGGTGACAATGCCAGGTTTCTCCCGGCGAAGAATTCGGACACGGCTGGGAGGTATGAGTTAATTCGAGAGCAGAGTTCTTCTACGGAGGGGCCTGTTGCCAGAATCGTACAGTCGTCGGCGTAAGAGACGATCGAGACACCCTCTGGTGGGGGGGGAAGTTGATATTGATATTTTGACACCACCCTGTGGCACCCCCTGTTTAACTATTCTGGGTTTTGATCTTGCGCCTCTGAACTCAACCGACGATTGACGACCACTCATATAGTTTGCAGTCCAACGTTTAAGACAGGGAGGAAGGGACGAATCTTCAAGGTCTTTCATTAGTTGCGCATGGTTGACCGTATCAAAAGCTTTGGCCAAGTCAAGCGCAACTAGCACTGTCCTGTGGTTTGGACGCTTTTGGTTTAGTCCGTCCCCTATCTGAGTGGTTATGGCGTTCAGCGCGGTGGTGGTGCTGTGATTTTTGCGAAATCCATGCTGATGTTCGGCGAGCCGCAGGTTTGCGGTGAAGTACGGCAACAAGGTGGCTTCCAACACTTTCACTACTGGCGAGAGGAGAGATATCGGGCGATATGACTCCCCTACGGCAGCTGGCTTGCCAGGCTTTAGTAGTGGGACCACCTTTGCTTGTTTCCATCTTTCAGGAATAACAAAGGTGGAAAGGGAAAGGTTGAAAATTTGTGTGAGGTATCTTATGCCTTCGTCGCCGAGGTGTTTCAGCATCAGCATGGAAATGCCATCGGGGCCGATATATTTGGTGTTCTTGGATCTCCGAATAGCCTCATGAACTTCTGTTGTGGAGATGGCAATGGGCGCATCGCTGTTTTTGTGTTTGTGCGCTTCCCTGGTGGCTCGGCGAATATCTTTGTTCAACGTAGGATGCATTACAAATTGTCGGCAGAAGGCGCTCGCGCATCTTTTTGGCTTCGACTGAACCTTATCACCGAAGGCGATGGATATTTTGTCGTTAGGTTTAGTCGGGTTGGACAAAGATTTCACCGTCGACCATAATTTGCCAACTCCAGCCGAGAGGTTGCAAGACCTTAGGTGCTCTTCCCACTTAGCGCGTTTGTGTTGGTCTACTAAGCGTCTGATTTCCGCATTAAGATCCCTTATTTGCGGATCCGTAGGGTCAAGGCGTCTAATATGGTCCCGTTCATTTGCCAGGGCCGCTGCCTCTGCGGGGAAGAATGGACGCACTTCCTTTATTCTACCTGACGGAATGTGTTGATGGGAGGCTGAAATTAGGGCCAAACGAAACGCCTTTTCCCCTTCTCGTACGTCAGACGGGGTAGGAAGAGCAGCGAAGGCGCTCTCTGTGGTGTTGAGAAAACCCTCCCAGTCGGCTTTATTGAAGTTAGTGTAAGTGCGTTTCTCAGCGGTGACAAAGTCGGTGGGGCGATCGATAGAGAGCACTATAGGTAGGTGGTCTGAAGCAAGCGTCAGCACCCGTCCGCAAGTCAACGCAGTTTATTAGACCAGCGCTGACTATGGTGATGTCTGGCGAGCTAGAGCAGTTTACCGCCACTCTAGTGGGGGCATCCCCATTTACCGTGCAGAACGTCGAATCATCTATTTGGTCAGCCAGCTCCTGTCCCCTACCATCGGCCTGCAGGCTGGAGTGCCAGAGGTCGTGGTGTGCGTTGAAGTCACCAAGGATGACGCGGTTCTCGCCCCTGAGTAACGCACGAATGTCAGGGTGGTAATCCCTGGGACAACAGGTGACAGGAGGTACGTAAATGTTTATGATTTCAAGGTCGACATCGCCTGACCGGACAACCATACCTTGACGTTCTAAGGTGGTGTCCCTCGGTTCGATGTCAGGCTCAAATAGACGATACTGCACAGATTGATGCGTGATGAATGCCAGGCCACCCCCAAGCCCTCTCGCACGGTCACAACGGTGTACATTGTACCCGTTGCAGGTCAAAAGAGACGACCTTCCACCTAACTTTGTCTCCTGAATCGCCGCGATCTTGATGATCAGTCGCTTCATTAAATTTGTCACTTCAACAATTTTGCCGGTTAGGCCGTTGCAATTAAATTGCAGGATACCGAAGTGTGTAGGGGGAGCAGAGTTGATGCTGGGGGTCAAGGACTGGTGCGTATGCCTAGGTGGTAATAGGCTGGGTCGCGCACTACGGCGCAATCTTGAAGTCGAAGGAATCGCGTTACCAGAAGGTAGAGGCGAGTCGGACGACGTTGAAGGTTGCTTAGCTCGACAGCATGGCGCAACGAACGTATCAGTCCATAGGTTCCTGTTCGCGAGCAGGTGACACAGGCCAAGGCAGTTATTGCACTTGACTGATGCCAACGGCGTATATAATCTTAACCGACAAACAGTGCACGTAGTATAAGGGACCAGGAGCTGATGGTTGTGGCTTATACTCGTGCTAATGCTGGAAGAAGAGGGGCTGACCGAGGGGGTGGGAGAGAGCGGACGCTCAGCATTGCTCAAATCCACTTGGGAAGTGCTACGTAGGGAGTAGCTGTGAGCTGCTGTGTGAGATGTTGACGCCTGTGGGCGTGAGCGGCCGCTCGGAAGGTCTACTTGCTGATGTGCATTGTTAGTGCTGGTCGTGGAGACTGATGTGACAGAGTCAGACATATATGGCGGAGCGATACTTGATCGACGACGGCCACTGGACGTCATAGGACGTGAACAGCAAGGGGCCACAAAAAGTTTTATAAAAACTAGCGGGTCTATGAGTAGAGGGATTTAGTCCGGAGCAACTAGTTAGATGCAACCATCTGCTACAATTAGAGCATTGTACAGAATGTGAACGTTTCACATAAATTTTCTTCCAGCATACACAGCAGATCCATTCTCTAGGTCCGGGGTTGGATTCAATACCAGCCCGGAGCAGGATAGTCTTGAGCAGTCCCGCAGCAAGGAGCTGCTCGGAGGATGACATTATTGGGGGGAGGATAACTGACGATTTAGGCAGGGGGGTAGTGAAATAACAGCCCTTGGTCGGGGAAACCCCGAGTCATTCCGGTACGTAGAACCGGCTGTCGTGGGAACGACAGAATGCCCCTATACCGTGTATCCATTGTCAATGCAACTTGGTGAAAACGTTCGCCTTGTTCATGCGATTCCGTTGAGAGTTGGTGCTCAAACCAATCCATATGATGATGGAGAAAATGTGCCTTTAAACTCATACATACATATGTACACCGAGCTTCTCAAACATATTCATGAGATGATCTACTTTTTCTCTGATATTCTTGTCACGACGTTTACCGAGAACATTAGCTATTACGTCTTGTATCTATAGCATTCCAGGCATTTAGCTCATTTGCATTTAAAGAGTTATCAAACTCATTACTTTTTATCAATCTTCTAATGTCTGGACCATTAAACATACATACATACATACCTGCAAAATGATATAGTAATTACATAAATCTTAAAAAATATTTTGTATATGTAAATATGTAATACCTTCTTTTACTTTGCTTGCACTAAGTCGTGGAAATATTGACCTTAATGTAATAAAAGCTGGTCCATCTGCAGGAAGTGCTTTAACAAAATTTTAAAAAATACCTAATTTGATATGTAGTGGAGGTAGCAAGACTTTTTAAATTGGAACAAGGGGCATGTGTATTACATTATCTGATCCAACAACTAAATCTTATCTGATCTCGCAATCATGTTTTTGGTATTGGTTCCCTTTATAACATGTATTCCACAAACATAAATATAAAACACGTATTCTTCGTATATCCACCTTGTAGTCCACAAAGAAGAGCTACCATTTTCAAATCGCAACATATACGCCATTTATGGCTTTCATAGTTTACTGCTTCTAGTAGATACTTCACAGATTCGTACGTTTCCTGTTTAAAAACTATATTAATACTATTTTTGGATGAAAAACTATCAAGAATTTGAAAAATTGTATGACAGCGCCACCTACCGTGCGATTTAGGTAAAAACTAATGTCAAAAATAGTTGTATACAAAAAAACCCACCTAAAATTGCTTTATTTAATCAAGTTTTAGTCAATTTTTCCCATACACAGGGTTGCCAACTTCAAATACGAATAAAAAAAAACCAGACCTATAGGCCAAAAACCCAGTATGAGGTTTTGATATGGGAGTGATCAAGTTTCACTTCCAATTAGTTTCATCAATTACGGAGAGATGAACCCTCATTTTGTGTCACAGTGTTATTTGCAGTAATTGGGCGATAACAAAACGCGCTTAGACGATAAATTGAAATGTTTCGGCTCTCATATTCTACTACTTAAGCACACAAATTTCGCCAACTTGCTTAGTTAGGGAGTATCAAAAAATAGGCCGTCCGAGATTTCCTTTGCCTTATCTAAAAATTCTAATAGCAGACCAGCGTTTTACGGAGAAGAATCTGACAATTGCTACACTAAAAAATATAATTTAGGGCACTTACAGGTGTTTTGAGAGGGGGAGGCGGACTCTCCAATTAAAAAAACACCGAGCAAGTTGCCTCCTGACGTCAATTGAAGCCGTAATCTGCAAGATTTTCTTAATTTATCCCCATTTACAGAATACTGTTTGCCCTTCTTTTTTAGCTAATTCGCCTGAAAAACTGCCCTAAAACAGGATTTTGATGAAAATAAAACGGAGTCATCATTCAAAAAAAATTGTACTTAAAACTAGCACTTTCTTATTCTGAAACTAATCTATCTATAAAACTGCATACTCGAGAAATTTCTTCTTCTTATTTTTAAATTTCCTAAGCACCACGGGGAGTATGAGTAACAATAATTGCATTTTACAAGAGTAAGTGACAAGATATGGTAAGTGTAAAACATGTGAGTGATGCAGTTTTAATCGTCTTTCAGAATATATAACTTTTTCCATAATGTGGAAGAAAACTTGGTTTTTTAAAGCCATGCAAGAAATTGCGATTAAGAGAAAGTGAAGCCAAACATACTGTAATCCGACTTTGAGGTAGGGATCTTTTCTGGCGCACCGTGGTGATATACAGTCCGAGTTTTATATAAAATATTCGCACACTTGAATATTTATTGCAAATCAATTGCACTACGTCACTGTTCTTGTTTAAGGTTTAAAGTAGTTTGAATAAAACAAATACAAGTAAAAATTTCAAAGATTAAACTTAATAAGGATCATGCAAGTTGAAACATTAAAGAAGTGATAAAGAAACGCGTCCGGACTCAACTTGAAACGAATACATGGCACATTTCCAAACTAAGGCAATAAATTTTTAGAAGCATACTCGTAATGGAAGTTTGACAGTTGGGAAAACATTTAAAATATATAAATTGTACTCAACCTCTGCATTTTTCTAACCCAAAAAATTATTTCAATTGGTATGATTTAAATTTCAAAATTAAAACTCGCAGATATCAAGTAAATATTTGCTTACTAATGTAGTTGGCGACATAATTATAAATTATTATTTTTTTATCAACATTTTATTATTGTTTATGGAATGGAAATTTGTGGAAAGCTTCCAAAATAGATACATTGATATTTAGACATATTTCATTTTTGTCGTTCTAGGTTCGAGATGGATACCGCCTCGAGAAGCCTGAACATTGTCGTCGTGAATTGTATAACATCATGTATTATTGCTGGGCAAATGATGCGAATCAGCGTCCAACTTTCACAGAGGTGCTACAACTGCTTGGTCGGCTACTGCATTCTGAAATGGATTATATACAGTTGGAGCTATTTCCTGACCATAACTACTATAATATTCTTAATTTAAGTGGTGAAAAGTTATAAAAATTTATATTTATTTATTACGATCAAAATATTTCAAATCATACCCTCAGTCCGTTTTTAAGGTATAAAAAACAACCTTTCCAAAGGACGATCCCGTCAGAAAATATACTAAGCTAGGGCTAAGTCTACTTGTAGAGGTATTTATATCTTTAACTCCTTAATTTTTAATGACAACGAATTAACTTTGTCTTGACTGGCGAATAATAGGTGTGTTCGTCTAAAAGTTCAGTAAGAATTATCCAGTAAAGAAGTTTTTCTCTCTTCTCTCAGATTCTCTCTCAATGAGAGATGATTGCTAATTTTTACGCGAACGCGAAATTTGTAAAAAATTTGCAAGTTTAGCTGTCAGCTGATCCACGGTTGCATGTCATACAAAATCTAGCCGTGAAAAAATATAATTTTAATTTGATTTTCGCGCATTTATATTAAAAAATGGAAAACAAAGGAAATCTCATGGTCGAGGTATCCCCTGGCACGCTAAAAAGGGTGGAAGAAGGTAAGCTATATACATATATATACATGAAAATCTGAATAGGTACATAAAAATATATTTATAACTAGCAGGGTACCCGGCGTTGCTCGGGATGTAAGTAGTTAAGGGGCCTTTCAAAATCAATAATATACTTTAAGATTTCATATTTATATAATATCAATGCCTACTGAAGAATTTACCAAATTCGAATGTTTTGAAAAAAGAGTATTGAAAACCGGTTTTAAAAAATTTTCTTTTGCGGTATTCGTTGGTAACGTTGGGGGCCTTTCAAGAATTTAATTTTGACAAATTGTACCAGGATGAATGCAAATTCAAATGTTGATTTGATACCATATCTATTGTAGGGTAATATTAAGGTTTTTCTGCATTCGCATTTTTTACCGATAACTCAGTTATAGATAAATTTATCGAAATATGTCGAAGTACAAATGAAACCTGGGGCCTTCCCCTTTCGTTTGATACCCCTATTGTAGGGCAAGTTTAAGGTTTTTGGGCAATCACATTTTCACCGTTAACACATCATCGATAAATTTATCGAAACCTACCGAAGTCCAAATGAAACTTGCGGTCTTCTTTCGTTTTATACCCATATTATAGAGCAATGTTAAGTTTTTTGGGCAATCACCGATAACTCAGTTATCGATAAATTTATCGAAATATATCGAAGTCCAAATTAAACCTGGAGCTTTCCCCTGTCTTTTGATACCCATATTGTAATGTAATATAGTGGTTTTCGGGCAATCGCATTTTGACCAATAACTCAGTTATCGATAAATTTATCGACTTATCCCCTTTCGTTTGATACCCATATTGTAATGTAATATAGAGGTTTTCGGGCAATCGCATTTTGACCGATAACTCAGTTATCGATCAATTTATCGAAATATATCGAAGTACAAATGAAACCTGGGGTCTTCCCCTTTCGTTTGATACCCATATTGTAGGGCAAGTTTAAGGTTTTTGGGCAATCACATTTTCACCGATAACTCATCGTCGATAAATTTATCGAAACCTATCGAAGTCCAAATGAAATCTGCGGCCTTCTCCTTTCGTTTTATACCCATATCATAGGGTAATGTTAAGTTTTTTGGACAATCACCGCTAACTCAGTTATCGATAAATTTATCGAAATATATCGAAGTCCAAATGAAACCTGGCGCTATCCCCTTTCGTTTGATACCCATATTGTAGGGCAAGTTTAAGGTTTTTGGGAAATAATATTTTCACGGAAAGCTCAGTCATCGATAAATTTATCGAAATACATGGAAGTCCAAATGAAACCTGGGGCCTTCCCCTTTCGTTTGATACACATATTGTACGATCTTTCTATACCTATATGCGAAATATCATAAGTATAGGTTCAATATACTTAGAGTTATATGGAATCAAAAAATTTCGAAAAGTAACGGTCCCTAGCAGGGTCGGAACCACCAAAATTAAAAAAAATAGCCTCTAGCTCCTTCCAGACTATAACCTGTAGGCGTGCCAAATTTCAAAAAAATCCGACTAGCCATTCTTACGTTTTTAGGAAACAAAAGCAAACGTCTGGACATCCAAACATCCAAACATCGCTACATTCACATTTATAATATTAGTAGGATTATTAGATGAGGAATGTGGAATCCGGTTGTTGAAACAGGTGGCAGGCAATGATTTTTATGAGCAAATTACTTTTCAACCAAGCATTGAGGCTAGCGGCGCCGAGGAGTTACCTCCCGGCAAGACTTCGTGCCGATTAGTAAGTGTAAAAGCCCCCATCCTAAGGCTCTCCCCTCTGGGAGCGATTCCGAACCTCTGCTTCACTATACCAAAGGTATGCTCTATAGCGACACGACCAGAGCTCAATTTAGTGTTAAATACTTTCTGCGCTCGTGTCAGATGCCCATTATCTCGATATGGAGTGATTAAGTTTTGAATGCATGGATATGCCGAATCACCTAGGAGGTAGTAGTCTGAAATACAAAAGAAAATGTAGAGCTTGTACTAGTTTTAATAATGAGTTGTATAAAGTAGTACCTCCACAAACTGAAGGCAACTTTTCAAAAATAGGAGAATTTTTGAAAACCCAACTATCATGACAAGATTCCGGATATCCAAAAAATATATTTATGAATTTTTTGTTTTCATTGCATATGCCTTGCAAAGTAATTGTGACTTTTCCTTTTCGATCGATGTATTCGTCTTTTCCTCTCTTTGGCGGAACAATTTCAATTTTATTATCTCGATTTTATGTAACGTAACCTATTGCATAGAAAAACATGCATTTATTGTCAAAAAACCGACTTTATTGCTCCATTTGCTCCTGATTTGGCCATTTTATAACCTCCGGACTTAAACTGCTGATAAACATTGTTGTAGTGCTTATTGCTTTAGATACATATACAGTTGACAAAGATAAATTGAACCGATCAGATAAATCTCGGAAACTACATGCCTCATGGCCTGCAAACCACAAAAAAATGAGAATATGTGTGCTTGCAGATAATCTTTTGTCAGGACGAAGGTTTTTATGAAATTCTGTGTTTAAGCTACATACATACATAAGCTACGGTTATTTCATTCGTTTATTTTATTTGAATTGCATGCTATTGTCATTCGCAATCAGCTTATAAAATATTTCGAAGATATAGTTTATGTTTTGGAAAGCCAAAGTGTGGTTTTTCATACCGAAAATGAGGAAGCCAATCGCGCCATGCCTCAGAGCCAACAGTGCTCGCCACCAATAATACGTATATATCTATATCTTCAAAGAACATTTTAGGCAAACATGGTCGTCAGAACCTGAGCAAAATGAATAAATACCTTTTGAGCAAAACGGTCACATAGCACCTGAGCCAAATAATAAAATAAAACAAAAAATAATAATAACTTAAAAAACAACTCGCCTTCTCTAAAGCTTAGACATGGTGCTTCGAGCCGGATTCGAACCGGCGACTTATGCATTTCACTAGACGACTAAGCCGTCTAGGGGGGCGAGGATGTTTAAGCGACATACATACATAAGCTACGGTTATTTCATTCGTTTATTTTATTTGCATTGCATGCTATTGTAATTCGCAATCAGCTTATAAAATACTAGAAGGACCCGGCAGACGTTGTTCTGCCCAAATTTAGGGAAAAAATCGCACGATATATAAAAAAGTTTGGAATATTTCGGTCCCTGGTCCACTTCCCGGAATAAAAATTACCCCAAATATTAGAAAAAGTAAAATACTACCTTTGTACCAAATTTGAAGAAAATCGCACCATAAATAAAAAAGTTTGGAATATTTCGGTCCCTGGCCCACTTCCCCGAAAAAAGTTAACCCCAAATTTTAACGAAAGTAAAAGTCTACCTCTGTCCTAAATTTGAAGAAAATCGCATAATTAATAAAAAAGTTTGGAATATTTCGGTCCCTGGTCCACTTCCCGGTATAAAACTTTACATAAACACTCTCCGGACTCCTACTGAGCTATCCTGTAAATATGAACAAAATCGGCAATGTAGTTCCGGAGTCTATAACATACATACATACGTACATACATCCTATTTTATATACATAATATAGATTATAGAGTGTTGTTAAGTTTTTTGGGCAATCACCGATAACTCAGTTATCGATAAATTTATCGAAATATATCGAAGTCCAAATGAAACCTGGAGCTATCTCCTTTCGTTTGATACCCATATTGTAGGGTAATATAAAGGTTTTCGGGCAATAGCATTTTGACCGATGACTCAGTTACCGATCAATTTATCGAAATATATTGAAGTACAAATAAAACTTGGGGCCTTCCCCTTTCGTTTGATACCCATATTGTAGGGCAATTTTAAGGTTTTTGTGCAATAACATTTTCACCGATAACTCAGTTGTCGATAAATTTATCGAAATATATTGAAGTCCAAATGAAACCTGGAGCCATCTTTTTTCTTTTGATACCCATATTGTAGGGTAATAAAGAAGTTTTCGGGCAATCGCATTTTGACCGATAACTCAGTTATCGATCAATTTATCGAAACCTATCGAAGTCCAAATGAGACCTGGAGCTATCCCCTTTCGTTTGATACCCATATTGCCGGGTAATATTAAGGTTTTCGGGCAATCGAATTTTGACCGATAACTTAGTTATCGATCAATTTATCGAAATATATCAAAGCTAAATTGAAACCTGGGGCCTTCCCCTTTCGTGTGATACCCATATTGTAGGTCAAGTTTAAGGTTTTTGGGCCATCACATTTTCACCGATAACTCAGTTATCGATACATTTATCGAAATATATCGAAGTCCAAATGAAACCTGGAGCTATCTCCTTTCGTTTGATACCCATATTGTAGGGTAATATAAAGGTTTTCGGGCAATCGCATTTTGACCGATGACTCAGTTATCGATCAATTTATCGAAATATATTGAAGTACAAATGAAACTTGGGGCCTTCCCCTTTCGTTTGATACCCATATTGTAGGGCAATTTTAAGGTTTTTGTGCAATAACATTTTCACCGATAACTCAGTTATCGATACATTTATCGAAACCTATCGAAGTCCAAATGAAACCTGGAGCTATCCCCTTTTGTTTGATACCCATATTGCAGGGTAATATTAAGGTTTTCGGGCAATCGAATTTTGACCGATAACTTAGTTATCGATCAATTTATCGAAATATATCGAAGCTAAAATGAAACCTGGTGCCTTCCCCTTTCGTTTGGTACCCATATTGTACGATCTTTCTATACCTATATGCGAAATATCATAAGTATAGGTTCAATATACTTAGAGTTATATGGAATAAAAAAAATTTCGAAAAGAAAAGGTCCCTAGCAGGGTCGGAACCCCCAAAATTAAAAAAAAATAGCCTATAGCTCCTTCCAGACTATAACCTGTAGGCGTGCCAAATTTCAACAAAATCCGTCTAGCCATTCTCACGTTTTTAGGGAACAAAAGCAAACGTCTGGACATCCAAACATCGCTACATTCACGTTTATAATATTAGTAGGATTTCGAAGATATAGTTTATGTTTTGGAAAGCCAAAGTGTGGTTTTTCATACCGAAAATGAGGAAGCCAATCGGTTCGGAACTCTTTTTCTGTGTAAGATGGCACTGTTAGATCTACATAATTCTTAATAGAATTTCTTGGATTATGTTGGCATAAAGCCAAAACATGATCGAATGGAATGAAGGTGTTGCTTCTAATTTGAAAGAAATCAATCATTTCTTCGTCGTCGTCACTTTCAGATGATGACTCCTCCAATATTGTCTTCATGACGGCAGCAGCAATTCTTTTATTTCGCAAATTTGTTTCTCCACAGCTTACTGGTAATTTGGTTAAAAGAAACACAGAGGTATAAGTTAATAATCACGAGTTACATACATATGTAAAATACTTTCAATATCTGGGTCTTCTCCAAGAACACCCCAGTAGGCCACCGAAGGTGGAAATCATGAATACTTTCAGCCTTACTCTTCACCAGCGGAGCATAACAACTTCCATGACTTTTCCCCATGACTAACGCACGGCGATGGCCGCCTTCGCATGAATGACTTTGTATAGTACAAAAAGGAATGAAGAGTGATCGTTCGGAAATAATCGTGCGTACATGCTAATATAGCTGCCTTTTTCATTAGGTTGTTATGATACATACGTTAGGTGGAAGGAAGGTAAGATAGTGAGTATACGAACCAGCTCAGTATATAACTCCTTCATACCTGAAAATAGCAGCAGACCTCACTTCACAGCTGCCAGTTTCATGTACTCGTCAGTAGCTCTGACCACACGCGTAATTTTTTTTTATAACATTAGCGCTTACGACCCTTTTTATCACTGAAATCAGGTTTAAAAAAATCATTTTTCGCAATCATATTTGTTACGGCTTTTGTATCCGACATCTTCCTAAAGATCCTGAATTCGTAGCTGCTCACAGCCTTACTTTGTCATCTGATAACTTCGGCTTCTCCTACTTTAAGCTGCTATAGTAAGGTGGAAAATGAGATACTCAAAAATGTCATGACCAGCTAACACATTTTAGCAGCACCTGCGATGAACCTAACAAAATCATGCATGCTGGAATGAATAACACAAGTAGGACCTAACGAAAATTCCTGGTGGGACTTTCACACCTCTCTTTGGGAGGATCCTTGTTTAATACAGTAGAACTAATTAATAATTTCCTTAAATATGCATTCACTTACTTCCTCTTGTCCTGAACCGCTCATATTCCTGAATAAAAAAGAACTTAACCGGCCGGTGCGCTTTGCTGTCACGCCAAAATAGTCAAGATGGTTAAGTAAATTAAAATATTTGCTAATAACTATTCCCTCTTGCTTCTTTTTATTAATTTAATTAACAATTGCCACTTTGAAAAACTAAAATTTATTTGTTGACAAAATCAGCTGATTTTCGTGATTGCTAACTTGTGCTGGCTGAAATTTATCCAGTAAAAATTATCAAGTTCTCGCAAAATGAAATGTCACTTTTCTCTCTCAGTTCTTCTCTCCTTACTGGATAATTTTACATCGCGAACGGAAAAATATCACAAAACAAGATAATTTGTACGAATTTGTACAAATTATTTACATCGCGAACACGGCTAATATCTCCCGCTTGTTAATGTCACTGAAAACATAGAAAACACACGAAACATGAATATACACGAAATCCAACAAAGCAATGTAGTATAAAACCGTCCTCCTGAAGTGCGACATCTACATAGCTACTTCAGCTGAGAAACGAAAAGTAGAGGTATATAACAAAAAACCAGGAACTATAACCGTGAATCTGACTATTGTTGTCTTTTCATCTAAACATTAACTAGCTCTATCAAAGAAAAAGTTCACAACAGAACCTGAAACTACTGAAGAAAGTGAATAGAACATTTCTAATAATGAATCTATTAATTCCATTGGTCCCATTTCTGACGACGAGAGAAATTGTGACATAACTAAATCAAAATTAACCGAGAGTTAATGGAGATTGCCGTTTTGTAGAGCAGGTGTAAAGGACATCGCATTAGCTTCAAGATGTGACATTGAACCAAAACTTCCAAAGCTAACTATCCAGCTAGCACATCCCGAAACCGCACAAAATACATATTTATTCGATGTTAACTTTAGAAAATACTAGGTACATGAAGTCATCCAATTATATTAAATTAAAATTACCTCGGTATTCGATTTAAAAATTGTGGTTTTTATACTATTATCTTATTTTTCATATATCTGTGGTCATAAGCGATAACAACATATCTCGACTTAAGAAATTAGACCAATTGAAATTTCTTCTGGCGATTTTTTGTAACAAAACAGCTTTAACAACATATCTCGACTTAAGAAATTAGACCAATTGAAATTTCTTCTGGCGATTTTTTGTAACAAAACAGCTTTATAAATAAGGCAAACATATTGGATTTAATTGTTTATAAATAAAGTAATATAAGACCAATGGGTTTTAAAAAATGTCTCGATGTTGCTATTAGAATTCGCTAGCAAAAATTTCAAAATTATGAAAAATGATAAATCAAAAAATATACACAGAAATGCTGACATTGTAACAAAAATAAAATTAATAAAAATTGAAAAGACCAATGATTTTGACTAAAACACCACCAAAAGCGTTTGAAATAATACCAATACATAGATACCATTGGACCATTAATAATAACGGATATGGCATCTATGTATATCTATCAGACCTGTAAAGTACTGAGTATATACTTGTACTAGTACAAAGTAAGTACAAGTACTCTAGTACTTAAAAATACTTAGTACAAAGTACAAGTATGACATTACTTGTACTTTGAATATTGCATAATATATACATAAATATTTGGAGACAATCTCATTTTAGCAGTTTTGTATTTGCATTCGTGATGACTAGTTGTTCAAACGAATATTCCGTGATTCATTGCCTTCTGGGAGCATGAACAATGCCTGCCAAAGAAAACAAACGCTCTTCTGGGGCGATGATAAGGGTGTTTTCATTTTAAATGATAGATCCTTCATAAGAGGATATTTATGAAGCATATTGAAATCTGTTGACGCATCATACAGGTATTTGTGGAACTCTTCTTCATTATATAAATTCCGTTTTTTTTTGTATATGCTGAGCCAGTATTTTGCATTTTCTTCGCATTTGAGCATTTAGCCCAAAATGCAGCATTTATTTTAGCATTTTCCATACAAATTTTGATAGAAAAATGCAACTTTATTTTTGCATTAGCATTATAAATACGGAAATCAACCCTGTAACTTCGAAGAAAATCGCCATTCGAATTCAAAAGAGTGGCAATATTGGTAGATTTTACTTGCCATTCTCTCATTCTCTGTCTTTTGTAAACCTTCAGCGATTTGCTCGGATTTTAAATTTGTTTATGAAATCATGTTTTACTTAAGTTGTTTTGTGAAACTTGCAGTAAAAATGTTTGCAGGTTGTTTGTGCAAATTAAAACAAACTGGATGTTAAGTTATTACTGACAAGAAAAATTCGGTATACGGCACGAAAACAGTTCAGTACTTATCGCAGTACTTCAAAAGTACTTACAAGTACCGTAGTTGTACTTAAATAATTTAAGTACAAGTACTTCAATACTTGTACTTATATTATCGAAGTACAAAGGTACTGGTACTTGTACTTTTACTGGTACTTACATTTTACAGGTCTGATATCTATGTATATTAAACTGTTCGTTAAGAAAAAATTTTTTTTTTGCCAGGCGGAATATGATGCGTTATGCTATAAAAATAAGCTATGCAAAATTTCACTCGAATTGGATAACTTTTAGAACTGGCGAGTTGCATTTGAAAATTTTAAAAACTATATGCACTCAGGGTACAGTAGACCATATAAAAAACTTGATAGCCGTAAACTTGGTTCACATTTATTACGTGAAATACTTACAGATTACGATTCTAAAGACAAAAATTTAAAAACGCATAGGTTTTGAGATTTCGCTTTCGTTATCGTTTCTTACAAAGTGAGAAAACGCAATTTTCGTATTATTCAAAAAATCTCCAGTTCTACATATCCGATGAAAAAACTCTTTCATCTTATTAAAGATCTTTCATTTCCCTAACAACCTACCATATAATTTTTTCCAATTAGATTATGAGTTTAAGAGTTATTTGCAAATGCATTTCAGAAATTAGGCAACTTAGAAGCAGTAACCATTTATTTTGATGTAGTATTGGAGATGGATCGGTTGCAAATAATATATGTTCAAACCATTTCCAAATCTGGCTTCTTTTTAATCGTAATCTGTAAGTTTTTTCACGTAATAAATGTGAACCAAGTTTATGGCCATCAAGTTTTTTATATGATCTACTGCACCCTGAGTGCATATGGTTTTTAAAATTTTCAAATGCAACGCGCCAGTTCTAAGAGTTATCGAATTCGAGTGAAATTTTGCACAGCTTATTTTTACAGCATAACGCATTAATTTCGCCTGGCGAACCTACAATTTGCAAAAAAATTTGAATAACGAACAGCTTAATGTATATATGAGGAGTGAATAAACAAAAGGTCGTATTTCCATATTCAGGCTATATTCAAAATTCGCAAAAATCTGAGAAAAAGTCAAAGAAGCAAAATTATAAGTTTGTAAATGGTTTAATTAACACAAGATAGCTACTCTAATCTGACACAATCGTTATTTTAACTTTTTCTTGCCTCTAATACATCTTTTTTTAAACTTTTTAATTTGGAAATATGCCCTTTTGCGAGAATTTTTGGAGATATGCCCTTTTGCTTGACATACTTTTGGAAATAAGCCTTTTTGAATAATTCATCTTCGAAAGAAAATCATCAGTATCGTGGTTTTTTCCTCTTGTTATTTCGATAACGACTAGCCCTGCCATTCACAGAAGTCATTTTATCCTTCAGTCCTATTAAGAGGCATTATACACGATATGTATATGTCAGTTTTTTGTATGGATACAGAAACACCGAGTGAACACAAAAGAAAACTAGAAGGGAAGTCTAAGTTCGGGTGAACCGAACATTAAATACCCAGCGTCAGTTTTCAGAACGAGATACAAATACCATGACTTGGCAATGATATAGGCCCTAGAATCTTATTTGAAATTTTCGATATCGAAAAAGGGGGCGTGGTTATCATCCTATTTCGCCCATTTTCAATAGCAACCTACCTTGGCCAGAAAGTAACATGTATGCCAAATTTCATGCAAATATCTAAATTTTTACTCAAGTTATCGTGTACACGGACGAACAGACGGACAGACGGACGGACGTACATGCCTTAATAAATTCCTCTTTTCAACCTAAGAACTTTCATATATGGAACTCTATATCTAACTCGATTATTTTGCGCCGTTACATAGTACCGTTATGTGGACAAAATTAATATACCATTGTACTAGTACTAGTACGCTGGGTATACAAAAAGAGTAGGGTGTTAACTACATACTTGTCCGTATATTTTGCATGTTTGCTTTCCGATTTGCGTAATTTTTGGCAGGAGTATACTACATGCTATTGGGAAGCACCTCACTAACTTTCATGAAAATACCTTTTTGAAATTTCAAGCAATCGCTGTTGAAAATAGCTGACCTTTTTTGCTGAAAAGTGGGCGGCGCCACGCCTACTTCACCAAAATCCAGAACATTTTTTTACAGTTAAGTTTTGCTTTAAAAGCTTATTATGTGTGTAAAATCTTATTTACACAATTATGGAAATATCGCGATTTTAATTTTACAAAGAAATTTTTCAGTACTGTGTTTTTAAAAAAGTGGGCGTGTCCGTTAACCTATTTTGTTAATTTTCACAGCAAAGAGTAAGCTTTATGTGTTGAACAATTTCACCAAATATCGTTTCAATAAATTAATTTTTACAGGAGTTATGGCATGGAAAGTTTTGTGGAATAATCCACCATAGAGGGGTGGGGCCACGCCCATTTTCCAAAAAGTTTGTGCATTCGACTTTCTTTGCCCACGAACACTTTAGAGGTAAAATAGAAATGATATACAGCTAGTTTAAGAAAAGTTATAGCATATTCAATATATCTATGATCCTTTTCAAAATCTTTCGTATAAAATTGGGCGTGGACCTTACCCGATTTCGCCAATTTTTTTTCGGAATATTGCCTGTATTAATATAAATAAGTGTGCCTTAACGCTAAAGTACACACCAAATTTTATCCTTATAGGTGTATTATGTACTGAATAATCACTCTTTTTGTATTTTCGGAAATATTATATATATAGAAAGTGGGCGTGGCTTTTAACCGATTTTGCCTAATAATAGCGCTCCGAGATAAGTAAAAAGGAACCTGCATACCAAATTTTATTGAGATATCTCAAGATTTACTCAAGTTATCGTGTTCACAGACGGACGGACGGACGCACATGGCTCAATCAATTTCTTTTTTCCTCCTGAACATTTTGATGTATATAAGTCAATATCTATCTCGATTTGTTTATGCCGTTACATACTACCGTTAGGCGAATGAAGTTAACATACCTTGTGTGCGAAGCACTACTAGGTATGAAAATATGAGTACATATGGATTGAAAACTTGACAGGCAGGTATGACAATACATATCGCGTATAACAACCATATTCAGAGTTAAAATACATAATAATGATAAGAACACAATTTTATTCACAAGAGCATATATAACAAAAACAACGTGTAGTACAAAGTATTATAATAATATTTTTAATTATAACGATTTATATTTTTATACGTGTATAAATAACTCCGATTTCTCAAAATAGTCTTCATTTTTAAAAAGGCGCATCTAAATTTAGTGTTTTTACTTTTATGAAGGCATGGTTTTATGACGTTAATCCCTAATGGATCCTTGTCTACATATCTGTAAAGAAAGCGAAATCAAAATTATTAACTTAAACGAAAATATGGAAATTACAGGTCTTTAAATCAACCAAAAACTTTACTTACTCTTTTTTCTTTCGCAGTTTTAAATTGTGCTTTTGTTTTCTTCCTCCGGTAGTTAACATAGCCACAAGGGTTTCTTCCATTTTAAAATAAAATGTCAAGGACTTCCCACAATATTAATTCAGAGATACTTTGAAATTATTTTATGAAAGCACAATCTGTTCACACCTTAATTTTTCATTAAAAGAAACATAAAAATGACAGTTATACCATAGGCAATTTTTTATTGACAATTGAAGAAACTGTTGCTATATCGATTTTATAAAAGTGGAACATATTTCAGTGGTTAAGTCGTTTATTTTAAAAACGCTATTTTATATGCAAATAACAAATGCCCTTTTGTCTGACTGTTTACGACAAGGTAGCAAAACATAATGGGAAATAAGACGTTTTGATTGAAACAATGCAAGCATTTTAAACCACAAATAAATGAAATGGAAATATGTCCCTTTTGGTTGAAACTTATTTTTTGACAGATTGTTTTATATGGTAAAAACATATTTTAGTGGTTTCCATTGAAGACAACATTTGTAATTATGCCCAAACAAGCCTATTTCATCAAAATCTGCAATAGAGTGACGAATGGAAATAAGCCCTTTTGTTTATTCACTCCTCATATATAAAAATGATTTGGTGTTTAATTGTAACGCTAAAACTTGAAAACGGCTGAACCAAATCAAATACTTCCTTGTTGTTGTTGTTGTAACACTACTTTGCCCTGACTAGGTAGTCAGTATCAACCTTACCCAATATTGTCATCGAACTCTTCTAACGGAGGTCCTAGAAACCTAGCGGCTTCAACAGGGGAGGACCAGAGGGATATGGGTGTTAGAAGAGTAGGCTCGGATGAGCAGACAAAAAGATGGTTAGTAGTATGGGGGGACAAGCCGCATGCCGGACAAACATTAGGCAAGTCGGGGTTCAGTCTGGATAGGTAAGAGTTTAACCTGTTACAATATCCAGACCGGAGTTGGGCCAGCATCACCCTAGTCTCCCTAGGCAGCTCCCGCTCCTCTTCGTCAACGGGTGGTGTTGTTGCCTGAAGAACGGCGTTCACCGGGAGAGAGCCAACATAGGAATTTACCGAACTTGTGTGGATGAGGGTGAGGGCCTGCCGGTGCACCTTAGGATCAAACGGCGTGGAAATCAGGTGCCGGATCTCAAAGTAGTGTTTGCGTAGATGGCTCCTTATGCTGCTGGGGGGCGGATCCTCGTTGATCAGGCGTCCGTTCGGATGCTGCGGTTTGCAACAGTTGAACAGGAATTGCCTGGTCAACATCTCGCTATGCTCTTTAACGGCGAGCATTTTCGCTTCATTATGTAAGTGATGCTCAGGAGACATAAGAAGACACCCAGGTGAGGTACGAAGGGCGGTGTTTTGGCAGACCTGTAGCCTCGTCCGGTGTGTGTCAGCTAGCCCCGGCGACCATATAGGCGTCGCGTAGCTCAGTACCGGCTGGCCAATTGCTTTATATGTAGCTAGTAACGTTTCTTTGTCTTTACCCCAAGTGCTGCCAGCTAGGGACTTGAGGATTTTGTTACGGCTTTGGACTTTATTGGCAATTGCGGTTACATGAGCGCCTTATTTGAACATGTTATCAAACGTCACCCCTAAGATTTTGGGGTGTGAGACAGTTGGTAGCTTGACACTATCAACGTAGACGTCTAATTCCATGTTCACTTGCGTTGTCCACGTCGTAAATAGGGTGGCCGAGGACTTATTCGGTGACAATGCCAGGTTTCTCCCAGCGAAGAATTCGGACACGGCTGGGAGGTATGAGTTAATTCGAGAGCAGAGTTCTTCTACGGAGGGGCCTGTTGCCAGAATCGTACAATCGTCGGCGTAAGAGACGATCGAGACACCCTCTGGTGGGGGGGGAAGTTTCGATACATAATAGTTGAACAGGAACGGGGATAGGACACCACCCTGTGGCACCCCTTGTTTAACTATTCTGGGTTTTGATCTTGCGCCTCTGAACTCAACCGACGATTGACGACCACTCAAATAGTTGGCAGTCCAACGTTTAAGACAGGGAGGAAGGGACGAATCTTCAAGGTCTTTCATTAGTTGCGCATGGTTGACCGTATCAAAAGCTTTGGCCAAGTCAAGCGCAACTAGCACTGTCCTGTGGTTTGGACGCTTTTGGTTTAGTCCGTCCCCTATCTGAGTGGTTATGGCGTTCAGCGCGGTGGTGGTGCTGTGATTTTTTCGAAATCCATGCTGATGTTCGGCGAGCCGCAGGTTTGCGGTGAAGTACGGCAACAAGGTGGATTCCAACACTTTCACTACTGGCGAGAGGAGAGATATCGGGCGATATTACTCCCATATGGAAGCTGGCTTGCCAGGCTTTAGTAGGGGGACCACCTTTGCTTGTTTCCATCTTTCAGGAATAACAAAGGTGGAAAGGGAAAGGTTGAAAATTTCTGTGAGGTATCTTATGCCTTCGTCGCCGAGGTGTTTCAGCATCAGCATGGAAATGCCATCGGGGCCGATATATTTGGTGTTCTTGGATCTCCGAATAGCCTCATGAACTTCTGTTGTGGAGATGGCAATGGGCGCATCGCTGTTTTTGTGTTTGTGCGCTTCCCTGGTGGCTCGGCGAATATCTTTGTTCAACGTAGGATGCATTACAAATTGTCGGCAGAAGGCGCTCGCGCATCTTTTTGGCTTCGACTGAACCTTATCACCGAAGGCGATGGATATTTTGTCGTTAGGTTTAGTCGGGTTGGACAAAGATTTCACCGTCGACCATAATTTGCCAACTCCAGCCGAGAGGTTGCAAGACCTTAGGTGCTCTTCCCACTTAGCGCGTTTGTGTTGGTCTACTAAGCGTCTGATTTCCGCATTAAGATCCCTTATTTGAGGATCCGTAGGGTCAAGGCGTCTAATATGGTCCCGTTCATTTGCCAGGGCCGCTGCCTCTGCGGGGAAGAATGGACGCACTTCCTTTATTCTACCTGACGGAATGTGTTGATGGGAGGCTGAAATTAGGGCCAAACGAAACGCCTTTTCCCCTTCTCGTACGTCAGACGGGGTAGGAAGAGCAGCGAAGGCGCTCTCTGTGGTGTTGAGAAAACCCTCCCAGTCGGCTTTATTGAAGTTAGTGTAAGTGCGTTTCTCAGCGGTGACAAAGTCGGTGGGGCGATCGATAGAGAGCACTATAGGTAGGTGGTCTGAAGCAAGCGTCAGCACCCGTCCGCAAGTCAACGCAGTTTATTAGACCAGCGCTGACTATGGTGATGTCTGGCGAGCTAGAGCAGTTTACCGCCACTCTAGTGGGGGCATCCCCATTTACCGTGCAGAACGTCGAATCATCTATTTGGTCAGCCAGCTCCTGTCCCCTACCATCGGCCTGCAGGCTGGAGTGCCAGAGGTCGTGGTGTGCGTTGAAGTCACCAAGGATGACGCGGTTCTCGCCCCTGAGTAACGCACGAATGTCAGGGTGGTAATCCCTGGGACAACAGGTGACAGGAGGTACGTAAATGTTTATGATTTCAAGGTCGACATCGCCTGACCGGACAACCATACCTTGACGTTCTAAGGTGGTGTCCCTCGGTTCGATGTCAGGCTCAAATAGACGATACTGCACAGATTGATGCGTGATGAATGCCAGGCCACCCCCAAGCCCTCTCGCATGGTCACAACGGTGTACATTGTACCCGTTGCAGGTCAAAAGAGACGACCTTCCACCTAACTTTGTCTCCTGAATCGCCGCGATCTTGATGTTCAGTCGCTTCATTAAATTTGTCACTTCAACAATTTTGCCGGTTAGGCCGTTGCAATTAAATTGCAGGATACCGAAGTGTGTAGGGGGAGCAGAGTTGATGCTGGGGGTCAAGGACTGGTGCGTATGCCTAGGTGGTAATAGGCTGGGTCGCGCACTACGGCGCAATCTTGAAGTCGAAGGAATCGCGTTACCAGAAGGTAGAGGCGAGTCGGACGACGTTGAAGGTTGCTTAGCTCGACAGCATGGCGCAACGCACGTATCAGTCCATAGGTTCCTGTTCGCGAGTCCAGAGCATATGAGCAGGTGACACAGGCCAAGGCAGTTATTGCACTTGACTGATGCCAACGGCGTATATAATCTTAACCGACAAACAGTGCACGTAGTATAAGGGACCAGGAGCTGATGGTTGTGGCTTATACTCGTGCTAATGCTGGAAGAAGAGGGGCTGACCGAGGGGGTGGGAGAGAGCGGACGCTCAGCATTGCTCAAATCCACTTGGGAAGTGCTACGTAGGGAGTAGCTGTGAGCTGCTGTGTGAGATGTTGACGCCTGTGGGCGTGAGCGGCCGCTCGGAAGGTCTACTTGCTGATGTGCATTGTTAGTGCTGGTCGTGGAGACTGATGTGACAGAGTCAGACATATATGGCGGAGCGATACTTGATCGACGACGGCCACTGGACGTCATAGGACGTGAACAGCAAGGGGCCACAAAAAGTTTTATAAAAACTAGCGGGTCTATGAGTAGAGGGATTTAGTCCGGAGCAACTAGTTAGATGCAACCATCTGCTACAATTAGAGCATTGTACAGAATGTGAACGTTTCACATAAATTTTCTTCCAGCATACACAGCAGATCCATTCTCTAGGTCCGGGGTTGGATTCAATACCAGCCCGGAGCAGGAGAGTCTTGAGCAGTCCCGCTGCAAGGAGCTGCTCGGAGGATGACATTATTGGGGGGAGGATAACTGACGGTTTAGGCAGGGGGGTAGTGAAATAACAGCCCTTGGTCGGGGAAACCCCGAGTCATTCCGGTACGTAGAACCGGCTGTCGTGGGAATGAAATACTTCCTTAGGGGGGTTTGTTTGTTGTTACCCCGTGAAGGTTTAGTCAAAGAAAAAATTTTAAATTATTAGGGGGCTTGGCACCTCCCATACAACCTTAATTTTTAAAGCTGATTATCTCTAAAGGAGTTCAAGGTAGGGAGCTGAGAGCTTTTATAGAGCTAAATGTTATCAAACATAAAAGTGGTGGTTATCGAAAAAGGGGGCGTGGCACATCTCATATAAACTTAATTTTACAATCTGAATATCTATAAAAGCGTTTAAGGTTGGGACCTGAAAATTGGTACAGAGCCATATGATATCAAAACAATTTTTGCTCATAAAAGTGGGGCTTATCGGAAAAGGGGGCGTGGAACCTGCCATATAAACTTAATTTTTCAAGCTTATTATCTCTAAAGGAGTTCAAGGTAGGGAGCTGAAAATTGGTATAGAGCTATATGATATCGAAACCATTCCCACACAAATAAATAAGGGGTTATCGAAGAGGAGGGGTGGCCCCTGAAAATTGGTAAAGAGCTGCATGATATCAAAACAATTTTTGCTCATAAAAGTGGGGATTATCGCAAAAGGGGGCGTGGAACCTGCCATATAATCTTAATTTTTCAAGCTTATTATCATAATTGAAAATTATTAGAAATAGTATCATAGTATTTTGTCGAAGGAAATTTAAAAACATTGTACTTTAAAAATATTGTACGGCACCGGATTATGATTAAATGTTATTTTTCTAGACTATTGACAAAGAGCAAAGACGACATTTTAAAGGATTTGTTACGCGTACTTGAATCTTCAATTATGTATATCGATCGCTAAGTGAGAAGTATTAATAAAATTTCGCAGTCCTCTTGATCGGAACCGTACCTTAAGAGCTTTCCGTGAGCATCGAATGCAAACAAAATCTGTGATATCTATGGATGTTATCCCGCCGTTACTCGCGCGGGTTGAAATTTTCACCCCACTACTTTAATTTTTTGTCATATGTTTGTTAATACTTGCACCAGGACCATGAATGCTCTAATAGCTTAATGTTTTGATGTCATTTATTTACCAGTGCACGCTGATCAGTATCACTCTAACCGTTGAGCTAAACGGATCGATCAAAGTTTTGTTGGGGTGAATTTTTCACCCCGCGAGTAACCGCATAAAAAAAGAATCAAACCAATCTCTAGCCTATAAATGTACGGATTGTTCTAAGTTGAACTAAGTTTTGTTTTTTGTTTGTTTTATTAATAAATAATTTATGTTCATTGTATTTATTTTCTAAGAAAGGAAAATTTGTTTGTTATGTACGCTAAATGAAATATCTTTTAAATTGAAGTCTTACTTTATAAGTTTATGAACGTTCTTTTTATGTATAAAATCTATATATGTATAATTTTTTTAGCTAATACTCTATAACGGCTTAATCGATTTTCAAAATTTTTTCTTTCCTTAATTCTATAGAACAAAACATTTTCTAAATCCTCAATTTAATCATATATTAGCTAAGGAAGTTTAGCCACCATATAAATTGTAGCCAGTTGAGATCACTGGTGTTCTAACTGAAATGTTCCTGTAGGGAACTTAATGCCGTACAGATTTTTTCCGTTTTATATTCAAATACAAAATTTACTTGACCCAATGGTGAATTCCTTTTCGCTACTTTGGCGAATGTTGAAAAAGTGAATACAACAACCAAAAGTTTTGGTTGTGAATATAGGTTGTTATTCCGTCCTTTTTCATAATCTATATATATAAAAATGAATTGGCGTTCGTATATACCGTAAGATCTCCGTATGGGCTCAACCGATTTTAAATATTTTTTCTTCAATGTTTCAAATCTGTTTCATGTCTCATTTACCACATAAATTCTTTTTTTTCTAATGTCAATTTAAAATTTTTTTTAGCTAATGCTCAATAACGGCTTAACCGATTTTCAAAATTTTTTCTTTTCTTTATTCTATCGGACATAGTGTTTATTTATATAGAACAAAACATTTTCTAAATCCTCAATTTAATCATATGGTCAATATTTTAGTCTTTAATGTTACAGAAATACGTTTATTTCTAACTGAAATGTACCTGTAGGGAACTTAATGCTTTACCGATTTTTTCCGTTTTATATATAAATACAAATGGTGAATTCCTTTTCGCTACTTTGGCGAATGTTGAATAATTGAATACAACAACCAAAAGTTTTGATTGTGAATATAGGTTGTTGATTGTGAATATAGGGCTTAACCGATTTTCAAAATTTTTTATTTTCTTTATTCTATCGGACATAGTGATTATTTATATAGAACAAAACATTTTATAAATCCTCAATTTAATCATATGGTCAATATTTTAGTCTTTAATGTTACAGAAATACGTTTATTTCTGTTCATATATCTGAAGTATTCAACAAAAGCTAAATATTTTTTACTTATTCTAATAACTAACGCCAAGGGCTATATTTTATACTTATAAACTTTTCTTCAATTCTTTGTTGTTTTCAAGATGCAGCAAGTTTTAAGTGGTCTTTAATGTTACCGTATTTAGAAGTGAGTTTCGTAGTAATGTCGCACTTAAGGAAAATTCAGCTCATCCTGCCAACTAAAAAACTTAAAAAAAGCATTTTAATCAAGATCAAGGTTGAAAGAAACTGAAACTATTTTAACTTTTGGAAAAAAAAGTTTTCCAGCAAGTCTACGATTCAAAGTATACGGGTCTTTAACGTTACCATTCACCTTCCTTGAAGAATATACATAGTGGATAAAAAGATATAAAACAAAGTAAAGTTATAGTTAGCTTGAAAACTAAAATATTTATTATTTATTTATATTTGTAGGTTTTGCAAGCTCGAGACACAGAGAAACAATAATTCGTAATTAATTTTAATTGTCAGTTTTTTGGGAAAAATTGATAATTGGAGAAAAATTACAATGTTAAATCACAGCGATGGATGGGATTACATGTTTCAGAGTTTCCAAGCTCATCATCAGATCCCTATTTTTATTCCGTCCTTTATCATAATCCTACTAATATTATAAATGTGAATGTAGCGATGTTTGGATGTTTGGATGTCCAGACGTTTACTTTTGTTCCCTAAAAACGTGAGAATGCCTAGACGGATTTTGTTGAAATTTGGCACGCCTACAGGTTATAGTCTGGAAGGAGCTAAAGGATATTTTTATGTTTAATTTTGGGGGTTCCGACCCTGCTAGGGACCGTTTCTTTTCGAAATTTTTTTTATTCCATATAACTCTAAGTATATTGAACCTATACTTATGATATTTCGCATATAGATATAGAAATATCGTACAATATGGGTATCAAACGAAAGGGGAGGGCCCCAGGTTTCATTTTGGCTTCGATATATTTCGATAAATTAATCGATAACTAAGTTATCGGTCAAAATTCGATTGCCCAAAACCCTTAATATTACCCTACAATATGGGTATCAAATGAAAGGGGATGGCCCCAGGTTTCATTTGGGCTTCGATATATTTCGATAAATTTATCGGTAACTGAGTTATCGGTGAAAATGTTATTGCACAAAAACCTTAAAATTGCCCTACAATATGGGTATCAAACGAAAGGGGATGGCCCCAGGTTTCATTTGGGCTTCGATATATTTCGATAAATTTATCGATAGCTGAGTTATCGGTGAAAATGTTATTGCACAAAAACCTTAAAATTGCCCTACAATATGGGTATCAAACGAAAGGGGATAGCTCCAGGTTACATTTGGACCTCGATATATTTCGATAAGTTCATCAATAACTGAGATATCGGTGATTGCCCAAAAAACTTAACATTACCCTATAGTATGGGTATCAAACGAAAGGGGAGGGCCCCAGGTTTCATTTTGGCTTCGATATATTTCGATAAATTGATCGATAACTAAGTTATCGGTCAAAATTCGATTGCCCAAAAACCTTAATATTACCCTACAATATGGGTATCAAACGAAAGGGGATGGCGCCAGGTTTCATTTGGGCTTCGATATATTTCGATAAATTTATCGATAACTGAGTTATCGGTGAAAATGTTATTGCACAAAAACCTTAAAATTGCCCTACATAATGGGTATCAAACGAAAGGGGATAGCTCCAGGTTACATTTGGACTTCGATATATTTCGATAAATTTATCGATAACTGAGTTATCGGTGGTTGCCCAAAAAACTTAACATTACCCTATAATATTGGTATCAAACGAAAGGGGAGGGCCCCAGGTTTCATTTTGGCTTCGATATATTTCGATAAATTGATCGATAACTAAGTTATCGGTCAAAATTCGATTGCCCAAAAACCTTAATATTGCCCTACAACATGGGTATCAAACGATAGGGGTAGCTCCAGGTTACATTTGGACTTCGATATATTTCGATAAATTTATCGATAACTGAGTTATCGGTGATGGCCCAAAAACCTTAAACTTGACCTACAATATGGGTATCACACGAAAGAGGAGGGCCCAGGTTTCATTTGGGCTTCGATATATTTCGATAAATTTATCGATAACTGAGTTATCGGTGAAAATGTTATTGCACAAAAACCTTAAAATTGCCCTACAATATGGGTATCAAACGAAAGGGGATAGCTCCAGGTTACATTTGGACGTCGATATATTTCGATAAATTTATCGATAACTGAGTTATCGGTGATTGCCCAAAAAAATTAACATTAGCCTATAATATGGGTATCAAACGAAAGGGGAGGGCCCCGGGTTCATTTTGGCTTCGATATATTTCGATAAATTGATCGATAACTAAGTTATCGGTCAAAATTCGATTGCCAAAAAACCTTAAACTTGCTCTACAATATGGGTGTCAAACGAAAGGGAATGGCCCCAGGTTGCATTTGGAGTTAGATATATTTCGATAAATTGTTCGATAACTGAGTTATCGGTCAAAATGCGATTGCCCGAAAACCTTAATATTACCCTACAATATGGGTATCAAACGAATGGGGACGGTCCCGGGTTTCATTTTTACTTCGATATATTTCGATAAATTTATCGTTAATTTAGTTATCGGTGAGAATGTGATTGCCCTAAAACCCTAAAATTTACCTACAATATGGTATCAAATCAACTTTTGAATGTCCATTCATCCTGGCACAATTAGTCAAAAAGCATTTAGTGTCAAAATTAAATAAAAATGTCAAAAAATTTGGTGTCATTTCATTACACCATTTACATTTTTGAGTGAATATATTTGAAATAAATAAACTACAAATTGTGTCAATTTCCAATAAATAAACTGTGTCAAGTGAATATAAGTGAATATTTTTAACAAATAACCGACTAATTGTGTGGAGAAAATATAAAAATATCATAATGTAAGTAAAAATTCAAAAAAGAAAAAAATGTGGTAGTCATGTAATAAGCTTTTTTATAAATTGTCAATAAAACTAAAGTGAAGTAGCACAGGTCTAATTTCGCCTTTGCTATACTCCAAGCTTGCGTAAAATACCTGCTAAATCCCGTTCTTAGCAAAATCCACTTTTTCATGCGGTTCGAAGGAGTAAACGATTCTGCAGTTGGCAAACAAAAGAAAAAAAGTAAAGTAAAATAAAATAAAGTCAAATAAAATAAAATGCTTTTTTTTAAAGCTTTTTTGATTAATTTGCTTAGAAACTTACACCCTTTCAACAGTTTTTTATGCTAATTTAACCGCTAATTTTGAAATGCCAACGAACACCGCAAAAGAAAATGTTTGAAAACCGTTTTTCAATACTCTTTTTTTCAAAATTTTAGCAATATTCGAATTAGGTAAATTGTTCAGTAGGCAATAATCTATATATATAAAATAGGATGTATGTACGTATGTATGTAGATATGTATGTTATAGACTCCGGAACTACAGCGCCGATTTTGTTAATATTTACAGGATAGCTCAGTAGGAGTCCGGAGAGTGTTTATGTAAAGTTTTATTCCGGGAAGTGGACCAGGGACCGAAATATTCCAAACTTTTTTATTTATGGTGCGATTTTCTTCAAATTTGGTACAAAGGTAGACTTTTACTTTTGTTAAAATTTGAGGTTAACTTTTTTTGGGGAAGTGGACCAGGGGTCGAAATATTCCAAACTTTTTTATTTATGCTGCGATTTTCTTCAAATTTGGTATAAAGGTAGTATTTTACTTTTGCTAAAATTTGGGGTAATTTTTTTCCGGGAAGTGGACCAGGGACCGAAATATTCCAAACTATTTTATTTATCGTGCGATTTTTTCCCTAAATTTGAGCAGAACAACGTCTGCCGGGTCCTTCTAGTGTATCTATATATATAAAAATGAATTGGCGTTCGTATATACCGTAAGATCTCCGTATCGGCTCAACCGATATTAAATATTTTTTCTTTAATGTTTCCAATCTGTTTCAGGTCTCATTTACAATATACATTTTTTTTTCCAATCTCAATTTAAAAATTTTTTACCTAATACTCAATAACGGCTTGACCGATTTTCAAAATTTTTTCTTTTCTTTTTTCTATCGGATATAGTGTTTATTTATATAGAACAAAACATTTTCTAAATTCTCAATTTAATCATATATTAGCTAAAGAAATTTAGCTACCATATAAATTGTAGTCAGTTGAGATCACTGGTATTCTAACTGAAATGTTCCTGTAGGGAAGACAACAACCAAAAGCTTTGACTGTGAACATAGGTTTTTATTCCGTCCTTTATCATAATCTATATATGTATATAAAAATGTATTGGCGTTCGTATATACCGTAAGATCTCCGTATCGGCTCAACCGATATTAAATATTTTTTCTCTAATGTTTCCAATCTGTTTCAGGTCTCATTTACCACATACATTTTTTTTTTCTAATCTCAATTTAAATTTTTTTAGCTAATACTCAATAACGGCTTAACAGATTTTCAAAATTTTTTCTTTCCTTTATTCTATCGGACATAGTGTTTATTTATATAGAACAAAACATTTTCTAAATCCTCAATTTAATCATATATTAGCTAAAGAAGGTTAGCTACCATAGAAATTGTAGTCAGTTGGGATCACTGGTATTCTAACTGAAATGTTCCTGTAGGGAAGACAACAACCAAAAGTTTTGATTGTGATTATAGATTTTTATTCCGTAACTTTTCCAAATGGTGAATTCCTTTTCGCTACTTTGGCGCATGTTGAAAAAGTGAATACAACAACCAAAAGCTTTGATTGTGATTTGGCGCATGTCGAAAAAGTGAATACAACAACCAAAAGCTTTGATTGTGAACATAGGTTTTTATTCCGTCCTTTATCATAATGTATATATGTATATAAAAATGAATTGGCGTTCGTATATACCGTAAGATCTCCAGATCAGCTCAACCGATTTTAAATATTTTTTCTTTAATGTTTCCAATATGTTTCAGGTCTCATTTACCACATAAATTTTTTTTCCTAATCTCAATTTAAAAATTGTTTACCTAATACTCAATAACGGCTTGACCGATTTTCAAAATTTTTTCTTTTCTTTATTCTATCGGATATAGTGTTTATTTATATAGAACAAAACATTTTCTAAATTCTCAATTTAATCATATATTAGCTAAAGAAGTTTAGCTACCATAGAAATTGTAGTCAGTTGGGATCACTGGTATTCTAACTGAAATGTTCCTGTAGGGAACTTAATGCCATACAAATTTTTTCCGTTTTATCTATATACAGTGCACTCGCGATAATATGAACTAATTAAAACCAGGCCTGTTCAGTTTTTCGAGATTGTTCATATTTACGAAAGTCAACTAAATTGAAAAATGTTCTATTTCATTAGTTTTAGGCACATTTATTTTTTATTAAAAATCGCCAATTAAACGTTTATTCATTTTTTCACATGACAAAAATAAAAAATTAGTAACATTCAAAAAGTAAGTTATACAAAAACTCATATGTATTCTGTTTATTTTTGGAAAAAATTTAGTTTACGTCGAAAAAAAATCAGTAATCCGCTTTTGTTGTTTCTTTTGTTCACGACCAAATAACTACGTTGAAAATTTCTACTGAGGACTGAACATAAGAGAAAGCAAAGCATGTGGACGCAAGTATTTCTCAGCGACGGTTATGTACATTTTAAATTTTAATAACTAGGGGATTCTCCAATTTATTAAGCTCTTGTAATTCGTTAGAAATTTGAAAATCAATAGTGTTCATATTTTAGAGCTTTGACCAAAAGTTCATATTTTAGAGTACTCAATGGAAGCGAAACGGTGTTCATATTTTGGGGTGTTCATATTTCAGGGTGTTCATATTATCGCGAGTGCACTGTATATAAAAATGAATTGGCGTTCGTATATACCGTAAGATCTCCGGATCGGCCCAAGCGATTTTAAATATTTTTTCTTTAATGTTTCCAATCTGTTTCAGGTCTCATTTACCACATAAATTTTTTTTTCTAATCTCAATTTAAATTTTTTTACCTAATACTCAATAACGGCTTGACCGATTTTCAAAATTTTTTCTTTTCTTTATTTTATCGGATATAGTGTTTATTTATATAGAACAAAACATTTTCTAAATTCTCAATTTAATCAGATATTAGCTAAAGAAATTTAGCTACCATATAAATTGCAGTCAGTTGAGATCACTGGTATTCTAACTGAAATGTTCCTGTAGGGAACTTAATGCCATACAGATTTTTTCCGTTTTATATTTAAATACAAATGGTGAATTCCTTTTCGCTACTTTGGCGAATGTTGAAAAAGTGAATGCAACAACCAAAAGTTTTGATTGTGAATATAGGTTGTCCTTTTTCATAATCTATGCCATGGTGAAGAAGTTGTAATCTATATATATAAAAATTAATTGGCGTTCGTATATACCGTAAGATCTCCGGATCGGCTCAACCGATTTTAAATATTTTTTCTTTAATTAATGTTTCCAATCTGTTTCACGTCTCATTTACCACATAAATTTTTTTTTTCTAATCTCAACTTAAAATTTTTTTACCTAATACTCAATAACGGCTTGACCGATTTTCAAAATTTTTTCTTTTCTTTTTTCTATCGGATAAAGTGTTTATTTATATAGAGCAAAACATTTTCTAAATTCTCAATTTAATCATATACTTATTAGCTAAAGAAATTTAGCTACCATATAAATTGTAGTCAGTTGAGATCACTGGTATTCTAACTGAAATGTTCCTGTAGGGAAGACAACATCCAAAAGTTTTGATTGTGATTTGGCGCATGTTGAAAAAGTGAATACAACAACCAAAAGCTTTGATTGTGAACGTAGGTTTTTATTCCGTCCTTTATCATAATCTATATATAAAAATGAATTTGCGTTCGTATATACCGTAAGATCTCCGGATCGGCTCAACCGATTTTAAATATTTTTTCTTTAATGTTTCCAATCTGTTTCAGGTCTCATTTACCACATAAATTTTTTTTTCTAATCTGAATTTAAACATTTTTTACCTGATACTCAATAACGGCTTGACCGATTTTCAAAATATTTTCTTTTCTTTATTCTATCGGATATAGTGTTTATTTATATAGAACAAAACATTTTCTAAATCCTCAATTTAATCATATATTAGCTAAACAAGTTTAGCTACCATATAAATTGTAGTCAGTTGGGATCACTGGTATTTTAACTGAAATGTTCCTGTAGGGAACTTAATGCCATACAGATTTTTTCCGTTTTATATTTAAATACAAATGGTGAATTCCTTTTCGCTACTTTGGCGAATGTTGAAAAAGTGAATGCAACAACCAAAAGTTTTGATTGTGAATATAGGTTGTCCTTTTTCATAATCTATGTCATGGTGAAGAAGTTGTAATCTATATATATAAAAATTAATTGGCGTTCGTATATACCGTAAGATCTCCGGATCGGCTCAACCGATTTTAAATATTTTTTCTTTAATGTTTCCAATCTGTTTCAGGTCTCATTTACCACATACATTTTTTTTTTCTAATCTCAATTTAAAATTTTTTTTCCTAATACTCAATAACGGCTTGACCGATTTTCAAAATTTTTTATTTTCTTTATTCTATCGGATCTAGTGTTTATTTATATAGATCAAAACATTTTCTAAATTCTCAATTTAATCATATATTAGCTAAAGAAATTTAGCTACCATATAAATTGTAGTCAGTTGAGATCACTGGTATTCTAACTGAAATCTTCCTGTAGGGAGCTTAATGCCGTACAGATTTTTTCCGATTTATATTTGAATACAAAATTTACTTGACTTGACTTGAAATGGTGAATTCCTTTTCGCTACTTTGGCGAATGTTGAAAAAGTGAATACAACAACCAGAAGTTTTGATTGTGAATATAGGTTTTATTCCGCCCCGTACGATCTCCGTAACGGCTCAACCGATTTTAAATCTATACATATTATTTCGTGAGTCCCGTAAGATCTCCATATCGGCTCAACCGATTTTAAATATTTTTTCTATAATGTATCCAATATGTTTCTGTGATGATGCTTTAAGGTAGCGTTTTCATCAAATCAAGGCCTGTATTCTTAACTGACTAAACCTGGGTAAGTTCAATAGTTTTGTTCAGATACTGTAAAAGTGTGGCTGAAATGCATAAGAGCTTTTGGTTGGTTCAATGAATGGTAAGTCCAATGAACTACTAACAATTTAGCAGCATTTTCTAAGTTAACTTATTCAACGCAAACCATGTAGTACAGGATAATTTTAAGACAAAATTAACCCAACAAACAATTTTGTTTGATATCAACTTGAGATGCATTTTAGGTCAAAATCGTTTCTCAAATCTCCAACGTTAAGTCTCAACAGCACCTCAATAGTGGAGTTATAGTATTCTCAACTTGAAAGCACTTTTTTAATATAGGAATTTCAGTGATTCTCAAGTTAAGAATGCATTAAATCTCAACTTCATCTTAAGGGCAATTCCCTATTTGGCAATTTCTCAACTTCATCTCAAATAATGCCCAAGTTGAGAAATAACGTTGGAGAACAACGCGTTACCTCAAGTTGTGAGGAAAGCTGAATCTCCACTTGAGAATCAAGGTTTTATCAAAAGTTGAAGGAAACAATTTTCTTTGTTTGTTGCGAACTTAGACATATATCTTCTTTTTTTTTAAAGTTATACTTTTTTTAGATACAATTGCATGGTAACTCAAAAAAATTCACTTCAAGGGTTATTGTAACAGCTACAACAGTTAAATTCCGGTTATCCTTAACCGGCTTCTGTGAAAACAGCTCTGTGGAGTTAAGGAGATAACCAGCCCCTTGAGAAAACACCTGTTTGGTAGTTGCGGGAAGAGTGGTGTTAGTGGAGAGATCTTTAGTACGTAGGTGCAACTGTGAGGTTGCAAGTCGTGCATACAGCTATGCCGGTGTAGCTGTACTCATGAGAGTTTCCTCTTCGCGGGCGTCATCCCGAAACAAAAAATAAATAAATTATGTCCACCAAAGCTGATAAAAAATCAGAAGGTATACCCGAGAAGCTCACTTTTTTGGTTATGATATTATTTCATTAGAACTACGAACTTGAACCTAGAGAGCATTGAGGTGGATACCGCTAATTTACCAAAAATGAAACTACTATTTTTAAATGTGAAACTTCTATTTTTAAATTGTGAATTTGGGAGTAAAAAAAGAATATAAGAAAAATTAATTAAAATGTTTGTTATTTTCAACAGGTCTCAAGGTGTAAGGTACTGGACATGGTGTACTAAGAAGGTGACGCAAGAAATCAGTTGATTTTTATTTGAAGCTGAATTTCGATTGTCAACCTAGAGAGAAAATTTTCGTGTTTCATGATAAGTGTGGCAACATTGGCAAACATTGTTATTGTGCGTCGTTGTAAGTTTGACAATCGAAATTCTAAATTACACTAACAAAATACTTGGCAATTCAAGTTGCTCTCACCTTATCAGTACACCATGGTACTGTAAAATTATAACTTATCAGATCCCTGCTAGAAAAGTATGAACAATCTTTAAAGAACTATACATAAGGGAGTACCTTGGCAGAACAACGTCTGTCGGGTCAGCTAGTTTGTAATAATTCATAAAAGTTTTCACCAAAAGCCAAAGCTGTTAACTACAGTATCTGACTGTTTTACTGTACATACAGCAGTGGCGCAGGTGGTAAGCGTGCCGGCTATGATGCGTGCGTTCGCAGGTTCAGGGCAGGTTAAGTATTTTTTTCTTTTTACTAAATTGAATTTGCCTTGAAACATATGAAAACTTTTTATCATAATATTTTTTTTTTACATTTATCATATTTCATATATTTCAATATTTTTTCGTTTATGACCTCTATCTTGGAGTGAAAAAATCAAATTTTTTGAAAAAAAAGCTGAAAAATTATTCCAATTTATCATTATTTCTCTTGTTATTTTTTTTTTAAGAATTAAATCATATTTAATATACAAAAAGTAAAACCACTGTTTGTAGCTTCTTCAATTTTATATTTACGAAGTAGTTAGAAATCGCGTTAATTTTCCTAAAGTCATCAAATATTTTCTTCCTTAAAATTTTTATTTGTAAAAGAGTCGACATATAACCGGAATCTTTACATATTTGGGCTAAATTGGGCCTGTTAAGATATGTGTTTTCAATATTTCTGAGTTGAAGTTGACGAAAAAACCAGAAAACCATCATATTTTGAAGTTCCAATATTCTCCCGCTATACGGACTTCAAAAAATCCACAACTAAAGGAAAAATTGAGAAAACTGTCTTTATACCCAAAAAAAAAAACAGAATTTGGAAACCGGCTAATGTCAAGAAGTTAGCGGAATCTCAAAATGAACGTTCATTCGTTTCAATCCTTATGTGTATGTATATTCTTAGCGGTGGAAATATTTGCTGAGCCTTTCGCGCTTAGGTATAACATTTGACATGGTATATTTATGTGTACCAATATCGCATGTGTAATGGTTCAGTTAAGCTTGCATAGCAGGGCATAGCATAGCAATACACAGCACGTAAAAGAAAATGTTGATTATACTTCGCACAACGCACAGCCCCTCAAAATCAGATATTCGCGAAACATACAGAATTTCATGAGCTCGCACACATTCTTTCAGCTTTTCTTCTTCCATTACAACGCTTTTATTTGTTTTTTACTAAAATTTATAAGAATAATAAGCAAAAGCTTTGACAGTAGGTATGTTAAGTTACATAGAGATAAAAATTCAACAGACTTCTATGCCATGCTCTGGGTTGCCATGCGTTGTATAACCGAATACGTGTAAAACCCATTTAACAGATATCGAAAATGACAGAACCCATGCAATGTACTGCCATGCTATGCAAGCATAACTGAACCATAATGGTCTCGGGTGGGACGCGAGTTACGTCACCTGGCCATTCCACTCCAAAAGCAAAGCAAATTGAGGTTGACTGGGCAGCGTAACGCTACACCTAACAAAACACTACAGTGCATTGTACCATCTTATTGCACAATAACAAAGAATATGCCGATAAAGTAAAGAAGTGCATTGCTTCAAGACAATTTCACAAATAGTATTTATTAGAGAAATTAGGCAATTAGCTCACAACAAAAGAAGTGCATTGGCACTTATGAAATCAATATTTCGATACATATTGTACATAAAAAAATTTTGATGACTAAACATAAAAATGTTATAAATTAGCTTGTAAGAACTTTTGTAAATGAATCAATGTATAAACGTTAATGAATCGACCGACGTTAAATCATTAAAGTGAAACAAAAATTCAAAGATTTTACCACAAAATAAAGCAAACTCTAAAGAACTTTGAAAGTGACTGCGAAAATCAATCAAAGTTTAAATAAAGTGGGACAAAAATTTATATATTTGACCACTAGTAAAACAATCGAACCCATAAATACAAATATCACCACGGATCGAAAACTCCGAACAATCGAACAAGAATACTAATCCCGAATGACCTTACTACTCAACTCAAAGCAATTATGGAAAATCAACAGCAACAACTGGCAATTCCCGTGACGGAACTTATCAAGGAAGCATCAAGGATAAAAGAATTTCGGGGCGACCGATCACATGACCTATCCGCCTTCATCAGAGAAGTAGAATTAGTACTACCCCTATTCAACAAAAATGCGGATCTCAAAGAATTCGTATTCCAATGCTACATTAGGACAAAGATTCAGGGAACAGCTCTTAATACAAACCGAACTTTGGGGTCAACGCCAACCTGGGATAGCAAAAAATTGGAGTTAAGGAAACATATCATAACTTTTAACATCAGGCGATCACCGCAAAGAACAACAACGTAAGTGCCTATTTTAACATTTTAAGAAATATCCTAGACAAACTCAATACAAAATATGATCAGGACACTAATAAACCTGTAGAATTTTCACCAACAGTAAATGAGGCGATAATTTTGAAAACCTTTCTTAATGGCATAGAACCTAATTTAGCCAGTATAGTATACAGTAGAAGCAAAAACTCCTTAAGAGACGCATACTACCTGCTAGAAGAGACAGGGATGTTAAGAACACAGTTTAATAAGCCAAATAGGTTCACACAAAATTCATCACCACACTCCTCTCAGCAAGCACCCTTGCCAGATAGGAAACCCCAAGTACCAGTAATTAGTTCAGACAACTCCGCCAACATGCCACCGTTCCCACTCTATGGGCGGGATCCATGGTATTTTTTTAATTTTTATTATCACCTGAAACTAATGATTATTATATCGCGCAATTGTGTATTTCACATATTCATCTTATGTTATTACTATTTACATATGTATATTAGAGTATCTACCCGTTAAACACAAAAGTTTGAATTTATTTGCTCCCAGCGCATTTTCGGATAGCTTGAGGAAAAAAAATAAGGTTTGCATTAAAAAAAGGATACCTCTAGTGGGAAAATCCCAGGCACCCAGGACCTAAAGGGTAAAAATAGGGTAAAAAAAGATACTAATAGAAAGCTAGTTATAACTCTTTATTAAGTTATCCTATGTAAAAAATGCATATAAACAATATGGTCGAGAATAAATTAGAGAATATTTCTTGGGTAAATACTTTTGACCACCGAAGTGCTTTATTGCACTTTTGTGCACTTGAATGCAAAATTTCAGTGCAATAAATTTTTTGAAGCGCTTTTTTTAATGTTTTAAAGCCCGTGAATTACATGAGCTTGGTACTGCTGAATAAGGAATTGAATGCACTTTAACCCATGTTAAACACTTTTTGAAAATGTTTACTTTTGTAGGTGAGAAAACGAAAAGAAACAAATTTTTTTTATTAAATTTTAGCATGCGACCGATTGAATGAAAGCTTGCAGGGCATTGGGAAATTTTGAGTATTAGAAAGTTATGTATTAAGGCGCCTCACGCTCCATACAAAAAAAATTGGACACCCTGTTTCCATCGGAATTATAAACTTCAATGTATTTTAAGACCTTGGTCAAAATATTTCGAAAAAATATTAAGATTTACCGGAGCTAAACCGCGTTAAAAAAACGCTAAAAATGTCGTTTTTTATGTATAAAAGGAGTATGAAAAAATATTTTTTAATAAAAAGCACCTAAGATGATGAATTAGCTGGAGTACAAAAGGTTATCACAAAAAAGTTTGAAAATTTTATCAACGCAATCCAAATATTGAGGAAAACTTTAATAACTCAGCGCATTATTGACGGATTTAGACGATTAGGATATCATTTGAAAGGTATTTTTGAGACGTTGCCATTTCTGCAAAATTTAACCCTTTTTGGCCCAATTTTACACATTGCGAATATTAGCACACAGGTATACAAGAATAGTATTGATAAAATTTTTAAACTTTTTTATGCTTACCTTTCGCACTCTATCATCTGAGATGCTTTTTATTAAAAAATATTTTTTCATACTCCTTTTATACATAAAAAACGATATTTCTAGCGTTTTTTAACGCGGTTTAGCTCCGGTAAATCTTAATATTTTTTCGAAATATTTTGGGGGAGTCCTTAGAAACGAGTGAATTTTGAAATTCCGGTGGAAACAGTACAACTTTTTTTGGCGAGGCACCTTAGTATGTATGTATGCATTTCAAAGAATTTCAAAATAAGTTCATGAATATTTTTGGATAAACGCTTTTTACCAGTCATGCGCTTTAATGCACTTTTTTTTTTAATTTTCAACCAAGCGAATTATATAAGATTGATATCATCAATTAGAAAATTTAATGCCCTTTCACCCATGCTATCCCATTTTTGAAAATATCGGAGCGGAAAAACTAAGTTTCCATTTGATGAAAACTCGAGAAATTTTCCTGCGTATATTTTCATAATATTATTTATAGTAAGTAATTAGTAAGTAATTTATGGGAAAATTGCAATTTTATGGTGTGAAAAGGATTTCGAGGCAAACGGTATTTTCAGTTCAACGTTCCATTAAATATAAATATAATAGTTCAAATTTAAATATTAATAACTTGAAATGTAGTGAAAGGGAACAATTTAAGTAAATAAAAGTAGGTACTTATTTTTACAATGAGGGTGCGATAGTCCTTTTGGGAAAGTTCTTATTTAAATATTCTAAAAATTTTTCTTTTGAGTATTGTTTTGTTGGCAAAGCCTTATAATAACATTCCATCGCATGGAGAATGTATTGTTTTTGCTGCTCTTGATGTGTCAAAACTGCATTGAACCGGGTCATAAGTGAGACTCCTCTTTCGGCAATGTCATTTACAACCAATAATTTTTTAACGATTTCTTTGGCCGAAAGATAACTAGAATTTTGTGCCCAAATAGCTGGATCTTCCCTTAAAAATTTTGAATTGACACCAGTAATTTTTATACCTAGTAGTGCTTCGCACACAAGGTATATTAACTTCATTCGCCTAACGGTAGTATGTAACGGCATAAACGAATCGAGATAGATATTGACTTATATATATCAAAATGTTCAGGAGGAAAAGAGAAATTGATTAAGCCTTGTCCGTCCGTCCGTCCGTCCGTCTGTGAACACGATAACTTGAGTAAATCTTGAGATATCTCAATGAAATTTGGTATGTGGGTTCCTTTTCACTTATCTCCGAGCGCTATTGAAAATAGGCAAAATCGGTTAAAAGCCACGCCCTCTTTCTATATATATAATATTTTCGAAAATACAAAAGAGTGATTGTACATAATACACCTAAGGATAATATTTGGTGTGCACTTTAGCGTTAAGGCAACAAATACATTTTTGAAGAAATTTTTAAAAAGGGGCGTGGTACAGCCCACTTTTGATATAGTCAAGTTTGGAAATATTATTAATCATAAATCAAAAACCGCTCAAGATAGCAAAATAAAATTCAGCACACATATATATTAGCGAAATCGGGTAAGGTCCACGCCCAATTTTATACGAAAGATTTTGAAAAGGATCATAGATATATTGAATATGCTATAACTTTGCTTAAACTAGCTGTATATAATTTCTATTTCACCTCTGAAGTGTTCGTGGCCAAAGAAAGTCGAGCGCATAAAATTTTTGGAAAATGGGAGTTGCTCCGCCCCTTAATGGGGGATTATTCCACAAAACTTTCCATGCCATAACTCCGGTAAAAATTGCCTTATTGAAACGATATTTAAAGAAAGTGTTCAACATATAAAGCTAACTCTTTGCTGTAAAAATAAACAAAATCGGTGAACGGACACGCCCACTTTTTGAACACAGTTCTAAAAAATTTCTTCGTAAAATTAAAATCGCGATATTTCCATAATTGTATAAGTTATATAAATAAGATTTTACACACATAATAAGCTTTTTAAGCCAAACTAAACTGTATACAAATTTTGTGGATTTTGGTGAAGTAGGTGTGGCGCCGCCCACTTTTTAGCATAAAAGCTCTGCTATTTTCAAAAGCGATTGCTTGGAATTTCAAGAATGTATTTCAATGTGAGATACTTCCCAATAGTATGTAGTATACTCCTGCCAAAAATTACGCAAATCGAATAACAAACAAGCAAGATTTACGGGCAAGTAGTTAACACCCTACTGCCTTTTTTTTATAAATTTTTTTTTATTTTCATACCTTTCATGAACATGAGGAAAGGTATTTATATTTTGTTATTTAGTAATAATTTAATTTACCACTCACAACAGATGTGTTTTTATCGAAAACAATCAGTTGCCTTTATAACAAATTTTCAGGTATGTATTAAAATAGACCTGAGTAAATTAGGATACCAAAACAGATCACTACTAGGTATTTAATGTTCGGATACACCCGAACTTAGACTTCCTTACTAGTTTCATTTAAAATTGTCTCGAAAAAGTAGTAAGTGTTGTTGGTGACAAAGCTATGTAAATTAGATGATATAATTTCATCTACAGCTAAATTTGCTCGATGTGGATGTTCGGGATGACCTTCTCGTTTTAAATTTCATACCATTTTCCTTTTGGGTTCAAAATCCACTTCCTCGTCGAAGAACGCCAAGGCAACATTAGCCTCGTTAAGGTACCACAAGTGCCTACGTAATTTGCCTTGCACACAATCAGCAACATTTCTATCGACTCCTTTGTAATTCTCCAATTCTTTCAAAAGTTTTAAGTCATTATATGGCGCGTTTGATGCCAACTGTGAAAGAAACCAGTTTCTTAAGTAAATACGAACGATGAATATGTTGAACCTACGAATGTTTTCTAATAAAGGGCATGGAAAGGTAAATTCATTTAAAAAACATAAAAAAAATGTAAGAAAAACTAGAAAATATAAAAAACGTTAGATGCAAATAAACATGTCAATATTTCATAGTGCTATTTTTATAACTACCTGAAATTGCGAACTGTTTGCGAAACATAAATATTTTTAGAGAATATATTATTTTCGCCATCCATCTGGCACGACTGATAGCCCCCGGCTTCGAAATATTATAACCGTCTATTTTCTCTCCAATAAAAAGAGAACATAGCTTAAGCATTTCCACATAATCGTGTCGAGTGTCATCGTCTTTATTTTGCAGTTGATCATTTATTAAATCCTTAATTTCATTTCTTACTTCTTCCGGAAAATGTTCAGCTACCACTGAATCGGTAATACCAAGATCAAAATTTTGATGGCATAGCTCTGGCCATGCTTTTCTAAACTGTTCAAATAGTTCAATCCTAGGGCCTGAAGAGTTCGGTTCTACAGTTGCCTTGAATGCAGCGCCTGCCAACAGCTCCATAATATGATGTCTGCATGGTAGGCGAAGCAAGCGTCTGTTAAGTTTTTGCTCTAATACGACGCATGTACCAACAGAACAGCTCGTGTTGCTCGACGTGGTATCGAAACACATTGCCATCACATTGGTTTGTACATTCAAATCCATTATAGCGGAATAAACTGCGGAACCTTCTATAAGCCCACTTTGTTTGGAAACTTTTGGGATGCCCAAAACTTTGCTGTTGCCATTCGTTGATAAAATTATTGCCAATCTGTTACATACTAAATTATTTTGGTCCGTGCAATCTTCCAATACCTTGCCATCCCAGTGAACTGTAAAAGTGGAATTTACTTTGAACGTTTCTTGAATTTTTTCAAAAATTGTTTGTCTTTGTTTTATACGCTGTGATTGAATACCCTCTGGTGAAATTTGTAACGCACTCACGTCGTAACCCAAATTAAAGGCAGTTTGACCAATTATAATGGAAGCTCCAATGTTACTGAGATGGTACCTATCCAATGCGTTTGCTAGGCCAGCATCAACCAGACTCATTCTACCACGAGGTTCTAACTTCTTTATCTTCTCGCGAGGTTCATAAACCGACCCCTCTGAAATTAAATTTTCTAATTGATGATATCAATCTTATATAATTCGCTTGGTTGAAAATTAAAAAAAAAATTCAGAAAAATTTGTACAATCAAATTTTTAATTAAACTGCACCAAAGTGCATTAAAGCGCATGACTGGTAAAAAGCGTTTATCCAAAAATATTCATGAACTTATTTTGAAATTCTTTGAAATGCATACATACATACCTTTCTATTACTCAAAATTTCCCAATGCCCTGCAAGCTTTCATTCAATCGGTCGCATACTAAAATTTAATAAAAAAAATTTGTTTCTTTTCGTTTTCTCACCTACAAAAGTAAACATTTTCAAAAAGTGTTTAACATGGGTTAAAGTGCATTCAATTCCTTATTCAGCAGTACCAAGCTCATGTAATTCACGGGCTTTAAAACATTAAAAAAAGCGCTTCAAAAAATTTATTGCACTAAAATTTTGCATTCAAGTGCACAAAAGTGCAACAAAGCACTTCGGTGGTCAAAAGTATTTACCCAAGAAATGTTCACTAATTTATGGTGTTCTGCACAAAAATACCATGGATCCCGCCCATATTGTGGGAACGGTGGCATGTTGCCACCGTTCAGAGCAACCACCCGGAGTTGGAATGGCGTAGCCTAGGGTTATTTTTTGAAGCGCGACCGAAGGCCGCCAATGCGGAAAGAAGTTCTGCACATAAATACCATGGATCACGCCCCGAATTGGGGATCTGACCTAAGTCAATTTTCGGTTTTTTGTTGATAACTTTTCACTAAAACAAAAAAATTAAATTTCGACTTCGGATCATTGCGCATTCATATCACTCAAAAACGCATAATAGCAATAGAAATCACACTTATAGCAACGTTAATGAAAGAATTCCTAACAATCAAAAATGCATAAATACCTAATTAGGCGTTTCTTCATTTTTGTTTGTTAGGCTTTCTTTCATTATGAAGAATCACCTAACAATTTTAAAGAAGAAATGCCTAAAATGTTAGATATTCTTTTATTATGAACAACCGCCTAATTCCGATATGGAATATTTAGGCAATATTAAATTTTTTTTTTAGGCGTTAGTTCGTTAGGCCTTTATTCGTTGAGCCGTAAAACTGCCGCGTTGCCACGGTTCAGGCAACCACCAGGAGTTGGCATGGCGTAGCCCAGGTTTATATATAATAAGTGCTGCCGAAGGCCGCCTACGCAGAATGATGTACTACGTAGAAGGACTTGGCATAATGTAGGCCAGGGTTGTTTTTTAAATTAAATTTAAAATTTTGCACATACGCGGTTGTGCACCCACAACAGTGGTACCTCAAATGAAAGGTAGCATATTTACCTATCCAATACATAATTTGAATTTATTTCACACATAAAATGGGGATTTCGTGTTTGCGATTCTGATTTTAGGGATTTTTGCTTTGGGGATTTTGACTTTGGGGATAATGTGGTAGACCCGTTTTTAGCACTTTTGACACTATTTCCATTTCAGTTTGGAAATAGTGTCAATGACTTATTTTCCATTTTCTTGTTGACACTAATTCCATTTCGAAAGCGAAATAGTGTTCCAATTTACCACGGAAATTGTGTCAATTGACACTATTACCAGTGACACTATTATCTGTCACCGGCCATTCCACTCCAATAGCAAAGCAAATTGAGGTTGACTGGTCAGCGTAACGCTACACCTAACAAAATACTTGAGTGCATTATACCATCGTATTGCACAATAACAAAGAATTTGCCGATAAAGTAAACAAGTGCATTGCTTCAGGACAATTTTACAAATAGTATTTATTAGAGACATTAAGCAATTAGCTCACAACAAAAGACGTGTATTGGCACTTATGACATCAATATTTCGATACATATTGTACATAGTACAATTTTCATGACTAAACATAAAAAATTTATAAATTAGCTTGTTAGAACTTTTGTAAATGAATCAATGTACATACTTATACATGTAGTTTTATGCATTTTTTTAAGGAATTTGCTTTTTCTTAATTGATATAGGACTATGGGTAACCATAACACAATATGTACTTACATAGTTTTATGCATTTTTTTAAGGAATTTGCTTTTTTCTAATTGATATAGGACTAAGGGTAAAGTTATATGCACAGCTTTAATAAATACATATAGCTATATATATAAGTTGAGGGCAAAGTATATATGTATATATCACAAAAAATTATTGAAATGATATAAAAGTCAATATAAAAGGTACTTATCTCGCAAAAGTTAGCTCTCATAAAAGTAAAACCTTCGGTTGAGTTAACCAAATTTGAGCGTCAAGTTAACTTTTTCGAGCTTATTCTTTTTTTTTTGAATCCAACCGTTGGTTTGGTAAGAAAAACAAGCGCGGGTATTCCCCTTTTTGCTATGTCTTCCCCGAATTATTATGTAAAATATTGTTGGCGGTGTTGCGGGCATATATGTATGTAGTTGGTCATGAACGTATTCATACTTAGATGTATTTATAATAATAATAACTAGTATGTAACTCCCGATAATTGGGTGGGTTTTTTTGTAGAAAAAAATTCAATTCAATTCAATCAAGCAAACTTTAAACGCTAATATCTTATGAACAAACTAGAAGGACCCGGCAGACGTTGTTCTGCCCAAATTTAGTTAAAAAATCGCACGATAAATAAAAAAGTTTGGAATATTTCAGTCCCTGGTCCACTTCCCGGAAACTTTACATAAACACTCTCCGGGTTCCTACTGAGCTATCCTGTAAATATGAATAAAATCGGCGCTGTAGTTCCGGAGTCTATAACATACATATGTACATACAGGAGTTAATTTATGGAAATGTTGCAATGTCAAAGCGAACCCCGTGGCCTCCCCCTTTCATTTGATACCCATATTGTATACAAACTAAGAGGTTTTTTGGCAACCACATTTTTACCGATAACTCAGTTATCGATTAATTTATCGAAATATTGCAAGGTCCAAACAAACCCGTGGCCTCCCCCTTTTCAAATTAAGAGGTTTCTAGGCAACCACATTTTTACCGATAACTCAGTTATCGATTAATTAATCGAAATGTTGCAATGTCCAAACAAACCCCGTGGCCTCCCCCTTTCATTTAATACCCATATTGTATACAAATTAAGAGGTTTTTTGGCAACCACATTTTGACCGATAACTCAGTTATCGATAAATTTATCGAAATGTTGCAATGTCCAAACTAACCCCGTGGCCTTTACCATATTGTATGCATGTTTAGAGGTGTTGGGCAACCACATTTTTACCAAATTTGAAAATATACAGTTCTAGGTTAGTTGGGAAACATTAGTGCGCACATCTCCAAAACCGTGTGAGGTATTGAAATGGCATTAAATGGGGTCCTATGCTAAGCTCCATAGAATATGTGTACAAAATTTCGTAAAGATTGGTGCTGTATTTATATTAGCTCTATTATTATTAATATATCGAAATGAACCAAAGTCCAAATGAAAGCTCTGGTCTTCCCCTTTCGATTGATACCAATTTTGTGCGAATATTCCAAAGTTTACCCGAAACCACATTTTGACCGATAACTCTGTTATCGATAAATATATCGAAATGAACCAAAGTCCAAATAAAAGCTGTGGTCTTCCCCTTTCGATTGATACCAATTTTGTGCGAATACTCCAAAGTTTACCCGAAACCACATTTTGACCGATAACTCTGTGATCGATAAATATATCGAAATGAACCGAAGTCCAAATAAAATCTGTGGTCTTCCCCTTTCGATTGATACCAATTTTGTGCGAATATTCCAAAGTTTACCCGAAACCACATTTTGACCGATAACTCTGTTCTCGATAAATATATCGAAATGAACCAAAGTCCAAATAAAAGCTGTGGTCTTCCCCTTTCGATTGATACCAATTTTGTGCGAATATTCCAAAGTTTACCCGAAACCACATTTTGACCGATAACTCTGTTATCGATAAATATATCGAAATGAACCAAAGTCCAAATAAAAACTGTGGTCTTCCCCTTTCGATTGATACCAATTTTGTCTGAATATTCCAAAGTTTACCCGAAACCACATTTTGACCGATAACTCTGTTATCGATAAATATATCGAAATGAACCAAAGTCCAAATAAAAGCTGTGGTCTTCCCCTTTCGATTGATACCAATTTTGTGCGAATACTCCAAAGTTTACCCGAAACCACATTTTGACCGATAACTCTGTTATCGATAAATTTTTCGAAATTTCATGATGCCTGTTACCCATTCCACACTCCTAAGAACCTGTCTGCAAAATTTCGTGATGATCGGGCCATTTGTTCAGACGATAAAGAACCACAAACATCCGCAGTCACTCACAAACTTACGTTTTTATATATTAGTAAGATAAGATTATCCAATTAAAATTTTTGTAATTTTGTGCAAACATGCTCATGATAAGCTTTCATTTGATACACATTTCATATATGTACGTATTGTAGTTTAGTCTAGCTAAGGGCCTTGTTTTAGAATAATACTATAGATAACTAGTATATCCCGTGGTCGAAATTCGACCACCTTAAATTAGTTTAACTTATTAAATCCTCTGTTAGCATTTTTCTCCAGTACCTAAATATTGGCGACATTTTTATTGCTGAAAATAATTATTTATAGTTGAGCTATTGAGAGTCGCTTTCATAAAAGCTGGTTTACTCTAAAGACGGGTAATTTGACAACTAACCAAAAAAATCCTTCCATTAAAGACCAGTAATCATTAATAGGAGATGGCAAAAACGGTACTTAGTAATGTTTGAAAGTCCACCATCAGACCCACCACTCCTTTCATATTCCGTCCATATTTCAGTAAAAAAAATTAAATTTCGTGGACATATACATACCAACAACATAGTTAGACTCATAATATATATGTATGTATAATGGTCACATAAGATGATGCCATATCGAACAAAATTGGAAGCAAATAAAATTTTAAGTGCGTTTTCCACAAAACAATTTACATTTCATTGTAAACACTTCAGTTTTTCGAGATTTTAGGATGCATCTAAATTACCTACCGTATATAGTGAAATTTAACAAATAAGTACCAATTTCATAACATTAAAAAAAAAATAGTTTTAGAGTTCTATAAAAACACAACTTTTGTCCTATATTCCAGAAAAATTTAAATTTTGAACTATTTTTTGCAATGGAACATGCAAGATATGTTAAAAACAAATGTTTTAGAATGCATCTCAAGAGCTAACCAAAAATAGTGACCATGAATACTTTTGAATCTCACTTTTATTATAGAATTTTGCAAAAAATAGAAGTTTGACTGCGTTTTTGAAAAAGAATTATAATTTAAAATTTAAAAAAAAAAAATGAATTTGGAGTTTATTTTGAAGCTCTCAATATGAGCATTAGGCCGGTTTCCATTTTGGATTTTTTAGGGTTTTTTCCTCAACAATTTAGATACATATATGTATATATAAGTTTTAGATCTTTATTTTAGAATTTATCCTTTATTTAATCCGCAATATGTAGCGGAGCGAATGATGAGTTGTTACAAACTAAAAAACTTATTCTACCCTAAATCCCTAACCAGCCACCACGTCAAGCTGCGCTGCTGATGTTCTGCCGGCGCTGCTGCTGACTTGCGCGACCGTCGTGAGAAAGCGATAATGTTGACACAAGCAATTTGATTCTAGTTAACCGTGTGAAGCAATCGTCACAGGTGCAACGATTCTGGTTAACCATGTGAAGCAATTCTGCTGATGAATGCTGTCAACCTGTGGGAAAGCATTCGCGCTGACTTGGCTAACTATGTAAAGTGTGGCTAGATATGTAAAGGCGGCACGGTTGGGACATTAGCGTGTCCGTTATGATAACTCTTCCCCCTCTAAGTGAGGGACGTCCGCGGGCCTCTTCACAACGCTCTCGATTGCCGCTTTGAAGGATTTGGTTATAGAGACCTTCTTTTTGTTTGTTCGTATGCGTTGATATGCGTATGCAAGCAGTCCCATAGTTAGCAGTGCTCCGAAAACGGCGAAACTCGTTATGTGATTACGCTCGATGCCACGTTGCAGGTGTTTAATGTGCTCCAGGTTTTGGTGGTTTATATGATGTAGGTAAGGCGCACTCAAAATCTCTAGGTGATCGGTAAGGTTTATAGCGGGAGACCATGCTGCCTCGGGTTTCAGCAGCTTGGTGGAATTTTCATTGTAATACAAGGTGCCATTGATTTTTACCTGTTTATCGAAGACCACCAAAAAGGTGCCATTTACTGTAATTGGCAACTCGTTATTTTCCTCTATGGTGGCCACTTGATCGTTTATGACAACAACACCGTCGCCAATTGGTGCAATGGGTGCCAAATTATTAAATGTCGTACTACAGTTAGCTGTATTGCGTGTCATTAATTGTAGTGCGCATGATGACGCTGATGCCGCCAGGCAGAATGTTGGGGTAGTGTCGCTACAATTTCTCACTGATATGGTGTGGTTATAACATGTCGCTAACGTAGATTCTTGTAAGTGTAGGACTTGGTGGCCGTGAGCTGCTGGTAAAACTATAGTTTTCTTACATCTAAACTTAGGTATGGGATATTTTATCAAAAAGTAAATTTCTTTATTATATTGGACGACTTTAATCTTAGCTAAGGACGCAATATCGGCCACCGTAAGGTTCATGAAGTGCTCTTTTTGTAATATTGATTCTATTTCCCTACTGTCCAATATAGTAGGACTCAAAATTCCAATTTTTGCAAAAGTGATAGAGGTGATTATATTATCTAGTTCGGTTATCATAGCCCTGTTTCTAGCTAAGAGTATATCATAAAGGTGGCCCGTGTCTATTACCCTTTGTTTAGATGATTTCAAAATTTTATTTACTGTAACGGTGAGGTCATTGATTTCCCTTTGGACTTCTGTATTGATGGTGAACTGTGTTTCCTGTGATTCGATTAGTTAATATTTCAAAGTCGTCGTGATCCGGAGTGCCTGTAATGTATTTCAGTATTGTACCGAGAGCGTTCAAGCTCCTTGCCTGTCTTTTGTTTGTGTTTAGTATCTGTAAAAGTCTGTCCATTTATTTTATGTCCGCGATCAACAGCTTCCTCTTGTGTGTTTGCGGGAAATGCTCTGTCGCGTTAAATGTCTCATCCCTTAGCTGTTCGTACAGGGTTAGATCGGTGAGGTGTTTGATATGTCCAAAGTTTTGCCAAATCACGACATCTCCGGCAGTCACCGGGATATATTTTGCGGTGGTATAGTCAATTATGCGTGCTCTCAAAGGCGATGCCGATATCGCTACAACCAATGCCAAGATGATCCTGAAACAGATGAATTTCGTTAGTGACTATAAAGTTTCAGCGGATGTTGTCCTTATGGACCCTCCTCCCTCTTACAAGCACCGTAGTGCCCAAGTCTTTTCCGATTTCTGCTTCTGTATAGAGAGGTGTATAGAGAGCTTATTTCCTAATCTTTTGTTGTTCTTGACGAGAACCTTTTCGCCTGTGTCGAACTCCCTATACTGCCTATGCCTATTATGAGCATCAAGCTCTTTGTCTTGAGCTTCTTTTAGACGAGATGATATATGAGTTACGTCCTTTGTCGACCGAAAAATTGTGATTGGTTTCATTCCGGTCACTGAATGGATAGACTGATTGTATTGCACGGTAGCTAAAAGGACTATTTCCTCGATATCGTCCAAATTCTTATCAAGTTTAAGGCATCGCGCTATTTCCATCAGTGTGCTATGGAAGCGCTCCACCTGGCCATTTCACGATGCCGATGTCGAAATGGTTTTTTAGCGTAGCATTGACGCTATGCGAGTTTAGTGACTTTTCATTGTATATTGTATTTATATGGTTTTAGTGCCAGAGAACACGTTTAACAACTGTAAGAGTTGTGGCTTAACGTCCACAATCGTTCTGGACCGAAGTGAGAGTACTATCGCAAAATTGGAAAATTTGTCGATGCACGTCAAGAAATGTTTTGCTCCGGTGGAGAAGATGTCAATGTGGAGTATTTCCCCACAATATGTTGGTATTGGTGTACGAGCAATAACTTGTTTTATTGGGTGGCGATCATACTTTGCCAAAGAGCACACGCGGCAGTTCAAAACGAACTGTTTAGTTTTCTTTTCCATTTTGGGGAAAAATTAATCCTCTATTATCTGTTTGACATTCTCCTGAGCTGCTCGGTGAGCCCTATTATGATCCATGGCGATAATTTCCTCTTGTTCGTTAGGGTCTGTTATATCAGTGACGCGTTTCTCTGTGTGCCTGAACTTAACAGGCGGGAAAAGTTCGACTAAGTCATGTTGGATCTGCGCCAGTGTATGTAGGTCGCATTGCAGTGCATTCACCACATCCACCTTTACAGCCTCCTGTAGAAGCCTCATTAAGTCTTCCTTGGTTTTATATGTAATTAAGTGTCTTGTCTTTTTTCCAAAAATTATAAATGTTCTTCTTTGTGGTTCTATACCTTCCTCTACCAATATTTGGTTACGGAAGCAATTGACCGGTTTATCGGTTCTTTCGATGGTGTTGGTTGATGACTGTTCGCTGTGAATCGTCTCAACACTGATGTCGTCTAAATTATTCATATGCTGTCTAGATAACGCATCCGCGACAACATTCTCTTTGCCGGGCTTGTAGATTATCCTTGCGTTGCATTCATCGATAAATGCTTTCCACCTTTTAATTTTTGCGTTCGGATTCCTATCCGACACCGCAAAGGTTAACGGTTGATGATCCGCAAACACATTTAATCTTGGCACACCATAAAGATAGTGTCTAGGCGTCTTCAATGCCCAGACAATAGCCAATAGTTCTCTCTCCTTTGTCGCGTAATTTTCTTCAGTGACAAAGTGCGAGAGATCATAGTAATAGGTTTGCCTTCCTGGGATAGAACGGCCCCTATGGCGTGTGAGGAGGCATCTGTTGTAAGGTCGAACGGTTTTGTGAAATCCGGGTACGTAAGCGTAACGTCCTCGGATGCTAATATTTGTTTAAGAGTATCGAATGCCTTTTTCTGTTCCTCAGTCAAATCTATCTTGATTTTTTTGACTGGGTTGCAGTAACTCGGCCGAACTCTCCCCTCAAAATGTTTGATAGCGGTTTGGCTATCTTCGAAAAGTCCTTTATAAAGCAGCGATAATATCCCGCTAACCCTAAGAATGACCTTAGCCCTCTCAGAGTGGCCGGCTCCGGAAACTTTCGAATTGTGTCAACTTTTCCTGGGCATGTTTTAATTCCCCCCCGTGAGACCATGAATCCTAGGTACTCGACTTCAGTTTGAAAAAACTTCGACTTTTCCGCGGATACTCTCATGTTGGATTCGAACAGACTCCTTAAAACGGACTCGACGTCCTTCAAGTGCTGCTGCTCGTCCTTTGAAAATACTATAACATCATCTACGTAGACAAAGCATATTTTTCCAATCTGCTCCCTTAGAACGTCATCTATTGCCCTCTGGAATATGCTGGGGGCGTTTTTAAGGCCAAAGGCCAATCTATTAAATTCATATTTCCCGTTTTTTACCGAGAATGCAGTTTTCTCTCTATCCTGCTCTGCTAAGTTAATTTGATGGAACCCAGATTTCAGATCTAGAGTGCTGAAAAACCTGCCTCCACCAAGATTCGACAATATCCCTGTAATATCGGGAATAGGGTATTTGTCACTGATGGTCTTTTCATTTAGTTCACGAAAGTCTATGACTAATCGCTTTTTTTCTTGGCCGTTCTCATCGATGCCCTTCTTCTTAACCACCCACACTTTTTGGAACCGATTTAACCTGCACCTGTAGGTGATTTATATCTTGGTTCGTGATGAATAGAATTGTTTCCTTTCCGAAGTCATGCGCGATTGTATTTGTTTTAAAATCGATAGACGCGTGTACCCTGTTTAACAAGTCCAGACCTATTACGCCGTCGAATGATGTAAGGTTCGGCCGTAGAAAAAATTCCGTTACCACCCCAAAAATATTGACTTTGCACTTGTGTTTAATGGGTGTGACCCCGTGAATAGATTTTACCGAAAATGGTGTTTTACTGGTTTTATACCCACCAGTCCGGGTAAGGGCCTAATGTAGCTTCTTGACGCCCCTGTGTCGACAAGGAGTTTGACGTCTTTCCCCCCTATTGACCTTATAATCCAAGGCAGGAGGGACTTTGCCCTAAAAAATTAATCTCGTCATTCTCGATACTATCTGCTGCCTGTTCGGCTTCCTTTTCATACTTTGTTTCGGTATCTAATTCGTCTCTCAGGTGATTAACACGTTGCACCTTAGGTCCGGTGTAACGGCTTGAATTTGCTGGCCGCTTCTGTAAATATGCTTGTGACCTATTATTCTGGTCCTGGCCAGGACTGTTAGATTGCTGCCTAAACTGGGATATGGAAGGGTCCACTTCCATTGGTTCGACGCGTCTCTGGCCTGAACTGTTACTACTATTAAATGGTCTATGGTTACCGCCAGGGTTTTGTGTAGACGGTTTGCCTTGTTTGCCCACTGAGTAGTGCGGATTCTTTTGACCCAAGGCGGGCTCTTGGTTAAATGACTTTTGGTTATTAGAGTTTTGGGCCCGTTGGGTATCCTAACGTACGAGCTTTCCTGACTCCGATTCGCGAAATTAGTCGCGAAAGCATAACGTTCGTTATTGGCGTCCACCTCCTGCGCCAAGGCCAAGGCGGATGGCAGATCTGCTGGCCGTGATGCAAACAGGATATCGCATAAAGGCTTTCTCAAGCCTGATATAAACACCCTAAGTGCGTCAGCCCTATACTTTTCGTTGATGGTGTTCACTACGCCGCTTAAGCAGGACATAATTGTTTTGTTTGCTAACAATGTTAGCTTTTTCTCAACCTCGTCGTAAAACTCTAGACAGGACATCGAACCCTGTCTCAAAGTGGACAATTCTTGTTCAATTAGATATATCGGACGTTTGTCCGCGTAAGTGAAGTCGAGACGTGATATTATCGCGTTAAAGTTTAGGACAGTACTAAAGGACGAAAGGACTGCATCTGCAGCACCTCTCACTTTATTCCTAAGGATTGTTACCGCTTGGTAGTGTCGTTCACTACCATCGTACCTTTTGAAAAGCTCGTACGCGTTATGCGCAGCTTCGCGCCAAGATACGTATGTCCCTGGATGGCCAGAAAATTCCGGAAGAGGTTTTATGGCGTCCAGTGTGATATCACACGTCACTAACGGGTTTATTGTAACCTTAGAGAATTTTTCTATTTTAGGCTTTGTCAGGGCCACCTGATTTGGATAAGTGTTATCCTTCTTTCAAATTCTAATTTCTGCGCGGTTAGTGCCCTGTCCAGCTCAGCCCTAATTAGCTCGCTCACTTGTTGTGCGTCCATGACTTTTTCCTCTTCCCTAACGCCTTCTAATCTTAACCGATTAAACAGATTGTTAAGCACCTCTTCACACATGCGTCGAGAAAAAACAAATAGAATTCCTTTTGCTCTACTAGACTAAGAACCAACAATCGCTTTAGCACTTCACTTACCCTTCCATTGGCCTTGTAGTATTACGTGTTGTTTTCGTTTAATCTTTAGTTCTCCACAATTTTTATTTATCTCTTTATAAATTTCGATTTTCAACTTAAAAGATTTCAACTTTTACTTTCTTATTAATTTTTCAAAATTTTTCACAATTTTTTTTTATATTGTTTTTCTTATTTATTATTATTTTTCTTAAACATCGTAACTTAGATTTTTATCTTGAGTTGGCTTGATGTTTGTTGACTCCTGGTTTGGATTGCTTAGGTTCACTTGACTGGACTTGGCTTGTACTTTTACTACCACTTCTATGCCAGCCGTTGTTTGCCGTTAATCAATTATCGTTTCGAAAAGAAAAATTAAACTTAACTTTTACTTTATTACTGCCGCGAGCCCCACGTTGGGCGCCAGTTTTAAATCTTTATTTTAGAATTTATCCTTTATTTAATCCGCAATATGTAGCGGAGCGAATGATGAGTTGTTACAAACTAAAAAACTTATTCTACCCTAAATCCCTAACCAGCCACCACGTCAAGCTGCGCTGCTGATGTTCTACCGGCGCTGCTGCTGACTTGCGCGACCGTCGTGAGAAATCGATAATGTTGACACAAGTAATTTGATTCTAGTTAACCGTGTGAAGCAATCGTCACAGGTGCAACGATTCTGGTTAACCGTGTGAAGCAATTCTGCTGATGACTGCTGTCAACCTGTGGGAAAGCATTCGCGCTGACTTAGCTAACTATGTAAAGTGTGGCTAGATATGTAAAGGCGGCACGGTTGGGACATTAGCGTGTCCGTTATGATAACTTATATAAGTACATTACATATTGACTTTTATATCATTTCAATAATATTCCGTGATATTTATATCGTATGACCTCAACTTATATATATAGCTATATTTATTATGGAAAATCAATTAGAAAAAAGCAAATTCCTTAAAAAAAAATTCATAATTGGTTCGGCACTGTTTCAAGATAAGTGGTTTAAAATGCCTTGATGGACGAGGGGGCACATTGAAGCTCACCTCGCCCAAAAGAAACGGGCCCGAGATTGAACCATTTAGTAATTTAACCATAAAAACAATTCCAAGCATCTCTCTTCGGCTAGAAAGGGTGTGAAGATTAATTATTTTTAAGCGACTCGTATACGGTGGTAAATTATACAAGGGATCCCAATGAAAATCTCTTAACGCAAACAGTAAAAATTGTTTTTGAACTGATTCAAGTCGATTTACATGCACTTGGTAACGCGGGTTCCAAATTATAGAACCGTATTCAAGAATTGGTCTGACTAAGGTAGTAAAAAGAGCTTTAGTTACATAAGGGTCGCTAAATTCTTTAGACCAACGTTTAACGAATGCAAGAACACCTTTAGCCTTATTGACTGTTGCGTTAATATGGCGGTTAAAACTGAGCTTGTAGTCCATAGTGACCCCCAGGTCAACAAAATCATACACTTCTTCAAGATTATAATTTTGTATTGTATAGGAAGCCGGCTGCAAGCTCCAAGGCTCCACGCGAAAAACGCATGTATTTACATTTTTTAATATTAAGCGGCATATAATATAAATCGCACCAAGTAACTAGTGAATCTAGATCTGATTGAAGCCTATTTCTATCTTCAAAAGTCCCAATTGACATGAAAAGCTTTACATCGTCAGCATACATTAACATTTTTGAAAATTCTATTACTGTAGAAATATAATTTATAAACAAGAAAAGAAAATATCCAGCGATTGAGACCCGGCTGGAACCCCAACTTATCAAGTTTATAAATAAGTAAAGAGTGGCACACTTTGTCAAAAGCTTTGCTAAAGTCAGTATAAATAACGTCGGTGTGCAGATTTTTTCTAAAACCATTTGTGACATGACTTGTAAACTCAAGTAAATTTGTAACGGTGGACTTTCGCTTACAGAACCCGTGTTGACAGTCAGAAATTAAGGTAGAGATAGGATTCGTTAGCTGATTTGTAACAATAGCTTCAAACAATTTCGGGATGGCAGAAAGCTTTGCAATGCCACGATAGTTATCAATAGAAGACCTGCTTCCGCTTTTATGAAGTGGTACAAGAAATGATTCCTTCCACGCTGATGGAAAAACACCACACCTTAGTGACAGATTGAATAAATTGGTGAGGGGCTGATAAATATGGTTCGCACACTTTTTCAAGAAACACGAAGGAATCCTATCAGGACCGCATTTATAAGATTCTTTTAATGTTTTAAGGTAAATTAGAACATCTTTGGCACATATAGTTGGAGAACTAACTACATTTTTCCCGTGCAGATTATAAGGATAGCTTTGAAAGTCGGAACTGGTGACGGAAGAATAGTTTGAAGTAAAAAATTACGCAAGGAAATTTGCAATGTTTTGATTATCGCTAGATATAATGTCTTGATGTTTCATGGCTGAGGGAAAACCCGCTACTTTACGTTTAGAAATTACGAAACCATAAAACGACTTTGGATTGAGAACAAGGTCTCGTTTAGTTTTAGAAATGTAAGATTTATAACATTTTTTATTAAAGTCGATGTACTTCTGAAGTAGAATGGAATACAGTAAGTAATGTTTATTTAATACGGATTTCTTATATATTTTAAAAGATCTCGTTTTTCTGTTTTTCGGTGTCTTAAGCTCCTTAGTAAACCAAGCTTGTGTTGGAAGATCATAGATTACTTTACGTTTAGGAATGTACTTCTCAAAAAGGCAGTGAATAGTTTGATTAAAAATCGATATCACCACTAAATTCAGGCCAAGTTAATTTAGACAGTTCTTTATTTAGTTTTTTATAGTTGGCTTTGGAAAAGTTAAAGTCAAAGCTACTACTCGAGTAACATTGTTCACTTTGGCCATTACTTATGGTTTCGTAGACTATTTCCATAGAAGGATGGTAAAGGTCTTCTGGTAAAACCAGCGGATCGCAACGACTTACAGAAAATTTATATTTATCATCAACAAAAATTAAATCTAAGACTTTGCCAAACTTGTTTGCTGTAACGTTTATTTGATTAAGACAGAGGTCGGAAATTCCGTCTAAAAAGTCATTGAAGCCCGGTCTGGATGGATGTGGAATAATGTTTCCATCGACTATCTTCCACGATATATGAGGTATGTAGGTTAAAATCACCCAAAACAATCATCGAGTCAGAATCTTTAGTCAAAAAGTGAACCGTTTTGAGCAAAGAGATGAGTTGCATGTACAAAGCAAAATCTGATGCTGGAGGGATGTAACAAACAGATAAGTACATGGAGACATTCGCTAGCTGAATGCGGATGCATTCAATGGAATCAATGTTAGGTATATCAACCTCCTCTGAAGATATGGGGGAATGAACGGCAAGTAAAACTCCACCCCCGACTCTGCTCACGCGATCATTTCTGTAAACTTGATATTCATAAAAAAAAATTCAGAGTTGAAAACATGAGGTTTTAGCCAAGTTTCAGTAAAAGCAATTACGTTATAGTTACAACAGAAAGATTTCAAATAAAGATCAGTTAATTAGGTATTCAAACCTCTGACATTTTGATAAAAGATAGTCATGGTCTTAGTACTCAGTTTTTTGGCTCAACGTTATCACGAGAGATTGTTGCTACATTTTGAACATTTCTATTTGGTCTGTATTCAAACTCCCGCACAAGAGCACCGGGGGGCCAAAAAGAACTATCCAAAAGAGCGTCGACATCTTTTTCAGCGACATCAATTCTAAATGAAGACATATTTCTCTGATACGTGAAATTAAACTTTTTAATAGCCAAGTTACGATCTTTTACTTTAGTCGAAATATGGTACATTAAATCTTCTTCTGTAGTGTCAGGATGGAACCTAGACACAAAAATAGTTTTTTTGCGAGGGACCACAACCAGCTTAATAGCAATTTTTTCAGACTCAATTACAATAACGGGAGGATCCGGATTTCTTTTTAGTGGATGTCTTTGGAAGGTTCTTGGACGTTGTCCGAACAGATGTGCTTGGAATTGGGGACGCCATGTCTATCAATTCGATGGCTTGCGGCAAGTTCGGCTCTAATAAAGGAGCAGGCCGATCATCCGTACGTACGCGCTCGCCATCACGATTGATAGACTTTTCCAATTGAAGCGATTTGTCCAGATTTCCAAACGTTTTAAAAATGCTTTCATATTTTTTGAATTTTTCGACTTTTCTTTGCTGATCTCGGAAAACCCGTTTCTAATATGACGAAAGACCTTACAAAGATCAACTTCCGTCGATCTACATTTTGAACAAGACCAGCGCAGACCTTTTCCATCATTAACACTAGAGTACACGCGCCTTTTTTTTTACACTAACGCACGCGTGGCCTACTATGGTAGACCATTTTAAAATAGCAATAAAAAATTTGTTCATTACATATTACTGAAACTAATGATTGAAAGCGTATTTATATTTATTTAAAAGAATAATTTAAGCTTTAATTTATCCATAGAAAACAACATTTTAAAATTAAAGCCAATTTTGTTCTATAATAGCAAAAATACCATAACTTGTACTTTTGAGACCAATGATTCAAATTTGTTTCTTACATTATTAAAGTTTATCAAAAACCTATTTTTGTGACATTTATTACACATCACAGCCGGTTGATTAGGACAAATCCATTTGTTGCACGTTTTGCACCACTTTTTTGATGATTGATTTCTTGCTGTTGGGTGAGGCCATCTCAAGTGAGCATTGCATTTACCAAGTGTTCGAATAACCAAAAAAAAAAAATTTCACATTAAAGCCTTATAAAAGGATAGGAAATCCTGTTAATTTTTTTCTCAAAATTTGTTACCGTTAAATATTTATAACCAATTGAATTTTGTCGCATTAAATCGGTCAAAAATTGTTTTCTCAGAAACTACTGAACCGATTTTTATAATTTTTTTTTTGACATTTATAAAACAATGCACTTTAATTTAGAATTTTTTTTTATATACAAATAAATTTTTTTTTGTTAAATAACATTATATGTTATAAACAAATTATTATATAACTAACTTGTGCGCCTCTGAAAAAAAATTAAATAACATTAAATTATGTGGTATTCAATTATTTCGCAAACGTCAAGCTGTGTAGTTGTGTTTTTATTTTGCTCTGTGCTTTTATCTAAAAATTTAATCATATTTGTCTTATATCTGAAAATTTTGAAGTTTAAGATTAAAGTTAATGAGTTGAATACTTAATGTGCTTCACTACTTGTTGTGAAAAGTGTAAATTTTTGATACATTTTTGAAAATTAAATAATTATAAATTCATTCTATTGAATTTGTGTGTGCCGAGTTGTGTTTTTGCATATTGTTTTTGTTGCTTTTGAAAGGCTTACATTTTACATTGTAATTGTTGTTGTGTGCTGACTTGGTTTTCTTTTTCTCACTCCTTTTTCGTTACAGCTGTTTGCGTGGTTTGTTAAACGTCAAGTACAGTGTGTTTAAAACTGTTCGCTCAGTACATTGCCTTCCAAACTGACAGGGTTGTTTTTATTTGCTTTTTATTTTTAACTACTAAATTTTTTAATTTTATAATTTTAAATTTTTTAATTTTTCATAATTATTAATAATATAATGTCGTGCACGTTTGAAAATTGCCAGATAAAAAGCGAGTCGGAACGCTTTGTAGCATGCTGGCTGTGTGATGCACTTGTCCACGCAAAGTGTACTGGCTTAACTGGTAGAACAGCCGATCTTATTAATGATGGAAAAGGTCTGCGCTGGTCTGGTTTAAAATGTAGATCGACGGAAATTGATCTTTGTAAGGTCTTTCGTCATATTAGAAACGGGTTTTCCGAGATCAGCAAAGACTTTTCTTTGCTGACCGAAAAATTCAAAAAATACGAAAGCATTTTTAAATCGTTTGGAAATCTTGACAAATCATTTCAATTAGAAAGTTCTAGCAATCGTGATGGCGAGCGCGGGCGTACGGATGATCGGCCTGCTCCTTTATTAGCGCCGAACTTGCCGCAAGCCATCGAATTGATAGACTTGGCGTCCCCAATTCCAAGCACTTCTGTTCGAGCAACTTCCAAGAACCCTCCAAAGTCCTCCGCTAAAAAAAATCCGGATCCTCCTGCAATTGCAATTGAGTCTGAACCAATTGCTAGGAAGCTGGTTGTGGTCCCTCGCAAAAAATCTATTTTTGTGTCTAGGTTCCATCCTGACACTACAGAAGAAGATTTAATGTACCATATTTCGACTAAGGTAAAAGATCGTAACTTGACTATTAAAAGGTTTAATTTCACGTATCAGAGAAATATGTCTTCATTTAGAATTGATGTCGCTGGAAAAGATTTCGACGCTCTTTTGGATAGTTCTTTTTGGCCCCCCGGTGCTCTTGTGCGGGAGTTTGAATACAGACCAAATAGAAATGTTCAAAATGTAGCAACAATCTCTCGTGATAACGTTGAGCCAAAAAACTGAGTACTAAGACCATGACTATCTTTTATCAAAATGTCAGAGGTTTGAATACCAAATTAACCGATCTTTATTTGAAATCTTTCTGTTGTAACTATAACGTAATTGCTTTTACTGAAACTTGGCTAAAACCTCATGTTTTCAACTCTGAATTTTTTTGCAACGAATTTCAAGTTTATAGAAATGATCGCTTGAACAGGGTCGGGGGTGGAGTTTTACTTGCAGTTCATTCCTCCATACCTTCAGAGGAGGTTGATTTACCTAACATTGATTCCATTGAGTTCAAATGCATCCGCATTCAGCTAGCAAATGTCTCCATGTACTTATTTGTTTGTTACATCCCTCCAGCATCTGATCTCGCTTTGTACATACAACTTATCTCTTTGCTCAAAACGGTTCACTTTTTGACTAAAGATTCTGACTCCATGATTGTTTTGGGTGATTTTAACCTACCTCATATATCGTGGAAAATAGTCGATGAGCTGTGTGGCGATATCGATTCAAACGTTTTGCATTTTAATCAAACTATTTACAACTTATTTGAGAAGATTGTTCCTAAACGTAAAATAACATATGATCACCCAACGCAATCTTGGTTTACTAAAGAGCTTATGATGCTGAAAAATAGAAAAACGCGTTCTTTCAAATTATTTAAGAAATCGGGGTTAAACAAACACTACTTGTTGTATTCTGGTCTACGTAAGAGGTACATCGACTTGCATAAAAAGTGCTATAAAGCCTATATCTCTAAAACAAAAAGAGACATTATTCGCAATCCGAAGTCATTTTATGATTTCGTAAATTCTAAACGAAAAGAAGTGGGATTTCCCTCAGCCATGAAATATAAACACATTTTATCTAGCGATAATCAAGATATTGCAAATTTCTTTGCGCAATTTTTCACTTCTAACTATTCTGCCGTCACCAATTCTGACTTTCTAAATTATCCCTATGAGCTACATGGGAACAATTTAATTAATTGTCCAACTATATGCGCCAATGATGTTTTTGTTTGTCTGAAAACCTTGAAAGAATCTTCTAAATGTGGTCCTGATAGGATTCCTACATGCTTCTTGAAGAAGTGCGCTAACAATATTTACAAACCCCTTACCAACTTGTTCAATCTGTCACTAAAGTGTGGTGTTTTTCCAACAGCATGGAAAGAGTCGTTTCTTCTACCGCTTCACAAAAGCGGAAGCAAGGCTTCTATTGAGAACTATCGTGGCATAGCAAAGCTGTCTGCCATCCCAAAAGTGTTTGAAGCTATTGTTACCAATCAGCTTACGAATCCTATCTCTGCCTTGATTTCTGACTGTCAACACGGGTTCTGTAAGGGAAAGTCCACCGTTACAAACTTACTTGAATTTACAAATCATGTCTCAAATGGCTTTAGAAAAAATCTGCACACCGACGTTATTTATACTGATTTCAGCAAAGCTTTCGATAAAGTGTGTCACTCGTTACTTATTCATAAACTAGATCAGCTGGGTTTCCAGCCGGGTCTCAATCGCTGGATCTCTTCTTACCTTAGTGACAGAACACAAAAAGTAGTGTTTAAAAACTGTGAATCCGATGTTATTAGTGTCTCCTCTGGAGTTCCTCAAGGAAGCCATCTGGGCCCGATTCTGTTCTTGTTGTTTATAAATGACATTTCTACAGTAATAGAATAATATGCGAAGTGTAGTATGAGAAGCAGCGAATGCACTTGCACATATAACGTTATTATAAGGAAACTATTGCTGGGCCCCCATTTTTTTTTTCAGAAATAAAAATATAATTGAATACCACATAATTTAATGTTATTTAATTTTTTTTCAGAGGCGCACAAGTTAGTTATATAATAATTTGTTTATAACAATTAATGTTATTTAACAAACAAAAATTTGATTGTATATAAAAAAAAATTCAAAATTAAAGTGCATTGTTATATTATATTATTAATAATTTTTAAAATTATAAAAGTTATAAAATTCAAAAATTTACTAGTTAAAAATTTTGTAGTTAAAAAATAAAAAAAAGCTATAAAAACAACCCTGGCAGTTTGGAAGGCAATGCACTGAGCGAACAGTTTTAAACACACTGTACTTTACGTAACGAAAAAGGAGTGAGAAAGAGAAATCAAGTCAGCACACAACAACAATTACAATGTAAAATGTAAGCCTTTCAAAAGCAACAAATACAATATGCAAAAAAAAACAACTCGGCACACACAAATTCAATAAAATGAATTTATAATTATTAAATTTTCAAAAATTTATCAAAAATTTACACTTTTCACAACAAGTAGTGAAGCACATTAAGTATTCAACTCATTAACTTTAATCTTAACTTCAAAATTTCCAGATATATGACAAATATGATTAAATTTTTAGATAAAAGCACAGAGCAAAATAAAAACACAACTACACAGCTTGACGTTTGCGAAATATGTATGTTAATTCTGTACAACAGTACTAATTAAATCTAAATGACTAAAAGGAAGTCATGCAAATAAATATAATGAATTATATCACTAAAATTATGATCATTACCGTATTTTTTTTTTTCAAATTTGGGAAACCTTTGGAAAAGTAAATATTTCGGAAAAGTAAAATACCCTTGGGACCTTTTGGTTAACTTTTTCGAGATTATACTGTACATCTGAATTGTTGAGCAAAAAACCCTAAAAAATCCAACATATTGAGAACTTCAAAATAAACGACAAATTCATTTTTAATAAAAAATATGTATAGGTATCAAAATCCTAACGGTAAAATGTTTTCATTCCCACATTGAGCGTATTTCATTTGCTCTAACATTAACAAATGAAGTAAAGTATACACTTGCGTCGGCGCGTCTGTCCAATTTCATTTTGACCGAGCGTTGCCATCCCTTACGCAAGTTCTCACCAAAATCTTGGCATATAATTTTAATTCGTTTTCAACATATTGACTGCTGATTGGAAGATTACCCAATTTCATAAATTTTTTAAAAATGTCCTGTCTTAGAATTTGTTTCAATAAGGGCGTTATTGGATATGTAATAATGGAATATTGAATACAATTTTTAAATAGAGTGTTTTATTTTTTAGTAGAACTATATTATAAATAGTCTCTGCTATTCATGTAATTCAAACTTTTAATTCTTTTTTAAAAATGCAATCAAACTTCTATTTTTTGCAAAACTTTATAATAAAAATGAGATTCGAAGGTATTCGTGGTCACTATTTTCGGTTAGTTCTTTAGATGCATCCTAAAACATTTGTTTCAAAAATATCTCGCATGTTTTGCTGCAAAAAATAGTTCAAAGGTACAATTTTTCTGGCAGACGTTGTTCTGCGTGACCAGTGACTTCCCTAGAAATTATATAAATCTTGACTAAAAGACACACATATCCAAAAATCTTTAATTTAGACCTAATATGTTCATAGCTATGTAGATTTAAATTTTAAATTGCATGGGGGCGTGACACCGCCCACTTTTTCAAAAATTAATGTAGCCTAAATCGTACACAACAATCTTCTGAACCAATCTGGAAAGTTTAGAAGAGATCGACCATAAACTTTGGACATTTCAAAAATTAATATAGCCTAAATCGTACACAACAATCTTCTGAACCAATCTGGAAAGTTTAGAAGAGATCGACCATAAACTTTGTACATTATTAAAGTACAAACAAAACACAAAAAATGTGGGCGTGGCACCGCCTACTTTTCCCAAATTATATAATTGTTGACCAAAGGACACACATATCCAAAAATCATTAGTTTAGACCAAATATGTTCAAAGTTATGATGATTTAAATTTTATATAGCCTGTGTGCGTGGCACCGCCCACTTTTCCAAAAATTAAAATAGCCTAAATCGTACACAACAATCTTCTGAACAAATCTGGAAAGTTTTAAAGAGATCCACAAAAAACTTTGGACATTATTGAAGTACAAACAAAACACAAAAAAGGTGGGCGTGGTACCGCCCACATTTCCCAAATTATATAAATCTTGACCAAAGGACACATCTTGACCAAAAATCATTAATTTAGACCAAATATGTTCAGAATTATGAAGAATTGAAGTTTTATATAGCCCTGGGTCCTGACACCGCCCACTTTTCCAAAAATTAATATAGCCTATGCTTTAACCCATGATCCCAAGAATATACTGTGAAAATTTCATAAAAATCGGTTGAGTACTTTGGACGCCTATAAAGGACACACAGACACACATTCATTTTTATTTATAAGATAAGTCTAACTATGTTGTTGGTATATGTCCATGAAATTTAATTTTGTTTAGTGAAATATTGACGGAATATGAATGGAGTGGTGGGTCTGATGGTGGACTTTCAAACATTACTAAGTACCGTTTTTGCCATCTCCTATTAATGATTACTGGTCTTTAATGGACGGATTTTTTTTGGTTAGTTGTCAAATTACCCGTCTTTAGAGTAAACCAGCTTTTATGAAAGCTACTCTCAATAGCTCAACTATAAATAACACTGTGCAACAAGATTCTACGTAATTGATGAAACCAATTGGAAATGAAACTTTATCACTCCCATATCACAACCTCATACTGGGTTTTTGGCCTATAGGTCTGGTTTTTTTTTTATTCGTATTTGAAGTTGGCAACCCTGTATGGGAAAAATTGACTAAAACTTGATCAAATAAAGCAATTTTAGGTGGTTTTTTTGTATATAACTATTTTTAGGTCGAGGAACTCATTTTTAACATTAGTTTTTACCTAAATTGCACTGTAGGTGGCGCTGTCATAAAATTTTTCAAATTTTTCATGGAAAAGTGAGGTTTTTGGTTTGTTTAAGTAAAAATACTTGCATTTTATCGGTTTTATTGTCGAAATGATCACATATCGCTCGTTCCACTGTAAACAGGGTTAACTCAAAATTCTAATTTTTTGGGAAAACGCAAATAAAGTTTTGTCTATTCAAACAGTTAACTTTTACGACTAATGTAGTTGGTACTAAAAGGGTCACGTCAATTTATAAGGTATGACGGCAAACTACAAATACTAAGCTAGTATACTGATAAGCAAAATATTTATATTAATGTGAGGAAGATGCTAAATTAAATCCAAACTTTTTTCATTCTCAGATAATTCACTTTACAATAATTTCCCTTTATTCATATATATTTACAGGTGTGAAAAGTGTTGTAATAAAAAATTAAGTAAACGTATTTTTATAGGAAAAAAAGCAAAGTAATCTTTTTGTTAAAATTTGAATTATTTTCTGACAATTTGAAAAACAGTGGCCATGAAAAAGCATACAAGAATAACGGTAATAAAAAACTAAAACTTGAACATTTTTAAAGGCGGTAAGTTTACTTCCTCCTCTTCCTCATAGTAATTACATAAATCTTAAAAAATATTTTGTATATGTAAATATTTATGTAATACCTTCTTTTACTTTGCTTGCACTAAGTCGTGGAAATATTGACCTTAATGTAATAAAAGCTGGTCCATCTGCAGGAAGTGCTTTAACAAAATTTTTAAAAATACCTAATTTGATATGTAGTGGAGGTAGCAAGACTTTTCAATTGGAACAAGGGGAATGTGTATTACATTATCTGATCCAACAACTAAATCTTCTCTGATCTCCCAATCATGTTTTTGGTATTGGTTCCCTTTATAACATGTATTCCACAAACATAAATATAAAACACGTATTCTTCGTATATCCACCGTGTAGTCCACAAAGAAGAGCTACCATTTTCAAATCGCAACATATACGCATTTATGGCTTCCATAGTTTACTGCTTCTAGTAGATACTTCACAGATTCGTACGTTTCCTTTTTAAATTTGCTATTATTACTATTTTTGGATGAGAAACTACCAAGAATTTGAAAAATTGTATGACAGCGCCACCTACCGTGCGATTTAGGTAAAAACTAATGTCAAAAATGAGTTCCTCGACCCAAAAATAGTTGTATACAAAAAAAACCTACCTAAAATTGCTTATTTGATCAAGTTTTAGTAAATTTTTCCCATACACAGGGTTGCCAACTTCAAATACGAATAAAAAAAAAACCAGACCTATAGGCCAAAAACCCAGTATGAGGTTTTGATATGGGAGTGATCAAGTTTCACTTCCAATTAGTTTCATCAATTACGGAGAGATGAACCCTCATTTTGTGTCACAGTGTAATTATTTTCAGCAATAAAAATGTCTACGTTGATACGACGAATTAACTTTGTATTGACAGGCGAATAATATCTCCCGCTTGATAATGTCAGCGAAAACATAGAAAACACACGAAACATAAATATACAAGAAATCCAACAAAGCAATGTAGTATAAAACCGTCCTCCTGAAGTGCGACATCTACATAGCTACTTCAGCTGAGAAACGAAAAGTAGAGGTATATAACAAAAAACCAGGAACTATAACCGTGAATCTGACTATTGTTGTCTTTTCATCTAAACATTAACTAGCTCTATCAAAGAAAAAATTCACAACAGAACCTGAAACTACTGAAGAAAGTGAATAGAACCTTTCTAATAATGAATCTATTAATTCTATCGGTCCCATTTCTGATGACGAGGGGAATTGTGATATAGAAGATAATGAGATTGCCGTTTTGTAATCAAGGTGTAAAAGACATCGCATTAGCTTCAAGATGCGACAGTGAACCAACCGCACAAAATATTTATTCGATGTTAACTTTAGAAAATGCTAGGTACATGAAGTAATCCAATTATATTAAATTCAGTAAAACTACCTCGGTATTCGATTTAAAAATTGTGGTTTTTATGACTATTATCTTATTTTTCATATATCTGTGGTCATAAGCGATAACAACATATCTCGACTTAAGAAATTAGACCAATTGAAATTTCTTCTGGCGATTTTTTGTAACAAAACAGCTTTATAAATAAGGCAACTATTATCTTATTTTTCATATATCTGTGGTCATAAGCGATAACAACATATCTCGACTTAAGAAATTAGACCAATTGAAATTTCTTCTGGCGATTTTTTGTAACAAAACAGCTTTATAAATAAGGCAAACATATTGGATTTAATTGTTTATAAACAAAGTAATGCCAGGCCAATGACTTTTGAAAAATGTCTCGATGTTGCTATTAGAAATCGCTAGCAAAAATTTCAAAATTATGAGAAATGATATAAAAAAAATATACACAGAAATGCTGACATTGTAACAAAAATAAAATTAATAAAAATTGAAAAGACCAATGATTTTGACTAAAACACCACCAAAAGCGTTTGAAATAATACAAATAGATACCATTGGACCTTTAATAATAACGGATATGGCATCTATATCTAAATATATAAAAATGATTTGGTGTTCAATTATGCTTGTATAGCATAGCAATACATTGCATGGGATCTGTCATTTTCGATATCTGTTGAATTGGTTTTACATGTATTCGATTATACAACGCATGGCAACCCAGAGCATGGCATAGAAGTCTGTTGAATTTTGATCTCTATGTAACTTAACATACCTACTGTCAAAGCTTTTGTTTTTGAAGTTTCAATTTTGACACAGGGCCATGAAAACTAACTATTATTCTTATAAATTTTAGTAAAAAACAAATAAAAGCGTTGTAATGGAAGAAGAAAAGCTGAAAGAATGTGTGCGAGCCCATGAAATTCTGTATGTTTCGCGAACATCTGATTTTGAAGGGCTGTGCGTTGTGCGAAGTATAATCAACATTTTATTTTACGAGCTGTGTATTGCTATGCTATGCCCTGCTATGCAAGCATAACTGAACCATAACGCTAAAACTTGAAAACGGCTGAACCAAATCAAATACTTCCTTAGGGGGGTTTGTTTGTTGTTACCCCGTGAAGGTTTAGTCAGAGAAAAAATTTAAAAATTTTAGGGGGCTTGGCACCTCCCATACAAACTTAATTTTTAAAGCTTTTATAAAGCTAAATGATATCAAACATAAAAGTAGTTGTTATCGGAAAAGGGGACGTGGCACCTTTCATACAAACTTAATTTTACAAGTTGAATATCTATAAAAGCGTTTCAGGTAGGGACTTGAAAATTGGTACAGAGCTATATGATATCAAAAGAATTTTTGCGCATAAAAGCAGGGGTTATGGGAAAAGGGGGCATGGCACCTGGCTTATAATCTTAATTTTTCAAGCTGATTATCTCTAAAGTAGTTCAAGGTAAGGAGCTGAGAATTGGTATAGAGCTATATGATATCTTTGTTAATACTTGCACCAGGATCATGAATGCTTAATGTTTTGATGTCATTTATTTACCAGTGTACGCTGATCAGTATTACTCTAACCGTTGAGTTAAACGGATCGATCAAAGTTTTGTTGGGGTGAATTTTTCACCCCGCGAGTAACCGCATAAAAAAAGAGTCAAACCAATCTCTAGCCTATAAATGTACGGATTGTTCTAAGTTGAACTAAGTTTTGTTTTTTGTTTGTTTTATTAATAAATAATTTATGTGCATTGTATTTATTTCCTAAGAAAGGAACATTTGTTTGTTAGGTACGCTAAATGAAATATCTTTTAAATTGAAGTCTTATTTTATAAGTTTATGTACGTTCTTTTTATGTACATATATATTCAATAAAAAAGGTTTCCTTATGGGCATTTCTGCAGCGGAGAACAAAGAAAACCTAAATTTTTTTTGGCTTGGTTTTGATTTGTATTATATGCAGGGTATAATAAAAACAGCCAATTTTAATGGCAATGTGTTAATTTGGCCAAATTAAGAGTTTAACTACAGTAAATGCCCATTTAAAATTAGTCAACACATAAAAAAAAAATGTATTTTTCGAATTTGATGAAAGCCCATATTCTCTAATTGACGGATCGGCCCTTTCGTCTTAATGTTTTACTTTTACTTTAACTACTTTGGTAACATTTTTATTAACGTTTTTTGCGTGTAACGCAAGTGACGATTTTTAAACAAGTGTACTGAAACAAAATTATAATAACAAATTTTCATAAATACACTTAGTTAATAGTTATATACCCTTAAAGCTATAAACTTGTTCCAAAAAGCTTAAAAAACCTCTTTAGTCAGTATATAAAAAAAACCATAATTTTGCAAATCGTATGTTTAAACATAATTTATACTGATTAAGATCGATGCCTGGAGATCGGAACTAATCAATCTAAATTTATGTCGCTTTAAATCGCTGAAAATATGGTATTTTTTCCAAAATACTATTTCAGTTAAAAATATTAAATAAAATGTATTGTTAAAATAAGACAAATTTGCATAGTTTAAGGTGGTTACTACATAAAAAATAAAAAAAAAATATGTACCTAAGTGCTGAAGTTTTTCAATTCTCTAGTAGCCCGTACTTATTGATCATTTATGACAGCTCAAATAGAAGTTTTGCATTAATCTTATAAGAATATTTAACAGTTCGCTACTACTCGCATATACATTTATTCATTAACTTAACTCAAACAAGTCTCTTTAATTAAACTATTATTAAAACTCCTAGTAGCTATTTAACGGGTAAGTCCTTTACCATACGTTACATATGTATGTAGTTATATATGATATAATGACTTTAACATCGACTGAGAGAATGAGGCTCAGGAGAGAATAACTAAAGAAAGCTGGTGAATATGATTACGAAAATAAGCAAAAGGAAGCATGCAAAAAAAGCAGAGAAAAAGAAAAATACTTTGCAAAAAATGGCGTATAGTGCAGAAATTTAGTACTAAAGCAAAATAAGATAAAGGTGCTCCGGAGAGTTCAAAGCTGGAGGTCCAAGAACGAGTCCGAATCCTTCGCCAACCCCCAAGCCTTGGGGAAAGCAGTTGCAAGAGCGCGTGAAATACTTCCGAAAGGCGTTCTAAAAAGAAAAGAAGTTCTTTGGAAGCTGCTAAAAGAATGTCAAATTAAAGCCGATAAAGAAATCGTCGGTGAATGTAAACTTAGATGACCAAATTTTGAACTTTTACGAACGTGACGATACAAGCTCCAGTCATAAAAGACTTTGTTGTTGTTCGAAAAAAATTTAGTAAACAAAAACTCCAAATACGACAAGTACGAAACACACTCCTTGTTTGTAAAGGAGGTCGGTGAGATTGTGGGAAAAGGCAAATTTGCCTCTTTATGTATGTATGTGTTTTTGTCAAATAAGTTACCTCACAAAGTATGTCTATGCAAGTACCACGAAAATTATATTTTAGCATTGAGTGCATTGCCTAAGAGTCCTTTTTACAACTCCGAATTCCTTTTATCAATGATATGTGAAAATCCAAACAAAAATGGTGGCATACACCTGCAAAAATTGTGAGAATATATTACCGAATATTTTAAATTATTCCGTAAGCGAGTATGAAGCTAATAGTACAAATAATGTAAGTTGGTTTAAGTGGAAAGACTCTAATGGCAGGACCGCTAAGGTATCTAGAAAGGGATCAATCCAGGAGCTAGTAGAACATATTTCGGCTATGAATCCGTTCTTTTTCCAACATTCATATGTTAAAAGGTTTCAAGCAGAAGCTTATAAAAATGATAGGATGGTGATATCCTCAGGAGCTTGGGATTCATCTGTTGCATTATTGCAAGTTGATTTTTCAGAGTATTATACGTGTATTCCCCAGGATGAAATCCAGAGCTTCCACTGGAACCAAACACAAATTACTCTATTTACAGCATCTTTGTGGCATTCTGGTGTTCACCATCCCATACTACTTGTATCAGATAACCGTCAACACGACAAAAGAAGTATCGGAGTTTATTTGAATAAAATAAAAAAGATACCAGAAAATATAAAATTTATTAGGATATGGTCAGATGGACCAGCAACATATATGGCTGATTCCTTGGAAACTGATATATTTCACATCGACTTTTTGTGAAATGTCAATGTTACGATAAATGACTTTTGAAAGTGTATACAGTGTAAATGGGGTATAAGAAATAGCCCCTGTTTCGCATTGCGCTACAACTTAACCCATTAACGCCCACTGTACCCATACTTATTCAAATATCGAAAAAATGCATTCTAAATATCGAAAATATATAGTTTTGCTACAACCATTTCATAAACTGCTTTAAACGCAAGTGAATTATTCAGTTTCATATTTAAACTATTAACCCCTTATGAGAACACATATATCTTCTTCTTCTTTAAATGGCCATCTAACCGCCTGAGCGATTTTGACCGTCCAACATAGCTCGCCAGTCATTTCTTCTTTGCGCCAACTGGCGCCAATTGGAGACCCCACGAGATCGCAGGTCGGTCTCCACTTGGTCCTTCCATCGGAGTGGTGGTCTTCCTCTTCCTCTGCTTCCACCGGCGGGTGCCGATAAGTATACCTTCTGGGCTAGAGCGTCTTCGTTCATTCGTACGACGTGGCCTAGCCAGCGAAGCCGCTGTGTTTTAATGCACTGTACTATGTCGACGTCTGCGTAAAGCTCATACAACTCATCATTAAATCTTCTTCGGTACTCGCCGTCGCCAACGCGTAGAGGCCCTTAAATCTATCGCAGAACTTTTCTCTCGAATACTCCCAATGCAGCCTCGTCAGATGTTGTTAGTGTCCACGCCCCTGCACCATATAGCAGGACGGGAGCGATGTGTGACTTGTAGAGTGTGATTTTCGTGCGTCGAGAGAGGACTTTACTTTTCAATTGCCTACTCAGTCCAAAGTAGCATTTATTTGCAAGAGCAATTCTTCGTTGGATTTCTAGGCTGGCATTATTGTTGGAGTTTATGCTGGATCCAAGGTAAACGAAGTCCTTCACTATTTCGAACTTTTTGGTGCCAGCAGTGGCGTGGGTGCCAAGGCGCGAATGCGCTGACTCTTTGCTTGATGACAGCATGTACTTCGTTTTGCCTTCGTTCACCACCAAACCCATTTTTTCCGCTTCTTTTTCGATAATGTCAATGTCGTCAGCATATGCTAACAGTTGCACGCTTTTATAGAATATTGTTCCAGCGCGGTTGAGTTCTGCAGATTGTATTATTTTCTCCAACATCAAATTAAAGAAATCGCACGATAGGGGGTCACCTTGTCTGAAACCTCGTTTAGTTTGAAACGGCTCGGAGAGGTCCTTCCCAATTCTGACTGAGGTGGTGGTGTTGCTCAATGTCATTTTGCAAAGCCGTATAAGTTTTGCGGGGAAACCAAATTCAGACATAGCGGCATATAGGCAGCTCCTTTTCGTGCTATCGAAAGCGGCTTTAAAATCAACAAAGAGGTGGTGTGTGTCGATTCTTTTCTCACGGGTTTTCTCCAGGATTTGACGTATTGTAAAAATCTGGTCGATGGTAGATTTTCCAGGTCTGAAGCCCCACTGATAAGGTCCAATCAGTCTGTTCACGTCAGGCTTCAATCGCTCGCACAATACGCTTGACAAGACCTTATATGCGATATTCAAAAGGCTGATTCCGCGGTAGTTGGTGCAGTTTGCAGGATCACCTTTCTTGTGGATTGGGCACAGAACATTTAGATTCCAATCTTCGGGCATGCATTCATCCGACCATATTCTGCACAGAAGCTGGTGCATACACCTTACCAGCTCCTCGCCGCCATGCTTGAATATTTTTTTGTGTTTTTTTAACGGTGGGCTATATATACATATATGTGAACAATATGCTCCAAAATCAGTTTATTCATGTATTAACACTAAATAACAGTTATTCCTGTATCAAAACCAGTAGAAAACAAGTAAGGAAAGGGCTGTCTTCGGCTGTGCCGAAGGCTTTATACCTTTCATGAATACGCACAACTTTTCTAAGTGTCCGATCCTTACTTACAATTACTTACAAACTCTCCAAAACTGTTAATTTAAAAATACATAGCCAAACCACATTTATCGGAGCAATCGGTAGTATGGGAGCTATATGTTATGTAAGTCCGATCTGTATGATTTTCACTACACACATCACATATATAATAAGTACCAAACCTGCAAAATTTTACGTTTCTAGCTTTCTATTTGCAACATTTATAGCCCAAAATCCATTTATCGAAACTATCGATTATATGGGAGCTATATGTTATGTTGATCCGATCTAGGTGATTTTCACTACACACATTACGCATATAATATGTACTAAACTTGCGAAATTTCGCTCTAATAGCTTTTTAATTGCAAGAGTTATAGGCCAAAACCCGTTTATCGGAACAATCGATTGTATGGGAGCTATGCGTTGTATCGGTCGGATCTTGCTGGTTCCGACAAATGATTAATCCTATGCAAAATGGCGCCTGCTTGCAAAATTTCATCGAGATATCTCTAAAACTGAGGGACTAGTTTGCGTTCAAACAGACGGACGGACAGACGGACATGGCTAAATCAACTCAGCTCGTCGCCCTGATCATTTCGGTATACTTAATGGTGGGTCTATCTCTTCTTCTTCTCATACTTACAAACATCGGACCAAAGTTATAATACCATTTCATGTTCATGAAAGGTATAAAAAGTTGTGACATTTTAGGGTTGTGACATTTCATGTTTAATCTATTCTCATTTTAATATGGCTTAATATTTTTGGACTTCCGTTAGAAATTAGATGTATGCCACCAAGGTCTATATGTGTTCTAATTTTCAAGGAAAAATTACACCTAGTTTAGAAGAAAAGCTGTGGTGAAGTTGTGACATGAGAAAGTGTGACACATATATTAAACGCAAAATCTTCCCAACCCGTCTTCAAAATGGGAGCTGCTCTAGCACAGGTAAATGTTGACATTAGACTGAACATGTGTCAAAAAAAATTAATATTATATGTTAATTAATATTCGCACACGCCGACTGTGACCACCATTTTTTGATTTTTTACAAAACTGGAGAACAAAGTTTAGTCCTCTATAGGACCCTAGTCAAGCACATTATTTTTAAAACAATTGCGGCATATTGTTACGCTCTTTATCCTCTTTTAAAGCTTCTTCATGCAAATTTTGTTTTGATCACAATTTATAGCATATAATGCCAATAAAAGTACATGACCTCAGCAAAGGGACACTATAAATTGTTACTTTTTTTTCTTTTTTGTGTGTTTTAAAGTAGTCCATGGTACTAAACAATTAAATTTTGCACTTGATTTATATTACTCGATGAGATTTATAAGACTGCATATCAGTTTATTTAGAAAAATTTCGGTTTGTTATAAATTTTTGACATTAACACTGGAGTGCACGCGTGGCCTACTATAGTAGACCATTGGTATATTTTTGTTGATAACTTAACAATTCTGTATGTTAGAGCGGAGTAGTTCCAGGAAAGCCATATGCATTAAATTTGTCATCAAGTCACTACCGTGAGAGCTTTCTGCTCGTACACATATTTCTGAAGATTAGCGAAAAAGTCTCGGGACCACCATAGCAGCAAGAAATCAATCATCAAAAAAGTGGTGCAAAACGTGCAACAAATGGATTTGTTCTAATCAACCGGCTGTGATGTGTAATAAATGTCACAAAAATAGGTTTTTGATAAACTTTAATAATGTAAGAAAAAATTTGAATCATTGGTCTCAAAAGTACAAGTTTTGGTATTTTTTACTATTATAGAACAAAATAGGCTTCAATAGTAAAATGTTGTTTTCTATGGATAAATTAAAGGTTAAATTATTCTTTTAAATAAATATAAATACGCTTTCAATCATTAGTTTCAGTAATATGTAATGAGACAAATTTTTATTGCTATTTTAAAATGGTCTACCATAGTAGGCCACGCGTGCGTTAGTGTAAAAAAAAAGGCGCGTGTACTCTAGTGTTAAAGTCGGTGAACACAAATATATCAGTTTCCAAGGAATCAGCCATATATACTTAAATATTTGATCGAAACAATGAGAATGCTTGAGAAAATGAATATTAAGCGAGCGGTATGGAATTTCTTCGCCACCTCTCATGGCAAAGGTCCCGTGATATGTGAGAAATAAAATACTTAAAAGAGAAGTACAAGTGTTTAATGCCGAACAGTTTTCCTTAGCGTCACAAGGCTGAGAAATACAAGTTATCAATATATCGCTCAAAGAAATGGAACAGACTATTGAAGAGATGCAGCTAGACAATATTTTTGAAACTGCTACAATGATTAAAGGGATTTCTAAAATGCAGACACTGTATTCGAATGATGCTCACCTGCATAAGGAACTGATATCTTTTGATTGGCAAAAAAACCTCGTACAAAAAAACCTTTCATTTGAGCATTTGTATACCTTTAACAACAGTAATGATGATGACATCCCTTTGGCTGAATTAATAAATTAGATACTTCATTTTGATTTACATTCTATTTTTAGTACATAGGTACATATGTACATATATACGACTTAATCATATAAAACCAATGAATAGAATTTTGTTTTGGTTTTGGTTATAAATTGTTAGTGAATAATACCGGAAAATACATATTATGTGATTAACTAGGCAACTATGTAAGACAGGCGCGAAGCCAGAAAAAAATTTCGGGGGGGGTTTTGGTCTAAGTGTCAGTAAATAAGAATAACCTGTAAATACACAAATATTTATAATATATATTCATATAATTTTTTGTTGTTGGTTTTTGCGGTCTTTCTTGTTTTTACATATTTGTAAGTTTTGCAAGCTCGAGACACAGAGAAACAATAATTCGTAATGAAAAAACTGACAATTTTTTGGGAAAAATTGATAATTGGAGAAAAATTATATTATTAAATCACAGCGATGGATAGGATTACATGTTTCAGAGTTTCCAAGCTCATCATCACATCCCTTTTCGGACACTGGGATATGAACCAGTGTCTGCACCAAAGCCGCTGTTAGAAAACTCTAACATCTAAGCTATGATGCCCTGTGACGTCACAATGCATTTATCTCCACTTCAATTAATTCCCTTTTGTTTGTTTGTTCTTGCCAAATCTAAATTGCATTGATTTTGCAAAAGTTTTCAAAATACAGTTTATAAATCTTATATTGAATCTTGACTAATAATTTTTGACAAAATAAGTTAAAATAATTTTACGGAAGAAGAAATTGGTGAAAGTTGCAAAGAATAAGGTTGGCCAATACATAACGTTCCTATCGACGAAAAAGGGCGCAAAGCTGTTTGTCGACGATGAAAGGCGCAAACTTTTTTTGTTTGAAGAAAGACGCATTATAAATATCTTGAGAAAGAAAGACGCATTAAAATAATTTTTAAGAAGGAAAGGCGCTTTTAAATAATTTTTAAGAAAGAAAGGCGCTTTAAAATATTTTTTAGGAAAGAAAGACGCGCTTCGATAACTAGCTGCAATATAAGTTATTCAAAAAACGAAATACTAAATAAAAACACATACGTATAATGGGTACTTGGGCTGGCCCAATATTTTTCAATCCAGCACCAAATCCCTTGTGAAGTTTACTGTAAATGTATACACTGCGCCTTTCTTCCTAGAAATATTTTTTAATGCGCCTTTCATCGTCAAAATATTTTTTAATGCCCCTTTTTTCGTCAAAATACTTTTTTATGCGTCCTTATTTCCCACAATATTTTTAATGCGCCTTTTTTCGTTGACAATTTGTTGAATGCGCCTTTCTTCGTCGGCAGCGACGATAAGTCCGGCACTTTGAATTGCGCTTGGAGCTTTGCGAAATTACAAAGTTGTGTAGCGTATGGGCATTTTTTTTTTTAATTTTACTGATGAAAACAGTGAGCAGTTTCAATTAACAGAGCGAATGAACTGCAAGGCTTAGTTATATGAAAGATTTCGAGTGTTTTCTGACCCTTTTTGTTTTCAAACATTTTCTGAGGTTTTTTTTATTTCACCTAACAGAAGGTAAAGATCGCATTTTTCATGGACGTTTATCAATAGTCTGGCTTTGGTTTGTTAATCGTCGAGACCTAAAACTGATCAGCTACAGAGAAAACCTCACCAGCTAAGTAAGGTAGATAAAAAATAGATGACACAATTAATAAATAATTAGCTGACAGCGAATAGTTATTGTAAAGAATAAAGATAAGAATCAAAGGATATGAAAGCAAATTGTTGATATGTATTTAGGATAGAAAGAATTGACTTTTTTATGAACTGATTCTAAGTGATCCACGGGGACCTGGTAACGTGGGCTCCAAATTATAGAACCGTCTAATGTAGTAAAGAGTTTTAGTTACATAAATTCTTTGGACCATCGTTTAACAAATGCTAGAAAGCCTCTAGCTTTATTGACTGTTAAGTTAATGTGGCAGTTAAAACCGAGTTTTTAGTCCATAGTAACCCCAAGGTCAACAAAATCATACATTTGCTCAAGACTATAACTGTTAATTGTATAGGAAGCTGGCTGTGATATTCCTCTCGAAAAACCCATGTACTTACATTTCTTAAGATTAAGCGGCATATAATTTAAATCGCACCAAGTCACTAGTGTATTTAGATCTGATTGAAGCTTCTTCGAATGACAAAGCTTTACATCGTCGGCATACATTAAAATTTTCGAAAATTATATTACTGTAGAAATATCATTTATAAACAACAAGAACAGAATCGGGCCAAGATGGCTTCCTTGAGGAACTCCTGATTAGACATAAATAACATCGGATTCACAATTTTTAAACACTACTTTTTATGCTCTGTCGCTAAGGCAAGAAGAGATCTAGCGATTGAGACCCGGCTGGAAACCCAACTGATTCAGTTTATGAATAAGTAAAGATTGACACACTTTATCGAAAGCTTTACTGAAATCAAAGTAAATTCAAGTAAGTTTGTAACGGTGGACTTTCCCTTGCAGAACCCGTGTTGACAGTCGGAAATCAAGGTAGAGATAGGATTCGTAAGCTGATTGGTAACAATAGCTTCACACACTTTCGGGATGGTAGAAGGCTTTGCTATGCCACGATAGTTCTCTATAGAAGCCTTGCTTCCGCTTTTATGAATCGGTAGAAGAAACGACTCTTTCCATGCTTTTGGAAAAACACCACACTTTAGTGACAGATTGAACAAATTGGTAAGGGGTTGGTAAATATTGTTAGCACACTTCTTCAAGAAGCATGTAGGAATCCTATCAGAACCGCATTTAAAAGATTCCTTCAAAGTTTTCAGATAAATAAGAACATCATTGGCGCATATAGTTGGACAATTAATTAAATTGTTCCCATGTAGCTCATAGGGATAATTTAGTAAGTCAGAGTTGGTGACGGCAAATAGTTAGGAGTGAATAATTGCGCAAAGAAATTATAACCCAAAAGAAATAAAAAACGACCCCAAATAAGCTTCAGAAAAACACCAATAAAAGGCTCCGACAAGTGTTCAAAAACCCTCTGAATGGATGAATGAAAGAAAAGCACCAATAAGAGGGCTCCGAAAGGCGTCTGAGAAGGCTCCAGAAACCCTGAGAATGGAGGAATAAAAGGCTCCGAAAAAGGTTCAGAAAAGCACCAATAAAAGGCTCCGCAGTTCATTTAAAAAGAGTCAAAAAACGCTTCAAATTCATCGAAATCGGACTCATTTCGGACTCTTTTTTATGACTCCGCTGGAGTTCCCGCGTAGAGCGATTTTTCGCTCCATTTGTGCTCCGAAAGAAGCTCATTTTGGAGAGTAAAGCTCTGAGAAATGAGCGTTTTATGGTCCGAAAGGAGTTTTTTTTTGCACTTTTAGTTAGCTGGGATATGCCATCATATCACCAATTCTCTATCAAATACAGAAATATGTGTACAACCAAAAACATTTTCTTGGGTATAGTTTTAGGTATCAGAGTATGCAGTTTCAGAAAAGTTAAAGAACATTTAAATTTATGATGTATGGGTCTAGGTATCTGTTTCAGCAAATATGTTTATCTTAGTGAAAAATGTATGTGAATGCAAATCTAAATTAAAACCCCTCCCAAGGCCAATTCCTGCGCACGGCCCTGACAGTGAGCACACATTGTTGTTAGACCTTCGGTCATACGTACGAATGTGTGTGCTGGACTTTTTGTTTTTGTACATATTTGCGTGTCTGCATCCAAGAACAAACAAACAAAAGGGAATTAATTGAAGTGGAGATAAATGCATTGTGACGTCACAGGGCATCATAGCTTGTATGTTAGAATTTTCTAACAGCGGCTTTGGTGCAGACACTGGTTCATATCCCAGTGTCCGAAAAGGGATCTGATGATGAGCTTGGAAACTCTGAAACATGTAATCCTATCCATCGCTGTGATTTAACAATGTAATTTTTCTCCAACTATCAATTTTTCCCAAAAAACTGACAGTTAAAATTCATTACGAATTATTGTTTCTCTGTGTCTCGAGCTTGCAAAACTTACAAATATGTAAAAACAAGAAAGACCGCAAAAACCAACAACAAAATATTAAGAACCGTAGCACGGGCTTACGTACATAAATATGTACAAACAAAAAGTCCAGCACACACATTCGTACGTATGACCGAAGGTCTAACAACAATGTGTGCTCACTGTTGGCAAGAACAAGCAAACAAAAGGGAATTAATTGAAGTGGAGATAAATGCATTGTGACGTCACAGGGCATCATACCTTAGATGTTAGAATTTTCTAATAGCGGCTTTGGTGCAGACACTGGTTCATATCCCAGTGTTCGAAAAGGGATCTTATGATGAGCTTGGAAACTCTGAAACATGTAATCCTATCCATCGCTGTGATTTAACAATGTAATTTTTCTCCAACAATCAATTTTTCCCAAAAAACTGACAATTAAAATTCATTACGAATTATTGTTTCTCTGTGTCTCGAGCTTGCAAAACTTACAAATATGTATTCATATAATATTTTTCTATATGAGCATTTCCGTAGAATGGTCAACCAGAGCAAAAATTTTAAATGTTAATAAAAATAAATTCTTGTTTAACCCTGTTATACAAAATTACCCAAATTTTTATAAATATAAAGCTTTGGAAGTTGATTTAATATTTTTTTATGAAAAATTTGGCTTGAAACATTAAAAATTTTTTTTTTCATTTCCAGCCAGTTTTAAAGTCCTGTTTCTTTTCAATTTTTTCACATGTTCGACTTATACTAGCGACCCTTTTTTGCAACAAAATACTCCCATGAATATCAGTTAAGACCATCAAAATGAAAGAAGAGTGAACGACGATGTCTTAACTGTAAATTTTTATTGAAACTTTTACCTCTGCCTGGATCGTACGTTCGCGACCGAAAAAATACATTTTTTATTACCACTTCTCAAGGAGTGTAAGGAAATGTATAGAACTACATTTCTAAAGCCGGTTGAGTGCACTTAGTTGGAAACCAAAACTACTTCTCTTGAAGGGTTTACCAAACCTTTTTTTTAATTCTCAAAGTTGCGTACGTTCGCGACCGTTTTGCATTTTGATATATTTTTTCCTACCAAAAACTAAAGCAAGAAAAAATAGGTTGTTAATATACTTTTTTTGCATGGTTAATAATGGATCATAGGGTTTTGAATAATTTTAATGAAGTTATTCATAAATTTTCCAACCATACATTAAAGTGAGTATACTTTATGTTATGCAAGCCACTTTCGAGTCTTTCGGTGTGAGCCGCGGGATTTCAGTAGAGTCTAATAATTTATGCTATCTTCTTTCTTTATAAATACAACATATAAGATTTAAACTTGTGAATTAAGTGTTCCAATTCATATAATTTGTAAAACATTATGCCGAAAATAGGAAAAGAAAGTGTATGGAAAAATCGTACGTTCGCGACCCGTACGTTCGCGACCGGTATTTAAGCGTATATATAAAAATGTACTGAAGATATTTTAAAGCGAAATAAACGAAAAGAAAGTCACTTTATGCCACTTCAATATGTTATCAACCATTTTGAAAAAATCCATTCCATTTCGCTGAATTTTGAATTTTTCCAGTTGCACAAAAAAGTCACTTCCATTATGCGTACGTTCGCGACCACATGTTGTTATTGCCCCCACAGTCTAAACTAAAAATCGAACAAACCTGCCTCTTGCACCTAAAATTGACCTTTCAAAATGCTATCAAAGTAGCAAAAAAAAAAACAAAAACCTATGTTTACTTTGTTTTTTGGCCCATAAACGCGTACGAACGTACTGTTCGCGACCGTGGAAACACCCATATTACATATTTATACTTTTATTTATTTGAAATTTTTCTCTTTCTACAAGGCTAAAAATTTGAGCCTGAATTTTAAACCATTCATTGGTTTACACAATTTTTAAAACTTTTTGGTAATAAATTCCAAACCTTTCAATTACCTACAAAAATTCAAGATTTTTTGCGGTTTAGATTTAAAACTTAACTGGGATAAAAAAAAATACAACAAAAGTCATATAGACAGCGAATATGTGTACTTTTCGCACAAAATTCATGAGCGCGGTATATCAGTAGGTAGAGCATTGTGCACTGATTTGGGGCACGCCGGTTCGAGTCCTAGCATTTAAAAATAAAAAATTGTTAACAACATTTTCGGTTTTAAATTTAAATAATTTTTATTACTCGCATTTCTATGACAACCAAATTTGGTTTGGTCATACACCTAGACCAGTATGTGTGCGTTCAAAGGGATTTTTTTTGGAATTTCCAGTAAAATTAACTTCTTTAGACTAATTTCATTATTTTTGAATTAAAGTATGTGTGAATACACAATAAAAATACTTCAACTCAAAATTAAGAACTTTGTGGAAAATCCATAAAAATTCAAGAAATCTCGAAAAATTTTCATCAATATTTCTAGGTTAGGTTAGGTTAGGTAAGGTGGCTGCTATTCCACTGTGGGAACAGCTCACTTAGACACTTAATGGTCCGTTGTGATGCCACTAACTTCACGGTGACATTAACCTAAGTTTGTTTGGCAAATCGCTGTGTAGCGACAATAAAGCTCCGGATTTGGCACACATCGATCCTCGACACGTCCTCCGGAGACCTAAGAACATCCGACCCGAGATACCTGAGCCTGGTCCTATCAAACGCTAGACAACTAAGCATGAAGTGATTTGATGATTCCACCTCGCCGTCCTCCATGCAGCTCACGCAGCTGGGGGTTTCAAGAATATTTAACCGCACCGCATGTATCCCTATCGACACTTGACATAAGGTGGTCTCAGCCCAGCGCTTGCTCAGCTGTTTCGAAGCCCATCTGCCCAGAAGCCGACCACATGTGGTAAGGGAATAGCCAGTACTCTGGAGGCGGCCACATTAGTTTCAAGACTACCCGCCCTGGCCAAGAGATCCTGTATGAATTGCAATACAAACAAAAAAAAATTAGGTGCATTCATTAAGATTAATGAACATATGTACTTCTAAATTTCACTAAAGCAAATACATTCAGGGATATAAAGAATTGAAATATTACTTAGCTTGTAGGCTTGGAGCTGCCCACTTTTCAAAAAATTTACATATTCGGTCATACCTAAAATTTGGTCGTGGCACCGCCCACTTTTCCAAAATTATATAAAACTTGACCGAAGGACACACCTATTAAAAAATCATTAATTAAAACCAAATATGTTCAGGGTTATGAAGAATTAAAAATTGATAGAGCCTGGGAGAGTGACACCGCCCACTTATCCATAAATTAATATAGCCTAAATCGTATACAACAATCTTCTGATCTGTATTCATAACTCGAAAAGCAGTTAATTTGAATTTCAACACTTGAGTTCGAATCGCTCTTGCTGTTGTTAACATGCTACGCAGTTGAGATGCTAAGTTGATCTTATGCAGACCAAGTCTGATAGTTTTGCGCGAATTTATTAAAGCGCCATTGATTAGATTTACAAAAATACTTAATACTCGTCCCTATTACGGTTGTCAATACTTTTAAGTATTGAATTGATGTTGACGAATTGGTATCGACATTGTCAATTTCGATAACTATTGATAGCTGTTTATACTATTTTGGTATTTACGACAACAATAGTGATATTCTATTGACGGGTGTCAACATAAAACTTGTCAACACAGTTTTTGGTGCTGTAAAAATTTGGTAAAATAATTCTGAATTATACCTTTTTACACACTTTATTTGTTTAGTTTTTATTTAATTCAGGAAAATGGAGAGAAAAATTAAAATAACAAACAACAACCAAAGGGTTGCCAAAAGGTAAAAAACAACTTATTTTTTAACTTATATGGTTTAACTTTTTGTGAATTTAAAGGTTTGGAGTGATCTGAAGTGCAAGGTCAAAAGCTAGGCTAGCTACAGGCAATTGGTGCTGAGCCCATCGGAGGAGCAGGTTGCCAACCTTCTTCAATTCGGCAAGCAGCTTAACCCGAAAGGAATGGCTCAAGGTGTTCCCAAAAGTGGAAGTTGCATGAATTGCATTGTTTAAAGATTAATTTTAACAGAATAATATTTTTGTTTTATGCAGAAAATACTGAAGTATTTTATATTTTTTAATAAAAACAACCAAAAACGAATTACAAAAAGCTTTCCATGTTTTGCAAGTCGTCAGATAAATTAACTTCAAACCCATCTTGAACATTTTCAGCTTCGGATGATGAATTGTAGCTTGATGACTCTACATTAAAGTCAATACAACGATTATGTAAGGCAGCATAAACGTTTGCGATTTGAGTAATACTTTCCATCGAACGTCAAGTGTTAATACACGTCCAAAAATCTTGAGAGAGGTATCAAAAGACGCGTCTTTACCTCCGTAACAATAACCTGGAGGGGGAAATCCGATATTTTGTTTCAGTGAAAAGTTATTAGTGAAAAACCGACCCGGGTCAGATCCCCAATTCGGGGCGTGATCCATGGTATTTATGTGCAGAACACCTTTCCCTGGGCTACGCCATTCCAACTCCGGGTGGTTGCCAGAACCGTAGCAACGTGCCACTGTACGCACACTTTTTCACTTTTTTGGCTCAGCGTAATGTGCCATTACAACAACCACATGAAAATGGCAGACAAATTTTGAACTTTAACTGCAAATATCTCGCAAAATTCTGAAAATATTTGATTTCCCCTCCAGATTATTGTTACGGAGGTGAAGACGCTTCTCTTGATACCTCTACCTAGATTTTTGGACGTGTATTTACACTTGACGTTCGATGGAAAGTTTTACCGCGATTTGCGTTGCTTTTTCCAGCTTATAATGTAAAAAAAACATCTTTAAACAAAAGTTTAAATCTTAAGCAGAATTGTCAAAAGTATAAGAATCATAGTTTTGCTATTAAATTATCGATAACACCTCAACGTCAATACATTGATGAAGTAAATAACAGTATTGCATTGACGCGACGTTTATATTGATACGACGTGATGTTGATATTAATACGAAGTGACAATTGATGTTGACAACCATAATAGGGGCGGTTCCTGCTTGTTGTGCACTAGCTTTTGACCTTGCACTTTTTTCACTAAAAAAATAAGTTGTTTTTTACTTTTTGCCAACCCTCACCATCCCTGAGTGGTGGACCGAGCATTGATTGCACTTGCATTATCTATTGCGACTTAAACTTATTGGGAACTATCGGCTTGGAAAGCCTTTAGCAAGCGCAGGATTTTTTTCTAGTTCTAAAATAAGCTGCACAAATTGGTTGTTGTTTTTTATTTTAATTTTACTCTCCATTTTCCTGAATTAAATAAAAACTAAACAAATAAAGTGTGTAAAAAGGTATAATTCAGAATTATTTTACCAAATTTTTACAGCAGAATATTTAATTGAGCGCTTGTCGTCTGTGTTGACAAGTTTTATGTTGACACCCGTCAATAGAATATCGCTATTGTTGTTGTAAATACCAAAATAGTATAAACAGCTGTCAATAGTTATCGAAATTGACAATGTCGATACCAATTCGTCCAACTTCAAGTCAATACTTGTAAGTATTGACAACCTTAATAGGGGCGAATAACTTCTCTCAATTTTATGCTTTTGTATTTTTATTATTGCTAATTTTTTAACAGGGTTTTAAAAGTGAATAGAGTAATTATTCTAGTATAGACGTATATTTTTTAATATTCGGAAATTTCCCCCAAAACCCCCTCCTGAATAGGCGCCTGATGTAAGAGACAGTTAAAATTGTATACAATAAAGAGTAAAAAGAATAAATAAAAAAAAAAATACGATACATACATATTTTGACCAGTTTAAGGTATGAATATTAAAAGTTAACAAAAACTTTGGGCTAAAGACAGAATATTATGCAGTTTTATTCACCCCATCAGCCAAGTATCAACTTTAGGGCCGCTTTCTTAAAAGCCGGTAACCGCTAACCAGAGTTTAATTGACGTATTTTGTATGGTTAGCTGTCAACTTAATCGCCGATTAGGCTTAACCGGCTTTTATGAAAGTGGCTCTTAGAAAGTTAAAAGTTTTCATAATTCGGATGTAAGTCGAGTGACGAAATTCTTGTAATGCGAGTGACGGTACGTTTTTTAAAAACCTTCAAAAATATAATAATATTGCCATATTATTTGGAAATGTTACATATAAAGCATAAAGTGACTTTAACTAGTAAAATATTGTTTCTGATGTAACGCGAGTGACGATGGAAGTGTTCTTATATAAAAGAAACTATTACGGGTCGATTCTATAGTGGTAACAACATTCGATTTACCCGGCAAACAAATATCTTGGAAACTTTTACACCCGTTTGGTATTCTGCCGGCTCAAGTTACAGTTCAATTTCGTAACCACCGAAAGAGGTGGTAACGCCAAGTAACCGCGACAAATTGCACGTGTTTTGTAAATATTTTTTTGGACAGAAAATAGCACAAATTTTATACACATACAAGTTCAGAAGAATTAATAAACAATATAAGCACTTTTTTACGTGATTTTCGTCCGCGTTTGCCTTTTATTCTCTTTTGCGCATTGTTTGTTTTTGACATCGTTACCATGCGCGCTAGAATCGCGGGTACATGCACCGGTTACGATTTTTGGTTAGATAATCTTCTGGGTACAAAGGTTCCGGTTACGCTCAGAATCGACACGATAGTCATTATATTTACTACCTCATGTTATTACATACACGGTGGTGATTTTGTAGTTATTTACACTTCCAAGATATGATACATTTTAGCTTGGGGTGAAAATTCACCCCGCAGGTAGCCGCGTCCTAAAACAAGTGTGCGAGCATGCAATCAAGTTAAAACGTGCTGGTAAATTATCATCTGTTTTTTCGCCTTAAGGAGCAGTTTATGTAAGCGCAACTAAATACTCTCAGGTTGTCATAGTCACTGATTTCACAGTAGGCCTGTTTTTTTTTACACGCATATACATCTGCGTCTGCGACTAAAAAAAACGGTCATCCGCAATTGCGGTTATTCCATTATCAACGCGCATACATACATACATTTCCTCTGTTTAAGGGATGATAAACAGATTGCTGGAAGTTGCTAAGGCAGTTTGTAAAATAAATGGAAACTTCTTGGAAGTACTGATTTTATCAGCCACTATTTCTTAGTTGCAGATAAAGTTGTGCGCTTAGCGGTCTATACAAATATGAAGCGCAAACGCAGACGCAGATAAAAAAACATTTAATTTAATGTAATTTTAATGCTGATGTAATTATTTTTCTTTTATTTGATTTAAGGTTGAAGTTACAAGCAAACAAAAAATGTCTCGTAGGGGTTTTCGTGAAAATAGTTTAGCTATGTTTAATATTGTCTGTAAACGTCATTAGGACTTTAATATTGATAATTTAATAATGGATATCTTCGGGTATGCTTTTGAGTGTTCTGCTGTTGACGTAATTTGTGTCACAGAAACTTGGGTTTCCGCCTACATAAATGGCATTCACTGTGCAATCAGCAACCATGCAGTGGTCCGCAATGATAGGTGATCTAAAAAAGAGCGGGAATAGCTATTCACTGCAGGAATAACATAAATATGAAATAAAGTGCAAGTCTGTAAATTGTATCGCGAAATATATGTTTGTAGAGTTCTCCGATAGCACTTCAAAAGCTTTCCTTCCTTGTGTCTGTAATCTAAGTAGAACATATGTCTTGGCAAAATTTTCACTCCTTTGTCCCACTATATTGCTGTTAATGAAAAAAGCCACTCCCACTTTCTATACATATAATATTTTCGAAAATACAAAAAGAGTGATTATGCAGTACATAATATTGTGCACTTTAGCGTTAAGGCAACAAATACATTTTTGGAGAAATTTTTAAAAACTGGCGTGGTACCGCCCACTTTTGATTAAGTCAAATCTGGAAATATTACTAATCATCGCTCAAAATAGCAAAATCAAATTCAGCACACATATTTATATTAATACCGGCGATGTTCCGAAAAAAAAATGCGCGAAATCGGGTAAGGTCCACGCCCAATTTTATACGAAAGATTTTGAAAAGTATCATAGATATATTGAATATGCTATAACTTTGCTTAAACTAGCTGTATATAATTTCTATTTCACCTCTGAAGTGTTCGTGGCCAAAGAAAGTCGAGCGCATAAAATTTTTGGAAAATGGGAGTTGCTCCGCCCCTTAATGGGGGATTATTCCACAAAACTTTCCATGCCATAACTCCGGTAAAAATTGCCTTATTGAAACGATATTTAAAGAAAGTGTTCAACATATAAAGCTAACTCTTTGCTGTAAAAATAAACAAAATTGGTTAACGGACACGCCCACTTCTTGAACACACTTCTGGAAAATTTCTTTGTAAAATTAAAATCACGATATTTCCATAATTTATAAGTTTTAACAATAAGATTTTACACACATAATAAGCTTTTTAAGCAAAACTAAACTATATAAAAAAGTTCTGGACAGCATAAAAGCTCTGCTATTTTCAAAAGCGATTGCTTGGAATTTCAAGAAGTGATTTCAATCAAGGCTAGTGGAGTGCTTCCCAATAGTATGTAGTATACTCCTGCCAAAAATTACGCAAATCGATTAACAACCAAGCAAGATTTACGGGCAACTAATTAACACCCTACTGCCTTTTTTTATAAATTTTTTTTTTATTTTCATACCTTCCATGGACATGGGGAAAGCTATTTATGTTTTGTTATTTACGTGTCGACTCTGAGCGTAACCGGAAATTTTGTACCCAGAAGATTATCTAACCGAAAATCGTAACCGTTGGCAACGCGGTTTATGTACCCGCGATTCTCGCGCATGGTAACGATGTCAAAAACAAACAATACGCAAAAGAGAATAAAATGCAAACGCGCCGAAACTTCGCGTAAAAAAGTGCTTATATTGTTTATTAATTCTTGTGAACTAGTATGTGTACAAAATTTGTGGTGTTTTCTGTCCACAAAAATATTTAACACGTGCAATTTTTCGTGGCTACGAGACGTTACCACCTCTTTCGGTGGTTACGAAATTGAACGGCAACTTAAGCCGTAACGGGTGTAAAAGTTTTCAAGTTATTTGTTTGCCGGTAAAACGAATGTTGTTACCACTCTAGAATCGACCCGTTAGTGATAATTTAATTTAACACTCACAACAGAAGTGTTTTTAATCGAAAAAAATCAGGTGCCTTTTATTATTATACTAGCTGACCCGACAGACGTTGTCCTGTCAATGTTCTTCCTTCGTAGTTCTTTAACTCTGCAATGCATATCAGTGCCTTATGGCTTTTGTGACTTTGGTTGTGTATCAAATGATATTTGTTTTCGTCAGAGTAAAATGAGGTGAACAAATTTCCTATGGTGAACGAATATTTGCTATTTGGCATTATATTATATTTTTGTGTAGCGAAAAGGAATTCACCATTTGTACTTAAATATAAAACGGAAAATTTTTATATATAGATTACAACTTCTTTAGCATGATGAATAACAACCTATATTCACAATCAACCACCTATGTATGTATATTCACAAACAAAACTTTTGGTTGTTGTTTTCACTTATTCAACATTCGCCAAAGTAGCGAAAAGGAATTCACCATTTGTATTTAAATATAAAACGGAAAAAATCTGTACGGCAATTAAGTTCCCTACAGGAACATTTCAGTTAGAATACCAGTGATCTCAGCTGACTACAATTTATATGGTAGCTAAACTTCTTTAGCTAATATATGATTAAATTGAGGATTTCGAAAATGTTTTGTTCTATATAAGTAAACACTATGTCCGATAGAATAAAGAAAAGAAAACATTTTGAAAATCGGTTAAGCCGTTATTGAGTATTAGCTAAAAAAATTTAAATTGAGATTAGAAAAAAAAGAATTTATGTGGTAAATGAGACATGAAACAGATTGGAAACATTGAAAAAAAAAATATTAAAAATCGTTTGAGACGATACGGAGATCTAACGGTATATACGAACGCCAATTCATTTTTATATATATAGATTACATCTTCTTCACCATGATGAATAACAACCTATATTCACAATCAACCACCTATTAATATACACAATCAAAACTTTTGGTTGTTGTTTTCACACATTCAACATTCGCCAAAGTAGCGAAAAGGAATTCACCATTTGTACTTAAATATCAAACGGAAAAAATCTGTACGGCAATTAAGTTCCTTACAGGAACATTTCAGTAAGAATACCAGTGATCTCAGCTATCTACATTTTATATGGTAGCTAAACTTCTTTAGCTAATATATGATTAAATTGAGGATTTAGAAAATGTTTTTTTCTATATAAATAAACACTATGTCCGATAGAATAAAGAAAAGAAAAAATTTTGAAAATCGGTCAAGCCGTTATTGAGTATTAGGTAAACAAATTTTAAATTGAGATTAGAAAAAAAAATTTATGTGGTAAATGATACCTGAAATAGATTGGAAACATTAAAGAAAAAATATTTAAAATCGGTTGAGCTGATCCGGAGATCTTACGGTATATACGAACGCCAATTCATTTATATATATATAGATTGTGATAAAGGACGGAATAAAAACCTATGTTCATAATTAAAGCTTTTGGTTGTTGTATTCACTTTTTCAACATGCGCCAAAGTAGCGAAAAGGAATTCACCATTTGGAAAAATTACGGAATAAAAATCTATAATCACAATCAAAACTTTTGGTTGTTGTCTTCCCTACAGGAACATTTCAGTTGAATACCAGTGATCTCAACTGACTACACTTTATATGGTAGCTAAATTTCTTTAGCTAATATATGATTAAATTGAAAATTTAGAACATGTTTTGTTCTATATAAATAAACACTATATCCGATAGAATAAAGAAAAGAAACAATTTTGAAAATCGGTCAAGCCGTTATTGAGTATTAAATAGGTAAAAAATTTTAAATTGAGATTAGAAAAAAAAAATGTATGTGGTAAATGAGACCTGAAACAGATTGGAAACATTAAAGAAAAAATATTGAAAACCGGCTGAGCCGATCCGCAGATCTTACGGTATATACGAACGCCAATTCATTTTTATATATATAGATTACATCTTCTTCACCATGATAAATAACAACCTATATTCACAATCAACCACCTATGTATATTCACAATCAAAACTTTTGGTTTTTGTTTTCACTTATTCAACATTCGCCAAAGTAGCGAAAAGGAATTCACCATTTGTACTTAAATATAAAACGGAAAAAATCTGTACGGCAATTAAGTTCCCTACAGGAACATTTCAGTTAGAATACCAGTGATCTCAGCTGACTACAATTTATATGGTAGCTAAACTTCTTTAGCTAATATATGATTAAATTGAGGATTTAGAAAATGTTTTGTTCTATAATCCGATAGAATAAAGAAAAGAGAACATAAATATTTAAAATCGGTTTAGACGATACGGAGATCTTACGGTATATACGAACGCCAATTCATTTTTATATACATATACTAGTAAGGCCCGCTTGTTTCGCTGCGTATCAGAACTTATAACAGACTGAGCCCGATTTTAATCATTATAGCCTATACGCACTTTTTCGAAGTTTGACTTTCTCTCTATAACTTGATTGTATAGTTCACAACAACAATTAAAAAATACATTTGGGCCAGTTTTCGAAATTTGAAATACATAGATACATATCTCTACATTTAATAAAATTGTAACAGGTCGATGTCTGTACATGGCATCTACCCACCCTTCTCTTTTTCCGTCCGAAATTTTTGAAGATGTATAATTGAAACTATTTGAGATATTTAAATTAAGCGCATCGCATATAACAGGAGCCATTGGCACCATTCGTTTGATACCCATATTGTACTAACACATTTTTTTGCAAATATTCGTCGATAACTTCAAGATATCTCCGAAACCATTTGGTATATTTCAATTGATCACGTCGCATATTACAGCACTCATTGGCACCTTTCGTTTGACATCCATATTGTACTAAATAAGACATTTTTGGTCACCCCTGGTCCACAGATTGGGCGATAACTCCAAAACCGGTTGAGATATCGCAAAAACTAATATCTTAAACTTTAGGTTGAGCATCTGACAATCCAACGAAGAAGTTTCATTCAATTCCATTCAGTACTTTTAGTGATACGACCACAAACATACAGACAGACATGGGCCACATATTGGGCGATAACTCCAAAACCGGTTGAGATATCGAAAAAAGTAATATCCTAAATTTTAAGTTGAGTATCTAGCAATCCAACGAAAAAAGTTTCATTCACTTCCATTCAGTACTTTCAGAGTGATACGGCCACAAACATACGGACAGACAGACAGACAGACACACAAAAATTTAAAAAATGGTTGATTTGGATTCTACTCGTTTAATAATGCTTCCCCCAATCAATTTTTTGTTGATATCTGCCATGTACAGACATCGACCTGTTACAATTTTATTATATGTAGAGACTAATATATGATTAAATTGAGGATTTAGAAAATGTTTTGTTCTATAATCCGATAGAATAAAGAAAAGAGAACATAAATATTTAAAATCGGTTTAGACGATACGGAGATCTTACGGTATATACGAACGCCAATTCATTTTTATATACATATATTTATACTAGATTATATTTATTAAAACAGACCTGAGTAAATTGGGATACCAAAACAGATCACTACTAGGTATTTAATGTTCGGTTACACCCAAACTAAAACTTCCTTACTAGTTTTAAATAAACTTCATTTTTGTTTTTGTTTTAATTTTAAATCATTTATTATTTAATACTAGCAGACCCGGCAGACGTTGTTCTGCCTGACCAGTGATCCTTTGAACTCAATGAGTGTGACAAAAACCATTATACGCTGCTGAGCAGATGTAAAGTTTAGTAGTTATTTAGTTCTATCCTATTCTATTTAGACTGTCCTTAAACATTGCTGAACACACTGACCACTATTATGATTTTATGAAAATCCTTTTATACTTCGGATATGTGTAAATGGCCATAACAAACAAAAAAAATTAAGTGTATTCATTAAGATTTAAGAACGTTAAAATCTCACTTAAGTAAATACATACATTCAGGGATATAACGGATTGAAATGTTACTTAGCTTGTATGCTTGGAACTGCCCACTTTTCCAAAAAAAATTTACACATCGGTAACTTATTTCAGAAAGGTCCTAATAATATATATAGCCTATGCTTTAACCCATGATAACAAGAATATACTGTGATTATTTCATAAATATCTGTTGAGTACTTTGGACGCCTATAAAGGACACACAGGCACACAGACATACAGGCACACAGCCATACAGACACACAGACACATATTCATTTTTATTTAAAGGATGGTATTACAACGTCATGCTTTCCTGGTCAGTGGAACGTTGCATAAGTTCGCCCAATAGCGAAGAAGAGGTCTCCTAACACCCGTTCGGATTTCCGTCTTATAATTATACTGCCTACTTTGTCCAAAGCCTTCGAATCCTTAATCTCGGAACAAATTACTTGCCATTTCTAGATTAAGCGGTTGTTTTCACCTTTTCTGGATTCAGGGCTAAGCATGGGTGCACTACAGCTATGCTTAAGATCCTTGACGATATACGGATCCCATTTGACGACAACTTCTTCACTCTGCTGTAGTGTGTCCAATATGAATACATATCTACATACAAAATACGCAGCACGAGCGCCGTCTAAGTTACTTGGTCGCAAACGTAAACAAACTGCAACTAAGTAATTGCTGACGCTATGTATTTCTCGACACTTTCCCACGACCAAAGCGTTGAAGTAGCTCAGCACTATACACATATGTAAATACGTGCATATGTGTGAGCGTGCGTTGGGCTTCATGCCTTATGTTAGACTTAGCTATGTAAGAATTACAGTAAATATGTATAATGAAATGTTTAGATTAATTTACTATAAATAAGCCTGAATATTATAATAAAGATTTCATTCATAATTCGGCACCCAACGGCTTTGATTATTTATACCGGGTGCTCACTTTACACGGCGATCCTGCCGATAACCTTAAGCTGCCGAAACTAAATTGGCAGTCTCCTTCCAACATCCTTGTCTGCTGCTTGAAATATAGGCAGACCTCCGTTTTTTTTTTAAAACCTTTACCAATGGCTGCTGACCAAAGGCAGACCAAGGAATAATCACTAAAATAAAAACAACAACAGGGTCCGCCGAGCAACAATTGAAGCATCATCGCGAATAACGTTCTAAGTAACACTTTTTTTGCATATTCCCTTTTAAATAGCTCTCTCACATTGGCCAAGCACTAAATTTGCCTAAATTATACCTTCCTTAGCTCTTAAACTGAACCTAAAAATAATCAGTCAGTGGAAACCCGTTCTAAGTGTCACGGGAAATAATGAGTACGGAGGAATATTGATTTTGTGACTTAGAACGTTATTCGCGATGATGCTTCAATTGTCCAAGGCGTAATAGAAAACAAGGCGGCGGTGGTGACACTGATGAACAAGGATGTTGGTCATGAAATGCAAAATACTACAACTGAAACAACTGGCCAAGCGCATAAGGGCGGCATAAAAAGTGGAATATAAATAAATCCCAAGGAGCAGCACCTCAGCAACATCTCAAAGGGCGGCATAAAAAGTGGAATATAAATATATCCCAAGGAGCAGCATCTCAGCAACATCTCAAAGGGGCGGCATACAAAAGTGGAATATAAATACCAAGGACCAAGCAGATAGTTTAAGTATTCACTTTACATGTATTTTTAAAAGCATATAGCAACCTAACGGCTGCTGCCACTACGGGCAAAAAGTAAAATTTTTGCTATTAAAGATAAGATTTTTTTTTTCTATCTCTTAATTGTTTTTTCTCTCTCAATGAACGAGGATATTATAAGTCAGGCAGAATTTGACGCGATATTCTTGCGTTACAGCAAATTAATAGAAGTAGAAGAAAGTAAGGTAGAGTTAGAAATAAAAACGCAAGAGGTAGCTAAAACAGAAAAAAAGAAGTAGTAGAAATAATTAAACAGGGCCCTAAGGCAATTACAATAGAAGAATATAGGAATAGAATTAAGCCCCCAAGAATAGAGGAACCAGTAATCCCAAAGGTAACTATAGGCAAAAGGAAGAGAGGGGGAAAAAGATTTAACGTTAGGAAAGCGGTAGCCATTCTGTACCAAAAAATTAATTTGACCACAGATACGGAGACAAGAATCCGTTTAAAAAACGAAATTAGGCAAATTCTTAACAGTGCTTAAAGAATTTTTTTTAATTTTTTTTTTGGGAATTTAATAATAAGATCTTTTTATGGAGAACGCCTTACCAGATAGCCTTGATTACGAGGCTATCAACAGTATCGTTGATAACTTGGAATCAGAAAGCACGCAAAAGGCAATTAGAAAATTAAGAAAAATAGAAGCTTATAAGCAGGCAGAAATAGATCTAGTTCTGCTTAGGAAATGGTGGGCACTAATCGAAATGCCTGAAGAACCAAGAATAGAAAACGCATTAGAACCATTATTGACCACTCCTGAAGAAAAATATAGGTTCGAGGTCAAATTTATGGGACGAACGGACCCACATTAAGATAAGATATGCAATTATAAGAAAGGAAAAAGTGTTAAATAAGGAAAATAAAGAAAAAAGGAGAAAAAATTTATTTGTTTTCATTTGTTGTATTTTCTTGTTTTTCTCAATGGGAGGCCACGAATCGAAACTGGAAGAGCCTAATGCAAATGTGATCAATTCCATTCAAGTAGTTGACCACACTGAAGCATTGGAATTTATAAAAATATTGTTAATAATATTAACAATTTCAACTTGTCTGAATTTATTCTTGAAATTATACTCTGCTCACAACAAATTTTTAAAGAAAAAATACTTGAGCCGAGCAGATGGTCTAGATAAGGTCTAAACCAGAGAAAACTATATACGTATATATCCCAATGGTCAAATGGGAAACCATTCTGAATACCCTCGTAGAAGAAAAGACTTTGGCGGAAAAGTCTTATAAGTGTCTTAATAAAAGTATATACATACAAAGGGTGACTATTTTAAAACACCTCACGATAATATTAGAGTCATTGAACAATATAGGAAAAACCACACAAAAGGTGCATAGCAAGTTAACAACTAACCACAAGCTAGAGGCACTACAAATTGAGTTGAGTAGATACAACGTTGAAACAACGGTCCCAACGTCATTTGAAGGGGAAATAGAAATAAATTTTGCAACCCTATTGCCTGAAGCTCAACCACAAACAGAAAGCATCAAGATGCCAATGACAAACATAGAATTTATTAAAACTGCATCATCGATCTTACCAGATTGCGATGGGAAATCAGAAAATCTATCCAGTTTTCTGGACGCCCTTGATATCCTGGAACAAATCAAGGATAGTCACGAGGCTATCGCAGTATCTATGATTAAGACTAAACTCATAGGAACAGCTAGAAACATTATAAGTACTGAATCTACCATTCAGGAAATAAAACAAAGATTAAAGTTAAAAGTTAAGGGTGAATCAGTAGAAGTTTTGTCAGCAAAGCTCCTGAACATCCAACAACGCAGTAAAACTGCAAATCAATATACTTCTGAGATTGAAAAGCTCACAAAATCATTAGAAGGATCATACATATCTGATGGACTAACACCCGAGTTGGCAACCAAGTATGCTACACAGTCAGCTGTAAAAGCTATGTGTAAAAATTGCTCCAATGATAAAGTAAAAACTATAATGCAGGCTGGAACGTTCACCACAATGAACGAAGCCATATCAAAATTCACTAACAGTTGCACAGAAGTAACTGGAAATCCTAATTCGCTGTTGCATATTCGCCAACAAAATCATTTCCGAGGTAACTTCCGCAGGAATTACCAAAACAATAGTTATAGAGGAAATCAAAGGCGTACATTCAACAATTACGGCAATAACAACAATAATAATAATAACAATAATAGCCGATCAAATAACCAAAGATCCGGTCGAAGTTTCGGATCGCGAGGAAATACTCGCAATAATACTAGAAATGTCCGAACTGCTACGAAGCAGGAAAACCAACAAACTTCACCTCAATAAATAAAAAATTATATGTTTTCAATTTACACCTAAATAGCTACATATCTTCCAAAACTACTCTGAATGATTCCATTTCAACCCTCCTGATCGATACAGGAGCGGATATTTCAATTATAAAAAGGGTCAAATTTACGATCATGTCACTATTAACAATTCACAAAAAACAGATTTAAAAGGAATAGGCCAAGGCATAACAAGCACTATTGGCACGGTTAAAGCAGATTTAAAGGATGATTATCTATTGATTAAACACAAGTTTCCAATTCCATGTGATGGAATACTGGGTTAGATTTTATCAAAAAATATAATTGCATTTTAGATTACAACAAAGATGGAGACACTCTAATACCCAGAAAACATAATAATTCAGATGACTAGCAACCCAACAATTAATAGTATTTCAATACCAGCAAGATCAGAAGTAGTAAGACAAATTAAAGTTAAAAATAATCAATATTCAGAATTACTAATTCCACAACAAGAGTTATCTGAAGGTATATTTATTGCAAATACCTTAACAGATTCACACCAAACATTTATTAGAATTATAAATACAACAGATAAAAATGCAACATTTTATGAATTTGATATAAAGACAGAAAATTTGAATAATTATACAATAATTAAAGATAATAAAATTTTCCACACTTTGCCCATGAATCACTTAATGCACTATGCGCAGAATTTATTGACATTTTCTCATTAGAAACAGAACCAATTACCACTAATAATTTTTACAAACAAAAACTTCATATGAAAGACAATAACCCGGTCTACGTAAAAAACTACAGAATACCAGAAGCCCACAAGAGCGAAATAAATAAACAAGTAAATAAGTTAATTAAAGACGATATAATAGAACCTTCAATGTCAGAATTTAATAGTCCAATTTTACTAGTACCCAAAAAATCACTTCCTAATAATCAAGAAAAAAGATGGAGAATGGTTGTCGCCTACAGACAAGTTAATAAAAAATTAACTGCAGATAAATTTCCGTTACCAAGAATTGATGACATATTGGATCAATTAGGAAAAGCTAAATATTTTTCGTGTTTGGACTTAATGTCCGGTTTTCATCAAAGAGAACTCAGTTCAGAATCAAGAGATATAACATCCTTTACAACAGATAATGGCACTTACCGATTCAAAAGATTGCCTTATGGTCTTAAAGTTGCTCCAAATTCATTTCAGAGAATGATGACATTGGCATTCTCAGGCTTAAAACCTTCACAAGCATTTCTATACATGGACGATTTAGTCGTATTAGGATGCTCCGAAAAACATATGACTTGTAGGAAGTACAATTTAAAATTGCATCCTGATAAATGCCTATTTTTCAATCAAGAAGTAACATACCTTGGTCAGCCGCGTATTCAGGGGGGGGGGGCGGTTTCGGGGGTTCAAACCCCCCCCCCCCCCCCCCCCCGAAATTTTGCGAAAATTAAAAAAATATACGTCTGTACTACAATAATTACTCTATTCACTTTTAAAACCCCTGTTAAGGAAGTAGTATTAATAGCAATAATGAAAATATGAAAGAATAAAATTAAATAATATTTCACACTGAGAGAAGTTATTGGTAGTCGCTAATCAATTATCAGAGCAAGTCTGAGAGGTCACAACTAAATTCCTGCAACGGTTCACTCATTTGGCGCTTTAAGAAATTCCAGCAAAACTATTAGACTTGCTCTGCATAAGATCAACTTAGCATTTCAACTACATAGCATGTTAACAACAGCAAGAGTGATTCGTAATCAAGTTTGTTGAAATTCAAATTAACTGCTTTTCGATTTCATTTTTCATTTTATTGGTAATTTGATCAGTTAAACAAATTACAAAAGTAGTCTAGTACAAAGATATACTTACAGACTACGTAGAGGTAATCATAATAATAATAAAAATAGTAACAATAATAATTATACAATAAAGTTATGCTTGAGCAATTACAGATTTAAAAGTAGGTTTAGATACTGAAAAGTCGATTTCTAAAGAATTTGATCGAAGATTAAATTCAGTTAAAGTACGAGAAATGGGAGCGTTAGAAGCATAGATGGTCCGAATTAACCCCGTATAAAACATGTTACTATTTCTAAGCGGCCTGTTAGGTACATGGAATCGAATTGACTCAAGGAGAGGTGGCGCATCGATTGAACCGTTGATAATGTCGTAGACAAAAGTCATAGACAGCACAGTTCTTCTAGATTCTAGGGACTGAAGGTTGATGAGAGCACATCTGGCTTCGTAGGAAGGAATCGGGTCGGAAAAATTCAATGAACGGAGTGCAAACCGAACAAAGATTTTTTGCACACGTTCGAGCCTTTTGATATGACACTCATGATAGGGTCGCCAAATGAAATAGGCATATTCCAACTTTGAGCGAACAAGTGAGGTGAACAGTATCTTAAGAGTATAAGGATCCGTAAAATCTGAGCTAAAACGCCGGATAAAACCAAGAAGAGAATAAGCCTTAGCAATTGTAGAGTTCAAATGTGTCGAGAAAGAAAATTTTGAATCGAAAACTACCCCTAAATCTTTCAATTCTGTAAGAGTCGAGAGGCGGGAACCGCCAATAGAATAAGAAGTGAATAAGGGAAAACGCGATTTTGAAAATGTTACGTGAAAACATTTGCTAACGTTTAGCGGTAAATTGTTTGAGTTACACCAGACAGCGACATTGTTCAAGTCGGATTGTAAATTATCTGAGTCTGATGAGCTTGAAATGGTAGAGAAAACCTTTAGATCATCAGCATAAAGCAGAAAGCTTGAGTGTTGAAAACAGACAGAAATATCATTTATAAAAATTATAAATAGTAAGTAATGGTCCAAGAAAAATGCGCGTTTTCAATCACAACTACACAGTTCCGCTGGTCTAGATACGATTTTAGCCAAGATAGAAAAATTGAGTGGAAACCCACACCAGCCAGTTTAGAGATCAATATTGAATGGCTGATTTTGTCAAACGCTTTAGAAAAATCGGTATAAACTGCATCGACTTGAAGGCGACTGTTGAAAGCTGATAAGCAGAATTCAGAGAAAATCGACAGGTTTGTGACAGTAGATCTGCCAGACACAAAACCGTGCTGATTCTCAATGATAAGACTTCTGACGGCAAAATACATTTTCTGTTTAACAATATACTCAAAAAGTTTGGAAATGGTAGACAACTTGGCAATGGGCCTATAGTTAGCAACATTGTTTTTGTTACCGTTTTTGAAAGTAGGGGTGATGAAAGTCATCTTCCATGCATCTAAAAACTCGCCGCACTCAAGAGATTTGTTAAAAAGTAGCAGGAGTGGGGTGGCCAAAGCCAAGCAATTTTTAAAAAGATAAGACGATAAGCCGTCAATATCAGTCTGGGTAGATAATTTTATATTTTGAATGCCATTAAAAACATCGTCAAGCGATAGAGTCAGGGCACCAAAGTTAATAGGATTATCCACTAATGTGGGGATGCCAGTTGGGGGATCAGACTGGGTCACGAAGTTTGAACGAAAAAAGTCGGCAAATAAATTAGCCGCCGCAAAAGGTGAAGAAGCTCGTTCGGTATTGTAAAATACTGACGCAGGAATAGACGAGCAAAGTTTTTTTGCCTTAACGTAGCTCCAGAAAGCCTTGGGGTTTACTTTAATGTCAGATTCATAGTTGCTAACAAAAGACCTGTGGACCTAACGCTTTAAATTTCTTGGAGTACAAAACGTATTTACGTTTATGAACCAACAATTTGGTAGATTTGAACTTTTTAAAATATTTATTCCTCAGATTCTTTAATCGCTTTAGTCTCTTCGAGTACCATGGAATTTTATAACAGCTCTTTTTCTTTCGAGGAATATTATTTGTACATATTTGATTCATGGTATTTTTAAAAACACTAAAACACTCAGAAAGATCAAAACCCAGAAAAAGAGCTTCCCAGTCAATCAAGGAGACCTTCATTATCGGCAGTGATGCTGTCGAATATGTAAAACTCAACGGTAAGCGTAAGCGGTATGTGGTGTGAGCCAGAGCTAGATAAAGGATCCAGACATTCAGCCAACGAGCAATTAATATTATCACTGATGAAGACGAGATCTAACATTCTCGATAACCGATTGGAGAAGCTGTTTATCTGGGATAGATTAAAATTTAAAAAATTATCAATAAGATACACCTCGGAGGTACTGGATACATCCGTAGGAATTAGATTTGTATTATTGTTGACACATGACCATACAATATTAGGCAAAATTAAAGTCACCTAAAATACAAAAGTGATCATCAACATGATTACGTAGTAAGCCAGTAATGTTATCGACATGCGATTTATAAAGATAATCCGGACTTGCAGGAGGGATGTAGGACGCGCAGATAAAAATTTTAGAAGTGCCCTGAACAGAGACACAGAGTTGATCTAGTAGTGAATTCATATCGCTGAAATCCACTAACGATGAGCGAAGATGACGGCGCACAGCGATCAGAACACCACCACCACGTGAGAGACCAGTTTTAGAGTAGTCCCGGTCTTTGCGATAGACATTGTACAATTGGCAGTCAAAAAACTCACCATCATAAAAATCGGACCTGAGCCAAGTTTCAACAATAACGAAAACATCGTAATCACAGTGTGAGCTCATGTTGAAAAGCTTGGCAGATTTCGTTCTCAAGCCAGATACATTATGAAAATATATATTTAGTTGCGTAGAACCGCACAGACTACGTCTTCTGCACGAATTCTTTATTTATTTATTTATTTATAAATAACAAAGTGGGTGTAACTGTAAGACATGGTCTTTTATAGTACATCAGCGATTTTACTTACAAAAAACATGAGTAACAATGAAGTCTAAGTTCTTATATTAAAGATAATACTAATATTAACTAAAATTAAGTATTAGGAAAAAGAAAGATGAGAATGAAAGGAGGAACATGTATGTAGTATTGTTACATTTACATTAGGCTCTCTGAACTGAAGTAGTCATGAATCATACGTTTGTAGTTGGTCCTACGCAAAGCACCCTTGAGAGAATCAGGAATAGAGTTCCATAGCCTTACAGCGTGTACAAAAAATAGCCTCGAAGAGGATAAATAGAAATGTCTTGGAATTATAAGTTAACTGTGCCTAGAAGACTTGCAGAATTTAAGTTTTTCAAAAAGATACTGAGGTGTTTTGAGCTCAATGAGTTTGTACATATATATACAATTTCGTGCTGCCATATACTCAAAAATACTGCACCCGAGAACTTTGCGCTTCCATGAAGATATATGATCATATTTTTGCAAACCATAAACATAGCGAGTAACGTTGTTAAAAGCAACCTCAATTTTATGACACGACGCAGAGTCAAGTTTACTGTAAACGAGCTCGGAATACGTAATATGAGGAACAATCAACTGTATGGCTAGTTTTTTCCTGGTTTCCAGGGGAGTGAACGACGCAGAAATTCTCAATCTGCGCAGAACAGAATAAACATTACCAACAACTTTATTTACATGGTCAACACAGCTTAGTTTAGAATTTATCACAAATCCCAGATTTTTTATTTTGTCCGTAAATGCAAGTGCATTGTCACCAACTAACAGCTTCGGAATATTTTCAAGATGCACGACACCATTACTGATAGGCAGCACATAAGACTTTTTGGCATTCAAGCATAGGCGATTTTCACAGGCCCATTTCGAGATAGCAGACAAGTCGCTATTTATTTTGGAGCACAAATCTTCAACAAGCCCAACACGGCTAGATAAATACAATTGAATGTCATCGGCATAAGCATGAACATTAACATACTGACACCTAGAGAAAACATCATTAATAAAAAGACTGAACAGAATAGGCCCAAGCACAGAGCCTTGCGGCACCCCAGAAGAAACAATACACGGTCTAGAGGCAGATGCTTTGCCTACAACTTTCTGAGTTCTTTCAGTAAGGTAGCTGGTCATGAGCTTAACCGAAGTAGCTGAAAAACCAAAGAAATATTTGAGCTTCTCACAAAGGAGACTATGACTAACTAAGTCAAATGCTTTGGAAAAATCCAGGAGACAAAGAAGAGTTAAGTCACCATTGTCAAAACTAGTTCTTATGTCGTCCAGAATTTTAAGCATGGCTGTAGAGCAGCTGTGCTTGGGTCGAAATCCAGATTGCAGTGGATTTAATAAATTATGCTCTTGAACGTAAGAAGAAATTTGTGCTGCCATCAAGGACTCACACACTTTAGCGAATGCAGGAATAATGCTGATTGGCCTATAATCACATGGTGCGGTGGCTTTACTTTTTTTGGCGACAGGAACAATTACAGCCTTTTTCCACTCCATAGGAAAGCACGACGTTGTGAAGCAGTGGTTTATTATGTGTGTAAGGGGTCCAAGGATAAATGGCAGTACAATTTTTACGAATTTCAAGGATATCCCATCCTCTCCAATGGCATCAGACTTTATTCTCAGAAGCGATTTAAGGACATCTTCTTCTAGGACTGTGCTAAATTGAAATTCCCTCTCCGGTGGAGAGGAACTTTCGATTTGCAGAGGCACTGTTCCGTCCTGGCTAACGCTCGAATCACTAAAATACTTGTTCAGACTATCAGGGTCAATCTGACACTCAGTGGACTGCTTACCGTGTATGTTAAGGCTCTTTAGGTTACGCCATAAATGCTTAGAAGGTAGGGACGGATTTAGCTTCCTGTCACAGTACATCTGCTTTGCATTCCGGGTAGTAAAAGTGGCTTTATTACGAGCAATTTTGTACTGTGTCCAGGCAGTTTCAGTGTTAGTCTTTTTCCACTTCGTGTATAGCCTATTGCGTAATCTAATAGCAGACCTGACTTTGCTGTTATACCAAGGACAAGAACTTTTTTTAATTTGGACTTCACGTAGAGGGACGTGTGCATCAAATAGAGTGCGCAAAGTACTATTTAAAAAATCAAGCTTTTCATCCACCGAGGCAAAAGACCAACAAGATGTCCAATCAACAAATGACAGATCAGCAAACAACCCATCTAAATTTATTGACCTAAAATCGCGATAAACAGAATTAACAGTGTCAGCTGGACAATTAAGCGCAACGTCGAGTGTGCAAAAAATTAGGTCATGATCGGAAATAAAGCTAAATTGTTCGAATTTGACAATGTGACCAAGGCTAGAAGTAATAATGATGTCAAGCAAACTCGGAGTGGAATTATGCGAGTATCTTGTAGGTATAATGGTGTTAACTACGGTAAGACCAGCAGTTGCAACATGGTCAAGTAACTTGGAAGTGTATGAATCATTAGACAGAAGATTAACATTAAAGTCTCCACAAATAATAAAACGTTCAAAATCGATTAGGAACTGGGATAACTCGCTGAAAAAATAATCTAACAAATAAGACCTGTGGGGATTGTACACACAAGATACCAAAATTTTAGTCGAGTTGTCCGAAATCTCAGCAATGATAAACTCTGTATCAGTGTCAGTTGATGCTGCCAAAATAGTCACTGTCAAATAGGACTTACAATAAATAGCAACTCCACCACCCTTCTTTGCCATTCTGTCAACGCGAGTCAGACTATAGTTAGGGATATTGTAACAAGAATCAGGAATGTCGCCAGAAAACCAGGTTTCCGATACACAAATAACATCAATATTCGAATCAGAAAATATATCCCTAACATAGTCCAACTTGTCAATGTTTAAACTACGGGCATTGAAATGCACTACACTGAGTCCAACACACTGCTTACCTAGAATTTCAATTAATGCCTTATGGCTATCATTGACGCTGAAGGCAGATTTCCTACAGGGGCCCATTAGGAGGTGAAGGAACAACTAGAAAAAGCATGAAATACATAAAAACCACAGTAGAGATGCAGATATATGTGAATGCTACAAAATACAATACTCAGTGAGAACGAGGATAAAGAGAAAGAATAGCAGAAGAAAATAACAAATAGAAACAAGTTGAGACATAGAAACAAAGTAAAAATTAAGTATGAAGAGAAATATTTAAAGTGTACATTAAAGTAAACAATAAACTTAAACACAAGCATGGTTATTAGTGTTAGTGTTTTTTAAATTATCTGCGCTCTAGTTCCAACAACAGCATTGACCTCAGCTATGCTGCTTACTAATTTGGGCTCTTCGTCGCTCTTAAACCGTACAAATACTCTTCCGCGAACAGAAAACGCCGACGCTAACTTTTTTTGCCTCCTAAGCGCAGATGCATGAGTCATCACCTCCCGCAATCTCCTGGGCAGACTTTCGTGAATGTTGACAGAGCCGTAGCCAGGCAAATCTAAGTCAGAGAGCGCAATTGATCTCTTTTTAGATTTGCAGAAAGCAGCAACTGATTTAAGCAATAGATTGTGGTCAGGTGCAGAGAAAAGCTTAACAACAATAGGAGGGGAACTATTATTCATATTTTGTTTGTTACTTCCACTGTTCCGCAGTCGAAACGCATCGCGTAGTGGTGGTGCTTTGTGTTCAGCCGCTCTGCAAATCTTTAAAAACATCTCTGGTAAACATTCATTTGTTGCTAGTGGGACGCCAGTGATAATTAAATCAGTGGCGACCGCGCTGGTTTCGAGAGCGGTAATATGGTTTTGAGCAGCAACCAACTCATTTCGTAGCAATAAACGTCAGAGCACGCATTCTCGACTGCACTAACTCTCTTCTCAATATTGGCAATCTGAATCCTCATATTTGCAGTTTCAGCAACCAACTCATCAAATTTCTGCATTATTCGATCTTCGGTTTTTCCCAATTCTGCCGTCAGCTGCTTGACAATCGACTCTCTGAGAACGTCCAATTGCTTCGCCAATGCTGTTGATGACGGTGTAAGAGGTGTTGTTGGGGGGGAAGCAGTTCCTCTCTCTGGATTTCTTCGCGCCATTATTGTTTATTATTGGTACTTGTTGATAAATTTGCAATACTCTTAAAGAGCTATTTTCTGGAGTTTCGGTCAACTGAAGCAAAATTTTTAAAACCTCAAATAGTTCGCAGCACACACGCACAACAATAAGACAAGAACTTTGGAAAATTTCAATATTGTACAGAGGAAAAGTGCAATTATTTTGGAGCGCAAAAAAACACGTTCTACTCAGTTGACATTCTGTACTCTAACATGAAAAAAAGTGAAACGGCTTTACCGTAACATTTGAGGGCCAAAGATCATCATTAAGGAGCTTTCTGTAGTCATTAGATAGCACTCGTACTTCTCGCCAAAGTGGTGACATCGACATCTCTTTTAACTAACCTAAAGCAAGCTATCTTATCAGCGTCAATAAGAGCATGGTCAGATATATATTTAATAATATGCTTTTCCGTGACAGAGGGCTTAAAAGACGATATATGTACCCATTTGTATTTGACGAAAACATCCAACTCAGCATTATTATTGCTCCCCCTTACAACTACATGCGACTTCTCCCTTGCCGATTTACCCGCATTAGACGGATTTGTTGTTTGTTTAGCCGCAGAGGTAGACTCATCAGGCGGAATAGAAGAGTTGGCAGCGCCAACAGCCGCAGCGAATGAGTGAGTTCCAGAGAGGCCAAGCGGCGGAGAGCCGGCACTATTAGGTACAGCAACAGCTGTGGTTGTTAGAAGTGCTGTCTTATTATTATTGTTATTGGCACTCACATTTGAAGAAGATGATGTAGACGGCATATCAGTGTCAACTGAATTCACAGCCTTATGCACTGGCTGATGTGAATTGTTATTGTTTTTATGTTCTTTATTATGCATTGTTTCGCCTTGTGTTAAAGTTTTTTTTTGTGTAACTTTAAGTGCACCGACCTTTGTCATAGAGCGCGTACGGATTTCATTTCTCTCATTGTCCACTTCATCCGTATGACTCTCACCAGGCATTAGCACGTCAAAAAAACTATGCAGCGCAGTAACACTTTTTAGCGCTTTATGGATTTTAGAGCGCGAAAACATAGCAATGCACTTGTCACATTTGTACATAACATTGTTATTGTTATTAAGAAAATTAATTGCACTTTCGGATAAATTTGTGCAATTTAGATGAATTTTGGAGTGACAAACACCACAAAACAGAAAATCGCCCGGCAAACAACGATCACTGCATTTAGAACACTTTTCCATTATAGAAACGACGGGTTTAGGAAATTAAGTAGAATTAAAAAAAGAATACTGACGAGCAACGAAAAAACACGTCAATTCAGTTCGACTGCTGACTGCTACCGAAACTAAATTGGCAGTCTCCTTCCAACATCCTTGTCTGCTGCTTGAAATATAGGCAGACCTCCGTTTTTTTTTAAAACCTTTACCAATGGCTGCTGACCAAAGGCAGACCAAGGAATAATCACTAAAATAAAAACAACAACAGGGTCCGCCGAGCAACAATTGAAGCATCATCGCGAATAACGTTCTAAGTAACACTTTTTTCACAACCGGTTTTTTTGCATATTCCCTTTTAAATAGCTCTCTCACATTGGCCAGGCACTAAATTTGCCTAAATTATACCTTCCTTAGCTCTTAAACTGAACCTAAAAATAATCAGTCAGTGGAAACCCGTTCTAAGTGTCACGGGAAATAATGAGTACGGAGGAATATTGATTTTGTGACTTAGAACGTTATTCGCGATGATGCTTCAATTGTCCAAGGCGTAATAGAAAACAAGGCGGCGGTGGTGACACTGATGAACAAGGATGTTGGTCATGAAATGCAAAATACTACAACTGAAACAACTGGCCAAGCGCATAAGGGCGGCATAAAAAGTGGAATATAAATAAATCCCAAGGAGCAGCACCTCAGCAACATCTCAAAGGGCGGCATAAAAAGTGGAATATAAATATATCCCAAGGAGCAGCATCTCAGCAACATCTCAAAGGGGCGGCATACAAAAGTGGAATATAAATACCAAGGACCAAGCAGATAGTTTAAGTATTCACTTTACATGTATTTTTAAAAGCATATAGCAACCTAACGGCTGCTGCCACTACGGGCAAAAAGTAAAATTTTTGCTATTAAAGATAAGATTTTTTTTTTCTATCTCTTAATTGTTTTTTCTCTCTCAATGAACGAGGATATTATAAGTCAGGCAGAATTTGACGCGATATTCTTGCGTTACAGCAAATTAATAGAAGAAGAAGAAAGTAAGGTAGAGTTAGAAATAAAAACGCAAGAGGTAGCTAAAACAGAAAAAAGGAAGTAGTAGAAATAATTAAACAGGGCCCTTAGGCAATTACAATAGAAGAATATAGGAATAGAATTAAGCCCCCAAGAATAGAGGAACCAGTAATCCCAAAGGTAACTATAGGCAAAAGGAAGAGAGGGGGAAAAAGATTTAACGTTAGGAAAGCGGTAGCCATTCTATACCAAAAAATTAATTTGACCACAGATACGGAGACAAGAATCCGTTTAAAAAACGAAATTAGGCAAATTCTTAACAGTGCTTAAAGAATTTTTTTTTATTTTTTTTTTGGGAATTTAATAATAAGATCTTTTTATGGAGAACGCCTTACCAGATAGCCTTGATTACGAGGCTATCAACAGTATCGTTGATAACTTGGAATCAGAAAGCACGCAAAAGGCAATTAGAAAATTAAGAAAAATAGAAGCTTATAAGCAGGCAGAAATAGATCTAGTTTGGCTTAGGAAATGGTGGGCACTAATCGAAATGCCTGAAGAACCAAGAATAGAAAACGCATTAGAACCATTATTGACCACTCCTGAAGAAAAATATAGGCTCGAGGTCAAATTTATGGGACGAACGGACCCACATTAAGATAAGATATGCAATTATAAGAAAGGAAAAAGTGTTAAATAAGGAAAATAAAGAAAAAAGGAGAAAAAATTTATTTGTTTTCATTTGTTGTATTTTCTTGTTTTTCTCAATGGGAGGCCACGAATCGAAACTGGAAGAGCCTAATGCAAATGTGATCAATTCCATTCAAGTAGTTGACCACACTGAAGCATTGGAATTTATAAAAATATTGTTAATAATATTAACAATTTCAACTTGTCTGAATTTATTCTTGAAATTATACTCTGCTCACAACAAATTTTTAAAGAAAAAATACTTGAGCCGAGCAGATGGTCTAGATAAGGTCTAAACCAGAGAAAACTATATATGTATATATCCCAATGGTCAAATGGGAAACCATTCTGAATACCCTCGTAGAAGAAAAGACTTTGGCGGAAAAGTCTTATAAGTGTCTTAATAAAAGTATATACATACAAAGGGTGACTATTTTAAAACACCTCACGATAATATTAGAGTCATTGAACAATATAGGAAAAACCACACAAAAGGTGCATAGCAAGTTAACAACTAACCACAAGCTAGAGGCACTACAAATTTTTTCCAATGTCAGGGACAAATTAGTATCCCTATTGAGTAGATACAACGTTGAAACAACGGTCCCAACGTCATTTGAAGGGGAAATAGAAATAAATTTTGCAACCCTATTGCCTGAAGCTCAACCACAAACAGAAAGCATCAAGATGCCAATGACAAACATAGAATTTATTAAAACTGCATCATCGATCTTACCAGATTGCGATGGGAAATCAGAAAATCTATCCAGTTTTCTGGACGCCCTTGATATCCTGGAACAAATCAAGGATAGTCACGAGGCTATCGCAGTATCTATGATTAAGACTAAACTCATAGGAACAGCTAGAAACATTATAAGTACTGAATCTACCATTCAGGAAATAAAACAAAGATTAAAGTTAAAAGTTAAGGGTGAATCAGTAGAAGTTTTGTCAGCAAAACTCCTGAACATCCAACAACGCAGTAAAACTGCAAATCAATATACTTCTGAGATTGAAAAGCTCACAAAATCATTAGAAGGAGCATACATATCTGATGGACTAACACCCGAGTTGGCAACCAAGTATGCTACACAGTCAGCTGTAAAAGCTATGTAAAATGATAAGGTAAAAATTATAATGCAGGCTGGAACGTTCACCACAATGAACGAAGCCATATCAAAATTCACTAACAGTTGCACAGAAGTAACTGGAAATCCTAATTCGCTGTTGCATATTCGCCAACAAAATCATTTCCGAGGTAACTTCCGCAGGAATTACCAAAACAATAGTTATAGAGGAAATCAAAGGCGTACATTCAACAATTACGGCAATAACAACAATAATAATAATAACAATAATAGCCGATCAAATAACCAAAGATCCGGTCGAAGTTTCGGATCGCGAGGAAATACTCGCAATAATACTAGAAATGTCCGAACTGCTACACCTAAATAGCTACATATCTTCCAAAACTACTCTGAATGATTCCATTTCAACCCTCCTGATCGATACAGGAGCGGATATTTCAATTATAAAAAGGGTCAAATTTACGATCATGTCACTATTAACAATTCACAAAAAACAGATTTAAAAGGAATAGGCCAAGGCATAACAAGCACTATTGGCACGGTTAAAGCAGATTTAAAGGATGATTATCTATTGATTAAACACAAGTTTCCAATTCCATGTGATGGAATACTGGGTTAGATTTTATCAAAAAATATAATTGCATTTTAGATTACAACAAAGATGGAGACACTCTAATACCCAGAAAACATAATAATTCAGATGACTAGCAACCCAACAATTAATAGTATTTCAATACCAGCAAGATCAGAAGTAGTAAGACAAATTAAAGTTAAAAATAATCAATATTCAGAATTACTAATTCCACAACAAGAATTATCTGAAGGTATATTTATTGCAAATACCTTAGCAGATTCACACCAAACATTTATTAGAATTATAAATACAACAGATAAAAATGCAACATTTTATGAATTTGATATAAAGACAGAAAATTTGAATAATTATACAATAATTAAAGATAATAAAATTTTCCACACTTTGCCCATGAATCACTTAATGCACTATGCGCAGAATTTATTGACATTTTCTCATTAGAAACAGAACTAATAATTTTTACAAACAAAAACTTCATATGAAAGACAATAACCCGGTCTACGTAAAAAACTACAGAATACCAGAAGCCCACAAGAGCGAAATAAATAAACAAGTAAATAAGTTAATTAAAGACGATATAATAGAACCTTCAATGTCAGAATTTAATAGTCCAATTTTACTAGTACCCAAAAAATCACTTCCTAATAATCAAGAAAAAAGATGGAGAATGGTTGTCGCCTACAGACAAGTTAATAAAAAATTAACTGCAGATAAATTTCCGTTACCAAGAATTGATGACATATTGGATCAATTAGGAAAAGCTAAATATTTTTCGTGTTTGGACTTAATGTCCGGTTTTCATCAAAGAGAACTCAGTTCAGAATCAAGAGATATAACATCCTTTACAACAGATAATGGCACTTACCGATTCAAAAGATTGCCTTATGGTCTTAAAGTTGCTCCAAATTCATTTCAGAGAATGATGACATTGGCATTCTCAGGCTTAAAACCTTCACAAGCATTTCTATACATGGACGATTTAGTCGTATTAGGATGCTCCGAAAAACATATGACTTGTAGGAAGTACAATTTAAAATTGCATCCTGATAAATGCCTATTTTTCAATCAAGAAGTAACATACCTTGGTCAGCCGCGTATTCAGGGGGGGGGGGGGGGGGGGTTTGAACCCCGAAAATTAAAAAAATATACGTCTGTACTAGAATAATTACTCTATTCACTTTTAAAACCCCTGTTAAGGAAGTAGTATTAATAGCAATAATGAAAATATGAAAGAATAAAATTAAATAACATTTCACACTGAGAGAAGTTATTGGTAGTCGCTAATCAATTATCAGAGCAAGTCTGAGAGGTCACAACTAAATTCCTGCAACGGTTCACTCATTTGGCGCTTTAAGAAATTCCAGCAAAACTATTAGACTTGCTCTGCATAAGATCAACTTAGCATTTCAACTACATAGCATGTTAACAACAGCAAGAGTGATTCGTAATCAAGTTTGTTGAAATTCAAATTAACTGCTTTTCTTATGAATACAGCCTGCAAAAATCGTAATAACTAGTGTCTCTCGTTATTGTAGTCACGGTTGCCATAAGTTTAACCGAAACATTGACCAAGAAGTTAAAAAAAGTAAGCAAAAAAAACCAAGCAGTACACAACGCAGTCGCATTGAATTATCAGAGGAAGTAACAATTAAATTGTACTTATACTTGTCAGGGGATAAAAGTATAAACCCGGTATGCTGTTGAAAAGAAAATGCTCAAGAAATATTTTCAATTATTTCTTGACCATGAATAGCCAAGAAATTTTGACGTTCCGTTTTGCATGTTGAATAATTGCAATTTGCCGCTTTTTATATGAATTTCAATGTTGTTTTATTATAACTATTATTTGTTTTTATTTTTCCGAAGCTTCAGTTTTTCTTCAAGAAATATAGCGACAACTATTTACTGTTTTTCTTTTTTGTACAAATTTTCCAGAAATTAGCAGTAGAAAATTAGAAGATATTCTGACACCAGAAATTTTTCTTTAGCGTTTCGGCTCTACTCAATATCCACTCTACTTTTGAAGCAGCTCCTGAAGAAATCCTAAACAAAATTTCAAAACAAGCAATAAAAATAAATATTGTTTTGTAAACGGCTAAAAGTTTTAGCCTAGAGTTAAAACTTTTTGGGGCTACATATATGTACATAAAAACACAATAAAAATATTTGCAGCTCAAAGTTAAGAACTTTGTGGAAAATTCATGAAAATTCAAGAAAATTCGAAAAATTTTCATCAAAATTTCTAACTTTTGTGGCCCGTTCAATTAATCTTAAGCCGCTATAAGATATACTCGATTTTTGGTAATTTTTTTTCTAACCAAGTGAAAGAAAATGCTTTTGGTCGGCTTTTGACAATTGAATGGGCTACTGCATACTCGAAAATAATCAAATTTTACCTGAAAGTTAGACATTTTGATGAAATTTTTCCGAGTTTTCTTGAATTTTCATGAATTTTCCACAAAGTTCTTAACTTTGAGTTGAAGTATTTTTATTGTGTATTTACACATACTTTCATTCAAAAATAATGAAATTAGTCTAAAGAAGTTAATTTTACTGGATATTCCAAAAACCCTTTGAACGCAGACGTACCGGTCTAGGTGTATGACCAAACCAAATTTTGTTTAGTGTTGCTGACTCAGTGGCAACTTTAGGTTAGGGGCGTACGAACGATGGCGGCGGCTATAATGGCGGGAAATTCCGACTGAATTGAAAAAACCACGGATATATTGAGAAACTTAACTTTATTTGCAAATCCGCATCAAAGCGTAACGGATAGCGTGTTAACGTTTTTAATATCGATTACAAAGGGTGAAATATTAATAAAATGCAAAATATATGTTAAACAATCTTTTCTGACTTCTCCGTGCTCGTCGTACGTCCTTTAAAAATGGCCGCTAGTAATTATTACCACGTCGGCTAAATTAAAGAACGTTGGCAACGAGCCACGGTTGCATTTTAGTGTACAAGTTATTACTTAAGGTCTAATTAGTAACATTTATAGAAATGCGCGTAATAAAATTTTTTTTAATTTTAAACCGAAAATGTTTTTAACAATTTTTTATGTTTTTTTAAAAAATGTTACGACTCGAACCGACGTGCCACAAATCAGTGCGCAATGCTCTACCTACCGAGTTACGGCGCACTCATGAATTGTTACGACTCGAACCGACGTGCCCCAAATCAGTGCGCAATGCTCTACCTACCGAGTTACGGCGCACTCATGAATTTTATGCGAAAACTACACATATTCGATGTGTATACGACTTTTGTTGTATTTGAGAATTTTTGTAGGTAATAGAAAGGTTTGGAATTTATTACCAAAAAGTTTTAAAAATTGTGTAAACCAATAAATGGTTTAAAATTTAGGCTAAAATTTTTAGCCGTGTAGAAAAGGAAAGTTTCAAATAAATAAAAGTATGTATGAATATGTAATATGTATATATATAACTATGTATGTGTGTATTTACAGATAATTCTTATTTACTGACACTTTGGCCAAAACCCCCCCCCCCGAAATTTTTTTCTGGCTACGCGCCTGACCTTGGTCATAAATGTACAAGCAAAGGAATTTTGCCAGACCCCAGTAAATTTTAAACTATTAAAAATTAGCCAACCCCTAAAAATGCGGATGTGGCGAAACGATTCGTCGCATTTTGCAATTATTACAGAAGATTTATCCCAAACTTTGCAGAATATTCTAGGATAATAACAAGGCTTTGCAAGAAAAATGTGCTTTTCGACTGGACGGAGGATTGTAAAAAATCCTTTGACTATTTGAAAGCTGCGTTAATAAGCCATAATATCTTACAATACCCAGATTTCAAACGTAAACAAACTGCAACTAAGTAATTGCTGACGCTATGTATTTCTCGACACTTTCCCACGACCAAAGCGTTGAAGTAGCTCAGCACTATACACATATGTAAATACGTGCATATGTGTGAGCGTGCGTTGGGCTTCATGCCTTATGTTAGACTTAGCCAGGCCCGTGCGCACGGGGGGGGTTTTGGGGGTTAAAACCCCCCCATGGCCAAATCGAAGTTGCAATGATTTTACAAAAATTTTCAAAATACAGTTTATAAATCTTGTATTGAATCTTGACTAATAATTTTTGACAAAATTAGTTAAAATAATTTTACGGAAGAAGAAATTGGTGAAAGTTGCAAAGAATAAGATTGGCCAATACATAAGTCCGGCACTTTGAATTGCACTTGGAGCTTCCCGAAATTACAAGGTTGTGTAGCGTATGGGCATTTTTTGTTCTTAAATTTTACCGATGAAAACAGTGAGCAGTTTCAATTAACAGAGCGAATGAACTGCAAGGCTCAATTATATGAAAGATTTCGAGTGTTTTCTGACCCTTTTTGTAAGAGAATTGAGAGAAAATGAACGTTGGAGAGCAGATGAGCGACAACGTTCAAATATTTGAATGTTTTCAAACATTTTCTGAGGTTTTTTTTATTTTACCTAACAGAAGATAAAGATCGCATTTTTCATGGACGTTTATCAATAGTCTGTGGAAAATAAACATAGCATATTTCATATTTTCCGAATAGTGTCAATAATCCGTCTATCAAAGGCTTTGGTTTGTTAATCGTCGAGATCTGAAACTGCTCAGCTACAGAGAAAACCTCATCAGCCAAGTAAGGTAGATACAAAATAGATGACACAATTAATAAATAATTAGTTGACAGCGAATAGTTATTGTAAAGAATAAAGATAAGAATCAAAGGATATGAAAGCAAATTGTTGCTATGTATTGACTGTTTATGCTGCATAGTGAGTCTGAAATATCAAACGTACCAGAATGAAAGTTATAATCTTGACACAAACAACGAAAAGGCTGATTTAATTCAAAATTAGTTCGGCACTGTTTCAAGATAAGTGGTTTAAAATGTCCTGATGGACGAGAAGGTACATTGAAGTTCACTTCGCTCAAAAGAAACGGGCTTGTGATTGAACCATTTAGTAATTTAATCATGAAAACAGTTACAAGCAGTTCCCTCCGACTAGAAAGGCTGTGAAGATTAATTAGTTTTAAGCGACTCGTATACGATGGCAAATTATACAAGGGATCCCAGTGAAGATCGCTTAAGGCAAATAGTAAAAATTGTTTTTGAACTGATTCTAAGCGATCCACGTGGACCTGGCAACGTGGATTCCAAATTATAGAACCGTATTCAAGTATCAGTCTGACTAATGTAGTAAAGAGTTTTAGTTACATAAGGGTCGCTAAATTCTTTAGACCATCGTTTAACAAATGCTAGAACGCCTCCAGCTTTATTGACTGTTACGTTAATATGGCAGTTAAAACTGAGTTTTTAGTCCATAGTAACCCCAAGGTCAACAACATCATACATTTGCTCAAGACTATAACTGTTAATTGTAACGCATGTATTTACATTTCTTTAGATTAAGCGGCATATAGTTTAAATCGCACCAAGTAACTAGTATATTTAGATCTGATTGAAGCTTCTTCGAATGACATCAAAAGCTTTACATCGTCGGCATACATTAAAATTTTCGAAAATTAAAATACTGTAGAAATATCATTTATAAACAACAAGAACAGAATCGGGCCAAGATGGCTTCCTTGAGGTACTCCTGAGGAGACATAAATAACATCGGATTCACCATTTTTAAACACTACTTTTTGTGCTCTGTCGCTAAGGTAAGAAGAGATCTAGCGATTGCGACCCGGCTGGAAACCCAACTGATCCAGTTTATGAATAAGTAAAGAGTGACACACTTTATCGAAAGCTTTGCTGAAATCAAAGTAAATTCAAGTAAGTTTGTAACGGTGGACTTTCCCTTACAGAACCCGTGTTGACAGTCGGAAATCAAGGTAGAGATAGGATTTGTAAGCTGATTGGTAACAATATCTTCACACACTTTTGGGATGGCAGAAAGCTTTGCTATGCCACGTGTCTTTCCATGCTTTTGGAAAAACACCACACTTTAGTGACAGATTGAACAAATTGGTAAGGGGTTGGTAAATATTGTTAGCACACTTCTTCAAGAAGCATGTAGGAATCCTATCAGGTCCGCATTTAAGAGGTTCCTTCAAGGTAAGAATTGGCGCATATAGTTGGACAATTAATTAAATTGTTTAGAAAGTCAGAGTTGGTGACTGCAGAATAGTTAGGAGTCAAAAATTGCCCAAAGAAATTATGACCCAAAAGAAATAAAAAACGACCCCAAATAAGCTTCAGAAAAACACCAATAAAGGCTCCGAAAAGTGTCCAAAAACCCTCTGAATGGATGAATGAAAGAAAATCACCAATTAAAGGGCTCCGAAAGGCGTCTGAGAAGGCTCCAGAAACCCTCAGAATGGAGGAATAAAAGGATCCGAAAAAGGTTCAGAAAAGCACCAATAAAAGGCTCCGCAGTTCATTTAAAAAGAGTCAAAAAACGCTTCAAATTCATCGAAATCGGACTCATTTCGGAATCTTTTTTATGACTTCGTTGGAGTGCCCGCGTAGAGCGATTTTTCGCTCCATTTGGGCTCCGAAAGAAGCTCATTTTGGAGAGTAAAGTTCTGAGAAATGAGCGTTTTATGGCTCCGAAAGGAGTCTTTTTTTGCACTTTTATGCCATCATATCACCAATTCTCTATCAAATACAGAAAAATGTGTACAACCAAAAAAATAGTAGTTTTAGGCATGAGAGTATGCAGTTTCAGGAAAGTTAAAGAACATTTAAATTTGTGATATATGGGTCTAGGTATCTGTTTCAGCAAGTATGTTTAACATAGTGAAAAATGTATGCGAATGCAAATCTAAATTAAACCCCCCCCCAAGGCCAATTCCTGCGCACGGCCCTGGACTTAGCTATGTAAGAATTACAGTAAATATGTATAATGAAATGTTTAGATTAATTTACTATAAATAAGCCTGAATATTATAATAAAGATTTCATTCATAATTCGGCACCCAACGGCTTTGATTATTTATACCGGGTGCTCACTTTACACTGCTCTGTCTCCTTGACTTCAGGTGCTCTGTTCTAAGCTTAGGTACTATTTCGGTTTTAGTAATAATAATGGGACTTTTTATGAACGGTGCGTTTTAAGAACGGAAATATGTAGCACTCCTAGCTTTTTACTAGGTTAACGCATAACATTGTTTCTATCAATTTTGGATGTCGTTGAAATTGCAAAATAATTAAATTTTTTGTTAAATTTTTTAATTTTTAATTACGGTTTTCTCGAATAATTTGTCAACCAGTTCATATGTAAATTATTTTAAAACAATCTCCTATTAATTTGGTTTTCAAAAACATATAACTTTTTTTATATCCGCGTAGATCTTCCTAATATATCCTATTGTAGTAAATTTTTACTGTGAAAAAAGAGTTTTTGTTATTTATTTTATTATTAACTTTTTATTTACATAACAACTTTCGTTTAGGTGATTTTCGTGCATGAGGCATAGCAAGACAATCACGTTGCATTCCCGAGCAGTAGTCAGCCATCATATGCTGATCCCATCTGCCTTGGTACCTCTCTTCCATAGCTTGTAGGTCCTGGTGAAACTTCGCCTTCTTCGCTATAGGAACCAAGATTCTCCGGAAAGTGGTTGTGGCAGCACGGCCGCATGTAACTCCGTAAATCATTCGTTACTTTGTATTTCTTTGCACCTGTCATTCTATAATTTTTCGATATGTATCTATGTATGTAAATCTGTAAGCCGCGATCGTTTCTTGTCATTCGCTGAAAATAAGCCGGTCGAGACGCAACCGCGGTAAGTTAAAAACTTGTAATTAAATTTACTTTAATTTGAGATTCATATAATAATAATGTCCATTTGCTTATTTAGAAATAAACACACTGTAACTGGCGTACACAAACGCTTACAATTGCAAACCCATCGTGTTAACATTTCAAGTACTCGTCCGAGCCGTCGCCAATGCCAACCGCGCGGCACCTTGCCATTACCATTTGCTACAAAGGTAAATAATTTGTCTGCGTTTTTACAGTCGGCTGGAGGCCATCAACATTTAACCAATCCAAATTTGATTTCCGAGCTGGTCAATAAGTTGCCAATGTCAAAGCGAATTGAATGGGCGCGCTACTCGTCTGCTATACAACCATAACCAGTTGCTCATTTTAGTATGTGGCTTAACGAAATTGTCAATTTGATATGTAGGGTACACGAGCAAGAACAGCGAGGGCCAAAACGTAGTGTGGTACTACATGCCGAGGAGGAGCAGCCAGCTCCTACATTAAAGTGCGCCATGTGCTCAGATCGTCACAAGCTTCAAGAATACAAACGCTTTCAGAATGCGAGCGTCGCGGATAGGTGGAAGTTTGTGAAGAGCCTTATTTTTTGGATGCCTAGCCAAGGGACATTCATACCGTGAGTGTCGACGACGCAAAGTTTTCTCCATTAACGACTGCAAGAGAACACATAACAAGCTTCTTCACGATTCGTCTCAAGTGCAACGCCCTGTAGAGAAGCCAACTTCAAACGCACAAAAATGTCACTCCTCAAAGTCTGCGTAAACTTCTTTTTCGAATTCTGCCCGTAACGTTGTATAACAATTCGATTGCTTAATAGTCGAAGAGTTAGGTCTAAAACAGACATGGGCGATTTGATTCAAACGAGCTGTTACCCTCAGCACACGTATTCTTACGCTCTTATTTCAGTCGCTATTGAGAGTGAAAAAACCAGTTTGGCAGTGTGGGATAAGGAATTGATTTTCCTGCCAGTCGCGCTGCAGACAGCAACGAGGTAATATGTCCTAGTATATTTTTGCCCCATTGTATAACATAAATAAAATGTTATAATTTCAGATATCTTTGATGGGGTAAACTCGGAGTTGACTACTTTTACTAGCAAACTAGTTAGCGGAAATTTAAGGAGTTCGTACAAACTTCAAAAAACATATTATCTCTCTCAATACCCTCATATTTATTTCTCAAAGTCTTTATGAAAGGTATTATAGTGCCTCCTAAAATTATATGCCCGGGTCCCCTTTACACACATATTACACAGTAGACATTGCATATTACCAAAAGCATCGAAATCATAAAGCAATATTTGTCATTCATTTTGAACAAACACATATAGGTACGCGCATAAATAGCACGATGTTGCTTCGCTGTTGTTTGTTAATCAACTGACTGCAAATGTTCTTTGTCCCATGGTAGCCACTTTACGCTCGCGGTTACCAATACATGCTTACATTTCATTTGCCCACCTTTGGTCTAAAACAGACATGGGCGTTTTGACTCACATGAGCAGTTACTATCAGCACACATATTCTTACGCTCTTATTTCAGTCGCTATTGAGAGCGAAAAAACAAGTTTTGCACTGTAGGATAATGAATTGATTTTCCTGCCAGTCGCGCTGCAGACAGCAACGAGGTAACATAGGTATGTTGATGTTTTTTTATGCCATAGTATATTTTTGCCCCATTTGAAATGTATAACTTAAATGAAATGTTATAATTGCAGATACCTTTGGTGGGGTAAATGCGGAGGTGACTACTTTTACTAGCAAACTAGTTAGCGGAAATTTAAGGAGTTCTTAAAAACTTCCAAAAACATATTATCTCTCTCAATACCCTCATATTTATTTCTCAAAGTCTTTATGAAAGGTATTATAGTGCCTCCTAAAATTATATGCCCGGGTCCCCTTTACATACATATTACACAATAGACATTGCCAGGGCCGTGCGCAGGAATTAGCCTTGGTTGGCTTTTAATTTAGATTTGCATTCGCATACATTTTTCACTAAGATAAACATATTTGCTGAAACGGATACCTAGACCCATACATCATAAATTTAAATGTTCTTTAACTTTTCTGAAACTGCATACTCTGATACCTAAAACTATACCCCAAAAAATGTTTCTGGTTGTACACATTTTTCTGTATTTGACAGAGAATTGGTGATATGATGGCATATCCCACCTAACTAAAAGTGCAAAAAAGGACTCCTTTCGGAGCCATAAAACGCTCATTTCTCAGAGCTTTACTCTTCAACATGAGCTTCTTTCGAGTCCGTTTTCGATGAATTTGAAGCCTTTTATTGGTGCTTTTCTGAACCTTTTTCGGAACCTTTTATTCCTCCATTCTGAGAGTTTTTGGAGCCTTTTCAGATGCTTTTATTTGGTGCTTTCTTTTCTTCATCCATTCAGAGGCTTTTTGGACTCTTTTCGGAGCCTTTTATTGGTGTTTTTCTGAAGCTTATTTGGGGTCGTTTTCTATTTATTTTGAGTTATAATTTCTTTGCGCAATTTTTCACTTCTAACTATTCTGCCGTCACCAATTCTGACTTTCTAAATTATCCCTATGAGCTACATGGCAACAATTTAATTAATTGTCCAACTATATGCGCCAATGATGTTCTTATTTATCTGAAAACCTTGAAGGAACGTTTTAAATGCGGCCCTGATAGGATTCCGACATGCTTCTTGAAGAAGTGTGCTCACAATATTTACAAACCCCTTACCAATTTGTTCAATCTGTCACTAAAGTGTGGTGTTTTTCCAAAAGCATGGAAAGAGTCGTTTCTTCTACCGCTTCATAAAAGCGGAAGCAAAGTTTCTATAGAGAACTATCGTGGCATAGCAAAGCTTTCTGCCATCCCAAAAGTGTGTGAAGCTATTGTTACCAATCAGCTTACGAATCCTATCTCTACCTTGATTTCCGACTGTCAACACGGGTTCTGTAAGGGAAAGTCCACCGTTACAAACTTACTTGAATTTACTTTGATTTCAGCAAAGCTTTCGATAAAGTGTGTCACTCGTTACTTATTCATAAACTACATCAGTTGGGTTTGGAGCCGGGTCTCAATTGCTGGATCTCTTCTTACCTTAGTGACAGATCACAAAAAATAGTGTTTAAAAATTGTGAATCCGATGTTATTTATGTCTCCTCAGGAGTTCCTCAAGGAAGCCATCTGGGCCCGATTCTGTACTTATTGTTTATAAATGACATTTCTACAGTAATAGAAAATGTTAAATATATGCGTTTTTCGCGTGCAACCTTGCAGCCGGCTTCCTATACAATACAAAATTATAATCTTGAGGAAGTGTATGATTTTTTTTGACCTTGGGGTTACTGAGTTTGTAATCAGTTTCAACTGCCACATTAACGTAACAGTCAATAAAGCTAGAGGCGTTCTAGCATTTGTTAAACGATGGTCTAAAGAATTTAGCAAGCCTTATGTAACTAAAACTCTTTACTACAATAGTCAGATCGATACTTGAATACGGTTCTATAATTTGGAACAAACGTTACCAGGTCCACGTGGATCGCTTAGAATCATTTCAAAAACAATTTTTACTATTTCCCTTAAGAGATCTTCACTGGGATCCCTTGTATAATTTGCCATCGTATACGAGTCGCTTCAAACTAATTAATCTTCCAACCTTTCTAGTCGGAGGGAAATGCTTGGAATTGTTTTCATGATTAAATTACTAAATGGTTCAATCACAAGCCCGTTTCTCTTGAGCGAAGTGAACTTCTATGTACCTCCTCGTCCATCAAGACATTTTAAACCACTTATCTTGAAACAGCGCCGAACTAAATCAGCCTTTTCGTTGTTTGTGTCAAGATTATAACTCTCATTCTGGTACGTTTGATATTTCAGACTCACTATGCAGAATAAAAATATCAATTCTTTCTATCCTAAATACATAGCAACAATTTACTTTCATATCCTTTGATTCTTATCTTTATGCTTTACAATAACTATTCGCTGTCAACTAATTATAATTAATTAATTAATTATTTATTAATTGTGTCATCTATTTTTATCTACCTTACTTAGCTGATGAGGTTTTCTCTGTAGCTGAGCAGTTTTAGATCTCGACAATCCGCGCGTCATGCGGATGCTCCCTTCGCGCCGGTCGGGCTTGATATGGTGGATAATCCGTTGGGAATTATTATTATTATTATTAGTATAATTAATAAAAAATAAGGTTTATGAAGTTTTATTGACACTATTCGGAAAATATGAAATGTGCTGTGTTTATTTTCCACAGACTATTGATAAACGTCCATGAAAAATGCGATCTTTATCTCCTGTTAGGTAAAATAAAATAAAAACCTCAGAAAATGTTTGAAAACATTCAAATAATTGAACGTTGTCGCTCATCTGCTATCCAACGTTCATTTTCTCACAATTCTCTTTACGTCTACAACTAAAAGGGTTAGAAAACACTCGAAATCTTTCATATAATTGAGCCTTGCAGTGCATTCGCTCTGTTAATTGAAACTGCTAACTGTTGTAATTTCGGAAAGCTGCAAGTGCAATTCAAAGTGCCGGACTTATGTATTGGCCAACCTTATTCTTTGCAACTTTCACAAATTTCTTCTTCCGTAAAATTATTTTAACTAATTTTGTCAGAAATTATTAGTCAAGATTCAATACAAGATTTATAAACTGTATTTGGAAATTTTTGCAAAATCATTGCAACTTAGATTTGGCCATGGGGGGTTTTAACCCCCCCCGTGCTCACGTTCCTGGACATTGGATATTACTAAAAGCATCGAAAATCATAAAGCAATATTTGTCATTCATTTTGAACAAACACATAAATAGTATCATAAAACAATCAAGCGGCGCACGATGTTGCTTCGCTGTTGTTCGTTAATCAAGTGACTGCAAATGTTCTTTGTCCCATGGTAGCCACTTTACGCTCGCGGTTACCAATACATGCTAACTTTTCATTTCCCCACCTATGGTCTAAAAGGTGAAGAGCGAAGCCTAAACGTGAGTTGGTTCGGTGGCCACAGGGCACAACAGCCTGCTACGGTGGTAAACGTTTCAGCGAGCGGGAGTGGTATGAAGAAGAAACATACACTTCGAAATGTTTATAGTATACGCGATCTAGGTAAGACCGATATTCGCCAGGGTGTTAGCCATCAACTCCTGCGTTATAATGGTGCTACGCCAAAGCTGCTAATAGGGTTGGATAAATGACACCTATTTATTCCGAGTGAGATCATGAATCAACGGGTTGGGATGGACCGTATTCGGGCCCTGCACAACACAGTCGCCAGAACGCAGTACAAGTCTTTCCTAGGGCATACATCTGAACAATCAATTGACGTTATGATCGCTGATTATTTTAGTACCGAGGCCTTCGGAGTAAGGTCATCGCCGCCACAAAACACATCGCGTAGATGGGCGATATGAAACCGCTCTGCTTTGGAAGAATGACAATATTAATTTGCCTGAAAGCTACACAGGTGCATATAAAGGCTTGGTTGGCATCGAAAGAAGCATGCTCAAGGACTAAGTATTCGCCAAAGCGTATAAGGACATCATAAGCTCCTACGTTATTAAGGATTATGCTCGTAAGCTCACGTTGGAAGAAGCATCACGGAGTTGCCCTAAGACGTGGTACTTGCCACACTTTGGTGTAACTAATCCTAACAAGCCAGGGATTTATCAAAACAGCCAGACGTTTATGAAATGAAGGTAATGACATTTGGTGCGGCTTGTTCGTCATGCTGCACCCAATATGTGAAATGCTTTAGAGCAACAAGCACAGTACCCACGCGCCGTGAAGTCAATACTGGAACGGCATTATGTGGACGACTTTGTCGATAGTTTTGGCTACATTGAAGAAGCAATCGACATTTCGAAGAAGGTACGTGATATACATAAGATGACAGGGTTTGAGCTGCACCGTCTATCAATGTCTATTGCAGATAAGGAAGGGTTAGACGCCGAAAAAATCCTGGGCATGGTATGGCAGCCATCTATCGACATCTTTACTTTCAGGCTGTAGTTCCCTAATGTCGATAAAACCATCATCACTGGCTAGCGAAGGCCAACCAAGCGTCAGCTCTTCAGCATTGTGATGCCAATATTTGATCCTCTAGGATTTCTCAGCAACCTTACAATCACGGCGAAATTATTAAAGGGCGAAGTTTGGAGGAGGCAGATCAAATGGGATGAGCCACTATCCGACGATCTCAACGACGCCTGGCGTTCATGGCAACAGCAACTTTCATCCACGACATACATATTTGCAAATCCCCAGGCATTACTTTCGGGGCGACGAGACAACGGATGTCCAGCTCCACGTTTTTGTCGACGCTAGCGAACAGGCCTCGCCTCGAGCTTTAAGCGGCTGTCCTCGGAACAAGATTGATGCAGACAGCCCCGAAGGCCACGATGCTACTATATCTGACTGTATTTTTTTCATGATTCAACGACCGTCCTCAAGTGGATCGGCAGCGAACATAAGCGATTTGCCGCCCATAGAGTGGCGGAAATCCTAGCCGCAACGACACCGTCCAATTGGCGATGGATACCAACACCTCATAACGTCGCCGACGAGGTCCCCCGTGCTAGACGTATATGTACCGATACTGATTCCTGCTGGCTAACTGGACCATAGTTTTTGAAAATGGGTAAAAAATGTTGGCCGAATGACCATGAGACTCGAGAGAACGAAACTCCGGACGGCGAAGAGCTTCGCCCGAAATTCGCTTTGGCTGTTGTAAGTAGTGAATTTGTTTATTAGAATCGCTTCTCATCTTTCGACAGACTGATACGAACAACAGCATGGGTGACTCGTTTCGTAGGTCGATGTCGTAATGGTAAGAAACCAGATGAGGCCTATGGGTTGACGTCATGGGAGCTGGAGGCAGCAAAGTACGTTCTTTATCGCCAAGTACAAGAAGAAGCATTCTCTGTCGAACTTCGTCTGCTCGAAAAAGATGCCGCAATCCTTCGTACCAGTGTGCTTCACCAGTTATCGCCTCACTTGGACGAGCAATATGTCCTGCGCGTTCACGGTCGTATCGATACTGCGGAATGATGCCGATATCCACGCGGCGTCCTATAATATTGCATACAAGCCACCAGTTTACAAGGCTTCTCGTTGGTCATCACCACGTTGCCATGAAACATCAAAACACAGAAACTACAATCTACGATATCCGACGTAAATATTGGATACCTGTTGTTGTTGTTGTTTTAACACTACTTTGCCCTGCCTAGGTAGTCAGTGTCAACCTTACCCAATATTGTCATCGAGCTCTTCTAACGGAAGTCCTAAAAACCTAGCGGCTTCAATAGGGGAGGACCAGAGGGATATGGGTGTTAGAAGAGTAGGCTCAGATGAGCAGACAAAAAGATGGTTAGTGGTATGGGGGGACAAGCCGCATGCCGGACAGACATTAGGCAAGTCGGGGTTCAGTCTGGATAGGTAAGAGTTTAACCTATTACAGTATCCAGACCGGAGTTGGGCCAGCATCACCCTAGTCTCCCTAGGCAGCTCGCGCTCCTCTTCGGCAACGGGTGGTGTTGCTGCCTGAAGAACGGCGTTCACCGGGAGAGAGCCAACATAGGAATTTACCGAATTTGTGTGGATGAGGGTGAGGGCCTGCCGGTGCACCTTAGGATCAAACGGCGTGGAAATCAGGTGCCGGATCTCATCGTAGTGTTTGCGTAGATGGCTCCTTATGCTCCTGGGGGGCGGATCCTCGTTGATCAGGCGTCCGTTCGGATGCTGCGGTTTGCAACAGTTGAACAGGAATTGCCTGGTCAACATCTCGCTATGCTCTTTAACGGCGAGCATTTTCGCTTCATTATGTAAGTGATGCTCAGGAGACATAAGAAGACAACCAGTGGCGGTACGAAGGGCGGTGTTTTGGCAGACCTGTAGCCTCGTCCAGTGTGTGTCAGCTAGCCCCGGCGACCATATAGGCGTCGCGTAGCTCAGTACCGGCTGGCCAATTGCTTTATATGTAGCTAGTAACGTTTCTTTGTCTTTACCCCAAGTGCTGCCAGCTAGGGACTTGAGGATTTTGTTACGGCTTTGGACTTTATTGGCAATTGCGGTTACGTGAGCGCCGTATTTGAACATGTTATCAAACGTCACCCCTAAGATTTTGGGGTGTGAGACAGTTGGTAGCTTGACATTATCAACGTAGACGTCTAATTCCATGTTCACTTGCGTTGTCCACGTCGTAAATAGGGTGGCCGAGGACTTATTCGGTGACAATGCCAGGTTTCTCCCGGCGAAGAATTCGGACACGGCTGGGAGGTATGAGTTAATACGAGAGCAGAGTTCTTCTACGGAGGGGCCTGTTGCCAGAATCGTACAGTCGTCGGCGTAAGAGACGATCGAGACACCCTCTGGTGGGGGGGGAAGTTTCGATATATAATAGTTGAACAGGAACGGGGATAGGACACCACCCTGCGGCACCCCCTGTTTAACTATTCTGGGTTTTGATCTTGCGCCTCTGAACTCAACCGACGATTGACGACCACTCATGTAGTTTGCAGTCCAACGTTTAAGACAGGGAGGAAGGGACGAATCTTCAAGGTCTTTCATTAGTTGCGCATGGTTGACCGTATCAAAAGCTTTGGCCAAGTCAAGCGCAACTAGCACTGTCCTGTGGTTTGGACGCTTTTGGTTTAGCCCGTCCCCTATCTGAGTGGTTATGGCGTTCAGCGCGGTGGTGGTGCTGTGATTTTTGCGAAATCCATGCTGATGTTCGGCGAGCCGCAGGTTTGCGGTGAAGTACGGCAACAAGGTGGCTTCCAACACTTTCACTACTGGCGAGAGGAGAGATATCGGGCGATATGACTCCCCTACGGCAGCTGGCTTGCCAGGCTTTAGTAGTGGGACCACCTTTGCTTGTTTCCATCTTTCAGGAATAACAAAGGTGGAAAGGGAAAGGTTGAAAATTTGTGTGAGGTATCTTATGCCTTCGTCGCCAAGGTGTTTCAGCATCAGCATGGAAATGCCATCGGGGCCGATATATTTGGTGTTCTTGGATCTCCGAATAGCCTCATGAACTTCTGTTGTGGAGATGGCAACGGGCGCATCGCTGTTTTTGTGTTTGTGCGCTTCCCTGGTGGCTCGGCGAATATCTTTGTTCAACGTAGGATGCATTACAAATTGTCGGCAGAAGGCGCTCGCGCATCTTTTTGGCTTCGACTGAACCTTATCACCGAAGGCGATGGATATTTTGTCGTTAGGTTTAGTCGGGTTGGACAAAGATTTCACCGTCGACCATAATTTGCCAACTCCAGCCGAGAGGTTGCAAGACCTTAGGTGCTCCTCCCACTTAGCGCGTTTGTGTTGATCTACTAAGCGTCTGATTTCCGCGTTAAGATCCCGTATTTGAGGATCCGTAGGGTCAAGGTGTCTAATATGGTCACGTTCATTTGCCAGGGCCGCTGCCTCTGCGGGGAAGAATGGACGCACTTCCTTTATTCTACCTGACGGAATGTGTTGGTGGGAGGCTGAAATTAGGGCCATACGAAACGCCTTTTCCCCTTCTCGTACGTCAGACGGGGTAGGAAGAGCAGCGAAGGCGCTCTCTGTGGTGTTGAGAAAACCCTCCCAGTCGGCTTTATTGAAGTTAGTGTATGTGCGTTTCTCAGCGGTGACAAAGTCGGTGGGGCGATCGATTGAGAGCACTATGGGTAGGTGGTCTGAAGCAAGCGTCAGCATCGGTCGCCAGTCAACGCAGTTTATTAGTCCAGCGCTGACTATGGTGATGTCTGGCGAGCTAGAGCAGTTTACCGCCACTCTAGTGGGGGCATCCCCATTTACCGTGCAAAACGTCGAATCATCTATTTGGTCAGCCAGCTCCTGTCCCCTACCATCGGCCTGCAGGCTGGAGTGCCACAGGTCGTGGTGTGCGTTGAAGTCACCAAGGATGACGCGGTTCTCGCCCCTGAGTAACGCACGAATGTCAGGGTGGTAGTCCCTGGGACAACAGGTGACAGGAGGTACGTAAATGTTTATGATTTCAAGGTCGACATCGCCTGACCGGACAACCATACCTTGACGTTCTAAGGTGGTGTCCCTCGGGTCGATGTCAGGCTCAAATAGACGATACTGCACGGATTGATGCGTGATGAATGCCAGACCACCCCCAAGCCCTCTCGCACGGTCACAACGGTGTACATTGTACCCGTTGCAGGTCAAAAGAGACGACCTTCCACCTAACTTTGTCTCCTGGATAGCCGCGATCTTGATGTTCAGTCGCTTCATTAAATTTGTCACTTCAACAATTTTGCCAGTTAGGCCGTTGCAATTAAATTGCAGGATACCGAAGTGTGTAGGGGGAGCAGAGTTGATGCTGGGGGTCAAGGACTGGTGCGTATGCCTAGGTGGTAATAGGCTGGGTCGCGCACTACGGCGCAATCTTGAAGTCGAAGGAATCGCGTTACCAGAAGGTAGTGGCGAGTCGGACGACGTTGAAGGTTGCGTAGCTCGACAGCATGGCGCAACGTACGTATCAGTCCATAGGTTCCTGTTCGCGAGTCCAGAGCATATGAGCAGGTGACACAGGCCAAAGCAGTTATTGCACTTGACTGATGCCAACGGCGTATATAATCTTAACCGACAAACAGTGCACGTAGTATAAGGGACCAGGAGCTGATGGTTGTGGCTTATACTCGTGCTAATGCTGGAAGAAGAGGGGCTGACCGGGGGGGTGGGAGAGAGCGGACGCTCAGCATTGCTCAAATCCACTTGGGAAGTGCTACGTAGGGAGTAGCTGTGAGCTGCTGTGTGAGATGTTGACGCCTGTGGGCGTGAGCGGCCGCTCGAAAGGTCTACTTGCTGATGTGCATTGTTAGTGCTAGTCGTGGAGACTGATGTGACAGAGTCAGACATATGTGGCGGAGCGATACTTGATCGACGACGGCCACTGGACGTCATAGGACGTGAACAGCAAGGGGCCACAAAAGTTTTATAAAAACTAGCGGGTCTATGAGTAGAGGGATTTAGTCCGGAGCAACTAGTTAGATGCAACCATCTGCTACAGTTAGAGCATTGTACCGAATGTGAACGTTTCACATAAATTTTCTTCCAGCATACACAGCAGATCCATTCTCTAGGTCCGGGGTTGGGTTCAATACCAGCCCGGAGCAGGAGAGTCTTGAGCAGTCCCGCTGCAAGGAGCTGCTCGGAGGATGACATTATTGGGGGGAGGATTACTGACGGTTTAGGCAGGGGGGTAGTGAAATAACAGCCCTTGGTCGGGGAAACCCCGAGTCATTCCGGTACGTAGAACCGGCTGTCGTGGGATACCTCGACTACGTAAGCTCCTACGAACTGTCATTAGCAATTGTCAAGTCTGTCGAGTGTCCAAAGCAACGCCAGTCGTGCCATCCATGGGTCCCCTACCTTTTGACCGTTTGACGCCGTATGTAAGGCCATTTTCTTACACCGGCTTTGATTACTTTGGCTCTATAAACGCTGTTCACGTGCCTCACTATGAGGGCAATGCACTTGGAACTCGCTCACGACTTAAGTGCAGACGCCTGTATCATCGCTATACGCAACTTTATTAACCGCCGCGGGGTTCCTGTAAGAATGAGGTCAGACAATGGCAAAAATTTCGTTGGCGCCAATCAGGAAGCAAAACGTTTTAGTGAAGTGTTTGACTGCGAGCGCTTACATGGCGAAATGGCAGGCAAGAGCATAGAGTGGTGGTTCAACTGTTCAATCAACCCATCTGAAGGCGGTGTGTGGGAGCGCATGGTGCAGTGTGTGAAGCGAGTGTTACGACAAACGCAGAAAGAAATATGCCCGAAGGAGCACACACTGGTATGCTTCCTCATCGAAGCAGAGAATACGATAAATTCTCGCCCTCTCACACACCTGCCAGTAGCCTGACCAGGGGGAACCACTCACACCAAATCACTTCCTGCTTGGCGCAGCGCAGCCAACACGGCACAAACACCAGCGAGCTCCGGGGAGGCACAGATGCCATGCGCGTTGCGGAAGCAATGGCGGATGGCCCGTCAGTTACGGGACCAGTTCCGGAAGAGGTGGATTGCCGAGTATTTGCCCACGCTAACTCGTCGCATGAAGTGGTGTGAAGTCACAAGAAATTTGAAGATTGGCGATATTGTTTTCGTCTACGACAGTTCCGTGCCACGCAACCAATGGCGTCGAGGTATAGTAGATCAAGTCTATCCAGGAGTAGATGGTGTCGTCCGACAAGTAGACGTACGCACACCCCAAGGTACATTGCGGCGAGCTGCATCAAAGCTGGCCTTGCTGGACGTGGAAGCTGGTGAATCTTGTTGATCCACGGGGGCGGGGGTGTGGCAGCACGGCCGCATGCAACTCCGTAAATCATTCGCTACTTTGTATTTCTTTGCACCTGTCATTATATAATTTGTCAATATGTATCTATGTATGTAAATCTGTAAGCCGCTATCATTTCTTGTCATTTGCTGAAAATAAGCCGGACGAGACGCAACCGCGGTAAGTTAAAAACTTGTAATTAAATTTTGCTTTAATTTGAGATTCATATTATAATAATTGCCATTTACTAATTTAGAAATAAACACACTGTAACTGGCGTACACAAACGCTCACAATTGCAAACCCATCGTGTTAAAATTTCAAGTACTCGTCCGAGCCGAGCGGTCACACTGGTCAAGGTGGCTGCGGAAATAATGGGCTTTGATGGAAATGTTACATCCTAAGTTTTTGTAATTCTCTAGCATGTTGTTAACAATATCAGAGTAGTTACTTGACTTGTGATTTCCCAGAAAGTTCCTGGTAACTTAACCAAACGAATTCCACGCAAGCAGTTCCAAACTGGTCATTGAATTTAACCCGATTTTGTTTTTTCTATGCTTAGCCTAGGAAATTTTCTCGTTATGTAACATTGTCAACTTTTATCTAACGCCTTCACAAATTGTTTCGTTAAACCCAGTTTAATGTGAAAGGGTGGAAATATAATTGAATCTATTGTAACTAAAGGTGTGTTTATCACATTCTACTTTCCGATTTCAAACATCTCACGTACAGGCCAGTCCCTTTCTGTCCAGTTTTGATGCTTGGCACGACAATCCCACAGGCAATAAAAACATGGGTATTTGATGTATCCGGCGGCCACCGTGGTGTGGAGGTAGTGTTGTCGGCCTACCACACCGAAGGTCCGGGTTCAAGCCCTAGTCCAGGTTACATCAAAAAGTGGTTGGAAAAAGTTTTTTCAAAACGGGGTCGCCCCTCGGCAGTGGTTTGGCAAACTCTCCGAGTGTATTTCTGCCATGAAAGGCTTCTCAGCAAAAAATTCATCTGCTTTGTAGATGCCGTTCGGAGTCGGCGAAAAACCGAAGGTCCCGCCAAAAATTTCAAAAGCGGCACACCACAAATTGGAAGAGAAGCTAGGCGCAAAAATCCCCTAGGAGATTGATGATATAACTGTTGTATATCGCGCCATATATATATATATACATATATTTGGTGTATCCACTTTGTTGTCCTAACAAAAAGTTAACCATCTGGGAATTTCCATGGCAGAGATTGATGAAAGCGAAAAAACCAACATTTTATTTTTAAGTTGGTAATATGGCTAAGTTGTTGTAAATATATTAAATCATGATGAATAAATGCCAGAATGACATTCGCATAAGCCTAACTTAAATATTCTTAAACTATTTAGGACAACCAAAAAAAAATTTTTTTTGTTCTTAAATACCTTGTTAAGAAACTATTTTATATTTGTTATGCTGTGTGAATCTTAGTAACCAGGCATTACATGTTACTTTTATTTTAATTCTTAGTGAAATTTTGAAAAGTATGAAAAATTTGTACAAACATTTTTGGGTGTAGAAAAAAAAATTGTTGTGCGCCTTTTTTTGTAACGTAAGTGACGAAAATAAGCATTTTATTGCATAAAATATATAGTTTTCTGCCAATCAATTTAAAATCTTCGATTCTCCATCTACAAGGTAATTACATAAACTATGTAAAGTAAATTTGTTTTTAAAATAGTATACAATCTAAAAAAAACCGGTGCGCTTTTGTAACGTCAGTGACGAACGCTTACGTTCTTACCCACCTTTTCAAACAAACTTTTTATTTTTGCTTCTATTTTTTTTTTTTTTTTTTTTTTGTTAAAACGTAAAGATCCTCTGTATATATATCGAATGTCTATGTATAAATATTCCACACAATAGACTCGAACAATATTTGGTAGTTAATGCAACACATTTCTTGTAATACAATTAGTACTTGGCGTATGAGCAAAACCAGCTAAAAACAAGTAAGGAAAGGGCTGTCTTCGGCTGTGCCGAAGGCTTCATACCTTTCATGAATACGCATAACTTTTTTAAGTGTCCGATCCTTACTTACAATTGGTACAAACTCTTCAAAACTGTTAATTTGAAAATACATGGCCCAAACCAGAGTTATCGGAGCAATCGATTATATGGGAGCTATATGTTATGTTAGTCCGATCTGTATGATTTTCACTGCACACATCACATATGTAATAAGTACCAAACCTGCAAAATTTTACGTTCCTAGCTTCTTAACTGCAAAATCTATAGCCCAAAACCCATTTATCGAAACTATCGATTATATGGGAGCTATATGTTTGGTTGGTCCGATTTGAGTCATTTTCACTACACATGTTACTTATCCAATATGTACGAAAAGTGCAAAATTTTGCGGTCCTAGCTTTTTAATTGCAAGATTTATAGACCAAAACCCGTTTATCGGAACAATCGATTGTATGGGAGCACTGCTTTGTATCGGTCCGATCTGGCTGGTTCCGACAAATGATTAATCCCATGCAAAATGGCGGCCCTATACCAAATTTCATCGAGATAGGTCTAAAATTGAGGGACTAGTTTGCGTTCAAACAGACAGACGGACAGACGGACGGACAGACGGACATGGCTAAATCAACTCAGCTTATCATCCTGATCATTTCGGTATACTTAATGGTGGGTCTATCTCTTCTTCTTCTCATACTTACAAACATCGGACCAAAGTTATAATACCATTTCATGTTCATGAAAGGTATAAAAAGTCTAAACTGAGCAAAGGACACCTGAAGATAAACCCTTTCACGATTTTCTGCAATAAATCAATTGACCTGTTTGTTATCACGTCCATAAAAGAAAACCTAGTCGGCTTTTTTTCTGTTACTTCGGAGGTAACGTCAGTGACGAATTTTGCGTAACGTCAGTGACGGTACATAATTAACTATGCATGCTACATCTTTATAAAAGTCCTAATAACAAAGATTTTTATAAAGACTTCATTCTATTTCTAATAATCTCTCAAACATTGAAATTTAGTTCTGTCAAGGGGTTTCGCAGAAATTTGAATAAATCACCGGTGCCCAAAACCCCTAGTCCTAAAATTGTAACGTCAGTGACGACGGAATTTTAGTCCGTATTTAGTATGTTTTTAGAATTTAAATACAAAGTTTAGGCATAACAGCTTTGAGTAGCTAAACTCCAAGTAATAAACCATTTTTCGTGTACTAAAACGTGCAAATGGTAATGCAATTTGAGTTTAAATCATACAATTTTACTTGCGATGTAACGTAAGTGACGGTGGAATTTCCCATCTTTAGATCTACACAAATACTCCAACTATGTTCATTATGCTTGATTTTGTCTAAAACAAGTGTAATATTTTGATATTCTTCCTTTAATTTAGTTGAATGAGCAATGGGAATTGAACCATGTTGGTTGCCATTGTGTAAAAGAACACACTTAAGGCTTCGTTTAGAGCTGTTTATGAAGCCACGGCTTTCATTTGTGTGGTATTCTGAAAGACCCATTTTCAGAAGGAGGCCTTGCACATGTGAACAAAAAACTATATCATTTTCCAAATTAAAAAATGGCAGCAAGTCTTTCCCTCTTGTACGGTAGAGAATCACTTTCGTCCCTGTACCTAATAAATTTTGTTTTAATCTACTTCTGCAGATTCCTTATCGCTAGACACTTCACAATTCGATGATTAACGGGTTGGAACAGGCGCTTCCTCTCTCTTAGCGGATTGAACCTTTGGATATAAAATTTTGTTTTAAATTAACACCACGCAAATCGACACAGCAGAAGTAACAGTTATCGAAGTGATTTGTTTTTCCTCCTGAATAGGCCCCACGAACCTCATATGGCTTCTTTTACCATTGACCCACTGTCTCAAGTGTTCACAGCACATTTGCAAACTTATCGAGGTATCCACTTATAATAAGCACTTATTATAAAATCTGTTATATTTTTCCTGAATTTTTGGACTGTGCATTCCCCACAAATGTAGCAAAACACATTTGGGTCATTGACACCTCGTGATGAAGACGTGATATTGACTTTTTTTTATTTAATTATAGAAAGGTACTAACACTTGAAACCGCACTCCCGAAAGTACTAATTACAGAAAATTTAAAATATTAAGAAATTCGATCAAGCTCTAGGCCAAACATATATATAAATTAAAAACAAAAATATTTGTTTTCATATAGGTTATGTATATTTGTCGATTTTGTTTTGTCGATATTTCGACTACATTCTGTAGTCATCATCAGGACTGAAAAACAATTAAACAATTAAAACCAAAAAACATAAAACATAAGCTTCATACATTTAAACTAACACTCTTGAGTGCACCTGGTCGACTGATTTAACATTTCAAACAATAAACAAATTGAAGCGAAAATGATGAACAAAAAATTTGTAAACAAATTTTAGCAATAATAACAATACTTAGCTAAAAACTATAGGTAAGTGACGCTGACATATTGACGTTGGTACAGCTTAACATGGAACAAATCTCTTCTCACGAGCCACTAATGTTGTTGCTTATCAATTTCCTATAAGCACATTTTTCGGCTGCTTTGAAATTCATTCGTTGTTCTTTTGGCGTATTAATTATATGTAGCATCTCCAATGTATACCTTTTGTTGTAATTTTTCTCTTGTTGGATTATTGTTACGTTTTCTAAGTCAGGAGAGTTTCTGTTGGCTCGGCAATGTTGAGTGAGCGCAGTTTTATTATCATTAGAGTGGTCCGTATTTTTTAAATTTGTTTTATGCACGGAAATCATTGTTTTTAATTTTGATTTTGTAGTTCCTACATATACTTGACTGCATACGTGGGACCCGTCGCCGTTACATGGTATCTTGTAAATTACATCGGATTTCTCAAGTTTATCGATTTTGTCCTTAGTGTTGCTAAATATTTGTTGTACAGTGTTGTTATATGTGAATGCCATTTGAAATCTTTCATGATCGTACATTTTAGAAAATTTTAATCTATTGGACAGACTGGGGACATATGTAGATGTTTTGTATATTTTGTTTGTGTTGTTATTTGCCATGTTGATGTTGCATTTTTCAAAATAATCGCGTATATAAGAATTTATTAGATATATCGGGAAGTCGTTGAGTTGAGTTGTACCAGTCGAAGTACAATTTATTGTTCTTTCTTACAACCAAAGTGTCCAGAAATGGTAATTGTCCATCTTTTTCCACTTCATGGGTAAAATTAATCGATCTGGTATAACTATTTAAAGTACCCAACATATCTTCTACAGCATCAATTTTTACAATAGCAAACAGATCGTCGACGTATTTCGTCAAAAAGCGTGGTTTATTCGGGGAATCCTCTTCAAATTTACGTAATAACTCCTCCATTACAATATCTGCAATGAAAAATAAAGGGGAAGGAAAATTTTTTTATAAAATATATATTTTTTTTTTAAACAGTAGAAATGTATTAAACTAGAAAATTCTAGGAAGATCTATGCGGATATAAAAAGTAAAAATATCTTTGAAAACAGAGTCAAAAGCAGATAGTGTTAAAATAATGTACATATGCACTGATTGACAAATAATTCGAGAAAACCGTGATTGAAAATGAAAAAATTGACCAAAAAATTTAATTTTTCACATTATTTTGGCAATTTATGTTACGTTTATGAAAACATATTAAACAATTGTATACTGATAGAAGCGGCAAAATGTACTCTTTTCAACGACATAAAAAATGTGTTGATATAATAAACAGAAACAAAGTTATGGGGCCATGCAGACCTTAACCTCTTGAAAAATGGTTCTTGACCCTATCTAGAAAACTTTAAGTAGCGTTAAAAATGTAAGTATACAGTTTTTATCAGGGTACCGAGTACTATCAAATTTGTTTACAAGGAGAGCTGCACTAAACCAAAACTCTTATTTTGTTGACCTGTGTTATCTAGTAGAACGAGACTGCAAGGAGATAAATGATTATTTAGTAGAAGGACTATTGGCTTCTCCCTGGAGCAATTGGTGTTTCCTTGTATATGCTTGATCATATCGATGAATATTTCTGAAATCATCCAACCATGTTACGTCAAAAATTTACGGTAGCAATAGTTGATTTTCTGCTGTTTTTATTTATTATTGCAAATTATTTGTACTCACATATTTTAGTTTTCATAAACACCAAAATGCATATAAAAGACACTTAAATGTATGTTCTAAACTCTATTGAGTAAAATGAATGAATATTAAACATCTTTTACGCATAGTCTTCCTCTTGGTCCGTCTCGGGAAGGCAATCATTAACGCCTTTGTCGTACTGCAGATTTAAATGCTCATTGCAAAATTGTTCAGGTATTGTGTTATTTTCGCAAAAGTCTTTTTAAATCATTGTACTTTCTAGATGAAATTTTAAGGGGTTATTATATATAGGAGCTCGTCCATGTTGTTGTAGCGATACGTGCCCTGCTTAGTGATCGATTTCTTTACCTAATTAAATCATCAAATTCTTCTAACGATAGTCCCAGAAAGCTCATGGCTTCAATAGGAGTGGATCAGAGGGAAATAGGTGTTAGAAGAGTAGGTTCGGTTGAGCAAACAAAGATATGGTTTGTATCATGTGGGGACATACCGCATGCCGGGCAAACATTTGACAAGTAGTAGGGTTATTTTTCTTAAAAGAAGCTGAGCGTAAAGTTGGAAATACTTAATTCTTTCAATCAGGAAACAGTGCTTGTGAATGTTCTTTCCAATCTTTGTAATCCCAGTGGTTCATTACAACGCAATTATAATTTTCTAGATTTGTTCTAGCGCTAGATATGATTGTGTACCATTCACTTGGTGCCCAAACAGCCCTAGCCCTTACAAGTGATTCAATGGTACCAGGTGCGTAGCCAAAAAAACGTTTGGCCAAAGTGTCAGTAAATAAGAATTACCTGTAAATACACACATATTTATATTTTTAAATGTTACCTATTTATACTATTATTTATTTGGAATTTTTTTTTTCTACACGGCTAAAAATTTGATACTAAATTTTAAACCAGTCATTGGTTTACACAAAAACCCTTTCAATTACCTACAAAAATTCACGATTTTTTGCGGTTTGGATTTAAAACTTAACTGGGATATACAAAAATAAAAAAAAATGGTATAGACAGCGAATATGTGTACTTTTCGCAGAAAATTCATGAGTACGCCGTAGCTCGGTAGGTAGAGCATTGCGCACTGATTTGGGGCAATAAAAAATTGTTAGCAGCAATTAAACCAAATTAGGTTTGGTCATACACTAGAGACCACCAGTATGTCTACATTCAAAGTGTTTTTTTTGGAATTCCCAGTAAAATTAACTTCTCTAGGATAATTTCATTATTTTTGAATGAAAGTATGTGTAAATACACAATAAAAATACTTCAACTCTACTACTAACCAATCTTATGCTGCTAGAAGAATTACTCGATTTTTGGCAATTTTTTTTCTTGCCGACCAAGAGCATTTTCTTCAATATAAAAATATTACACTTATAAATTTGTATGGAAGATAATGCACTTGGTCGGCTAGAAAAAAAATTGCCAAAAATCGAGTAATTCTTCGAGCCGCTTAATATTGGTATCTTTGTTCACTTCAATTGAACTCGAAAAAAATCTAAAAATTTGTACTAAAAAGTTAGAAATTTTGATGAAAATTTTTCGAGTTTTCTTGAATTTTCATGAATTTTCCACAAAGTTCTTAACAAACAACACTTTGAACGCAGACATACTGGTCTAGGTGAATATGTAGCCCCAAAACGTTTTAAATCTAGGCTAAAACTTTTAGCCATGTGCAAAACAATATTTATTTTTCTTGTTTGTTTTGAAATTTTGTTTAGGATTTCTTCAGGAGTTACTTCAAAAGTAGAGTGGATGTTGAGTACAGCCAGCCTCTCCTGCCCAATTGTACTTCTTAGACGAAGGGAAGACCGTTCGCTTGGATATGCTCTTTGCGTAAATTTACTTCCGTTGCCATTACAGAATTTTTATTAAAAGAAATCTTTCATTCATTCGGCGTACAAAACTTTAATAAGCGACAACGGTGCTCAATTTAAATCCAAAGAGTTCAACGAATTTTTAAAAGAGTATGGAATTCAACACGTCTATACCGCATTGTATTCCCCACAAAGCTATGCATCCGAACGCGTTAATCGTTCGCTGATAGCAGGGATACGTGCTTACATTAAAACCGACCACACCAAGTGGGACGAACAGCTTAGTGCTATATCTTGCGCATTGAGGAACTCAATCCATAACTCCATTAACTGCACCCCATATGAAGTTTTATTTGGCTACAATATGATTACACATGCATCGCAATATCGCTTATTAAAGGATCTAGGCATGCTGGAAGAATCTACACGTTCGATAACACCAAAGGATAAAACGGCTTTGTTGCGAAACGACTTGCAAACAGAAATGAAAAAGGCATATGATAAAAATGCAAAACAATACAATCTGCGGGCCAAGCCCGTTGCGTTCAAACCAGGGCAAGAAGTTTTTCGAAGGAACTTTTCACAGAGTGACTTTTCCAAAAATTATAATTCTAAATTTGCACCAAAATTCATTAAATGTCGCGTGAAAGCAAAAGTAGGTAATCACTATTATCAGCTGGAAGATTTAACAGGCCGACTTATTGGTACATTTCATGCCAAGGATATTCGGCAATAACGTTCAAAATTCCGACTAACCTTCTTACGCACAGCTTGAAGGTTACCCGGTTTGTAACATCCACCCTGAATAGATAATCCTTAGTATCCCATAAATCTAGCCTAGCCTGATCGCTTAGTATTTGATTTCCGGTTTGAAATGACATTGTGCATAGAACAAAATTCTCTCATGCGATTTTTTTGACAGAAGCGGTAGTACGTTTATCTGCATACAGTGCTACCAACTGAAGAATTGTTTAGACAAGTAGGATATGGGGGTCTAAGTTTGCTTTGCGGAAGCTAAAATCTTTCTTTCCGTTTGGACCATCAATCAGGCAAGTTGGAAGAACTGCCTTTCTTAATAACAATGCATAGGCGCATAAAGGACTGGTGAGTTAACTCTTTTCGAGTATAAAATGTTCTTTTTCTTTTAAATACTTTCTTCAAAAGTATTTTTATACCTAGTAGTGCTTCGCACACAAGGTATATTATTTTAACTTACGTCCGCTTTTATTTTTATTTTTATATTAGCTATAGTCCCATCAGAGGAATTCCAATAGCTAACTCGTTATATCCCAATTAATCACCCACAGTACTTTGTACACGATTACAACAACAGGTAATAAACATCGATTAGCCTTTTCTCTCTATTGTAGGCTGAGCATTTTGAGATAAACTCACATTTAAACTCGTCATGACTCTAGTCACGGTTTGCTCTATCATTTCTTGAATAATTTCGAGGTCAACACCGTTGCCTTGTCGATTATTACAGTTTCGCGGGGGTCTACCGCGCCTTCTATTACCGGCGGTAATAAGAGGAACTTCAGTCTGGTTGGTGCTATGACCACCATCCAAGGCGGATGACTGTGCGCCACTTGCTTCACCACCCTGCATCTCTTGTGTTTCGGTAGGGTTTGAAGTTTCAGTTTGTGGCATGGACTTACTAATACTTCTCGTAAGAATGGTCCGCTCAATTACAGGATTGGACTGATCTCTAGGTGAGCAATTGCCAACAACTATTTTAAGATCAGATTGGTTAATAATTTGGTTTCACAATGTTTAGGCCCGAAGCCTAACTTCACAAGATTCCGGGCCACCCTAATATGACGGCCCGTTTTTATTCCAGTCGCCCACACCATCGCACCCACATGTACATGCATACGTGCATATGTGTACGTTTTGTCAGCGCTATGCACGTACATGTCGGTGACGATGTGTGAGTGCAGTTTCCCCTTAAAACCGGAGGACTTTTCCCGGGTGAACGGTCTTCCACCCAGACAGACTAGCTCTCTTGCCAGCCAGCTGTCAACCTGTTAACACCTGCCACCGATCACCGCCGTGAGGTGAACTATTATAAAAAAGGTAATTTATATCCATGCTATCGAAAGCCACGTAAATAAAGACAATATTATAACGAACGTTCGTTTTGTTTCTTTTTATTTATACACATACATCCTGTCCGAGATCGACCTCGGTGCGCCCTACCACTGCCTGTTGAAGACGCACCCCGGCCGAACATGGTCCTTCAGCGCCAAAACTGAACAGCACCTTTACCACTTATTATACAGTCCACAACAACAACAAAAAAGTCAGTACCAAAACCGTGTGAATATATTGACGTGGGGAACTTTTGCCACTCGCAACACAGAAAACAGTGAGAAGAATATTGACGTGGGGAACTTTTGCCACTCGCAACACAAAAAATCGTGATACTCCAACAAAACCACCAGCTGGAACAACATCGAACCAACAGTCACACACGTGCCACAAAAACAAAGTTCACAATAATCTACTTTGACGTAAGTGTTACAATATTTCTTGCCCGTTTTTTTTGAGGGGATAAATTTTTACGCCGCGCGTAGTGCTCGAAACGCGAAAAGTGTTAAATTTCCTTAAGAAATAAATAGTGAATACTGTGCAATTACAAATATCCAAAAGGGTGAACATAACCTAACTTTCGTGCAGATACGTTTCCATGCAACTTGATTTTAAATTTTGTCTTTCGCCTCTAAAAGGTTAATTTATGCACACAACACTTTATTCTGGAAAGTTTACACTTTTCGTAGAGCTATACACGGCGCGCGCACTTTTTATATTACCACATCCAAATAAAACAATTGATTATTACACGTGAGGGTGGCGAGTGGTCCCTTTGTTGTTACTCGCGACATTGTTGTTGGTCTCACACAGTAGCAAAAACAGCTGTCTACATAACTATTCAATAAACATTCAACTACAGCATTTAAAATTTTGTTTGGTCACTTTTTTTCTTTGGGTTCGAGAACCAGAATTGCGTGTCACAGTTACACCCACCACAGTAGGAACCTTATTTGCATTTGCCCACAAAAGTATCCCTATACGCGAGTTCAGAAACGGCTGAGAAAATGAATACGTACATCAGAGTAGCAGAGTCAATAGCAGAGTTTGAAACCGATTTCAACCTTAGTCGTGAGGAGGACCGTACAAAACATACTCTTGCAATTGATCAAGAGGAATTACGGTCCTTATGGACGAAGGTCAAGTCTGCTCTTGACTCTCTGATGGACTGCGAAGATACATCAACAGATGAAATCCTTGCTATAAGGAAAAAGCATAGGTCATATACATGCGATGCTTATCAAAAATCACTGCTGAGGCAGAAAAGTTTAAGAAAGTGGAAACGACTACCGCTACAAACCAGCCTCTAGAGCATAATATTCGTCTCCCCCCGTGTGATACAGAAATATTCAAGGGCGATTACTTGTCGTGGCCAACGTTTCGTGACATGTCCACGGCCATCTACAGACACAACACCCGTTTAAGTCCGGTTGAGAAACTTTTTCATCTGAACCAAAAAACCCAGGGGGAGGCGAAGGACATAGTGAAGAAATGTCCCCTTACAAACGAAGGCTTCGAAACAGCCTGGAAAAACCTTTGTGAAAGATACGAGAATAAACGTATTCTTGTCAACTCACAATTACAAATATTATTTAATCTTAAAAAGGTAGAGAGTGAGTGCGGTAGTTCCATTAAGACATTACAGCGGGATATCAATAATTGCCTCTCATCCCTAAAAAGCCATAAAATTGACGTTTCAAATTGGGATGCAATCATAACATATTTATGTTCAACTAAGCTGCCCGAGAGCACGCTAGCTCTATGGGAACAGAGCATCGACCATAAAATGGATATATCGAAATGGGAGGATATGGACAAATTCCTTTCAAATCGGTTTCAGACCCTTGAAACAGTGTCAGGCTTTATAAGCAACGCCAATGCGAAAAGCCAAAAACCTATTTCTTCGCGGCAGACCACCGAGACCCCTACAAAAAGACTTGGCGCCTTTCAAACCAAGGTGTCGCGACCAACTAAAGCAGTGTGTAATATGTGCAAATCTAACGAACACAGATTACGCAGCTGCCCACGTTTTAGTGACTTATCCCCAGGGGACAGAATCAAGTTCATGAAATCTATAAACGGGTGCCTGAACTGCTTATCCCCAGGACACACGGTGACGCGATGCACCAGTTCGTACAACTGCAATACGTGCCACTCTCGTCACCATACGCTCCTGCATGCGGATACGCTGCAACAGACTCCCAGACAGAACCCATTCAGAAGCCCACCGGCAAATGGTGCTTCTACCTCACAACAGGCACAAGCACGACGAGAAGCGGAAAAGGCAGGCTCACCAGGTAACCAGCATTTTACATCCTGCCATGTTAATACGGATACGGGCGTTCTTTTGGGTACAGCTCACGTACACATACACCACAATGGTACCAATTTCTCCGCGCGGGCATTAATTGATTCAGGATCGGAGTGCTCTTTCATGACGGAAAGACTCAAACGAAGAATTAATATACCGGCGAGAAAAATGCATGCCCAAGTATCGGGCATCGCAGACGCAGTTACCGCTCATGTCAAGGAGGCTTCGGACATTGAACTACGGTCACCTATTGACCCATGTTTCAGCCTGACGACGACGGTGCTCGTGCTAGCGAAACTAACTGGGAACCTACCCTCATGTAACCTCAGCTCAATGGCTAGGCAGGCGTTCCCAGATCTAGTTCTCGCAGATAAGAGGCTCTACGTCAATGAAGACGTAGACCTTATACTTGGCGGAGACATTTATCCCCAAATTCTACTCACTGGCCTTCGAAAGAATGTATTAAATACACTTCTGGCGCAGGAAACAGTATTCGACTTTATACTGACCGGTCACACACAAACACCGAGTCCACCCAACAACCTTGTCTCATATCATAGCGAGGTGGCCCTGGACCAACAGCTCACGGCATTCTGGGAGGTCGAAAAAACACCTGGAAATAAAGTGAGAAATGCAGATGACAAATATTGCGAGGAGTTATACCAGAAAACGACAAGGAGAAATTCAGATGGAAGATATACCGTGTCGCTGCCTTTTCGACAAGAGTACCCAGAAAATATTGCATTAGGAGGGTCCCTTAAACGAGCATGCTCACAATTCTTTAGGAATGAGGCACGCCTTATAAAAAAACCCAGATTTAGGCAAAGAATATATTAGGGTACTGTCCGAGTACGAAACACTTGGTCATATGACTCGAATAACCAACAATATTTCCTCTGACGAATCCCACAATTACTTCCTGCCTCACCACGCAGTTGTGAAAGCGGAGAGTACTACTACCAAGGTACGCGTTGTGTTCAACGCATCAAGCCCTACGGCAAACGGTCTTAGTTTGAATGATGTACTTCTCCCAGGCCCAGTCCTACAATCCGACCTTCCCATACTGATCTTACGGTGGAGGTTATACAGGTTTGTCTTTAACAGCGACATCGAAAAGATGTATCGACAAATTTGGGTGAACGAAGATCACACCCCGTTTCAAAGAATAGTCTACCGGACCTCCCCGAACGAACCTATACGACTTTATGAGCTAAAAACCGTGACATTTGGCGTTAATTGCGCTCCATATCTCGCGATCCGGACACTCCTCCAACTCGCTGCTGATGTCGAAAAGTCCCACCCAATAGCATCAACCATACTGCGAGACTGCATGTACGTCGACGACGTACTAGCCGGGGGGCATACTATCGCATCAACCATTCAAGCCAGGGATGAAATTCGACAGGTGCTGCATTCGGCGAGATTCCCACTACGTAAGTGGACCTCAAATTCCGAGGAAATCTTGCAAGACATCCCCAAATCAGATCGGCTAAGCGAAGACTTCTTAGCGTTTGAGGATACGAGTTCGGTTAAGGCTTTGGGGATTCGGTGGAACGCCCATTCTGACCTTTTTTATTTCAAGGCAGGCGCGTTGGAGTTTAGCAACAACATCACAAAAAGGGAGATACTCTCCGCCATAGCAAAACTGTTCGACCCTTTAGGATGGCTCGCACCTATGGTCATCATTGCAAAAATACTCATGCAAAGTATTTGGTTAGAAGGCACTGATTGGGATGAACCAGTATCAAACAATACGTTGGAAAGATGGAAAACATTCACGCAACATTATCACGAAATCGATAACATCAGAATCCCACGGTGGGTTAACTACTCGCCAAAAGACGACATCGAAATACATGGGTTCTGCTACGCATCCGAAAAGGCATATGCGGCAACAATCTACATGCGCGTCAAAAATTATGGTCACATCTTTACTAACCTTCTGCTAGCAAAAACCCGCGTCGCCCCAGTTAAGACACTATCTCTACCTCGGTTAGAATTGTGTGGAGCTGTTCTACTGGCAGAAATCATGGAATCAATCCTCAGGAGCATCCAGTTGGGCCCAGTCAAAGTATATTTGTGGACGGATTCAACCATCGTACTGGCGTGGATACGGAAACCCCCCTGTTCCTGGTCCACCTTTGTCGCACATCGAATCACAAAGATTGTCGGCATGGTCGGGGACAAAGACTGGCTTCACGTGAACTCGGAGTCGAATCCCGCGGATCTAGGTAGCCGAGGACTACCTGCGTCGGAATTGGTCAACAGCTCGTTGTGGTGGCAGGGACCTTCTTGGCTGCAAGAAGACAAAGCCCAATGGCCACTACAAGAAAGTGATTACAATACCACCGCTGAAGAAAAAAGAACTCAAACCTATGCGACGACAAAAGTGAACAACACCGATATTCTAGACCGATTTTCTGATTTACCTAGGGCTTTGCGAGTGTTATCGTTTGTCATGAGATTCTACCGAAGAACTCACCCAAAAACAAAAGCGGCATTTCAAATGCAGACACACTTAATCTCAGCTGAGGAAATTAAGGCATCCACGCAAATTTTAATAAAGATCTCTCAGAACCAGCATTACAGTTCAGAATATAGGGATTTGACGACTGGGAGAGCCATTGAAGGGAAAAGTGAGATACTTTCACTTAACCCCTTCATTGACAAAGAAAACATTATAAGAGCAGGAGGACGTCTCGGGGCTTCCCAAGACTTAGCATATAATGAGAGGCATCCAATTATTCTCCCTTACAACTGTAGGTTATCTCGCCTGACTGTTCTGATGATTCATCAGATAACCCTGCATGGAGAAAACCAGCTCATGCTTCGCTTGCTTCGTACCCAGTATTGGATCCCCAACGCAAAAAACATGATAAGGGCCATTATCCACACTTGCAAAATTTGCACCATCTACCGGAAACGGACTCAGACCCAACTTATGGGCAACCTCCCTCGGGAACGCACCACTTTTTCACGGGCTTTCACGAATACCGGAGTCGACTTCGCCGGCCCTTTCGATATCAAGAGCTACCGTGGTAGAGGGTGCCGACTATCAAAAGGCTACGTTTGCCTGTTTGTGTGTTTTACCACAAAGGCCATTCATCTAGAGGCGACTAGCGACCTGACTACACCCTCCTTTCTAGCGGCCTTCTCTCGATTTATCTCTAGAAGGGGATGCCCCCAAAACATATACTCCGACAATGGCACTAACTTTGTCGGAGCCTCACGATCTTTACGATCAGAATTTAAGGCCTATCTCGCAGAGATCCGGGACACAACGTTGTCAAAGTTCAGCCACCAAGCGATAACGTGGCATTTCATTCCTGCCGCCGCCCCACACATGGGGGGGGGCTGTGGGAAGCGGGAGTGAAAAGCTTCAAAAGCCATTTCAGGAAGGTAGCGACACAGCATAAGTTCACGTTCGAAGAGTTCCACACACTTTTGTGCAGGATTGAGGCGTGCCTGAACTCACGCCCAATCAGTCCATCTTCGAACGAACCCACCGACCTGGAACCACTCACTCCCGGTCACTTCCTCACTGGCGGTCATCTCATGGCCCCACCTGAACCAGAGGTGAGTGAGAGTCCTGCCTCCATGATCAACCGATGGCAGAAACTCAAGGCGTTGCACCACACCTTCTGCAAACGTTGGAAGGGGGAATACCTTTCCGAACTGCAAAAGCGCGTTAAGTGGAAGCGTTCCAAGCAGAACATAAAAGTATGAGATCTCGTTATCCTCAAAGAAGATAATCTAGCCCCAAATGAATGGCGAATGGGTCGAGTAGTCAACGTCCACCCCGGCGAAGATGACCGGGTACGGGTCGTTGATCTTAGGACGGAAAAAGGGCAAGTGAGAAGACCGTTGGTAAAACTGATCCTGCTACCCGCAGAAGGGACAGAGTGTGGGTAACCATAAGCCACGTCTTAACTCCCGCCCTCCAAGCATTGCTATCTCCCCTCTTACGAAACTTTCGAACACCTACACTAGCGGTTCGCGATCCGTATCTCCTACCACATGATCTGCCTCCCAAAGCTTCAAAGCTAACACTTCTTATAAACTATCAACTCCCCGGGCTCATTATGAGTCTCCCGGGAAGGAAGTCACTTTCCTTATAAACTAAAGCTCCGGGCTCATTCTGAGTCTCCCTGGGAGCATGGTCACTTTTCTTACAGCTAACACTTCTTACAAACTATCAACTCCCCGGGCTCATTATGAGTCTCCCGGGAAGGAAGTCACTTTCCTTAAAAACTAAAGCTCCGGGCTCATTCTGAGTCTCCCTGGGAGCATGGTGACTGTTCTTAAACACTTCTTATAAACTAACACTCCCCGGGCTCATCCTGAGTCTCCCTAGAAGGCGGTTTTGATTTTCTTAAAACTAGCACTTCTTATTTGTAACTACACCTCCCCGGGCTCATCAAGTGAGTCTCCCATTGGGGACGCGACCTAACCGAAGCTCTGAGTGCAGATCATGCGTGGGAGTAGCGGCCGCGCGAAAACAAAAAAAAAGGGCCACAAGGGCAGCCTCATCGTCATTCGGCCCGACAATGTCGATGTCCTACGAAATCTCAATTGTCAGATTTCGACCAGAACATACCAGTCATCTACTAGTATATACATACGAGTTTGCATATAGTTGAAATATACCAGTTTCATAGTAGTTCAAAATGAAAAAAAAAATTCAAGATTCCCGATGCATTTCCACATTAGAAGGAATATTCTTATACAGTGTCGTTACGAGGTTAAAGCAGAATTGGAAGGATATTTAAACTTTTGATTGAAAAAGGTCAATGTAACTGAACGCATATAATAGCTATAAAAATCAATAAACACTAGAAGCAAACTTTGTTTTAATAACTTCATACTTAAAAGAATGCATATAAGGTAATTAGAGTTTGAACCTTTTCAAACTAGAACAATTTGAACCAGAAAGTTGAAGTTGTATACTTACTAGTATGTTGTCTAACTAGTTTGGTGTTTCACTGCAGGGCACCTGCTACTAACAATACCAACACAGGCTTCACTAATCTTCAGAATTATAACACCGTGTGGTGTTTTTTTTACCCTAAAGCTACCACAACATGCGGCCGTTTTAAAACCCACAATAATTGGTTTACCAATCGGTTTATTAGTACATAAAAAGGTTACATTGCACTTATTTAATGCTCATTACATTTAGCCCACAATTCAAGGGGCTTGTTTAGTAAAATAAGGCAATTATTGTGTATACAACTTAGAAATAGCTATTCCATGAGGGTGGTTACATAAGACAGGATGTTGGATTGTATTCCCACTTCAACTATTGAGATACACTTACCCACAAATGTTGCATGGTCATGCAAGCTCTGCCGCGGTTATGAATGGGAGAAAAATGGCGAATGAATTGTTCGTTTCTCCACCACATCCTTTTTCACTACGCCTTGGCAGTGAAAATCACTAGTGACAAAATTAGGCGGGTGTCACATTCTCCACAGGCGGGCAACTAGTTGCTGGATATTTGATGGTAAACCTGAACGAAAAACAAAGCACCAACCATGGCGCAGTAACATAGGTAAAATCACCCGCACAGCTTATACAATTTTTTTTCCTACACTAGAATCTTCACTATCAAACTTTGTTTATATTGGGTTTGTTAACATTGGCTTTGTTTACATTTTGTAAACAATTGTATGTTCACATACTTGTAGATTCTTAGGCGAAGGAAAAAATTGATTTTTCAAGCCATGCCATGGATTTTTTCATAAAAACTTAATTCAAATTGAGTTGTCAATATCAGTTTTATTTGACAATAAAGTTTCTTCAAGCAACAACAAAATGTATAGCAGGGTTGAATTCCTCCTCCTGCTACCTATTGGATATGCCTTGGCACCAACGTATACTCAGACAAACCTCTACAATTCTCACTCAGTTTTTCTGGGGGGCAGGATATTTGTGGCTTAAGTAAAATCCACAATCAAATCCACTCACCCACTCAACTCTCTACCAGGGCAGCCTTAGGAACGATCAAACATCGGCTCCATCTAGTGGCGCTTAGCGATCAACTTGCTTTGTTTATTCCTACGAATGGCAACACTCATAAATGTCAACCCAGACGTAACCCACCTACCCAAACACTAAGAGCTACCTCTCGCCACCCCACTTGCATAACGACATCACCTCAACCAAATTCAAATACATGTCCCCTCTTTTAGACAAAATGGGTCGTTTCGCCGCCATGCAACGGAGTGCAACAGCTAACGGACAGCGGTACGTCATTCCTGTGCTCCAAGAAGCACCCAATCCGCCTCTGCCCCGTTTACCGTGCCCAGACTCCAGAACAACGCCTACGCGAAGCGCTACGAGGACATTTTTGCGGGAATTGTTTGGCTATGGGCCATCATACGGACAGATGCAGCAGCACTGGACGATGCCGACGGTGCGGCGAAAAGCACCATACCACGCTTCACATTTCTGAGGTCGACGAAGAGCAACAACTGCTTCACGAAGCGCGCAGTAAACCATGGAGCCAGCAGGTCCAAGAGGAGGAAGAGGGACTGCAAGATGACCCCGATGATGCCATCTCACTGTACGCCTCCGACGCTGGAACGGAGACTAGGTCTCTTCGTCCGGCCCGACACGAACCAACCGAACAACACTCCGGAGCGGAGACACGGCCTCTTCGCCCGGCCAGTACCCAACATACGTACCTCCAGACTTTCCGACCGCTACTCCGACATGAAAGGGAGCGACTTCGACGGACCGACGTCAATCGACGACCACGACGACAGGACGAACGTAGAGCGGAGACACGGCCTCTTCGCCTGCCACGACGCCGACCGCGGTATCAGCCTGATACAGGCAGAGCGGAGACAAGGTCTCTTCGCCTGCCCCGACGAGATCGGACACCGGACCGACCACTTACACCGGACCACCGACTGGTGGCTAAGACCCGTCATCTGCCGCAGTCACACGTTTTCCGAACGGGCCTCGTGTCTCATTATGCGCACACCGTGCCGACGCTCAGCCTTATGGTGGCCAGCACTCCCACCGCCACAGTACTAATCGAAACAGGAGGGCGCCTCCATCCCGTACGCGCCCTAATCGACGTTTGCTCGCCCACTACCATTATCGCCGAGGATCTCATGACGAATTTGCGCCTGCCTGGCACCAACACCGGCGGACGCATGGGATGCCTCCTACGCATACGCGGAAAGCACGGTCAAACAAAGACCATCTCGACCCATGTCACCGTGGCGCCGACCCTTAATCGGTTATCTCCAGGCCACAGCGTCGACCCTAGTGTCGCCTTGCCCTACGCCCACATCCGTTTGGCCGACCCGAAATTCTTCACGGCTGCCCCAACGCGACTTATACTTGGGGCCGATGTTTACGCGGACATTGTTTTGCCCGGAATACTGCCCAGCACATTCGGTCCTCTGCTCGCTCAGAGTACCATATTCGGTTGGGTACTGTCAGGCATCACTAAGGCCTAGGAAATAGGCGTTCCAACAAGAATTATCATTGTATATCTATACCTTCACCATAATAAACGGCAAGAAATATAAACACGTCTGTTTTATTTATTTTTGTTCCCTTCTCTCCCCTAGCTTAGGTGGCAGCCAACACCGGAAGTCTCAGCGCCCATAGGTTAAGTTTTAGGTTAAGTTTATTCTCCCCTCGGCCGGTGGTCTTGATCGGTGTCTTCAGTTTGCGGATCGCAAGGGGCCGGCATGTTTAGGCCCAAAGCCTAACTTCACAAGATTCCGGGCCACCCTAATATGACGGCCCGTTTTTATTCCAGTCGCCCACACCATCGCACCCACATGTACATGCATACGTGCATATGTGTACGTTTTGTCAGCGCTATGCACGTACATGTCGGTGACGATGTGTGAGTGCAGTTTCCCCTTAAAACCGGAGGACTTTTCCCGGGTGAACGGTCTTCCACCCAGACAGACTAGCTCTCTTGCCAGCCAGCTGTCAACCTGTTAACACCTGCCACCGATCACCGCCGTGAGGAGAACTATTATAAAAAAGGTAATTTATATCCATGCTATCGAGAGCCAAGTAAATAAAGACAATATTATAACGAACGTTCGTTTTGTTTCTTTTTATTTATACACATACATCCTGTCCGAGATCGACCTCGGTGCGCCCTACCACTGCCTGTTGAAGACGCACCCCGGCCGAACACACAAATAACACTGACTATGTTCTGCCAACCAGCTTTCTAAACACGGTTTATGAAATATATGGTTACAGAGTAGTAAATAACAGGGATGGGTGTTATTTATTTCCAGTTTGCAGAGGGCACATACTAATTTGGTAACTGACCCTTTCGGTGGACTGTGATGAAATTGCATTATCTAAAAATATTTCGAACTATCCAAAAAAAAATTTCAGATTATCCAAAAAAAATCAAAATAATAACAAAATTTATTTTCCTGGCTTTGGCATAGGCTGATAACATAAAAGAGTAGGTAAGACTATCAATACGATATGATTTATAGGGTGAACTAAGTTTGTGTAATCTAATACAAGGAAAACGGATGCTAGATAGGTTTACTGCTGAGCTCCGACTCAAATTATTTGGCATGTGTACGCCAAATCAGCATACTATCATATTCCAGACAACAACTTGGCCAGAGATCTGACAGAACTATCTCCAACACTCCGGTGGAAAACTTGGTTTCATCAAAGTTCTTATGATACACTAGTAAAAGTATCTGGCAGGGACATTCAGTACTGGTATCCACGCAGAGCCGAATACGCAATATTCTGTAAATGTGTACAACAGTATTTAGTAGTAGAGACCTAAAAGAACCTGATTTATCCCAAGATAAAAGGAGCTTTTGTGTGAGAAGAAATCTAGAGATAGTGGATGGAAATTACTATCTTAAATTGGATTTGATTGAGTCCTCGTGCAGTTAAACCTGCTTCTCGGCTTGGTATCCAAGCAGAATAACCAGCATCGTAGGCTATTTAACTACCTAGACTCTGCAGCCTCATCCTCTGCGGAAGTAGACCTAACTGATTTAACTTCGTCATCAGGGATGACACCCTTCCACCTAAACTAAAACTTCTCAACACAAGTCAAATATATGCGACAACTAACGATGCGGAATATAATTGCCAAGTTTTCTACTAAGTGGGTGTACTGAATAGGTACCTCGGCGTTCCAAGCACGCAATCGACCCAAAGCAATTCTAATTTTGTTTTGTTTGTTAGCTTGCCCCACGCCAAACAATTTATGTAATATATACCAACTCTAGAGGTGGGTGAATTCATAGGGGGGGCTCCTAGGTGACGACAGGGGGAACCATTTATGAAGTGTAGACAATCTGATTCTACTTCTAATGCTAGGAGCGCAGAAAGTTTAGCTAACCGCAGTTGTGGGTGATCGCGTCGCAAAAAAAACGCAAATAAAGAAATTTCGGACATATGTATGTATGTAGATCAGTTATTGTTTGAAAGATTTTTATTAATAGATTCAAATATAAAATGTATATTCAATGATAACATTCGGAATAAAACTGAAAAACTATTACAAAAGTTTCTCCTTTTATAGATTCAAAGAAAAACATATTTTCAATAAAAGTAAAACCTACTATGTTAAAGTACAACGTATCGTTCAGTATGTTCGTCCCGATCGGGTTGCCTTTCTGTCCAAAGTGTACGTTCCTACATGTATGTAACGCAGTTTACATGCAAAATAATAATAATTGTTGTTGCATTTATGGGCAAATCTGGGATAAGCAGTTATCAAGTCGACATAGGTATGCAAATTCGTACCAACAAATAAGAAGGTATATATGTCACCATATGTAGCAGGTTTAGTGCTTGCGACCAACATACATACTAATGTCGATCTGACTATGCTTGCCAAAAAAATTAAGAAGGTCGGAAAATAGGAAAAAATAACAAAAATATACAATTGACTTACATGCGTTTATATGTATGTTTGTCGCTGCGATCCCTCGTTGAAAGGCCTTCCATCGATGTATGTGCGGGACAGCTTGAACTATTGTTGTTGTTGGTTTGAGTTGCGCGAAATGATTATTATGTACAAGTTGGGTAATCTTTTCTTTTAGCTTCAAGTCTGACGTCATTGATTTTAAACAAAACTAAACGGACATTAGACCGTTTCAAAAAAATCTTGATTTTACTCTTTTAACCAACTGCTCACACTAGCAAAACCACGATCGCTATTTTCTTCTTCTTTTTTCTTCAACTTACTTTTAAGTTTCTAGCCAAGCTTAATTTATGATATTGATTTTAAATTTCTAATTTTAGATTGTAATGTTGAAGAATTATTTTTCACAACTTTTCTTTATAATTACGTTAAATGCACCACGATTTTGAAATTCAAGTTTTAAAAGAAACGTGTTAACATTAATTATCGGAAATCCAAACTAAATTCTTAAGATCACCGAAATTAACTTAATATAATTAGGTTTACATGTACCATATTATGGCTTTTTCTCTTGTGGGGTTTGCCTACACAAACATATATCCTAACACTATAAACAATTGCCTTTTTATGTACTACGGACTTTTGTCCGCTTTTCTATTTTGGTAAAATTATGCGATAATAACATGCGCGCCTGGTATGTGGAGCGTTGCAACTGTTGGTTGGAAATGTGGCTCCTTGGATGCCGTGACCAGATAGGAGTCGTTATGCCACGCGGACTTAGGTGACGGTCTTCTACAAGATTTTATGCTCGCAACTAATAATGTCCACCCCCACACTATTGCGTTCCAGCTTTGCCGATGCAGATACTGGCAACCAATGTTGGAGGTGGGTGTGATATTTTGCACTAAACGCTGCTCCAGTGGATAATGCCGCCAATTGCTGTTGGTGGATGACTGGAATCTGGAGCTTTAAGTTCCGCACTGATGTGGTTTTCTCGGCACTGTGCCCTCCCTGTGCTATTTGACGGGGCTTGGCCAAGGATCTGGTGAAGAATGCCAATCACTTGGTCCTACACTATACGCCTTGAGCACAGGTCTAAAGAACACACATTATTATAAAAAAACCACTTCACTTTCTGATAAATTCAGAAACCTACCTTCCAAAAAGGAGAACTTCCAAATTTTTCTGGTGATGATCTGCTACTAACTTTCAATACGTTGTTGAATCACTTACACGCAGAAGATAAAATGTCAAAGAAAAGAAGCTAACTGTAGGCGCGTGGGACCTTTTATACCTTTTAGAGGCCGGAAGTTGGGCTACCCATTGTGACAGAGGCGATCTGTGATAATGTGGAAGATGTTAAACAATTTTCAGCTTTTTGCATACAAATGTTCATTAGGGACACAAGACAAGCGCCATCAGACAGATCGAACTTTAACTCTTTTATCGCATGCGATACATTTGTTGTTTAGCATGCAGTTCTGCAGACAGTGATATAAGGGAGCTGGTTTATTCGTAGGCTTATTTACCAGGGACCATTACACTACATACATAACTAGCCACTCTTGCATCTCCCACGGAAATGTTATCATAAAGCAAACCTCGCTCGCACACGTACATATGTAAATTTGTTTTCGAGTGATGATCAGTATTTATGGTTTTTGGTTTTGGGCTTGGAAATGATTAGACGGTTTTGTTTTTATATTCGATTACCTATATAAATCGAATTTTTTTTCTAAGTAAAGTTTAACCTATGTAGGATTAGGCATATAAATAATTACTGTTTTGGGTTTTTTGGAACGAATCCACGAACATCGGCATGGAAATAACAAATAAATAATTTTTCTAAGGACATATACCAACAGCTAGATAGCTAAATTAATAGAAATTTTTTTTGTTTTTGTTGTTGTTGGTATTTCCCTATGTACATAGTTTACAACAACACAGTGATATTTTAGTAGTTTTAAGTTTCTTTTTGTAAACATCGGTTTATGTATCAACCATTAAGGTACATGCACGCATACTTAGCTGTTCGATTCAATACAAATAAAACTAAATAAATATGTGAATTGTGCTATTTTACGCACACAAGCGAATATTCAACTATAGTCTTATTTACTTGCGGCAGTAATACTAACAATATGTGAGTAAAGATATTCACCTCGTTTCCTTAGGCATGGTGAGTAGTCAATTGTAATGTAGAAGGTAGTATGCTTTAAGGGTTTTCCGGATATCATTACTTTGGCCATGGAAAACCATGGTAGGGTGGGTTGCGAGCCCCAAACCAAATAACAGCTTTGGTTTAAATAAGTTTGGTGAGGTTGAGAACTTCATTTATTGAGCCTCCTCATAATTGTTGTAGTGTAGGATATCGGACCAGAAGGTACATAATTCTAATCGTATTGACGACTGGAATAATTATTTCTTTGTTTGGTAATTAAGTTTTGTTTTAGAGGGACTCTATAATAAAGTGTACTGCCGGTGATAGCTTCGAGGATTGCCAAGAACCTCCCCAGCCACTGAAGCCTAGCCCCCGTCCGGCTTTCCTCGCTGCTACGACATTTACCATGCCGATCTTATTACAACCTTTATCACTTTGGTCCAACCCTGTCGAAACTGCGCGTTTCCTTGGACTTCTGTTAGAAGAGCCCGGTGACAATTAAGAGTGTACTGGCCCTTTGAGCAGGGCGAAGCACTGCTAACAACAACAACAGTGACGCGATTGAGGGACACATGGACGAAATACAGAGTGTAAAAAAGTTTTTAAGTACAGGGCACTACTTTTCACATCGCCCCTGCATAGGAGCTATTTTAGGTTAACAACTTCCACCCTAAGCAAGAAACAAACAGGAAGAGAGTTTTTTTTGTCGACAACTTGTACAGAATAACTGGGAGAATCAATAGTTAGTACCAGTGGATCACTCCGGACCAAAGAGAGTTTTGACAGGTTTTTGAAACAAATTTCACTTGCGCGGTTTTGCAGTGTTACCGACGATATTATCTTGCCGCAATATCCGCGATGAAACATAAAAGATTAAAGCACGCCAGGCTGCCTTTTCATGCGTTTGCGACTGCGAAGCTCACATTTTTTTTAATGAAAAGAAGCCTGTACCTACATATATTGAAACCTTTATATATTCATTTATATATTTAAAAGATTCAATTTCAGTTACCAAATAATATTTGACAATAAAATAATCAATAAAAAACACTGGGTCACAAATTCTAAATTTTTTTTTCACCCCCAAACCTGTTACCGTGCAGCAGTCTGTGCTGTGCCGCTTCCTGCTGCTGCAATATGTCAGCACTTGTGGCTTGTGCTTGTTTTGTTTTAAATTGCCATGTACAACAAACAATATATGCTGCAGTTCTGCGGCTTGCTGTCGCTAGAACTATATGTTTTGTTTGAAGTTACAGCCAAGCACGCTATGTACAGCTGCAGTTTTGGTGCCCATACAAGCACAGCCACCGCCCCATTTTTGATACTTTTGCTAATTTTGCTGCAGCATTTTAAACCCTGCTTCTTTTTATAAATTTTGTAATTTATTATTATATACGTATGCATCCGTTTATACAAAATATGCAATTAGCAACCGTAAGCGGTGAACAATTATTTTACACTTATTTCATTAAAACTCCCAAGTTTCAAGCCATTTTAGCCCATACATTGTAGAATTTCGTTCTGTTGCCGTTTGTCCGTCCATTCCATAAGCCAATGGTGAGAAAAGTATAAAGCTGTACACTGTCTTAGATACCATTAAACCGATCATTATATGTTGCAGCCACCTTGGTAAGTAGTTTAGGAAATACTTAAACACCACACCTGTAATATAAAGTTTAAATGTACATTAGTCTGGTGTTCAGAGAAATTAGGGCCATGTATTATTCTAAATTAATAACAACAAGTAAGGAAGTCTAAATTCGGGTGAGCCGAACATTAAATACCGAGCGTTAGTTTTCAGAACGAGATACAAATACCATGACTTGGGAATGATATAGGCCCTAGAATTTATGGAAACAATTAACTGAAGAAATGTTCAATTCTATTTATAAACAAATTTTCTATATCAAAAAAGGGGGCGTGGTTATCATCCGATTTCACTCATTTTAAATACCAACCTGCCTTGGCCAAAAAGTAACCTGTATACCAAATTTTATGCGAATATCTCAAGTTTTACTCAAGTTATGTTAATTTACATGTGTGATTTTCCAAATTTTCGATATCGAAAAAGGCGGCGGGTTATAATTTGATTGCGACAATTTTCAACAGCAGCCTACCTTGGCCAGAAATTAACCAATACACCAAATTCCATGCAAATATCTCAGTTTTTACGCAAGTTATAACAATTAATGTGATTTTCGAATTTTTCTACATCAAAAAAGAGGGTGTGGTTATCATCCGATTTCGCCACTTTTCAATAGCAACCTACCTTGGCCAGAAAGTAACCTGTATGCAAAATTTCATTCATATATCTCAATTTTTACTCAAGTGATCGTGTACACGGACGGACGGACATGCCTTAATCAATTCCTCTTTTCAACCTAAGAACTTTCAAACCTGGAACTATATATCTAACTCGATTATTTCACGGCGTTACGTAGTACCAATATGTGGACAAAATTGTAATATCCTTGTACTAGTACTAGTACGCTGGGTATAAAAAAGATTTCTATATCAAAAAAGGGGGCGTGGTTATCATCCGATTTCGCCCATTTTAGACACCAACCTGCCTTGGCCAGAAAGTAACCTGTGTACCATATTTTATGCGAATATCTCAACTTATGTTAATTTATGTGATTTTCGAAATTTTTGATGTCGAAAAAGCAGGCGTGATTATAATCCGATTTCGACAATTTTCAACAGCAGCGTACCTTGGCCAGAAAGTAGCCTGCTTAACAAATTTCATGCAAATACCTCAATCTTTACTCAAGTTATGTTGATTTATGTTATTTTCGGAATTTTCGATATCCTAAAAGGGGGCGTGGTTATCATCCGACTTCTCCCATTTTCAATAGCAACCTACCCTGGCCAGAAAGTATGCAAAATTTCATGCAAATATCTTAATTTTTACTCAAGTTATCGTGTACACGGACGGACATGCCTCAATCAATTCCTCTTTTCAACCTAAGAACTTTCATACCTGAAACTCTACATCTAACTCGATTATTTTGCGCCGTAATGTAGTACCGTTATGTGGACAAAATTATAATACCCTTGTACTAGTATTGGTACGATGGGTATAAAAACTGTTTGTTAGTTGGTTAACAACGTTAATTTGGGCAAGTTAAAATGTACCGAAGCGGTATTTTCTTAACCCAATAGTGCCCACTGTTACATATTTATGTATGGGCACAAACGCGGAATAGGGCATATACGTGTCCACATCCAATATTTGGATTAATAGTGCAATAAACCCTTTCGCACATCGAAAATGGTATCATATAGTCCCAGCAACCCGGAGACAACCGAAAACTACCTCAAATGTCCCCTCCGTGGCATTTCCCAAACACGAAATTCGAAATTCATGATCCGGAAATTCGATAACGATTCCACCTATGATCTGTGATCTATCAGGAACCTTTCACGGCATTTCAAACTACAATTCGTGCAACATTAAACATTAGATAATATTATAATACGCGAGTTCCCCATGCTTGAAGTGTGTCCTCGACTTCGAACGAAAAGCAGAAAGCATTGGCCTATAACGATGGCGGGGCATCAGAACGACAATTTGTAACTCCCTCTACAAGGGCCGTGCTAGGAATTGGCCTTGGGGGGGTTTTAATTTAGATTTGCATTCGCATATTTGCTGAAACAGATACCTAGACCCATACATCATAAATTTAAATGTTCTTTAACTTTTCTGAAACTGCATACTCTGATGCGTAAAACTATACCCCAGAAATTTTTTTTGGTTGTACACATTCAGTGTTGTCATTTTGGTACTTTTAGAACTAGATCTAGCTCTTTTTTTGGCGTTTAGCTTTTAAATTCTGTTTAACTCCTAGCTCTTTTTCTGGTCCTTTCTTTTAATTTTTAGCTCTTTTTTCGCTACAAATTTATTTGGACAAATTGTATTGTAAAATGAAGAAAGTTTTTATTTCTTTTATAATCGATGTCGAAATTATTATATTAGTTTCATTGTGTACCATGTGGCAACTCAGTTTCCGTCACCGATAACAAATACCTATGTACCTAAATCGGTTAACTTGATCGAGTATCAAAGTTATCAAAACCGAACGACAAACAAACAAGATATACTGATTTTTAGGGAGGTATGTACCTATGAAATTTTTTTTCTTACACAATTTTATATGAAGAAAAATTCACTTACTTTGTCAAAAAAAAACTAAGCGTTCCTCTAAAATTTTTGTTCACAGCTAGGTAAATCAAAAATCAATTGCATAGGTACACTGCCGTCCTATGTGGGTATCAGCATATCTTTAATAAAACTCTAGATAAGTTTTGTCTGTATGTTTGAAATTTCTTTGAAAAATGACTGGGGATAACTTGGGGAATGTTTAGGCACAGGTAAGGAGTCAAAAAGAGGGGAGATGACAAAATGTCGAAGTTAGACTATTAAAAAACGCCTTTACTTTAGTTTGTTGCCGGGATATAATGTGGGAAAGTAAATATTGTTCCGAACCTTCTCAGTCTGTAAATTGTTTTCGCAATTGAGGGTAGCAAAAATTTATTAACTACTTATGTATGTACATACCCTGCTAGTATGAAATAAATGTAAAAACTTACATACAAAATTCTTAAGTGCATTTTAGCTCTTTTTTTACATGTTTTGGATTTTCTTGAACAAATCTAGCTCTTTTCTAGCTCTTTTTTTTTCGAATCTAGCTCCAAAATAAATTGTATCCTGGCAACACTGTACACATTTTTCTGTATTTGATAGAGAATTGGTGATGTGATGGCATATCCCAGCTAACCAAAAGTGCAAAAAAAGACTCCTTTCGGAGCCATAAAACGCTAATTTCAAAATGGGTTTCTTTCGGAGACCAAATGGAGCGAAAAATCGATTTACGCGGGCACTTCAACGGAGTCATAAAAAGAGTCCGAAATGAGTCTGATTTCTATGAATTTGAAGCGTTTTATGACCCTTTTTAAACGAACTGCGGAGCCTTTTATTGGTGCTTTTCTGAACCTTTTTCGGAGCCCTTCATTCCTCCATTCTGAGGCTTTTTGGAGACTTTTCAGACTCCTTTCGGAGCCTTTTATTGGTGTTTTTCTGAAGCTTATTTGGGGTCATAAATAATAAAAAATAAGGTTTATGAAGTTTTATTGACACAATTCGGAAAATATGAAATGTGCTATGTTTATTTTCTACAGACTATTGATAAACGTCCATGAAAAATGCGATCTTTATCTTCTGTTAGGTAAAATAAAAAAAAACCTCAGAAAATGTTTGAAAACATTCAAATAATTGAACGTTGTCGCACATCTGCTCTCCTACGTTCATTTTCAAACAATTCTCATAAGCCTACAACAAAAAGTTTCAGAAAACACTCGAAATCTTTCGTATAATTGAGCCTTGCGGTTCATTCGCTCTACAATATTCATTTCTTCTCTCCGAAAAGGCTCCAATTAAGGACTCTTTTTGGATGCTTTTTTTGGAGCGCTCCGACTTTGGAAAGCTGGGATTATTCGCACTTTTATGAATACATGGCTATAATTAAAGTCGGTTTAACATTAATACTCAATACTCATAAAAAAAGTAGAAGTCAGATAGTCACTTGACACGACCTTAGCATCATTTTGCCATGACAGCAATTGTACTGGTACAAATTAGGGACGTGCGATGAACAGATTAAATCTGTTTAAGCGATATACATACATAGGCTACGGTTATTTCATTTGTTTATTTTATTTGCATTGCATGCTATCGCAATAAATACATACAGGGTGTCACAGGTGTCCCGCACCTCCCGTTCTCTAAAGAACAACAATTTTTACATTTAGGCAAACATGGTCGTCAGAACCTGAGCCAAATGAATAAATACAATTTGAGAAAAACGGTCACATAGCACCTGAGCCAAATAATAAAATAAATGTTTACATTTTCACTATGCATAAATTCACGGTGCCCTTGTTTGCACTGGTGCACGATAGGTAAATGGGTGAGGGGTACTTACGCGGTTGTACACTGTAGCAACCTTGTCCGAAAAAAACGCTAACACCGGCACTTTAGTTTTAATTCTAACTTAGCGTAAGTATTTATTTATTATTTATTAGTTCACTTTACAATGGTGTATACTAGGTTTTAATAACTTCTATTAATTTTAACGATTTTTAACTTAGTTTGTAAGTTTTAATTTCAATTTTAGTATGTTTGTATAACTATATGATTTTAACTGTAGCAGGTAAGGGTTTTAACTTTAAATCAACAAAATAGCCGGTTCAATGCTCGCGCGCTCAAATATTTTTCGGAGATATCTTGCGCTGCTTGTTGGAGAAAAAGAGTTATTTGCTTTTGTATCGCTCGATGAGCGCCGACAAATGTCTTTCCGTTATCGGACATGAGTTTATGAGGGAGGCCACGGCGGCCGGCAAAACGGGCAAAAGCGGCCATAAAGGCATCCGTGGTTAGGTTGGAGCAGACCTCAAGATGTATTGCTTTTGTGGAGAAGCAAACGAAGACACCAACATAAGCTTTTGCGTAAGAGGCGCCGCAGAGATGAAGTTTTTACCAGAAATGGGCCTGCGAAGTCGACTCCTGTGGTGTGAAATGGTAGAGTGTACGTCGACCTTTCTGCTGGCAATGCGGCCATGATCTGGGAATTCATCTTCTGTTTATAGATCGTGCAGGTCTTGCATTGAAAAATGCAAGCTTTTACCTTTTGCTTTAAGCGGGGAATATAATATTCTTATGCATGAAGCGATATACATACGACAGGACGCGAAGGGCTCGGCCGAATGATGAAAACCGCTCTAATGGCTCTGGTGTTTCCACAGTAAGAAAGGTTTCCACGCGTTTTTGTTCTGGCGGATTAGGAGGGTTTTGAGGAACCGCCTTGGGCCAAAGATTGGGGGAGTTTGATAGCCACTCAGGGCCATTCCACCATAGGGGGCATTCAGAGAATTCTTGGGGTTTGCATCCGCGGGTACCAAGATCTGCCGGATTATCGCCGCTGGACACATGACGCCAAGTAGCGTTACTCACGTTTTTGAGGATTTCCGTCGTCCGGTTTGCCACGTAGGTCTTCCAGGTGTGAGGTGGCTTTTCTAGCCATGCTAGGACGATTGAAGAGTCTGACCAGAGGATGAGGTCATTTGAAAGTAGATTTAAGTTGGAGCAGATCTGTTTAACAAGTTTAGAGAGTAGTACCGCTCCGCAGAGTTCTAGTCGAGGAAGACTCACGGTTTTTAAGGGGGCTACTTTACTCTTTGCTGCTAACAAATGAGTTATAAAGTGGGTTTTGCTGTCCTGCACTCTTAAATATACGCAGGCGCAGAATGCTTTTTCGGAGGCATCGGAGAATCCATGGACTTGGTAGGGTTTGTCGAGAACGAATCCGATCCATCGAGTGATTTGAATGGTGCTTATCGCGGGGAGATTTTCGCGAAAACTATTACATTTGTGGAGTGCGAGGGGCTTAACGCGTTCATCCCAGCCGGTTCCTTCTAACCAGAGTTGTTGGAGAAGCACTTTGGCTGGTATCATAATTGGCGCTAGCCATCCTGCCGGATCGAACAATTTCGCAATTGCCGATAATATTTGCCGCTTTGTGTGTTAGTTATCGGATGGTATGGGGTCAGACGAGTACGAAAAGGCGTCATTGATCGCTTTCCATTTTATTCCAAGTGTCTTTGTAGAGCTGACATCATGAAACTTTAGAAAATCTTCATCGAGAAGATCAGTTTTTGGAATTGATTTTAATATTTCCGGGTGATTAGCCGTTATTTTCTTTAGGGGGAGCCCGGCTGATTTGAGAGCTTTGATAACTTGGGTCATTAAGCTATGTAAGTGTGGACTGTAAATCGTGTCCGCCAGAGAGGATGTCATCTACATATGTTTCATGGAGAAGTACATTTCTGGCGATAGGGAATTCATCTTGGGAGTCTTCGGCTAACTGCTGGAGGGTGAGAATTGCCAAATATGGGGCACAGTTAACTCCGAAGGTGACAGTTTTTAATTTGAAGTCTTCAAGTTTAGAGTTAGGAGCTCTACGGAAGATAATTCTTTGGTATTCTTGGGTATACAAGAATTTGGCGGTACATTTTTTCTATGTCGCCATTGAAAACGAACTTGTAGAGGCGCCATTTTAGGATTATTAGCATCAAGTCGTTTTGGAGAGTTGGGCCCGTGTGCAATACGTCGTTCAATGAGCTTCCGGAGTGAGAGGGTTTTGAGGCATTGAAGACTATTCTCACCTTGGTAGTTTTACTGTCGGGTTTTATCGGAGTTTGACCATGTATCGACCATCTTCTTGTCTAATTGTGGTATTTTGATACAGATCTTCGCTAAATGTATCGCTTTCTGTGAGGGTTGTGGTGGGTAAAACTTCTTCTTGCTCCCAAAATTGTTTGAGAAGTCCGTTTAGGGAGTCATCAGGGTTTTCAACTATGTTCGTGGAGAAAGTTGAAATTTGCTCGGTTACTGGGCCGCTCAAAATCCACCCGAATATGGTATTTTGAGCTATTAGACCTCCGGCAGTGCTAGCTTCCAGACCTGGTAGGAGGATTTTTGGGAGTATATCACTGCCTATCACCATATAAATTCGTCCTGGGGAGAGGCAATTGGGATCTGCTAATGTTAGAAACGGGAAATTTCGAAGTTCCTCAGTTTCTATTTTGGCTGATGGCAGGAAGTGGGTCAATTGCTGTAGGATTATTGCCTGGGTGGCAATTTGGGTCTTTAAATCAGCAGAGCAAATTGTCAAAGAGCATATTTTATTCGAGTTCTGAACAACTCGTCCGCCCATACCTAATATTTGGTAGTTTATTCTCTTTGTGGGTAGCCCTAGCAATTTCTGGATTCGAGAGGAGACGAACGACTTTCGGGACCCTTGGTCTACTAATGCCCGGACTTGAAAGGTTTCTCCTCTATGGAGAATGGGAATAATTGCTGTGGGTAATAATGTTTGCTCTCTGTTGCTGGAGAAGTGAGCTAGGGTTCTATTTTCTTTGGTAGATGGGGTTTCAGTGCGCGATTCTTGCGACTGCCTTGCCTGATTAGAGGTCGAGGCTTTGTCTTGGCCATTGGCTGCTTGGGGCGGGTCCTTGAAGGGATTTTTTCTTTGAGATTGTCGCGAGGTATTGGGGTGCGTTGGCCGAGATGTTTGGTAGTGTAGCAGGGAGTGATGTCGCATTTGGCAGTATACACATTTAAAATTGCTACAACACTCGGTTTCTAAGTGGGAGAATGCTAGACAATTTTTACAATAATTATTGTCTTTTACAAACTTATTTCGCTCTGGTACGCTAAGTTGCTTGAATTTAACGCAATTCATCATCGAGTGATTTGAATTGCACAAATTGCAGGAAACTTGTCGGGCTTGCTCGCTAAGATACGAGTGAGATTTATTTTTAAAGTTATTCGTCTGATTATGGGGTGTCGACGATCGAGGGGTGAAGATCGAATTTGAGTTTCGGGGCTTACTGGACCAATAAGTGCCTAGGCGTTCCACGACTTCATATCTAGTCGTGAGGAATTTATCTAACTCCAACCAGAGGGGTAATGCTTTTCTGGACTCTAGAGATTGTTCCCATAAAGCTAGAGTTTCTTTGGGGAGCTTAGAAGAGCATAAATAAACCAGGATGGGGTCCCAATTACTAGTGGGTACGTTGTTGGAGTTAAGGGTAGACAGACAGTTATTAATTGTGGTTTGAACTTCTTGAATTCTTTTCCCACTTTCATAGAATACAGGCTGAATATTAAAAAGGGTTTTTAGCTGACTATCTACGAGAATTCTACGGTTCTCGTATCTGGACTTAAGGGCCCCCCACGCGAGCTCAAAATTTTGGTCATTAAGTAGGTATTTTTGAATTATGAGGTGTGCTTTTCCCCGGGTTTGTTGTCTCAAGTGATATAATTTTTGTACTTGAGAGAGTCTGGGGTGATGTATGTACACTGCCGTGAACATATCTCTAAAGGAGGGCCAAGTATCGTATCCTCCGTGGAACACTTCTGTGTCACACGCGGGGACTTTGAGGTAGGGTTCGGAGGTAGCTGGTGCTGCTGTTGCCCCTTGTTGATGTGGAGTTATGGGACCTGGTTCCAGTTCCGCGAGCTGCTCATTTATTCTGGTCCGTGTCATCATGTTGTTCTCCATTGCTTTGTCATATTTTTCGGTCAGCGCTTCCAGGGACTGTTCATCCTTCAGATTTAGGTGCGCTGCTTCATATGCCCGTGCTACAGCTGAAATGTGTCTGTTGAGTTCCTCCAAGTATGTCTGCAAACTGGGTTTTGTGTGGGTTGTCTCATCAATGTTCCACCACTTATCGCAAAACTTTTCGAGTTTTGCAAATTCGAATAATGATTTTTTCATTATTATGGACAATTCTTCTTCTTCAACTTGAGATCTTGACCGCGTTCTTGGTCCTTGGGGAGCTGGGAGATTCAATGGTTTTTCTACTTTATCTTCAGCCATTTTTATTGAAGGCTTTTATTTAAGTGTGTCTTTAGAAGTACACGAGAATATAGAGTTATTTGTGTATTCGGAGTACACGAAGAGGTATTTTATATACTGTGTATTAGGAGTACACGAGGGTTTATTTAGGAGCTTGTGTATTAGCAGTACACGAGAAAATTTTATTTTTAATAACCTGGGTATTAAGAGGTACACCAGAATATATTTCAGATTTTTTGTAATAGAAGTACAAAAAGGGGTTTAACTATTTATATATTTAATACTTTTGGGTTTAAATTAATTTAATAAAATTTATTTAAATTTTGTAAAAAATATTGGATACGCTTTATTTTGGGTTTTTGCCCACTGTCTTTTTGCTAGTGGATTTATTGGGTGCGGCCCACTGTATTGTGCTAGCTCGCTGCACTTGTGCTTTTTTTCCAGTTATCGCTTATATACTTGTCTCAGCGCTTCTGAGTACAAATATGTTTGTTGGAATGAGTTTACTTTTTTGGAGGTTTTTTGTGAGGGTGGAATTTCTGCACTTGTCTCAGCGCTTCTGAGTCCAAGTGTATTTGTATGTGTGAGAGTCCAAATTTTGAGTTTATGCTGGCGGCGTATAGAGGAGTTATAGCTAAGTGGTATAGGGGAATATATGTATGTTTAACAAAGGTAAGTGGTTTATGGGTAGGGTGCGAATAAATAATTTATGTATATATATATACGTGTCCGTTATTAAGTTTGTGTGGCCTATATATCTGGTTTCTAATTTATTTATTTTCTTAGAGATCCGCTAAGTTATGTAAATCGGGTATTTAGAGGGTATATGGGGTAAAAAAAGTTTTTAACGGCACTTACTTGGGGCTGGTGACTACCTTTTTGTTCCTACGGGATTTGCTGTCTTCTGTGGTAACGGGGGATTTTCCTGGCTGCTGGGTGATTTTGATGTTTGTGTAGACTGTACCTTTTAAATATTTTTCCTTAATTTTTTCGAGTATATGTATTTTAATTTTTATATATTTTTTCTTTTCAGATTTTGTTCTTCAGCAATAATATAATATGTTTTATTTCTTTTCAGTATTCTTGTATTTTTCACCAATAATCTTATATATTTCTTTTCTTTACAGTTTTCACGAATAATTTAATATATTTTATTTAAAAACAGGTAAGTATGAGGTTTTGTTTTTACTTTTTATTGTCACACTTGTTATTTAATTTTTTATTCAAAAATATATTTAGCCTTTTTATTTGTTCTCTTTTTAGACTTTTTAACTTTTCTTACATTTTTTCCAGAAATTTAAACAATAATTTTTATAAACTTTTTTTTTATTTAATTTTCTTATGATGTTTTTTGGATTTTTTTCTTTTTCAAGGCTTTGAACAATATTTTTGTACACTTTTTCTTTTCTATTTCACCAGCTTTCAACAAATTTTCTTTTCTTTTTCAGAATATTTTTCAGTTTTCTTATTTTTTATACTTTTTTCCAGATTGCGGAAAACAGTTTTTTTTAAATTTAAGTGCACAATTTTTTACACTTCTTTTCTTCGTTTATTTATAATTTTTTTTCCGGTTTTTCAAAAAATTATTTTTTAAATAAATTTTTTCCTTCTTTTTCTTTCAGGTTTTGTTCACCAATCCACTTATTAATATATGTATACATATTTTTTCTCTTTTCAGGATTTTTATTTATGCGTTTTTTAATAATTTTTCACTGTTTATTTTCTTCTCACTTTGTATAAAAATTCTTTTTTTTTTCCAGATCAACCCTTTTTTGTACCTTTTTTTCTTTCCAGGAAGCGATTTTGTAAATTTTTTCTTTTTCAGGTAAGTTATTTCGATTTCACCATGCATAATTATCACTATCTATAAAATTAACTTTTTCACCTTTTAATCCTTTTTTCCTTTTCAAGTTTTTTGATGGTTTTTCACTTTTTATTTGCAGCAATTTTTTTTCCCTTTTAGTAGCACCCTAATGCCCTTTTTCGCACTTTACCACTTTTTTGTATTTTTTGTGAGTTTAAAATGTATACTTTTTATTTTTTCATAAAAATTTTTTCTAGGCGCTGATTCGTCTCGTATGGCGAAGATAGGACCATGTTTACATTTTCACTATGCATAAATTCACGGTGCCCTTGTTTGCACTGGTGCACGATAGGTAAATGGGTGAGGGGTACTTACGCGGTTGTACACTGTAGCAACCTTGTCCGAAAAAAACGCTAACACCAGCACTTTAGTTTTAATTCTAACTTAGCGTAAGTATTTATTTATTATTTATTAGTTCACTTTACAATGGTGTATACTAGGTTGTAATAACTTCTATTAGTTTTAACGATTTTTAACTTATTTTGCAAGTTTTAATTTCAATTTTAGTATGTTTGTATAACTATATGATTTTAACTGTAGCAGGTAAGGGTTTTAACTTTAAATCAACAAAATAGCCGGTTCAATGCTCGCGCGCTCAACATAGACTGGGCCCGAATCGTGACAGACGTGAACGAGCAACTCGCTACGTAAAAATGTCAATATCGGATTATGACAGCCGTGAACGTACAAATTTATCGAAATTTCGGATGATAACAAACGTGAACGAGTAGATGAACGTGCTCATTCGTTCGAATTGCCGCTCGTTCACAAATTTCCGATCGAAGGCGAAAAGAATAGAGGCAAATATTTGAAAATGAATGCGTATTGAGTTTATATTTGTATATATTTATTATTTTAACTATAGTTTTGATAAAGAACAAACTATAATTAACTTAATTCAACTCAAAAGGACATAATTGTGAAATTTACTAGCGAACATACCGATTTGGGCAAAACTTTGATACCAAACTGTGAGTAAGAAAAAACGGCTGAAAAACATATTTGGGAGGAGCTTTGAGCCATACAATAACTGAAAATGACAAACTATCAAATTTCACCCAAAGACTTGTGCTTATTTAAATCAACCTCGAAGAGTTCTATGTTTTTCCACAAACCACTTTTTGCTGCTCTGCGAATCATCCGTTTCGAAACGTACAAACTCCGGACAATTCTTTCTCAGATTTGAAGGAATACTGTGGAGGGATATGGCGCTTCGACACATTTCAATCAAATAATCACTGCCAATCCGCCACTCCCAAGGGCTGAAAAAGTTGCTGCTAGTTGTGGGACTGAAGGAACCGACTTATTGTCATGACACATAAGACATAAGATTAGTTTTAGTGAGGACATGATTGGACACCTCTTGTTAATCCCACATCGTTTAATAAAGCTGCAAAATATAAACAAGTACAGAGGTTGATTGCCAAATGTGTGCATATGCATATGCCGCACTTACGCATTATTTAAACGCGGCAGAGGGTCACTTTGGTCTTTAAAGTGTTTGCGCACCTCCCTTTCGTCGTTTTCACCCTCATTAAAGCTTAAATAACTCATAAAATTAGGTTCCTTTGTCTCTTTGCACAGATTTTATATTTTGACAACCTTATTTTGACGTTTAAAACCCTATTGTAACCTTGAAAACTGAAGAAGAAGGAGAAAACAATCGATAGCAAAACTGACAATTACGATACGTTCACTTTCTTCTGTAAGAATCCGATATTATTCACTCGCTCTTCGACTGACGTAATTTTTGATCGTACGATAGTGCACTCGTTCACGTCTGTCACGATTCGGGCCCTGGTTCTAGCGGCCGCCCGCTAAGCTATGCAGTGAATATGCATACATATGTACATATATACATCAAGGTAAGTACCTAAAGAAGCGGCAGTTTTCCAGTTAGTTATTTTAAGTTTTACACTAGGGTGGTTTGAAGTTTAAGGTAAGTATAGTGTATATAAAAAGGTAAGTATGAATACAAATGGTAGGTATGAGTATAAAAGGTAAGTATAGTGTATATAAAAAGGTAAGTATGAATACAAATGGTAAGTATGGGTATAAAAGGTAAGTATAGTTTTAAGGTAAGTATTTAATTCAAATTGTGAGTATATGTGTGTAAATACGAGGTAAGTATTCAATTCATTCTAAAGGTATTCATAACATGGTATATACATATGTATGTGCAATTCAAAGTTAAGTATTTATATATATGTATATAGAAACTGAGTTTTGTATAAAGTACTGCTTAGTCGAACTCTATAAGGTTCTCTTCCATGTCTTCAACAATAATAATAATAACTTAAAAAACAACTTGCCTTCTCTAAAGCTTAGACATGGTCCTTCGAGCCGGATACGAACCGGCGACTTATGCATTTCACTAGACCACTAAGCCGTCTAAGGGGGCGAGGATGTTTAAGCGATATACATACATAAGCTACGGTTATTTCATTTGTTTATTTTATTTGCATTGCATGCTATTGTTATTCGCAATCAGCGTATAAAATATTTCGAAGATATAGTTTATGTTTTGGAAAGCCAAAGTGTGGTTTTTCCAAGCGAAAATGAGGAAGCCAATCGCGCCATGCCTCAGAGCCAACAGTGCTCGCCACCAATAAATATATACAGTGTGTCACAGGTGTCCCGCACCTCCCGTTCTCTAAAGAACGACAATTTTCACATTTAGGCAAACATGGTCGTCAGAACCTGAGCCAAATGAATAAATACAATTTGAGCAAAACGGTCACATAGCACCTGAGCCAAATAATAAAATAAAATAAAAAATAATAATAACTTAAAAAACAACTCGCCTTCTCTAAAGCTTAGACAAGTCATATTTTGATTAGTCATAATTCTGATTCATCAAAATCTAATTAATCAGGTCCTGAATAATACTGTTTACAGTACTTGTTAATTGAAACTGCTCACAACTTTGTAATTTCGGAAAGCTCCAATTGCAATTCAAAGTGCCGGACTTATGCATTGGCCAACCTTATTATTTGCAACTTTCACCAATTTCTACTTCCGTAAAATTATTTTAACTAATTTTGTCAAAAATTATGAGTCAAGATTCAAAACGTGATTTATAAACTGTATTTTGGAAATTTTTGCAAAATCATTGTAACTTAGATTTCGCCATGGGGGAGGTTTTAACCCCCAAAACCCCCCGTGCGCACGGGCCTGCCCTCTACTGGCAGGGACTTTGCGTTGGCCTAAGACAATTCAAAAATTCAGTTGGCCTGTCCGATTCGTATACTCCGCTGAAGCTTCCATCGAGTTTTCAAGTCGAAGCTCGAACGCATATTGTAACGCGTCCCCTCCGTGGCTGTCCCGCATTAAGCGTCAAATCAAAATTATCTAAAAACTAGTAAGGAAGTCTAAGTTCGGGTGTAACCGAACATTAAATACCTAGTGATGATATGTTTTGGTATCCCAATTTACTCAGGTCTATTTTGATACCGGAAAAGTTGTTATAAAGGCAACTGATTGTTTTCGATTAAAAAAAAAACTTCTGTGGTGGGTGGTAAATTAAATTATCACTAAATAACAAAATATAAATAGCATTCCTCATGTTCATGAAAATTATGAAAATAAAAAAAATTAATAAAAAAAAGGCAGTAGGGTGTTAACTACTTTCCCGTAAATCTTGCTTGTTTGTTATTCGATTTGCGTAATTCTTGAAATTCCAAGCAATCGCTTTTGAAAATAGCAGAGCTTTTATGCTAAAAAGTGGGCGGCGCCACGCCTACTTCACCAAAATCCTCAAAATTTTTATGCAGTTTAGTTTTGCTTAAAAAGCTTATTATGTGTGTAAAATCTTATTTATATAACTTATACAATTATGGAAATATAGCGATTTTAATTTTACGAAGAAATTTTTTAGAACTGTGTTCAAAAAGTGGCGATTTTGTTTATTTTTACAGCAAAGAGTTAGCTTTATATGTTGAACACTTTCCCTAAATATCGTTTCAATAAGTCAATTTTTACCGGAGTTATGGCATGGAAAGTTTTGTGGAATAATCCCCCATAAAGGGGCGGGGCCATGCCCATTTTCCAAAAATTGTGTGCTTTCGACTTTCTTTGCCCACGAACACTTTAGAGGTGAAATAGAAATGATATACAGCTAGCTCAAGCAAAGTTATAGCATATTTAATATATCTATGATCATTTTAAAAATCTTTCGTATAAAATTGGGCGTGGACCTAAACCGATTTCGCTAAGTTTTTTCGAAATATTGCCTGTATTAATATAAATATGTGTGTTGAATTTTATTTTGCTATCTTGAGCGGTTTTTGATTTATGACTAATAATATTTTCAAATTTCGCTTAATCAAAAGTGGGCGGTGCCACGCCCCTTTTTTAAAAATTTCTGCAAAAATTTATTTTTTGCCTTAACGTGTAAGTACACACCAAATTTTATCCTTATAGGTGTATTATGTAGGGTAAAACCGGGATAGATGCCCCAACGGGATAGATGCCCCATATTCAAAAAATCTAACTTCCCGAGCTCGTGACTAACAATTAATTTAATATATAGCAGCCGCAGCCACAGCGCATTTTAGTTATCTAAGGGCTTTGAGCAGTGAACACGCGTTTTGTTAGTATAAAACATTTTGTTTGCGACGAAATTGAAATACCCATAAAAGTTTTAAAGGTAAGTATTGTGCTTTGTATAACTTTATAACTAGTAATAAATTCCATTATTTTTTTTAGTACCTTAATAAACTGATTCATTGAGACTGCATCTAACTAAAAATAGATGTTTTTTTGTTTATTTTTGCCCTTAGGGGCATCTATCCCTCCATGAATCACAAAGGAGTAAGTATATATTTTTTACATACTTTTGGAGTCTGATATATGTTTTATGTACTACTTTATGGACTTTTAGCAGTTTTCAGCAAAATTATGCCACGAAAGTACAAAAGGAAGGGACTACAGAAAGCCTGCAGGCCGCGTTCAACGAAATTAACAAAAATACCATGGGGATAAACGAAGGACATTAATTCGACGATATGCTGCTAAAAAAACAGCAAAGGCGACACTGGGTATGTATTCAAGATCTTGTAGTACCTACGGGATATAATAAACGTTTATCTAACTATTGGCTGCCTCTAGTTTCCTATAGATTTACTAAGTAGTTTTTATTTTAGTGTAAGATTGTATGTAAAATGTAATTTTATAAAAATATAATTTCTATTTTTTTCTAAATAGACACGTACCTATAAAATTGAATTTAATAAACATATATAAAAATTCATGTCAATTCTTGAAAGCAAACGCTTCAATTTAATAAGGTAGGTATGGCCATTGATGTACCTAATACTAGATTTAGGTATCTTCTAATGATAGTAATTAAAAGATTAAAAACCCAACATGTTTAATTTATTATGGTTGTGAGTAGGGGTAGAACTACGTTGCGTTAGATTTGTGTTTTTCGCTTACATGCCATAAAGGGCATCTATCCTTCGCAATATTTTCATGGCGGGGCAACTATCCATAAGGTAGGCATCTATCCCTCAAAAAGAAGGTTTCAGGAAAAACTATTTTCTGGAAAAACTGTGTAAGATAGGTAAACCAAAATTTAAATAATTAAAGTTAAAATATTGAACTAGCTATATTAAAAAAATTATTCAAATAACACTAATATTTTCAAATTTAGGCAGCATTTCCAAAACGTTGGGCATCTATCCCGGTTTTACCCTACTGAATAATCACTCTTTTTGTATTTTCGAAAATATTATATGTACAGAGAGTGGGCGTGGCTTTTAACCGATTTTGCCTATTTTCAATAGCGCTCAAAGATAAGTAAAACGGAACCTGCATACCAAATTTCATTGAGATATCTCAAGATTTACTCAAGTTATCGTGTTCACAGACGGACGGACCGACGGACATGGCTTAATCAATTTCTCTTTTCCTCCTGAACATTTTGATATGTATAAGTCAATATCTATCTCGATTGGGGTCAAGCTAGATGCGGGGGGTGGAGAAGCGGAACACAGAGCCTGAACCTTCAGGCTCCTAGCCTCTCCCACACCAAGACCGTAGTGCACGGCTAAGCCCCCTTGCTGGGACCGCGGATGTTGACGGCGGCAGCTCCGTGGCATGCGAGCACACTCGTATGTCGCGGGTCTCCTTCAGTTAATACCGGCGGCCACAGCCATGGAACACTGACCGTAACCTTCTCGAGGTGACCCTGTTTACACAGAACACTACGGATCTAGACCCGGAGGGTGTCGATCTTACCCTTCCCCCTAACCCAAGGTGTTAAGCGCATCCGTGCCTACTGGGTGGTTTGCAGTCAGGGGCTTCCGACTGTATTCTAACGGAGCCTCCCGGATACCGGTCCACCTCCGGGAGTAAATCGGACTTACTGCGGTATGGGGCGCTGCCGCAGCTGACCGTTCCCTTCCCCCTTATATATTTTTATGGTCACCGAAAGGCCTCGACTGAGTAGGTGACCAACGAACCAGAATGATAGACAAAATTAACTCCGCCTCGGATCCCTGCACGGGTAAAAATGCCGCCACTGGACAGGGCGTTAAAAATGTACCAAAAAGAGTCAGCCCCACCAGGGCCACTCGCCCGAGTACCGCATCGACGGGTTCGGGCAGGCCTTCACGGCCAGCAGCCTTCCCACTTCGGTCGTCTGCACAAAGTGGTGCGGCTAAACCCCTTGAGGGAAAGCCCTTACCACGCGTAACCGCACCGGCCAAACCCCTTGAGGGTACGGCAAACGCGGGGAGCAGTGGGCAGACGGCCAGTCTTCCTAGGCCTGTTCCAAACACCACAAAACAGCCCAAAGGTGTTGGCCCCAATCCCTCCACGGGAAGGCGCACAGCCCCAAGGGCACCTAGCAGTGCCGCTCAGCTAGCACCGAATAGCGGGCGGAAAATTTCTCCCTCCGTTAGGGCGCAACGGGACCGCAGATCTGCGGCCAAGATAGTGTCGCGACTGGGAAGCGTGCCCCCCAGCGGACTAACGGGGGACCAAAAAGCCTCCCTAACTTGGGCCACCAACCTCCTAGCCGCGAGGCAGGAACGCGAAGCAGGGAAGCCGCCGAAGGCACTGGCCTCTAAGAGACAGCGTTCTCAGGAAAGCACCTTGAGTGAATCCAAGAGGCACAGACCCTCGGCGACATCCCCGAGAACCGCTGCGGTGAACCCGCCCAGACCGTTCAGTGAGGTGGCCAAAGACCACCTCACCCTCGCGGTACTGGACAAATCACATCCAGACGGCAATATCACTCCAGACAACTGGAAGTCGGTACTAATTGGTCTGTGTGGGGTCTACGGAAAAGCCCTCGAGAAATTTCCGGGCCCTGCACCTATCATCCGCGATGCCGGCTGGTATCAGCGGAGGATCAAGATGGTCTCCTGTGCCGATGAGCGCTCGGTCAAGCTATACAAGGAGGCAATCTCTGTGGTCCGGGGCAGACCTGGTAGCGGTGCATAGGAACGAGATTCCTTGCAGGCTACGGGCCTGGGCCTGGATTCCAGCGGCCGAGCCGTCGACGCCGGATGCCATCCTGAAAAACATCCAGAATGGGAACGCAGGGCTACCCACCAGTGAATGGAGGGTAGTAAGGGTTAGTGAGGTCAAGGAGAAGCAGCGCTATGTGACGCTAGTCATTAGCGAAGACTCTCTCCCTGCTCTGGAAGCCTGTGGTGGAGTTATCAGCTACTGCTTCTACTCCATCACCCTGCGGATCCAGAAGAAGGGTGAACCCGCTACGGATGATACTGGGGTCGAAGAACCAGGAAGCACCGTGAGTGAACCTGGTCCTTCCATTAAAGCCAGCGATGGGGGCACTTCATGCGAAAACACCTTGAGTGGAGCGGATGATGCTTCCGTCGCCTCGCAGACCGTTGCAGGCGGTGAAGGTCCCACGGGCAGCACCTTGAGTGAACCCGTTGGGAGGGCGCACTCATTGGTTGGATACGACTCGGCGAACGACTCTGAGAGCGACTCGGCCTCAGCGTCGGGCTTCGTCGGGTCTACCTTCGGCCGATGGGTGCACCAGTCCGAGAGCCAGCTACTCGACTCTGACGCGGAGGACGCGGCACATGACATCACAGTCATAGCCGCCCCCGAACGCGAAGAGGCGGTGGCGATGGACGAGGGCTCGGATACCGACCTGTAAATTCTGATGATGCGGGTTCTTCAAATCAACCTGCATCACTCCCAGGCAGCTTCGGCTGCCCTTCTCTTGCGCCTCGGCGAAACAGCCGAAGAGCTCGTACTTATCCAAGAACCTTGGATCGTCGGTAACAAGGTGTGCGGACTAACCTCTGATGCCTACCAGGTGGTTAAGCCCCCAACTACAGGTAGGACCAGAGCTTGCATCCTTGTTAAAAAGACCCTCTCTCACTTTCTGTTATCCAATTTCAGCGACGCAGATACAGCGAGCATCAGCCTCGAAGTTGAAGGCAAGCAAATCTGGCTAACTGCAGCCTACATGGCGCACGAAGCCCCCGAATTTCCATCCAGATGCCTAACAAACGCAGTGATGGAGGCAAATCGACGAAAGCTGCCGATGATTATAGGAGCTGACGCCAATGCACACAATTTAGTATGGGGTTCGACTGACACCAACACCAGAGGTGAGTGCCTTCTTGACTTTATTCTATTACACAATCTGTATATAAGCAATTTTGGAAGCGAACCAACGTTCGTTACCGCAAATAGAAAGGAAGTCCTTGACATTACGCTAATCTCTGGCCCGGTACTGGGCCAATTTGAGAACTGGCATGTCTCAAGGGACAACTCCTTCTCTGATTATAAATACATTTGTTTCCGTCACCTTGTGAGACCACCTACTCTTGCAGCTTACAGAAATAGGAAGAGAACGGATTGGAACGTTTTCAGGAACGTTCTATCACACTCGCTCTATAAACACGCTTCTCACGGTAGACTCGGCCTACCGCAAAGACCTGATGAAGCGCACACACATCTGAAAAACGGGTCAGCTTCGATCGGTGAGCTCGACTCATCGTCTAAAATTGACGAGGCGGTAGACTCGATCACAGAGTCCTGTAACGCTGCTTTCAACGTCTCCTGTCCGGTTACCAGACCGAGGAAAAAGACGAGACCACCTTGATGGAGCTCCGAAATTTCCCAGCTCAGGAAAGATAGCAGGAGATTGTTTAATGAAGCTAAGCGGACTGGTTCTTGGCACGAATACAAGCAGGCCTTGAAAATTTTCAAAAAAGCAGTCAACAAAGCCCAGAAGAGTTCATGGATGGACTTCTGTACCAGCATTGAAACAAACTCAGAGGCAAATAGACTGCGTAAAGCTCTATCTAAAAGTCCCACCGTTCCGACCTTCATCCAGAAACCGGACGGAGACTGGACATCGTCCAGCGGCGAAATGGTCGAACTCCTAATGGAAACGCACTTTCCAGGCTGTTCCACGGAGCCACCTACAGCCGACAATGGCGGTACAATTTACAACTCTTTAGAGGGGATAATCACCCCCCAAAAAGTCGAATGGGCAATTGGAACCTTCGACCCTTTTAAATCTCCGGGACCCGCCAACATCTTTCCCGCCGAACTTCAAATGGCCAGAGAGATTCTCTGTCCCATTCTGTCCGAGATCTACGCATCATGTCTTAGGCTATGCCACGTTCCGCACAAATGGCCCGAGGCCAAGATAGTCTTCATACCAAAAGGAGGACGAGTCTCGCACTCAAAACCAAAGGACTTTCGGCCTATTAGCCTTACGTCCTTTCTTCTTAAGGTACTGGAAAGAATACTAGACGCCCACATTAGGGATAATCTGCGCCCTCTTGACCTCTCGAAGGCTCAACACGCATACTCTAAGGGTAAGTCCGTGGAAACAGCACTCCATGCTATTACCACAAAGATAGAAAAGGGACTTGCCTTCAAGGAGTACACGCTGGGTATCTTTCTCGACATCGAAGGAGCTTTCAACAACGTACTTCCGCAGGCCGTCCTCGAGTCCCTTCGGGGAACGGGACTGGAACCTCCGCTTGTGGAATTCGTTAGCCAGCTCCTGGCAAAGAGAACTATCCATGCTAATCTAGGTGAGGCCTCAATAGTGCGATACGCATCTCGAGGCACTCCTCAAGGGGGAGTCCTATCTCCTTTACTGTGGAACCTAACCGTAAACACCTTACTTCTGGAACTGGAAAACACCGGTTGCCAAATCATTGCCTACGCCGACGACATCGCTCTTACGGCCACCGGCAGGCATCTTCAGACCCTAAGTGAACTGCTCCAATCGGCCCTGAACCTCATGGAGGACTGGGCTATGGTAAGCGGCCTTAGCGTAAATCCTTCTAAAACGGAAATGGTCCTTTTTACAAGAAAGTACAAAGTACCAGCCTTTACACCACCCCGCCTAAACGGGGTTAGGCTCACGCTCTCCCAAGAGGTCAGGTACCTCGGCGTTATCTTAGATAGCAAACTCAACTGGAACAGGCATGTTGAGGACAGATCCAGGAAAGCTATCACTGCCCTTTATGCATCCAAAGCAGCCGTAGGGAAGAAATGGGGTTTGAATCCCCGTGTGATGCACTGGCTGTACACCGCTGTGGTTAGACCCATCCTCTTCTATGCTGTTGTTGTATGGTGGCCTGCACTAGAACGAAACAGCATCACTGGAAGGCTGGGTAGAGTACAGCGTTCTGCGGCGGTGCTTATTACGGGGTCACTTCCATCCACGCCTACCAAAGCTTTGGAAGTCATGCTCAACCTACTCCCGGTTGACTTGTACGGTAAACTCCAAGCAAGCTATAGTGCAGTAAGATTGAGCGCTGTTCAACGATGGATTGACACCAGATTTGGACACGCAAAGATCTTGGAGACCATACCCCAAAATCTGAAAACTGTGGACTACACCACACCTATAGGCCACGGCCCAAATACCAAGTTCTCCACCAAAATCCCTGCGAGGGACGAATGGGAGGGCAGACACATTCTAAACCCGCTTTCAGACTCCATATTTACAGACGGCTCGAAGCTCAACGGCAGGGTGGGCAGCGGCGTCTACTCGGAGGATCTTTCACTATGCTTAAGCATTGGACTACCCAGCCACTGCAGCGTATTCCAGGCGGAACTTACGGCCATAGAGGAGGCTGCACGCTGGCTTTTATCGGAAAACCGCACATCTGTGTCCATATACAGCGACAGCCAGGCAGCGATCAAGACAGCGGTGGTATGGGTTCCAGGCCACAGCGGCATTCCTGGAAACTGTGCTGCCGACGAGCTGGCAAGGGAGGCCACGGAGCACACCGAGGAGAACCACACTGGGAGCATCTCCCCGCCTCTTGCCACGACTAAGCTCTGGCTCCTACGTGAGTTCGAAAAGAAGGCAAACTCTAGATGGGCTAGGGAAACGACATGCGAGGTGTCCAGGTTAACTTGGCCTCGCATTTGCAACAAACGAACAGAGTCCATGCTCAAACTCGACCGACCCTCTCTTGGTCAGTTGATAGGGGTGCTCACGGGACATTGTCTCATGGGTGTACACGCTAGGCGCATGGGGGCCCCTTCAAATGACTTCTGTCGTAGCTGCAGGGACGAGGAGGAAATTGAAAGTGTCGAGCACTTCCTCTGCAGCTGCCCCGCTCTAGCCAGAACCCGGCTGGAGTGCCTAAGCAGGGGCCTACTCCTCGGACTAGCGGAGATAGGCTCTGCCGAAATTGGGGACATCTTGCGCTTCATTAAGCGTACAGGGTGGTTCTTCCAATGAACACGTACACTCTAAGGTAGAAGGGACGTTAACCCGCTCAGTGGTATCACAATGGGCCAGCCGGCCTAAGTGTGCCTCTCGGCACTGCAGAGAGGCAGCCACCTTACCTAACCTAACCTAACCTAACCTATCTATCTCGATTCGTTTATGCCGTTACATACTACCGTTAGGCGAATGAGGTTAATATACCTTGTGTACGAAGCACTACTAGGTATAACAAGTAAGGAAGTCTAAGTTCGGGTGAACCGAACATTAAACACCCAGCGTTAGTTTTCAGAACGAGATACAAATACCATGTCTTGGCAATGATATAGGCCCTACAATGTATGGAAACAATTAATTGAAGAAATGTACAATTCTATTTATAAAAAAAATTTCTATATCAAAAAAGGGAGCGTGGTTATCATCCGATTTCGTCCATTTTAAACACAAACCTGCCTTGGCCAGAAAGTAACCGGTGTACCAAATATTATGCGAATATCTCAAGTTTTACTCAACTTATGTTAATTTATGTGATTTTCGAAATTTTCGATGGCGAAAAAGGAAGCCCTTTTATCATCCGATTTCGACAATTTTCAATAGCAACCTACCTTGGGCAAAGGTAACCTGTATAACAAATTTCATGCAAATATCTACATTTTTACACAAGTTATGTTAATTTATGTGATTTTCAAAATTTTCAATATCGAAAAAGGGGGCGGGTTATAATTCGATTGCTACAATTTTCAACAGCAGCCTACCTTTTCCAGAAAGTAACCAATACACCAAATTCCATACAATTATCTCAGTTTTTACGCAAGTTATAACAATTTACGTGATTTTCGAAATTTACGATATCGAAAAAGGGGGCGTGGTTATCATCCGATTTCGCCCATTTTCAATAGCAACCAACCTTGGCCAGAAAGTAACCTGTATGCAAAATTTCATGCAAATATCTCAATTTTTACTCAAGTTATCGTGTACACAGACGGACTGACGGACAGACGGACGGTCATCATACCTGGAACTCTATATCTAACTCGATTATTTTGCGCCGTTACCTAGTACCTTTTTTTGGACAAAATTATAATACCCTTGTACAAGTACTAGTACGCTGGGTATAAAAAGGTCATCATTTTGGATCAGCATTAGAAACCTGGTGAGCGGAAAACATTTTTGGATGCTTACTGCATTCAGGAGGGCAGTAGAAGTCAAATTGTCCCCTTCGTGGGTGTCCCTACGGGGCAAGGTGATTACAAAGTTATCAGAAACGCGAGTTATATATGTAAATGGGTATGTTAAAGCGTTGCATTGTATGCTAAGTAGTTAATTCATATCAATGATATATATATATATATATAACAACAACACAACAATATGTAAAGTAAGTTGTAACTACGCTGCTAGTATAGATGTTAAGTGAAAGAATGAGTGCTGGTGTAAGTGAAGTAACGCTGGAGTTTAGCGTGTGATCCAAAAGTGAGTGTTTATTAAAAATTCTTTCTCTTTTTATACAAATTATTGACTTACACGTATAAGCTTAAACACTAATACTTACAAACTACTTTCCTAACGTGTAAATATGTAGATATGTACATGTGTAAATATGTGAATGTCTAGCGTCAGCATTTTGCGATCAAGTGCTGTAATATCCCTGCAGTGAAACACCAAAGTAGTCAGACACCATACTAGTATACAACTACAATTTTCTGGTTGAAATCATACTAGTCTGAAAAACTCTATTCCATACTAGTATTCAACTACAATTTTCTGGTTGAAATCATACTAGTCTGAAAAAGTATATTCCATACTAGTATTCAACTACAATTTTCTGGTTGAAATCATACTAGTCTGAAAAAGTCTATTCCATACTAGTATTCAACTACAATTTTCTGGTTGAAATCATACTAGTCTGAAAAAGTCTATTCCATACTAGTATTCAACTACAATTTTCAGTCAGAAAAAGTCTATTCCATACTAGTATTCAACTACAATTTTCTGGTTGAAATCATACTAGTATGAAAAAGTCTATTCCATACTAGTATTCAACTACAATTTTCATGTTCAAATTGCTCTACTTTGAAAACGTTCAAACTCTAATTACCTTAAATGCATTCTTTTAACTATGAAGTTATTAAAACAAAGTTTTCTTTTACTTTTGATTTATTTTTATAGCTATTATATGCATTTTTCAGTTGCATTGACCTTTTTCAATCAAAATTTTAAAATATCCTTCCAATTCTGCTTTAACCTCGTAACGACACTGTATAATAATGTGAAAATGCATCTGGAATCTTGAATTGGGAATCAATACGCAAAACTGATCTATTTAAGTGGTTTTTTTTAAGATACAAGGTTACAGCAGAAATGAGACGAAATGCATTGAAAGGTTCAATCCTTTTCGAACTAGTTTGAAACTAGTCCCACTGGGCTGAAATTTTACTAGCTCATTTCATTCCATTTTGAACTACTATGAAACTGGTATATTTCAACTATATGCAAACTAGTATGTATATACTAGTAGATGACTGGTATGTTCTGGTCGAAATCTGACAATTGAAATGTCGTAGGACATCAACATTGTAAAAATACCAGTTGCTTATATGAAAATATGACAGTTGGCTGACTAGTTGGGCTTAGTGCACATACTAGTTGTAAAGTAGTTTTCAACTAGTTGGTTTGATTGCAGGGATGTAACCAAATATGCGGCATGTGCTAGTGAAGTTGAACTCCCGCTGAGTTCATGATTTATCTAGGTCACTAGTGTTTGTTTATTGTGACGAAATATTCTGAAGTCAACAGCCTGTTCGTCACACTACACCATCCTTTAGAATAGTCATATATACATACATAATTTGTTGAAATTGGATATGACTATTAATAAGTGCTTTTTGTGTTTTATTGTAATTTCTTGTTGTACATATTTTTTTTGATATTGCTTGCGTTGTTTGTTTATTTGTTTACATTCGCTTTGCACGTACATATATAATTTTTTGGAATATTTTTTTTTTTTGTGTATATTTGTATCATTATGAGTAAAGTGTTTACAAACATTTTGTTTTGGGTTTTTTTTTCAACATACTGACTTTGTTTATGTGTGTTCGTGTGCATATTTACATAAATTACTTTGAGTAATCTGGAGTGCTTTATTTTAGATTTTTTTTGTATTACTACGGGTGTTATACTGGTTTAAGTCTATTTTTATGAATTATTATTTGTTTATTACTATCGCCTATGTTATGTGGTACTAATGTAAAATTATTATTTATATCTATGCTTTTAACTTTATATTTTCCTTTATATCTACTATCTAACTTATGCGAGGCCTCTTCTCTAACTAATACTAAATCTCCTATATTTATCTCCTCACTATAACTACTTTTATCATAATTAAACTTTTGTTTTAGCCTCTTGGACTAATTTTCTAGCTCTCTGCTGTGCTATCTGGAGTCCCTATTTTATTTCTTTGTCATAAGCCTCGTGATTGTACAGTGGGCTGATTTTAATTTCTTCTAAAAATTCGTAATTTGGTGGATTTTTCCCAAATATGAGCTCAAACGGGCAATATTTATGTATGGTAGATGGCGTTGTATTGTAACAATACGCGAAGTACTTAAGGTATTCATCCCAATCGTCTTTGTCACTGGATATGTACGAGCGTACATATTCATTGAATGTTCGGTGACTGCGTTCTACTGTACCCAAGGTTTGATGATGGTAGGGTGTTGAGGTTTTATGCTCAATTTATAGTAATTTACACAGTTCTTTGAATAAGTTGTTTTTATATTCGGTGCCCATGTCTGTCATAATTGATTTTGTGTGTCCATAAATCAAAATGAAGGTTTCAAACACGGCCTTAGCAACTGTTGTTGCGTGTTTGCTTGGGACTGGAGTCGCTACCAAGTATTTTGTTAGATCGCATATAATGGTAACTAGTGATGGAAACTATCGAATAAAACTTATGATGTTATTCGATAGTTCAAAAATATTCATTCATTCGACATTAGTAGTTGTAGAATGAATAAAGGATTTTTTCAACTACCGAAAAATTTAGTAGCATTTATTTTTATTGATTACTAAATTCACATTCGTTACTAATTTTTCACACACGAATGATTTCACAACTGAAAGATTTTTGTACAAGTTGGCGAATGAATGTTTTTAAGAGTGATTGTTTGTACCCCTGAAAAAATTAGAACATTTTCATTCATATATTAGTAAATATATTTATTAAAATCAAGTAATTTTACATATTCATAATCATACCTTTTATTGCCCTACTGACGTTCTTATTGAAAAGGGGGTTGCCCACTAAATAATCATTTTAGCTATTGGCAACTCAACTGAAATTCGGAAGGTGATTGTTTTAACAGTAATTTGTAATTTGCGTTGTAGTTTGCAGCAATATTCTGAAATACTGAATTTAAATCTAATCTTAATTGATTTGCTTTATATTGGATTATCTCTGGTAACATGCGATTTGCTTTTGCTATCGAGAAAATATTGAAAATATTATGTTTATGTAGATTGAATTAAAATGCGGCCAGGGCTTAAGAGGTCCACAGTATGGGAGTATTTTACCATAAATGGAAATGAGGTGAACTACAATATATGCAAACAAAATTTCAAGTTCTCGGGAAATACATCCAACTTAAACGATCATATACGGCGCAGGCATCCACCAAATGTAACGGAGACTTCTTCGGCAGTGGTCGAACCAGCACAAACCAAAATTAACTTGGATGGCCAAGCTGTTCTTCATTGCAAAATGGTTTAAATCCAACTGAAGAAATATCAAGAAACCAGACAAGCACCTCTACAGCAATATCCCGCAGTGAAGTGTCCGGTGGTGGACTCTTAAAAAGGAAAACATTGCAGACAAGGTTGTCCCTTTCAAGCACACGCACAGAGCTTTCGGAAGGCGAGAGAAAAAGTATCGACCAGTCTCTCATTAAAATGATAACGAAAGATTCACAACCACTTTCCATTGTCGAAAATGAAGGATTCCGAGAGTATTCTAAAAAACTTCAGCACTTGTATTCCTTACCAAATAGAAAACTTCTTTCCAACACAATGTTGCCTTCCAAATATAACGAGCAGCAGAAAAAACTGTACGAAATTCTGCAAACTATTCCACACCTATCTATAACAACAGATATGTGGACCTCGGATAGTCAAAAATCCTTTTTGTCCGTAACAAGTCACTTTATTTGGGAGAGCAAAATGACTTCAGCGGTCTTGTCAACAAAAGAGGTCTACGGCTCGCATACTGCTGAAAATATAGCTAGGTTAAAACCAATTTTTGACGAGTGGTCAGTTTTCAGCAAAATAGTCACTATAGTAAGTGACAACGGTGCAAATATCAAAAAAGCTATAAGTGATTTTTTGCAAAAGCACCACCACCCATGTGTCGCCCACACCCTAAATTTATGCATTGTTGATACCCTGAAAGCTGTATCTCAAGTATCAGCACTTATAACAAAATGCCGAGCTATAGTAATATACTTTCACCATAGCTCTCAAGCAGCAGAAAAGCTTAAAAAAATTCAAAAGCAAATGGGGGTGGCTGAACTTAAAATGAAGCAAGATGTTCCTACCAGATGGAATTCTGCTCTAATTATGATGGAGCGTATATCTCTACATATAATAAAATTGTAACAGGCCGATGTCTGTACATGGCAGATATCAACAAAAAATTGATTGGGGGAAGCATTATTAAACGAGTAGAATCCAAATCAACCATTTTTTTAATTTTTGTGTGTCTGTCTGTCTGTCTGTCTGTCTGTCTGTTCGTATCACTCTGAAACATTGTGTACCATGTCAAGTGTGATATCTTAAGCATAGACGTCAAAATTTTTAAAAAAATTAACACCTGTTTTTTTATATTCTTTGTTGGATTCATCCTGCATCTCGTTCTATCATTCGTTAGAAGATAGGAGCAGCGATGCGCCGCCATGCTGGAGTGCCTCAGATGTAAACAAAAAACTGAAAAAAACTCCATTTTGAAGTGCCTGTCAAACGTTTGACAGATAAAATATCACACTTGTACTGATACACAATGCTCTGAAAGTACTGAATGGAAATGAATGAAACTTTTTTCGTTGGATTGCTAGATACTCAACTTAAAATTTAAGATATTACTTTTTTCGGTATCTCAACCGGTTTTGGTTATCGCCCAATATGTGGACCAGGGGTGACAAAAAATGTCTTAGTACAATATGGATGTCAAACGAAAGGTGTCAATGAGTGCTGTAACATGCGATGTGATCAATTGAAATATCCCAAATGGTTTCGGAGATATCTTGAAATTATCGACGAATATTTGCAAAAAAAATGTGTTAGTACAATATGGGTGTCAAACGAATGGTGCCAATGGGTTCTGTTATATGCGATGCGCTTAATTTAAATATCTAAAATTTTTTCAATTATATATCTTCAAAAATTACGGACGGAAAAAGAGAAAAAAAAAATTATAAATTATACGCATACGAAGTCGCGGGCACCAGCTATCTCTACATATAATAAAATTGTAACAGGTCGACGTCTGTACATTGAAGATATTCAAGAAAAACTGATAGGAGAGGTCGTTGTTGGATCAACGGAACCTAAATCTCCAATTTTCAGAATTTTGTCTGCCTGTCTGTATTATTGTCCGGGCATCAGTCAAAAACTACTGAATAGAATTTAATGAAACTTTTACCATTCTATCACTTAACGACTTACTTAAAATTTAGGATAGCTTTCATTTGGATATCTCATCCAGTTCCAGTTATTGACCAAAATGTGGGCCCAGCGTCACCAAAAATGTGTTTTTTTACCATTATGCACACTACGCACAAAAACTTCTCCACTGAATTGAAAGAAACTTGCACCATTATATTACTAGAAGTCGATCCTAAAATTTAAGACATCTTCCATCAGGATATCTTATCCGGTTACAGAGATTATGACCCAAATTGAAACAAAATTAGTTTTTCAACATGTGTGTCAAACGAAAGGTAGAAATGAGTACTACATTGTGAGATTTATTTCAATATCTTAAATGATTTCAGAGATTTCACACGAAATGTAAAGTGGGACAATCCCAAGATTTGTTTTTTTTTTTCAAGCTGCTTAACTCTAAAAGAGTTCAAGGTAGGTAGCTGAAAATAGAGCTAGATTATATCAAAGCCCTTGCCACGAAGTAAAGTGGGGGTTATGAGAACAGGGAAAGTGGCATCTCCCATGCATATTTAATGTTGAAAGCTGAATATCTATGAAAGGGCTTCCTTAACAATTTGAATTTTTCATGCTGATTATCTCTAAAAGAGTTTCAGGTAGGGCCCTGGAAATTGGTATGGAGACAAACAATATCAATACAATAGTAACGGGAAAAAGTTGGTGTTATTCGAATAGGGGGCGTGGCATCTCCCATACATACTTAATGTTGAAAGCTGAATATCTATGAAAGGGCTTAAGGTAGGGACATAGAAATCACTATGGAGATATACGATATCAATAAAATGTTAAAAGAAACTAAATTTTATAATAAAAGGGGCGTGGCACCTCCCATACGTACTAAGCTTTTTGGACTGAATATGTATAATAGGGTTGGTGGTATGGGCCCGAAAACCATTGTGGGATATACTACACCAATACCCTCACTTACCTTTTTGAAATAGCCATCTAACCGCCTAAGCGATTTTGGCCTTTCAATACTTAGTGAAAGTAAATTGGGGCGAAGTAGGCGGTCATTCCATTTGGCAGCTTACAGTATTATTTCTAATTTAATAATTGAACCGGTGGCGGTAGCTTTTCGTGTTAAAAAGTTTAGATTTACGAAATGAACAGTTGGGAATGTGTAGATTATCAATACCTGAAGAATTCGGTAAAAGTGATTTAGTGTGTCGGCGAATATCAACTTACATTAAAATAGATACATGAACTTAACAATAAAAACTATTTTGGGCAGAACAAAGTTTGTCAGCTAGTATGCAATAAAAGAACCACTCTCTGCCGTAATTACTTCTCTACCCAATGCCCCAGAATTTTTAAGTGCACCAGAGTGGGAAATACTTCAAGATTCAATCAATGCAATGAAGCCGATCGAATCTATGACAACGGAACTTTCAGCTGATAAATATCCCACTATGTCATTGGTGGTACCCTTAGTCAGAGGACTCCAATTTACAATTAAAGCCCAGCAAATGAAATCCAAAGAGGGAGGAAATTTGCAAACCACCATACTGGAAGTAATTTGGAGAAGACTAGGTCAATTACAGACAGATAAGATGTGCGCCAAATCGACTTTTCTAGATCCACGGTTTAAAAAGATCGCGTTTGGTAATGATAGCAACGCTAACAATGCTCAAAAATGGTTGACAAAAGAGGTAGGAGGTTTAATAAGTCAACGACACAGAACAAGTTCAACTGTTCCAACAAGAGAAGAACAGGTGGATAGAAATAAAATATCTCTATGGACCTTATTTGACCAAAAAGTGGCTGAAGCAAAAACCATTTGCCATACCGCAGTAAGCACACATTGCATTAGAGCAGTACCTTAAGCAAGATTTTATAGAGAGACGCGAAAACCCGTTGGACTATTGGGAATCTAATAAAACAATATATCCAGAACACTACACCCTCTCAAAAAAGTATTTATGTATAGCTGCAACGTCAGTTCCATCTGAAAGGCTTTTCTCTAAAGCTGGACAAATAACCAATGATAGAAGGAATAGACTGAAAGGGGAAAAACTCAACCAAATTATTTTTTTGAAGTGCAATTTCGATATCTAAAAAAAAATCAATGAAACTTAAGTAATTCCTTCTTGAAATTTCAGGTGCCAAATAGAATTGCTTGGTTGTTGCTCATAAGTTCCCATATGTACATATTTAAATATTTTTTATTTATAGCACTTAAATATTTTTACTGAAAATGTTCCTTTTTAGTTTTTATCATATTCAAGTATTTATGTATTTATTGATTCCAAGATTTATTTTTATTAAAAACAGTTGTGCTTTTATTATTAATTTTAATTCAAATAACTAAAATGAATAGAAAGGTTTTGCTCCTATTTTCTAAACTTAACAGTTTTCGCTCGTCGGTTTTCATTCTCCAACAACTACAATTGCTTACAGTGTAGCATTTGCTTTGGCGTTATTACTAAATTTGAATGAATGAATGAATAAAAAAAATCATTCGATATTCAAAATCATTCAGTAACAAACTATCGATAGTTGAAATCAATCGATAGTGCCCAACACTAATGGTAACTGCATATTCGTTTCCATTTATCGATTTCGGTAATGGTCCGACTGTATCGATTTGTACAATGTCAAATGCCTTCGGAGGTGTCTCCGTTATTGTCATTGGCTCTTTTATGTGTTTATTTGTTTTATTTTTCTTGCAGTGGATGCAGTTCTTTATATATTTTCTTATGTCATTTTTCATATTCAGCCAGCTATATCTCTGCTTGATCTTGTCTGTCATGCGATTTATTCCTGGGTGGCCACCACTAATAGGATCGTCATGATATTTTTGCAGAATTTCTTCTATTTTCCCGGGATCTGTCACATCTATAACCTCTGGGGCTAGTGCTATTGTTAGCTTTTTGAGAATCTTATTACCCACTAGCTGACCCGGCAAACTTTGTTCTGCCCAAAATAGTTTTTATTGTTAAGTTCATTTGAAAAAAAGATCCAACTGAATGATAAACATGTATCTATTTCAATGTAAGTTGATATTCGCCGACACACTAAATCACTTTTACCGAATTCTTCAGATATTGATAATCTACACATTCGCAACTGTTCATTTCGTAAATCTAAACTATTTAACACGAAAAGCTATCGCCACCGCTTCAATTATTAAATTAGAAATAATACTGTAAGCTGCCAAATGGAATGACCGCCTACTACGCCCCAATTTACTTTCACTAAGTATTGAAAGGCCAAAATCGCCTAGGCGGTTAGATGGCTATTTCAAAACGGTAAGTGAGGGTATTGGTGTAGTATATCCCACAATGGTTTTCGGGCCCATACCACCAACCCTATTATACATATTCAGTCCAAAAAGCTTAGTACGTATGGGAGGTGCCACGCCCCTTTTATTATAAAATTTAGTTTCTTTTAACATTTTATTGATATCGTATATCTCCATAGTGATTTCTATGTCCCTACCTTAAGCCCTTTCATAGATATTCAGCTTTCAACATTAAGTATGTATGGGAGATGCCACGCCCCCTATTCGAATAACCCCAACTTTTTCCCGTTACTATTGAATTGATATTGTTTGTCTCCATACCAATTTCCAGGGCCCTTCCTGAAACTCTTTTAGAGATAATCAGCATGAAAAATTCAAATTGTTAAGGAAGCCCTTTCATAGATATTCAGCTTGGGAGATGCCACGTTCCCTGTTCTCATAACCCCCACTTAACTTCGTAGGAAGAGCTTTGATATAATCTAGCTCTATTTTCAGCTACCTACCTTGAACTCTTTTAGAGTTAAGCAGCTTGAAAAAAAAAAACAAATCTTACGATTGTCCCACTTTACATTTCGTGTGAAATCTCTGAAATCATTTAAGATATTGAAATAAATCTCACAATATAGTACTCATTTCTACCTTTCGTTTGACACACATGTTGAAAAACTAATTTTGTTTCAATTTGGGTCATAATCTATGTAACCGGATAAGATATCCTGATGGAAGATGTCTTAAATTTTAGGATCGACTTCTAGTAATATAATGGTGCAAGTTTCTTTCAATTCAGTGGAGAAGTTTTTGTGTGTAGTGTGCATAATGGTAAAAAAACACATTTTTGGTGACGCTGGGCCCACATTTTGGTCAATAACTGGAACTGGATGAGATATCCAAATGAAAGCTATCCTAAATTTTAAGTAAGTCGTTAAGTGATAGAATGGTAAAAGTTTCATTAAATTCTATTCAGTAGTTTTTGACTGATGCCCGGACAATAATACAGACAGGCAGACAAAATTCTGAAAATTGGAGATTTAGGTTCCGTTGATCCAACAACGACCTCTCCTATCAGTTTTTCTTGAATATCTTCAATGTACAGACGTCGACCTGTTACAATTTTATTATATGTAGAGATAGCTGGTGCCCGCGACTTCGTATGCGTATAATTTATAATTTTTTTTTTCTCTTTTTCCGTCCGTAATTTTTGAAGATATATAATTGAAAAAATTTTAGATATTTAAATTAAGCGCATCGCATATAACAGAACCCATTGGCACCATTCGTTTGACACCCATATTGTACTAACACATTTTTTTTGCAAATATTCGTCGATAATTTCAAGATATCTCCGAAACCATTTGGGATATTTCAATTGATCACATCGCATGTTACAGCACTCATTGACACCTTTCGTTTGACATCCATATTGTACTAAGACATTTTTTGTCACCCCTGGTCCACATATTGGGCGATAACTCCAAAACCGGTTGAGATATCGAAAAAAGTAATATCTTAAATTTTAAGTTGAGTATCTAGCAATCCAACGAAAAAAGTTGCATTCATTTCCATTCAGTACTTTCAGAGTGATACGGCCACAAACATACGGACAGACAGACAGACAGACACACAAAAATTTAAAAAATGGTTGATTTGGATTCTACTCGTTTAATAATGCTTCCTCCAATAAATTTTTTGTTGATATCTGCCATGTACAGACATCGGCCTGTTACAATTTTATTATATGTAGAGATTTCAATAAATTTTCCTACTGCAGTATAATTATTTTTGAACAATTTGTCCCCTAAGGTCAACTGTATTTGTACAAGTCCTAAATTGCCGGCTTCGTTTTCGAGCCTGGTAAAGAATTGTCCTAAGTCAATCTTATCCTCAAAAATAAGGTTGCTTGTATAAATATTGCTACAACATTTTCTTTCCTTTTTTGAAATATAATTTCGGAGGAGAGAAAACGAGCTCGACTAGTCTTTTTACATCAAATTTATTTAGCGCTTCATATATTTTGGGGTTCTCTTTGTGACTTTGTTTATCTTCAACGTTAGTGTTGGTATTTTTTGCTGCTGATCTTGTTTTTACTCTTAGTACTTCCACTGACATATCTTTTAAATTTGTAATTGTTATGCGGGACAATGCATCCGCAATGTGGTTTTCTTTTCCTGCGATGAACTCCACTTCAAAATCGTACTCTTCTAAATCGAGTCGTACGCGTGTTAATTTAGATGAAGGGCTCCTCATTGAGAATAGGTATGTTAAAGGACGGTGGTCAGTTTTAACTAGGAATTTTCTGCCATAGACGTATGGTCTGAAGAAGGTTATTGCCCAGTGGATTGCGGCTAGTTCTTTCTCTATTGTCGCTTTGTTGGTTTCGCCTTTTGTAAATGACCTAGAGGCGTAAGCGATTGGTAACTGTGTGCCATTGTGCTCTGTTTTTTGGTGTTGGGTACTTTTGAACTGTTTCAATTTTGCTTGGGTCAGGCAATAATCCTTTGTTTGTACATTTATGGCCTAAATAAGTTACTTCTTGGTTGAAAAATAGACATTTGTCTGGATGCAGCTTTTGATTATATTTTCTACAAGTGGAGAAGACGTCTCTTAAATTTGTTAGCATGTGGTTTTCAGAACAGCCTAATACAACCAAGTAATCCATGTAGAGGAAGGCTTGGGATGGTTTGAGCCCTGCGAATGCTAGGGTCATCATTCTTTGGAATGAATTTGGTGCTACTTTTAATCCATAAGGTAGTCTTTTGAACCTGTATGTGCCGTTTTCAGCTGTGAATGAGGTGATATCTCTCGAGTCCGGGTGTAATTCTATTTGGTGGAAACCTGCCATGAAGTCTAGGCATGAAAAATATTTTGCTCTACCAAGTTGGTCTAGAATATCATCAATTCTTGGGAGTGGAAATTTGTCTGCTGCTAACTTTTTGTTAACTTGTCTGTAGTCAATCACCAATCTCCATCTTTTTTCTGTGCTTCCTGGGAGCGATTTTTTAGGAACCAGTAAGATTGGGCTATTGTACTCTGATATAGAGGGTTCTATTATGTCATCGTCGATTAACTTATTAATATGTTTGCTGATTTCTCCTTTTTGTGTCTGCGGTAGTCTATAATTTTTTATGTAAACAGGGGTGTCATCCTTCATGTGTAATTTTTGTTTGTAAAAGTTTTTTGATGAAATTGGTTCTGTTTCTAGTGCAAATATGTCTAAGAATTCTGTGCATAATGATGTTAACTGAGGGTTGACGAAATTTGGAAAATTTTTGGTTAGTCTTTTTAGTTTTTCTGTATTGTTGCTTTTTTCCTTATGTGTGGGTGTTTCAATTAGTGTGTATTTGTCTAGATTTTCGGTGTCGATTTTGTAGTTTTCAATAGTTGCGTTTTTATGTGTTGTGTTGATAATTCTAACGAAAGTTTGATTTGTGTTTGTGATTGTATTTGCTATGAAGATGCCTTCTGATAATTGTTGATGTGGTATAAAAATGGTAGAATTCTACCAAAACGGCAACCCTGGTTACTAACATGTTTGTACCATTTGGACGGATCATCTGCACTAAGCTTAGACAATACTGAAATTATGACGGAGTTCAGCCTCTCTACCTGCCCATTCACACGTGGCAAGCAGGTTGTCGTCTTAACTAGTTTGATACCTTCATCGTTGCAATATTTTACGAAGTCTTGTGGAGTAAAAGCAGACCCCCTGTTCGATATGATATACACTGGTTTACCAAACACAGTACTTTGGTTGGTTAGACTCGTAATTACTTCAATTGATGTTGTTGATTTCGCTGGGTAAAGCCACCAATACTTCGTAAATTAATCAATAACGGACAAAATATGCTTGTGTACTTCAATTGATGTTGTTGATTTCGCTGGGTAAAGCCAGCAATACTTCGTAAATTAATCAATAACGGGCCGATTCTAGAGTGGTAACAACATTCTTTTTACCGGAAAACAAATAACTTGGAAACTTTTACACCCTTTTGGTATTCTGCCGGCTTAAGTTGCAGTTCAATTTCGTAACCACCGAAAGAGGTGGTAACGTCTCGTAACCACGAAAAATTGCACGTGTTTTGTAAATATTTTTGTGGACAGAAAATACCACAAATTTTTTACACATACTAGTTCACAAGAATTAATAAACAATATAAGCACTTTTTTACGCGAAGTTTCGTGCGCGTTTTCATTTTATTCTCTTTTGCGCATTGTTTGTTTTTGACATCGTTACCATGCGCGCTAGAATCGCGGGTACATAAACCGCGTTGCCAACGGTAACGATTTTCGGTTAGATAATCTTCTGGGTACAAAATTTCCGGTTACGCTCAGAATCGACACGTAACGGACAAAATATGCTTGTAGTCTTCATGTGTCGACTCTAGGGGACCTAAAAAGTCAATGTGGTAGGTATAGAATGGTAAATCTTCCTTCTGAAGAGGATGCAGGTACACTTCCTGCTTGCCCCTTTTTCGATTACTCATAGGATACAGCACTGTATATAATCGTATATTTTCTGCTCAAACCGCGGTATGTAAAATGTTCTACAAATCAACTCCTTCGTCTTCTTTGCTGCGAAGTGAACTTGTGCCGTGTGCTTTACTGATTATTTGCCTTTGCATCGATGTGGGAATCGCTAGTAACTCGTCGTCGTTAATGATTTTGTACAAAATACCAGCTTTGATAAAACAGTCGTAGTACGAATTCTTTCCATTTTTGATGATCTCCTTGATCGCTTTGAACTTTTCGTCGTGGTCTTGTGCCTGTTTAATACCGATGCAAATGCTTTCGTCGGTAATCGTCAATTTTGGGTTTCTACTGAGAGCATCCACGTGCTTCATACGCGTCCCAGAACGATGCTCGATTGTATAATTGTACTCTTGCAAAAATAAGACCCAGCGTACATAGACTCTGTTTTTCAAGTGTTTTCGTAAAGGCATTACAATCGGTGACCAACTTAAAGGGTATGCCTAACATGTAAACGCGAAACTTCGTCAAGGCTTCTATCACGGCAAGTATTTCTAACTCATAGCTTGTATACTTTCGTTGTGCATCCGTCGTCTTCTTGCTCATAAAATATACGGGGTGAAGTTGATAGTCGTCTGGAGATTTTTGCAGTAATACTGCGCCAAACCCATCTATAGACGCGCCCGTATGAACCTCAGTGGTGCGCGATGGATTGTAAATATTTAATACTGGATTATCTGTTAGAAGCGTTTTTTACCAACTGACTGCACTCTCTTCATTTAAATCCATCTCAAACTTTACGCCATTTTTGGTTAAGTCTGACAATGGCCTAGCAATCAATGCGTAGTTTTGGATTAACTTTCTAAAATACCCAGTTAATCCCAAAAAACTTTGCAATTGCTTTAGCGTTTGTGGTACTTTAAATCTAACAACTGCTGTTTTTAATATTTTCTGGTGTAGGGTACAATTTTTGGTCCTCAATAATATGACCAAGAATCTGAACACGTGTCTTCAAAAAACTACATTTCTTCATATTTAGCTCTAAGCCGTATTATTTTCATGTTTCAATGGCCTCTTTAAGATTGCGCAAACTGTCTTCTTCGTTCTGGCGGGGATTATGACATCATCAACATACGGCAGAGCAATGCCTTTACGCTAAAGATGCCTGAAAATTACGTTGACATGCCGTTGAAATACGCCCGGTGAGTTTGCGTCACAAACGACGTATACTTCCGGCTTGAATCAGCAACCGTTACATGAAAGAAGCCATTCTTAAGATTTATGTTGCTAAACCCTTAGCTTCTAGCAATCTTTCGGGCTGATCCTCTATAAGTGGCAAGGGAAAATTATCTTTGACAATTACCTTATTTATTCTGCGGAAGTCGACACACAGTCGTGCTGAACCGGCACGCTTTTTTGCGAGAACTATACGACTCGTAAACTCGGAGCTGGATTCTTCTATAATGTCTTTCTTTAAACAATCTGCGATTTGTTAGACTACAATATTTTTTTCACTTAATGCCATTCTACGCTGTTTCGAAAATATAGGAGAATCTTTCAAAATAATTCGCATTTCAATCTTTGTAGTTTTCGATTTTAAAGGTTTATATTTCTTTGCTGCTGCACTCGCGTTATGACCAATGTCAATATCAGCATCTTCGTCAGCCGACACACTTTCGCTCTGATTACAGATTTTTTTAATTTTTAGACCCGACGGATTTATTAATATTTCAGAACTAAGGCAAAAATCGCCACCTATTATAATATCGACGTCAAGATAGTTACTGTTCACAACATAAAAATTTAGCCCAAATTTTCATCGTCTACGGCGATTATTTGCTTAAATTGGCCTAGTGGCTTAATGTTAGCTGTTTTGCCAAAACCCGACAGTTGCACTACGCACTCTTTCAATTTTGATTGATTCAATTTATCATACACATTGCTGCTCATTATATTTGCACTGCTACCAGTGTCAAACAGATCCACATAATAACATCCATGAATGTTTACATTTTGTGCATTATATCTGTTTTAGCACTAACCGTTATTACTTTTCCCACTGGGTCATTTGTTTTATTTGCACTGCAATTTTTTGCGATATGGTCGAACGAGTTGCACCCAAAACACTTTCTACCTTTTTCTTTATTCTGACAAGTTTTAGACAGATGTCCTTTGCCGCCACATTTAAAACACACCAATTCTTTTGCATTCTTCTTTGAAGTGTCTTCACTGCGAATTGGAATTTCACCACTACTTTTCTCTTTTTCTATCATTATTTTGTATAGCTTCAGCTTATCTTTAAACTCACTCATATTCCGCGCACCGTCTAGAATTGTTTTGTTTGTTGCTTTTATGTCTACGCCGTCGATCACATATTGCATTAGCGCATCGTTTCCTATGTATACACGCGACAAAATGTCTTTCAACCGATAAAAAATTCAAAAATGCCTTCGTTTATCCTCGTTTACTCTGAGAGAGCATTTCGTGTATTTGCTTGTTGTTTACCTTCGACTTGAGTTCTGCTAGCAGCGCAGCTTTCAGCTCATTCCACGAATTTAACCCCCGTTCGCTTGCCACAAACAATTTTGCAATCCCTTTCAATGCAAATAAGAACTTCTGAAAGTTATTCCAACCATATATATAATACTTCTATATTGCGCCTATTGAACTATTCAGTTGACTCAACATTACAGTACAGGTATACCCGAGAAAACCAGACAAAATATCAAAAAATATCAAAATATCTTCAAAAATGTGGATATTTCAACAATTTCCTAATAAATGAATTTATTTATCATTCGTTTTCCAGGAAAATTACAATTTATAATTTTTTGGGAATTTATACTTTGTCGCGTGCAATGAATTGTTTTTTAGCATTTATGTGAATAGTACAAGTTGAATCGCTGTTAGCCAGTAAAAATATTAAATAGATCAAGATTTTTATTCTATTGGTTGGCCCTTTCATTGTTTAATCCACTGAACTGCGATTTCATAACTTTTATGCGCAATTTGTGCAAAGGGAATAACGACCCCCGTCATTCCCCTTGATAATATTTTTTCAACGCGCTGCTACAGTTCACTCACCTGGCGCATGCGCAGAACTTGCATTTGAACAGTTTCATACAAATAATGTTGGTATGAATTATTGCACATTGTGTAGAAGTATTATATATATGATTCCAACGCATAAGCTCTGCTTGCTCCTCAAATTCTTGTGCCCATATTTCTACTGCAATAGTGTTTGTACTATCTACACTCCGAATACTCTCTTCTACATCTCAAAAACTGATTGCGAAGCGCGGCGTCGTCATTCTGCCAGGTTCATCGAATAACGCTCTGACTCTATAACCGACGTCATTATCGTCGTCAAGTCCGCCGTCGATATCAGTGCTGCTGTTGATTCTGAGCCAACTGCTCGCCTTGATGATTTATACCCAGTACATTATAAATATATACCAGGTCTGCTTGCGTTAAATTATCTTCAATATATTTTATCTTTAGTTTATATTCTTCACTATTTTCGTCAAAATCGAAACCGGAAAATTCGCGCAACCGACGTCGATTGTTTTTGTCGCCGTCGCTGCCGAATACAAATTTAACGCTACGATGCTCGGTTTTCTGCACACTCTTAAATTCGCACTTGTTTTCTCGTTTGAACACGCCATTTCACTTTTTCAATAGGACGAGCCCCCAAAATGTTTTTGTTTAATTATAAGTTCAGATTAATATTTCAATTGTAATGAATTGTAACTTACAAAGTGAAAAAAACATATTTAATTTGTATTTAATAGAAATGAGATGTACATACAGATCGAAATTTAAGTCAACCGTCTCGTGCGCGTCTTTTACTTCAACTCCTCGATTTCTCTATCTTCGTGTTGTATCTCTTGTAATTTTTTTCATAAAAAAACAAAAATCTGAAATGATAAGCTAATATCTCGAAAACTAACTGGTTGAGCGAAAACCAATGTATGATTCTTATATAGCAAATTGTATCATCTTTTTGATTCTGTAAACCTTTTTCCAGTTGCTTGTAAATTTGTGTGCATTGGGCTTTTTTGTAGGCACATATTTATGTGCCTACGTAAACCTTTTCTCTCGCTTCAATGTATTTTGTTGTTTACGGTCTGTTCATTTACATATTTTTGTAAGTTTTATGAGCTCAAGACCAGTTAACAATAATTACACTGGACCAAGAATTTCAAATTTTTCTCTGTACCAGAAACGCCGTTATGATATTCGTATGATTCTATGGTACCATTTTTGAGATATTTGCAATTTACCGTTATTCGAAAAAACCAAAACGATGGCTCCCTTTAATTACATATATCTCACAAATCGGTCAAGCAATTGCAAAAAGGCTTACAGAATCAAAAACATGAGAAAATTGCTATAAATGCATCTTACATTGGTTTTTGCTCAACCAGATATTATTCGAGATATTAGCTCATCATTTCAGATTTTTGTTATTTTTTATAAAAAAATATGAAAGAAATTGCTCTTTGCGAGGACAGCGTTCCAAAACCACAACTTTTTTTCCAGATATTTCACGTAAAGATCTGTTTCACGTAAAGCTCTGCTTAGTTAGAAAAAAGATAAGCTATCATCGAAGAAAATCGATGCAAAACTACGTAAGGTAAAAACGATCAATTAGAAATACCCAGGTTGCGGAATTTCAACGTATACCTCAAAACGTATGTATGGTATAAAGAAGGGTGAAACATTCCCACGACAGCCGGTTCTACGTACCGGAATGACTCGGGGTTTCCCCGACCAAGGGCTGTTATTTCGCTACCCCCCTGCCTAAACCGTCAGTTATCTTCCCCCCAATAATGTCATCCTCCGAGCAGCTCCTTGCAGCGGGACTGCTCAAGACTCTCCTGATCCGGGCTGGTATTGAATCCAACCCGGGACCAAGAGAATGGATCTGCTGTATATGCTGGAAGAAAATTTATGTGAAACGCTCACACTCAGTACAATGCTCCAATTGCAATAGGTGGTTGCACCTAACAAGTTGCTCCGGACTAAACCCCTCTACCCATAGGCCCGCTAGTTTTTATAGAACTTTTGTGGCCCCTTGCTGTTCACGTCCCACGACGTCCCGTGGCCGTCGTCGATCAAGTATCGCCCCGCCGCATATGTCTGACTCTGTCACCTCAGTCTCCACGACTAGCATTACAAATGCACCTCAGCAAGTTGACCTTCCTAGCGGTCGCTCACGCCCCCAGGCGTCAACATCTCACACAGCAGCTCACAGCTACTCCCTACGTAGCACTTCCCAAGTGGAATTGAGCAATGCCGAGCGTCCGCTATCTCCCGCCCCCTCAGTCAGCCCCTCTTCTTCCAGCATCAGCACGAGTATAAGTCACAACCATCAGCTCCTGGTCCCTTATACTACGTGCACTGTTTGTCGGTTAAGATTATACACGCCTTTGGCATCGGTCAAGTGCAATAACTGCCTTGGCCTGTGTCATCTGCTTATATGCTCTGGACTCGCAAACAGGAACTTATGGACTGATACGTACGTTACGCCATGCTGTCGAGCTACGCAACCTTCAACGTCATCTGAATCGCCTCTACCTTCTGGTAACGCGATTCCTTCGACTTCAAGAATGGGTCGTAGTGCGCGACCCAGCCTACTACCACCTAGGCATGCGCATCAGTCCCTGACCCCCAGCATCAACTCTACTCCCCCTTAGCACTTCGCAATCCTGCAATTTAATTGCAACGGCCTAACCGGCAAAATAGCTGAGATTACAAACCTCATGAAGCGACACAATATCGAAATCGCTGCTATTCAGGAGACAAAGCTCGGTGGAAGGTCAACTCTTCTGACCTGCAACGGGTACAATGTACACCGTTGTGATCGTGCGAGAGGGCTTGGGGGTGGTCTTGCATTCATCACGCATCAAACTGTGCAGTACCGTCTATTTGAGCCTGACATCGACCCGAGGGACACCACCTTAGAACGTCAAGGTATGGTTGTCCGATCAGGCGATGTCGACTTGGAAATCATAAACGTATATATACCTCCTGTCACCTGCTGTCCCAGGGATTATCACCCTGACATTCGTGCGTTACTCAGGGGTGAGAACCGTGTTATCCTTGGTGACTTTAACGCACACCACGACCTGTGGCACTCCAGCTTACAGGCCGATGGTAGGGGGCAGGAGCTGGCTGACCAAATAGACGATTCGACGTTCTGCACAGTTAATGGGGATGCCCCCACTAGAGTGGCGGTAAACTGCTCTAGCTCGCCGGATATCACCATAGTCAGCGCTGGTCTTATAAACTGCGTTGACTGGCGACCGATGCTGACGCTTGCTTCGGATCACCTTCCCATTGTGCTCTCTATCGATCGCCCCACCGACTTTGTCACTTCTGACAATCGCACCTTTGTTAACTTTAACAAAGCCGACTGGGAAAGTTTCTTAACATCTACAGAGAGCGCCTTCGCTGCTCTCCCTACTCCGTCTGAAGTACGAGAAGGGGAAAAGGCGTTTCGTATGGCCCTAGTTTCAGCCTCCTGTCAACACATTCCGTCAGGTAGAATAAAGGAAGTACGTCCATTCTTCCCCGCAGAGGCAGCGGCCCTGGCAAATGAACGTGACCATATTAGACGCCTTGACCCTACGGATCCCCAAATTAGGGTTCTTAATGCGGAAATCAGACGCTTAGTAGATAAACACAAACGCGCTAAGTGGGAAGAGCACCTAAGGTCTTGTAACCTCTCGGCTGGGGTTGGCAAATTATGATCGACGGTCAAATCTTTGTCCAACCCGACTAAACCCAACGACAAAATATCCATCGCCTTCGGCGATAAGGTTCAGTCGAAACCTAAACGATGCGCGAGCGCTTTCTGCAGACAGTTTGTAATGCATCCTCCGTTGGACAAAGAAATTCGCCGAGCCACCAGGGAAGCGCATAAACCCAAAAACATCGATGCGCCCATTGCCATCTCCGCAACCGAAGTACAAGAGGCAATACGGAGATCTAAGAACACCAAGTACATAGGCCCCGATGGCATCTCCATGCTGATGCTAAAACACCTCGGCGACGAAGGCATAAGATATTTAACACACATTTTCAACCTTTCCTTGTCCACCTTTGCCATTCCTGAAAGATGGAGACAGGCAAAGGTGGTCCCACTATTAAAGCCTGGCAAGCCAGCTGCCGTAGGGGAGTCATATCGCCCGATATCACTTCTCTCGCCAGTAGTGAAAGTGTTGGAATCTATCTTATTACCATATTTCACCGCTAATTTGCGACTCGCCGAACATCAGCATGGTTTCCGCAAAAACCACAGCACTACCACCGCGCTGAACGCCATTACCACTCAGATAGGGGACGGACTAAACCAAAAGCGTCCAAACCACAGGACAGTGCTAGTTGCGCTTGATTTGGCCAAAGCCTTTGACACGGTCAATCATGCTCGACTATTGAAAGACCTGGAAGATTCGTCCCTTCCCCCCTGTCTTAAACGTTGGACTGCCAATTATCTGAGTGGTCGTCAATCGTCGGTAGAATGCAGAGGCGCCCGATCAAAACCCAGAATAGTTAAACAAGGGGTGCCACAGGGTGGTGTCCTATCCCCGTTTCTATTTAACTATTATATATCGAAACTTCCCCCCCACCAGAGGGTGTCTCGATCGTCTCTTACGCCGATGATTGTACGATTCTGGCAACGGGCCCCTCCGTTGAAGAACTCTGCTCTCGCATAAACTCGTACCTCCCAGCCGTGTCGGAATTTTTCGCTGGTAGAAACCTGGCATTGTCACCGAATAAGTCCTCGGCTACCTTATTTACGACGTGGACAACGCAAGTGAACATGGAATTAGACGTCTACGTTGATAGTGTTAAGCTACCAACTGTCTCACTCACCAAAATCTTAGGGGTAACGTTTGATAACATGTTCAAATACGGCGCTCATGTTACCGCAATTGTCAATAAAGTCCAAAGCCGTAACAAAATCCTCAAGTCGCTAGCTGGCAGCACTTGGGGCAAAGACAAAGAAACGTTACTAGCTACATACAAAGCAACTGGTCAGCCGGTACTGAGCTACGCGACGCCTATATGGTCGTCGGGGCTGGCTGACACACACTGGACGAGGCTTCAGGTCTGCCAGAATACCGCCCTTCGAACCACCACTGGGTGTCTTCTTATGTCTCCTGAGCACCACCTTCACAATGAAGCGAAATTGCTCGCCGTTAAAGAGCATAGCGAAATGCTGACCAGGCAATTCCTATTCAACTGTTGCAAACCGCAGCACCCGAACGGACGCCTGGTCAACGAAATTCCGCCCCCCAGGAGGATAAGAAGCCACCTACGCAAACACTTCGATGAGATCCGGCACCTGATTTCCACGCCGTTTGATATTAAGGAGCACCGGCAGGCCCTCACCCTTATCCACACCGATTCGGTAAATTCCTATGTCAGCTCTATTCCAGCGAACGCCGTTCTTTAGGCAACAACTCCACCCGTTGCCGAAGAGGAGCGCGGGCTGCCTAGGGAGACTAGAGTGATGCTGGCCCAACTCCGGTCTGGATATTGTAATAGGTTAAACTCTTACCTATCCAGACTGAACCCCGACTTGCCTAATGTTTGTCCGGCATGTGGCTTGTCCCCCCATAATACTAACCACCTTTTCGTCTGCTCAGCTGAGCCTACTCTTCTAACACCCATATCCCTCTGGTCCGCCCCTGTCGAAGCCGCTAGGTTTCTAGGACTTCCGTTAGAAGAGCCTGATGACATTATTGGGTAGATACTGACTACCTAGGCAGGGCTACGTGGCGTTACAACAACAACAACAAGAGTGAAATATCTAGCTATGCTCTGTTTCTATTGAGTTAAAAGTTCAATTTATTTATGAATGAAATTACCCATATTTTTAACGTTTTTTTTAAATTTATTTATGTTTATACCATATTCTAACTATCTTTATCTTAATTTGATTTAACGATGTAGTCGAAATAATTATGTGTTCTACTTTGACACTTATTCACCCATCATTGCGTCGTCCCAGAATCCTTGATATCGATTCTCAATTAATTTCATTTGCTGGTGAAACCTTTCGCCATGCTCGTCACTTTCGTCACCAAGACTTGCCCGAAAAAGCTCAAATGTGAGTGCAGAATCTGAACTTTTAAAAACATATTTACGCCTGGAAAGAAAATATTAGTTAGGTAAACAAGTAATACAATTTGGGAAATTTATTTTAATAAGCCTTTAATATTTACCCATTTTCGCATAATTATTAATCAAGTCGTTCACTATCTGCTCGTAGTTAGGGCTCTTGTGTCTACAGAGAAAAGAAGCAACGACCTTTTCAAAGCTGCTGCCTCAACTGATGAGAATAGTTCTTCGAATTGATTACACAGCCCCACAGAAACAGAAGACAGGTCGATCCATATGGATTTTGGGTCGCTGATCCGTAGTCAGAATTCAAAAGTTAGCTCTTGTTTTTTTTTTTAACCTCAAAAACTACCTTTTTTCGAGCCTTAGATAGATAGTAACAATTCACTAGCTCAATCTCGTAACTTAATATAAAAAACTAATTAATTAAATTTAAATTTAATTGTTAGTTATTTTTATACAAAACACAAGAGCTAACTTTTGAATTCTGACTACGGATTCGTGTTCAGCGACTCAAAATACATGTGGAATGACCTGTCTCCTCCCGAGAACATACCACTATTTTTTTCTGTGGGGCTGTGTTATTGTTGATCAACTTTTTTATTTGTGGTCCAACAAAAATACCTTCCTATATGTCGGCTTGAGAAATATCTGGAAAAACTGTTTTCAAATAGTCGAATAAGGGAAGCATTTGTCCAAAGCCTTTACAAAGGTTTTAATGAGACCGAGCTTGATGTGTGGTGGAAGTATGATTTTCTCTTTCTTGACAAGAGGGGTGTATTTGATGTTATCCACACCAAGGGTAACCTCGACTATTTCCGGCAATCCTTTCTGACGTAGTGGTCCTTACGAGCTCGGCTATCACACTTGCAGAGGAAGCAGCAGTGCTTGGTGATGCCACTTTGTAGTCCGCATAGCATTGCAGCGACTTTGAGATCAGAACATATTTTCCAATCATGCTCTTCATATTTGCTAAATTTGAGTAGTTTTTGCATTTTCTCGTAGGTTTCCTTTGTTGTTACTGCATGAGCGATCGGGATAGAAGGCTTTTTGTTAACAATATGTAATATTTAATACAGCCTTCAAACTCAGTATATTGCTGTCTATGAACAATCGCCACTCCTTTGAATCATATGTTTGACCAAACTCTTTGAATAAACCAGGAATGTCGTAGCATATACTGTCTTTCTTGGTATAGTGTTTGGAAAATGGTTGGTGGCGGGTTCTATAATATATCACCTTAACATCGGATGACACAAATTTGAATTGTTGCGTACGAGAAGTGTGGAACTCGGCCTTGGTTAGGTCCAAATCTCTTATCCAATCATCAAGTTGTGCTTGCGACAGAAAGTTTCTTTCGTTTCCCATGCGAATTTCAAGACAACTTGACTCCCGGCACTCGGATATAACAGTTGACAATGGAACTGGATCCGCAACTTTTGTTTGACAAATATAACACTCTATTGAACGGAAAGTAGGTTCTCTCCATATCATTGGTTATCAAATTTTATTTGTTGTCCTGATTCCGACTGAATCAATTTTAATCGGCACGAATGTTAAAATAGATTTATATTATAACGATTTTCCGTCATCCCTTGTCAATTTTTGTTTGTTTACAAACCGGTTTCGGCGATCCGCCATCTTCAGTGTAAGTTTTCGTTCTGATCTGTGTCTATCCGTTGTCCAGTATTTATAGTTTGAATGCTGTAGGTAAAGTTAGTATGCGTGTATATAGTTCGTGCGTTAGGTTCGTGTTTCACGAATGTTCCCGAGCGGCAAGCTGCAATAGGGCTGTTTTGAAACTCGTCTATTAGTTTGTTTGTCAGGCACTGCTGAACGCTATGTAATGTCAGGTAATGCTGAATGTTCTCGAGCGGCAACTCGTTAACTAGTTTGTGGGTCAGGTAATGTTAATCTTGTGCTTGAATAGAAGTCGGTAATTGTTGTCCTTTGGTTTGTTTTGTGTGTTCGCTCGTTTATCGTTACTTGTCTGGTTATTGTACCTGCTGCGTTGTTTTGTTTTTTGTAGACTAGTTTTAGAGGTTCGAATATTGCATCAGAATTGGTGCTAGTTTGTTCGTTTATTATTCTTCCGTCAAATGTCTTTAGTTTGTATATTTCCATGTTCTCAAGCACATTTAAGCGTCGCCCTTTTGTTTGCACGTGAAGTGTTTTGGCTGTGCTTTTGATTTTAGCCGGGGTGCATTTGTTTTCATACATGTGGTTAGCAAAGTTCGATTCTGGTGTGAT